>CM028615.1:4800000-6217412 GCA_016735795.1 Caenorhabditis tropicalis
CAAACGAAGTAGCTATATTATAATGAAATAACGATTTCAGATGTCAAACAAGCAATGGAATGGATTTTTTTTTTCCGAAATCCAATCTTGCCCCGTGTTTTTACGGTTTTTTCAGGTTTCCTCGACAATTCCGGCATCAATCGACATCAACGGCGGGCTCGACAGCTTGTTCTCGTGCTAATGCTAATAATATTTTTGGTTCACTATAATAAAATCTTTAAAATTCCTCTTTTGATATTTGATTTTCTGTTTATGTGCTCGTGATGCTTCGTGCTCTGTTCGTGATGGAACTGGTTCGAAAAAATATTGTTCCATTTTTCTCCGTAATCAGTTCTTATTAATTTATGATTCACAAGGAAAAATCAATTATTTTTCTTTTAATAATTTTATTAATTTTTTTGCGTTTGAAAAGCAATTAAAATATGTTGAAACGACAAAAACACTCAATTTGATTGAAGAAATTATTTTAAAAATAAAAATTGGTTACTGTTTTCGCTGTGAGACCTTTCTTCTTGGCACAGTGCCAACTTTGTCCAGAAGAGCGCGTATGCTCTTCACTATAGTTAAATAAATCACAGTTTGTTCATTTTTGAAGGATAAACAAATGTAAGTTATCGTAAACTGTGTTTCATGCTATTTATTTAATCGTACTAATTTAAGGAACGCCGGAGTTGCTCAATTCATATTGAACGCAGAGCAACAATACGAAAGAAACACGTGTGTCAGACGGTTCATTGCCTTCTTAAAGAATGTTTTCACTCACAATGTCCGAGATCATCCAGAAGCCACACTCGCATTCAGCACATGGCTCATTCCTCAAATACAGGCCCACTTTCGACACGCCGACATCGGCGATTGCGGACGGCAACTGCCCCCAGTCCCGCCTCAATTCGAATTTCTGCTCCAAATTGCGGATGGGAATGATGTGGAAATTATTACAGTCGAAGAAGAAAACTATGAAAATCGTGGAATCTCACCAGAATCCGTCGACTCTACAGATAGCGAATGATATCAATCGTGGCGGGATAGTCACCGCCAGCAAGTTTTCTTCACTCAGCAAACCAAGATTCTCGAATGATCTTGATGTTATTTCGGAAGATGAGCTTGTTATCACCGATAGTTCTGTTCGTCATGATCGTCGCCACTTCATGCCGTTAATTCTGGAACATCAAGCCGATGGACGTATTCTTCATCTAAAGATTTCCACAAAAACTGTTAAAGTTCTTGCGGATAAATTATATTTCCCAAATGGAATTCAATTGACTGAAGATAAGAAGTCTGTCTTGTTCTCAGAATGTAGCATGGCTCGGATCAAGAAATTGACAATTGCGTCGGGAAAAATTGAGATGTTCGCTTTCAATCTACCCGGTCTTCCAGACAATATCAGAAGAAGTGGAAGAGGAACTTATTGGGTTGGATTAGCAGGTTAGCTAAGCTCAAAACGTAGTTTATAGACTCGATGTTTTCAGCAACTCGTTCAGCTACTCATCCCTCGACTTCAGTTATTATCACAGAAGGTAAAAGTATTGTTGAATATGATAATACATTAATTAAAATTCAGATGATTTGGATATTGCTCCCGACTTGTTTTCATATTTTTTGAATCTTCGTTATCTTCTTGAAAAAGACAAAACGTTATGGTGTGTATCTGCATGGAATGATAATGGAAAAGTAATGATATTTTCGATGCCAAAAAGTTATTCGACATACATTTCAGCCAGGAAATATCGACAGAATTGCGAATACAAAATTATACAGAAGTGATTTCTTTCCCGGATTAGAATGGATGATGACCAGGTATTCATTCTTGTTGAAGAACTGCAAAAAACAAAATATTGTTTTCAGAAGAACCTGGCAGGAACTAGAACCAAAATGGCCAGGTGGATTCTGGGACGATTGGATGAGAGAGCCAGAACAACGGAAAGGAAGACAATGTATTCGACCGGAAATCTCTAGAACCGGAATGACAAAAGATGGAAGGAAAGGTGTGAGCGGGTAATATTCAAAGCATACAATCATTTAGTAATCTTCTTCTCTTCAGCGGTCGATTCTTCCGTAATCATCTTTCAAAAATGTTGTACCAGCTCCATATTGGAAATCTTTTCTCAGTTTCTTCAAACACCCACATTCTATTATCCTAGAATTGAATTCGAACGGAGAAATCATCAGATGCCTTCACGACGTTTCTTATTTCATTACTACTCTGAAACTTTAAATGTTTATATCTTGTATAATGTTTAATTTATTAGTGTGATTTCATGTACCTCTCTACTACTTCTCAACTGGTTCCTATTGTCAACTGTGTATTTGTGATATTTTCAGTAATTTTCTAAAAAGGTTCAATGAAAGAATTTTACCTTGTGAAAATCAAACATCACTAAAAAACTTCGGTGGAAATTCATTGCGTCATTAACTTTGCGAAAACAAAAATTATAATTCATTGAGGATTTTATCCACGTTTAAAATCAATTTCTGATAATTTCCTCTTCGTCTCTCATTTCCAAGAATGCAGTTTCACGAATATGATAATGCATATCGATCGAAATGGGACGAAATGACGACATTCAAATGGGTAAGAATAGAGACTCTTGAATAGAAACATCTTCCGACATCTGATATGTATTTGATCTATCAGAAGACAATAAGCATTGCAGATTATCTTAATCGGAGGCCTCTTTTGGGCTATTTTTGTTCTCAGTTTTGGTCTCTACAATTACTGTGCAATCAAGAGACCACCTCCAGCCGTTTCATTCGATGATGCTCTTTGTGCGGTACGTTTCCTTTTCTTTTCTATTTAAATATACAAATGAAGTTTTTACATTTTCTGTTAAGATTGAATGATTCATTTCAATTTTCAAAGATTTTTAAACGATGAATATGAATATTGAAATACTTTTAATTACAGGAAGAAGAAGCTCTTATTGGTTCGAAGTCACAGAAATCGTCAAAAGAAGGACAAAAAAGTTTGAAAAGCAAGAGAAACTAAATTATTTCTTAATTTCTCGGTTCTCTTGAAAATGAATAATTCACTGAATGATTTGATGTTTCCATCGTAACAGAATTGAAAACGAGTAATGAATGGATATGAGAAATAAAGTTGTAAATTTGCATTGCTGGTTTTGTTGTTAAGCGCTGATGTACATGTTACTCTTCTTTGTATTCAATTCACATTCAATTCCATCATTTCTTCAGACTTGTAATTCTTGAATTTCTCAGAAATTAGTCCGAGTTTCAATTCTTCATTTTGATAATAGATGGATTCCGCAGTTTTCAGCGTTACCCACTAATTCACAATTTTGAAACTCCCTGTTTCTACGCATGGTTAAAGTCTTGCTGATACATTTTGTCTCAATGAAATGGAAAAATAACTTTCAGAACAAGGGATATACGTCCGAAAATGTGTAAACAAGAAATTCTGTTTCTATTTGTGTTAACGTAAATCTTTCTTGAAAAAAAGTTCTCAATTATTATTCCCGTGACATTCAAATAATCCCCCCAAATCCTCGTTTCAAAGGTCATCAGAGAAAAAATGAATTGAAGAGAGAAATGGTATCCGGCTATTCATTGTTCTATTTGCGACCGTCTTCGGATCATCGCCGGTAAAGAAGAAACCTTCCAAAGGTATGTTTCCGAACATCCGAATCTTCTTGTGTCTGATGGACAATTGACACTTCACAACAGCGACTCAACTGATCTCTGGATTCGTTGTTTAATGAAAACCCATGTTACAGAGAGAAGGAACAAAAATGACAGCGACAATGGATGTCGATAACTTGATGAGCCGTTTGCTCAACGTCGGAATGTCTGGTGGAAGATTGACAACTTCAGTCAACGAACAAGAACTTCAAACGTGTTGTACCATCGCCAAATCGGTGTTCGCTTCGCAAGCATCACTTCTGGAAGTGGAACCTCCGATCATTGTTTGCGGAGACATTCATGGACAATATTCGGATCTTTTACGTATTTTCGATAAGAATGGATTTCCGCCAGACGTGAATTTCTTGTTCCTTGGTGATTACGTTGACCGTGGACGTCAGAATATTGAGACGATTTGTCTCATGTTTTGTTTTAAGATTAAGTGAGTCATAACTGAACGTAAAATCAATTACTTCTTCTAATTTGGGGTTTCAGGTATCCGGAGAACTTCTTCATGTTACGTGGAAATCATGAATGCCCAGCTATCAATCGTGTTTATGGATTCTACGAAGAGTGCAATCGTCGTTACAAATCGACACGCCTTTGGTCAACTTTCCAAGATTCATTCAACTGGATGCCACTCTGTGGACTTATTGGATCTCGTATTCTTTGTATGCATGGAGGTTTATCTCCACATCTTCAATCTCTGGATCAACTTCGTCAACTTCCACGTCCACAAGATCCACCAAATCCATCGATTGGAATTGATTTGCTCTGGGCTGATCCAGATCAATGGGTGAAGGGATGGCAAGCGAATACACGTGGAGTTTCATATGTATTCGGACAGGATGTTGTCGCTGATCTTTGTGCTAAATTGGATTTGGATTTGGTTGCTCGTGCTCATCAAGTCGTTCAGGACGGATACGAATTCTTTGCATCAAAGAAAATGGTCACCATTTTCTCTGCTCCTCACTATTGTGGACAATTCGATAATTCTGCTGCCACGATGAAGGTATTACCAAAGAAATGTTTAGTTTCGTATTGTATTCTTTTAGGTTGATGCCAATATGGTTTGCACCTTCGTCATGTATAAACCAACTCCGAAAGCCCTCCGTAAAGGATAGTCTTGAACTAAATTATGGTAAAACAGAGATAAAGAATAGTTCAGAATTAAAACATTTTTGTCTTGGTTACTGTAGTCATCATTCTATTTCGGATTATTCGAAGTGATTGTTGTTCTACTTCACATATTCAGAGACTTTCAACAAAAGTTAATTCAAATATTTTTATTCAAACATTTTGAAATTCAAGGGAAAGTTTTAAAGGATTTTGGAGAAGAACACGGATGAAATTGACAAGAAATTCCAGAAAAAAGCAAAGATATTCGTAATCAATACAATGTTTGTTTCAGAGATTTTGGAGGAGTTATTAAAAGATTTTCTATTTACTCTAATGGAAAGGCCCGCGTTTTCTGTGAAGAAATCCTTCTATTAGAGTAAACAGATTAGAGATAAATAATTATAATGGAGGGGAAGAAAAACGTTTGATTGGCAAGAGTTAAGAAGAGAAAATGTTGTATTTCATATCTGAAAAGATGGAATTTCCATGAAAAAGCTACCGTAATCTGTGTTTGACCAAGCAATCGAAAATCGATTGGGTTTAGGAAAATGGATGATGAAAGAGAGGAAAATGTTGGGAAAAATCGAAGAAAAGTACCCGGAAAATGACAAAAAACATCGGAAAGAGATCCGCAAAAAAGACAAAAAAGAGGAGAATGGGGGACTATAATCAGACGTATTCCTCTTCGGCAATACTGCAGCAAATGGTGAATGGTACCTGAATTGCACCGTTTTTTTTCTTTTGGAAAGTGACTCTCTAAATGATAAATCAGAATGAATCGATGAATTGTAAGGGGAAAAACACGAAAGCTATAAAGGGAAAAGGAAAGAGTTTGGAGAGAAATAGCGTAGCTGAGGGAGAGACGCAGATAGACATCACGGCCATAATAGAGATGGGCGGTCACTGAAAAATTGACGAAATAAAAGGGAAATTTTTGGGAAATATCAAAAACATGCAGGTGGGATAACTGAGAAGATCTATAATAAGATTTTAAACTAGGGATCTGTACTGTTTCCGATAGATTATGACGACACGTTTTCTAATTTAAAGCAAAAAGTAACTCGAAAAGGATTGCAAAAAGGGAGAAAAATCACGAGATTTCAATTTAAAAATAGATCAACTAACCTGACTCAATTCAGAATCTAATGAAGGAGAATCTCTTCGTGGATCTGGACTTCCACTGTTGCTTGCACTTTCTTCTTCTATCACTCCGTTCACTGATCCTCCTGCAAAAATATATATTGTTTTGAAGTATCTATCCGTCTACAGTAATCTCCGGAGCAGTTCCATGACATATCAGAAATAGAAATCCAAACTAACCGTTACACGTGGATGGGTCATATGTGGCAGTTTCAATTTCAATTTCTTCTTTCCATTTTCGGTGATTGTGCTGCATGTTAATCATAAGTTCAGAGGTTTCTAAACCGGGAAGAATCGGAAGAAGACCACTCTGAAATATCAATATTTCTCATTTCATCTAAGAAATCTATATTTCAATACCTCGTGCATTGCTTGGGCCAAAGGACTAACGACGTGTGCAATAAACGAATCCTGTAACTTTGCCACTTGAGCATCTCCTCTATCCATATACGGAGTGATTGCTAATCCTCTTCTCTTCTCATCGTCTCCTTGTTCATAGAATTCTTCACAGATTCTATCAGTCCACTGTCGATGTAATCCATACGGTTTTGTTGGACTGTTGATATCTGCCATCTTTATCAGAAGTTTTCCAACAAGCAATCGATCAGATTCAACTTGAAGATCCATATCAGCCAATCGATCATTGAATGTCATTATGATTTCGAAATGTTGTTTCAAATCGGTTGCTAGAATGTATTCAAGTACAAGGTACCGGAATCTTAAATTTATTATATTTATTTGAAGTTTTTTGTTTCGTTTTTACCTTTTCATTTCAGCTGGATCCAAGTTCTCAATGAAATGATTCTCCGTTCGGCAGAGAAGTTTCCATGATTCGGCCGCATGATGGTTCTCCAATACACTTCGATCGTTGTATAGAATTGCCTGTAATCGGAATTTCAATGAGAACTTTGATTCTTCTTTATTCACAAACCTTCTTATCTTCTACCGTAACCAAGAATGCATTTGTTCTTCCTGGATGATCATAATCATGCATTGCAGCTGCAGTGAAAAGAGCCATCAACTCCAAAGTACTCATTTGTGACATAATAGAAGCAGCCAAAGGTAATGGAGCCGGAATAAGGGAATCTGGACTCTTGACTACTCCAAATTGTGGTCGAACTGGATGAACTGATAGATAATAGCATCCATGAAGAACATCGGCTGCGTGTATTCGATTATGATCTGAAAAATTACATTGATTCTTTGATTTAATTGAAAAAGAGGGAAAACGTACATGGAATCTCCCAATATCCTTTCTCGAGAGCATGGAAAAAGTTGAAAAATTTGATTGGAGACACTTTGAAAATTCGGAATAATTCTGCTTGTTGGAATATATTGTATGTCAACTGAAATTATATAAATAATCATCAAAATATCCTCTGATATTTAATTACCCTGCTGAGAATTGTCTTCGGATATTTCCTTGAAATCTGAAAGATAGGGAATGCCCATTCGGCAGTTTCACTGAAATCCGGATCATTATCAAGTTCGCGAGTATCATATCTTTGTCCATCAATTGTTGTAACTACTGTATCAATGTGTGTTCCGGATTCCTTTCGGGATACATTGGCTTTTCGACATGCATCAGCTGGAGTCTCGTGTTCATTGTTATTTGATGGAGAGGCTTCGGTTTTCCAATAACTGAAAATGGGAAACTTAGGTGAAGATGACCACTTTTTGGTTTTTTATTTCTCTGATCAGAATACTATTCAAAGAGAGATTTTTCTCTTACTGTAGTCATTTTTAGTACCTAGCGAATGCGGTCAACGGTGAATTGACTCTTTTTTGAAGTTTATGACCGACGAGAACTCCAAATGGTTGAATTTCTTTTCCATTGTTATCCGACTTTTGATTTGCACATGTATTACATGTAGTTCTCGATGTACTCGGGCTCAATGCACTCGTCATTTTCTCATTTCTTAGAATAGATACATCGATTCATTAGATATTCGAAAACGGATAGAGAAATAATGAGGATGTGAAGAGTAGTTGTATTTGAAGGAGAAAAAAGATTCTCTATTTAAACTGGTAAGCAGAAGGAAAAGAGATTTGAAGACGAAGGAAACGAAGAAAAAAGGAGAGTGTCTTTCCTCTAAAAAAACAGAACGACTCGAAAAAGGAGAGTCAACGGCCCACGAACACACGACCCTTTTGCCCCCCGCCGAAAAATGGAAAATGGACCAACAAACAAAACAAAAAAAACGGAGCGGTGGTTATCTCAAGAGAAAACGAAGAAGAAGGGGCGACGGAAATGTCTTTTCGTCGAAAAATAAGGAAAAGCACCGAAGAAGAGAGCAGACCACGAGGGAGTATGGAAAAACAATTACCCGTGGGGGAGGAGGCGGCGGTTCAAAAATGGATAGATGAATGTGAGTGACAAAAAATCAATGAAGTTTCAGAAAATGGTCATAGATTAAGGGACAACAACTTTTCTTTTCTGTCGATTGATATTCTTCTATACAATAAGAGAACAGACAGTAGTAAAGTCACTGTATCTTCTGCTCTGACTCTGTGCCTATTGCATTTCCCACAAAAAACATTGTCGACTATAGTTCGAAATACTTTTCTCTAGACATCGAATAACTACGATTCTTGTCTCCAGTCTGACTATAAATCACGAGAAAAACACAAATATTTTCAAAGAAAGTTTTCAGAAATTCGAGTATTTTAGTCGATATCTCGTGTGCAAAAGCTGGAAAAATACTTTCTAATAATATTGAATCGAGTGAAAAAGAAAGGAAAAAGAGAGAAAATGAGTGACATTCTAATGAGGGCACTCATACAACTTCATTAAAAAAGAAGAGGATAAATAAATGTTTTGAAGAAAAAAGAGATAAGGTCATCCTGGAAAAACTAAAAATAACATGAAAAGATTCAACTAGAGAGTGAAAGATCAGAGAAATGGATCAAAAGAGATTTCTTTCTGACCAATCAATTCAGTTTCTTTGATAACTAACATAGGAAAGAGCTGAAAACGAAGGCATTTTTCTGAAAAAAATCTGAGATATTCTAGAAAAAAATCTAAATTGGCATATTTTTGAGCTATTCTGAGACTATTCTGGGATTATTGAGATTCGAAAAGAATACACAGAATCGAGTAAATAAATTCTCAGAAACCACAGAATTAGTGTAAGAAGAAAAAAGAAGAAGAGGAAGGGTAATTGGGACAAAAAGCCGATTTCGTTTTCGTCTTCTTCACCTCTTCTTTTCTGAAGGTCCCGTATTCTGTGGGCACAGAAAACACATCTCTTCATTCGAAATTTCAGACAAAACAAAAAGCAGCTGAAATGCTGAGAGAAATGAAAATACAGCTGGAAAAAGGGGGAGAAGTGAAGGAAAAAAAATGAATGAAGAAACATCTATATTCCCTAATTTCACACTAATCCTCTCATGAATACGTCTCGTTTTTTGCACTTTAATGAAGGATAATCAACAAAATCTCTTGGTTTTTTGATTTCATAACTTTTATTTTTTCTTCCTGGTTTCGATGGAAAAAGTTCGTTTTCACATTTATATTTATTTTTCGATTTTTGAGACACTTACGCGAATTTCATTTTGGATCGAAGTTCTTCGAAATAAGTATAGAAATAAGAAGTCATGTCAAATTCATGTACCAGGGTTATACTTTATTACCACTATGCCGCCCAATTTCTTGTCAGTCCGGACTAAAATGGGCGGAGGGAACATGGGAACTAACATAAGAATAACTAAAAGTAAGAGTTAAGAATGGAAAAATTGGATTGAAACTGTGTTCTAAAATATGGAAAATGTTGAGGAAAAAAGGAGATCGATGATCACAGAAAATGCAAAAAAGTCAGGTGAGAATAAAGAAATTTGCAATCAATTTCAGAGTTTTTGGTGACTGAATTTTGGTTAATTTATTTGTTTCTCTTTTTCAAAAATCAACTATTTTGAGGGACTTATTGAATTGAATCTATTGAATTATTCGCCGTTATTGTAAGATCTCTTCATTATTTCACTAATATCTCTGTCTGAAAAATGTGGACAAAAAAGGAAACTTGTAGATTTTGGAAGGAACAAAAGCCAAATAAAAGTTGTCAAGTATTTTTACGTCACATCCAGGAACCGAGAAACAACGAGTAAAAAGGGTTCTGGAGCTGTACACTTGGCACAAGAGAGAAAGCGAAAATGTAAAAAAGGATGAAGACAAAAAACTTCTTTTGTCTTTTTTCTCTTCTTTTTCTCTATGTTTCTTTATCTCTACTCATTTCCGTTCCTTGCTTTTTTCTCCTTTTACCAGGTTTTCGATCTTTGAAAACTTTTTTGGAAAAACTGTTTTTTTTGAGTTAAATATCACTTTTTTAGGTGTGTCTAGACATAATAAAAGGGCTTATATAATAAATTAAATGAATTTTCAGAAAGAGACCAGACATATGAACAAGGAGAAATGGAGAAAAAAGAGATGAATGAAATTGGATATGAATAGAAAAGTCAGTCTTTTTTAAAAGAAAACGGGATGAAGTGGAGTCTCGATTTGAAAAAAAAGAGAAGTGACATGTCACAAAAAAGACCAGTTTCTGAATGGGTTATGCTTTTCGAAAAGAGGAGAAAAAAAGGTTTTGAATAGAGAAACAGGGCCCAATTGAAATATGAAACCAGATCATGAGCATTTCGACATGGTTATTCAGAAAAAAGGTGAAATAGAACTTGGAAGAAACGTTTCTTTCGGTAGTGGTGGTTGTTGACTGTAGTACAAAACACTCAGAGACTTCAAATTCGAAATCCCATTTTTATAGGTCTCGACAAAGTTTTATTTCATTCTCTTATGACTTTTGAAATAAAAAAAAAGTCTAGACTTTTCGATGAGATATTTCATGTTGAAAACGGACTAATTGTTTCTCTCGAATCATTAAAAACCTTCTGAATTTCAACTGAAACGTCTATTTTTAATCTGAAGGAAACGATGATATTCTATTTCTTGTGATTCGAAGCGATTTCTAGACGGTAAAATTTCGAATGGGAAAGATTACTCTAAAAAGTTGAGAAACTCATTGAAAGTCTCATTTCAATCGAAATTTTCGTGATTTTTGTACTTTAAAATGTAACAAATGGTGGTAGAATGTAAAGGAAATTAGCTTATTTTTGCTGTTTGGACTACAAAGAAAGAAAAGAAATCTCGTCTTTTTGAAGAAGGAAAAGAAGAAGAATTTGGACACAAAAGCGAAGGAATGAAAATCTTATTGGGATCCTCGTGTGTTCCCACGTCTTCTTCTTCTTCTTCCCCTCCTTCTCCTTTTAGTTCTCAATTTTCGTTTCCGCTCCGTCCACTCTATTGAAATCAAAGAAGAAGAAGAAAAAGAAGAGATTCACGTGATGATTCGGAATGTCGTAAGGAAAGTAATAGTCGTAAAGCTCCTTTTTTGATGATCACTTGAAAAAAGTGTCACTGATCTTTTAAGAAAATGAAAACCGATACTATCGTTCCGGAGATTGAAGAGCGAAAAGCGGAAAACTATCTTCCTATTTATCCTTCTACGGAATGAATATTTTCATAAAATTTGTTTGAGAACCCGAAAAAAGGAACTCCGGTATGGCTTACCTGCTACTTCTGGCTTTATTTGGTTCTGCAGGTACAGTAGGAAGTCCTGTTGCAGATGTTACTGTAGAGAATGTGATATTCGAGATCCTTGGTTTTGATGCCTGAAATTGATTTTTAATTAATACTGATGATCATTTGAGATGCTTTAATTTGTTCGTTTTTCCCAATTTCTACCTCATTTTGAAGACATCCGACAATGTCTCTCTCAACAACGGGTGTCGTTTGAATCGCCACCGACGATCGTGCGGGAATAAATCCCAGACACTTCGCCACGTATTTTTGTCTAGTTAACAGTTTGAATATCAAGTTATCAACGGATCCTTGTCGATTCATAGAATGAGTCGACGAGGAAGCCGACGATGGAATTGAATGAAATCCGTTAGTGGTTAGTGGATGACCGGCTGATTTGCATCTTGATGCAGGTGAATGAGATTCACTTCTTCGAGATGGAATCATGTGTTGATGGAAAGTATTTGAGGAGATAATGATGATAAGTGGATAGTTGGAAGTGGTTCTGAACAGAGTACAAATGGATTTGTTGATAAGAGAGTACGGTACGAATGAGAAAAAGAAGATGAGTAAAAAGAAAACAGATTTAATTCTCAGAATGTGAAATACAGTACTCTAGTTAAAACGACTTTCTCCTAAACCCAGAAACACCAAAGAATAAGTATTTCTCTGATGCATTGAATTTTGTAGTCTGGTTGTGTCTACCAATTGTTTTTCTTTTTCATTCCGAACTCTTCCCCTCCGGGCAAAAAAAGCAAAAAAAAAGAAACCGAATAAATAATTTAGAGGTCTTCTTCTCGTCAATCTTTTGTCATTCAATTTCTATTCAATCTTTTCTTTCTGCACAATGTACGTACAACTCCCAAAAATTGGAAGTAAAAAGGAATAATAAAACTGGAAAAACAGTTGAATACATTCCAGAGAAAAGACGATATAGAAAAAAAAAGAGAATCGAAGACAATGCATTCGGTAGTTGTTGATTGAAAGAGGCATCACTTTCAGATGAATATCTTCGGTTGGATCAGAATAGAGAGTAACATTTACTACGTTTAGAAGAATACTCTTCTAATATTTTCTTATTGTAGTTTCAGAATCTGAATGATATAAAATCTACAAAACGACGAAGGCGGAACAAGAAATTGTGGCAAAATGAGTAGCTGTCGGTTGTCTTCAAACAACGTCTTCTGCTTCATCTTCTCAGGATTCTTTCCGCATATCGGACACCTACGCTAATGATATGTGCATTCAGAGTGCTCAATTTACTTCAGTTTTTCTCACTTCTACTCCTCTTTTTTCATCATTTTTCTTTTTCGTCATCTTCATAATTACTCTTTTTTTGCATATAAGCAGTAATTGGGGTCAAAGATGCAAAAGACTAATCGAATCGATGAAAAGATAAGTAAAATAGAAAAGAAAAAGCAAATGAGACAAATATTCAAAAACCATTCGAGCGTTTTTGAATTGGCAAAGTACAAAACGAAGAGCATAATGGATCTAGTCTCATTTTGATGATCGAATCGAACAGAACGAATCAATCGAACAATGGAAATTCTATTACATGTCTCATTTGTGAATCGACATGACTATTGAATGACCGAAAAAAAAGAAGACTCTAGAGTTCTACCAATATATTTGACAAAATGATATTGGACTTTCAACGTAAAATGTTTTCCGAAAGTTCCATCGGGTGTTTCTCAAATTCTAACATTTTAAGACCACGTCGGAGTTCTGATTTGAATCAATTCAGGATTGTAGTCTTCCTCATTGTCGTTTTTTGACCTTTTTCATTGTTTTTATTCGAAGGAAATGGTGTCCTCTTGCACATAAGTTTTCGTTCAAAAATGCAAATTAAATGGAAAACAAGTCTCCGAGGACAAATCTGAATTCTATTCGAAAAAAGAGAAGAGTAGAAAAAGGGAGAAGTAGATCAGAAATCTGGGTGTGTGGAATAGAAAATGTGGACGTCGTCCGATGAGAAGACTGAGCTGAAAAACAAGGAACTGATGGGAAAAGGAGAGTAGGGCCTCCGTTTTCTCGCCGTTCCTCTTCAGTTAGTTCTAGTATTCTGGCGTCATTTTCTATCTGAAATTTCATTTTATTTCAGGTCAGATTTCAACTCAAACATATGATATGTGGGAAGAAAAACAACTTTTTTGCAGAGAACATCCACGCATTTCTAGTTGTCTAGAATCTCCACGATGTTTTCAGATGCGAAGATCTTCTTTGGGGGGAAATGGGATAAACTTTTAAAATAAAAAATATAAATGAGTCAACTATAATATAAAATACTTCCAAAAGGGAAGAAATGAAAATCCGATGGCGGTATTACCTTTCCATCATCATTCTCTTTTCAGATCTGATCCTTTTTTCTGAAAGATGCGCATGACCCGAATAAAATAAAAAGAAGAATTGAAAAAGGGAGAAAACACCGGAAAACAAGTAGGTTTTTCGTCATCGTCTTAGAAATCGAGAGCAAAAGGATTCCAATTAAATCTTGGCGATAAAAGAGAAGAAAAAAGAGGAGAAAAAGTTTTAATTAAACTTCTCTCTATTCAAATAAGTCTATGGGCAAAGTTCTTGGATTACGGTAGATGGACGGAGGTCAAAATTGAATCTGCCGATCAAGGATTCAACGGGTTTGAAATGAAGAGCCGATGAAGTATTGTTTTGAGGAAAAAGAACTAAGAATTACCAAATTCACGAGCATTTCACTCTTCATCCTGAACAAAATCATCTCAAAATCAAAGAATTTCTGAGTTTTTCAGAAAACCAAACATAGAAAATCCAAACCAAAACTCACAGTGTGCTTCAAATGGCTTTTCCCCAAACCCATTTTTTCTGTTTTTCCGGTCAACCGAAAGATTGTTCAAGTGTATCTAATTGATCACCCATTTGCTAAAACGTCACGTGTACTTCATTAAAATCATCATAAGAAAAAGAAAATGAAAACGAGTGAAAAGTGTTAACAAATCATCTTAAAACTGAACTTTTGAAACATTCTGTTCGAGATGACTAAATGAATTCTGACGTCGTTTTCTCTTCTAAAAATGATGATATAAGAGAGAAGATGTTGCTATTGGAGAAGTTTTGAGTTTTGAAATGAGAAAATGAAGACGTCAGTTGATGGGAAAAGGTGAAGGATTTGAAGAGATAACATGTTTAATCTCGAAGATTTAAGTTCTTCTCTCAAAGGATAAACGTACTGATAAAAGGACGAAACAACAGAATAAGTACTGTGAGGAGGAGAGAAAATCCGTTTCCAAGAACATTTCCTTCGCTTAGAAACGAATGAAATCAGAAATTGAATGCGGAGAAATCACTGTAAAAGTACTCTGAGACTCTGAGGAAAAAGTTGAAGTTGAATCGAAAGTTTTGTGTCCGACTTTTGGTTCCGTAGTAAAAGTAGTATCTCTTCTATCTCTTTCATCCCGCTTTTTTTCTTTTTTTCACAGACGTAATTTTCAATTTCCTAATCAACCCAAAATGTTGCTCTTTTTCGTTTTCACTTCCATCTTCAAATCAACGATGAGACACAAAAATGGTGGATGGAAAATGAAATAAAATAGATGAGAAAGAGGAATACGTGTCCTTTTTCATCCTTTTGTGTCAAAAGTCTGAGAGCAACAGGAGAGAAGAAACGGAGAATTAATCTCATAAAACATCGACGTATGAAAAAGGGAAAAAGAAGAGAAAAGAGAATGAATCCATCCTTTTTTCTCCATCAAAAGGTTGTTCAACCGGGCGAAACAAATGGATAAGAAGAGAAGAAAAAACTTGGAAAACGACTGAAAGAAATTCATCTGAAGACACATTCAGCTGCATCATGAGCACTTTTTTGAAATTTCGAAACATCTATTTCAACTAAATGAGTAATACCAAGCTGGTCATGAAAGCATTCAGAGTTTCATCACTTGGAACCGTAGCGTCGGAAAACCGAAAATCAGTTACTCGAAACTCATGATAGAAACAATTATAGTCCTTCCAAATCAGTTGATCGGAATTTTAAATTCAGAATTGAACTGGACAAAGTAGAAATTCCAGGGTTTGAATACATTTTTTCTGTCAGAAAAGTTCAAAATCAAAATGAATCTACCGTTCTTGAACGTTTGTCAAGAAAAAGTGAAGAAAGAGCAAAGCTAAAAACTTTAAAACGGAAGTCCTTGGGAAGGAAAGTACGGTATGTTTTCTGAAAACGGGAAAATGAGAGACTGCTTTGTCGAAGAATGCCCTTTCGATTCGATAATGAAGTCAGAATGGAATCATTCTTTGGGGTCACTCAATCATTTGAACACAAAACCAAAAAGATTCATTTGCAAAAAGACTTCTCCGGAAGCCCTATTCATTTCCTGATGGAATGTTCACAGAAAAATATTCGATTGTTTTTTCTCTCATTTCCCAACACTTTATCACTTTTCTTTTCTATTCCTCAAGACGATAAATGACATACGGTGTTTTCTTTTATTTCAGAAGAAAGAAATAAAAGCTTTTTCTTTTCTTTTGTGGACAGACTTCAGACAGAAGAAGACCTAATCGAATAACAAATGTGACTCTTGGGACTCTCGAAAAAGAGGTGAGGAAGTAGGTGGAAAGATGTTCACAACAGATTTTGTCACTTTGGTTCTTCTCCTTTTTCTTCCGCAACTACAACTTTTTCATGTCCCTCCCTCTTCTGAATACGTCCGTTTCTCACGCCAAATCCGCCGAGCATCTTCTTTTTCTTCTTCTTCTAGTGAGTTGAGGGCAAAAGAAGACGAGCTTTTTGAATGAAGTGAAAGAAGACGTCACGTCACGCGGTGGCAATGTCAAAACACACGATTCTGCATTTGCAACACAATTTGTTGGCCATTCATATTTCTTTTTTGACCACCCTCCGCCTCGTGAACTTGGATAAAATTTGGAATTTTATATTTGGAAGTTTCAAAAAAGTGCGATCAAATTTCACTTCGTTCTGACAGACTTTTGCAAAATCTCAAAAGGAATCAGTGAACTGAAAATGAAAAAAGTTACGTCAAAATGACTAGAATCTTCTTCAAAACGCATTGAACTTTTTCAAGAGTATGAAATGCTAGGGGAAGATGATAATAGATTTAATAAGGAGGAGTCCGGTCCTTAAGGACCATACTGATATCAAATGTTTCAGTAAATTTCTTAGAACTCAAATTTATTCATCATAATATCATCTTCATTCGTACCAGGTTCTTCTATTCATTTTTGTAGTTTTGAGATAATCAGAAATCTCATTCAATGATCAAAACAGAATCACAAGCACATTTCAAATGTTTTTTTCATAATCAAAACACGTTTCTATCAGACATCTCATTTTGAAATCATATGTCTATTCTTCGTAATCTCATCCTAATTAAACAAAGTGCAAAACGACAAAAAACGTTCATTTCTCGAGAAATCCTATGTCAGAGGCAACCGATAATTAATCGAATCTCTAAGCTGTCGCTGAGCACAAAACGTCGGTGAAACGAGAAAAAAATGTCGAAATTTGATTTGATTACAAAATTGATTCAAGAGGAGTTGCAGCAGAAAAAGGAGAAAAAGAAGAAGAGGATTCTTTGTGTATTGAGTGAGATGATCATACGTCAAGAGATCCTCGTATCTTGAGGTTCGAAACGAAAGAAAAAAGAAAAGTTCCGGGTTTTTGATAATTGAATTGGAATGTGTTCTGCAAGATTTTAGATGTTTGAAGTGACAGAACTCATACGGATGAAACAGTTATTTCAAGGATGGAATACTGTATCAACTCCATAATTTAATCACTTCTCAAAAGATTAAGATTAAATTCTAAATGAATGAATGGGTGAAGGATCTAAAATAGAATGACTCATCATATTCTGAATACATTCTTGAGCATATCATCCAACTGATTCCTATTTTTCTGATCAGTTAACTGAAGATTGTCCAATGAACCATTCACTGTACTTTTCTATGTCATATTCAAAAAGACGAGACTACACACTGGATAATCTCATAAAAACGTGCAGAAATTGAATAATAAAAGTCATGAAAAGCGGCAAACGAAGGTACAAAACTGATTCTGCTCTCCATTGAAATCCTTCATTGGATCTATCTGTAAAACCCGGTTGGCTATAGAAAGTGGGCGGAGTTTCGAGGGAGAACCCTCTGAAAATGTTTTCTCTCTCCCCTTGAAATTCTCTTGTTGAAGCTGACCGAATGTTGTTTTGTCAAAACAAACTTGTTGAAAGGAGAAGAAAAACGGGAGAAAAACTACGTCAGTGTTCTAGATTCAGAGTTTTCGAAGAAAAAAAAAGATTTCGCAGGAGGGTCAGGTCAATTTGTTTTTCAATGAATTGGAGAGAGAGAGAGAGAGAGAGAGAGAGAGAGAGAAAGAGAGAGAGAGAGAGAGAGAGAGAGAGAACAGATGGTGGTTGTGTCTCAGTAGAAGAAGAAGAAGGACCACTACCTACAGCTGACCGAGAATCTTGTTAGTGTTCAGTTTCAACAAAAAGAGACACGTGAGGAGATCCAGAAAAAAGGTTTTTAAAAGAAAAATACTTTCTGTTTTCCGTTGTAAAATGTACTTGAACTTGACAGGGAATGGCACGTGGAGAAATGAATTCTCTGGGTTGTGGCTATCCATTTTCCTACAGATTCAACCTTCAGAAGGTCCATAAAACTGATGTGACAATCAAATGTTCGATCTTTGTTTTTCAGATTCAAACCATCAGAAGTAAATAAAGAGTTATCAGATATAATTGTTGAAAACTTTTTCTGAAACAAAAAAAAAAGAAATGTTGTCAACGCTCTCATTGCTTATTTTTCAGTCTGTTGGTCTTTCTCTTTTTTTCGGACAAATTGGTGTCGTGTCTCAAGAGAAGGAAGGCAACTTTTGAGATGAAAGAGGAGAGAGCAGAACCCTTTAACCATTGGGAAATAGAGAGAAAATGTAATAAATATAAACAATTTGAGTTTGACACGTGACACCAAAGTCCGTAGGGGCAAAAGTTCGATGTAGCAACCACTCGGAGCATAAGTTATTTGGTGATCCGAAACAGAAAAACTGACGACGGATAAGAAAGAGAGAGACTCAAGCTTGGAAGGTTTTCATTTTTGGTTTTCGAATTGGAAGAATGAATCAAAGTTTCGAAGAAGAGAACCAGATTAATGAATCAAATAAAAACCGAATCAGTATCAAATGGGAATACAGTAACCTACCGTAACCAATGGAACCATGACATGAGCACAATCGATGCAGCATTTACATCGAAAATCGAGAGAACAGACGATGCATTGACCAACAAAATTGACAAGTGAAGTTGTCGAATTACGAGAAGAAGAGCCACGATGGGACAAATCACGACTTCCACGAGAGGAAGAAGCACGATTGTGTTGAGAATTGGGTGGTTGACCCGATGTGAGATCAGAGGAACTTCGAGGCAAATGATGAGTTGGCATACTTTCTCACCCGAATATTATTCTGGAGAGACGGGCGGTTTGAATTTGTTTTTGAAGAGAAGAAAACGAAGTAATAAAGACGAGCGGATCAAATTAAAAATGTATTTTTAGAAGAAATCTGTTTTTTTTTTCGTTTTGGAACTTGAGTTGCATATTCAGAAAAAGGAGAAGAATCTAGAATTCCTCAACTTGTTATCAATAATTATCGCCAAAAAACTTCATTCTGCTATACAAAAAAAAAGAAGAGAAAAAGCATTCTAAAAACGCGATAATTAATCCCTATTCGCATATTGTTTTGAAGAAAATGAATGCAAAAATAATGAAAACAAAGTATGATCATTGTTCGTTTTTTGCTCGAAAACAACAGTAATTCAAGTGGAAGAATTGAAAAGAAAACGGTTTTCACCTGGAAATGTTTCACGAGAATCACAGGAAGAAAGAGGTCAAAAATCTAGTTTTTTGTATGTGTTTAATCCGTTTTTTCTGGATAAATCTCCTCCCTCATATCTTCTTTGATTAGACCTTTGACGCAGTTTCAAATGATAAAATCATAATTTTCTAATCTCTTTTTTTATTTCTTTTCATCGGCCAAAGTCTTTTATCACTCCACTGCAATGTAAACTGATCTTATATCAAACCACACCCTGTTATTACAAGTTTTATGGGAGATCGACTTTGTCTTTGAAAATTATTTTATCAAAATTCAGGTCTTCCAAAAGAACAAAAAAAAAGACTTCTGGAGTTTTGGAAAAGTTTTGAGAGAAAATGGAATCGGATGGAGAAGGAAAGTATGTGAAAATGAATTACGAGTTCTCAGAATGAGAGGAAATCTCAAATTTAGGCAATTTTAACTCATGTTGTGTACTTTGAATAATGGATTGAAAACTCAAGAATCAAATGAATGATGGAATAATGGACAATTAGGGTTTCTATCAGTCTGAATCTCTTCAAAATTAACATGATTCTTTACATTTCGTGTCTAGAAACAGTTAATCAAAAAGTATTCGAATTATTATTTTCACCTGGTTTTTACGAGACTTATTGGGTGTCAATCTAGAAACTGAGATGAAATGTATCAATAATTGTATTCATATTTTCAGTTTTTTCTCTCAAACTGATCCTTGAATTTAGAATCCGACTAGCCGTTGTTTTTGTTTTTGAAACGCCTAATTATTGTTTAAATGTCATTCCAAATTGAGTATTTTGAAAGATTTACAGAAGCGGATTCAAGAAAAAAACAAGAAAATATCTTCGAGAATGTGGATTTTTGAATGGAGAAAAGTGAAGAAAACGGTGTGAATATGAGATAAATTGGCATGATTTCCTTGACGAAGAGAAACAGAAATGTCTGAAATACGTTTCCTCTCTATTCCTCGTTTTCCTCGTTTTTTTCCTTTTCTCCTATCTCTCTTCATCATTTATTTCACACACGAATCGGATTGGATTAGCAGCTGCTGGTTTAAAGTTTTGCTTTTTCGAACAAATTAACAGACTATTGAATATGAGGAGACGAGATGGAAAGAAGTAGAAAAACCCGAGTGTTTTTTCAATTCTAAATGACTGATTTTGGGGGTTTTCACACGATTTTGGCACGAAGACAAATGAAGGAAAAGGAGAGAGAGAGAGAGAGAGAGAGAGAGAAAAGTGAGCAGGTTGTCTATAGAGCTAGACAAAGATAATGAGATAGAGGAACACTTGAATTTAGGGATTCTTTTGGTTAATCCGATCTTTTAAGCCTTTCAGAATGTTGATGTCATTGTGTGAGAAGAAGAAAAAAAGAAAAGGGATTTAGAGAGAATGTCAAATGATAACTCAATTCTTTAAAGTTACCAAATAATCAACAGAGTCAATAAGATCGACACATCAAAAGGGATTCGGATATCAATTGATACAGAATGTGAAGAAATAAATATTAGATTGTCAACAGAGTTGGGCAAAAGTGTTAATTTAGGAAATTCCCATGGAATAAACTACAGAGCCAGATTACAATATCGTTGATTGCTCATTCTATTCATGACAATCACAGTTGTAGGTTATGGTAGACATATGGCACCCAACCGAACAAATTTTTTGTTTCTACATGAAACCCATCCCAACCCGTATTAGGATAAAATAATAAACTAACCCCGACAATCATTGATTCTCCTCCATAAGGGTTTTCGATGACTGAAGGTAATCCAAAATCGCTGAGTCCATTCATCGGAAGAGGCCTCTGTTCCAAAAGTGTTGCAACTGCTCGAAGACAACATGCCACGTTTCCAGGTAATTCTTTATTCATTAACATATCGGCAATCAATCCTTTTGCCTCACTTAACGATGAACCAGTTATCTGAAAAAAAAATAATTTAGTAAAGAGAAAAGGGTCAAAATGATGGACTCGAGGGGTGTTTCTTTACACAGAAAAAGTGGACAAAGGTCGAATATCATTTCTCTTTTCTCTGCAGAAAACTGAGTAGTCAGAACACTATATCGATGAATGAAAAGTGTTCAAAAACGAATAAGAGAAAAGTAAAGAGAGATGATACGCCCCGCCCATTTTTCTGTCTTTTTCCGATTGATTCCACAGTCGGAAGCAATCCATCAATGCAAGTCTACGCGATGCGCAAAGAAGGTTTTTGATCTTTCTCTTCTTTTTTTTCGAATGATGTGGAAGACAATATGCACTAGAAGCTTTTCAGTATTTGAATGAAAATGTATATATTTGATAATTCAAGAGATTAGTTGAAAACATACCAATCCCTTTCCTCCATTCAATGATAAACTATTTGCTGGTAAACTGGTCCTTCGTTGTCTCATTGCTTCATGAAATGTTTTTTGCATATGACTATCCGACATGACTCCACGACCTCGACCGCCGAGGATTGGTAGGCCGATCGAACCTATTCCGGAGCCTGAAAAAGATTCATTTTGAAGGAATGAAACTGTTTTTGAAGAGAAAACTGTAATCTATAAATGAATACAAAACGATCAGAATGAATATGTTTCTTTTTCAATTTGATCAAAAAATCAGTTATTGAAACTTTTGAATTTTGAAAGGATAAAGTTTATCTTTCAATATCCAAAAGAGAAAAATGACAATTTCTACAGAAATCTCATCTCAAACAATGATCATAGAACCACCAGAAACCCTGTCTTTCGAACGAATGATAAAATCATTGTATCCAATGACTTATCATATTTAAAAATCAAACTATACAAACGGAACTCTTCTGACCGAGAAGCGTCAAAAAAAGCTAAATTAAAAAAGGAAATGTGTTGGAATTCGTGTTGTCTGGAATGGATGAAAGAAGAAAGTGTTAGACAGAAAGAAAGAAACGACGCCACTTGATTCGAATTACGAACGAAAGAAGAGAGGATTCTTGAGAAGAAGAAGAAGAAGTGGAAGAAGAAGAAGAAAGTGGAAAATTTCACAAATTTCGGAATGTTCACACATTTTGTGTGAGTGTGTTTTATCGGAGGGTTGACCATGTGATCACATAAATCGAAACGAAAGTTTTCTTCGAATTGAAAAAAAGTTTGAATGAGAAGAGGAACGCCTGGAATTAAGTATCAGAGCTTGAGGAAAGGAAAAAGAATCAGAATGAGTAAAACAAATTTTTTTTAAAAACTTTCTTCGATCCACGTGGATAGTTTTCATTCGGATTCTGTTCTATTCAACAAATGATTTATTTGTAATGTAATAATCGAAAGTGCAAGTCTTTGCATACAATCCAGAACCGAATCTGGTCATCTCTAGAATATTGTTTGACAACCCTATCGAAAACTAGATTACTGTAGTTTGACCTACATAATTCAGTGTAACTATGAAATACCGCACTCAGCGTTACGGGATCGAAAGTCTAATAACATCATATTTAGGCTCTGTTTGGTATTTGGTAAAGGAGAAAAGATGTTCGTTTTTCTGAAAAAGAGGCCTCAAGAATTGACGTTTGTGACGTATTTGAAACGTACGAGAGAGAGAAAGAGAAAGAGTTTGACACAAAAACCAACAAGAATTTAAGTATTGTTTTTATGGTCAAAGAAAGCGAGAGAGAAGATGCGAAACGACACATTTGTTTCCTTTTCTCAAGGTGTTCCATTCTTTTCATTGGATCTGCTATTATGCAAATACGCCCCATTGAGAAACTGTACAGATACTCGACATTCTTATCAAAGCGTTTTCCCATTGGAACTACATCGAATATAATGATTTGCAACAAAAAAAAACAAAAAACAAATGCGACGGCGAATGTAGAAGATCAATTGATCTGTCTACAAAAAATGGGCGGAGCCGATGATTTCATTGAGAAGAGACATACAGTTTGTACACGTTGTATTCAAGAGAAAAGGTATAAAAGAAAGAAAAAGATGGAAGAAGATGTTGAATGAAAAGATGAAGGAGAAGGAGAAGAAGGAGAAGACGATGAAGAAGACGACGAATGAAGAATGGGTTTCCGGTCATCAGCATGATAATTTGATAACAATTGATAGAAGATGATGAAGAGCGGTCGGTCCGAAACAAAATAAAACTGATGATTTAAAAGAGAACTTAGAGATAGGTCAACAATGCTTTTCTTCTTTTTATTCTTCTTCGAATTGTTTTTCCAGAAGTTCTTTGAAAGTAAAATTTAAACGCTTTGCAAAAGAGTTTAAGAAGATCTGAAAGAGAGAAGAGTTCTCATTAAACTAATAACAAAAACGAGGTTAAGTGACCTCTGTTCCCAATGGAAAAACTTGTTTGACCTCTAATTTTCAAAGATCTGAAGTACATCAATAACTACTTCCTTTGAAAAATAAATTCATTTTTGTTCACTAATAGGGATTCGAACAATCGGAATTATCAAGAGAAAAGTCGGAGAAAAAGGGAAAAGTTGAAATATTTCCGTCATTCAATAATTCGAAAATTGAATAAAACTCCGATTTTATTCGTCGTGTGTCTCCTCAACTTTTCTGTTTTCTTATCACAACAATTTGAATATGGGATTAGGATCAAGCTGTTGAAACGAAGTCAGATGAAAAGTTCTTTCTGATCTTAAAAGGAACCGAATTTTCAAATTTTTTGTAACTTCAAATTCAGTCCATTTTCTGAATGAAAAAAACAAAACCTCGATTTCTAAAGTGAGAAAAAAACAGAGAAGGACATGATTTCGACATGAAAATAAAACGGAACGGCGAAAAAATTTGCAGTGTGCAGTAACTGAGCATATACAAACGAAAGAGGAAAACTAGACAAAAACAGACGGAGCGACTCTTGAATAAAAAAAGAAGGAGAGAATGAATATTTGAGAGAAAAAAGGAGAAAATTAATCGGTGCGGGTGGTCATTTTGCATTATTTCAGTTGTGATTTGATATGACTCCGATTCGGAAAACGGAGTGGATTAATTTTTGTTTTTTGATCCTAAATTTATTCTTCGGGGACAGTATAAACGTTCAACTGAACTTTCGCATTCAGAAGATTCATATCTGAATGTATCAATGGAGCGCACATTAAGAGAATGATTGTTTGAACAGACTTCTCGTTTCGACTCTTTATTCTCAAAATTCTCATGAATTTTTAATTTATTTACTCGAAAAACTGAAAAATAGACAATGAACTCTATTTATATTCATCTAATTTTTCAGTTTTCTTCGTTTCTATTTTTCAAAATATTTGAATAAAAAGAAGAAAAAGAAGAGATCAGAGGTTCATTGGGAAGTTGACTCTTCAAGGGAAAATGAGTTTATTTCAAGAACTTTTCCATAATAAATCTACATAAATTCCAATTTTTCTTCATTTTCAACGACGATGTATTTAATGAGGAATGGATGAAGTGAAAATGAGAAAAAGTTGGTTGGCACTTTAATTTCTCTCTATTTGCCTAAGGCTAAAGTTTTTGAGCTGAAAGAAGGAAAAAGGAATAAAGAGCATCGACTGATTTCTATGTTACGTATCTTTTTGTTTAAGCTAGACGTCTTGGAAATATTTGAACTTTTTGGAAGGTAGAGGGGTTCAATGACCTGATGCTTCCATCTTACCATCTGGATAACGTTTTTCAGAATTTAGAACTCATTTTCTAAAAAAATGAATTCAAATTGATGAGTGGAGGGAAAAGTTTCATGATCAAATAAAAATTCCGGTACGAAAAAGGAGTTTTTTCTCGAGATTACATAATTTTCAGTACAAACCACACTAGATACAATCACTTTAAAATACCAAAAAACTCGAAATTTCATTTCTTTTATAGTCGGATCTTTTGAACCGCATCTAAGCCGATTCTCTCTAGTTCCTGATCTTTTTTCCAAAAATGAAAAACGAAACGTGACGGAACGTGGATTCAAAAATCATAGCAGCAATAATCAACAAGAATGATGTCAAAAAACTTTTAAAAATCGTCAGTTTTAACCGTAATTTTTGATTGAATTAACCGCATGGAGGTCATGAAATTAAAATGTTAAAAGAACAAAATAAAGTGGAAAAAACGTTGAAAACTGACGGAAATTAGAAAAAGAGAATTAGAAACATGTGATGATTTTTAAAAGAAAAAAGAAGACGATGAATGAATTGACAATCGGAGAGTACGGTGATTTTTGACATCATTTTTTGTTTTGGAAAATACGAAAATATTTAGAAACTGGTTAAGAACCTGATGAGAGGTTTCCATTTAATTTCGGATTGACTTGAACTGAAATGCACGTATTCTGAAGAAAGTATGAGCAAGGTGCATGGAATTCCCTCTGTTTTTAGTTTCTTTTTCAAGTTTAAACCAATTATTCTTTTTTCTAATTGGAAGTTTCACTCGTCAATTCTCCGTTTTTCCATTTCTTTTCCCTCCGAAATCAAAAATAATTTAACTGTGTCAATTTCAGTAAATGAATGGAAATGATCGAAAAATTGGACGTCATTTGGGCGGTAAAAGGGATGGACACTCAAACGAAATGAATCGTTAATGGAAATGAAAACAGAAATTGAACTGGAAAATAAGAAATAAAACAGGAAAAAGTACCAAAGAGGGAAACTAAAAAGCAGACGGAATACCGAAAACTTATAGAATAAAAAAGAAAAAATAAGTGCACTGGAATAGAAAAAAAAAGAAAGAAAACACCGAAGATTAGAGAAAGAGTTTGGGGGATAAATAAATATGATGTCCTAATTTGGGTCGAGATAGTATAGAATAGAAATTAAGAGAAGCTTTTTCCCAGGAGAAAAGCATTTATTTAGTTCAAAGACTGAACTCCGAAGAAATTGAAATTATGCTTTTTACGGGAAATGTCTATCGGAAAATTTGCTCCGAAGATCCCGAAATTTTGCGATATTTATTTCGAATAATGGATGAGTTCTTCTTTTTTGGATGTTTGATTCTCTACAGTCACGGTTAGACTTATAGTCATCTACGTATAATATTATTATGTAAATCCAAAACGTTCTTATGATTGCATCCGAAACCAGGATATTCTCCTGGCGTAGTCAGTATTCAGGGAATAAATTCAAAAAAAAAAGAAAAGAACGGATGAAAGAAAAAAAAGCTCACACTGGGTAATTGATCCTCGATGTTGCATCAAAGTGCCACTGCTACTACCCGATGATGTCGACGTTGCATTCTTACGCATTTCAGCCTGCAACAAGAAGAAAGTAACAAAAAGGATGCGGAAATTGAAAGAAGAATGGAGAAAAAGGAAGATATGCTGTTGTCTGTGTGAAGAAAAGTAGAAGAAGAAAGTCCGTTTTTTTGACTAAGGATTGGGACAACTGAAGGACGACAAAGGTCGAATTGCAACAAGAGGAAGACAAGCAGAAGGACAAGAATCACTAATAATTTTGTTGTTTTTGTGGGATTTCAGGTCGAAAAGTATATGAAATTCCTAAAAATCAAGAACTACTTCGTTAAACTTTGAATAAAGAAGTCAAAGAAAAGAATGAAAGAATGAGAGAATGAGCAAGATGTTGAGTAATAAAAACCATGTGTTGACGAAACTTTTCCTTTCTTTTTTCAAAGAAGAACTATGGAATTCCATGAATAATTTCTAATTTCAAGTTCAACTGTTTATGATCGACATAACAGAACCCACAAAGTACTGAAAGTTTTGAGGAACTTTCGACGGAAAGTGCACCCTTGACCCATAAAAAAACAAAAATAGAGGTCAAAGCTTACCGCCTTCTTTCCTTTTTTCGTTCATCCGGTTGAATGACCGAAAAGAAAAAAAAGTTTTGAAAGAAAGAAGGGTGCCTACTCTCATTTATATATACTGACGGAGAGCCGTTTTCCCCCGAAAATATGAAAATACGCGATGACAACAAAGAAAAAAAACCGAAATTCATTTTTGTTTCTAACGACTTTTCCATCATTATTATTCTAAAAGACAAAACAGGAAAGAGAAAGAGAAACGACGAACCTAATTTTAATAGTAAAGCAGTAAAGGAATGGAACGATAACAAAGTGTTATTTCCCGTAAATCTTTGAGGAAAAGAAGGAGTGAACAATTGAAAATAGACGGAAAAAGGACCTCCTTGACTTACTTTTACTCTCACTCACGGCTCGTTGACGGGATAATGTGACACTTGGGGAAGCAGAAAAAAGAGAATAAATGGCCGTTTGCTTTTTTCACTCAACAATACGAGAAAGGTGAGATTTCGAAGGATGGAAAGATAATAGGTCAACTATGCATTTGGGTGAAAATTAACTTTTTTTTAATTTGAAATATCTTCTTTTGTTGTGGATGTCACAGTTACGGATAGGTGGCTGTTAGAAGGAGAATAGAGCTGATAAACGATTTCTTAATCAGAAGGAACCGTCGAGTATCGTCCAACTCTTCTGACTTTAAGTTATACTACCATTACGCTTGAGACCATCATTTTCTCTTCATCTGTTTTTTCTCTCTTCTAATTCTTTTTTTTTCTTTCCGACGAAAAAAGATAGCGATTTTCGAATTGGTGCCACATTCCACATGATTTATAGGGACATATGGTGAAAAAAGTGAAACGAATGAATGAAAAAAAGTGTTCGTTTTTATTGGTAAAGAAGAAGAAAGAAGAAGAAAAGAAGAGAGATTCTAAGGAAATGGATTGGAAAAAAAAAGAAAAAAAACGAAGAAGTGAATGAAGAAAAACAAAGTGATTAAGTTGCAGATGAGAATCGGAATGAAGATCGAAAAGAGTTGAAAAGTCAAAACAGAGCATCTTAGGGTATCACTTGTGAATGCTATCGAAACGGTCAACTGAATTCCGTTGACATTCTCAATTTTATTTATCTTTTTTTCCGAATAGAGCGAAGTCATTTTACTGTTTTTCATTTGTTATTTTCTTCTCAGATGTCTTTATTTGAATAACCTCAATAGATCACAAAACATGAAAACCTTTCGCTTTTATTCTTCGTATTTTTCCGAAAAGGAAAAAATATTTCAAGATTGAATTTTTAATTCAAAATTCATGTTAATTAGAAGCATAGTGGACCAAAATATGTTTTCCGAAAAGTGAAGTTGTGAGTAAATCAGAACTTCTCAAAAGTCATTCAAAATCTTCATCGTACTATTATAAAAGAGAGCTTCAGTGGAAAATAAACCTCCGACTTTCGGTCTCTAAACAGAAAAAACCCCAAGGTCTAAGGAAATTAAAGATTCTGAAACAAAGATAAGAGAAATTAAACCAATTTCTATTTTGAAAGAGGATTGAAAGGGAATGAGCAACACAGAAATTATTCTATTCATAGAGGCAAAATTCCCAAAAGTTCAATATGAATTCAATGAAATAAAAAATGTTTTTCTCAGTTCGGAAAGAAAGTTTTTACTTTCTTTGTTGTATTTCAAAAGTGGTCAAAATAGGGAACACGAAATTCAAAAACATAAACAAAATGACATCTGAATGAGATGTTATATAAGGAAAACTGGAAGAAATGCATGAGATTCTGTGGTCGAAGAAACCCGTCTGACACATGAAAACCAAAAGAAATGAGGAGTTGAAAAGTCAAAAGATATCCATCCTTGTCTTCTGATGCCATCACAGACAAAAACACCATTTCTTAAGAGGAAGAAGATGATGATGTGGTCATTCTAACAAACATCCCCCCCCCCTTTGACACCAAAAAAATGGATCCGCTGCTGCTGAAAATGAGCTAATGTGGGTGAGTGTGTGTCATGCGGTCATGAGAAAAAGTGTCAGTTTTCAAAAAAATTAAAGAAGGAAAAGTTGAGAAACGAATAAAAATAAAGGAAGCTGCTGTTGAAAATACTTGAATTTTAAGAGTCTTGATCTTTCAGAAACTATGAAAAGTTTCGTTTTTGATCAGGAACGAATTCTTTGAAATTATCAACGGTTTAGCTGAAACAGAAGTTTAGTAGGAACGAATACAAACGCGTTCTTCAAAATGTGGACAAAGCTTTGAACTTCGTTTTTTCAAAAAGTAGGTTGAACGACATAAAAATGTCAAAAGTTATAGAACAACAGAAACTATATTTCAACTATCTGGCATGAAACTTCAATCTTTTTTATATTGAGGGTTTGGAAATTCTTCATCTTCAAATACAGTTTTTAATGTATTCTTGATTCATAATATGAGAACAAATACAATTTGATTAGGGAGCAAAAACGTATTTTTTTGAAACACTCACATGTTGAATTTAACTCCTAAACAAACAGAAAATGACCATTTGTTTCTTCAAATTGTAAATATTTCATTGTCCCGTGAGAGAATGTGATCTTTAAAAGACACGAGCCAAAAAAATTATCTCTCTCTCTCTCTTCCCTAACTCTGGATCAAATTCCTCTGTCTACTTATTAACTAAATCCCGAAAATTGAAAACAAACGGGAAAAAAAGGAAAGTTTGTTTTGTTTTTACAACTTTTAAACAAATTATTTCTGTTTTTTCAGTTCTTCACACATAAGAAAAAGAAAAAAACGTAGAAGAAGCTTGATTCGGAAGTCTAGAGATTCATGACTCACTCGCTAATTCGGTTAAAGATCGACGTTCGCTAGAAGAAATTTCGGAGATTGGGAAGGATTTCAGTTTATTTTCAGAATGAAAATCGAAGATTTACTTACCGAAAGTCTTGGTGATCGATCTCTCAGTTTACCAGGTGGCGTTTGATGGTAATGATGTTGTATGTGATGGTGTCCTGAGTGGAATGGCGGAGCACTTCCGGGAACCATTACAGGAGGACTTATCCCTCCACCAGGTGGTCCCGGAGACATTTCCGACTCCGAACGATAAAATTTCGGACGTTGATAAGAAGATGAGGACGACAGTTTGGAAACTGAAACAATTCAATTTGATGAGAAATATTGAAGATATTCGGAAATGAAGATTCTGTTGAAATAGAAAACGATTAAAATTCTGTAGAAATCGTAGTTTGATTCTTGTAATCCTTTAAGAAAGGACGAATAGTTTCACATTGTTTTCAAGTATTAATTCGAACGATAAAAAAGTTTTCCTTGTTTTGTATGAGATAACAGACTGTCATGTGTTCGTTCGAATTCAAAACAATACGTGGACACAACAGAAAATAGAGAGAAAAGAGCACTTTACTTTACAAAATCAAGGAAGAAAAGAGGGATAGAGAGGAAGAAGAAGAAGGTGGCGAAAAAAGAATCAAATATCATCTGGAAAAGAGTCAAGTGAGAAATAGAGAAATGATTGGATAGAAATTGAGAGAAAAAGAAGAAATGATGGATGACGTATAGTTCAGAGGTGATCAGGAGTTCGATGGAAACACAAAGAGAACAAAATACGGATGAAACTGGACATCTGTCTATGAAAACTCAACTATTCGACACTATTTTTCAATTTCATTTCTTTTGATTTTTTGTGATTTGCAACCTTTTTTCTAGTGTCGCCTCGTTAAGTTTGAAAATCAAAAACCATCAAAGCTCTGGACGCAAAAAAAATAAGAAAAAATGTTTGGGAAGAGGAGAAGAAAAGATAAAATGAAGACGAATGGATCCGGAAGTTTTGATGGAAACAGAACGACAGATCAATCAAGAGTTTCATCCATTCAAACAATTGAGACAAACTGAACTTTCTCTTTTAAATTAACTTTGAGAGAAATAGAATGTTTAAATGAGAAATAGAGAGAAATCATAAAAAAGAGAACTCATTTTTCGGTTGAAGTGAATAAAAAGAGCTGAACCAGTCAATGAAATATTATAAAAGTTCCCATGAGAGAGTCAAAAAAAGGATAGAAATTGAAACTTTTTGTGAGCACATCAGCGTTTCTTTTTTCCCTTTTTTGTCGCCAATAAAGACCCGCTCATATAGTTTTGGAAAAAACCAGAATGTGTGGGAAGATGAAATATATGGAAATTTGTGATGGAAATGTATGAATATCGCCGGTAGAGGAGGACGCGGAAAGTTTATCATTTTGATGATGATGATGCAAGAGTTCATGGATTGAGAGAGAGAGAGAAAGAGAGAGAGAGAGAGAGAGAGAGAGAGAGAGAGAGAGAGAGAGAGAGAGAGAGAGAGAGATGACGTATATATGAAATATGAAAAGGTGAGTGTTGAAACTCAATTCTCTTCTTCTTCCGTTTTTCTGGGAGGTATTCGTGCGGGAGGCGGAAGGAAAAGATCATAGAAATTTCTGATCACCAGTTAACTTTTTACTGCGTTTTTCAAAAAAAAAAGAATCTGCATCGTGAGTCGTCACGAGTTATTAGAGTTTAACTCACCCAGCAATTTCATTTTTTTCCTCTCTCGACCTTTCTTAAATTTTTAAAACGAAGACTTTACAGTTCACCGCTCCGTCTTCAAAATCTTGATTTGTTGAGAATGACTGTACTGCTTCTATTGAAAATAAATTCAGTCATTTTTATCTGAGAAGAATTCTTATTTACAGCGAGCACATGACTCGTGGAAAGGAAATAATTCGACAGATGAATGATGAAATAAGTAGATGAATAAACAAGAAAAAACGAAGGATGAAGATGAAATTGAGAAGTAACAGAAGTCTGAGAAAGAAGATTCTTATTTTTCTTCTTCTTCTTCTTCGATTCCTTCATGTTCTTCTTCTTCCCCCTTCTAGACCACATTTTTCGACATTTTCCAATTTCATCTTTGCTGTTTCAAAGAACATGGTGTCAACGAATAATTATGGGGTTTTGAAAGGAAATGGGATTTAAACGTCGAAGTGGACGCAATTTCAGAGCCCATTGAGACAGTGAAAAGGTTGCACAGAGTGGAAACGGAAATGAGTGTCATGGCGGTCTCGAAGAGAGAAAAATGAGAAAATGAGAGAATCTTTTTGACATGACAAACAAGGATTCTAGAAAATACTATGAATGAGTTCTCGAGAATACGGTATCGTTTTCCAGTTTTCTTCGATTGAAGAAAACAATTTTTGAAGTTGAAACTATCGAAAAATTCATTTTTTTCAGATGAAATCATGTGAAAATTAAAAGTGAAATCCCATTTTCATGGTGATTTAATTTGATTTAATTTGAATGAATTCACATGATTTTCTCCTAAAACCAGTTTCGAAATTTCAAGTATTTTTTGAAATATGTGTTCTAACAACATCAACAAATTCCTTCATTTTCAGATTTCAGTTTCAGCCAAAAACAACAGAAAGTTTCAAGAAGTTCGGATCATCTTTTTCAGAAGTTAGTGAGCATAGTCTATGTCATAATTTTGCTGGGATCCAGAAACATTCTAATAGAGTTTTCCCTCATTTTGAATCAAAACGTGATCTTTTTTTCTTCTGACACCGATTGAATTCTTTTGAGATGTTATACAATATTTGCACATTCTCTGTGTCATTTCTCCGAATCATTCTTTGCTCTGTCTTCCTTTTTTCTTTTGACTTCCGCGCGGAAAACTTGTTGAAGATGGCAGAAAAACAACAAAATTCGCAACATTTCACTTATTATTCAAGGGAAAATCCTCATTATTTAGGACATCCTGAAATTGAAAACGAAACGAAGATATCCGAGATTCTTGATATTTTGATCCTGATCTCAATGAATGAGAAAAACAAAAAAAAAGAAAAAAAATGTTTTATTTTCGTATCATAGCAACATAAGTGGAAACACGAGAAAACGAAATTTAAAGCAGTCAATTATATATTTTTATTCGTGGTCGGAGTGGATAAATCAAATTTTTGTTTCCCTGAAAGAATATTGGAGAAGTGTAGTTTGTGTGCTCTTTGTAGTGATTAAGAACGAAACTCCGTCTGGACACCAACAAAAGTTACATTCATCTAGTTGATGGTGTCTGAGGCAAGCTAATAGGGCTTTCAAAGTCTTCGACGAACTCAGTTAGTATTTCTGAACTCAGATATTCTTGACCATTCTGAAAAAAAGAACAGCATCAAGACTCCATGGTTTTCTGTTTCTTCACATCAATCGGTCAATTGAAACATCCCCAAACAAAGTTTTCCACCGTATTGGTTCTTCTTATTTGTTCAATAAATGCCCAAAAAAGCGCCGCCACCGTCAGACATGAACCACTTGACGAGTTAACTCAAAAATGTTCAAATGCTCATGCTTTTTCCGCAACATCAGGCTCACAGATCATGACGAATTGTGCCTTCTCCAACTGTTTTTCTGTGTTCTCAGTTCTCTATGCTTCCAGTGAATTGTGTATTTGTCTCTTTGGTACTCGGAGTCTATACGGTAGGCGACGGTTTTTTCGCGCCTTTTCGCATTCAATGAATCAAAAGAGTCTTGTTGACATACAATTGAATGAAAAGAAAAAAAAAGTGAGAGAATCAAAAGTTTTACACGTTGTGAGCATGTTCACACATGTCTGTTTGATTGATTAATAGGCTGAGAGAGAAAAAAAGTTGAGGAACAAAAAATCGAACAAATAGTGATGGACAGGTAGAAGGATGAACTGGATGGACACATCAAACGAACACTTCACTGGTTTCCGAAAGGAACACATTAAGACTGAAAGAACACAAAAAAGAGAAAAGACAATACTGTAGTTAACTTGAATGAAAAAAATCTGAGAGAGTTATAGAAAATCCACGAGTTCTTGAAAACTCTTGAATGATAAAATGTTGAAAATTATTGAAAGGGCTTGAAAGGGATAAAAAATGTATACTTACAAGCACTACAACTTACGATTTTCCATATTTTTTGAAACCATTTCTCCACACTAGTATTTTTCTTTTTATTAAGAGTAATTAGTTCTAGCACATCGCCATGAAGTAACAGAAATTATCCATCTGAAAAATGCGTTATGAGGAATACATGAAGTTCATAAGAAACTTCATATTCATCCAATTCCAAACTTTGAGGTAAGATATTGAACTGTGTAATCGGATAGTTCCATATCTGTTAGTCTAGTTACCAATTCAGACAACCGGATATCTAACCTTTGGCATACAACATCTTGAGAATCTAGATGATTATACAAACTACAACTGTCAATGTCTAGACTTGATGACCTCACTCCTGCATCTTCATTCTTTTTTTTTTACAAACGATCCCTCTTCGGAACACAAAGCTCTCTCATAGTCTTTCATCTGGATGCATCCTTCTTTCAAATAAAATATGACTATGTGCTCAGAGCTCCTTCATTTTTTTCTCTCTCTCATGCCAATATAACAATACAATAGATTGTTGGCATGAGGTTGTTGGCACCCGGCTCTTCTGGTAATTCGATACAGAATGAGAGGCGGAAAGAACTACCGCGCGGAAGAGTGTGAGAGATCTTGTTTACTATTGAATACGATACAATACGGTTGGGAGGCGGCAAAAGCTCTTTTTCTCCCCACGTGTATGTCAGAAAGAGAGAGAGAGAGAGAGAGAGAGAGAGAGGTAGAAAGGGACGCACCGCAAAAAAGTTTCCATCCGATGAAAAAAGGGCACGCCTTTTTCATCTCCACCGGACCACACGCCTATATAAAATGGATCCAGATTCATGAGTTCTCATCATCATTTCTTCTCTTCCGACAGAACAACCAAATCAAGTTTTCGGTTCTAAATCTACAGTAACCCCTTCAACAAACACTTTTTCGAACTTCGTTTTTTAAAGATTTCAAGCCACTTTTTCAGTTATCAGCTTCGTTATCTATTACATTCTTATATAATTTTTTAAAAAATTGGCCAAAAACCACTCATTTATCATAAAAGATTAGTTCTTCATCACTTTTCTAAATATGGAACAATGTCTTCTTCACTCTCTGTGTTAACAGTTTTCTAGAAAAGTAACCAATGAGTTTCGACTATGAACGAATTCTCTTCTCATTGGCCCCTCGAAGTCTTCTCGTCTTATCATTTCTATTCTCTCCTGTTTCTTCTCAGCACTACCGTAACTTCTGTCTCTTTGAGCACATTTTCATTTATTATTTTATAAATCGAATCCTCATCCCTCTAATATTCAACTTCATCTATTCCCCAAGATCTCGTTCATTTCCAGAACCATGCCACGGTTGTCGTCCCTGTTGATTCTTGTCTGCATCGGAGCACTTTTGGTTGAGGTGAGCTATTCTTTCCTTCTGCCCCTCCGACAAGTTTTTTGATTCAAGTGTGAAGACAATTGTACTCTCAACCAACTTGACAAACAAATAAACAAATCAAAAAAGAAAAGAACACGGAAAAGTTATTGTGTGCCGTTCTGTGAACTAGTTTTTAGAAATGGCGGCAATGGATAATGTTGACCTAACTAAAAGATTCTGACTCATTTCATGGCAACTGAAAGAACAAAAGAGCTAATTATATAGTTATTGTTCCAATTAGGTCATGACATTTAGAAGTATAACTAGTAGGTTCTGCTTATTTGCAATGTACAGATTTCAAATATTAGCTACAATCGAATCCATTACAATCAGTTTCATTCGATTCTTTAATACTTTATATTTCAGACATTCGCCGCACCTGACGAGCCAATCATCGTCCGTTCAAAGCGTCAGCAATGTCGTTGTGTCAAGAATCCAAACGGTGGACTTAATTGCAGTTGCGCCAAGGGACCAGCTGTGAGTTTTGACTTTCGGATTTAAACATTCTAAAAATTTTTGTTCAGAACGGATCGTCATCTTCATCTTCTTCATCTGTCGGAAACGGTGTCCAATATGATGTTCCTCAATCAGCTGATATTGCAAATCAATTGACTGCAATGTCCCAACAAACATCTGGAATGAATGCTGCCCGTTGTGGATGTATTCAGATTGTATTCCAAGGAGCACCACAATACAATTGTCAATGTGGAGATCAAAATGGAAACCCTGTACGTTTTTATTAGAAGACTCTGTTTCTTTCATTCTTACAATTAAATAGGAAAAAATTAGAAAATCTAAGAGAGACATTTTTTTATTTTGAAACCTGATAATTGAAAATCTAGCTGCCAACCACAACCACAATGGCTCCAACCACAACCTCCACTACCACAACCACAACCACAACCACCCCAGCCCCAACCACTACATCCACCACTACACAGGCGCCAGTTTCCTATCCTCAAGTGCCAACTCAAACTCAGGTACTGTAGCTTTCTTGCCGCTTCCCTTTAGAATAGTGTTGTTTAGGGAAATAATGGTGCTTGCAACTGCATCATGATCAGTATCACCAGTCCACAAACAGCTCAATATCAGTGTCAGTGTGCTCAACCACAACAACAGGTAACATCTTTCAAAGATGACAAATTGATATCTCTCGGAATGAACAGGAATGTGCATGTATTCGAAATTAGCATGGAAACTTTGATTTCTTCTTTGTAATTAAGATATTAGGACGTACTTTTTTGAAACACAACTGAGAGGCTCTAATCATCTAATCTGATTATTTGTTTCAATCAAATCAATACTTTAGAGGTAGAAGCATATTCCATCACATCATAGTTTGTAACTTTCTGTGACAGAGACAAAATTAAGAAAGTAAAATGATAGCATGACTTTGTATAATTTTGCATGTCTTATAAACTCACAGCACATCGTCATTGACTACGAAGACCCAACTGAAGAATACGGATCACAAACCGCCATCCCAGGAACTCTACCAGCACCAAATACCACTCCAGTTCCACCAACCACCACCACATCACCATCAACCACCACACAATCAACCACAACAACTCCATATCCACAACTGAATCCATCGATGTACACTGCTTCACCACCTACCGTATACCCAGCTATCGGACAATTGGCAACTGGACAAGAACAATGTTATTGTCTTGATCCAACCACTAGTATCATGTCAGGATGTGGGTGTCGGTGTAATTGTGCCACGTTGATGGTTACTGTACCAAATGCATATTGTGGATGCCCACAACCAGGACAGCAACAGGTATTGCATGAATTCAAAGCATGATTTTGATTCAGAGAATCTATTGAAATGGATATCCTTCCAATCGGCTCGGACGTTTTACTTAATTTTAATAAGAAACAATTTCAGGTTCAATACGCTGATACCTACGACTACACTCAAACCTACAGTACCCAGGCTCCAACGGTATTTGACTTCACTACCAGAGCTTATTCATCATATAAAGTACGTTTTTAGACAACAACTGTCCCAACCACTACTACCCAAGCTCCAACAACCCAAGCTCCATCCACTAGCAGTCCTATCCAGTATGCTGATACCACTGCAACCCAATACCCATTGACAACCACTTGTGTTATGTATGTCAATGTTCCAACGACTGCATGCTCTTGCCTTCCACAATACGATCAATGTGCTCAGAATGTTTGCTGTTTGAAGGCTAAATACAGAAGTTATAAGGTAAATTTGCATGATTTCGTTGATTCAAGTATAAAATGAACATGAATAATTCAAATGATTCATTTCAGAAAGCCGAGGAAACTCAGCCATCGACACTCGACGTGCTCATGAACGTTCTCCAAACAATCAAAACGAAACTCGAATAAATTGAAGGATTACTGTATATCCTGAACTAGTATTTGTATATAATTGATCCAATTTCACTTTGCCATATGCTGTTCAATTCGCTTTTAATCTAATAAATTTATGTTTTATTTTTATCGAAACTTCAGAAATCAGAAGACAATTCAAGAAGGGAAAAGAATGGTTTTTTGTGTATTTTACATTCAATTTTGTATTTGGACGCATATGAAAACGGATTTGAGAGGAGGGGAGGTTTTTGTATGAACGACGATTTAAAAAAAAGAAAAATTGAATAAAATGGTTGAGAATTCGGAAAGAAACTACATATGAGAAGAGATTGAAAAATGAATTTGGTAAGAAAAATGTCAAGGAATACAGTATGAACTCTTATGGAATCCTATTCTGAAGAGAAGAGAAAGAGAGAGAGAGAGAGAGAGAATTTACATTTTTAGTTTCAATTTCTAAGAGTTATTCAAGAAAAATGAAGAGATCGAATTGGAGAAAGTTGTGGATACTTTCAAAGTAAAGACGAGAGAGTCATGATTTAAGAGAGAGAGAGAAAGAGAGAGAGAAAACTGTAAAAATGGAAAGAAAATGGATGAAAATTACAGAAAGGGCACACTCGGATCGCATTTTTTGGGAGAGGGAGGTAGCGAGATTAGTTATCAGAAGATCTATATCCCAGCAAGGAATGGGCTCAATGAGCACGGCGATTTGTCTCCACTGCCGCCACGTTTCACCAAAGCATTGTCAGCTGCCTCCTTTTTACGCCACTTTGTACGACGGTTTTGGAACCAGACCTGAAATTAAATTTTTTTGTTTTTGAATATTCAGTATTATTCCCTCGTCCCCTTTTTTCATGTTTCCTCATCAATTTCTTTGAGTTTTCATCTGTCACTCATTCATAAGTCCATCTTTTCCATTTCCTTTTTCAAAAAAAAAGTATAGCTCTTGAAGCAAAAGCGACGACACATGATATCAAATAAAATTAAAATATCTGAATTGAAATGAACTAGGGAGTCGGGGAAGAAAGAAGACACTCGAATAGGAACATGTCTTCTGGAAAAAGACCCAAGGGACCGATAGAATTTGAAAAGAGAAAGAAAAGAAGAAGGAGCAGATGTTTAGGAGAAGTGATGTACTAGAATTATGCATAACTGTCTTATAGAAGAGAACACATTCAATGAAATTACATTATTGAAATACTGGAATATGCCTTCTGAATTAGATCAATTTGTAATTATAAAAAACCAGTTCAGAACAATCAAATTTAAATTTCATTTCAATCTCTGAAAGAAAATAAATGAAGTTTGTCCTCAATAGTTCTTTTTTTCTTTTTATTACAGTAACTTTTCTCTCTCTCTCTCATTCGTAATCAAAACGCATTCATATGTGAAATGAGGTGTATCTCTTTGCTTCCCATCCGACTACAGTAACCGGATACCAATTCATTTTTAATTGAAATCGAAGAATCCCTTTTTTATTTGAGATGATACGATTGAAAAGAGAGGAGAGAACATGGAAATATGAAATGATGATGACAAACCTATATCATGTACCAATCATAATAATAATAATAATGATATGGAATGATATAATGATAGGGAAGAATTATGACTCATTTGATGCTTTTTTTGTTAATAGATGCCACAATAGTTTCTATAGAAATATTGAAAAGAGAAAGTAGAAGTTTAGAAAAAAAGAAACGTCGAATCTAGCTAAGAAAATAAAGAAACGACTGCCCTCAAATGTCATCAGAATATATCTCTTACCTTCACCTGACTCTCACTCATATTGAGTTCCTGAGCCAAATTGGCTCTATCTGCTCCTGCCAAATACTTCGTCTGCTCGAATTTCCGCTCCAATTGATAAATCTAAAACTATTTTTTAGAAATCGAGAATTTCAAAATTCCTGTTTACCTGATGACCGGTGAAAGTGGGTCTGCTTTGTTTCTTTTGCATGTTCAAAGAGTTTGGAGACAATGGCATTGAATGGGAAAGTCTTCCCATTGGAGAAATCGATGGAAGTCCTCCAGGAAGATTCCCGAGTAAATTGAATGAGCTCAATGCACGGCTCACTGAAAAAGTTTTATCAATCTAAAACATTAAAACAATCTTTCAACTCTCTTTCCCTATTTGAATCTCTCTCACCTAATTTATTTTGAGTATTTAGGTAATATGTTAACCTCGAAAACAAAACATATACACATTTATTTATGGTCGATTGAACACGTTTTCATCATCATGCGTGGCAAAACTAAGAATGAAAAAGTGAAGAAGGTCAGACTAAGTACACAGACAGCTTCCGGAAGAGACACATTCAAATGGCGCCAGATGAACAGGAGTTACCGGGGGGAAGCCGTTCTAATAGAGGTACTGATTATCATCCTCTTCTTGATTATCTCTACCGTATTCCAATTTGAACAAATTTTCTAATCTCTAACATCTGGTCTCGATTTCTGTGCCAATTTACAATCGGAATATAAAAATGTGTGAAGAGATCGTAAAAGAATACTCCCGTCTGTTGTCGGCTCACAGAGAAATGCAACACTTATCCTATTTCTCATTTACAATCCCTTCTTCCTCATTCAATCTTTTACCGTAATAAAAAAATAAAGAGAAACGATATTCGTTATAATATTTCGAAAACGTGCATTTCATTGTCAAGGACACACAACATTGTATAATTAATGAGCCAGTTTTGCGGAGAAGAAGAAGACGTGATGAAGTTCTGTCGAATGGAACGGAACGGAAAATTGACGAATGGAATCGCTTTTTTGTTGGATTTGTTAATGGATTAAGAGAGACAAAAGTAGAATATGAAAACGACTGTTTTCATAATTGAATGCGAATGGAAGTATTAGTTCAAGGAAACTTTCGAAACTCTAGGAACTATTATTTCAGAATCAAAAATTCCCTTATTCTATCGTATCAAAATATTCAAATAAGCTTCTCAGTCATCTATGAACACGTGTTCGCTTAATCGACTCTTAATATGATTATTATGCAATTGTTGTCCATCAATGTGTCTCCCTTCTTGCAAAAGAATATGAATACGGTAGTAGAACAGCTGCCTTTCTACTACTGAATCATTTATCCGGAAGCAAAATGCATGGTGGCATATCTTTCTCTCTTCTTAATATTACTCAACTGCCAATTAGTGTCCCATAATCTATGAATATCTTATACTTACCGTTATCTTGTGTCACTCGATTCATCATCGATTGATTGTTCAATTGATGATTGAGAAGAAGGAAGTACGCCTGAAAATATGGATTGAAATTCTATTGATAAATCCATTTCTACCTGAACACTCGGATCCATTTGTCCATTATTTCCCATCAATTGAGCCATTATTTGTGATGGAGACGTCGCACTTTCAGACGAAGAAGAAGAAGACGCCGTTGGGAACATGAACGAAGAAACTGTTGTCTCAGGAGACGAACTTCTCTGTTCTTCTTCATTGACACTTGCAGAATCATCTTCACTCGAGCTACTCGATGGAGTTGATTCTTTTGATTCTTTCTTCACATCCAGTAACAGATTGGAGATACTGTAGGTGGATGAATGCTTTCGGTTTTCGAGATCTTTCTCGTCTGGAGTTGTGACTGGGCCTAATTGAGGCTCCGACATGACAAGGCTCATTCTAAGAGAAACGATTGGAATATCGGATTAGGATGTTTCTGAAATTGTCAAGGATTCAAATATGAGCATGAAAGATGTAAAAAAATTCAGAGAAGATATAATATTAATTGAGAAAGAGAGAGAAAGAGAAGGAGAGAGAGAGAGAGAGAGAGAGAGAGAGAGGAGGACATGAGTTAAACAGTAAGACCAACTTTGCTACTAAACGGTTTTCTTAAAATCACATAATATATATTTATATACAGTCACACTAATATGTCTCTCTCTCTCTCTCTCTCTCTCTCTCTCTCTCTTCTTTTCTCCACCCTTTCGTCGTTGTACATTTTTAATTAAACTGATTGGATACTGAAAGGAAATACATGGAATTGAGAGAGAGAGAGACACACAAAAACAATATCAATGTTTGACATATAGACTGAATAAATTAACCAAAAATTAACTATATGAATCTAAGAAAATAAATGTGGAAATGGGCGGAAAATGGCTGGAAATGAAAACAATGCTATAAATTACCGGGTGACGAAAAACAAGAAATTGGCTTTTCTTTCGAGTTAGACGATTAGTAAATCTTTGGTTAACCTTACTGATACTGAAAATATTTTGAAGGGAGATCGAGAAACAGAATGATTTTAGGGAGCCATTGGATCAAGTAGATTAGGTATTTAGAGAGTTTTTTTTGTTTGAACATGACACTAAAAATAGTTGCTCGTGGTATGAGATACTACATTTCAGAATTTTTGGCTGATAATAGAGAAGAAAATGTTCATAAATCCACGGAAAGACACCTCGAAAACATCCTCAAATTCTAGTACGAATCTCAAAGGACCACTGATTTCCAAACATTAATATGAGCCTTAATGAATCGGGGATACTCAGTTGTGAAACCTTTAACGAGAGGGAACCTACATAACATACATGCTATCACAAATATCCTAATAGCAGGTGCTAGTTTCTATTCTATTTCCAACTACTCAATCTGACCACTTTTATTACTGGCTCCGTAGCCTAATCAAAATGTTTGGACGCCTTGAGAATGAATGTGAAATTCATATTAATATGTTTTCCCAAGTAGTTGTCGTAGTTCTTATAATCATAATAATCAAAATCATAATCACATGGAAAAGGGAGCAAAATCTGGTGCGCGGGAAAGAAAGAGAGCTTTATGATATACGTAATGACCTGAATATGTATCATTGAGAAAAGGAAATTGAACTAAAGATAAACGGAAGAAAAGCAGGTGGATATATTGGTCTAATCCGCGAAATATGAGGGAAAAGAGACTCATTAACTGTTTTGATGAAGAAGAAAGGGAGCATTAGATTAATAGAATAAACAAGAGAGACAAAGAATAAGAAGCCTTATTACAATATGAAGGAGATTTATACATATTGGAGGTGGTAAACCATGTCTGCAATTAGAAGTAACTGGAATTTGAGTTTTGATTCTGCTCCTTCAAAATAAAGTAAATTCAGACAGAGCATAGAGAAAATCTAGAAAAGTAACAATTGCTAAAATGACAAATTAGAAGCGACGACGGTCATAACAACCTCCGAAATGGGAACTGTAAACAACATGTTTTTCTGAATTTCGCATTTTGTTTCATCTCGTAACAACTCACTTCTTCCATAATAAGAAGAAGATATTGTTGACTCATCAGTTAAAACAAATTGAAAATTGATTTTTAAACTCTCGATATCGCCTATGAAAAATGTCATGACTTTTTCCAAAAATCTAACTTTGAAAATGCGGGGTTTTCAATTTTAACTTGCACAAAACGTCATGAAACGTAATGAAAATTCTCAAAAATCTCAAAATGAATTAAATGTGATTGAGCGTCGCCTAAATCGCTTTCTCCAAAAACCTTCAATTATGAATCTCACACAAATCGATGGGCGTGTCCATTCGCTTTTTGCCTATTTTGAGAATTTGAATAAGAATTATTTAGAAGAACTGACTGAAAAATAATACGTTTGTTATATATTTTCATCAGCTTCTTCTTCTTCTTCCTCATCTTCTCCTTCTTCTTTCATCATAATCAGGGCGTTTTTGACACTTGTAGAAGTTAGGTGTCATTGACGTGGAAATATCGAATTTCCATTCGGAAAAGGGGTCATAATAATATATTGATGATGTGGATGAAGCCTTTCATTCAAATGAATGAATGAGATGTCTAACATTTTTTATAGATTTAGTCAACATAATTGGAGAAACAGAAATACGAGATCTATTAGTTTGATGAAGAAAAACAATCGGATCTCCTGAGTTGCAGGATTAATATTTTCTCTTCTGCAAGCGATTCGGAAAGAAATTCAGAAATTTATAACTGAATACTGAAGAGTAGATTTGATGTATGGGACTAGCACGTTCGATGAAGTCCTAATTGTTCTTAATTTAATTATAAATTATACACTCTCAATCTAGTCCCTCTTTCACTTCGATTTGAAAGTTCAAATTTAAAATTGAATACGAATCGATGAAAAAACGATAACTTATTAATGAGACAAAGAACAAACCGACAGTCGTCGCCGCTTTACCAAAGAGAAAGAGTATGATAGAATGAATGAAAAAAGACACACCGTCATACTATCTTTTATACTTGTCCCGATTATTTAATTAGAATAGGAAGTTGTGAGCATTATGTTGATGTAATAAGAAGAAAAAAGAAGAAGAAGGGACTAATTAAGAATGTCGGGGCGGTACGAAGAATCGAACTGTACAGAAAGAGAAGGAAAAAAGACCGCAAACAACATGATACATTTGACTTTTAGCTGTTCTCTTTCTTCTGATTCATCCAGAAAAAGACACATTAGGGAGCACTACTCAGAGCAATTGAACGAAATTTACGATATTTTGAGGGAACTAATGCGAGTGAAATGAACTGAGAAAACTATCAGACGTCCATTTTCTGGAAATTGAACACTGTGATTCCTCCAACACAACTTGACATTTCTCTCATTTTGTCAATTCCAAAAACAGAGCGAGCGAATATAATTTGTTATGAAAAATGGACTTGACTGGCTGAGGAGGTGGACGAACAAACGGAGGTATATATGTGTATGAAATGAAATTTATGATGATGATAGGGCTTCTTTTCGTGAAAAGAAGACGAAGAAGGCGATTTGTGTAAATGACAATTAGGCGGGCTGTGGTGGCGAGTTGTATCCTCCTTATTGGAAAAAAGAAGAAAATGGAATGCTCCAACGAAAAGACAAAACACTATTATTATTTTTATTACTGATTTTTTGAAATTTGTGTTTTTCAAACAAGAAATTTATAATTTCGGGAAAAAATGAAAAAGAGAGAGAGAGAAGTTGGATGTTTTTGAGAGAATCTCACATAATTATTCGTTTTTATTCTGTGACTTCGAATTTGGAAGAATTCGAAATAAAACCGTTATAATATATTCCAAGGTTGAATTTTTCAAAATTGGGTATCTCATATTCCATTCGATACATTTTTGATATCTGGTGAAAAAGAAGTGTTGATACTTGCATATATGCATATTATATTGATATAATGAAAAGAAGTTCGAGAAAACTCAGATTGAGACAGAAAAGAAATCTATAAGGTCATGAATCAGGGACTCAATTTTTAATATAGGCTGAATAGTAATAATTCGAAAATTGGACTCGGAAAAACGTTTGCAAACTTCGATAAAAGTTCAAAGTCAATGAACTAAAAAGAGTGAATCGAGAGGAGACGGTAAGGGGTCTATCGAATCAAATGATGGTAATAAAAATGAAAATACAGTTAAAGTTAATACCGGATAATCTCTCAAAATGTGACTTCGGATGACAAATGTAAGATAATAAAAAGAGAATGGCAAACTTCAAAATCAAAAAAAAAAGAAAGCATAAAGCGCTTTTCATTTATTTCAATCGACTTTCTTTCATAAAGAGACCATAGAGACAACACATGGATCTCTAAAGAGGGCGTGGTCTTCGATGCGGTCATTGGATGCGAGATGGGCGGAGTCTATTTCGCGAAGGAAAGTGTTCTTTCTCTCTTTCTGGAGAATAGTGTACAGTAAATGAATTGAATCAAAAGAAGAAGAAGAAAAAGAAGACGTTCAGAAGAATTCCTGAAGAAGAAAACGACGAGAATGGTTTTAATTGAACGTGTGTGGTGAACGACGATAATGATGCGATGCCCAAGATGGGACGGTTTTAAGGAAAAGGGAGTGAAATTATAATTGAAAATAGTAATTGAATGTGTTTGGTTGGAATAGAAAAAATGAGAAAAGAAAAGAGAATTCTCGCCTCTTTTGAAGAAGAAAAATGAGATGAAATGAACAGACGGTGCCTAGTTTTAAGATGGAAGTGAATCTAATTAAATCATTTCGATTCGTTTTATTTGATATTGGTTAAAGTTCAGAACCGACTACAGTTCAAGATTGGGAAGTTTGGAAGTTCTGAATACGGTTTCCGGTGGACTCCATTATGAGTGAAGTCATCAAAAAGAGATTTTGAATAACATAAAAACAAGTTATCATGTGATGGAATGAATTATGATCATTATTTGATTCAAAGTCGTAAAACAAAAAACAATGAGAAAATTAAATACTGATGAATTGGTCATAATTCTCGGGAATTTCCGGAGTAGAAGAACAAACGGATTTTGTTCAGTAATCCATCCAAATATCAACATCCACACATCCTAACCTTGGATTTCTCATATCTCAAATTGTAGATCCCACCAGAGAATCAGTAACCTCATTCTGACTCCTTCTTCCAACTATTTTCGCAACTTGCCTCCATGAGTCAAACTTCCTTATAAGTCATAAAAGTGAATGCAATAAAATGTATATAGAAGACTCTTTTCATCCCAAACATACATCGTTTTTGATGGGTTTGTATCAATATCAATCAAAACTATCCTCCTCCCTAAACATTTTTCAAATACACAACTCCTCTTTTCCTCCTTCTATTCACCTCATTTTTATTCAATCATCATCTGTCTCCACCTCTTTTGATATTGTACATGTTCTTCTTCTTCTTCTTCCTTATACATTTATATATAACATATACATCAAACAAGTCACACTATCTATTTGCTTTCCTTCTCGAAATTGAAATTCGTGGAAAATTGGTTTTAGAAAAAGAGTTACAGAACGGAAGAGAAGGGATCAAGCTGACTACGTGTTTTATCTATCTCTTCGATCAAGAAGTCTTTGTTCGATCAATTGGTCAAAAGTTACAATGTCAAACAAAAGATTTCCCGCATTTCAAGGATTTTAGATGACCGTGAACTGCTTTTCATTGAAGATCAAACTCTCTCTCTCAGTAATCACAAGGAACAGATTCCGAATGAAAGATCAACTAAAAGATAAAATAATTCGGAAACTTTGTAATCATCATTGATATCTGATAATTGGATCTCTGAAACATACGTAACTATTTTTTGGATTTCATGTCTTTACTACAGTATGATTGAAATTCAAAAGATTGTTATCCACAGATTGAAAGTTTGATTTATTTCACAGAATAAGAGATGAATGATAGAAGAGGGACCCTAAAACTAATATGTTTCAAAACCTCTCTTTTAATTGTCTCAAACGGAACACTTACCTCTGGATCATATATTTTATTTTGGCTGGTGCTCTTCGATTCGAAAATGAAATTGCCTATCATAAAATTATATTATTATTCTAGTCCATTAGCTTCTCTAGTTACGTGATTAATGAACACCTTCTCTCTCTCTTACTCTTCTTTTCTCACTACTACTACTACTACCAGCTACTACTCCTGCACCACCCGTAAAACATCTGCCCTCCGGTTTCTCTTCCTTCTACTGAACCACTTTCCCCCTTGCACAATGTCATAAATTCATTGGTAATATGGAAACAAATTGGAGTCGACATGTATTAACTAATATGATAATGATGTGCATTCTCAACAGAAACAGGTGCATTTTGGGAATGATCTCATCAAAAAGTGAATAAACGAATGAGAATTGAATGGTATAGACGAGAATTTGTTACCTGACAGTCCATGTTCAAGAAGAATACATATTTGCTCAGCAATCAACAAAAATCGAATTTGGAAGCATTGAAAAAACGGAGACAAAGAAATATTTCTCATGAAAATTCAGTTGAAGGACGAACATTCGAAACGATTGAAAAGAGAAATTGAAAAGGAAATCTAGACGGATTTAAATAGTTAGGATCAAGTTGAGAGAGATAGAGAGAGAGAGAGAGAGAGAGAGAGAGAGAGAGAGAAGCCTTCAATGGAGGATCTCAAGACTCCGTTGAATCAACTTCATAAAGAATCAACTCGTCACCACTTGATGATATTATGGGTATACGGTAAGTGACAGCTCTCTCTCTCACTTCAAAATGGAAATAAAGTGAAATTTAGTACTCTATTCCCGAATAACAAATTTGTACGGCGCCTTCTTCGTCCGTATATAATCATCTGCCGACAACTTTTTGACAAAAGAAAAGACTTCATGGTGTCTTCTTTTGACGCCTTCTTATTCTTCTTTTTGAATGGCCCACAATCAACTTATACATTTATTTGATGATGGAAATAGAAGAAAGATAGGCCTTGAGGATTGAAAAAAGAAGAGTTAAAATGTCAAATCGGTCCATTCAGCGACTATTTCCGTGTTAGGAAAAAGGCCTCATTCTTTGTTGTAAGAGAGATGTTTTCGGGCGGCTCTTCAATACAAAAACTACGATTCGAAACTCGTTTCTCAAAGTGAAATACATTTGAAACATAGATTTATTATACCAGTTGCTCATAGAGAAATGGGAAAGTGCATAGCAACGGTTTGGGAGAAAACGAAACGGAACTGACAACTGAAAATGCATTTTTATGTAGAGAAATGGATTTGAGAAAGAATTGAAATTGAATTAAAATGCCACAGGTATACGGTTATTTTGAAAAAGAGAAATCAAAAATCTGATTCGAGAAATGATCTCGTTAAATCAACAGATTTCTCACATAAATTTCTGATCTAGACCCCTTCGATTCAATGGATTCTTTGGCTCCAAATTGTCGCATTTTTTGTCGTTCAGCTCACATCTGATCTCAAGGCAGTTAGTTTGAGTTCTCTTTTCATTTAACACACTTCATTTATGACCTCGTCAATTCGATTTTTCTCGCACAATTTCTATTTCTCAAATATACCAAATGCTTTGTTTGAGGTTTGTTTCGCAACAGGCGGGAGGAGAAACACAATGTAACATCTGCAGGATCCCATTTTCTAAGAGGCTCTGCCGTCTTCAATTTGTTCAACCCTCGTTCAGAATGACGGCTATTCTCGATGCCATTCAGCTTCTTCATCTGATGACACAAAAATCTTATGAGATTGTGTTGATTCGGATATTCAGAGAAAACAGAAATAAGAAGTAGGGATCCTATCTTCACTCTCAAAAACAGCAATGACCTTCTATTAGAAGTTAGTCATCGAAAGAAGCTTCAATAACAAGCAACCCATCAGAAATCGAATCTGTGAAATTTCGATTCCACGAAAAACTTCATTCAAAATTCGAACTCATCCAGAAAATGCTAATTTTTATGACGAGACGATACGCATTCTTAACCATCATCCTCCCTTTTACAACCAATTCCTTTCATAACTTTTATGACAATATCCCTCCTAATAGGTTATACGGTATTTGCGGTATCCCTTCCCTCTTTTACCCCCTACACAGAACAAGGTGATTTAGAATTTAGATTTTCCGGACACACACTATTTACATAATAATTGGTAGATAGAAGAGACGGACGTTTACATCAAATATAGATTCTTAAATTAAAAAAAGAAACCTAGGGGCTTTCGAAAAAGTAATTGTAAATCTAAGAAAGTACGTCATCATATACAAGGACTATGAGAGACAGCTAGGTGTCGGTATGATTGAAAGAAGGTAACAGCGTATTGCTAATCGAATGGAGAACGAAAAGGGATATATAGATGTATGACCTTTAATATTATGCAACAGGATATAAGATGTTGTTTGAAAATGAGAGAGAAACAAGGGTCAATGACATGAAAAAGACATGGTTCAAGAGGGAAAAAATGAATATGACTCACGGTTTTTAAGAGGTGTTTTACTCAAACTTGACTCCAGAAGGACGTATTGGAACGCTTGTCTTCACTAGGAAAGTTTAGGCATCGTTTAATATAATAATAAATTTAAAACTAGTTGAGAAAAAAGGATAAAAATAACCGACTTCAAGTGTTTTGGCATGCTTTCTTCAATGGAAAATAAATAAAGTTTGATCAGCTGGTAGAAGTTCCAGATTGTATTACTTGACTCATCCTTCGAACTCTTTTGAAGGATCAATTCAATTCAAAACAAAAGTAGGTTCTAAATTCAGAAGTAAAATCACTAATTCTAAATTAAATATTCATAAACTTTCTAGAATAATCTAAAATTTCCTAGAATTCGAAACACTTGACATATCACTTTTCTCCCGTTTGCTGATGTCTTTGACAATCACCTGTCCGGTCTGTGCACATAATAGTCATTATTAAATAGAGAGCAAGTGAAAACTGATTTGCATTTCATCATTTTTCTTGCCTACACTTTATTAGAGCTTTTTCAGGATACCTGACTGCTGATTCAGATATTAAACAAAAGCAAAAATGCAACAGACTGACCAAGAACTAGCTAAATTTAGCAGCCGTTTTCGTCATGAGGCACGGAAAATTGAGATCTGATTTTTGAAAATTAAACATGTTTACTTCAGAAGTTCAATCGGTAAGATTGAAGAAACAACAGTTTTTTATATGAAACCTCAGCTGAGAGAACTGGAAAACAATACACTTGTTAGAGAGTCACACTTCAAATTATCCATTAAGAGAATTCATTCAAATTCCGAAATTTTCGCACATTACGAATTATTTCTCACCGTTTATTACGTGTACATTTGAATGTTGTCTAAGTGTCTACTTGTACCAGGTGTTCGTTTCTTTTATTTCATTCGGCCTCTCCACTTTATCCAGCTCAAATGAGAAATACAATGACCCAGTTTTCCAAAAATGGTATATATAGTTTTTAAAAAAGCATTTTGATAGTTTTGGATTGAATGTTTTCATGACGAGATATCTTCTTGAACATTGATTTGAGAGGCCAATAACTTTGGAATGAAATAGTATGTGGGGGACAGGTGAATTATGATTCGATCCGAGAAAAAAATCAAAGTTTTTTCGAAATTAGCCACAAAACATTTTAATAAGGCGACACAAAGTCAAGGTGCTATTTTAAAACAATGACGACATTTGGAGTGTTTTGAGTGACGTTTTATACGAAAACTACTCTACAGGTGGGACGATGTTGAAAATTTAGAGCTCTGAAAGGAGATTTGTGATCGAGAACGAGGGACCAATCATGTTAGTTTTAGGGATCAGTTTCTTCAGATATCTGGAATATTCGGATTAATGAGATGAAATCAGCAAGAAGTCATATCACAGTGTGTATAGAATCTGACAGTATATCACCATGAAATTTCATTTTTTCTTCTTCACCGGCAATTCGTTCATATGAACCGTTCAATGAATCTTTATGACACGTGAATGATGAATGGATTAACGGATATCACAACAACACATTTCTTTTTCCTCCTGCTATGAACAGATGTATAAAAGGGTCCCGACAGATTGAGGATTACGGAGAGAGAAAACATGGTGGACCATCATCAATATGAAGGGGTATGTATATGTGTCGGCATCCGCTCTATACAAACTGTTTAACGAGGCAATATAAATTGATGTCGGTTAGAGGTTAAGGAGGAAGGAGAAAGATTGATGAGATTGAGGGAGGATAATAGAAAATGATTGTAATGGTCTGTCACACATTTTGGTTTTTTCTCGTTAAAAAGAAGATAGACATTCTCAGGTGAGGGATCATTTAATGAATATTTCTTAGAACAATTCAAATGAATCCCATCATACAACTTGATGATTAAAACGTTTTCGGAGTGAGAGTTGCTCAATACTTCATCGTTGAGTCTCGGATGAGAAAGAATTTGAATTCCGTTACCGTATTCCTACTCTAGAATCAAATACACGTATCCATTTCCATCTGAATATGTGAAAATCAAATCTCGAAAAGAATATTTATAATTCGGTTTGTCGTTCGTTTCCACTTCTTTTTCATCAAGTAAACGATGACAAGTCCTTGAAATATTAGTCAAATTTCTCGTTTTGAGTGGAAAAAAGATGTAACTAGAGGTAACCAGAAGAGAAAAAGACGATGAAAAAGAGTCTCTTTCCGAATTATAGATGTGGATTTTTTGATGGAAAAGGGGTGTAATTGAGTAGTCAAAGAAAAGAAAAGAAACCAATTCTCATTTGAAAACTGAAGAGAATATATGAAAGTTTATAGAGAGAACGAGAGAAGACGAATTGGATTTAATTATATGAACGAAAAGGATTACTGTAGTTTTTCTATTGGTTCAGAATAATTAAGAGACACAAATGCTTTATAATTTGAAAACTGTGCTATTTCAGAAAGTTGAAGATAATATCGGATACTGATCTGGAAATCTGATGGAAAACAGTTCCATCTTTTAACACACTCACACAGATTGAGATTTAATGATAAATAGGGATTCCCAAATAATACAAAAGTTTATGATCAGTTTACATAAATATGTTTTATATTTCACTTATGAAAAAAGAAACACTTCATAGACTAAACTGATGTTCCGTTCAATCTCGATGAACGCTTTCGAAGAAATAAGGTCGAATTTTGAAAAAGACGAGACAGGTGTGTGTCTTCTGCTCCCGAGGGCGATAATAAATCCGACTTCATATTAAGAAATAAAACGGAAATTAGAAAGAAGAAGGTGCCATCTTTCATCTAGAAGATGAATTGACAGGTGTTACTTACAATTTAGGAGAAGAAGAAGAAGAGGAAGAAAGAGAAAAGTAAGAAACGGATGACAAAGGGAAAGAGAGAAGCTATTAAAAACAATTAGGACTTTTGATTAAATTATTCATTAGGAAGAAAAATAATAGGAGAAAAGGAGCACAAATTGGATGTGTTGTAGAAAAAGAGTAATTTGTTTTTTGATGTCATTCGGTTTGTAGATGTCATGAGAGTAATTCTTCTCACGAACAATCAACTACTGTAAACATAACGTACCGTACTCCAGCTCTGATAGGATGAATTGTCTCTGAACTGATGAGCATCGAGTGTGAGTAAACAAGCGGATCACTAGTGGAACAGACTCATATCTCAATGAAAACTATGGTTCGTCATGCAGTTTTCAAGTTGGAAACTTGCATAACGGTCTTCCAATAAATGTCCTTGAGAAAACTGATTTGATGCACACCTATATATTCATCCGCCCATCTTCAACTGATTCCCAATAAAGATGAGAATACATAAAGTGTCAACTTCGTTTTGGTATCTAATTGGATTAAAATGACACTCTTTTCATTGAGGCCGCCCATCTCTTCCGAATAAAAAACATCTTCGGAAAAAAAGAGAAAGAGAGATGACCGAAAAGAGAAGTAACTCAGTGGGAAGTCTCTTCGGCTTTTCCTTTTTTGATGATTCTTAATTGGAGAAAAGTAAGTGAAAAAGTGATAAATGTGAGATAGAAAAGGTTAGTGTTTTGTAGAGGAATTAAGGAATTATTGAGTAATGAGGGAATGTAGAGTTTGGAATTCAGACGTTCGGATACTCAAATGATTTCATTTTCTATTCCTCCACCAAACTTTTGATTCTTCGATAACTGTTACACCATCAGTTCCTTGGCTTTTTCTACTGTGTTTCCGAAATTAGAATCAATCAAATCCAATGAAAACAATAGTGAATTAGACTTTCAGGAGGCAATGAAGGTCACAAAACCATCCAATTTCTCTTCTTTATATAAATGATTACTGTGCCTCTATTTCTCTTTTCAATTAAAACTCCTTCTTCTTTTTATTTTGGGGGACTGGTTCTGAATCATATCTAATTATGTCTTTTAATAGAATGAAGATGAGTGAAATGGTATACGGTAGATTCTCTTTTTTTCCAGAGAATACGAAGTTAACCTTGTCTTACTTCAATTCGAAAAGTGATTGATCCAATCGAATACCTCATATGGAACAAGCAGATCGGAATGGAATTTGATGAGTTTTCGATGTTTTAGGCTAAACAAATTCCAAATGCATTGTTACTGCAGAATGCACTATTACTGGATACTCATTAACAGTTAATGGTTCACTTAAAATGTACACGAATGCATAAATGCACCGAAAGTTGTTTTATTTTTCACGCGAGATAATAATATTCAATCAGAACCTAATTATAAATAAATAAACCCGAAATTTTGCTATGATATTAAATGTAAGTGAGATGAGTAAAGAAGATCAATAGCAGTCCTTGACATCATCGTCGTTGCCTTTGACATTCAAGGATGCAAGCATTTCACGAACGATATGAACTGATTCATTTTCTTGTTGAAGCTGTTCTTCACATAAAACACGACGAACGAATCGGCTTATCCAACGATCCTAAAAATAATAACCGTTTTTTAAAATATCAATTACTGTCACTTACATTTTTGTATTCCGTCAAAATATCTTTCACTGCGTCTTTGAAATTTGGTTTTGATAGCGCAGCCTCTGCCAATTTTAGTGACATTTGTCGAATTTCTAATCCATTATCTGATAATCCAGCGTCTAAATATTTGATTATTTCATCTTGGGACAGTATTCCGAAGATCATTGGACTAGTCAAATATGTGACGCAAACTAGTTTCGGAGCTGGATCAGCTGATTCCAAAACATAGTAATGAAGAAGATCATCCGGAATACCGCCGTAGTGATCGCGGAGCAATTTCAAGACCATAACCATAACGTATGGAGAATTTCGACATTTTTGCGATAGAGCTTGAAGATCTTCTGAAGTAAAAAATCATTTCATGCCTCTCAAATGACTATAGATTTTAAAACTCGAAAGTTAAACTGACCGTGTTCTGGAAGAAAGCAAGGAAAAATATAAGCGATTTCGAGTGCCGTATCAGTCAATTCCCATTCAGATTCAATTGTTGAACTTCGAATCATATCGGTGAGAGTCCCTCGTAGGCGATTCTTGAAATCTGCGAATTCCGATCGACTGAAAATATCTGGACCGTAAACTCGGCTTAGTTCCTGAAGAAGTGATGAAGACTCGAGAACCCGTGAACCAAGAGCTTCGAATAAACTCGCCATTCGTGAATATGAGATACGTGGCGCCAGTCTGAGATGTATTTATTAAAATTTCCTTATTGCGTTTCGGTATTCTAGTTCGACTTACTTTGACAGCAACTTAGAAACATCTGTGATTCGAATCTTGTTTTCAACTTGTACTTCTACTTTCAACTGCTCTAGGAAACTATTGATTTGACGTTCACTCATTCTATTGATAATTTTGGTCTTGTGGTGAAGCTTGACTGCTGGTGAATAGAGGAGTAGATCAACAAGTTGATCAACATTCTGAACACGTTCATCGTTTGATCCATCACTAAATGCCTCAATTCCTTCGGTTGGATTTGGTTGTGATTCTAGAAGGAAACAAATGACATCGGCTCGGTTTGACTCACAGCTCCAAGAACCAGGAGTTAATGGAATAGTCAAAGTTGGATGAAGGCTGAATGATATTTGAGTTATTGATCGAGTCGGTACTTCAGACCTTACCTTTTTAATGTTACAAGTAATCTTAATGAATTCTCTCCCATTCGTGGCGCTTTTCGGACACTATCCACATAACTAATACATTCTTCAGCTGCTAAATCATTCGAATATCTCTCCAGAATTCTCGTAACTACATCAACAACAAGAGTTGAATATAATTCAGTACGAGTTCGTCTTATGAATATTTCCATTGCTCCAGATATAATCTGAAGACGTCGAGCATCTGCAGGTTGCATTTGACAAATGAATGCTTGAAACTGGCGTCGAAGGAAAACGGAAGTACAATCAGAGTCGATCTCGTTGATTGCCCAACGAATTACATCTAAACTATATCATATTGAAAACTATACGGAAAAGCGACTAACGTAGCCAAGCATCGGATCTTCGCATTGCAAATACTTCAGGTTTCTGATAAAGTTTGAAAAGATCATCAAGTAGTTTTGGAGGACGAGATTGTGGAAGAAGATCTTCACTACGTTGAATAAACTCAGATAACAGTTCGTCATCGTTGAATTTCTGGAAATACTGAACAAAACATTCCGGCATTCAATTCATAGTCCATAAGCAAAATCAACGTACCCCTTTAGTAATTGCTGCATCAAGTAACCGAATAACTATTTGAATTGGAATACATTTACTCTCAAAATCGATTCTCCGCACAAAATTTTTCACCACTGTCAAACTGCTTTCTGAAAATAAAAATGAGATTTCTTCCTCTTGTTCTTATAAAATTCTTGTTCGAAACCTTCAAATTCAATGCTGTCAACCAATTTGTCAATTAAAGTATCATCGAAGGAATGTGGCATTTCATCATAACTTGAGCAATTATCAACAAGCCTTTCCAAGAGAAAATCCAAAGATGACATTTCCTGTAAAGAGGTGGCTCATTTTCTTCAAATATTCTTCATAATCTGTTAAAAGAGGGAAAAGTAGGGGAAACTCTGCGAATGTTGACTGCAAGACAGACAAATGTTAACAAGTAAAGAATAATTCAACTGTTTTTGAAATTTTATTATCAAAATATATACAGTGGATTACAAAAATAACTGTCATTGCTGGTTTATCTTCTTCTGTTTTCATTTACAATTTGGCTTGAAGAGCCGCTTCGATATCTTTCTTCATGTCCTTCGGCTCTGTAGTTGGAGAGAATCTCTTGATGACGTGACCGTCTCTGCCGACAAGGAACTTTGTGAAGTTCCATTTGATGGCATCAACCAAGAATCCTCCCTTTTCTTGCTTCAAGAACTTGTACAGTGGATCAGCGTCGTCTCCGTTGACGTTGATCTTCTGGAAAAGAGTTGGCTCGAATTTGAACTTGTCGGCGACAAATGCGGCGATGTCGATTTCGCACGATGGTTCTTGGCTTCCGAATTGATTGCATGGGAAAGCGAGGACCTCGAGTCCGTCCTTCTTATACCTGGAAAACAAGGGCTCTCTTACCTTTCAGAAGGAATTCACACTTACTGATCAAGAAGCTCCTTGAACTGATTATAATTCGAGTTTGTGAGTCCACATTGCGAAGCAACATTCACAATTATGAGAACCTTTCCTCTGAAAATACAAAATTATCAAATTAATTTATATGAAATCATACTGGTAATTGGAGAGTGGGGTATCTTCTCCTTTGGCGTTTTTGACAGTGAATCCGTGAACAGAGGCCATTGCACTTGCTGTGGTAAATGAGATGAAACGTCGAGCGGCTGAAAATGTACTTACTAGAATAGAGATTATGATGGAAAAGTCAGAAAAACGCGTTAGTGAATTGAGAAGTTGAAGAAGGGAGCAAAGGAAGCAGAGAAATGAAGTTATAATGGATATGTGAAAATCTCATCAGGTGGAAATGTTGCCATGGATACAAGATATCAATGAGCACACGAGAGCAAACTGACCTGGCAACATTATTCACCGGGTTTTCCTGAACTGGGTAACAACTCCTGAAAAAAAGTGGAACAGTGTCGAATGGAAATATTGGGATTACAGTCAGCGCTCGAAAAGTTACATTAAGAAAAAAATTAACAAGCTTAAGAGAGTATTGAAAAAGGAAGACGCAAGCACCGTTTCTAATTTCTCCAACGTTTGATGAAACCAGGAACGAAAGAAAACGGGAATCAAGATATTTCGTGTCGGTTTTTGTAAGAACGAATGAAAAAAGCTGAGCATGACGGGAAAAAACTAATTGTTCATGTTCAACAACAAAAAATCGAGATAAGAAAAACAGGGTAACAATGAAACAAGGTGAAATAATAAATTTAAAGGTTAAGACAAGAATCCAACAAAAAAAACAATGAGAAGAAGACAATTAGGTAGAAAGAGATAAATATTTGGAAACATTCTTCTTCATGGCCTTCTTTTTCTTGCCAACACTTGTCGGCATTTCTGGTTTTTTCGAGTTTTTGGCAGCTTTCTGAAAACGAATAAAGTTAAATACTCCTGGTGTAAATGATGAAATGATACAAAATACGCTTGAGTTTCGGTCGAAAATGATGAGATTTCTCGAAAAATCTTTTTTTGTCAGCAAAAGTTGTTCGATGCCTTTCTCTATGAAAGTGTGGCTACATTGTGGTTGTGCATTGAGAGACGTTAGACGGCGAAACAAAATTGTTTACTTATTTTTCTGTTATTTTGAGGGAAGTAACTGGAAAAGGGAGAACACTGACGCGTTGAGGGTTGATCTTCGATCTTTGAGCCTTTAAAAGGGCCAGAATGTTCTGGTGAGCGGTGTTCATTCTTGAGGAAAAGACAAGAAAAAACAGTAAATTACACAAGTGAAAACCCCGCTTCTGGATTAAACTATATAGGTTCTTACCACTCGTTCGACATTCTTCTTGGCACGGCCACTCAAATTTCGATGACGAATCTTTTTTCCGGTGAACTTGGGCAAGAACTTCATTCCAGCAGTGTGAACTTCGCCAATAGATTGTTTCACTTGTTGACGGATCTTCTCATTTACAACACGCTCGCTCATCTTTTCTGTTGTGTTCTTCACATTTCGACGAGCCTGAATAGATTGCATTTTGATTGTGCTCAAGGTCTGGTTTTCATGAAACTAACCCTGGCCTGCAATGCCAGCAAATTTTCAACGGAAAATTCTACGATCGGGCGATGATCTTTATGGAAAGTGTCCGGATTGTTATTTAGTTTCTTGAGACATTCAAGGGCATGCATGTGCTCTTTAAAAGCGATGAAACCGAAACCGGAGGATTTTGGTTTCCCATCTGGAGTCAATCGTTTTTTGTCCATCCAAACACGGCATTCGGTAACTTGTGCTCCAGCAGATGTTGACTTCTGAGCAAGCTCTTTCAGCTTTGCGTCATTAACTTTTTGCGGAAGGTTGTGGATGCAGAGGCGAACTGGAGAAATGAACCTGAAAAGTTATTTGATAGGTGAAATTTTTATCCTTTTGTTGATGTAAATGCTAGGCTGTAAAAATGGGAAAGCCAACAAGAAGTACTCTCCGCGAACATGTTAAATGATGGATACAAAATTCAATGCCTTACATGTTTGTGTTTTCTAATTTTTTTCTCATTGCCTCAGCAATTCGTTCTCTTTTCGCCGCATCTTCTTTACTCATCCCAGCCGCTGCCGCGGTTCCGTCACGAATCAATCCGAATCTTGCTAATCTTAAATTTCTTTTATCCTTTGGAACTTTGGTTAGCTTGTCCTTTTCCAATTCTGCAGCTTCTTTTCTCCGAATCGCAAGATTTGCTTTGACTAATCGATTGTCGATGATAACTCCATCTTCAATTGCCTCTATACAGTTAGAAGCTTCTAATGGAGTCGAGAAATGAACAAAAGCGGTTCCTTTGGAGTGACCACTATCCTTATACTTGCAGATGATTGCTAACTCAATTTGACCGTATTTGGCAAGCTCTTCTTTAATTTGTTCGACCTTTGTTTCGTACGAAAGGTTTCGGAGGAACACCACTTTTCCGTCGATGATTGCTTGATCAGTTTTCCTTTCTGGAACTGATTTCTTTTTTTTCTTTCCATCAGAAGATTCTTCATCGTCGTCAAATTCGTCTTCAGACCCATCATCCTCATCTTCTTGTTGTTCGTCCCCGTCTTCTTCGTCGTCCACATCTTCTTCGTCAGAGTCTTCGAACTTCTGGAAATGAAAGCAACCTAGATGATGCCCACTTATTGAAAAAAAACTTACTTTTGATTTTTTACTTTTCGTATCCTCTTCCACTTTTTCTGTCTTCACCACCTTCTTCAAATGTTCTTTTTCGTCGTGTGCATTCGTTTCATAAGTATCTTTGTCTAATGCCCAATCAGCTGCCACTGATCTTCCTTGAATTTTGTTATTATTAAAATGTTCTTTCCCTTTTTCTGCGTCTTCTTTCTTCACGAACTGGATGAATCCAAATCCAGCACACGATTTAGGATCTTTTTTTGATGGGGGTAGAACGATTTCGGCGAATGGTCCAATGTTGGAACACACGTTTTGTAGATCTTCTTTTTTCGTTTTGAATGGAAGATTCCGAATAATTAGACGCCACTCTTTCATTTTCGCCTTTTCAAACCTTTGTCTAACTGCTGATTTTTCACCAGATGAAAAATTTGACTTATGAGTTCCATCTCCCTCGGAATCGCCAGTTTTCAAACGTTTCGTCAATGGTTGACGATTTGCTGAAATAATAGGTTTTATACAAGTTTCCTTAAGTTTTGTTTACCATTCTGGTGCTCAAACTCTTCTGAGTTATCATATTTATCTTCTTCTTGATAATCCTCGTTATAATTGTTATAATCACGCTTCTGACCATATCCATAGTTATTGAAACTGCCACCACGCGATGAAGAAAACCCACCGCGGCCCATTTTCTGTTAAAAAAATTGATTTATTTTTAATTTCATGTCATTAGTGCTTTAATACAGCGATACGCGAACAAAATGAAACATTTATTTTATAAAGAAGCGAAAAAAATATATTTATGAAAAAAAAGACATGACGCGATTCTCGTGAAATAAGTGGCGCGCCAGTGGCGGTTCTGGAGTGTCGTTCGTATGCTCTAGCGCGATACGTAGCCAAAGAATAGAACCACTGGCAGCGTCTTCAGATGCATCTGCAGATGTAACTTGAATGAAGTGGACAGTTATAATAATAATAATAATAATACTTTATTCAAACCGAAGGGCTTCAGCCACGTTATCAGTTTATAAGGAAATAATAAGAAAAAAATCATGATGAAGGATTAGAAAAAAAACATGACCGGTTACTATTCTAAAGAAATTATAATTTCAAACGAGGTTGTTCTATTTCTGTTCCAACTTCTGTAAGACCAAGGTAAAAGTTGTATACAACAATCTTGTCCAATATTCAAGGTTTCATGGTACTATTAACTACAACTATAGCGTGCAATACTGATCGACTGCTTTTTGAAGCAATTTGGTTTCTTTTTTCCAAAAATGTTGTCAACCACATCAAGTTGCTGCAGGTTTAAGAAGGTTACAATATTATTCAACTCTTCTAGGTTAGGTATTCATTCTTTCACTATATGAAATACTCGTTTCTAAATAATACTCAATATTACTAAATATGAGATATTCAAATTTTTTATCATTTGCTATTAATATAAAGTGTTTATTGAAAATAAGTTCATACATCAATGTACATTGAGAATAATGAAAGAAAAATAAGAGTTGGTGTTGAAAGCTTAATTTCAACGTTTGTAAGGAACCTGCTTTGAAATTAAAAGAAGTTTAAAAAAAAAATTAAAATATTCAATGAGATGTTTAAATATATATTTCACTGTTTTTCTGATGAACATCAAAAAGACATTGAAAACGGCGGATAAGGAGAGCAGTTGCATCCATCAAACAACTTGTTGGTTAGAATGAAAAAGTTCTTGTATAGTAATCATGTACTTGTTTCTCCGTCTCTTGTTCAATAACAAAATTACATCAATTTGTAGTGAACACAATGATACTATTTCTAGATACATATATGTATACGTGTAATGCAGCAACTCGAATCTGCTTTCCACAAAACCAACATTTGAAAGGTAGAATGATATGAGAACAAGGATACTGTCGATGAGCAAATGCTGTACAACTTGTGGAATATCCTGTAAGACAACTATATTCTATCTGGAAGCGTTCCATCCTTAGAATAGTTGCTTTCAAAAATTGATAGAACCGTGTACCCAAAGTTTTTAATCGGCCAAACGAGTCTCTCAGCTATAAAAACTATGATCTTAGGCGAAAAGTATGAAAAATTGTAGTTTATGGCTATTTAGTTAAAATCAATAAACTACTTCAAAACTATGAACCATGCCCTTCTCTACTCTTTTCGGTGTATCACTCCTTCTTTATCGGAATTTTTTAATATTGAAGAGAATACGGCCCTACCCAATTTTTCTTTTGATAAAACTCACTGTTGTTTTTTCGTCAAGCAAATCGAAAGCCCTTTTCTTTATTGTTTCCACATTTTCGCTGCAACGTTCATAGGTTGAAACTATACTTCTGAAGAGGAGAAAACCAAATTCTAAGAAATCAAAAATCACAATCGCCAGTTTTAAAGATAGATGTCTAAACTTTTCCGAAATGAATAGAGGGCATATTCTTGAACATTTCTTTAGTTGATGATTAATTAACATCTCTTTTGATTCAATCGGAAATTACATATTCAAAAGTAATTTTTCACTTTTTTGATAACATCAAAAAATTTCACTATATTTTTTCGTCGTCGAGGTTGGTCAAAAATATGAAACTCTTAGCTTATATACATAATATGTCTTGTTTAAAACTGACGATTTTGATTATTTTGACTTCAGACGACGTTAACTTCTGGGAGAGAGGGGAATTGACGAATGAATCCGGATAGCTTAAGGATATATGTAATGATGTACTCTTGGACTAGCTCACATCAAATTTTAGATCATTTTTCAACAATTTTTAGAACTGTGGACCGGTATTTTCGAAGTTTTCGGACATCGTCTTACAACAACTGTTGCAACAACTACTTAAAAAAAACCTACTTTCGAATGTCCGGCTGATAATTACTGTATTTTAACTTCATGTCTTTGTGTGAGTCGTATAAGTGAAGTAATCGATATTTAGTTAAAGAAAAACCAAATAAAACCCCCGAAAATAGTAAAAAAATTGCTAAATTCGAAGATTGATGATAACAAATATAGACTAATAACATTAGTGTCATGATGCTCCACATCTTACTGGAATCCAGTTTCTCCTGGCATGATTTCTAAAAAGATTAAGTAAATTCAAGAAGTAGTACACTTTTATCGTTTCGTTTTCATGACCTAAAAAACTAATTTCTCACTCACCGTTAGCAGATTGGACTCTTCTAAAAAGTCCAAATGGCGAATCCAATTACTAATGCGTTGCTTAACGATTATATCATTTGGTTGTTCAACTGAGCCATTCTCCAATACATCTTCCATCTGTTTAATAACAGAATCTGAAACACAAGAAGATAATTGTCTTCAATGTTTGACAAATCTTTCAAACTAGTTTTCCTGTTTCAACACAAAACTGCATCTGGTAATTGCATGTACTGAAAACTACGAATACCGTAAAACCTCTAATAGAATTAGACTTGCATCTCTCTTACTTGACTTTATCTGCATTTGTCTTGGTTAAATTCCAGTAAGGATATTGAATGGTGGTCCAGAGTGAGAATGAGAGTGAGAAGGAGAGGGAGAGTGAGAGGGAGGGTGAGAGTGAGAGTGAGAGTGAGAGTGAGAGAGAGGGAGAGGGAGAGAGGGAGAGAGAGAGAGAGCTCAGACTTCTGCAGAATTCAGAATAGAGGAAAAACGCAGCGTTAAACAGTTTTTTGTGACGTGGCACGTAGGGATTCATCCTGAAATGTCTAGGAGTTTCTAGTCTGATCTTTATCCTCCCATTTATCCCTAACATATTTCTAAATGAATACCTATTCGTACAGCGTTTCTCTTAGGACGGTGTGTGTTTTTGATTGAAACTTGGAAAAAAAAACTATTTTTGTTCTGAAATTTTGAAATTTTTATTTTGGACGGACTCAATTCTTGGAACTTCGCGATGAACTCAAATGAGCAATGTCTACTGACACCGACACTTTAGAAAACGAATATCCGATATAAGACTAAAGTCCCCAGAATTTTTCAGTTTTGTTCAAAGAAGCGAGGTATGTGTTAAAGAATTTTATTTTAAAATCTACGAGCACTAGTGATCTTGTTTAGGCAGTTCAGATGGTCCTGTTTCGTTTCCTTCTTTCAAAATTTCTACTTTTTTCGTTTCCTTCTCCTTTAACTCATCCTTATTTTCCTCTGGTTGCTTAGTCTCGTTTCCTTCTTTCAAATTCACATGTTCTCCTTCTTTTTGTTCTTTATCTTTATCTTTTTCATTATCTTTCATCTCCTCCTTTTGCTCATTCTCCTTTTTATCTCCTTTTTGTTCCTCCTTCTGATCTTTTTTGATTTCTTCCTGTTTCTTTTCATCTTTCTTTTCTTCTTTTTCTGTTACAACTTCGTCCTTTTTATTTTTTTCCTTCCTTTTGCTTTTCTTCTCTTCTTTCTTTTCGTCTTTCATTTCTTTTTTCTTCTTCTTTTCTTCTTTCGCTTCTTTCAGAGCCAGGAGCATCTCCCTTTCTGCATTTGTCATCTTCGACAGTCCCTTTTCTGTTGTTTTAATTTTTTTCTTTTTCATGAAACCTCGATATTCTTCCCACAATACATTTGCATATTCTTTTGGATCCATCACACCAATATGCAACTTCTCGTATCGATCCTTTCTTCGATCATTTAGAGAACTTTTATCAGTCTTTTGAAGAACAAGTGAGGCAGCAACACTGCAATTCTTGTGTTCATTCATTTTCTTATGCTTGCTTTGGAGTTCAGATGTTGTCATCATGCCAGTCTCGTTTATTTCTTTGAGGTTCTCGAATAATATTTTGTCGAATACAAGCTAAAATGAATTTAGTTTTTAAACTGAGATTATTGAATATAAAGAAGCCACTAAATTCTGAATAAATCACCTTTTTGTGTTTGAAAGTTGTATCGACCAGTTGTATTTTCAAAAAGAATTCTTTTTGAAACATTTCAACTATTGCCTCTTCTTTCTTCCTTTCATTCTTGACTTCGTCGACGCTTTTAAGTTTTCCCGCACTTTTATCCTTCATATCTATTCCGTCTTTTGTTGTAACTCCTGATTTTTTATTCTTTTTCTTCTGTCCACCCCCATTGAATTTATTTTCAGCTTCTCTACGTTTCTCCTTCTGCATTTTCTTAGTACGCAGCATCTTATCATATCCTTTTTTACGGATGTTGTTCATTGTATCAATTTTCGATTTCATCATATCCAACAATTTCCCATTCACGACAGCTTGAGTGATTCCAATGTTCTCGTGCTTAACGTGTTGATTAATAAGATTGCTTATTAGCTAGAGCTGCCGTATGAATTTTCTACGGTATATGGTATACTGTATAACTTGTGCTAAACTTGACTTCAAATTTACCCACCAAAATGAACTCGGCGTACAACCGTTTCTTCAGAGGCTCAAGACAATCCAATCTTCTGAAGGCTTCGAAGGCATTCTGAAAGTGTTTATACCGTCTCTACGCTATATTAGTTTTTAGTATTTCAGAAAATCGGTGTTTCAACTTCTCAAAGTAAATATGGAAACCCACCAATAGTGGTTTCTACACTTCAATTAACTTCAAACTAACATCATATTTAAAATTATCAAACAATGCGTAAACGTTCAAATATTCACAGAACGGCTTCGGACACTTGAAGTTCGGATAGAAAATGATCTGGAAAAGGATCGGAAAAAGGCATATTCAAAATCCGATGATTCTCACTGGTATTATAATTTGTTTTCCTTTCTCAAGTTTTCCACAAGATTGTCTAATATTGAACATTTCTCGAGATGAAGACTTAATTTTAAACCAGAATGATCGATGAGATGCATTGTAAATAGTGAGATTGGCAGTAACGGGTTCAAGCCCAATACGTCCCATGAATACAACCTAGAATATGATTATTAAAGACACCATTTTTCTTATTTCAGCTCAGTTGTATGAAACATTTGAATAGAAAGTAGAAACATTTTCTGAAAGGAATCTGAAATGTAGAATAAAAGGAACAATGATAGTGAGTTATGGAATGTGAAATGGATTTCATGCAACAGTGATATACAGACAAACACTAAATCATTGTTTCAATTGTTCTTTGTTTTTTTTAATCACATACGAACTCTTACCGAGGGAGCATCGAAAACAAATGGGTAAACAAGATTGGAAACATCCTGATAGTTGTATGGATCTTCTAACGGGATTGGTGGATTTTCTTTTAACTTGGATTTATCTCGGTCCTTTTCCGATTTCTCAGCTTTATACAGCTCTGGGTGTCGCATAACTTCCGGTTTCGGTATAAAAACCGCCATATTTGCAATATTTCAAAAAATTGAAATGAATTTTTCTAGTTGTTCTATAACCCCTCTTTCTACAATGAGACCGTACAGATCGGGAAGAACGCAATATCGGGAAGACGCGAATTGGGAAGACGCAAATCGGGAAGACGCAAATCGGGAAGACGCAAATCGGGAAGACAGTAAACCGCGCCGCGCGCTTGCAAAAAGCGCGTGCCCCGGTTGCAATTCGACGAGAAGCACCACTACAATGCTGAAATAAAACATTAATTGATTAAATGAGTTAAAATTGATAGATTTGTCTTTTAGAAAGATGTCTTTAGTATTTCTATATAGTTTTCTTCAGATTTTCTAGTGTTTTTTTCATCTGATTTCTTTATTGAAGGAAATAACAGGAAATTAAAAATTAAAACAACGAATAATAAGAACATGGAAAAGCGTCATGTTTCAAAGTTAGAAAAAGAACGTTTCAAAAAAAAAGAAAACAATAAGAAAGGAACAACTGACTAGGGAATGGTCAAAATCGGGTATGGAGTTTGAGCATGAAAAGTATATCGTTGGAAAGCTGAGGTGATGCTGATTTCAGATCTGGTGTCAGTTTTTGCATAATGCTTCATATGTCGAAAAATGTGGGTCTGAACTATCAGTACTGAAACCAGTGGTTTATTTTCCCCATTTCACAGTTTTTGTTGATTTTCTTTTTTGTGAGCTCAAAAAGTTAGTTTCGATGGTTTTCTGAATATTTGTTGTTCCCAAATCACAACTATCTGAAAAACTTTCAAAAAAAATCTTTTTTTTTGAAAAATCCAGCATATTTCTATGACTGAAAATTCACTGTTTTGACCTTGTTTTTCGAGGTTTAGGGACTGAAGCTGGCCGGAAGCGGAGTCTAATGATGAGTACAGTCCTTTTCCATACTTCCAGTAACTTTTCCCGCAAACAGCAGAAGAGATTTTCAGAAATTTTCGGGAAAAAAAGTTTTGACCGAAAATTTTCTAAGGTCAGGAAAAAATCAAATTTTTTTGAAAAATTTTTTTGCTCCAAACTTACAGAAAATGTTTGCATGGAGTCCAAAAGTACCCTCATGAAGTTTGAGCGCTCAAAAATGGGTTTAACGGGAGTTATGAAAGTCCAAAATTTAAGAAATTAGCACTGAAATCCCACAAAAATGGAATTTCTCGAATATGAGGAGCATTATGCAAAAACTACAACTCGATCTGAAATCAGCATTACCTCAGCTTTCCAACGATATACTACTCATACCGAAACTCCATACCCGATTTTGACCATTCCCTAGTGAGAAGAAGAGAGTAAATATAACAAATAAATGGAGACTTTTGAAGAAGAAAAACTCGTTGAACAGAACAGGAACCCGGTTTGCAGTTAAGAAATACCATCGGAGAGAGGGAATACCGGTGTAAAAGAGATGAAAGGTTGAAAATGAATAAAAATGCAAGAAACAATTAAAAGTAGTGAATAATGTAGGGAATAATGAATAGTAGGGAATAATGAATAGTAGGGAATAAAGTAGAGAATATTCAGAGATACCAGGGGAACAACTGAAAGATGGAAAAACTAATAGGAAACATGGAGTAACAAAGGTGCTAATGATACAATTTAGGATCGTTCATCCATGGATGAATAGCACCAATGAAGTCTCCGAATCTTGCATAGTCTTCTTCGACAATCTTCAGGAAGTCCGTATTACGGTACATCGGTGGGCGATCATTTCTTGGATTATTCAATATGTTCCTTCCGGATTGAATATCACGGAAAATCGCTTGTGACCATGTAATCGATGTTTCGACCGCCAAACTGAGAACTTTGTAGTTTGTATGATTGAAGAATCTCTGAAACAATAATATTCACGAGGTCTGGAAGCATGCCCGTTATACTTGATATTTCGAGAACAGTTGCTCGCTTGCATTGTTCGTGTAGTCGTGTTGGAGATGAGCTCTGTGGAGACAATGCCAAAGACTGGAGTCGAATCTTGCATTGATGCCAAAGTAGGTGTTTTTCAGATAATCGAAGAATTCTATAAGAAGAACGGAGAAAGATAAGAAGACCAAAAAATAGGTGTTTTACCATCGACTTGTGGATGAATATGTCTGCTTCTTACATGCAGGAATCTGAACCACGCGGAGACACGTGAAACTGGAGCAAAAGAGAGTGCATAGACACTCTTTTCAGGTTGACGAAGTTTGCCGTACTGGCGACAGCTGGTGTCACAACTGAAATTATTTCATAATCTTTTTCTAGAAAATAGAACAAACTTTGATTCAGTTTTTTCGAGATAGCTGCTTTCCAGTGGCGCCAGCATCCATACACTTCCACAAGGGGCCATACATGGAAACTGGCGTTGATGGATGCTCTTTCGAAATCTAATAAAACAGTATTAGCTATTTTTGCGTTTATGATAGGAACTATACCAGTATAAATAGTATGTGGGTTCAGACCCTCGTTTTACAGACATTGAATACCTCCTCATAAGTCTTCTGATCTTTAGATGTTGTCAAAATGAAAAACAGAGGGACTTGAATTTGGGATGAATCCTAAATTGCTATAGTTGCTGAGAACATGTGAGAACTAAGCTACCTTCGAGGAAATACAGTAAAATTGCTTGAATCCGGAGGCAATTTCACTGAATTTTCCGTCCATGTTAATGACTTCTGCATTTCGAATGAATTGTTCAACTCCTTCAACGATCCAGACAAGTGTAACAGTTTGATTCTCATCAAATGTTCCCGAAGTGTCCAGGATACATCTGACATTTCGAGTACGTGTCCAGTCAAAAGCGGGAGGAAAATGATTGGTGGTTTGGAGTTGTATCATTCCTCGGATTTGTCTTGACAGAGTGCTCTAAAAAAATTTAATGCCTATTTTATGTCCCTGCAACCTACATTCGATGCTATTTCGTGTGGAACCTCAAAATATTCTGCCATCTCTGATGCGATTTCATAAATACGTTCTTTCGGTGTATTCGACTTTTGGAGGATTGCACACTTTATCTTAATTATTTGAATCTGAAATCACAAATACATAATGAATATTCAATGTTGACAAATACCGAAATTTCATTTCTTTGATGCGGATGCGCACATTCTTTGGTCACTTTCACTTCTCCAGTCAATGGATTGATTCTGATTGCACCTTTACATGCTCCTGTCTCAGAGCTCGATGGATATCTGTTAGTGCAACAGGCGACTACAGTACCTTCTTGATGAGCAAACTTCGGTTTGTAGGTTTGGTTGAAGAAGATGATTATCGGTGCTCTTCCAGTGGTGAGAATCCTAGAAATTTCTCATTGTATTAATTACACGTTTTAACTATTAATACCGAGTGTGACTGCTGCGAGCTGTAATTAAAACAGGCTCACTCACAAGCGGACGTTTTCTTGTCTCTTTGACTTTGAAGGATTCGAGAGCGGCTATCACATCTCTTCTGCTGGAAAATTAATTTTCGTTAGACTGACGAGTTCGGAAACTAACTTATTCGTAAAATACCACTCTTTATTCTTGTTATCCATGATTTGATCACCGTCACAGTCTGTAAGTAAGAGAAATTAGTAATCACTGATCACCCAATGCTCTTACACAGCATGTTGAGCAGGTCAATTTCTGAATCTACGTGACGTGTATCAATCGGTGGAAGAACTGGAACTGCTACTGATTGAGAATCTGACGAAGTAGATGCACGATCCGAGTTATCTGTGGCGTTATTATGCAATGGCACACCCAATAGAGCCCATAAATCTCCATCATTTCCTTCTCCATCATTATTTCCAACAGCAACAAAATCGCCCATTTCAGATACTCTATCAAATTCTTCGACTGCCATGATTTCTCCAGCTTGTTCTTCTTCTTGTACTTCTTCTTGTACTTCTTCTTGTACTTCTTCTCGTCCTTCTTCTCGTCCTTCTTCTTGTACTTCTTCTTGTACTTCTTCTTGTACTTCTTCTCGTCCTTCTTCTCGTCCTTCTTCTTGTTCTTCTTCTTGTACTTCTTCTTGTACTTCTTCTTGTACTTCTTCTCGTCCTTCTTCTCGTCCTTCTTCTTGTACTTCTTCTTGTACTTCTTCTTGTACTTCTTCTCGTCCTTCTTCTCGTCCTTCTTCTCGTCCTTCTTCTTGTTCTTCTTCTTGTACTTCTTCTTGTACTTCTTCTTGTACTTCTTCTCGTCCTTCTTCTCGTCCTTCTTCTTGTACTTCTTCTTGTACTTCTTCTTGTACTTCTTCTCGTCCTTCTTCTCGTCCTTCTTCTTGTACTTCTTCTTGTACTTCTTCTTGTACTTCTTCTCGTCCTTCTTCTCGTCCTTCTTCTCGTCCTTCTTCTTGTACTTCTTCTTGTACTTCTTCTTGTACTTCTTCTCGTCCTTCTTCTCGTCCTTCTTCTCGTCCTTCTTCTTGTACTTCTTCTTGTACTTCTTCTTGTACTTCTTCTCGTCCTTCTTCTCGTCCTTCTTCTTGTACTTCTTCTTGTACTTCTTCTTGTACTTCTTCTCGTCCTTCTTCTTGTACTTCTTCTTGTACTTCTTCTTGTACTTCTTCTCGTCCTTCTTCTCGTCCTTCTTCTTGTACTTCTTCTTGTACTTCTTCTTGTACTTCTTCTCGTCCTTCTTCTCGTCCTTCTTCTTGTACTTCTTCTTGTACTTCTTCTTGTACTTCTTCTCGTCCTTCTTCTCGTCCTTCTTCTCGTCCTTCTTCTTGTACTTCTTCTTGTACTTCTTCTTGTACTTCTTCTCGTCCTTCTTCTCGTCCTTCTTCTTGTACTTCTTCTTGTACTTCTTCTTGTACTTCTTCTTGTACTTCTTCTCGTCCTTCTTCTCGTCCTTCTTCTCGTCCTTCTTCTTGTTCTTCTCCTTGTTGTTCTGCTTGTTCTTCTCCTTGTTGTTCTGCTTGTTCTTCTCCTTGTTGTTCTGCTTGTTCTTGCACTTCACGATTGTTCCGGAGGATTTGTTGGGCTGCTCTTACATCGATACCTTAAATTGAATATTACAACAACTTAGCGTACGGAAACTTCATACGTCTCAGGTGAGCTGCCAGACCCCAATTCATGCGGCTATCATCATCATCCTCATCACCAAATTTGATTTCTCGTGGTGTTGACATGCTGAAAATAACCTAGGATTGAAAAATATTTGATGTAGGGGTAAAAAGGTGAGAAAAAGAGAGTCTAATGTTCTTTGAAATACAGTTTCCGGTTCTCCTAATACAGCCTCTGATTAAATGGCATGTTAATACTTAATGCTGAGAGATAATCAGTGAAACTCCTCTATTAGAACGGCACTCTAATGATTAATTCGAAGAATAACTAGTCAACCTCTAATTGAATGGCACGTTTCTAAATAATTAATTCTGAGAGATAATCAGTGAAATTCCTTTATTAGAACGGCACTCTAATGATTAATTCGAAGAATAACCAGTCAACCTCTAATTAAATGGCATGTTAATACATAATTCTGAGAGATAATCAGTGAAACTCCTCTATTAGAACGGCACTCTAATGATTAATTCGAAGAATAACCAGTCAACCTCTAATTAAATGGCATGTTAATACTTAATTCTGAGAGATAATCAGTGAAACTCCTCTATTAGAACGGCACTCTAATGATTAACTATAACGGCACTCTCTGATCAGCTCTGCAGCACATGCCGGTCAATCGAAATCAAGTTCGTATGTTGATTAGTCAGAATTCTATTCTTCATGTTGTTCTTCACTGTATTGTTCCTTCGAACTTATTTCCGGCTGTCGAAAAACGTGTGATCACTTCCTTGCTCTGTTCCCACTCTTCCTGTCCGCTTCTTCTCTCTTCATAAAATTAATTTTTTCATCTCTCTAAACGTAAAATCTCCTGTTTTCCGGAGATTTTACAATCCCTAATTCTTTTCTTCTAAAGCCTCCATTTATTCGTTATAATTCTTCTCTTCTTCTCAGTTGTTCCTTTCTTATTGTTTTCTTTTTTTTGAAATGTTCTTTTTCCAACATTGAAACATGAGTCTCTTCCATGTTCTTATTATTCGTTGTTTTAATTCTTAATTTCCTGTTATTTCCTTCAATAAAGAAATCAGATGAAAAAAACACTAGAAAATCTGAAGAAAACTATATAGAAATACTAAAGACATCTTTCTAAAAGACAAATCTATCAATTTTAACTCATTTAATCAATTAATGTTTTATTTCAGCATTGTAGTGGAGCTTCTCGTCGAATTGCAACCGGGGCACGCGCTTTTTGCAAGCGCGCGGCGCGGTTTACTGTCTTCCCGATTTGCGTCTTCCCGATTTGCGTCTTCCCGATTTGCGTCTTCCCAATTCGCGTCTTCCCGATATTGCGTTCTTCCCGATCTGTACGGTCTCTCTACAATACAGATTTTTGCTCACGTAGATATACTCATTTCTCCCAGTTTTTGGAAAAGAATCAACAAATCCTAGGTAGATCTGGGTCTACATTATTTTTCATGCCCAGACGAAACTAACATCAGATTTTGGTAATTGAACAGCATATAAAAACCACATGTTTTACTTTAAATATAAATTAGGCTTTTGAATGAAAACTGATATTTTTCTCTTTTTCTTCATTCCAAGCAAAAGCGAAGATGCCAGAGACTCACTATGTCACAGTTAAACTTCTAGACGCAGAGTATCGCAAAACGCGCCATCTTTCTGGCGAGTCATAAGTTTTGCGCAAAGGAAAGCTGTTGTGTTTCATGAAGTGTTTAATTCACTGAAATCACAGTTTGTTTTCAACGTTTTATGAAAATTAAATATATCAATTTCATTTCTCATCACTCATTTTCAGTAAAATGTACGAAAACCCTGGTAATACAACCGATCAGGAAAAGTTCCTGGATCAGGCTATTCGTGTGGTGAAAGCGGAAGCTTTTGAAATGAAAAGATGCCTCGACAAAGTAAGAGTTTTTTATTTCGAAATCTCTAATAAAAATGAGAATTAAATTTGCAAAGACTTCTAATTTTTCAGGGGAAAACAATGGATGCTTTGAAGCATGCCTTGCAGATGCTAAATGAAATGAGAACTTCTGAGCTGTCGCCAAAGTTTTATTATAGACTATGTAAGTACTAAGAGTGAATCAAGTAACAGGTAACAGTTTCTTTTCAGATATGGACTCCATGCATGAGCTCCAGTGTCTCGAAGTCAATTTAATACAAGAATATGCTCAGGAGCCCTCGAAGTTAGGCAATCTTTATGAGTGTGTACAGTATGCATCTGCAATTATTCCCCGACTGTTAGTTTACCATTTGGAGCAATACTATCAAATTGTTTTAGATATCTTCTTGTAACCATCGGGGGTGTATTCATCAAATGTGGGCTTGGGTCACGTAAGGAGATTCTGAAAGATCTTGTGGAAATGTGCCGTGGAGTTCAACACCCTCTTCGTGGACTTTTTCTTCGAAACTACTTGATGCAATGTACTCGATCAGTTCTTCCTGATTTTCCGGAGACTGAAGAAATGCTTGCAACACATAATAATTCTCTGCCAAAAGGAGCTCAAAAGCTGAAGCCAAGAGATGGAACCGTGGAAGACACTATAGACTTTGTGTTGATAAATTTTGCTGAAATGAACAAACTATGGGTGAGAATGCAACATCAAGGGCCATCAAAAGAAAGAGAGAAACGAGAGAAGGACAGACTGGAGTTGCGTATTCTTGTTGGGACGAATCTGGTTCGACTTGCTCAGTTGGAAGCATTGACTGAGGAAATGTACGTACGAGATGTCCTTCCGAGCATTCTGGAGCAGATCGTTTCTTGCCGTGATACTATTTCCCAAGAGTATCTCATGGAGTGCGTAATTCAAGTTTTCGCTGATGAATTTCACTTGGCGACTCTAAATGAGTTTTTGAATGCTTGCGGTCAGCTTCAACAAGAAGTGAATATCAAGATTCTTCTAATAGCTCTAGTTGATCGTCTCGCTCTGTACACTAATTCATCCATCGAAGGATCTCCAGCTCCAGCAAGAATGCAGTTATTCGAAATATTCAGTGAGCAAGCAACTACTCTTATTAAAAATAGGCCAGATATGCCAATGGATGATATCGTTGCCCTTCACGTTTCGTTGGTTTCTCTCGCAGTCAAATGCTATCCTGATCGATTAGATTACGCAAACATGACGTTTTTCGGATTGAGACAAGTTATTGAAGAAAAAGGAATTACAAAGTAAGTTTTAAGCTTTCTAATAAAGTACATAATTAAAGTAACAGAAAGATCATTAATCGTCAAAGTTTAAAAAAAAACTTCTTGTTAAAACATAATCCTTTTTTACATGGTAATTTCAATTTTCAGCATCGAAGCTTTTGGAAAAGTGGGGCGAGAACTCACTAAGCTATTGAACATTCCAATCGATGAATACCGAAACGTACTCCGTCTGTCTGAACTTCCTGAGTATATCAAAGTCATGAACTACTTCGATTATCGGGGACAGTGCAACATTGCCGCATACATGATTCAGAATATGCTTGAGGAAGAGACCATTCTTCGCCGTCAAGACGATGTTGATGCAGCGTTTTCTCTGATTGGATCATTGCTTAAAGATCAAGATAATCAGCCTGAAAATTCCTATGACACCGAAGAATTCACAGATGAGCAAAATTTGGTGGCTCGATTATTGCATTTGATAAGAGCTGATGATGTGGATTCACAGTTTCTGGTAAGCGTAGAACAAATACTTTTTCTGTATAGACTTTGTTTATCACTTCTCCTACAATATTTATAATTATTTCAGCTTCTCAACAGTGCCCGGAAAGTTCTTGGCGAAGGCGGACCTCATCGCCTTCGTTACACGCTTCCACCAATCATTTTTGAGCTGTACCGCCTTGTCCTACAGTTTGCAGACATGAAAGAGGAAGATGATAAGTGGGATGCAAAAATCAGAAAAATGTTTGTTTGTGCAATGGGAACCATCGGAGCGCTTGTTTCGACTGCAGAGCTCGCAGAATTACCGATGAAGTTGTATCTAAACGTACGCAAACTCAACCTCCATGTTGAAAACTTAATTGAAGTTTCCAGGGTGCTATCACAGCGGACCGAGTTCCGTTCGAAGATAATCATACAGTTGTCTACGAGTTTGTTTCGAAAGCATTGTCAATTCTTGAAGATGATGTACCTGAATCTCGTGACCGTATTCGCTGTCTTCAGCTGACTGTCGGAACTCTTTTGAAAACTACACATTTGCCAGGAGAAAACTGGCAGTCATTAGCCAATCAGGCGGTTTTTGCTGCTGCAAAAATGTTCAAGAAACCCGATCAAGTGAGGTCGTTTATCACAGTGGCTTCGCTGTATTGGCATGGTAAAACAATAGAAACGAATGGAGAGCCACTGAAAGACGGAAAGAAGGTCGTCGACATTTTGAGAAAGGCCGCAAAAACTTCGAAGGAGTGCTTAGAACCATTGGTTCAACAACAACTTTTCATTCAGCTATTGTCTGCATATACCTACTACTATGAAGACAATTGTTCGGAGGTCAGTACACGAATAAAATTCAATTTTTCGAAAAAAAAATTTTTTCTCCTGTCGAAGTAGATTGTTCTCAATTTTCTTGTTGCAGATAAACATTGATCATATTGAAGAGCTGATTAATCGCACTAAGGATAATGCAGTTCAATTGGATATATCAGCAGAAGCAGATAGCTTGGAAAAGCAGCTTGAAGAAGCTATTCGGCGTCTGCAACTGGCCAAAATAAGTGTGGCAGCTGCCCAAGTAGTAGCATCACGCACAGAGCCAGATCTTCCGCAGCCACCATCGGAGAACGAAGGCCTCTAGAAAACAATTTTGGCTCTAGATTTTTATGTATTTACGATTCCTTTCCCCCGTACGAAATTTGTGATAGATTTACACTCAAGATAACTCGATACAATTGTGATTAGAGCCCCCCCCCCCCCTTTCTCGTAAAAATTACTCTTTTTCCGGTTTTTCTTTTTTCATAGCCCAAATACCGTTTTGTGCACCCACCTTGCCAAATATCTTTCATTTTCCTAATCCAAAACTATCCTATTTTTTTGAATTTGTAATTGGCAATCTTCCCCGTATTTCCCAATATTTATAACCTGAATATTTATTTGTTTTTGTTGTGCACATATGGCTGAATGATTCCTCATCTTTGTAAAAACTCCTCTAATTCTATGGCATTAATTAAAACCAACTAGTTCTTTTTTATATTGAATTCGAGTTTTTCAATGAAGGTATTTTGAAACTGAACATGAAAATTTAGCGTGAAACCAAACTGTTGAGAAACAGTTTCCATGAAATATTTCGGCATCATTTTATATATATGAAAATATCATTACATTAATGTTTAGAAAAATAAACTCGCATGAACGGTAAACTGGATACTGTAGGTAGACAATTTAGTTTCAAGGTAAGTGCTTTCATTTTAAACATTAACAAAAACGAACAAGGTGATCAAAAAGTTCGATAATGTTTCTGTATGTTTTGTAGTTTACTTATAGCGACTCTTTACAAGTCATACACAAACACAGCCCTCTGCCACGTCATTCTCTGGACGATTTTTCTATTTCTCGACTCTGCGTCTCTCTACACATTATGTCTTTTTCGTGATTTCTGCTCAACTTATTATCTATCGCTCCATCATAATGACTCATGGAATGACGAACAAAATATTTAAAGATTTTCAGAATATTATCAGACAAGAATATTTTTAAACGCCTAAAATGTTTGAAACGTCTATAACTCAACCTATTCCAAATTTTCATTTACGCGATGGTTCCAGTCGACAATGTAAAATTAATGAGGAGAAAAACAAGAAAGCTTGTGATTATTTTTTCAATATCATACTTTTGTTTCATTGTTTAGATTCAGAAATTTGATTTGTAGAGCCCCTAGCGACAAGTTCTCTCCTGATTGCTTCTAGAGACATCTGGATGTTATTCCAAATTGAAACATTAACAAATGTGTTTATTCTTTTTAAACATTATGTTCCTCTCTCTCGCGCAGTTTCACTTGTTGTTCGAAGAGGAGGCTTGTGATGCGTGATTCACGACCGTATTTTCTCTCTCTCTCTCTACTTATTTCAAAATGTTTACATATCTACTATATTTGCTCTTTTCACTTCGATTTCTCTGTTTTTCTCTATCTTGACTTCTCGACTTTTTCAAAATGTTTCTCCTCCCATCGTTTTGCTCTTTCTCCTCAATTCTTCATTATTTTATCAGTGCCGAACAATTGATACCTGAAATGGCGTGGTTTTCCTTTCTCTTCTCTTACCACTACTAACTATATGTTTTCCATCTAAAATTATAATATGACGGAGCGAAAAATAGAGAAAGATAGAAAAAGAGATTGTTATCAGACAGAGACGCAAAGAAATTGTGATTCACACGCTTTCTCTCTCCGCATGCTACTTTTTTTCTAGTGAACTACTAGCTCATTACGCTTTTCCTATTATTCGTATAAGTTCATCTACATAATTTTCATGAATGCTCTATGTATATAGATAAATTTACAGACCGCTTCGATTCACGCTGTTAACCGATCCGACTTCAATTACGACATCATCCGATGGAAGTTGCAAAAACAGTGGCCACGGATCTGAGCACTACGGCCAATACAACAGTACTTAGAAGTAAGCTTCCATTTATTTTCCACCAGATACATGCTTCTTTGTATTTTATTCCATTTTCCGTCCACCGACTCCTACGTTGCGATAGAAACCAGAGAGTGATAGATTTAGAGAGCGAGAAGAACTAGCGGAAAACAAAGCTTTGAAAAATGGAAAACTAAATTTTTTCTTCTCTATTATTTTGAAAATTACCAAAAGCTCAATTCACAAGAACAGAGACGTCTGCAGATTCATAAACTAAGTAGATAGACACGCAGAGAAATTGAATAAACACAAAAAATCCAGTAATTAACCAGATATGATGAGAAGCTCACTCGAAAAGAGTCCTCCTTTCTCCCAGTTTTTTCTCTATTCTCCCCTAGAATAACTGGTTTCTGACCATTTTCACTTTTCATTTCTCTCTTGTGTTCACTATAACTAACGAATTCAATTTATTTCGACCACTTCAAATAAAGAGTTCCCAAAAACTATAATTCCTGACTGTTGACAATGTTATAGCATAAACCGTCACATTTTCTCTTTATATTCCCGTTTCTCTAAAAATGGCAGCTCTTATGATAACCAGTTTTTTTTCCAGTTTTCTTTCCAATTGTTTCTCGGACTATTAGTTTTTCAAACTTTCGAAGATAACATTGCCTCAACCTCGGAATTATATCTAGAGTATGAAATACTCATATTCTATCTGTTTGTGCCTCTTTTTCTTTTTCCCTCATTATTGAATTTCCCGCACAGCAACCTGATTATGTTCTTATGCAGAGAGAGAGAGAGTACACATTGTCTATTCAAATGAGACGTTTCACAAAAATTCATTTTCTATTTAGTTGTAGAAAAACCTAATAGCTGTGGGTTGCTACTATTCATCCAACATGTTCAACTTTTTTCTGTTCATTTCGGGATGAATTAGGGTTAGATGAGTATCTTTTTCGTTGAATTGTTATCTACATCTTCATCATCAATGGAGAAACTAGGGTTCTTAAGGCGTAGAAACAATATCAATCACTTTCAGAAATCACCATATTTCATTCTTTCAAATAATTTTCATCTCAGTGTCGATTCTGTACGTACATGTACACTAATAACTCTTATCTGAAAAGATTGCATTTGCTTGATTGACCGAAAACGCATAGTTATCGTTATCAACTTCAACTTTTGTAGTTTTGACAGCTCAATTCTTTAGAAAATTTTAATCAATACGACTGTCTCCAATCACTTATTATTGTTCTTTCTTTTGTTCTCATTCACTTGGTTTACATCTTTTCCATCATGAAAGTTTCATGTGATAACCTACCTTCATCGCTGTCTAAAGCAGTCGTTTTTTAGTGTCGACGGTGAATGTGTAAATAGAAATATTGCCTAGAATGTAATGGAACGAAACGAGCAAACGAGAGAAACTTGTATTTTTATTCAATTTCAATATCAGTATGTTTTCTGCATTCACACATCGAACGTTCTATTTTTGTGGATGACAATTCAACAACATGTCACCATTATCATTTTTCATTTTGAAATGTAATGATTGCCATATTGAAATTCAACTTTCTTCCTCCACCTTCTCCGAGAAACCTCCGTCATCTCACTTTCGTCTAGCCCAACTTTTGAAATGATTGATAAGTTGTCTTGCATACATTGATCAAGCACAAATAGTTTCTCTACAATATTTGCAATTCCCCTCGCCTTTTTCATTCATGCAGACCGTTCCCGATTTTCAACAGTCATCATATAATAAATATCCTTCTATTAATCCGAAACTTTCGGTTAAGGAAAAAAAGTATATTGCCCGTTTTTAAATGGGTAGGGTTCGTCTTTTTCTCGCCTGTGAATGTAATAAGAGATTCCTTAGTCCACTTCAGAAATAGTTCTGTCACGTTTCTTGAAGTCACGAAATGAACGTTCTTCAGCCGTGGCGTCATCGACATCGTCTATAATTGGTGCGGCGGCAGCAGCAGTAGCCGAGGCTCAGCCGTCAGCCTCTACATCCACCTCTTCATCTTATCTGCTACTGGAACTGCCATTCCGTCAACTTCTTCGACTCCAACCCCCACCGTCGTTCATTGCTGGTACAAGGCGGATGGCCGCCCATCTTGATATTCCAACATCATTGGCCATAGTTGGTTTTGTTTTCGTTTTCTGTCTTTATCTTATTCACATTATTGCATTATCATATTCGTGAGTTTTTATATTTTTTCCCATCAGCCGATGAGTTTATTTCATTTCAGAAAATATCGATTACATCACAAAGTGAAACCAAATGCATCCCTACCTGGAGTTTCAATCATTAAACCAATAGTGGGGACTGATCAAAATCTATATCAGAATATCGAATCATTTTTCACCACTCAATATCATTCATTTGAAATTCTATTCTGTTTCCACTCCAGTGAAGATGAAGCTGTAGAAGTTATCAGAAGTTTGATGAAAAAATACCCCGATGTCGATGCCAAAATGTTCTTCAGTAAGACAAATCAATATTTCAATCATAAAATATCTTTTGTTTTAAGAGGGAGAATCTGTCGGACTCAATCCTAAAATTAACAACATGATGCCTGCATACAGATCTGCTCGTTACCCTCTGATATTAGTCAGTGACAGTGGTATTTTTATGCGCCCGGATGGTGTCCTTGATATGGCAACTACAATGATGAGTCACGAGAAAATGGCATTAGTCACACAGGTTCCGTATTGCAAAGATCGTGAAGGTCTCGACGCCGCTTTCGAACAAGTAAGTTCATAATTTCATATCAAACCATGAAAGGATTTTTTATATTCATTCGGAAATTTTCAGATTTATTTTGGAACTTCTCATGGTCGCATTTATCTTGCTGGAAACTGTATGGATTTTGTATGCTCAACGGGAATGTCATCAATGATGAAAAAACAAGCTCTTGACGAGTGTGGAGGAATCGCGAATTTTGGTGGATATCTCGCGGAAGATTACTTTTTCGGGAGAGAACTTGCCAATCGTGGATATAAATCCGCAATTTCTACTCATCCTGCTCTTCAGAATTCCTCATCCGTATCAGTTTCATCATTTCTTGATCGGATATGTAGATGGGTTAAGCTGAGAATTGCCATGCTCCCCCATATTATTCTTGTTGAGCCTTTGCAGGTAAAAACAATACACCGGATGAGTTCAAAACGTATTTTACAGGATTGCTTCCCATCTGGATTAATAATGGCATTCAGTCTAAACTATTTGCTCGGTTTCAACGTATTACCAACACTGCTTCTACATACCATTTTCTGGATTAGTATGGATTTTTCACTGATGACGAGCATGCAGGTAAAAAAGAATGACTTAACACAAGTAATATCAGTTTTGTTCAGAATGGGAAATTATGTTTCTCGCCGGTTCGATTTGCGGCGATTTGGTTACTTCGCGAATTATCAGCTCCATTTGTTTTCGTTAAAGCACTTGTTGAACCACAGATCCGTTGGCGAAATAACGTATTCAACTTGGCGTGGGGTGGAAAAATTAAATCAAATTGATTCACCTTATATCTTGTATTTTCATGCTTTATTGTAGTTTTCACTTCTCACAGACACATCAAACTTCCTCATTTTCTGTGATTCTGCCTTTTTAATATCATCAATTCGTTCATCCTTCACCACATCATCTGAATCTTTAAAACTCGGGTTTCATTTTCAAATCAGTTAACTTTCTAATTATCTACTCAATCCTAACCATCCATTCAGTACGGGTAGCCGAGCTAGATTATCGTAACCCGGATGCTCGCTCTGTAATAATGAATTGTGTTTTACGGCACGATAATGAAATAAAAATTCAAATTTGATATGTTATTGGAAATTATTTGTTTCTGGTTTCAGAAAAATCCCATTCGAATAACTTGAGATTCACCAAAAGGTCACTGAAATCCATTTCTAGAAATTGAGATGCTCTCCACTGTTCTACGTAATCATTTCGCTCGTCGAGTATTCTCTGTTCGAGTGTTCACTCAGAACGAATACGAAACAGCCGCCGATTTGACTTTAGAAAGATTATCAGATTACTTTGACCAAATTGCCGACTCTTATCCAGTTTCTGAACAATTTGATGTATCTCACGCGATGGGAGTGCTCACTGTAAATGTTTCGAAGACTGTTGGTACGGAATAGAAAACAGACGTTTCTCTTCATTTTAAGATCTTTTTAGGAACATATGTAATAAACAAGCAATCTCCAAACAAGCAGATTTGGCTTTCGAGTCCTATGTCTGGCCCGAAAAGATATGATTTACAGGAAGAAGGAAGGTTCGCGTTTTTTAGATTGTTTGTTTCAAAAACATTTTCCTAAAGCAGTTCAGAAGAAACTTCTGAAATCCAAGTCACGTTTCTGAGATCACTCTTCACAGAAAATATTATTCTGAAACGAAAAGACTGAATTTCTGAACTCTGTTCTGTCCTTGATTCTGGTCAAACACTCAAATCCACTAGACCGAATTTGATCCTGCTGGTCATCGAATGAAAGGTTTCGCATTCATAAAAAAGAAACCGATAAGATTTGCATATATCTGTTAGCAGACAAACTAAAAATGAGATTAGAGAAGAGATGAGTAATGTGAGAGTGCTTTATAAGACGAAGTGCAAGAAATGGGCGGGAAAACATCAAGAGATTTCCAATGCATAAAAGTTTTCAGATGGACATATTCACACGATGGTGAAAAACTTGATGATCTGCTGAATCGGGAATTCCGAAAAATTCTTGGAGACAGCCAAATCGATTTCTCGCGTCACATCTAATCCGGATTGAATATCACGTGATATATCATCTTCTCTCTTTCTCTCCTTTTCTCATTTCTTGCATATTTGATGTATCATCTTGTTTCTTCAACGTAAGACTTCAACGTAAGAAATACTTCTTCTATTTCAGTAGTGTATTTGTATTAATATTGTGGTAAATTGTTCTTGCCTTCTTCTTTGAATTCTTAAGATGAGACAAGAGAAATGAAATCTCCGAACAAATCTTAAAGCGCTCGTCAAACACTCACATGTCTGTTGTCGCCAACTTTTCGATATGAAGAAACGTTAAACAACATGCAATGCGTTATGACGGACTGTCGTTGTAAATCCAAATAATTGCAGACATATCAAGAATTCTTCCAAGAAACATCGCTTTAGCAATGCCATATTGTTTTCTTCTTATAAGTCTGTTAGAATTCATTCTAATTACTTTTGCTAGCTTCTCCTTTTTTGCGTGCCTCCATTTTCAGCAAAAATTCAAAAAAACTTGATTTAGGCTAATCTTCTCCGCAACAAAAAACACTAAACTTCTCCCGACTTGACCGACTCTCTTCAGTCTAATGCCACGCCTAGCGCTGCGGTATGTCTCAATATCAAAATCAAATTTAATCCTCCGTTTGCAGTCAATACAGTTACTATTACCGCGTGAATGGTGAGAAGGCCGAACAACTGCTGAAGGAGTATGGTACCGACGGAGACTTCCTCGTTCGTTATAGCGAATCTAATCCTCAAAATTTCTCCATTTCCGTGCGGTTTGTGGCTCATACTTGTTTGTCTTAAACCGGTGTCTTTTTTCAGAGTGGCGGAAGACAAGATTCTCCATATTAAAGTGACAAAATATGAGGATGATATGCTCAGTATCTTCGAAGATCAACGAACAACTCCGAATGAATTCGGCTCAATAACCGATCTCATTCAGCACTATATGGAATTTCCGGAGAAACTTCGAGAGAAGAACGGCCTTTTTCTTGAGCTTAAAAAACCTGTCTACATTCCATACCAAATTGAAGCATGTGCTGCAGAGCAGAGAAGAACTCAATTGTATCGTTGGTGGCACGGAAACTTGCCAGCCAGTAGCGCCAATAAACTTTTACAAGCGGAAAAGAATGGAACCTATCTTCTCAGAGCCAGTCAGCATATTCCTGGGGCACTTGTGATATCTGCAAAAACTGAAGGCCATGTAGTCCATTTAACTATTTATCAAGATCCGGCCACTGGAAGATTCAATATAGATGGAGATCGGACTAAATTTCAATCAGCATGGCTGCTCATTGACTCTTACTCCAAGAATCCAATTGTCGAAAAGGGGGAAGCCAGTCGAGTTCTGTATTTGGAAGAAGTCAGTTTATCTGAGTTTAAAGAAACAACTGTTTTTTTCAGCCATTGTTCAATACATTCATTGAAGCAGATCTATTTGTTGATCGTTATGAAATAATACGACGCCCAATCAATCCGAGGGAATCGATGGAAAAGACCGGAATATCTGAAGAATTTGATGTATGTCTCTTCACAAATCTTGCAATCAAATAAATCAAAATTGTGTTTACAGCGTCTTTCACAAGAAGCTCTGCCAGCCGAGCAATATCTTTCAAAGAGAGAGGGACGGAGACCAGTCAACGCTGACAAGAATCGCTATAAAAATATTGTTCCATTTGACCATACGCGAGTCATTCTTGCTGATCGTCCAAGTGCTCCAGGAAGCGATTATATTAACGCAAGTTATGTGAGATTCGAAAATAGCCAGCGTACTAAAAATGTGACGTTTGCTTGTGAAAAATCTTTTATCGCAACACAAGGTTGTCTCGATACAACTATCGCTGATTTTTGGAGAATGGTTTGGCAGGAGAATTCAAGAGTAATCGTAATGCCAACAATGGAAAATGAGCGAAAGGAAAAATGCGCAAGATATTGGCCAGTGGAAGTTAGCAGACCAGAAATGCATGGGGACATTTCCGTGACTTGCACTTTGGAACGAAAAGTTCAAAGAGCAGTGTCTGACGAGGTTCGTGCCGAATTAGAGCAAGAAAAAGCCAATCGGCTGGCCAAAGGATTAGTGCCAGAAGCCGAACTAAACGGAGACGGTGTCAGTTATATTCTGCGTACTTTGGTCATTAGAAGAGGAAAAGAGTGTCGTGAGATCAGACAGTTACAATATCTTACATGGCCTGACCACGGTTGCCCATTACATCCATATGCCGTTCTCAACTTCCTCGAAGACGTTGACCGTGAATATGACTATTTCAATGCTCAACCAATTGCTTCCACACTTCCACAAGGTCCAATCGTTGTACACTGTAGTGCAGGAATCGGTAGAACAGGAACAGTTCTGGTGTTAGACGCTCTTTTGAATCAAGTAAAAAAGGTTGGAATGCTTTGCCCAATGGATGTTTACAAGATGGTCAAGTACGTCAGAACCTATAGATCTGGCCTTGTTCAAACTGAACAACAATATCAGTTCCTTTACAAAGCCTTGGCATTCTATCTGAAAAATCACAATCCGGTAAGAATTATATCCTCGTCTATCCCCTCATACATAATTTTCAGTATCCGGGCAAATCTTTCATCGACGGCGACGTGGATGCTTTCGACTATCCTAGACGACTTCGTTCAACTCCTGGAACTTCACGTCCAGCTTCTTCTCGACCAGCAACAGTTTCTAGACCATCTTCTTCTGCATCATCACGTAATTCTCATTCTCGTCCAAGAACCGGTGCTCCTGTCGATGCCATTCCGGAACGTAGTTCTTCTTCCACTTCGTCACCGTCAACTCTACTCAAATCATCAAAGAAGTAATCATAAATTGACCTTTTCTAGCTGTAATTCTTTCAATTCAAACTCTACTTTTCGTAATAGCTGTTCTCTCTTTTATCCTTTTCATAGTTGTTATTCTTTCCTTTTTTCTTTTTCAATCAGTTTTCAAATTTAACCTCCAATCATCAGTTATGCGTTATTGTTTTTTTTTTCATTTCAGTCCTTATTTTATCCGACTGTCTCAGGGTAGATTTGCTTGTGAAACCTCTCTTAATTGTTTTCCATCACTGTAGTTTCCGCGTTGCCCGTTTTTAGATCTTCCGGTTTTAGAATATGTGGTATTAACAATTAAGTCTTTATTGCCTTTCCTATTCCAAAATCCCCGTTTATTACTAACCTTCCGTCACTACTTTCATTCTGCCTACGAATTTACATCATCTCAGAATAACCAATCATGCATTTTTATTGCAAACTATGTACTATTGCCTTCGATACTTCTGAACTCTGCAAATTCAAATCCACGCTGTTGTCTTACTGAAATGATTCCTTATTCCCATATCGCTCCGTATTAATCGTAGTTTTTAGTCGATTGTTATTTCAGATTTATTGGTCAATTTTTGAGCTTTTTTTTTCATTTTACTATCTGGTAATCAATAATAAATATAAAAGAAGGCAATTTTTGTAAGTTTTATGAAAAAAATTCTGTCAAATACCAGAAAATAGTTTGTTATCGAGACTGGAAGTGTTTTCGAACTGCAATTAATTGAAAAGAATTAGCGGAAAATGCATAAATTAAACTTGGTAACACTGTACTCAAATTCCATCAATTTTGCATATTTAGAAACGGGGAACCGCATTTTGATGATGGACTTCACAGCGTCCTCTCTTGGACAACAATGTAAACGTGCCCTGTTGAACATTTCGAAAATTGCGGGCATTCAAAGACATTTTTGTTTCGTTCGCACTGTTTCGTCAGAAAGTTGATAATTGATTCGATGAAATCTCGTCAATTTTAACGTTTTTTATTACAATAACTCCATTCATCTCTAAGTTGAATTACTAACCTTATAAGCTTGTAGACAATGCCGCCGAAAAAAGCACCAGCCAAAAAGCTACATGAGCTGGCACCAGAAGTGAAAACTGGATTCAAAATCAATGACATTAGTAAGAAAACGTTTATTGTTGGAAAACAGTTTGCCACCGGAGGTTTCGGAAGAATCTATACATGCACAGAAGAAGGAAAATCACACCAGATGGTAATGAAGATTGAACCATCAACAAACGGACCACTCATGACCGAAGTTGTAGTTTTCAACAGAATTTTGAAAAAAGAAATGCTCGAAGCGTACAAGAAAGAGAAAAAAATTGGATGGACTGGTCTTCCCTATTTAATTGCCAACGGGTACTTCACCTACAACTCCGAGAAAATGAGATATATGATCATCCCGAAGTATGCGATGTCTTTGGAAGCTGCAAGAGAAGCCAATGGTGGAACATTGTCTGCAAAAGATTCAATGACAGTATCTAATTGTATACTCGGAGCTTTGGAATTTCTGCATGAATCGGTAACTTGTTGCATTCTGTTCATTTTCTGATCCTCCCATGTTTCAGGATTATGCTCATGCTGACGTCAAAGCTGCGAATATTCTATTAGAAAAACAAAATGACTATTCTACTGCAGTTCTCGTCGATTTCGGTTTAGCTCATCGAACCACGAACAATATCGATAAGCCTGATAAAAAGAGAGCGCACAACGGAACATGCATTTTCACTTCAACTGATGCTCACCGCGGAAATAATCCATCTTTTCGTGGAGATGTAGAGATTCTAGCATATAATTTGATAATGTGGCTATCAGGAACTCTTCCATGGCTTGTGAGTGAAAGAATGTACTGATTATTTTTACAAAAGACATTTTAAGGCTCTCGAATCATCCCCTGATAAAGTTTTCGATTCAAAACAAAAATTTGTGGCTGGACTACCGAGCAGTTTGCAGAATTTACTCACGGTTAGTTTTTTGACATCTTCCACTCCATTACACACTATTTCGGGTCTACGATAACTTTATGGCTCTCATTTCAAATTACGGGGTTGAGAAAGAAGTAAACCCAATCCATCCACACGCAAACCACGACATTATTATTTTTTTTAGAAACAGTCTTCTGCTGTTGTTGGATGTTTGAGCTCGATGTTCGCAATTACGATGAAAACAAATTATACTGACAAAGTCGATATGGGAAAATTGAAGAAATTAGTCAGAGACGCGATCAAGAGCGGTTCAGAGCAAAAAACGAACGCATCTGTAAAAACTCCAAAGAAATCTTCAAAAGTAGTCAAAGAAGAAGATGATGAAGTGGCTGATTTTGAAGATGAAGAAAAAGAAACGATAAAACCGAAAAAGAAAAAAGTAACGAAAAATGTAGAAGCTGATAAAATAGCAAAGAAAACTCAGTCTAAAATAGCCGATGACGATGACGATGAGGAAATTATTATTCCATCATCATCCAGATCCAGAAGAAACAGATTGGAATCTGGTGAAAAACGGAGTGAACTCCTCCCAGTTTCTGGTAGAAAAACACCTTCTAGGAAGGTCCCTGTGGCAATGGGAGCTACATCACCTACCGACACAATCGCCAAAAAAATTGTAAAGAAATATAGGCGGTTATCTGCGAACAAATCTTCCCTCGTACCTGTTTCGCTATCTGTTCCGCGCAACGAAGATGAAGATGATGAGGGTGCGTCTCCGGAAGTGTCAACATCGCCGTGCACGTCTTCTGCAGTAAGGTCTAAACGAAGTTCAGAAGATGGTTCAAGAAATGCGATACCCCTGAAGACTCCAGCTTTGCTCTCTCCGGCTATCAAAAGTAAAAATTTAATTAATCGTGAAATTTACTTATCAAAACTTTTTTCCAGAAGCTAAGTATAAAAGTGGAATATCGTCTGCAACGAAAGCGAGTCCTACCGAATTGAGAAGAGTTCCTGGTGTGCGAAATTTCCCGAAAGGAAGACGTTCGATGCTTATCAAAGAGGTAAATGTTTTCTGAATTGTTCTTCATTCGACTGTTCTTCTTTCAGACTACTACAAAATATCAAGAGAAGCGAGCCGCCCGTCAAACGAAACCGACATTTGATGATTCAAGTTGCTCTTCCGAGTTGTAAACCGCTGGAATTCTCGATTTCCTCTCCCCTAACCCTTTCAATTTCTTATCCCACATTCTTGATATTTCCGTACATTCTGAGCTCATAAAATCTACTATCGTTGTTCTTAGATCTCATCTTTTTCTCTTTTTTTTTTTCAATTTATCACATCTATCCGTCTTCATTCTGTTTTGATGCATTGTCTCTTTCTGTGTTCCTCTGTTATATATTGCCCATGTCTTCGTCCATTTTGGCTTATCATCAATGTCATGATGTCCACACCAATGACGAGTCCCCTTTCTTTCTTTTTTCGTCGATCCCCCCAATTACTTTTCCTATCCTTTTTCACTTTTCGATTTGATTTTTTTCTTGAAATTTGTTTTGATTATATTGATGAATTCAATCAACCTGTATGTCTCTGTGAAATCTAACGGGAAGTAATCAGGAAATTAACAATATATAAGGGTGCTGGAAATAGGCAAACTGGTTCTTTGTTCCGGTTTCCTCCTCTCATTTCTACAACTTCTTTTTTCGGATTGACGCAAATTCATGTGAGGGTGGAGAAGCGTCGACAGCTGAAAATGGCTATAGGAGTGTGGTGCTCCATTGCTCATACTGCTTCTAATTTTATATTTGGCTCCTCACTTGTTTTTTCCTTCTCTCTCTGTTTGAACATTGGTGATTTCATACAGTCATCATCAGATTCAAGTGTAAAAAGCATCGGAAAAACGGGAATTTCAATGTTTTTTACTGCTATCCATTTTCGTTTTTCACTGTTTTCCAACAGTTCTTCGTCAAAAAAACAACAGAGTGATTTGTTGAAAAAGTGACAATGATTTGATTACTGTAGACATTAAATAAGAATGAGAGACATAGAGAAATAAAGAAAGTGTTCCACCCGGCTAATGATGAAACACTTCTCTCTTTTTCTTCAGTTTCACTATTTTTTCGATCATTTTTCATCGAAAATCGAAACTTTTTAAACTCGAAAAATCGTTTTTCAGAGAGTAAAATGTACTGTATTCCCTGTAATAGAAGAGCACTAGATGACATAACTTTTCATGAATTAAATCTATCAACTTGTAAGAAGGTTTTTCAAAAAGCTTTCAGTTGATGTAGTGTAGAAAACTATTGTGCGCACTTCAGTAATCTGCATGGGATACTGTTCTGAGTGCACTTGTATTAGAGCGGATACCGTATCTTTTACTCTCGAAGGATAATTATGTAAATTGAATTCTGACCTTTCCAGGTTTCTTCTTTCCTTTTCCTAAAAATCATAAGAACAATATCTTCTCTCACCATTTTGGTTGATCGGTTTTTGAACTTTTACCTGTTTTCATTTCTCCGATTTCTTCGTCCGAGTCATACTTCTCCGTATGATACGATTTCTCTATTTTGCGCAAAGAGAACAATAAAAAGGTGTCGAAAACTCAAGGTGCACCAGAATGATAAAATACCCGAAAATGGTAATAAACTTGTTGAAAAAGTCGCTCCAAAACTATACAATTCCATTCTTTTTTTCCTTCATTTCTTCTTTTTTAGGTTTTACTTCGAGTGACGGCAAAATCTTTCTGTTATTCATATTCAGGAGGTTGGCTAAAAGAACTGAATTTTATACAGATTCTTATTCAAATATCAAATTTCGTTTCCATTTTTCAAATGTTTTGACAAAGAACCGTCTCAATCTATCCGTCAATCTTCTCTGTGCAATACAGTAAATGCCAACAAAAAGTTTCAAAAACAAATCGTCAACTGAAAATTTCATTTTCGTATTTTGTTTCGCATTTGTGTTTTTCCTATTTCTTTGATATTCGATGATAGAAAGAATCAAAACTTTGAAATGTTTTTCATAAAATAAACCGGAAAAAGAATCGAAAAGCGAAGTCTTACCGTAACCCATTGAAGCATGTCATTTCTTGAAATGGGATACTACTGCTCAAATGGTTATACGTAGATGTATTGCATTTGAAAATTATAGGGGTTCGCGTTTTGAGAGCTTTTGTGTATCCCGTTTGATGATAGAATAGGTCAACCAAGATGGGCGGCACAAAGTGCGAAATCTGTGTCTCATGGCGACACGTACTCTTTCCTTAAATTCACGGTGCCAGTCCATTAGAAGAGAAGGGAGAGAAGGACCATGAACGGAACCCACGGCAACAATTGTTTCTCAATCGTCACAGCGAACGCTTTTCATTCCGAATATTTTTCGAAAGATTTTTGAACATTTGACCAAAAAAAGAATTCTGAGCATTTTGTGAAATGATTCGTGACCATCCAAGAAAGAAAAAATGATCGGGATGTCTCATTAATTCAGTTTTGAAAGAAGTTTGGATCAGGTGGAACGAAATTTAAACAGAAAGTTACATTTCAATCTAGAAATCGTCTGAGGACATGAAATCACCTGCATTCCTAGCAACCTATAAACTTCTGAAATAAGTATTATAAAGTTCCCGAAAATTTAAAATGTCGGAAGAAGAAACTATTGTTTTCTTTCTCTTTAATTATTTAGGTACAATATACTTTTTGACAAAAGGCTCATAGGAAAAAGAGCATCAATAAGAGAGCAAACATGAAGTCAGACTTCCATCCCTAACTACATCCGTACTTTCTTTCCAGTAGCCTATATCTCTTCATAGTTCTGTTTGAAATGTCTTATTCTATCGATGACAGAATTCCAATCTCATCCCACCGTATACCCCATCTCATGCTCCCCTTTTCTGAAAAATGGGCGGAGCCATTGTTGTCGATTCAAAAAAGAAGGGCGGTTCCTTGAATATGCATAACGTGTTTTCGAGCTTTCGGAGGAGGACCACCCGCCTCTCACTATTTTCTGATTTTTTATGCATTCGATACATATTTTTATGGACACACCTTCTCTTCTTTTCTTCGTTCGCGAATATACCTTTTCTTTTACTCTTCTAACTTTATTTCAGACTCGAATCAACTGGAACTTCGACTTCTATTCAATCGAAATGTCATCGATCTTCCCGAGCTTATTGTCATTTCCATTCTTGGTAAGTCCCTTTCTAGCATGTTTCTTCTCAAAGAAAGGATTGTAATTGAAAGAGAAGACATTCAAAGGGCTCAATTAACGAAAAGAAATGGAACGGGAGGAGACGGTGCCCAATAAGAAATGCACCTGTTCTTTCTAAATAGCTCTCCGTTACTTTTTTCCTCTTCATCCGACGAGTTTTTTAAATTGTTGAACATTTTCCAAAGAAAGGGACTGAATTATGAAAAGATTCAGCGCATTCGGAATGAACTATTATGTAATTAGTTACTTTAATTTCATTCTAAGTTGCATGTTCAGAATGGGTTTCTTTAATAATAATACAGTCTGACCCGAAAACATTTTCATTGTTCTGCAGAAGTTAAACGTAGATTCCATAATTTCCCCTAGTTGAAAACGGTTTTTTGAGGTGAACATTTTGACCAAGGAGTGCATGTGCTGTACGGTAAGGGACTGTACTTCCCACTGTACTCCAGCAAACAGTATATATTTTATTGTACTATTCCCTAACTCTTAATTCTATTCACTTCATCTCTCTGCAAATTGCTTCGATGTATGCTCACTAAGTGTCACTTGTTCTCTCATATTTCATCTTTCTTTTCATTTCCTCTTTGACTTTTTGACGAGTTAACATGACTCAACCTTACAAAATGTTCGCTTAGAGCTCTCTCATTTACGCCTTTCCTTCTGTTTTTATCTGAAAAAACAAGTTTCATAGTATTAAAAAGATAAGATACGGGAAGGATTTGAATATAGTATTACACTGTCAATTCGGAGAGTATGACTGTGAAAAAACTAAAAATCTAAAGTGAACTCTCGGTGAATATCGACCTTTGGCTGAATATAATACTTTCGTAAGAAGAATACAGTCAGCTTTTCTATATGCGTTGTGCTTTTCGATTTGGAGTACGTAGGTTGAAAGAATCAAACCTGGAGTCTTTTCTGTTTTAATATTAAATCAGAATGTAACTTTGTGTTTCAAATACCTATGACCGAAGAAGTTTCGAAATGGTCATTTCATTCCAAAATGCATAACTTTCTCGCTTTTTGCTTCGTTTTTAACCTACTTCTCTCAATTTTGTTCTTTTACCTGCTCATTTTACTCTTCTTTTTCCCCTCTCTCTCTTTCTCAACAATACATAATCGTTTCTACTTGGAAAGGTACTGTCCGGAGGCAAACAATCTTATCTCCGATAGCTTCATCACCATCTTCTTTTCTCAACGTCTCTCTTGTTCGTTTTCATGTTTCCTATTTCTTCCGATAATGTTTCAATTTCATAATTCTTCGAATTTGAAGTTCTAATTTAACTCATTGAGTGCAAATGACGATTAATTCAAACAAAAACGATATTCGAAGCTTTTCAAATCTTTTTCAAACTTTTTTTTCATATTTTGTTTTTACACGTTTTTTGATGGTGCGAACGAAGGAAACATTCGATTCTTCTCTTCTGCCACACGACTTTTATGAGTCATTTGACAATCGAATGTCACTTCAAAGAGAAAAGAAACAAAACAGAGAAAAACACAAAAAAACATCTGAAGGAAGCTTTCGACACTTCTTAGAACCTGATGATGAAATTTTGTTTCAAACCGGTGTTCTCATTTCCTTTTTATGGACCTGGCACCATAGAAACATTCTATACTCTCTGCATGTTCTCGATGTCTTCTTGTTAGCCACCGTTTAAAGTTTTTGAGAATTCAAAGAACTGCAATGAATTAACCTCTTGACTGACTGTAGGTTTAATGAATAGAATTTTTAAAGAAGGTATATTTGCTGAGAAAAAAGAGTATGATTTCTCAACACCTCCTCTGGATTGATTCACTTCTCGTCATTCTCTATTTTCGGCTTTCTTGAAGCTCAAGGTTGCTCGTCATCTGTCAGATGAGTACTTGATCTTTCTATTTCAACAATAACCTACATTTTAATTTCAACCTTGATGAAACGGTGGCATCACCTGTTCGTTTGCCTCCTTTTCACCAAAAGAGAGCCAACAAGTGTTCTTCTCTCATTTCCAAAAGTCGTCAACCCAGCAGTCAGTCAGCAACAAATGAAATGAACAAAACGGGTTTCGAGACTACGGGAAGGAAAGGGAAGAAACTGTTGGTGGGTGACATTATGTCTAAGTCTCTCTATCGGTTCCCACTCTTTACCATCACTGACACGCTCCCGGGAACAGAGAATAGAGAGAGGTAGATGGAGAGAGTGTTTCGCAAAACATACACAATCGTCGTCTTCTTTTCTCGGGGTGGTCTTGACTTTAGACACTCTTTTCCCTCTACGAACGACTCGGTCTTTTACCTACCACCAGTCATATCCAAAGAGAGAAAGAGGACGACATGGGCCCCCTCTCTTCCGACTTTTGTTTCTTTTGCCGCACCAAAAGAGCACAGTGTTGCCTTTTAGAACCTGCTCCTCTGCAACTAGACACTTCAACAAATGTGATACATCATTTTTAGATTTCCGGACATCTATGGGGGCATTTTATTACTCTTTTCTCAAAGCAAAGATTCAATATTTCTAAAGTTCATCTACCGTATACCAATCATTTCTGCGTCTCTCTCTCTCTCTCTCTCTCTCTCTCTCTCTCTCTCTCTCTCTATCTTTCTTCCAGTTATTTTTATCAGAAAATAACGGATTTATTGAATTACTCTTCAGTAAGCATGACAATGTTTTCCATATTCCCACATCAAAAATCAAGTATTCCCGCTCGAAATTAATATTTTCTCTCTGTTTTTTTGTTCTCAAATAAACTCCAAATGTTCATTTTCAATTCAAATGAACCATTTTTTCGTTCAGTCTCTTTTATTAGACCAAAAGATTGTTTAACTGTGAGGAGTGTGTACATGAGTGACACGAACATGACTTTTTAACTGTCGTTTTCCTCGTTTTACCCACTTTTTCTTCCGATTTCTCCGTCTCTGATTTCTTCTTTCATTTCCCTTATCACTCATAAATTTGAAAGCCCAATTGATCAAATGCGCTCCATTGAACATGAAGGACTTTTCTGGCATCATCGGTTAATATATTAGTCACCACTTGATTCTTGACGTCTTCTTTTTCTCTAATTACCTGATGATAGAGAATTGGTTTGCAGTACTTCATATCTAAATTGAATTGGTTATGTACAGTATACGTGGTAGCTGTCATACTTCTAACAATGTTCGATTGGTCTTTTGATCAAATCAAATCAATTTCGGATCTCTTCAGTCTTTTATATTAAACAAGAAAACAAGATAGAGCATTATCAAGAGTTGGGAAGTGAGAAAAAGAGTTCGCAACTCGGGATGATGATAGACAGAGACGTCATTTCTCTTGACGTGGATTGATGGAGAAATTGAAAATCAGAGAGGGAGTGATAAGAAAGATAGAAAAGCCTCCCCGACCGCGTGATGACCTGAATTGATGAGAAGAGAGGAAGTAAGAGGGGGAGGTGTCTGTGTTTGATGAGTCGATAATACTATTCTGATCTTTGTGCCGAAATCTTTCGATCTTTCTGAAGCCGACCGAATTGAAAAAAGATATATTTTACCAATTAATTTTAGTGTCTTTAGCTTCTTCCCTCTACAACTATCGGAGAAATCATGGTGTTCAATTCGCAAACGAGAAATCCATCTGGTCCCTATTCCTTTTTCTCTTTTCTTTTCATTCTCAATCTCTTAGCATAACCTCCTACCCTCTTCTCACCTCATTCAGTTTATCAAAGAACCATGAACTCGAATAGCCGGGCGGGATGTGGGTAATACAGTAATGTGATAGATTGTATGCCTGCCTATGCACATACACAAGCATGTGCTCTCCCTCAATTCAGTAGCTTCACTCTCTTCTTTTCCAACACTATTTCAATATCCACTCCATTCGAAAACCATCTGTCCGTTTGTGTCCCTTACCGGGAGGAGGGTGGATTGACCGTAGAAAGGACTGCCATCTGCATTTCTTCACTTCCCTATTCTGCATACCATTCAATTATTTCCTCTTTCTTTCGTCTTTTTCTCCTTTTCCCGGCAAAATAATTTCATGTTTGAATCCGGAAAAATCGAGTTTCTATGATTTCCGGGGGAAAATATTTCAGGAAAGAAAAATGAGAGCCAGCCTTCTTTCTGACAAAAGATGTTAGAAATAATTATATTTACAATCAGTTTCAGTTTAAAAAGACAGCTGAAACAAGAAACTTATGATAGATCACTGAAAATCTATTTAACAGAAAAAAAAACCAGGTTTTTTGCTCTTTTACCGAACTTCAGCTATTAAAAAGTTAAAAATTTGTTGGGAAGCTCTCTTTTTTTTGTTTTCTGAAATATCTTCTTGGAGAGATTCAAAGAGTGAGTACTCACATGATTCTGCAATTTATTGTGTTTTGCCACGTCGTAATTTCTCTGTCGTTTTCTAAAATCATTCAAACCTATCACATGGTTCTTTTCCGTTTCAATAACATCTGATTCCTTCAAACCATTTGAAGTTCCGAAGCTTTTGCAATTACTTTCGAGGGGCCAACAGGGAATATACGTCTTTTTCTTTTGATTTCAGTAGAATTGATAGGATTCTTTAAGCTCCATCACTCATTTAATATGTTTCCTTCTCTTACCAAACAATCCCAATTAAGAACCAACCATCTATATCCATTCTTTTACATTTTGATTACTTCTCCTCCTCCTCAATTCCCGGTAATATCTGTCAAGGAAGATGGTTCGTTCTCTCTACCACCAAACAACAACCACTTTATGATGTCTTTGTCCATCCGTGCGTACTATTTCCAAAGATGAGACAAGTTGCGCGAGGTGTCTAAGTCTCTCTTAATTCTTCTACTGTTCTTTCATCGAAGGTCACCATTTTCGGAGTGAAGGAAGAAGACATTGGCGCAATATCACCGTAGTGAAGACCGCCTAGTTTCTTGTCTCGAATGACAAGAAAAAGAAGAAGATAAAAAAGAGTTTCCTCAAATTGTCTGACACTCTAAGTCTCAAGGTCCTTATCACTTTCGACTATCGATTAGTCGAACAGCTGGCTGTCTCTATCATTTCATCCCTTGTTTTCTTCTTCTTCTTCTTTTCATCCATGAATCTTTCCTCTTTTTCCTTCAATTCTAGAATCAAATGTTATTTCGTACTGCATCCTATTGGAAATCATCTAATTTGAATAACTGACAACTGAAAAGAGACCTACCAAGAGCCAAAACGAAGAGTAATTAACCTCGAACGGAGAGTCAATCAAAATGAAATGACACCAAGAATACAGCTTGACATATTTTTTGAACACCCAATCTCGGCGAGTGAATATTTGCATAATTAGTGGTAAAGAGAGAGAGAGAGAGAGAGTTGTGTCCCAGAGCACATTTGTAAACATTATGATAAGTTACGGGGCAGATGGTGTCGTAGAATACATTAGAATGCAAGGAGAACCGTATGAGATTGTTTTGAGGATCTTCTAAATACGAAAAGACCATGATAGTGAGCTTTTGTTATAAATGTACTCAAAAACGATTATTATTAATCTCAAAACTCGGAATAAGTACTCACAGACATTTTTTTTTCTCTTTTCGAAGGGAATAGTCTATCAAAGCGTGGTCACGGTACTGATCACTTCCTTTTATTCCTCTTTTCGTGTTCATCCGTTCCCTTTTCCATCTGTTTCTATTCTTTCTCTTTATCTTTCTCTCATCTCTTCTTTTCATTTCTTTTCTGTCGGATCTGAACGATCCGATGCGTCATCCTTAACGCTTTCTTTCCAAACCATCTCTTCATTTTTTCTCTTTTCCTGATTCCGCCATTTCTGCTTCGTTTAAGTATCACTAATTATTCCATTAGTCTCTTTTTCTACACCTGCCATCATCTTTTTCTCCCAAAAAAAGGAGGCTTCATTTATTTAATCTAGTTTATTTGTTCAATAAAAAAGACCTGTTAGAAAACCATGTACGTTCTTTCCACACTTTCGACTGGCACTTTATTCGTTCGTTTTTTGATCGATTGAGATGCAACGTTGATTCTTTTTTCTAAAATTCTGAATAATGAGTAATTATGACAAAAGGTTAATAAGTGAATTTCTATTACCAGTTTTAAAATTAACTCTTTGAAATCTTTCGTATTCAATAATTGAATAACCCCTCTTTATTGTTTTCTTCGTAACCTCTCTCCTATTCATCTCTCGATTTCTTCTCCTCTCACTTTTTGACATTGATGACCGTCTGGAATGAAACAATGAAGCCGTTCGTCTTCTTTTTTCCATTCTTCTCTCCAGTTTCTTTTTCTGACAGAAAGTGAGGCTATTTCCATTCTTTTCATATATTTTTTTTCAGTTTAATGTTTATTTTTTCTTGCAAACCATGATGATTCAGACACCCTCTCATCGATTATTTTCATGCCTCTGTTGATTTGATTTTCCTCTGCTCCTCAAAAAAAACGCACAACAGTTACCTTTCCTTATCATTTTTCCTTTTCCGTGTCTGTTTCTCTTTTTCTGCCCGTATTTCTGTCACATGACCGTTTTCAGTACCCCGGACATGCCACGTCATGTTCTAGACATTATCGAATTCCGCTCATCTTTTGAGAAAAAAGAAAGCTCTTTTCCAAGGTCTCAGGAGCTCTTTCTTCGGTTTAGATTGTAATTTTAGATACCGAAAGGAGTAGAAAACGAAAAACTCGCTCTTTCCTCTCAGTTTATTTCCATATCTTCTACCGCCTGCCAGTCACTTTTTTGATGGATTACGGTAGATCTCTCACTTTTCACATTTCAGATGTCGGAAGACGTTGCAGTGACTGCTCAAACGATTCTAAATGGGTGAGTCTTTTGTTCAAATGTTCCATAAGAAAAGGCGGAGTCTCCTTGCTCATCCTTGAGAGCAGGTGTCAGAATAGATAAAAAAGAAGAATCAGAATGAAGTCTCATCTCTTACAGAACTCCGCCCCATAATCATTTTCGGAAAGAGTGGCTCGAGATGGCTGCAGGAACGACAACGCCCACGACGACCTCTGGTGGACAAATGATGACGGTTTGTGATAAAACACTTCTCCTCCTTTTTTCCATCGATCTTTTATTGACTTAACAGCTTTATAATACAAAAATAAGACAAAACATAATGAATTTAGTTTGTTACACGTTGTGCGAAAAATTCACTCTAGTATCAACTACGTTTTTTGAGAAGTAGTTTAGTTTAGAAGTATTCCTAACATCTATTTACAGTCAATCTCTAATGAATTCTATCTTCAGCTATCCCCTCCCGCCGGCGACGGACCTGGATCTGCTGGTTCAATGGCCCCTGAATCAACATCTTCATTATCAGACATCTCAGGAGATGCTGAAGGTGTTTGGAGTGTAGACATTGATCAAGCATTTCAAGAAGCATTGGCTATTTATCCACCGTGTGGAAGACGAAAAATCATCATCAGTGACGAAGGGAAAATGTATGGTAAGTGAATAGAAGTGGATGAAAAAGAGAGAAGTGACATTCTATTCATAATTAGTGAAAAGAGTCATCAAGTGGAAGACATTACTGTACATCTGCCCTTTTTCTGTTAACATCTGCCCACTAGTCGATTCATAGAGACAAAACTTTTTCCTTCTTTTCCCTTATTTATTATGATGTAAACGGATTGAACGCCAGACCGAAACCGACAAAAGGTACTGCAGGATTAGTAGAGACCATCTCTTATGCCACTTGTTCTTCTTCTTCATATTTGTTTATTTTCGCTGCGGGAAACCACGGGCGGGCTCTTTCTTTCTCTGTGTCTTGACTTTTTGACCCTCCTGCGCAACTTATATCAACAAAACCAATTGGATTTGATGTTGGAACATACTTTGAACAAAGTAAAAAAGGGGTTGGCAGACAATGAGTTTCATCGAAAACGTGGATATCTGGGAACGAGGGAAACACTTGATCTCATCTAATATCTAGTTTATCTGAGCGTCGTTTTTCTGTCCAATGAGTTAAACAGATTAAATTTGTTGGGCACAGTAGATAAATGCCATAAACTAGAAAAAGGTGATCAATTGATTTAAACTATTCCAATTTTTATGAAATGAATGATAATCTTACTAGTTAGAGTAGACAACGGAGTTCGTTCCTTTATTCAAGCATTGTCTACTGCCACGTCACAAAACACAAAAATAGACTTTTGATGGAGACAGTGGCGAGTCGAAACAAACAGAAAGAGTTTGCACATTTGTTTGATTTTCGAAAAAAAAACTCTTTTTTCCACAATGACAACTAAAAGTTACACGGAGGCTTTTTAGGATACTGTAGAACACCAATATCTTGTGTTTCAAAGGAGTTTTCCGCTTCTCTTTCTCGTCTTTGTACTCAAAATTACATCATGATTTTTGCAAGGATAGAAAAGAAAAACAGCTGTTTTTTTTCTGATCCACTGTCAAATTTATAATTTTTCTGTGTCTTAATTGACGTCAAAAAGTAGCGATTCGCGCGTCATTTCGACACTTTTCACCTGGATCAAAACTAATTTTTCTCCACCCCCTTCCCGTATGATTTAACATCTGCTCATGATCAAAATTCAATCATTTCATAAATTGAAACATTTTCAGGAAGGAACGAGTTAATCGCTAGGTATATCAAATTGCGATGTGGAAAAACGAGAACCAGAAAACAAGTTTCATCGCATATTCAAGTACTTGCTAGAAAGAAACTCAGAGACGAACAATCCAAGAAGAAGGTCAGTTGTGTTCTGAAATTCTCTCAGAGAATATCTTCTTTCGAATGATTCATATTCATCAGTTTCAGGTTGACATACCGAGTCTACTCCAGCAATCTTCACCTCCAGGAGTCAAATCTCCATCTGCTGTCGTTCTTCCTCCATCATCTGCAACTGCCGTGGCTGCTGCGGCTGCAATTGTTCCACGGAGTAACTATCCAACAATTGTACCAAAAGTTGAAGCAGATCAACTATCACAACAAATTCTTCTCCAATGTATGCGTTCTTTCCTCTGAAAATAGTCTCAATTATATTTTCAGCACTTCCAAATCTCTGGTCATCATTTCCACAAACCGCTGGTCTCCCATTCATGGATCTCTCTCAATTAGTCGTTCAACCAAAACCCGAACCAGCCTCAACACCTGAAAAAGCAGAGCCAGTTGTAGTACAAAACAAAGGAATCTCTTCATCAAAACTCTCACTTCTCGGTTTCTCAGCATACGTTCACTGTAATAAAACGAATGTGAGGACAGAATTAGTGAAGATTGATAACAATTTGGAAAAAGATCATATCGATATTTCACTTTTCTACGAGAAATATCCCGCATTGTTGAAAGAATTATTCCAAGGATCAGAGAAGAAAGATGTTTTCTTTTTGGCTAAATGCTGGGCGAATATCAATGTGTCAGACGATGTTCAGTGAGTTTCATTTTCTGAAAAAAGAATAAACTAAATTTGTTTTTCAGAAACTGTCAATATGCTGTTGATTCATTTTACAAGAGTCGAGAAAAGTTCCAATTGAAAGTCTCGACGATGGCGTGTTCATTTGGATCTCAGGCTGTTGAAAAGATTGAGGTATAGAATAAGATAAAAATTCAAGTATAAAACAAAACTATTTCAGCAATACTTCCCAATTGAAGTCGATGGATCTTATTCCTTTATGCTCAATAACTCTCCGATGTGTGACTATATGGTGAAATTTATTGCCGAGTTGAAGAAACTGAACACAATCGACACAATGAACAATGTGTTGGAAAACTTTACAGTTCTACAGGTTCGTGTTTTGACCTTGGATTTCAGCTCTATTTCTGAGAATTCAAAATAAAATTATTTTATTTTTCAGATTGTCACAAACAGTGAAACTGATGAACTGCTAATGGTGTTGTGTTTTGTATTCGAAGTATCTCAAGAGCCAGAACCATCTTGTTCAGTCTATCGTCTAATTGATGGAGATGACGATTCTGATGAATGAAACATCTCATTCAAAACTGCCATATTTGTTTTTTCTCTTAATTTATACATCCATTTCATTCCTATTTGTCCAATTTCTCTCTCTGTTTTCTCTTCGGTCACAACACTCAATTGAACTTAGGATAATAATGTTTCAAGTCATTCCTTCTTGAATACGCTTCTCATTTCTTTCCCTTTAACTTTGCTTATCCCAACCAGAACGTCCCGTGATTTCATACCCATTTAATCTTTTTTTCATCATGTGCAACTATAAGAAAACTCGTCGAGCTTCTCTAAATCTCTTTGGAACACAGAGGATCCAATTCAAAAAGTCTACAGTGTCTAGTACGAGTTCTCTTTTTCCTTCTCCTTCCTCCTCTTGTTCAGATTCAGTTTCATCCCAAACCTCTTCTCTCCCTCCTTCCACAAAATCTCATTTCTCGTTTTCATCCCATTTCATTACTGATTCAGTTTTGATAGGTTCAATAGTCCTAAGTCATCTTTCCTCCATTTCCAGTTATTATTTCATTTTTCAGAGTTTTTCTTTGACATTTTGGAAAGAATGAAATATTTTTCTATTTACATTGGTTCTTTTAAAATTCAAATTGGAGCAGAGTTATAAACTTATGGCCGAAATCCTTCAGAGATCTCACGGTACATTGAAAAGTTTGAATAGACGTTCGACACGTGACTTGTGACGATGACTAAATACGTCTTGGACTATTCTTTTTCCACGTTGACGATCAGGATTAAAAAAGAAAGAAAGAAAAATTTTATTTTCGAAAAATTCAATTTTCTGAAGAATTGTCTTGATGCTAACCATCGCCCGACGTTTCTCTCGTGCAGCAAACTGCGGAAATCAAATAATTATTGATTTCAATAATGTCGATATTGTGAAAAACATTCAAAAACGAGAATATGACGCAATTTGGAATACTGTAGGTTCTACAAAAAAGGACTGTGAATTCAGAAAATGTGTTGTTTAAGGTTGATTCTGTTCGTTCTGATATCAAGAAAACTGATCTGAAGAAGTTCAAAGAAGCATTTGGCGATGATTTTCATCAAACTTTGACATTTGTAGAGAATACTGATCGGCTAATTGCAATGAATTATCACACAATTTTTCGTCCTTTAAACAATAATCCAGATCCTGAGAAAGTGGTATTCAGAGGAAAACTTTGGATTTCTGGAGATGTTAGCGGAAATAAAATTGATGAAATTATCACAAAACAATCGCACGAAGTTGGATTTTCGGTTGGAAATCATTCGATTGGTCACGCGACGAATAAGACAATCAATTCGTATAAAAAAACGACTGGCTCTGCCAATTTCCTCCAAAAATGTTTTGTTTCTCATTACGATTTCGGAGATTTATGCATACCAGAACATGTCAATTCAGATGGAATTATCATCAAGGTTTTCTTTATTCCGAATTACTTTTCCAATGAAAGCAGTATTTTTTCAGAACGCACGCGATGTTCCAGACAAAGATATTCTCAATTACGATGCAAAAATATTCAAATATGAAAGATCAAAATATGTTCTCGGTCAATTAAGAGAAGATTTTGGTCGTGTAGCATATGATGAAAATGGAGAAGTCGTTGGATTTGGAAGAATTTCCACGTATCCATCTGGAGAATGTTGTATTAATCCAATGTATGCAGATAATATCGATATTGCACGGAATATTCTCAAAGATATTCTAGAAGAAATGACATTGGATTCTGATAAATATTGGAGACTTAAACTATATTCTCATGATTATTCTCAGGAGAGCTACGGGTATGATTCTGAGAGAGAGTGAAATATAAAAATAAAATTTCAGATGGATTCGCCCGTTCTTGAAAACAATGACTCATCGAACAGAAATATACAAATTGATGTGTGATCATAAACAACAAGGAATGGATTTCTCAAAAGTTTTCAGTCAATTCAATCCATCGAATTGTCCCATTTGAGTCAATAAATGTTTCTGAAAATATTTTTACTGTAAACTCTGAACAATTTTTTTCTTCTCAGAACGGAAAATGATTTATTCATGAGAATACAAAAGTTTAATACTGATTTTTCTCATTAATTGGTGAAACTGCCGGTGATATATCAGTCAGTTCGTCAATAAAACGATTTATTTCTCTATTGATTGGATCTCTTTTACTTCCACGTTTGCGCTGAAAAATGAGAAAATCTGAGTGTTGAGAAGTTGTTCACTAACAACAATATAATCTAAAACGATAGCATAAACTCCAGAATATTGAGCGAATGATTCAGTTGCTTTGGGGCGTTGTTGTTGAATATCTCTCATAATATCACAGATCTGAAACACTGTTTCAAAAAGAAAACTATCAATTCATATTCACATTTGGTTCGATTCCTTGATTGAGTTGACTGATTGCATAAAGAGCACCAATAAAAGAGCAGGCACGACCACATCCGAAAACACTGACCACGCAGATGTTTGCATTTTGAACCTGAATGCAGCGAACTGAAGTTTAGTCTTTTTCTTAGTTTTAGAGATACTTGTTTCTCCGAAAGAAATTGATGAATCATTTTAATAATTGGACGATATTTGGGTGGTTGCTGTAAATGTTCCCACGTGGCATGATGATTCACTTGACACATAACAGAATCTGAATTCCCTTCTGGTAACACTTCAATTGTATATTCCTTTGGATCTCCTAACACTTCAGCTCTTCGGTTATTGATAAACATCTTTCCAGTGTATTGATAAGCACCGTGTTCTTCTTTGAATAGTGTAATTGAAGTGTTTTTCAATGCCTTTTCCGGGACCAGTAGATAGACAAGAGTGATTTGTTCTTGGTATATCATATGCCAAAAGTCTTCCACGAAGCTTTCATTTTCGAGTTGTGGCAATTGAGCAACAATTATTTTATGACCGAACTAGATAAATGAAATATTGAAAATGTAATACTCAAGAATAATTCTTACCGATTTCATTTTGATGAAACTGGCATTGATATAATTAACATCTTCATGACCTGGACGATTCAATTTGACTCGATTCTCATCGTATATTTTAGGAGACTGAAACACGAATTATGGAAGACTTAAATGATAAAATACTGATTACTCCTTCACGATTTCTTGCTGTATTTGCATCAAATGATTCAGTTGTTTTGCTACAAGTCAATGAATCCAGGAAATGATATTCGTTTCGAATTTTTTGGATATCTGGAAATTTTTCATTGGACGGTTAAATTCATTAAAAAAAATACCATTGTTTTTGTTGAAGAAACTGACAGCGGCTTCCATTCCAAGCCATGATTTCGCTTTCTGTTTCGATCTTGGAGTTCCAGCTTTTTCTTCACCAGGGCCTTCTTTTGATAACTCCTTTTTATCTTTTTTCTCTTCTTTCTTTTCCTCTTTTTCCTTTTTTTCTTCTTTCTTCTCTTTCTTTTCCTCAGCTTCTTTCACTTCTTCTAATTTAATATCAACCAATAAATCCGGAGTTCCAAGTATCGGATCACCATCTTCTTCCAAATCAATTGATCTTACAAAGTGTTCTAATCGACTCTTCTGATCAGATTCACGAGAAGTACTTCTGCTTGTATTACATTCTCTCTGTAATATTTGAAATGATCACTGCTCAAACTCTGACAATACGTACCGGAATAACCTTTTTACCCGTTGGATTGCGATTACTTTTAGTCCTATCCGACTTTTTTCCTTTTCTTCCTCTTAAAAACTTCGATGGAATATCTGACTTCGAGCGACTGAATTAAAACAGTTTTATTCCGTTTCCCATGAATTAACTCACTCAGATGCTTTAGACCCCGCTTTCTTTGGCTTATTCGAATCGCGACTTTTTTGACGTAAAGTCTTTTTTACCTTTTGGAACATCGACGGCGACTTTCGAATTGATTTCTTTTCTTCGTTCATTTTTCTTTTTGTTGAATCGAAATTGACTTTTTCTCTTCTTTATCGAGATTCTTTGCGTTATTCAATGCACAAAATGAAAAGAAGAAACACTTATTATAATAATTGGAAAAGAGATGAACGCCACGTGGCAGAAACGTGGAGTTCGCTCAGCGTGTTATTTGGTTCGAGAAGGTGGGATAATCGTTTTGAGTACATATGTATTATCCTTTGTCAGAAGATTTTCTTTTCGATTAGATAAGTTCATCTGTACATCTATCGAATAACATATTATATCTCTGAGTGTGACTTTGTTTCTTGTGAAGCAAAATGTTTATAATGAACATCTAATTGGCCGGCTGCTCATGTCGGTATCATCAAAACTTGACCTCTGCCGGCGGCCGAACGCCTTCACCCATCTGTACAGATTCATTGATAGGCGGAGTCCCGATAAATGACTGAATATAAACAAATGGGACTGTATATATAGATCTGGCTCATTGGTACATCATCATTCAATTCCAATGTTTTCTCGCTTTGAGACGTCGTCATATTCTCCTCCTTCTCCACCCCTTCTTCCTCGTTTTTCAAATTCTCATTCAGTCTCAAGAGCGGACAGTGATAGAATAGTTCATAGCTATATTTCCAAAATGGTCGACCTACGGGACAAAGTGAAGGAATCAGAGCAAGCTGTTGAATTATTCGGAAAAGAAACAGCAGATCAAAAGAAAAAATGCAAACTTTATAAGGGAATCAATCAGCTAAAATACGAGAAACACTCCAAGAAGCTCAGCAAAATGAAGAAAAAATTAGAGAAAATGCGTGATGCATCCCGCAATCTCAGGGGCGAATACAACAAGAAACAAATCATTTATTCGCAGAGAGTTTCTCTTTTTGCAGCACAGGTAACAACTATTTTATCATTTATTCTTTCATAAAATATATTTTCAGAATGGAATTTTCCCACTCAGTAATATCACAAATCGTGCAGAATTCAATAGAAATAAATGAACTTTGGAGTTTTTGGTATGTTTTTTTCCTTGGATTATGATAAATCGTTCAAGATAGTTTAATAAAATGATTCTTTTCAGACTTTCGAATGCGTGAATCGATCCTCTACAAGTCGTCCTTTAATGCACTTTTTCCATTCGAATGACCAGGACCATTTCAATCGACTTCCATAATGAATTCTGTTCTATTTTTAAAAATATATATTGTCAATCCTCGTTTTTTGTTTAGTTATTGTATTTGTATGTACTTATTGTTCCTTTTTTTATCACTTTAAATTCCATAAAGTTGAAATAATAAAACTCATGAATAAAATATATGACATTAAAACCCATCTATTCTCTGTGTCTAATTCAGTTATAACCAGCAAAACAGGCAGGGCCGTCAAATCGGAATCTTGGATGACAGCCGACTGTCTTTAAACTTCTGGCTGAATGGTCCTGGAACTGCTTCAGAGTTTCATAAGATTTCTTTTCACGTCAATTTTAATTCGTAAAAGGCGACACCGATGGTCACGTATCTGCTCTTGTATTCTCATTGTTTCTCAACAAGAAAAATTCATTTTCATTAATTCTCAAGAAAATTGAGCAATGGGAAAAGGAAAAAAGAGAAAGTCAAGAGACACTGAACAGGAGGTTTGTCTAGATACGTTCCTTTCTCACTTCATATCAATTACTTCGTGTTATTCAGGACACTAGTGGCGAAAGCGGCGGAAAAGAAGCATATCAGAGACCAAATTGTTGTGATACATTCATGTTGGCTCTCGTTTGTTTCTTTTTGGTTATTGCCCTCGCAATCTCAATTCCAATTCTACTGACTGCTAATGGAAGTATGGATATTGAGTTTATAAGAAAAAAGTTGAACGATCCGGAGAAAGTGAAGAATTGAAAACTGCCCGAACTGAATAAATCCATTATTATACTTTTTTGCATACTTTTTCTCAGTAAAAGTCTCTTAGAACTCTATCAGATGCTCTTTTTTAGAAGTGAACATTTGTATGTGTATGCCTGTAACTTCATGAGTTGTTCTGAATGAAATTGGACGGCCATTTTTATTGAAAAAGAAGGAAAACTGTAAAAAAAGGACTAGAGAGAGGAACGAGTTTAGGAGCAAAAGGACAGAGATAAGAGAGGGTGGAATGCTTTTTTAGTTTTAAAAAATAAATGTTATTTCTTTCTTTTCGTTTTTTTGTTAAAAGTGTATTTGTATCAATATATGTGGGTGAAATCAACAGGGTTGCGTGTGTGTGTGCGTGTTGGTGGTGATGGTGGACGAAGGGGGTTATGGGAGGGACATGGAAAACATTTTTAGATTCAAAATGTACAAAATATTTTAAAGATTAAATGGAGAACCTTTTTAGGGATGGAAATGGAATCAAATGAGTCATGATTGTGAAGAGAAATATTAAAGAAGAGATCGATGAGAATGGTTTAGAAGAGAGATTTGGAAACGGAGTGTATGACTATTATTACAGGGACAAATGGAGGAACAAATGATTATAAATTAAGAATGAATGAATGAGAAAAAGAGAAGGAAAACACGAGTTAGACACGATAAGAACGAGCATTTGTTGAGATGGCGTCTTCATCGTCCCACTCGAGACCTCCAACGACGCGTTGATTTGCATCCATATGTGGAAGAACTTCGGTTTGATCCTCTTCGTCTTCGGAAACATCCTCCTCTTCGTCACGGTATGAGCATTCACTGAAAACGTGTTCAGTTAATAGATTGATTCAAATGTTTTCAGTTCATATGGCCTGTTTAGTGGAATTCAAAAAACTGAAGAACACTTATTGGAATGATTCATTCTTAATCGTATTTTGTTTTTCAGACATAAATTATTAGTTTTCAGTCTAGTCAGCTGAACTTCCGGAAATCATAGAAGAACATATGGCTAAGAAGGAAGTTCTTTGCAAAAATGCATTAGCCATTTTTCAACGCCTTTTCGAGATAAAAACTAAGATCCGATACATCTTTAATTGAATCTAATTCTTGAAACAATACGAATGCAGAAAAAGAAAGAAAAGGAATTACTTACCTCTCACCATCAGTCTCTTCTTCTTCTTCCTCATCACTGAATTCATCAATAACTCCTCCATTCTTCTCAACATCATCCAATGGATTTACAGTGATATTCATTCCACTATCATCCCAATGCATTCCTCCGTCACTCTGAAATACACAACTCTTTGCCAATTCAATTTCCCATTTTCTTCGCAAGAAGTCAAAGTGCATTCTCTTCTATTTTTGTGAAACTCATCCGATTAGAACGACGGCCGTTTTATAAATGGTTTTGCTGACCAAAATGATCGAAATGTCGTCTTTTCGTTTTGTTTTTTGTATCATTTCAGTAGTCTTGAATGACTAATTCTATCGGTGTTTCTCGTGAATAAAAGTGTGATTTATGGTGTTAATACACTAATGCAAATTCTCATTTTTTCTTTTGATCTCTGAAATTTTCTCACCTGTCTCTTCTGTCTTCGTCGTCGTGGAACCGGCGTGTCTCTCATTTTGAGCACTCCGATAACGAGAAGAACCAACAAGAAACCGACGCAAACAACGACGACGACGGCGACGGCGCCACCTAAGACAACAAAAGTTTTGAATTGAAATTATAATTATTTTGAAATACCAGCGATCGCTCCTTGTCCGACATCGTAACCGTGATGAGAGAGCAAAGCTTTTGGACGTGGAAGGTCCATTTCCAGAATGTTCTGAAATTGGAAAAGTTTGATTATGAAAATGATAATTTTTAATTCTGAACTATGAGAATCCGTTGAATAATGAATAGTTCACCTTAATTTTAGCCTCATCAAGAGAATACATGGAATGCCAGAAGGCCATTCCGAGAAGATGTTGAAAGAAGAAAGTGGACGAAAGAGGAATTGAAGCGAAATAAGAGAAGAGGTGGAGGAGGAGAGAATGGTTTGATTAAATCAGATTCGGATGGACGGCAACTGAGGATGCTCCTTCTTCTTCTTCTTCTTTAAGAAGAAAAAGAAGAGTGAGAAGGCGACAAAAAAGAAGCTGAGAAGATGTTTTTCTTCTCGCCTCTCTTTCTTTTCGACCAACCTTCTTCGTTACGAAAATCAGAATATCAACAATTTGTCTCGTTATATTTTCTTTCTTTTCTCTTCGTTCAGCTACCAGTTTTCTCCGCCCACCACTGGGTGGTGTTCCAAATAAACATGTGCCCTTGATGATGAGAAGAGACTTAGTTACTAAGAATGATCGATCCCTCGTGACGAAATTTCAGAGTGCCTCAAGGCATTTTCAGTAGAAGGAAACGTATTTCGAAGAAAATAGAAGAAGGTGACAGGAAAAAGAGTTGAAAAACAGGAAATCGCCCAAACTAATTTCCTGCGTATATTCAGAGAAATAGATCTATAAATGGTGGTTCTCTGAACCTCTCATTTAAGCTATCACATTCTCAAATGTTATTTATGGTTTTTTCTGCCAAAATTGTCATCGAGAAAGAGAAAAAGCATGAAAAAACGAAGAAGAAGTGGTACAATATTTGAGAGACGCTGTCTCAGCCAATCGAAGAAATCTGATGCGCAAGGGCGCCGTGGCGAATGAGAATGAGCTGGGCCAATTTGTGCGAAAGGATCATGTTTCAGCACGTCCCTTCTAAATAAGTAGAAGAAGGAAAATAAAAGAGAAGGAAGAAGATGAAAAACTAAACTTGTGTGGTCAGTCAGTCAGCTGGTTGGACCCTTTTCACAACAGGGAAGATGACATACATTTACAATTATTTGTTGTAAGAAGGATCAAAAACTCAGGGAAAGTGTGACAAAATTTTAGTTTCGAATGAATTTTTGATTGAGACCAAACGTGAATATATAGTTTCCTTTTGATACGTCGAGACTATATGGAATGACAATCAGTAGATAACTGATACTGGAAGATTCAGTTAAGAGGATCTGCTAATCTGCAGATCCATGGACAACTTCTCAATAGTTACCAGACGACCAAGTTTTCAAGTGTCCTTGAGAATACTTACCACAAACATTCTGGATAACAAGTGTTGGTTTCAGAATTCTGTTCTGAAAGCGGGACTTTCTCAGAATTGTAAAGGTGAATAACGAGAAGTTCTTCTGGAAGAAGTCTGTCGCTTCGAAGCAGATGGAGACAGGAAGAAGAGAAAGTGGCGCTGCTTTCTTTTTTCTCGCGCCCTTCCTTCGTCTTCTTCTTCTTCTTTTTGCGCCCTCTTCCTCCAGTTTTATGGATTTGGTGGTAGTTTGTGTTTCTCTCTCTCTCTTTTCTCTGTATATGAGGCTCTTTGCCCCATTTCTTTGCCCCCTCTTTCAAAGTCGACAGAGTCCACAGAAGGTGCTCTGCGTCTCTTTATGCAGAATGCTCATATGTATATTCTGAAGAACAGAGATTCCACAAGAGGAGTGAAGACATGTTTTTCTCTCTCTTCTTGGTGCCCACGGAGAAAATGAAACACCGACTGTTGAACAGAAATGTTTTACACATTCACGAGGGAAGGAAAGAAGGAAAAGTTCAGATGCACTTGGAGAGACTACGAAAGGTTAATTAACTATAGGAATTGACGATTCTGATGAATCAGAATTAACATTTGATTGAAACAGAAGAGAGAGAGAATCAAAAGTCATGAAAAACTTCATATCACGAAGACGCTCCATCAGTTCATCTGGATCCACTTCATCTGAATCCTACTGAACATGATTCTCTCTCCAGAGACCAACTTTTTCAGTTATTCTAGTATGATGTGGATTACTAAAGCTTGCAAAACTCTTTTCATCTTTTTATTTTTTTTTGCAAATAATTTTTTTAATATCAAACCTCCCCCACAATATGACTGAAAAGAAATATCCCTCGAGAATTAAGAGTTTGTCAAAAGGATAAATGTGGGTTGGTCTTGTTTTGTTTCATATTTGAACTAACTTCACAAACTTTACCCTCTAGAACTTTTACATCTGTTCTATTATATATTTGAAATGAGCAGTGAGAGCTCTGATACTTAGATCACATGCTTCTGTTTCTGGATGACGATGAGAAGGAAGGACGTCAAGCGAGGAGAGAAGGATAAAAAAAGAAATGAAAGTGAGAGAGCACACAGGTGGTTCAAAAGCTTTTATAGAAATTAACACGTTGCTATGAGAAACAAAAAAACGACGAATGACGTCAAGGGCTCGTCTTCCCTTCCTTCCTTCTTCTCTCGCTCCTTGAACTGATTCCAAAATAAGATAGAGGACTTCAGATGAATTTTCTCCACGAGTTTTTCTTAATTGAAAATAAACGGGCAAAATGAGAAAGATCGAGACTCGAATCGAAAACAGACGAGATTTCAAACCACGGAAATAACAAGAAAAATCGTGGCGGTCTCTATTCGATGGAATTGAAAACGACACGAAGATGGAGAAGAAGAAGAAGACGAAGAAGTCGCATTTATAATTCATAGTAGAGGAAAAAGGAGAAAGGGGACATCTCTCGAGCCACCCCGTCATCATTTTTTATCGAGTTGATGGAAAAATTCTATGGAATTTCATTTAAGGAAGAAGACGAGGCGGTGAAGAAGAAAAGAAGATGTTGATGAGAAAAAAAGGTTGAAAAATGAAGAAAAAGTGAAGAGAACGATTGATGATTTTCGTATCGTGGTTGATGGATTTTCAGAAGACATGGAGAATGAATGACGTGCCTATTTGAAAACGGGATTAGATCTTCTAGAAGACTCTGAAAATCATCTGCGAGCATAGGAAACACTGACCAAAGTTCTTAATCCAAATTGGGAAAGATCATGATTAGATAGTCTATATCAGATAAATGAGAAGTTATATGAATGTATAATCGAGAAAACGAATATATCGAAGATCTCATGACCATCTCTATTTACTCAATTAGTGTTCTCATTTCAGAGAAAATACTAATGTATTAAGTCTTAGTGAGAGAGAAAATAGTTAATAATCCCATCGACACCGAAAGAGAAAAACCGAAAGAAAGAAAACAGATGAAGTGAAAAGAAAGTACTGAGAACTCTTCTGAGTCTTCAGAGTCTTGAAAGAAGGCGTGTCTTCTTCCTTGATCTGGTTTTTGCCTGTGGGCACACAGAAAGGAGCACGACGGCGATGACAGATGGTTTGAGAAGAGACGCGTCGGTTTTAATTGAATTTCTGTGTTTCTACTGCTTTGCTGCATCTGACGATGAAAAAGAAGAAGACGAAGAAGGAGGCGGCGATGGAGACGTGTGTGCTCTCTTCCTCACTTCACATGTTTTTCAAAGAGAAAATGAGCACGGATATTCGGGAAACCGGAAGAAAATTTTTGAAATTTGGAGAGAAAAGAAACAAAAGTTGGAATAACATTTGAAGTTTTGATGGGTCTTTCAAAGTGAGGAAAGAGAAAATTGAAGGAGTGCGTTGTAAGGGAAACGGCCAATTGGAATGGAATAACTGCACTCGGTGACAGCAAAAAACTGAGAGAAAAGGGGAAAACGAATGAGCAGGCAATATGAAAAATGAGAAAAAAGGAGAAGAAGAGGAGAGCTCATTGGCTCTTTTTCCTCATAACTTTCTATTCATTTTGTCCGTTTCTTTCTTCTCTTTTATTACTCCACCCACTCTATTGTCCCCCCGGATTCTCTCGGATATTAGAATTCAGGAATTGAATAATACTATTATCTGAAAGGGACAACAAACCTGAAGACGAGAGCTTCCGAGTTGATCAAAAGCTGGCTCAAAATGACGTTCGATCAACTCCAAACTATCAAGAGCAGTTTCTCCTGAATTGAAGTTGAATTGGATTGGATCTTGTGGAACTGGAATTGGAGCTTCCGTTGTAGTTGTAGTTGTTGTTGTGGTGACTCCCTCGATAGTCATCTACAAATTCAAATATCTCAATCATATGAAAGTACCGTAGTTTTTATTTTTATTCTTCATCTCATATTTGATGTAAACACGAGAAGAAAAAGAAGAAAAAAAAAGGAAATGTGTGGGTGTAAATATGAGGAGTCGGCGGATGATCACAATTATGCCAATTAATGAGCGATCTTCTTTTTTCATTCTGAAATTCACGCGCGCACTTCTACAGAAAGATTCCTTTTTCATTCTTCAGATGACGACGATGAAAATGCAGAATGAAGAAGAAGAAAGAGAAGGAAACGAAGGCGATGAAAAATTAATGAGATGTTGAATCAAAAAGAAGGACAAAGGGCACGATGAATCAGTGGAAAACAGAATAATTGGATTCGAAGAAACGAATTCAAAGTATGAGAAAACAACAATTTTGGTGATTCTTAGGGACGAGATTTTGAAATCTTTCATGGGAAAATTTTGAGAGAAAGTAAAGTTTCCCTCGTTTGGTAGTACTCGAAATGGAATAAGAGCAAACTAGAATCAACGTGTATTCGGGTATTCAAACTAATTTTGCATCAAAATTACATGCTGTTTTTTGATATCAAAATACTTTTCGAACGAATATTTTTATTCGTATCAACAGTAAAAATCCAAAACACAGTAGAATGAGAGCTGAACTTCTAAAGTCTATCAGTTTAGTAAGAAAGTTGCGAGCAAGAAATGGCTTTCTTTCTTCTCTCTCTCAGCATGTTTCAATGTATCATCGGTCTCTTGAGAATAACCAAAGTAGAGCAATTATGGTTTGTGGAAAGACTAGATGTGAGCAATGAATCCAAGAAATGCGCGATTTCCGGTAAGACTCGTGATATTATCCGGAAAAGAGTAGTGGGCGAGAAAAAGAAAGGATTATATAGATCTCTTCGAAAGAGATTATTGATAATATTGCTTTTTTTCAGAAGATTATTTCTTCGTTCTTGGTACTACATTGATAGGGAAACGTGTGATTTTAGAAGAAGAAAAAGACGAAAATCAGAGAAAGAATCCTAAAATGACTACAATAATCGACTGAATGAAGGGAGAAAAGGACGTGTCGAGTGCGTGTTTTCAGAGAGGTTTTGGTGCTCAAATGAGGGTAATTCTGAATAGAAAGACATCTTTCTTCTCGCTTTCACTCTCACTCTAAAAACCCATTTCGAGGCGATGAAAACAGAAGGGCCAAGTCATTATAGGCTGCCGAGAAGAGCAAAGACATAAATGGATTTTGTGTGTGAATGGAGAGAGAAAATGAAAGAAGAAGCTTCGAGAAGAGTGATCGAATGAATGAGTAATGAGTGTGGAATGTGTGAGATTGATGATTCTTCGAGTTAGTTAGACGAGTATTTAGACCTTCTTAGTACTCAGAAAAGCTTCTTTGAAAGAAGAAGAAAAATCAGAAGTTCACAAGAAGAGTCGAAAAAGAGAGAAGACGACTAACCGTGACAAACAATTGATTACTGAGAACACGTCCTTTGAGCATTGCACACTGAACAGTGTACGTTCTCTTGGCATAGGATTCTGGTCGAGTGTTGAAATAATGAACCTTTGAGAGCACTTCCTTATACCCTTGAGCGCTTTCCTCTCCACGAAGAAGAATGCCCTAAACATGCGGAAATTATTCTATTTTAATGAGATTTATATCATCGACTCACATCTTTATCGTGTTCGAATTCAATGTTAAGTGCAGCAATGAGAGAAGCCGGAGATGAGAAATACTCAACATCCATGTCACGAGCAGGTTGAAGATGCATCTTACAGTAATCAATCTTATGAGATTGAGTGACATCTTCGAGTTCTCCATTGTTTTTTGCATTGTTTTGACTGACTGTGATTGTGAGATCAGGAACCATTGCTTGACCGACTTTAACCATGTGTTGAGTGCTCTTCAATTCAGATGAAGCAGAGATTGAGAGAGTTGGCTCAGCGACTTGTTGAACAAAAACGTATCCTTTGCTGGATGGAAGTTTGACTTTTTTGTCGTCTTGTTTACAAGTAACTTCAGTCTCCACGTGGAATACACGGTGTCCTGGAGCTGGTTTCTCTTGTGTGTTAACATAAGCAACTCTTTTGAGCATTTGTCCAATTTGTTTTGAGGTCTCAGCTTTCAAAGTGAGAGTAGTCAAATCTGGTGAGAAAGTGGCACTTTGTCCATCAAGAAGCTCATCAACTCCAGTGAATTGAAGTTGTTCTGGGCAGGTGTGAGCACATTTAATGGCTCTCTCACTTTCGACAGCTCCAGAAAGAAGATAAATAGCCGAAAGTTGTCCACGTAAGAACTGAGCAAGCTTTTGTTGACGTCCGTGCCAGCAGGCTCCAACCACAAGTTTTGTTTTGGTTGCTTTGGTTTTATGAAGCGGCCAATCATCAAGGATTTCAGGGTTTCGTTCATCAGCCTTGAAACTCTTTCCGTCAACGATAACGTTAACATCATCAATTCCATTGAAGAGAAGCGAATACGAATGCCATTCGTTATCACAGACTTCAGGCATAGACCAACGCCATTCAGCAGCACGGAAATCAGCAGTTGCACCAGCCTCGCGACGAAGAACAACTTCCAGTTTGCAGTGACGAATGTAGACGGAAAAGTGATGACGATTCATGTCTGAAGATAAATAATTAACATTGATAAAAGAAATTAGTACTCACTGAAATCATCACTTTCACACAGAATGTTTTGTTTATTGCTTTGCTCATCTTTGATTCCAGCAGCATGTTTCATTGAGAAACTTAATGTGAAATGATCTGGAATGAGTCCTTGATGGACATCATCAGCAACAGTCAATCCTCTGGCTCCGTCGAATTCAATTCCTTGATCAGCCAAGATTTGATTCTCTGCCGAACTAGTCAGAGCCTCCTCATTGAGAAGTTTGACAGTTGAAGTCGAGAGACCGCATGATTGAATCGTTTGATTATCGTAGACTGTATCTCTGGCACATCCTTGAGTAACATGTCCAGCACGAATTTCAATGATTGATTGAACACTCTTTGGATCACAGACAGTCTCTTTTTCACAGAATTCAAGAGAAACATCCGGAAGAAGAAGTTTGGATCCAGTTCCAGCTGCATAATTGACACGTTCGTTCATTGCAGTGATTCCTTGAACACATTTCTCATCAACATGAACTGTGACAAGGGCACTTTTGCTCTTCCGCATGGCACAATCAATAGCAACAACAGTGAGAATGTACGATTTGGATTGAGTGAAATTAAGTGGTTGAGTTGTTCGTAGAACTCCTTGATTGTTGATTGCAAAAGGGAGTTCCTTGAGTCCATTTGTGATCTCATACTCACAAATTTCACCATTTGGATGTCCACAATCCTTATCGGTTGCCTTCAGAACACCGACTTCTTCAATCACTTTTCCTTCTTCAACATGGAATGTGTACCATGGATTCTCAATTTCTGGGGCATGATTGTTGGTATCCTTCACACGGATTTTGAGTGAAACTCCTTCGCTTTTGACCATATCATTGTCGCATTTGACAGCTTGAACTAGGAGATTGTATTCTGGTTTCTTGCAGTCAAGAATGACACCATCCTGAATTAGAGACTCTTGTTAATCAGTCTGCATTCAATTAACAACTGGGTTTCCCATCATAATCCGATGACTCATTTCCTAAGTTTTCTTACCTTGACTCTAAGAACAGCGGCTCCAGTGAATTTGTCGACGACTTGAATGTCAAATGGTACAGCTTCGTTGTTTTGAGAAGTGAGAATGTAATTGCAAACTGGTCCTGAAATTCCCTCATTTGATAAATTGTTTTTTTCAATATTTTTCATCTTGTCTTTTTCAATTCATGTTCTTTCGAATTATCATCTCTGTCATGTCATATCACAGTTAATCCTTTCTCTTTTATTCTTCCACTCCTTTTTCTCTTCTTTCAATCCCTTCATGTTCTACATCAACGACGTCGGTGGCTCCTAATCCTATGCGTATTTGGAGCAAAAGCTGTGACACCGACGAAACGAAGAAAAAGAAGAAGAGAAAACAAGAAAAAAATAGAGAAGGAGAAAGAAGAAACAATTAATGAGAAGCTGCATTGCTTTTCCGATGAGATTTTTGTGTAAATGAGGTGAAGAAAGGGAGAAGATGGGATAGAAAATGTAAATGTCATGAATAATAATGAGCATGATTATTTAAAGGAAGTGAATGAATTTCTCCGGCTATGTGTGACTAATTAGTTTTGTTTTCTCTATTTTTCAATAGAGTGAACCTTAATTACTGTCATGAGATTGAGTTTTCAGAAAGTTCAAAATGAATAATACGTAGTCTCAGTTGATTGTAAATATCAGAGAGCTCGAACTACTTTGGGTTATGAAGTGTTTTCCTCTCGGAATTCCAGAAAACAGAAGAATGAATCATCATAATCTTTTCATATAATCTGTTCTGATCTCATCTTACTCACCGGTTTCTGAGAGAATTGCAAAATCTGGGACCGTCGAGATTATGTTTTCATCTTCACGCACGACAGCGACGAGCTCTTCAGCTCCTTGCAGATTGATTATGGGTGCTGAAAATAGAAGTTGATCAGATGTTTAAGGATCAATCTATTTGATATTACCTCGTGCAGCATGATGATGTTTGGCGTATGAGACGCCTAAAAGGGCGCCAAGAAAGAGAAGAGAAACAGTTCGCATAGGACGTGTTGAGTAAGAGAGCTTCGTTGGAATATGCGTCTGAAAAAGGTTGAGAATGAATGATTCTGAGAAGACAAAGGAGGGAAGTCAGAAGACGTGAAAAGGCGTAGAAAACAAAAAGTGCAAGATGAGAACATTGAGGCAGTCGGAAGAGGAAGGTAACAAGATAATGAATGGGTTATAGGAATTAAAGAAAGTGCATTAAGAGGAATCAGAAACGATAATCAGAGAGCATAATATTTTGATTCTAATCTGCTTCTGATGAAAAATTGTAGCATTCGTTTGTATTCTTGATCGAAAATGAACTACATTCGCTACTTCGTAACTACCACTTCATGACTCAATCGTTCAGTTTTCTCTACTTTCACACGTCATCTTTTTCCGTCTTTCGAGAATAGTTTCAGCCTTGAGGCTCTTCTCCTGCCACTGGTCACGCCATACTTTTCCGGTTAGCCGTCAGGCACAAACATTTTAAAATGAAATGGTGGATGGCACGAGAAGACGGGAGCAGGACGAAGATGCACAGAGAATTTTTCAATTAGGTGTCAAGAAAAGGTTTGTTTTCGTTGTCGCCATCGTCTTTTCAGAGACCTTCGTCTTCTTTTTTTCTTATTCTAAACTATAAATAAAATCTTCAATGTCATCAGAAATCAAAAAACAATGAAAGGGACTAAACTGAACTTCAGAATAAGGAAAGAATTACAACTTCCATGTGGTTGAATACGACAGGAAATGAAGAAAAGAAACCTGACGTTGATGAATTGAAGCACGGCGTTCATAGGAAAGAAAAATGATTTTGAGAGGCAAGCAAGCAGAAAGAAGGCGAAGAAAGTGACTGGAAGTGAGGAGCTCGGGCAGGCGAGTGGCGCGAGAGTCAGCCTCAACTCCTCCTACTCATACCATCTAATCTCCTCCACACATCCGATTATCAGAAAAGAGAAGGAAATAGTATGTAGAGAATGAGAGAGAAGAGAGAAACGAGCTGGTTGTCATGGTTGCTAAGGCCGACTTGGCGAGCAGAAACTGAGAAGAAGATGAAGAAAGGGTGGGACGCGAAGAAAAATCTGAGAAGAAGAAGAAGGAGAAGAAAAAGGAGAAGAAGGAGAAAAAAGTAGAAGACAGAAGTTCTTCTTCTTCTTATTCTTTCAAGCATAGCATGTTGGCTTGAATTGGAAATTAGGTAGGGAGGGCCTTCACAAGGAGTCCGAACATGTAAAATCGAAAAAGAAGAGAAAGAAGTTGAGAGTTGAGAAGCAAAGCATGCATGTGTCAATAGAGGTGGAGCATTCGAAAGACGAAGAAAACGGAAAGAGGAAAGACGTGCGACGGGGCGACGACGATGATGAAGACGACGGAGAAGAAGAAGAAAAATAAGAAGTCAAGAGCTTGAAAGGCGATAAAAATGATGAGGAATAGGATAGAAAATAGTGGAATACAAAAACAATCCTATATTCAAACGATAGGATCCAATCGTATTAGCTTCTCAAATATTACGTAGAATCTTCTGATTGACGTTTACATTATTTCTGTTCGAGAGTTACAAACAGTTGAATATGGAGAGCAGATAGACATTTGATATATTGGAAAGAGAAGGGGAAAGGAAACAAGAGAATACGCACAGTAAATATTATTTCTCATTCATAATTTATCAACTCTCATACACATCCAAACAACCAAAACTGGAGGTAGGACGTAGCTACCTGGTCATGTGAAAACATCGAATAGGTGACATGTTTTCCAAGGATCTGGTTAGAATGAAATCAGATTTTGAGAACATGAAAGAGCTCAAAAGAGGAAGAAGAAAAAGAAGAGAAACGGAAATCATCTGTAATGGAAATCATAAATGTGTCCGGGCGACGAATGGATTGGACAAGGGAGCGGTGCCCTCGTTAATTTTTACGAGCCGCTTTCGGTAATTCGATTATCGGATTATGAGTGTGGACAGTTAGGCATTTAGCAGCGCAATGGGCAGATGAGAGACGAAGTGTCAGAAAAAGATGACAATGATCCAACTGGTTATTTAAAAAATAGAAGCGGCGAGGGTGGCGGAATGGCTAGAGAGCATTCGTGTTGCGAAACATTACTGGAATATTCGAGATTAGGATTATTGGAAGATTGAGAAGAATGTCAGGAAACGAAGGAAGAAGAAAAAAGAAATTCTCGTGAGATCGGATTACGAGAGAATTGTCATGGCGACAGAAAAAGGAAGAAAAATCTTGAGAAAAGAGCATTTCATGGGAAACTGAAAGAGAAAGGGGGCGAGTGTACATGTTTTTTTTCTCAAATTGATTATGAATTGAAAGTAAATTGAAAGGAAAGAGACTTCAAAGAAGACAAATATCAGAATCAAAGTACAAAATGGTTAGTCACATGTCTCGACGACATGCAAATTAGAGGGATAGATCGAGAAGAAAATGGGGGAAGACGTGGAATAACAAGGTTAGAGCACCAAATGTCGCTTCATTTTGGCACACTCGGATGAACTGGAAGCGAAAGGAGAAATCGAATCTGCGATATTCAGAATTGAGTGTTCCAGACAGGCAAGTGCAACAGGAAATTTAGTTAAAGTTTTCAGAAAAACTGAGAAAAGGACGTCTGATTCTCTTGAATCAATGATAATGTCATTCGATAATCAAAACAAAAATGCACGAGTCTTCACACTCTCACAGACAATTCTTTATCGAAGAAAGATTTATCATAAAGTCAGAAGCGACGTCATTTCATCACTATACAACTAAATCCCACTGTGTAATGAGGTCATTCAATACGTCGAAGTAATCTAGATTTAAATGTCTCGAACCCTGTGAACTTTGATGAGTTTTTCTTGTATAAAATGCATAAAAACAAATGAAATATGTGTTTACAATGAGAACACTTTCATCCGTTTTCGATTTGTAATTCCAGTTAAGACCACCAAAGGATTCACGTCAGAAGAGAGCCAGTTTTATGTTATTGTGCTCTCAAGGTGTTGATGAATTCTGCTGATTGAGCAAGATGTGACAAGAGAGAAAAAGGAAAGTAAAGCCCGTAATCGCGTGTGTGAGAAACACAAATTATCGCCTTGAGGCGACAAAATTAGAGGCTTTCGCTCGTTGGCTGATGTTGACATGTGCCTGTGTGCTACTTGGCTTCTTCTTCTTCTCATTCGGTCGTCCTTCAACGATCGAGGAAGAAGACGAAGGTTGTCTTCTTCGTCTTGCATGCCACAATAATTGGCAGCACGGGACACGGAGAACAAAAAAAAAAATGAAAAAAGGACATATGAAAGAAAAGATGGATTGAGGAAAAAAAGAAAAAGACGAGCAAGAAAAGGTGACAAGGGAATTGTTCGACGTCAATGAATGAACGAATTATACTTTGGATGGGATCGGACAATGGAACTGTGAATACAGGGATCATTCTGTGAGTACGAGTGGATATAAATGATTGAATCGAAGATTTTTCATACAGGACAAGGACTTAAGATTAGATTTGGTTTTGTAAGCAGAAGCGACGGACCTTTTGACATTCCAGAAGACAGTTATGAAGGAAACTTCTGTTAACAGAAACTATGAGGAAGAAAAAGGAAAGAATCAGAACGAAACAAGATATCTCAGAAAGAAATGTAATCAACAATATCTGGCAAATTGCAAGAAGTATCAAATAAATATTTATGACCAAATGATTTGTGACCAGATGCAACACGAACAATATCCGAATAGGCTAAAGATAATAATTGATGAGTGACACCTGGACTACGGTAGAATACGTATCCCTTCCTCTTCTTTCTTTTCTAATCAGTTTCCCTTTCTCCTTCTTTTCTCTTTCTTCTATTCGAATGTATGTACACATTTTTCCGATTTGTTCTTGTGTTTCAACCATATTCTCCCCTTCTCCTTCTTCTTCGTTTTTCCGTTGCCTTCTGTCTCTACGTTACTATCTGTTCGTTTTCTCTCTCTCTCTCTCTCTCTCTCTCTCTCTTTTTTTTTTCTTCTTCCTCTCGTTGTCACTTGCTCCCATGCATGTTCTCAAATATGAATCGATTCGTCAGTCACCTAAGGGTGCCTGCTTGTACTCTTTTTCTCTAACCGTCGCCACTCAACACATAGTTTTTGAATGAGTATTGTGGCGCGGGAAACGGCAAAAATTCGAATTCAGGCGCACTATTTCTCCTTTTTTCTCTTTTTCACTCCTAATTTTCTTATCAGTTTCTTTTCAGTTTAAACTTCAAAATGGGACCAAAGAAGGAAACGAAGAAGAAATCAACTGCAACTGCAGTCGATCAACCAGCAGCTTCTTCCACGTCAGCTGCCAAGAAATCAACTAAAAGAGTAAGTGAGAGTAACATTATGAGCGAAGAAAACTAAACTCAGTGATGGTATTTAATCAAAATTAAAATTTCAGCGTTCGGAATCAGCTAGTTTGGCAATCAACAACGAGAAGTTCTCTCCTCTCGAGAGATCAACCAAAAGAACTGCCACGACGACCAAAAAAGACTACAAAATCGGAAAAGTCAAGAGCCAAACGAAAGGAAAAAAGGCTGGAGACAAGAAAGTGGCATCCAAGCCGACGAAGAAATCAAAGAAGAACTGATTTCACTATGTTTTGTTATGTTTTTAAATATTATTTTGAAGAAAATAAATATGAAAAGACGAGAAAAAAAGTGGTTGATTTAGAATATGTTTTCAAAAGAAAACGATTTCAGAGTTTTCAGAAATGATAGCACAACGAATAAAAGCATAGTTTTGAGATATCACAATGAAAATAAATTAGGATAATGAAATAGAAGAGTGAAATAGAGAATAAATGAAATAGAGTGAGAATGATATCCAGAAAACAATAAGAGACAGATAATTTCCTAGAATTTCTATAAATACATGTTTAATTGAGATCCTGAAAGCTTTTCCAATGAAAGCTATTGAAACTTGACATGATGTAACTAGAAAAACCAAATTTGATAAATATTTCATGTTTTCATGAATAAGCTAAAATTCAAAGTTTTCAAAAGTTTGATATTCTCAAAAAGTGGAATGAAGACTCAATTTCCGTTTTGAAATCGCATGAGCACACCTGACCAGAGAAAAACGTGTTGAGTTGGAAATGGGAAAGAGAGAGGAAATGTGGTGTTCTATTCATTGAGAGTTGTTGAATAGCGTGACTCTGAGTCATAGACCGGATATGCTCACTCAAACGTCGATCGATAAAAAGTGTGAAGAATAGAGAGGATAGCGACCCCGGGGGGCGTCAGAAGACTTGACTTCTTCTTTTTTTGGCTTTTGTCAGAGAAATGCGACATGAAAAAAGGAAGAAAAGAGCAAAATGTCAGATAGAGATATAGAAGACAAGAAATAAGTGTGAATTGAGTTAAGAAGAAGAGAAAAAGAATACGTGCATCATCATTTCTTTCGAACACAGATCAAATCGATGCACTTGTTTGAGTATGAGAGAGGAGCACTTTCTGGATCCTTTTTCCAACGAACACATACATATTCTAGTTGTAACTCGACACCAATGTCACGAAAGATAGTGCCACGTCAGCATATTGAAAGAGGAAAAAAGAGGAAAATGAGATGTTATTTTGACGTCGTCGGTTTCCGTCGCGTCGATTGCCGAGGCGTTTAATTAGCGCTTTTGGCTCTTCAGAAGAAAAAGAAAAAAGAAGAATACGTCTGAAAACGAGAAAAAGAAGAAGAAGAAGAGGTAAGTTAAAAAGAAGAAAAAGAAAAAGAAAGAGTGCTCTCTCTCTCTTCTATTCGGAAGTAATGCCGTTTTGTAAACGGATAATTGCCAAAGAACCATCCATGAATAAGGGACGTTTTGACCATAAAAAGAGAAAAAGAGAAATGAATTGAAAGTTCAAAAAAGAGAGAAAAAGAGAGTTATTGAGCGAGCAAAAAAGAGAAAATGAGTAGGTGGAAAATTGGAAAATGAAATGGAGAGGTCAGTTTTCGAATGAATCAAAAATCATAAAAGCTATGAGAGGGGAAAAGTAAAACGTCTTGAAACGAGAAAAAATAAATCTCATATGATTCTCAAAACTAGATTATCTCAGATTTGCAAACGGTCAATAACCATTTTCTATATTAAAGAATTCAATTCTCTCAAATTAGTTATAGGGATTCTTTTTCTAAATGTCACAGTTCATATTCAAAAGAAAAGAAAGATTATAGACTGAGGAAAATAAATGACGTGATTCGGAATTGTGTCGATAATCAAACCAGACAAGATGATGTAAGAATATCTTGTTAGAATCAAGTCATCTTTCTTTTTTTGAACGAAATATTAGAATGGATTGCTCATTCACGATTCTGATATTTTCGAAAGAAAACAGGAATTGTTATGTTAACTTTTTGAATATTGAACGACAAGTCATTAAAATCAAAACGAGTTATGCATTCCAAGTGTTTTGTGTTTCTTGTTCAACACATAAATAATACCAGTTTCTTTTTCTTTCTTTTTTTCAGTTTTTGTTCGCCGAACGAGCCGCAGTGTCAAGTATTTCATCCATCATGGCGTATATCATGTGTATTTTTTTTCGTTCAAACTGACTGAACAAGTCAATTGGCAAGACGAAAACGATGAAAAGGAACAAAAAAGAAGAAAACAAAAATAATGGGTACGTTGATAGTATGAGTTTAGAATTGGATGGGGAAGTTTTTAATGTGTTCTCTCCTGAGAGAAGAAATAAATGATGTAATTGAAGAGAGAATAACACAATGAATCGAAAAAATGAAAGGAGGAAGCACTCTAAAAGATGGATCGAATTCAAAGGGAACAACGCAATTTTGTGAAATGAAATTCATTGAACTTCTTCTAAGTTCTCTTTTTCATTTTGTGTTGACATTGTTGAATCCCTTGGGGATAAGAGATGGGCGGTAAACGGAACTCATTCGAAAAAAAACACACCTGCGTCCAAAGGGGCTTTATTCGATGGAAAACTAAAAAGAAGACGTCAGAAGGGAGAAAATGGAGAAAAATAGAGACTTTGTGACCGTGGGAATTCTTTACGATAGTGTCTGATTGAATGGAAATAAAGAAGGATTAAGAGAAAGAAGACGAGATGAAGAAATGGAGTTTCATTCGAGCAAAGTGTCTTCGAGTCTTCGAATAAAACTCAAATTCCCACGACTCTGAAAAGGTAAAAGGAAACGAGTTTATTGGCTTAAATCTCTCAGAATATAGATATATGAAATGTGAATTCAATCTTATGAAAACCGGGAATAATATCCGGAATGAATTCGTAGAGCTTGGCAGGAAAAGGCTAAAGTACCGTAGAATTCAGAAATGTTGATTGAAAAGTGGAAAAATTTGTGACGACTATAAATCAATGTTTTTTTGAAAACCTTTCTAATTGGATATCTGAACGAAATCATTTTTGACAAGTTCTCAGAAACAAAAATGTCAGAAACGAATTGATTTGTTAGTCGAATTCCAAGAAAGTAAAGGAAATTTTAGTTTCTGTCCAACGTTTCATTCCAGTGGAATTTTCCATAATTGGTAGAAACCTTGCACAAAAAAACGAGAAAAACTTAGAAAAAGTGGGTGTTTGGTAAGAGAGTTTCGCCCTCTTCTTCACTTTTATCGCCATCGCAAATCTCAACGACAAAAACGCGTTGAAGCTCTTTTCTTTCTTCTCTGTCGCTTTCCTTCAAACGACTACATTTATTTTGTGTGTTGCTTTTTATGCGTCTATAGTCCTTTGGGGAAGTTGTTGGAAGAGGAAGGCTTCGACCAACTTCAGAGAAATCGTCGAGCTGGAACAAAACTGCCAAAAAAATGGGGATAGAAGAGGAAAAAGAAAGGACCATCCGTTGTTATTAGGACTCAAGAGGGCTCTCACAGACATACGAGCACACCTATATAATTGTGTAGTCATGCATACCTCCGGACCCTTTTTCTATGAGTATTCTTTCGAGTTTTTCGCTTTTTGAGAGCCACGGAGGGGATCTAAACGAAAGAAATTGGATGAAGAAGAGAAAGATGAGGAAAAGAGGTCGTTTGGTATTAAAATAAGCTCAATTACAAGTGAAGTCTATCGGCTCTTTTTCGGAGAGAAGCTCGTCGGAGCTCTATTGAGTTGGCTTATTAGGAGACAGAGAGAGAGAGAGAGAGAGAGAGAGAGAGAGAAGTTTGAAATGATGTGAGGGATCGAGGAGGAATACATTCACCGAATGACGACTAACAGCTCTTCGGAGCAATCAAATTTAGAACACGTCAACTCTAATTGTTTCCGTTCACTCGTCGTCTATTATACGGTCGAATGTTCAATAATATTCTCTCTTTCTCTCTCTCTCTCTCTCTCTCTCTCTCTTTTTTTGTCCCTGGAAGAGGAAATAAATGAAAATATGGATTCGTAGGTGGCTTCAATTCTTTTTGTCTCGCTCGAAAATCGAATTCAATTTTCCGTTTTTGTGACTAATCTTTCCCGTTTATTCATAACTTTTTCTGCTCGAAATCTCATTTTGTTTTTGAGATTCGAAGATAGAAAACGTGAATATTTCTCACTTGTTTACTTTAGACGAGTGGATTTTGAACGAGTTCTCTGAAAATAAAAAGAAAATTCCCAGACGGTTTTTCATATTGAAATGTAGGTTCTGGATATTAGTTTTGAAATGAAAACGATTGCTTCGAGCATCATAAAGCATCAGAAAACTTGGAAAAATAGATCTTGAAAAACGATTTGTGGGATATAAAAATGAAATAAAGTCCATGAATGTTTGTGATTCATTCGTCTCAGATTGAATGTATTTCAATAATTCCTAATATATTTCGGAAAAATTTCAATGGAAAAAACAAAGTAAACGGATTAAAAGAAACAAATGATAGAAAGTGTGGAGGGATATACAAAGAGAAAGAAGGGACCACCAAAGCTGGGAGAGCACAAATAGAAAGAAAGGACAAATGGGAAAAGGTTTCATAGCTTCGAAAAGGGAGGAAAGAGAAACAAGAGTGTCCAGACGCATACGATTTCGCGCACGCATGGACGACGGCTCCGGATGTTAGTGGAAGAAAGAGAGAGAGAAAGAGAGAGCACGAGACGCAGAGACAATCGTTACGAAATTCCGAAAAGAGAGAATAGAAGAATAGGAAACACAGAGATGAGTTGCTACGGGAGATTCGAGGACATCTTCTGTTCGTTTTTTTTTCGGTTTTACGAATGAAGGTCGGACGTCGAAATCTCAACCAAAAAAGTCGTTCTGATTGGATTGTTCCTCGAAATTCGAGACACTTGATCTTTTTTTTGAAATGAAGATCATATTTCATTTTATTGCATTGTGAGGGTGGTTGATTATTGTTGGGAAACCGATTTCTTATTGCAATAAGCAATATGATTGAAGGGGTAATGTCAAATGTGATGAGGATATTATGTAATTGAGGAGGAAAAGAAGAGATATATTTGACAAAAAATGATCAAATGAAGAATGAGAAATGGGAAATGAATATAAAACGACAATCGTCGAAAACTGAACTAATATGCTCCCGATCAAAGAACATAAGAAATTGACCTTTTCCTAATTCTGATATTTAAGAAGTGAATAACAAGAAAATTCTAGAAGCCTTTTTGCACGTTTTCTTGGAAAGATACTGATTAAAGTTCTTCTGAGATTAAATTCCAGTTTCAAATGTTTTCTCCTCTTTTCCATTTCCGTGGGCGTGTAAAAAAACTTTGAAGTATGTTTTAATTATGCTTAATTTCAAAATTATGTTATTCAAACTCCACGTGACACTTAACTCTCTCTAAAAGATACACAGACATAACCACGAAAAGGATAAACGATGACAGATGGTCATGGCATTTAGGATAACATCGGGAAAGTGTTATAATGGGAATTCAACTCCGGCTGACGGGTCGAATGGAAACTTAAACATACTAATTCGATAAATTATGAATTAGTTGAGAGAAGGACTTCAGGAAGTATCAAGCATCTTATATTTGTTTCAATAAAAAGGAATCGTCTTCATTATTAGAATAAAAAAGAATAAAAATGTCATACATCCAAATGAACTATTTAGCTGTTTCTGGTTCTTTTTCTTTTGATAACTTCTTTATTGTCATCTCATTTGGTTTCGGAGAATTCAATGGATTCGGAGAAATCGTCGGAATTGGAGATTCAGTTGGATTCGGCGAAGGAATCGGAGTGGCCTGAAACATCTCATTCTCTGAATGAAGCTCTCTTGAAACATACATCAGTCTCATAACTTGGACCTTCTCTTTTTCTAACAGATGGAGCATCTTCAATCGTATCATCACTCTTTTCATTTATTTCTCCCGGCTTCAATTTATTTCGATGACGTTGTGCAGATGATTCATTCACAATCGGAGGCTTCGTTGATTCTGGTTTATTCTCAGAAACTTTCGTTTCAGATTTGGCTTTTGCCGTTCTCGGCATCTCATTTTTCTCGTCATCTCCATAGATTGTTCCTTCTTTTGGAGAAACTCGACTCATCATTGACGACTTCTTTTTAACTGAAAAATAAAATTTCAGTTGTTTTAAACTTGTATTTCAATTACAATCATTGAGTGCTTCTGAAACTGGTGGATTCTTTGGAACTGTCTTCTCCTGTTTTCTCTGAATTTGTTTCTTCGGAGCACCGTCACCAGGAGATGCTTTCAATTTTGGCGAAGTTTTCAGAGCTGGTTTCTCTTCTGTTTTCGGAGTTTTCGGAGTTTTTGCCGTTGCAGTCTTCTCTCTAAAACATCTGAATATCTTCTGATTTCTCTTAATTCACTCACTGAATAACTATTGTTGAAGATTTCTGTTTTTTCATTGAATTCTTCTTCTTCTTCGACAAATTTTTTTTTATCAATTCATCATTTTTTGTTGGTTTACTGACTTCTGCATTCTTCTGAAAATGATTATTTGCCGAAAAAAAGGAGGATAAAACCCACCGTTTCGTTATTCTTTTTCTGATTTGTTGTTTTCGATGTGCAACTCAAAAGAATCAAAACGGTTACAAATACATAAAAAGTGAACATAATCATTTCTCTTGAAAAGAACAGGTGACAGTTTTTTTATGTTTCCAACCGAAATAATAATCATTTTTTATTTTCAGACGTCATTTATGTCGATTTAATTAGAGTCACGTTTTATATCGATATTTATTTTTTCACGGATTCATTTTTTTTCAAACGAGTATTTGTTTTGTTCAAGAGTTGCGCGGAAACGCTGAAAATTCTTACTTTCCCTTTTCTATGGCATTCCTTCTAAAAGTATATTCCAAAGAATCAAGAATAATTCAGGTGATTTCTAAGTGAATATGCAAAAATTCGTCATCATTCAACACTTCAAACATCCATTCTCCAAATTTCAAATTCCTTTCCAATCTCGTTGTTTGTAAATGCAAATTGGGCTAACAATACGATAGGTGTAAAATGGCATCAGAAGTTTAGAAGGGCAGTCACTCTCTCCTTTTTCTCTCTCTCTCTCTCTCTCTCTCTTTTTGCCATCGCTTTCATTTCTCCTCCTTCATCGGTTTCAGTTTGTATCGTCCGCCGATTCGAGAAAACGAGGTGACCAAGGTCAATTTCTGCGGTCCGCCTTTTCCATCGTAACATCATAGTCACACATTCTTGTCTTAAACTGACCAAACGCTTTTTCTCTTTTCATTTCTTCACTTCATTTCCACTTTTCAAACAGTTCGTCCAACTGAAAATGCAATTGGTAATACTTTTAAAACTAGTCATGTAGTCTTCCCTTTTCTATTTTTATACGATTTCTTAACTCTTTTGAACTTCATTCTTCCGTATCCGAATCGAATGGCATTCGGATATTTTTAGATGACATCAGTTTCAGATTCGAACTGTCCATTTACTAGTCAATCCAAAATTTAACTTTTCTTGAATCTATATTTGCTTTTTTCTCATGGATTCTGTTCTCTCGCACTATTTCTTTCCTAAACTCTCTGAATATTTATAAATTTCAGTAAAATGATGAAGCCAGCATTCCTAATATTACTTGTATCATCATCAATCAAACAAGGTATGTTGGTTTTAAAGCTGATCATTTCTCCAGAATCATTGAATCACTATTGTCATATTCTTCACACTGACATCACTTTTAAGACAACAAAACAGTCACGTTATACACATTTTTCTCTCTTAACTGATGCTTTTCATCTGAAACCACCCAATTCAAGAATTCATTCTTCATTTGTTTGAAAGTATAGAAAATGAAGGAGGAGGAGGAGGGTTGTAATGAGTCAGGCACTATTCTCGAACAATGGAATAAAGAATTAAAAGGAAAAGAAGGAGAGATGTGTGTAACATGAAAGATGACCGTAAGTGGGGGCAAAACACATGATCAGATGTGAATGAGAAGCAGACAAAATGGCGGGAGAAGACAAGTAGGTCTCACGTGTAGGTCGAGATATCACTTTTTGAACGGTCTCATCTTTCATAATTTCAGTTGGATTGATAAGAAAATTCTGAATGTTTCAGGATTATCACAAATCAACCTCGGTTCATTCTTTCTTCATCCTCAAAATGGTGGTGGATTCGATATGGGAATGGGACAAGGAGCAAATATTTTAGGATTTGGAGGTGACCGTAGCTTTAATTTAGCTGGTAACAAAGCTGGATTTGCCTTGGGATGTGAGTATTAACACCTTGAAAACACAGAAAAAATGATAATTGATTATGAAGAACAGAGTTTCAAATCAATCTGAATTTTCACGAAAATCGTTGAAATTTCTGAAATTCATCGTTTTATAAGTTAAAAAGTGTTCAAGTTTTAACCTTTAGAGACTATATCAGTTTTGTTTTTCAATTAACTGAATAAGGTTGTTTATTAATTGCAAGTTCTCCATTGTTTGATATTATATATTTTCAATTTTAGCTAACAATGGAGCTCTTGTTGGAGGTCAACGAGTTGGAGTAGACGGAGGAATCGGCGGAGGAAGAGAAGGCGTCGAGATGGGAAGTCAGGTTCAGTTTGGAAATGAACCAAATCCAGGACACCCTGCAGGACAATTTGGAAGTTTTTTGGATAACATGAAAAACTTTTTCTCATTCCTCGGTTAGTTTTAAAGAAAATTCCTGAGAATGGAAACATATGTTTCTGTTATCTCGATCAAGCATCACCATCTTTCCTTTGTTGTCTCTTTCATCATGAAAAACACGTACACAGAGAGACATGAACTTTGAACAGTTATGTCATATGTAGTTCTGAAAGTTTTAGGTCGTGGAATGCCAATGCCACCTCAACAACCACCTCCATCTCCACCATTTTCACTGGGTGGAACTCGTCCACCAACATTGATTGGAACGGAAGGATCTTCTGGAGATAATGGTGAAAGGCATAGACGTAAGTGTAGATAGTTCAGATGCCTGGAGCTCAAAAGTTTATTTTCAGCTCGTCCATGGTTCCCAGAAGGAGAAGAAAAAGCAGAAGAAACAGAAGAAATGAGATCGAAAGAAGGAGAAGTTACATCTTCGTTCTCTTCGGGTGAAACAGAACTAATTCGACCAAATAATGGAAATGAACGAGAAATTCCAACTGTTCCGAATAAATCAGTGGAATTCAGTATCGATAAAGAGCCAACAGAAGAATTCACTGAAGATCTATTCACTGCTCAAACGAGTCGACCGAGAGAGTTACCAGGACTCATCGAATTCGCTTGAATTCCAAGAAAAGATAATCTTAATACGAGAATAATCTGAATGATGTTCCAATCCCATTTCACATTTTCCTTAGAAAATACATTTTCTTCATGACATTTAATCTTATTTTAAACGGGTTTTCGTACACTTTCCTTGATCCTTCATTTCGTCATTTTTCCATAATTTATGTAAAAATAATGTTTTTTTCTCTCTTGTGAAGCTTTATGAATAAATTAAAAATGAAACGAAAAAACGCACTGAAGTATGAAATGGTATTATTTGAAGAAGAGAAGAAAAAAGAAACACATTGGATGTTAAGAAAAGGATTACTGTAGAATCTATATACATATTCATGAGTCTTTCAGAGAACGAGAAGAATATGAAATGACCCGTCGATTTGTTTTACAATTATGTATATCACACGAATAATATCAGGAAAAGAAATGCATAGAACAGTTAAATGAAAGGCTAAACGGAGAAATTAAACTAAAATTTTGGCGATAAGAGAAAACGTTTGATGCATTTTTTGTTGATGTTCACTTTTATGGGTGAATGATTTCTTGACAGCTCTTCGCAGTTCCGGATTGCAAAGCTGAAAAGAATCGTCTTGATTGGAAGAGAGAGAGAGAGAGAGATAGAGAGAGAGAGAGAGAGAGAGAGAGAGAGAGAGAACAAACCATATAGATTGGAAGTCGAAGGGCACATGCAGTGACAACAAGAACTGACGACAAATCCGCAGACAACATGTACTCTTCGATGAATCTGAATTCAAATTTCATTTCCTTCTTCTTTTTTTCTTCGGGGATTACCTCGTTTGAAGTGACTCAATATCAATGAATTCCCATGCTGTTATGAAGACATTTACTACGTTTGATATCAGATAAATGACACAAATGAATAGCATTGTGGCGGTCGCCTGACGTACGTTTGTCTGAAATGAAAATGAATTCAAATGGGAATAGTTCCATCATAAACGGAAGTGCAAACAATTGCTCACCCGACTCTGCATTCTCAATGAGAACCGTCTTCTCGATCGATTTCCGAAAGCATGTTGCATTTGTGATCGAAGTTCCAGAACAATTCCAAGATTGATTAACAGCAAAAGGAAAAATGGAAGGAATACGGTAGCGATGTTTCGGAACCAAAACTTGTAAATTGTACCGTACCAAACAGATTTTGTGATTTCAGTGACATCCACAAAATACTCCATGACAGTATTTTTACAAGTGATATCAGGACTTGGAAACACGTCTAATTCCATCAACATTCCACCTTTTGTCAATATTCCAATCGAAAGACAAGCTGAAAATGATTTCATATTTTAATAATTACTTTCTTGTTTCTCCTATTCCACGGAGGTCCCTAAACCGAAACTCAGAAGAAAAGAAAATAGAAAAGGAAGCTAAAGAACTTCGTTTCGTCATTAATCAGGACACGGGATTCTGCTTTTTCAGGATGCATTCTAAGACTATAAGTAGCCAAATTTATTAGTTTCAAACTCACCAAAGCACCACCAACTTCTTCGTTTTTGGAATTGTTTCAATGTGTAACTACGAATAGTTATCAGATATCTTTCATAGGCGACAGCTATCAGAATGTAACTGAAATCGATTATTTGTTCGATGAGTTCAAGGGAAAAACTAACCAAGCAGTCGTCATACAAACGTGTGTCATTGCCAGTCCATAAACGAAAAATGGCCACCAAGCTCTCGCAAGTTCAATCCATTTCGTCCAGTCTTTGAGCGAATCGACAAGAATAACGGGCATATAACAAACAGAAATGATGATATCGAAGAAGCAAAGAGCCAAAATAAACTAAAAAGTAAGTGGTGATCGTTTCGAGAATCAAATAGAAAATTAGAGAACTAACATGGAAATAGCACTTGAAACATCTGTTATTTCTGATGAGTGAGATGAAGAGAAGAACATTATTTGAAATTGAAACAATTGAAATAAGGGATCCTAAAACGATTACTACATTCTTTTGTAGTTATTGATCATTATTGAATATTACATACCCGCTATAACCATTGCAAACGAAATTGTTGATTTCGGACCATCTTCTTCGCACATTTGACCTCCTGAAGACGATAAAAAGGTTATAGAACAGGATGTAGAGAAATAAAATGACGAAAAGAAAATAAAGAGGGCGTTTCTCAAAATTCTCAAAATTCTCGAATTTCAAACGAATTCTGATGAATGATTGTACTCTATACAAATAAAATGAAGACAATTGACGTTTCGTTTTCTCAATTATTCTTCCTCATTACGAAAAAAAGGCGGTGCTGAAAAAATACTGAAAAAGGGAAAAGAAGGGGAAAGGGAATAAGATGATGAGGATTTTGTGGTCGGGGGATTTGGTATGATGCGATTCTGTGGATCAGAATACAATTTAAATGAGGAATAAGGCCAGAAGGTTAAATAACAAAGATCGAAAATGTCTAGACAGTAAGTTTCAGATGATTGAATTGACTTCATTGGGGGCAAATTCTTTGAAAATATACAAAAAGATGAGGAAATAAAAGAAAATCTGGAGTTGACTACAATGAGTACATCGATGTCAATCAGCACTTTATAGTTGTTCTATGACATTAACATCAGTTCAATTTTCAATACAATCGCTCACAAAAACTTGATTGTTTTGAAATCTATAAAGTTATAGAGAGAAAGAAAAAAGAAAATGAACTGTGGTCGTTTTCTGGAATGCTTTCATCCAGATTATCAGAATACAATAACCATCAAAACAAAAAGATATTTACCGATAAATGAGCACTCAAAGGAGGATTTGTCTTCTTCGGTCATCGAGGATTCAAAATGAAAATAGAGAGAAAATAACGAGAATAGTTGAAAAAATGTAACAACAGAGTCAATTCTTTGTGGAAAAGTGAGAAAAATGATGAGAATGATAACAAAAATGAGTAGGATGTCAGTTGTTTTCTCTTGGTTAACAGAAATGAATGTTGAAAGAAAAGAAGAGTTGAGCCACAGAAAAAGAGAACTATTTTCTAATTGACATAACCTATGAGCTCATAAAACATCGATTTAGTAGCTCTTGGAGCAATCTTTTTTATGATGTTTTTTCTCTTTTTTCTGTGCACGAAATTACTCTGAAAACCCTTTTTTTCAAGATTGGTATCGAGCTGAAAAGTAAATAAACAGGGGAAAAAACTGAAGAATTGGATTGGTCAGTCATAAAAGTGTCTGCTCATCGAGCAAAAAAGTAGCAACTTGTTGGAAAAAAAGAAATTCTAATTCTAGTCACATAGATATATAAATATCTTCCCGAAAAAGAAAAGGACCGCCCCGTCATAATGTTGTAGGAAGTTGACGCACTTAAAGAGAAAGAAGACCCCCGTACGTTCAAAAACGAAAAAGTTATGAGATTTTGATTGTTGTGCTTATATGAAGAGAAAGAAGAAGAAGAAAACGAGTGTTTCCGGGTGATTCACATGAATCATTCAGTTTATGATGAAAACAGAAAAAATGAATTCTTCTTCTTCTGAAAAAGAAAAAGATCTCGTGTGTGGACCCCGAATTGTCTGGAAAAAGAACTCGAATTGTAGCCAAAACAGAAAAAAAAGAAACGAAATACTTGAGAATACATTTTAAAACATTCGAACGAATAAATGACTTCCTACTCGTTTAAAATGATTAATTCAGTAGAGGGCGGGTGTTTTATTGAGTAAATGGATTGTAGGATCAAGTTATAAAAATAAAAGAAACAAGATTATCGGAAAGGAATAATTGAGGAATGTACTTGTCTAAAAATGATTGAAAAGCGGATATTTCAACTACTCTTTTGAATGACACGTACACAATCAATTATTGAATCAACATGTAACTATTTTCTTTTCTCTTGACTGAAGTACATGTAGAAATTCTTTGAATTGGAATTGAAGGGAACGTCTAAACGCATTAAACCCCACGTAAATCTCATTGAAAAACATTTCACGATTCCAAAAAAGAAAAAGAAGCAAACTACACCAAAAGGGTAAAAGTATGTTCTAGGAAGAACAATTTATAAATACAAATGATAAATAATACGAACTCAAAAGGGTTTTTCATCAGAATTAGGAGTAATCCACTCCTGAATGCCTTCGGAAACAAGTACTGAAGATTAAAGTTGCTTCGAGAAAGATAGAGAGTACAGAATAATGACAGAATGATATACTACAAATGATAAATGTCTTTTTATTGAAGATAGATGGACCATAGAAAGGGATAGATTCTTTGCTCTTTGATACGAGATATCTGACAGGAAGACTCCGGGGGATGACGCAGAGGAACATGAGACAAGAGGGTTTGAATTGGAACAAGTTTTTTGTCAAGGAAGTGTTGAACTTACTACAAGAAGAGAAAGATCAGAGAGATCTGAGGAGGAAGTGAAGTATTCAGACAGACAGAACAGAATGAACGGAACGTTTTGAAAATAATAAATGAACAGAAACAGAAAGATCATAAAACAGTGGAGTTGCAGAAAAAAGGAGATAAAACGAAAAAAGACAATAGAATTGAATATCCGTAGACGTCGTTTTTTCGAGGAAGTGTCACGTAGTTAACCCTCTTCTCATGGAGTGACCCGATATCTCTTCAGAAGGTATCATTTTCATTTGAATTTCATTCTTCGGTCAAAAGTCAAAAATTCGACTGAAAGTCTGGATAAACTACTGATGGATGTGACAAAGTGAGTTCATGTCGCCCCCAAAAGGGTGCTAAATCATGACACGAACTCTGTGGAGCACCCTCCAAAAAACTCTGAGAAAGGTCTCTTGAGAGAATGAAAAAGAAGAGAAGACAATGAACGAATTGTGGCTAACGGAGTTCGTTCTGTAGAGTGGAAAGACGGGGGTCCAGTGTGAAACGAGGAAGCGATTAGATTGGAGTGCACCGCCCGTATGGCACGTCAACCCCGGAAGGACTTCTTCTCTCATCATTTTTTAAAAGAAATGAATGGTCCTGATTTATATTTGGGAGAGTGAAAGAGAATTCATTTTCTGAATGAATATCGTCATTTTTCATATTCTTGCAGAACGAGAATGATCATTGAAAAATGCGGAATCAGAAGCATCTGGAAGTACGTGACAAAAGAAGAATTTAGAGGAAATGGAAAACTATCAATTTGTATTCTAATGAGAACCAGTGTGTCGTTTCGAGAAATGATTTCTCGAAAAATGCCCCTTTCGAAAAATTTTCGAGAAATTATTCGAGAAATTTTTCGAAAATTTTTCGAAAATTTTTCGAGAATTTTCGAGATTTTTCGAAATTTTTCGAGAAATTATTCGAAAAATTTCTCGAAAATTTTTCGAAAAATCACACGTTTGTCGAAAATTTCTCGAAAGATAAAAAGTAAGAAAAAACGTGTGAATTGCGTTATACGTGTCCACGTGGAGGCGCCCCAATTTTTTTTTCGCTTTTTTTTGAAATTCAAAATTTTTTTCTGATCGTTTTTCGAAAAATTCTCGAGAAATGACGTGTTCGAAAAATAACGTCACGAGAAATTACTCGAAAAATACTCGAAGAATTTTTCTCGTGAATTTTTCGAAAAATTTTCGAAAAATTCTCGAAAGATTTCTCGAAAAATTTTCGAAAAATTCACGAGAAAAATTTCTCGGAAAACTTTCGAATTATTTTCGAATAATTTTTCGAGAAATCTTTCGAGAAATCTTTCGAATCGATCTCGAAAAGACACACTGATGAGAACAAAATGATCCTTGAAAACGACAAAAGATTTCGTTGAACTTCGACAGAAATACTTGTTTTTCAGTTTTTAAGTATTGTAGTTCTTCATAAAAACTTCGAGAGATTATATACTTCTGATCATGGAGAGTTACTCTGATTCCCAACTTGAAAAGGAATTGGGAAGTTATAAAATGGTTCAGCAAGGCAGTTTCAATGCCACGAAGAGACCTTGAGACAGAACTCAGAAGGAACAAAAAGAAAAAAGAGTATTGGATTGGTAGTTAGTGACAATCGGTGACTCTTCAACGGATGTTCGTCGGAAGTTCGGCGGAGATTCTAGACCACTTTCTCCTTTCTTTCTTTCTTTCTTTCTTTTTTCTTTTATTTTCACTAAATGTTTTCTTTTTTGAGTTGGTGACAAAATGAAGAAAAACACAGACAAGTTTCTGAACGAGACTCTGAAACGATTCTTATGGGAATGACAGATAATCGGAATAAAAACAAGAACTCGATTGAATGAAAACTGACTGACTTCGGTGAAAATGCGTAAATTTGAACAAAAGATGACTACTTCGAATTATTATCGTAGATTCACGAATATCACGTTTTCAAGTGAATAGTATTCTGGATTTTACAATGAAAAGATTAATAAAGATTAGCGAGTTCGGTGAATAACCTCGGAATGTTTTACCTTCGAATGGATTTGAATACACATAATGTAACAGCTGAAATTTCAGTTTTTATCTTAAACAATCGTCATTTTTATTCTTTTTTTTACCGAAAAGTTATATTAAGAAGACTGGGAAATACTCGAAAAGAACAGAGAACAGTTGAAAAAACGAAAAGAATTCGATGGAGAAATGAAAGAGACTTCGTCCAACGGATTACAGTAGTCATTGGAATAATGAAGAATCATTGGTTGGATGAGCACATTCTCAGTTTGGTTTAGCCAAGTGCAAACGAGATTTCATTTCATTGTAGAGCCATATTCCTTGAATTATTCATCGAAAAAATATTCCGGTCATATTTTCATTGTTTCCTGGAGAAAGTTCAAGATTATTGCAGTGTGTAGCGTTCAAAACATGAACAAATCTGCATTTTAGAGATAATGTAGATTTGATAATAGTATAGATTTATTTTTTTATCGAGATTGATGGTTCTGACATTTTGGAAGAACTAATGGCGCGTGAAATAATATATTTGAAAACTTCGGGAGCCAGAGGAGCTGGATCTTTTAATAATAAATTTAAATCACTGTTGAAATTTTGTATGATGTTCTTGGTTATTACGTAATTTGATTTAAAATGAAATATATAACATCGAGGAAAACGTACTGATTTGCAAACATTGTTCTCATTTTACATTGTTTCTCAGCTAATTTTCTCTGGAAAGACTTATTTGGTTCAGTCTTCCAGTTGGTCCCTTCTTCTGACATAATAATTCATTTCGTAAATGTTTACGTGATCAAAATTCAGTTTCAATCGTTTGTTTGTCCGTTATCACTTTGCCGATGGCTTGTCTGAGTTTATAAATTTACACTTTTCGTCCGTTTCCACAGAAGAGAATCTTTCCGAAATACAGACATATTACAACTTGCACCCGACGAATTTCAATATGTTGTCTCTTGCGGAATTGCGTTCATTTCCATTGCTCAATAGGATAACTTGTGACGGGGAAACACTTATTATTCCACGTGACTTGTCAACTGTTGCTCATCTTCACCGACCCCCCTTCCATTTCAAAAAAACCTGAATTGATCGAATAGGAGATCAGTTTTGTCAGGACACAAGACATTTGAAACCGGAAGTCACAGTGTTACGTGATTATTATTCACTTCTTCATTTGCACTTTTTATCAAGAATTCAATACGAATTGAGTCTCCAAAGATAACGTCTGTTTATCCGAAACTTCGAAAATGTTATAAATGTCATTTTGGACTGAACAAAATGCACTTTTTCATCTAGTTTGCTCGTTGCTAATCGTTGAAGAAGGAACTAATCTCTGATGGCAACAAACTATTAAAATAAGAAACACTTTATAAGATTAAACACCAGATGAATACTTCGGAACTATTGGAACTGTTTGGCAAATGAATGATGAGATGGCTGAATATATTTGAATTGAATGGTCTCCTCTCAGGAAATATAATTGAAAATAAGGAAGCGAACGGTTTGATATTTGACCATTGTCCTTGAGTTTGATGATTCATTTATTAACAAATTTTGACCTTGTGTCATTTGAATTTCGAACCGTGTCACGAGATGTAAATCCAGGCGTTATTTGGAAAAAAAGATCAGAACACTATACTCTTTGTTAGATATAAGACAACAGAATAAAACTGTTTACCCGGATCGGTCAATACCTGATTATGATTTCTGTTCTGTTCAAAACTTGAGATGTCTTCATCATTCCCAGTATAAATGTGTCCCAACGACTCCTGTTGCCTGTCCCAAATCCCTTCTTTTTCTGATAGTTTATCGAAATTTTTGAAATTGTTCGAAATATCAAATCTGTTTGAAAAGTTAAAAACAATTATCTCATCCACGTTCATGTTGTCATGACTATAGACAAGTGCGTCGAGGAACCAACTGAATTCGAAGTAATGTGTCGCGCGATAACCGATAAACGAACGAAGTATATAGTTTGATTGTTCTGATATTAGAAATGTCACTGATGTATGAACCTGTGTAGAACATTATCAATTGAAGATCGAGAAGGCAATGATGAGATAGAAAAAAAAATGATGAAGAGAAATTCTGATGTGTTTTGAACGAAAAGATCATCGAATTGAAAAAAATATCATTGATATCAGAAAAAGGACACTCAAATAAAATCATAATAGTTAGTAAAAAAAGAACATCATACTAAAAAGTCAAATGAAATCAGTTGAAAGTTGAACAACCAAACTATATATTTTTATGTGTTGCACCGACAGATTTCATCCGGAGATCATCTTTTTATCCAGATGATCTGCCAACAGATTCATTGATTTCGTTGTACCGAAATCTTCGGTCCATTTTTTATTTTTTCTTCAATTTTTATATCAAACCATCTCCACTAAACAACCCGGTCTGACTGGACAAAGACCGCGCACACCGATCCGGGCAGACTCAAAAGGTTTGTCAGTCCCTTTTTCAATAATTTCAAAGTGAACATCTAGATTTAAGACGGATATTCAGATTACCAGGTTTCAGATTTCGGATTTCGGATTTTATGTTCGTGTTTCAAAACATAAAAAATGATTTCAAAATAAAGGGTTTCCATAAAAATTAGTCAGAAACTAATATGCACTTTTAGCTTTCAGAACAGAAATCCACAAATGTTTCACTAAAGGTTTCAATTGTTTTGTGATTATTATTACGAAAGTTCCGATCCCTTTTTAAGATATTTAGTGCTTTATTTCAAAGATCCAGCAAGAAATGGGAAAGTGCATACATCGGTTTCAAAACCGTATATTACCTTTTCACTTCTCAAAAAGTTCATCACATTTGACACGTGTTTTGTTCCGAAGAAAGCCACTTAATTGAAGGTTTCTGTGTAACATCATCTCAAGAACTGTGATGAAACCATTCTTAGTCTAGATCACGAAGTGACGTGTTGATTCTGATCAGGAGAAGCTAATTATGAGTCTACTCAGAAGAGTGTCTAAACGTAGGCGGAAGAAAGAAAAAAGGAGATGACAATTAGGGATATGAGAATTAAAGAACAAATGAGATCAGACTGACGATAAGAAGTCACTTAACTTCTGGAATAAATCAAAGAGTTGGATGATTGTAGAATCAGTCGATTGCTTTCTTTTGTATCGAACGGTACACTGAAATAGAAATGTATTCTGTCAATTGGGATCAGAGATATCAAAAATATGTCAGCCTATGAAGTAACAGTTACTCTGATCATGATGCCGGTAGAAATAAAAGTGAGCGACACAATTTTCCATAAGAAAATGGGTCCCTTGTATCTTTCTGATTGTGGTTAACAAATACCAGTTTCTCCTTGAAAATACACCATCATAACACACATTTTGTCTAATTCCATCCAATGTTTGAGTCATAATCTGTCAGATTAGTCTGGAACTTTGTCTGCAAACTTTTTATTCAAAACGTACTTTATTCAATTCCATAAAAAGTGCACATCCCTTCAATATTTCAATTCTCTTTTTTTTCCATATTCCATCATTTTCCCAGAAAGAGATTGAAATGACATAATGTTGCTCTTCCAACCGTGAATCTTATAATTGCATTTCAAATGATGAATTTCTTTGGAATTTCTATTTGAGAGCATAATTTCTTTTTAAGAAATTTTAAGCTTCCTCAAATCAGAAGACTTGTTTGGCAGGTTTAAAAATGAATTCGGATCTATGCTTTCCGTTGAAAAGATAATCGCTTATCCAATTTTTTGTGTTTCTGACTGAATATGTTTGAGTGAATTGTTGACTAATATGCTACATATGCCCTTTTCGGGAAAAAGTCCAAAAGATTCGAAATGACAAAGTTTTCTTGTCTCATGACAATGGAGATCACAAATCAAAATAATTTCTTTCACACACTTTCCATTTGACTATACACTTTCCGTGTTTCGTTACATCTGTGTGACGCGTGGATTCTTGGGATTATTCATACTTTCAGACAACATAATCAGGATGAAAATAGAATATTACAAGATTCCATTGCAATGGATTCAGAGAGAGAATTAGAGTGCATCAAAGTGCACATCCGTTTCTAGAAATTCATCAGACTCTTGCACAAGAAAACAAGGAAAAGAACCGTCCTTCAAATCCTTATTTGGGTATTCGGAACAAAATGAAATAATAGTATGGAAATGAAGAAATTGTTATTGAGACACATCACAGTATTGAAAAATAACAAAAAATGGATTCATGTCGTTGGAACCAACAAAAGAGGTGTACTGAATTTTATACCAGTTTCAAACTTTGAGTAGAAGAATCAAAACTGGAATGATTACCGCCAAGTTCGCTTTCCTAAAAACTGAATGTATCTTACGCTGGATTTTTAAATTTACAACATATCTTCATCAGACTAAATCAAGAATACTTTCAAAACACAGTATCTTCAAAGAATGAATGTAATTCAAATATGTTCCGGAGTCATCAATTAATTCAAAAGAATGCATTTTCCATCTGTTTCAGATCCTGCTATCCACCTGTCCTTTTGCTACCAACTCTTGCGTAACTCATCCATACAGGCTGTCCTTATGTTACGTGACCTCTTGTGTAATGCCTTGCCATTCGTACCTAATCTCATCAGGATGCTTCGTGCCACGCCTTCATCCTCTTCCGTTCAAAAAACAGTATAAATAGAGAACAGCCTTAGATATTTTTCCTCTTCTTCGAACGTTCTTCGATATGAAATCACTTCTACTCTTCCTGTTTTCTCTTTTCTCCGTCGTCGTCACCTATGATATTCTGGAGACAGATTTGAACAATTCAAAGAGAAATGATCAATTAGTTATCAATCAATTGGAGGATAATCAACTTGGACATTTAGAAGAATCGATTCCTCGTTCGAATCGTGCTTCTAGAATTCAAGGCGGCAAAATCCGATTCTGTGGAAGACGTCTCGCTTCATTCATCTTCGCTACTTGCGGAGAATGTGAACCAGGTACATTCGAATTGTGAAATTGATAAATAAACACAGATAACAATTACAGGATACTCCGAGAGTCTTTCAGTTTTGTGCTGTGCCAGATCATGTGATCTCCAAGATATCATCAATGCGTGCTGTCCGAATTCATTCAATAAATAAGATGATTCTTCAGTTTAAATGGATATTTACGGTTTTTTGAAGTTCCTTTTCTCATATACTCGGTACCATTATCTTTTATTTTATTTATGAATATCAATCAACCCAGTTACCGAATATCTTTTTTATTCAATTTTCAATAAAGTTTATCAGTATCCACCTCTTCTTGTTAAAAAAGAAAATGAAATTCAGAAGAAGAGTTCTTATTCGAAAATCGCATCTGAAACAGTTTGAGCCGTTAATCCGATTTGCTTATCAACTTGTTTTCAGAGTCTTCATAGTTTGAATGTTCTCGTATCATCTGTTTTCAATTCTTTACTATTTCATGTTTATCTGACATTATCCCTCATTTTAAGATCTAATTTCATATTCAAAAACAATGAGAGACTACGAGAGAAAAGTGAATCAAGTGTTTGAAATAGCCGGAAAAAAGAAGCCTATAATTAGCAGAGCCAACAGATTCTTGATGATTCAATTGTTCATGTGATGCTTCTGCTTTCCCATTACTCTCTGTTGAAGTTGTCACAAGTGTGTCGTCTAGTTAGTCATCTGAAGGTGTCATACGAGTGAGCGAGACACGCTGATAAACAATCCAGCTGCATACGAATTGTCAATTATTAGTGTATGCTATATATTTGAATCGTGGGAGAAATGTAGGACAACGTCATCGAGTCATTTGAAGTTTTGTCTGACCTAAGTTCTGTCGACTCAAAATGATAGTGTCTTCAATACGATTTCCCAGAAGCCCAAAAGGACCGTTGTCAACAAAGTTCCACGCAGTACGTCATTTTTATTATTGACACACAAATATTTGGAAAATGAAGAAAAGAAAGAAGAAAATTGAAGAAGCACAGTAGGAAAATAGATGAAAGAGAAAAGAGACGATTAACTCGTAGAAGAGTAAAAGAGACCAAGAAGAAACACATTTAATTGGCGGGAAGAAATGAATTGATCTAGAGAATTGATCCCTATCCATTCCACAGTAATCTCAGCGTCCTGGGCAGCACAATCCAGTTATTTCCTCCATTGTACACATTGATTCGCAGCATGATGTGGCAATGTTCGTGTTGGATGCTGAAATTCAGATATTGAGACAATGTCTTGAGGTGTTTGATGAAACTCACTTGTACATTCTCCTCCACATGTTAACATGACAATCTTCCACACACTTTTTCCACACATTTTCATTTTGTTGGATCTTCTGCTCCTTGATAAAAAGTTATTGAATCCATTGAATTTAGAATCAGTCAATTCTTCTGTTTCTTCTTCGATTGGAAACTGATTTTCAAAATCATGCATCCAATTTCTCATAAGACTTGTTCTTCCGAGTTGTGCAAGAGTCAGAAGAAAGACAACTACGATGAATAGTTTCATGTTTGATTGAAAGTGAAGAGAAACAAGAATGTTTCAGATTGAATACTGATGTACTGATGGAGCTGAAATCTTTTTTATATCGGACTTGTGAAGCTAAAGAGGGAGGAGTGACGCCGAGTTGATTGTGATAAATATTCAGAAATGGGCGGAGACAAAGAACGAGATGGCTCATAGAAAGCAAAAATGTAGAGAGAGAGATATTGAAACCTCGTGTGTTTCTCAGGTGACTACCGTATGCAAAAATTTGATGCATTAGTGTTGACGAGATTAAGAGAATGTTCAAACTAATCATTTGAAATTTGAAAAAGTGCAAAACAAGAATGTTTATGATTATGAGCAATGATGAAGGATAAGGATATGTATTATGCAACAAAAACATTTAGGAAATGTATTCTTGATGTTAAACAGATTTGTATCCGATGGAAAATCAGAAGAAGGAGAGAACTTGTCTAGAGACACTTCCACCCTCAGAAGGAAGAATTCTCGGTCACACACTTCAAAGTTAAATCTCTGAGACTTCCGAGTCAAAATGAGACTGAGTATGTGGATGATCCGAAACTTCTATGAATAGAAGAAAGCCGAATTTTACAAGTTCGAATGAAGTGAAAACAAGCAAATATGAATATAGGAATATAAAAATGACAGTATATTCATAGAAGTTATTGAAAGAAAAGAGTTGAATCAGATCAGTGATATTCATTCAATGAGCCGGCTTAATAGCAGTTTTTTCAGATCAAAAAACAATTCATTTGGAACGTTGGAAAGTTAATTATTTATAAAATACGGAAAAGAAACAGTTTAATTCTCTCAATGTAAGCCTTCGAACAGATAAATTTTGCTTTTGAATTGAAAATTTTCGAAATTTGTATATTTGTTTGTCTGATATTTCGAAAAGAGAACTAGATGATCCAAAGGGAGTGCATACATCTTACCTAAATGCCAGACAAGTCAAAACTACAAGAATAAAAAAAAACTGAAAAACAATTAGGGATGAGTAGTAAATATTTGAAAAACGTAGAAGTATGAAAACATAATAATTCAACGGATCCTTGGTTTATATGGAATGAAACTATTGTTTATAAGTGAAAGGAAAAGGAAAATCTGGAAGAATCACATGAAAAGGATAGAGAGTCAAAGGGAAATGTTTCTGGAAAATATGTTATTCTGAAGTACGTGAACTACTTGGAAAACGATTTTTGAGAGCCTTATTTGAGAAAATGATGCAACGACAGGAATGAATTCATAGAAAACCATGTTCTTGAAATAGTTTCAAACAAAGTAATTAATTATTTCGATTACTGAGCACAATTATAAATTCTGATGTAAAATGTATTCACACACTTAGAAGAACATTTAAATTTTTCAATTTAAAATTCAATGTACATCATTTTCCCAGACTAGACTTTGTTTTTTGGATTAAACATTTCAGATTAAACTTTTTCTACACTTCATAGAAAAAGGACATTTTATGCGTAGACGATTACGCGGATCTATGAGTTTCAAGAGTTTCTGGAAATGACATTTAGTGAACATTTAGATATTTCCAGATTGCAGACTCTAAAATCTGCAACATTTCCATCTCATTTTCATCATTTTCATATGGTAGATTCACCTCTGGTCTCTTAGAAAAGTACGCGTAGGAAATATCACGAATACTTGTCAAAGAAGTCACTTTTTTTCTGATTATCAATTCCAAGATGTTTCTAAATATTCATGAATCTATTTAACATATATATGACTCAAACTGAACTTTACTTTTTTTGCTCATATTCTATTTTAGAAATCGATAAGGAAACGAAAGGAGTCATATAATGTTGAACGAGAAACAAACCATTTTTCAGGACTTTTAAGTTTTGAACCAAAATTGGGAAGCGATGAAGGAGACCAAAAAATCTTTTGCACTTCTCATTCATAATTCAGGATGACAGGTTACTTGAACTGACCCCACGCGTCTCATTTCCAGGAAGTATCACATGGGTTTACGCGTATCTGTCAACCGAATTTGTGCTGATTCTGGGACGAGGAAGTCTCTAAAAATTGTGTTCTGTTCGTCTTATCTGTAACTAAAAATTAAAAAATGACTGTGGGAGAAGAACCGACTCTTTGGTCTGTTTTGAAAACAATCTCACTTGTTACTATACTCAGAAAATGCAGTGACTATCAGGAAGGAATTTCAATTATGTGTTCTCTCAGAAGTGATCATTAACTTCTATACTTATGATGTTCAAGAGATGAGATGATTGTTCCTATGAAGTACATCTTCCTGAAATCGACGATTAAAGTTGTGATTACCCGAAGAATCAATGTTATGCAGTCCATTTCCACTTGTCTTTTCTCTCCATTTCGTTATTACTGATTTCTTGGAGACAAACTCTGATTCACTTCCATTTAGTCAAACTCACGAGACTCTTTTCATTAGTACGAAATTGGAGTAGCTCAACTTGGATCTCGTCATTGAAACTCCTTTTTCTATGTGATATTTTCGAGAAACTTCTTCTTTTGAACTCGTGAATTAATCCTTTGGATATGTGAAATTATTGTTGTTTCGAGTTGATACAATTCCTAGGGAGTTTCATATTTCATAATTATCTCAACTTGGGTGAATCAGAATAGAAGACGTCAACGTCTCGTTTATGATGTTGTATAGAACATTACTTTTGGGAAAACGTGGATCAAACGTCTATCTAAACAGTGACGTTTCATATAAATAACAATTTTCTGATTTCAAATTGGCAGTTACTAAAAAGTTCAATTGACTGACGAAAAAGATGCATAATTGTTCTTCACTCGAAAAATCTAGTAGTGACCAAATATCCATTTTTAATTACTTTTGGTTCCCAAAAAGTTCAAGATCACAGTTCTAAGAGTTTCGGAATGTTTCAAGTGGTCTGCACAAATTGAAACAAAAAAAAACATATGACATAGGACAACGTGGGAATGAAGCTCAAAGCGTCGAGAGAAAGTTATTCCGAAAGTAGTACAATTTCAGGTCATGGGAATGGGGATTGCAAGAAAATAGTAATTGCTTTGTCTGGCATAAATCAGAAAGAATGTTGCATGGTTAATTCAATGGTCACTGTTCAATTTATAGATTCATATTCAATGATTCCAATGAAACTTGAATATTTTCTCTTACAAGGCGCCGTGTCGTCGTGGTCAAATTTTATTTACTGTGTCATAAGTTCAGTCATTGTTTAAAAGATAATACCGTTTTCCACAATGGTCAGCTAATTGCTTGGAACATGCGCAATCAAATCCTGTTCAATCAGTGACCTCAAAAAAAGAAACATGTGGGTTGTACTGTCTGTCTTACGAAAGGGCGCGTGCAGTTCTTATTCCCGTTCCCCATATCGTGATTTATTTGAGAAAAGTAGGAGAACACGAAGAGAGTTGAACTAATTTTTCCTACAGATAAGGAATTGGGATCACTTTGTGTGATAAGTACATATCTTATCAAAACGTGTTCTATTTCTATTCTTTCTCTGTGTGATGTTAACTTCCAGTTTCGAAATACTTATTATTGAGATTCGAACACTTTTCAATTGAAACTTCATACAAAGTTTCACCTTAATCTTATCTTCCGCCGCATTTTCTTCCCTCTCGTTTCTCTATTTTTCTTGATTTGTAGACTTTTCCATGCTCGTATTTTGTGGCATCACAGCCTCTCTCATCAATTTCTGTTCACTCTCGTGTCGAGTCTTGATCCAACACGCCTTCATTGTCTCTCCGCCCCTTGGCCCACCACAGGCGCCAATTACTTATCGTTTTCGATCGAGTGAGAGGTTTATAGACTCCTCCCTTTTCTTATAAACTTGTATAAAACGTCTGGGAAGCGGTTAATAAATCATTTTTCGAATGTTTTCTTTTTCTTTCAGTCTTTTCTTATTTTATGTTTGTTTTCAGACTTTCGAATAAACAGAAAATGAATACATCTGTTATTCTCATTATGATGGGCACTTGTCTTGTTGTAGCAGTGAGTGCTTCATTCCACAAGACACAAAACACTGATCAACTTCTGAAAGAGATAGAATATGATCTGGAGTTTGAGGATGCCGTCAGAAAACTCTCCCGAGCTCGTCGTGTTCCGGAATCGAAGGTCCGCTCATGTGGCCGAAAGCTAGTGTTGTACGTACTTACAGTCTGCGAAACGTCTTGCGATCCAAGTATGTTTAATGAATTGAAGAATATTCAAACAGTGAAACTAGATTTCTTTTTTTCAGAAAAAGGAAAAGAAGTCTCGATTCTCTGCTGCAACGAAAAGTGTTCGGAGGAAACGATTAAACAATACTGCTGCCCTGATCTATAAGGTTTTGAAACTCTTTCGATTGAGCTGTTTTCCATTAGAATTCTAATTATTTCGATCTCTCTAAATCATCTCTTCCAAAACGTATAATACATTGAATTTATCAATGAAAACTGTTATTATTCTGAAAACTGTTATAATCGTTACTTATTGGTTTTGAAGCAGAAATAAAAAACGTCTGATCTCGACTTAATGAGACTTCGAACATAGTAAAAAATTCTTTAAATCTTTGAATCTCTGGACTCCATCAAAACCATATCGAAAGCGCAAATCGAATTTCACGGAAGTTGTATATTGAATATGTATAGACAGTGTTTCCACTCGTTTTCCGTATTCAGTCGCTCTCCTTTCCGATGTATTCCTTCTCAATCACCAATTTCTAAAAACCTTTTCCCACTCATTTTCAGAATTCAACTTTTCAATTTCTTCTTGATTCTCAATTTCATCATCTGTCTAGCCAATGTATATGATATTGTTACATCAAAACTCAATGATGAATCGACGACATTTTTGGCTTCTTGAGCTTTCTCTGTCTCTTTTTCTCTGTCATCCGCAATTACTCCTGCATAACTAGTCTCCGCCCCCTTGTTCGTCTACGGAAAATTGTTAAAATTAAGATTGAAGCGTGAGAGTGAGAAAAGAACAGAAGGTGAAAAGGATAAAGGGGCGTGGCCTCTGACATGGATTGATAGGTCCGGCCTCTGTTGCTCCTCCCACTCGGACGCTATAAAACGACTCCTATTCTTTACATTATATTAGTTTGTTTCATATTAAACTGAGCTATATATATATCATTTCTACATCATCATGAATTTATTACCTACTCTCATCTTTTTGTTTACCATCGGCATTGTAACCGGCTCTTTACGGCATTTCGACTCCTCATCAGTTGAAAACAATATTCGGTTTCTTCATGATCTCCAGATGGAAATGCAACTAGATAAGTCATTAGACAAACCAATGTCCCGTGTACGTCGAGTACCTGCTCCAGGAGACGCAAGAGCCTGTGGACGCAAACTGGTTCTTTACGTATTGACAGTATGCGAAGACTCCTGCAACCCAAGTAAGTTTCTTCAAACTCTAATTCATTTCATTCTTGAAACTAATTGAATTCCAGAGCACGGAAAAGACATAGCGACACTCTGTTGTGCACAACAATGTTCAGAAGAGCTGATCAAGGAAGCATGCTGTCCATCGTCATGACTTCTGCTTTATTCATCTTATTTTTTTTGTACAAATGCACTTGGTCCTCCGTTTTCTTTCATGGTCTCACAATCTCCTGCTTATCAAATTGATCTCAATGTTTTGTATCTCGGTGTCATATTTCAACCCGTTTAAACTTTTACTCATAAATATTTTTCAACTAAGTTCTGATGTCTTCACAGGTTGTTTACGGATGTGAGATCTGTCCAAAGTCATTCGAAAAGAAACGAATTTCGAACTAATTGTTCCGCTTTCGTTTCCAAACTGAGTCCGCCACTGCGTTCTCTTTCTGTCCGTCGTCCGCTTCGTTTCCGCTCCCAGTCGCCTGCTCTTTGAAGAGCACGTGACTTTTGAGCAACACCTGTCAGGGAGCCGGCCAGAAATCTGAAGTGCGACATCATTTGCATCTTCCGTTTCAATTGTTGCCGAGTGCATTGTGTGCAGTGCAAAAAAATCAAAATCAGTTGACAACGTAATTGATTGATGAGTCTGAAGCGCAGAAGCTTCGATTTTCAAGACGCCCGGAAGTTGAAATTACCAGTGCTGTCATTCAAGAATCTTCATAATTCCCAGTGAAAACAACTGGTATCAAAACAAAAACAACTATACGGATAGTATAGTGGATTATATGTTTTCAGGTGGTTCTTGTTGAGACAACGATTCTCTCTAATTATCAGTTAGCTTTACTTTTGTTTTGTGTTCGGAGAACCGTGAAGATAACTAAAATCCTTCGTAGACACTTGTAATTAGAATGGGAATTGGACTCTGATTATTGGATTTGGATCATTTTGAGTTCTAGGAATTCTTGAATGATTCCGAACTCTGATGAACCATCTCTGAACCTCTGAACATGTCTCTGAACCAAATGGGAACCTCTATACAACATCTAAGGATTCCACTATTCTAGGGACTAATAACTCAATTTCCATTCGCCCAACTATGAAGCTCTTTTTCTAAACTTCCAATCACTGAGTCTTCTGGAATCATGCCAATTCCCACCCCTCTTCACTTTCTCTTACTTTGTGATCTTTATTAAGAAGTCTGGGAAACAACACGTCACAACAAGATCAGTTCAAACGAGTTCAGGATTTCGGAAATCAGACGAGAGAATATAGAAACTCAAACTATTTCGTCAATATTACTGTATTTGGTTCAATGTTTTTCAATTGATCAATGTGTGACAGATAGTTCTGAAGTAGTTTGATTCGGAAAACTAGTCGTTTTGGTCTGATGAAATGCAACATTTATGTTATCTGAAGATAGAAAACTTCGAAAAGAAAATCTCAAATCGAAAGCCAATCAAATATGTTCCGATAAACAGAAACTAATGATCGTTTTGAAGAAACTATCATTCACTAAAATCATAACTTTTTGACGGCCTTCAGAGAACTGTAGCTGGGCCTGATCGATGATTCATTTCATCTTTTGAGTCTCTGATATAACTCTTTAGTGATCATTAGACCAGTGTCAATTTCTGTTTATCACTTTCCATACTTCTTACTCAGAAGTTATCTCAAACTACAATTATTTACAGCAACTAGTAACTTTTGTGAAATCAGAAGTCACTAATCCATGTGACGATGCACTCCAAAAGTTTAAAGTCTCATGATTAACTAGTTAAAGGTTCTCGTTTCAAAGAATTGAACTCCTGAATTTCGTTTCGTAAAAGGACGTCAGACGGAAACGTCGTGGGAATACATATACGTCTGATGAAGCGATCAAACGGTGCACAACTCAAACTATGCATTTCATTTCGAAAGGAAATTGAAAATCTGAATTGAAAGTTGCACGCAGTCTTCACTTGATTTTTGGTTGTGATCAATAAACATATTTGTGATTTGCAAAAAGATAGGGGAGGCCTTATTGAAAAAAAAGAAACGGTATTTAGCTGTAGATGATATCGCAACATGGACACAACGGAATCGAAGTAGAATTCGACCCCTTCCCTCTCCCTTTCTCTCGTAGACTAGACAGTTTCACCCCCAGAAGACGTCTGGTAAACAAGATTTACACCGAGAGAACGACCATGAAATTTGATAATTAGTCATTTTAACGGAATGTTTATATGATGACCGATTACTATCATTTCTTGTAGCTTTGATCTCAAATTGAAGAAAAAACGATGAGGGATTTATATGGTTTGAGAAAATGAACATTATTCCTAAGAAGTAAATGGATGTATCTAAAAGTAGAACATGTTATCAATGATCTGATTATCTAACTTAGTTAGTCTCGACAGTTCTTTGAAAGTTTCAGTGAACTCTTCATTTGAAGTAAGGAAGCAGAAGCGGTACCTGTCTACCAACCTTGACATCCTTTCTCTTTTTCTCTATTAAAATCAAAGTGGCTTCCCCTATTTCACCCAGATCATTGTCTTTTTGGCGATCATTTCAGTTCGGAATAGTGCATTCCTACTAATTCGTTCGGAGAAGTTCATTTTAGAAATCAATTTTCTAACTGATGTTTTGAACTATTCTCGACAGATTACGTTTGGAAACTTAAGAGTACGAACGAAAGACAGGGATAATTATCAGATCATTGGCTGATTTGAGAATTTTTTAGAAATGTCGACTGTCTAGCTCATTTCGTTCATTTCTAAGTTTCAATTATACATACGCAACAAAATGTGATTTGTAAATGTCTCAGAAAATGATATGTTCAGAAAAAGAGTTGCACATTGGAAAGTAGATGATTATTATTAACAAAAAGATCTCAATGTGAAAGAGGCTTTCACTTGAAATAACCAAAGAACTTTCTAATGATTGATGCATAAATGGGCCATTGATTTCATTCAATTAAGTCTCTGTTCTGTTTCACATCTTCTTCACATTTCGGAACAGTTTCGTTCCTGATCAGAACACAAAGTTAGCAAGGATAATTTCGACAGAATTGCTACAGTTCAGTACACTCAGAGACATTAATGAAACTTAGCGAGAGAATAGGAACAAGAACAAAGAATTCAGTAAGCGCAATGGCGTTCAGAATTTCAAAGAAATCGACAATAGTTTTTTTTTGTTAAAAATTCGAAATCATTCAAATGTAGGACAAATCCCAAACGAAGTTCTTTTTGATAATCGAATGTACTGCGATAAAATATCAAAGTTGGTTGATTCGGAAGTCACATACTCAAATTTAGGATTTGTTATGTATGTTTTCATTTCTCTTCAACTGATACTCTTTCGTGTCAAACTTTCCAAGAAGTTCTTTAAACTTCATATCTTGTGAAGAACACACTATTCAAGTTAATAACCAATGTACTTGTCTTTTTAACATCAAAGATTAGAAATTCACCCTTCAATTACAACAAATCACAGACAGTCTTTGCTCATGAAAATGTCTCTTCGTGATCGTCATTTCTATAATTATAACTTCATACGTGCATAACGTCTAATATTTCTTTGCGTCATAATGTATCAGAAGTAGAATCAAACTTTTGGTATTGGTATCAACTATGAATACCATGGGGACTTCCAACTCATGAGATAAGATATTTTTGAAGCGTAGAAGTCTCAACGCTGCGTTGTCTGTTACGTAAGAAAATATAAAAATGACGTGTTGATGAAGCAGACAACTTTAAATCAAAAGTTTCAATTGAAAACAAATCAACGAAGAAAGGAGGGATGGAGGAGGACTATTTCGAAAACATTTTTTTGTAAAGAAACAGGTTTAGTTGGTGTGTTGCTTCGGAAGTATATAAATATCAAACAATCGGTTCAGATATTCAGAAATTGTATTCCCTTTATAAAGGCTATAGCATTCTTCCTCTCAGAGAGACGACTTATTCTAATTGACCGAACTTACAAGTCTTTTGACAATTTGGAAGCCAATCCAAGAAGAGAAATGTCATTGCCACTTGGTTCGATCCTACCTGTGAATATTCTCTAATATTCAGATAATTGCAATGATTAAGATTCAATGGAACTTGTTTTAGCATCAAACTTCATGCTTTTACGATTAGTCATACTCTCTCATACATATATAGTAAATCAGTTTCCTGATCGTATTTTTCCTTTCCGTAGACGTAGTTATCCATATAATCGGTCGTTCTTATTCTGCCCGCTTGATTGGTTTTTTATCGGATTACATGCAAGATGAAGTGCGTCGTTGATCAGAATACTGTAGGTTTTAGACTAAGATGTTGAGCATAAATACAGATAATCAGGATATCTACAGTGACCCAAAATGTATGACTCAGTGAGTGGTTGATGGAAAAAGATCGAACGATATTGGTAAAAGGAAAAGATTCTAGGGGACCGAATATGTTAATCCTCTCTTAATTTCTAGACAATTTCCTATTTTTTATACCTTCCAGACATTCTTTATAGGTGTATCCCATCTTTCTTTGAACTTCCAATTTTTGGTTTTTGAGATGATTGGGAGGGAGAGAGGAAGAGAGAAATTGTATAGAGATTGGGAAATGTGAATACAAAATTATTTCGGAAACGTTGGAGTAGGATAAAATACGAAAAGTGTCTGGACGAAGGTGAAAAGTGACGCTTTTACGAAATTTTGAAAACAAAGGGATATGTGATTTAAACTTTCAATTATATGGGATCAATTAATAACTGAAATGAAATGAAATATCATTTCAATGGACAACAATACTTCCGAATATCCTGATCATTGCATTGTTGATGACAACATTTTGTGGCCAAATTCACTTCTGCGCCTGTAAATCAATCGAAATTATTTGAGTACCCATTGAACAAAAACTGACTTATGGAACACGGTCCTCCACATGTTCGCTTCACGATTTCCAAAAACTTATGCCCACATGTGTGGTATTTAACAGAATCGGGAATCCGCCTTCTTCGGACAAAAATGGCGATTGGATGGTGCATTCTCTTCAAATAACTTGATCGAGACACGACATGATTTCTTCTATTCTGACTATTAGAACTCATCGATACAGCGAATGAATCGATAATCGGAATCAACAAAAGAGCAATGAAAGTGATTACTAGGAAGCTCATTTTTTGTAAATTTCAAGCGTCCAATAGTTCCGAATCATTTTTATATTCATTGGGCGTGGATTTTAAATGTCAAATACAAAAATTCTGGTTCCTTTCATTCAAATTATGTACTTTCAATCAAACTGAAAGATTATCTGAAATCGAGAGTTGTCTGGAATACTTGTACTCGGAAATAGAATTATTCTGAAAAGTTCCGAATAATTACAGGCATTAAAGAATCGAAACACAAAAATTATTTGTTTCAAGATCAATTCAAATGTATCTTTTGTGCCAAACTTTTGAATTTGAAGTTTAAATGTTCAAGAATTCAATAGAAATGCCATGAAGACAATTAGGGGAAACGCAGAAATGATGATAGATTCGGAATACTGTATTCGAATGAAACTACATTTCATCAAAACGATTCACTATTATATTAAACATGAAATCTCGTTTTTCTTTTAATTTTAAGACTCAAATCATCAATAGTACAGTATGCACTCATTTCCGGATTTTCCAGACATCCGAAACATTCATTGGTTGATCCAAAGGATTAATCTGAAAAGAATTCTACGATTGTTGTTCTCTTTTTTTTTGTTGATTCTTAGTCTAATCCAGTTATAACCCATTCAATTGATCAAATAGTCTTGCATTCGGATTATTTATTTCTAGAAAAATATCTGACAGAAAATATACGAAACTTAATTGAGAGGGGTACCCTCAAGAGACTCTAAAAATCCTCGGAAGGAAACAAAAATGTTTTAGCAGAGCAACTGGGTTACGAATTAGTTTTTCGCATCAATTGATTATTTCTTCCGCTCAAGAAACCATCTTCTAATAAAAGTTTCAGTCCTCACTAGTAACTATTCCTGATTCCGTTCTTGGTTCCATATAGGATACTTGAAAAACAGAGTACTGAATTTCCTAATGACTTCATTCGTTTTCAAGACAAAATTTTTAATTTTTTTCGTCGAGAAATCTTTAATTTTCAGTCGGATTAAATGATAATTCTCTCATTATTTTATTTTTATTTATTGTTTCATAATCTAGTTTAAGAACACATTAAAAGCATTAATCCTTTAAAGGATTCGTTTGTTCGAATGGATTTGATAATTGTCTTAGGAAATGAGAACTTTTTTCAAGTTTTCAAGTATCCGGGATCAAGGAATGAAATGGATGTTAAATCGTTTGGAGAACTCAGATGCCACGAGATCGTTCGTGGATACTGTCACCAACCACGTGGCTTTATTATCCTTCATGGTTCAATCAAATGATTTTATTAACTGTCGATTCTAATTGATTTCCTAAATTTATCGTCAATTTTATTACTTACTTTCTGCCTCACACACCGAATTTACCCTTGAAACCTTATCTTAACTTGTTATTTTCTTCATTCTTTCTACCATACTTCGGAGGCGGAGTTTCAACAGCCATTCATATAAAACCTATCAACGGCGATTCGAATATCGTTCCGTCGATTGAGATGAGCATCAAATATTTATTATTCATCCTTTTTATTTGTGTTATGAGAATTGAATCCACCAGATTCGATTCTTCAAGTGCGTCATCTGAAAGTGCCAAAATCGAGAAGAACTTAGTCGAAATAGTAGAAATTCTGATGAAAAGGAAAGATCATCGAGCAAGATTCAGCAGGCATGCTCACCACAAGACGCATTGTGGAAAAAACGCATTACGGAGAATCGGAGAGATATGCTCTAACGGATGCACCCAACATGATGGTAATTGAATCATTTGACATAAGTGATATGAATAGTTTTCAATTTCAGACGTCTTGGTTCATGAATTATGCACATCGAGAATCTCCGATGATGAAATAAAAAAACGATGTTGTTCTGAATAGTCTACTGATTGTTGCAACAGCTTCTTCTTTCCCTGTCGAAAGGATCTGATTTGAATGCCAATTTCATGATAATCATAAAAAACAACTGGCCTATCTTCAACTTTAATTATTCCTACCTCATATTTCTTCGATTTTCCAAAATGAAAGCATGAATAAATATCAGAAGATACTGTTTTAAGCTTCAAAAAATCATTCTTAAGAAGATTCTTTTCCGAATTACTCGATTCGTCAAATATGAATTGTTTACTTCAAGAGAACAGTGGAATGAAGTGACCGTAATGGTGTAAAGAAGAAAAAGGAGTTTGTGAGTCATGGCGCCTTTAGGGTAAGACCGTGTCCATCCAGTTACAAAAAGAATCATGTGATGTTCCTGATCTCTGACGTTGGTTTTGATTGTTTTGGACTTTCCAGTTTTCAAGTATGCCTGGAATTGTAGACTACGAAAGTTTTGATTCCAATTTCAACTTAACAAATACTTTATCACGTTTTCAAGTGATCATGCCATTAGAATAGAGTATAGTTGAAGAAGAATTAGTCACTTCCAGATATTGATGTCGGATTGGGTGTTTCTTGGACATGAGCTACCGTATATCATCCAAATGTTTCATAATCTTGCGAAGGAGATAAACCGATTTCCTCTGAATAAGCTACACCCCTCTCACTTTGGCCACGAAGTTTGATCATCTTTGGGATAATAGCTTTCAAATAACGAAATATATGTCAAAGGGACTTGTGGCATCCGGAAAAAAAGTTTACAGGATTTATTGCGAAACAAAATGAACAAAGCGTGAAAATTCCATTCAAGGAAGTTTCGAAATATTTCGTAACTGGAGAAATCAAATTATAGTTACTATGAATGGATGAACGGTTTCGTAATCTTGTGAGGACATCATTTTTAGTGCATTTGGAAGAAAGAGGGATTTAAATGTTGAATGATTACTCTGAAGAAAGCAAAAACTTAGTTCTTCTTTTTCTTCATCAGAAATATTGTTAAGACAGACTGTCAAGAACTCTCGAATGTATGGTTCCCTTCTTCTGTATTCTTCTCTTTTCATGATTTCTGTTTTTATCTTTCTTACAAGGGAACCTTTTAAGTCGAGGTTGTAATTTGCAAAAACCATTGATGCAGTTCGAAAGAACACTATTGAAAACCTATATTTCCGTTTTCAAAAGCTGCTTACGAGACCTCTGAAGTCACGTTTAAAGTACTGAATTTCTGGAATGACAAGCAAAGAGTTCTAAAAGTTCAAACGTTTGACCCAGTTTTTACCCCTTCAGAGGTCTCGTAAGCAGCTTTTGAAAACGGAAATATAGGTTTTCAACAGTGCTCTTTCGAACTGCATCGATGGTTTTTGCAAATTACAACCTCGACTTAAAAGGTTCCCTTGTTAGAAACCAAACTAATAGAATTAAAGAAAAACGCTAGACTAAGTTTATCCAAAAGATTATCTTTTATCCTTACAACTTATTCTTAAAAGATAATCCAAAGAGTCTTCCCTCAACTGATTTCAGCTCATGCTCTTTACTGTTTCTGATTCACGTTGACCGATCTGGATTTGGTTCAAAGAACAAAAGGGACTCCCGAAGAGGTTATTTGGAAAACACGCATAAAAAGGGTTTGCCGGATGTTTCACGTGGAATGCTCTAGAAAATGGAAAACTAAAAAAATAATAATTCGGGGGAAAAGTTCAATTTTAAACAAAATATCATCGAAACGTTAAGAAGTCAGCACTAGAAGATACCAATAAGTGGTTAGCACAGATCTTCGATTCGATAATATTCTATCCGATGTTCAGATAATGACTAAAATACAAGAAGACGTTCTTCCAAAATGGGTTTCCCTGTGGCTCTTCGTCTCTGGAATGATCTGCACCTATGACGTGGCATACACAATGAACCGCCCGTTCACCAATGATCCAGCCAGTCGGAAATCAAATTTATTGTTTGGTGGATGTAAGATTTTGATAAATTTGAAGGTCGAAAAGAATGCGTTTGAAAATAAGAAACTTCCTTGCGATAAGATTAATGATAATTATCTTGATAACCATATAATAGTTGCGACACTTTTCGAGAATTTATTCGCACGAAAGAACACTTTGGCCATGAAAACCATGCAGTTTAATTACTGATAAGCGTAGTTTCTTTCCTTTTTAGACGCGATATCTGATATTTCTCTGGGCGTATACGGATTCCCTTTTGTTTATCGAAATGGTTAAAACACAAATCAAATTTTGCAAAGTTTTAGAGATGAAACAGAGGGAAAGAAGATGAAAAAAGGGAATTCATATCATATAATTTCCATTTCAAAGGGTAGGGACACTGAGAAAATTCGTTCTTCAGGGGCCCTCTATTCATCGGTGGATCGTCATTATCTAACTACAAATGACGTCTTCACGTGTTCAACAGGACGTGTAATGCTTCTTGAATGCCTACTGAATTTCCTTGCAATCGGTTTGGCTGCTGCTCGTAATCGGCATGGACTTCTTCTTGCTTTTACTTCAAATGTAATGGTTCTTTGGAAGACAATTCTCTTCTTTTCTGTCTTTTTGGCTCAACCGGAGGGACACTTGCCACCGATGAATCCAAACAAATACGTTTGGTCGAAGTTTATGATTTTCTGGATTCCAAACGGTTTGTTTATGTTTTGAAATTGAATAACCTCACGATGGTTTTACCTTTCGTTTTGAAATATTTACAAAAACGAAACATTATGAGAATTGAAGAGGAAATAGAGAAAGAAAAAGATTTATATATACCGGAACTTTAGTCTTTCCCACTAATCAACGCCCCAGTTCCACCACTTTTTCATTCTTTCTAACCTATATTCATCTGCATCGGAAAAAGCCAATAGTTTATCCAGGAAAGCTATCGGACTTTAAGTATAGAACCGAGCTGCCCTAGGATAGACTCTTGGCTAATCCGTGTCATTTCTTATTTCATTTATTCAGGTGTATGGATTGTAATGCCAACACTTGTTCTATTTGCTCTTTGGAATAAACTTGCTCTGCCACCAAAGATGTCTGAAAAGTACTGGGAAGCAAGTAATAAATGTAGAGGAGATTTGGATTTTGAAGATCAGAAAAAGGTATCACTCGATTGAACTCTCTTATCAAGATTCTCATAAATTTTCGCTTTTGACGCCTTTCCCCAAAAGTTTATTTGTGTGCGTATGAAGATTGAAATCTACAAAAAACCGATCTGCAAACTGAATCTCTACGTTTTCCCATTTTGAGAGAAATGTGTAAAAATGATATTGTAATTTTGTAATGAGTGCGTATTCTGATGCAACAAAAACTGGAAAATGACATGGATTTCAAAGATTATCCATTTCGATATTGGAACGAACGTAAGATCATGGTCAGAATTTTAGAACGGACACAGAACATACACGTTTCAAGTTTTAGAGTTTCGAGAATTAGAAACGGTGACAGTGGTGACGACTAGTCGCCACGAGTTGTAAAGGAACACTGCTTAGAATAAGATCAGAGAAGAGTAGAATATATTTTTGAGAAACGGAGTTCAACCATTCATCATACCACATTTTCAGATTCTCATCTATGATATGTTTCTTATAACTGTTTGTAGAAAGTAGACTGAACCTATATCTTTTTTTCAGTTTCTCTGTCATTGCTTCTCAAGTATATTCAATTATCTTCGACTCTTGCTGAACCCCCCTATTTGTTTTGTTTCAGAACTGATCTTCCCAGTTTGTTCTTCGCCAAATAAAAGCTTACGTCACCTCAGTTTTCGTATCCGATTTCTTTGAAAATCTGAACGATTCTAAGAGAAAAACTCTTCGAAAATCCCGTAAATGTTCATTTGTTTTTTTCAAAAAGGTGTCTGTCACTTAACCGCTTCTAGTTGCAGACCGCGACAAAAACTGTTTCATTCTGAAGATCTAAGATGTTGATAACTGAGAAAGGCGGTGAAATTGTTAGAAATTATTGAAAGATGATGATGACGATGTTATCGGAATTCTGAAATCTGAAATGGAAATAGTAATGGAAATGGGTACACAAACAAATGCAAAGGCTTTGAGAATCTGAAGAAAACATAAGGAAAAGATGAAGAAGCTGAACTTGTTGTTCCTTTTTCACACTTTGAAAGACAGCTTAGATGATATCTTTCATGAACAGTAACTGGTTCAAAGAGCAATTAACAAAAGATAATATCATTCGACAGTTCCCCTTCTTCAGGAATTGTTTCCAACTGAAATGATTCTAGATGACATTCCATTGAAACGTTGAAACCACATTCGTTTGCATGGGTCATTAACCCAATGCCCTTACCCTCCCACTTCTTTTTTCTCTTTATTCTCACTTTCTCTCTTGCAACAATCAAAAAAAGAGTTGACAATGAAAATAATGTGATCCGTGTCTTTTTCTGAAAAAAAAAACCTCAGAGTACCCGAAGAGGCGTAAATTATGCAACACCAATGATTTGAATAGGGCCATACTCTGCCCTCTCTTGTCGTATTCAAATCAAGATTAGAAGGCCGGAAAGGGGGTGAAAATGGTTTGTATATGGCGTATGAATTAAAGAGAGAGAGAGATGAAATGAGAGTATAGAAAATGTGTGAATACAGATGTACATACGGGTAGAACGAAGACACTGTGGAAAGGTGTGAGAATGTAAATGAGACAACCAAATTTGATTTGTTACGTGAAAAGCTGCCAATCGGACGGGGTCAAGTGCTTTTCCGTTGAGACGACAAAAGTCTACAGGAATTTTTGTAGTTTGTGGGAGAGTGAGGGCTATTAGAAGACAAGATTCATTCTTTTTTTTTGAGGTATTTAGGAAATTGGTCAAATTATGTTGCATTGTTGGCTGGGTGTCATCTCGTTAAAATGTCCATGTATCTTCTCAAGTATCTTGAAGAATTTGAGAGTTGACTCTCTTTGTTCGAAAAAAGAAATTAGACATAAAATGACATTTATACGGAACTTCATTGTATTCATCTCAAAGTGTACTTCACTTCTGATTTTTGAGAATTGGGAACAGAAACATCAACATGACACAATCGAATTGAATGAGTAATTTACCTGAATAAATGAGTCATCTTCTCAAGTTTCTCACTTTGTTCATTTCTTAAAATCCGCCAGTTCCTGACTCATTATTTCATCAACTGTTTTATCCAGTCCTTCCTTCTTTTTATTACATCCCTTTCGAAATCATTTCGTTTTAATCGGTTCAAAAATAAACAGAAGACAATGAACGAATTCTCGGAAGGAGGAGTGAGGGGAATGCCACAGAATTGTGTTACGTAATCCGAACGGGCCGATCAACATCTCTTTCGATTCTATCTCTCTTCCTCACACAGTGCCGTGGCAATAAATATTAATGTCCGAACCGTGCCAGCTTCTTCTCCTCATCACCCGCACTTTCTTCTTTTGCAGACGTTTTTTTTCGAAAGTGTCGATGGCACGTCTCTACACCTCATTTGCATACGGAACACGCTGAGGAACGGGTTTATCTGCTGATTAGGTTAGGTTGGAATGCGGCGGCATCACCTGAAAAACGAGGACACCATCTGCCACGTCATGAAGAAGCTGAGGAATTCTAAAACGGTTTATTATAATAGTAAAAGAGAGAGAGGGGGAAAGGACGATAAATAGCACACAAAACCCCATATTCTCTCCACAAACTAATCCAGAAATACACCGTTTTGCTTCAAGATGCCGCTGGCCGCACATCCACCTATTATCATAACGATGTTCATCATAAAAGGCGTTATGATCTGGATTCGCTTGAGAAAAAGAGGAGAGAAAAAGAGAAAAGAAAAAGAACAAACTCACAATGACTAATGATTATGGATGAAGAAATAGCACTTATATCTTCTCCCCAAACACACACAGAACACTTTCTGTTTCTAACTTTCCACATATATCGAAAAAATTCGGAAAGTCTTCAGGGGGAGGCTGAAGTGGCTGAGGGAAGAGATGACTGATTAGTTCTTGAAAGGGAAATCGAATTTGTTTCGGTGAGGGATCGAATTTCTAAGAACTTGCACATAAATTGATTTGATTTGACCCTGTGCCAAGGTAATTTGGGCAGTGTTCCAATTATAAATCCATTTTGTTTCGGTTATTTCACTCATGGGAGACTGTTGGACAACCGATTAAACATAAAAATGGATGAGTGACAAGATAATCGGACATACGTTTTTTGAAAGGGAAGATGAGGAAAAGTAGCCGGTCTCTCTGAAGAAAAACTTCACTTTTAAAGGTAATTTCTTTTTCAAAATGTCAAAAAAGTTTATTCGAAGCAGGAAGAAATATTGAGTTCCAGGAAATACTGTTTACGGAATGAGTAATACCCGAAATGTCGGATTGTCGAATATCGTCACACATTGACTATACTTTCTTTTCTTCACATTTACATTCAAATAACTAACTATCGAGTCAAGGTTCGCCAATCGAACGGTCGAATGCATTTCCAACAGTTTTCGACTTACTTCACTTTTTTTTCAATCAACGATTCACATATTGGTCTCGATGTTCATTTGGAAATTCACTACTATCACTTTTTCATAAGTTTCCGCTAACGAAACCCTTTGTCATTTGCCGTGTTCCTGTGTCCGCCGTCAATTGAAACCCTCTTGAATTTCGATTTCATTTAGCATATATATAGATGTATGTCATCAGTTTTTTTCCGTTTTTCCTCTAAAAATTCAGAGAAAAAGAGAGAAAGAGAGAGAGAGAGAGAATGTGTTTTTCTGCTTCTCCATTCCAACCTTTGCATTAACCATTTTTGTAATCGTGTATGTACTCTCTGTAGGCGTGCCTTTTGACGCCGCCCACATTCTGCCGACGCAAGACACCCATTGCGAATGTGCCTCTATAAAAGGCTGTGAAGGCGTTAGACGAAAACCATAACGCTTCTTCGTCTTAAGTCTGCCAATCTACAACTTTGTGATTCGTTCCTTACATTTCTTCTAATCTTACTTTTGATCTTTATTCGGATTCCTCATAACATATTGTCGTGTATTACATAATCAACTTCCATATCTCAATTCTCTCATTTCAATCTTATTCTTATTGTTCTTTTTTTTGTTTTTCAGAATGAGATTCTCATTCATCTTGGCCGTTCTAGTAGTTGCCATTTATGCAGCACCTCTTCCACTTGTGTGAGTTCTTATTTCCCCCTTATTCCATAATCACCACAATGTTTTAGAGAAAAAATAAAACGCACTCTAGAATTTCTTAAAAAGGCCAAAACGATTGGAGAATATGCTATTAATACGGTAAGCTCTTCTTCTTTTCTGAACTGTTTTCTCGACCGTTTCATGTAACTATTTTTTTTTTATTTCAGCCTACAGGAATATATCCAATCAAAGATATTAATGATGATAACTTCCTTGATATTTTCAAATTCCGTCCGGAAATTGAGAAATTGAGACAAGAGGAGAAAGCAAATGCTGCTGCAGCTGCAAAATCAACTGATGCTGCTGTTAATTCTGCTGATGTTGATACCGGTTACGGAGGTGGTGCTGTCGCTGGTCAGTTATTTTTGATATCCCAATTGTATTAACTTTTATGATTGTTAAGACTCTGCTGCTGCTCCAGCCCCAGAACCAACGCCAGCTACAGCTCCAGAAGGAGCTGCAGAACCTATTCCAACTGCTGTAGAAGGATCAGGATCTATTGAAGGATCAGGTGCACCAGCCGATGTTGCCACGACTGTTGCTGCTGGAGTAGGAGCTGGAGATTCATCGGCACCAGTTACTGAAACTCTGACTGCTGAAACAGAACCAGCTATTGTCCTTCCACCAACTCAACCACCCAAGAAACTTTCTCCACCAGCCAGCGGATATGTCACATCTGATGAGGAGAAGTCTGCTGCTCCGGAAACTGCCCCAGCTGCCGAAGAAACTCCAGCGCCAGCTCCAGCTGCCGAAGAGACCCCAGCTCCAGTACCAGCTCCAGAAGCTGCCCCAGCAGCAGAAGGCGCACCAGCTGGTTACGTTGATGGTACAGCAAACGCTGCAGCTTCAACTGTGGAAGAGACACCAGCTCCAGCTCCAGCCCCAGCTTCAGTAGCAGAGGAAACCCCAGCTCCAGCCCCAGTAGCTGAAGAGACACCAGCCCCAGCTCCAACCGCAGAGGAGACTCCAGCTCCAGCTCCAGCTGCAGAGGAAACTACTGCTCCAGCACAAACGTCTGTTGCTGAATCGGTTTCTACTGCTCCTGAATCAGTGAATCCTTACGATGGTGCAGTTGGAGACGCTAGCTCTGCTCCTGCTGATGTCCCAGCTCCAGCTCCAGCCGCCGAAGAGACTCCAGCTCCAGCTCCAGCTGCCGAAGAGACTCCAGCTCCAGCTCCAGCTGCCGAAGAGACTCCAGCTCCAGCCGCAGAGGAAACCCCAGCCCCAGCGCCAGCCCCAGCTGCCGAAGAAACACCAGCTCCAGCTCCAGCTGCCGAAGAAACACCAGCTCCAGCTCCAGCTGCCGAAGAAACACCAGCTCCAGCTCCAGCTGCCGAAGAAACACCAGCTCCAGCTCCAGCTGCCGAAGAGACTCCAGCTCCAGCTCCAGCCGCCGAAGAGACTCCAGCTCCAGCTCCAGCTGCCGAAGAGACTCCAGCTCCAGCTCCAGCCGCCGAAGAAACTCCAGCTCCAGCTGCCGAAGAGACACCGGCTCCAGCCCCAGCTGCCGAAGAAACCCCAGCCCCAGCGCCAGCCGCCGAAGAGACACCGGCTCCAGCCCCAGCTGCCGAAGAAACCCCAGCCCCAGCGCCAGCCCCAGCAGCTGAAGAGCCCTCCGCTCCAGCTGCCACCGCCGGTTCCTATGATGCCCCATCACAACCTTCAACTGACTCAGCAGCAACAGAAACAGCCGCCCCAGTAGCTGAGCCAATGACCGAAGCACCTGTAACCGAAGCAGCAGCTCCTGAAGCAGCCGGAGCCCCTGAAACTGTCCCAGTTGAAACACCAGCCACCAATGCCGCCACGTTGGAATCTGCTCCTGCTCCAGAAGCTGTGCCTGCCCCAGCTGCCGAAGCTTCTGCTGGATATGACGCCCCATCAAATGGACCATCAGAGGAAACTCCAGCTCCAGCCCCAGCAGCCGAAGAAGCTCCGGCTCCTGCCACCGAAGAGACACCAGCCCCAGCTCCAGCTGCAGAGGAAACTCCAGCTCCAGCCCCAGCCGCCGAAGACACTTCAGCTCCAGCTCCGGCCACCGAAGAGACACCAGCCCCAGCTCCAGCTGCAGAGGAAACTCCAGCTCCAGCCCCAGCCGCCGAAGACACTCCAGCTCCAGCTCCAGTTGCAGAAGAGACACCAGCCCCCGCTCCAGCAGAAACTGCCACTACTGCTCCTGAAGTTTCATCGGCTCCATCTGCATCCGGACCATACGATCAAAATGTTGCCGAAACTCCAGCTCCAGCACCAACCGCCGAAGAAACTCCAGCTCCAGCACCAACCGCCGAAGAAACTCCAGCTCCAGCACCAGCTCCGGCTGCCGAAGAGACTCCAGCTCCAGCTCCAACCGCCGAAGAGACCCCAGCTCCAGCTCCAGCCGCCGAAGAGACCCCAGCTCCAGCTCCAGTTGCTGAAGAGACTCCAGCACCAGCTCCAGCCGCCGAAGAGACTCCAGCACCAGCCCCAGCCGCAGAGGAAACTCCAGCTCCAGCTCCAGCACCAGCCGCTGAAGAGACACCAGCACCAGCTCCAGCCACCGAAGAGACCCCAGCTCCAGCACCAGCCGCCGAAGAGACTCCAGCTCCAGCTTCAACCGCCGAAGAGACCCCAGCTCCAGCTCCAGCCGCCGAAGAGACCCCAGCTCCAGCTCCAGTTGCTGAAGAGACTCCAGCACCAGCTCCAGCCGCCGAAGAGACTCCAGCACCAGCCTCAGCCGCAGAGGAAACTCCAGCTCCAGCTCCAGCACCAGCCGCTGAAGAGACACCAGCACCAGCTCCAGCCACCGAAGAGACCCCAGCTCCAGCACCAGCCGCCGAAGAGACTCCAGCACCAGCCCCAGCCGCCGAAGAAACTCCAGCTCCAGCTCCAGCCGCTGAAGAAACTCCAGCTCCAGCTCCAGAAGGTGCTGCTGCGCCTTCTCCAATTTCATCAAGCGGATATGATGCAGCTCAAAGTACTGATACTGTCGTTGCTTCCTCCGCCCCAGCCACATCATCAGATTCATCTGGTGCCACGAACTATGAAGGACAACAATTTGCCATTCAAGCAGCTCGTAAAAAGGTTCGTCGAGCTGCATTTGTTGGATGGGGTCGTGTGTGAACATAGACCGTTCATCATCGCCGAATCTCTTTCATCATCTTCCCATCTCATCACCTCTTTCATTCCATCCATCGCTCATCTTTTTGTTGTACATTCGTTGTTCAAATAAATTTATTTATTTTTTGATCACAAGAGAAATTACTTTCATAAGCCAAAAAGTCAGAAATACACGGAAAAGATCCGATATCATATGTAGTGAAAGCCATTTTGAATTAAGAGCGTTGATCCAGATTCATACATTTCAAAGCAAAAAATAAGTGATTAAAAGGGAAGAAGAAGAGCACGGCAATTTGGTTTTCAGTTCAAAAACCCGTCAAGAAAACTGAGTTTTAGATGAGAAAGAAATGATTATTTTCAATTGTCCAACAATTTGCTAGCGGGTGCATTTATGTAGTCATCTTCGTCTTCTTTGAATAATTCTGAAATAATATCTTCAAATTGAGTAATAACTCGTTGGATAACATACGTTTATTGAAAAATGGAAGAGAAGCGAAGACAAGAATGTGTCCCGAGATGTAGGCAAAGAATAGAATATCCAACCATGTATGGGAAATAAACGCCTTGTTGACCTTTTCCCAACACATCTGGAAAGAGAAAATAAGTGATTTCTTAGAAATGAATGATTGAATTAATCTCAATTAATCACAAAACATTCAAAAACAACAATCATTCCATCACTCGAAACATGCGTCACCAGGGGAAGAGTAGAAGAAGAAGAAGATAAATCAAGTTCATCTGAATTCAAAGAATACCACAACAAAACATGCTCACAGTCACTTCAGCAACCTCTTGATCGTCATCCGATGTACAATCAAATGCGTTTTCCAATTCTGTAATGTAGACTTCTTCTTTCTCTGCTCCGTCGAAGTGAGTATGGAAGTGTTTCGCAGCTGCTCCACCGTCAGTCCATGCCCAGAAAACGGCTATTCCAAGGACGACAATGTAAATGGCAACTATCACGAACATAACCCACGCGAGTTTGCGTCGAACGAGACACTGAAAATTATTTGATTTGATTATGAGCTTGCTAAAAACCGGGGAAAATATCGATGGTTTTTCAAAAGACATAATAACAATTCCTTGATTAATAATTTTTTTGTAACTTTGCTAAAGTACATTCTGGCTGCAAATAAAAACATAACTCGTCTGAGTATCAATGAAATTTGCTTGAAAAAACATACCAGATGACTTGGGTTTCCTCTTTTATCATTGAAATCGAAGAACTGTGGGATCATTACAAAAATACAAAGAATGACTCCAATTGCTGAAATGACCCACAGGAAGAGCATTTGTACTTTGTACTGAAAAGGAAAAATATGAGAGAAAGATTAGAAGAAAATACTGTTTTACCACTTCCAAAATTTCCTTTTCTTCTGGTGACCAATCGAATCCTGGTTTATTCTTTTTAACTGTATCATTGAAAATCCTGAAAAAGGAACATTCGTAATGGATATTCTGAGTGTATTGTATACCTATATGCAATTGGAAGAATAAGAGCAGCCGTTTTGTAGTACGCTTCAGAGATCGCAAGAACGAATGCAGAATATACAAACTCACAGAAAAGAAAAATCAAAACAGGATATTTGTAGTATGGTGGGAATAATTTTGCAAAATAAGCCATTTTATCCTGAAAATGGAGTTATGAAGAACGGTGAACAGTGACAAAATTTGAATATTGATCTGTGAATTCAAATCAAAATTGAGTTGAAAACGGTGGAGAAAAGATGCAAATCGGAGGAAAAGAAGAGAAAGAATTGATGATAACACGGGTGGGAAAAACGGCAGAAAAAGTGTATTTATGTACACAAAAGACACCGAATAACATACTGTTGTTCAATTGATTTCGGAAGATAAAAGACGAAAAGATCTTCAATATTTCAAGAATGGAATCAGAAAGTCCATGAATATAAAAAACGTTATCAGACGGTTTTCAGAACAAAAAAGATAAGCGGCTCAAAATTCGGTTCGTAGAATGTTGATAGATGCTTCGTATAGATCAGGTCAAATTTATTTACGTGATTCTAATGAAAATTAAATTGAATTACTAATAGAAAATAACAATTTTCTGATTTTCATCATTTTGAGAGCTGATTTAAATGAGAAAAAAGATCTGAAGCCGTTGGTAGTATCGGTAGTGTCTGGAGAGGTTTGATAAACTGATAAAATGATTTCAATTCGACAAACAACAGGTACGTATTGACGACTAGTGAATCGATCTAAACAGACACAACAGTAAAAGGGAAAATGATGGAGACGGAAGAAGATGCAACTTTGAAAAGAGAAGAAGAGATGGATAGACAATGAAAATAAGTAGAAAACAAAATGGGTTCATGATAGGTTCGGAGACAAATTGAACTGTGATATGACACAATTCTGGTTTTTATAGAAAACCTGCATCCCCGGAAGGAAGATGGAGTCGCTTAGAACGATGAGAAAACTCACAAAAGTTTAAATTTGTAGTATTTGAAAATAGTTAAGAAATTACCTAAAATTGCTTGTTTATGATGACATAATACTTTACTACTGTCCCGAAGTGAGCGATCAAAATGAAGAAAATATGTTATCATATAAAACATTTGTATTGTTATTTTCAAATGATCAGTATTATCAACTCACCCACTCTCTTACCCTCTCCCTTCTTTTCCTATTTCCTTGTTATCTTTCAGTTCTAGAAGTCAAACTAGCTCACGCGTTAATGATAACTGATAACTCAAAAACTCCTTTTGACCATTTTATTTCTTGATTTTTCAAAGTTTGAATTTTAAGAATTATAGGGGAGGAAGCAAGAAGAAATGAAAGAAAAAAACGGAGAAACCGAATGAAACAAACTAATAAATGGGAAAAGAAAAGGAAGACGTCGAGACGAAAACTCATCGAAATTGGAAGGCATGGCGAGTTCCGTTCTTTCCACCCAATTTATTGTTTCTTCGGTTCTTCTTCTATTTTTCTCCTTTATTCCAGACAAAGTCATCTCCCGAACAAGATTGCAGGATGTGTTTTTGTTAGAAATGAAGTGAAGAAAAAGAGAGAGGATCTGGCTTCTTCTTTTTTCAGAGCTTTGAGGATTTTTTGGATTATTCTCTTTTATCATCATATATCCAACTGAAAAGATGTATAGGAAGGAACTGAATGCAAACGAGACGCAGTCAATCAGAAACTGAATCTATGTATAATGAAATGTGAAAAAGAGGAGGAGAAGAAGAAGAAACGACACAAAAAGTTGGTTGATATCTTAGCAACATGGAAAAAGGAGAGAATGAGAAATACACGCTCTCTGCTCTTTTCACTCCACCCTCGCTTTCAGCATAAAAGGGTGTTTCGAGTGTAAAAAAGGAGAAAAACGGGTATCAGAGTCATGCGGTTTCCGGCAGAATTTCTGTTAAAAGCGAGTCTGTGTTATTTCGAACAAATGAGTTCATTTGATCTGAAGAATAAAATCATACTTTGATCTGATTCGATGTCATCTATCTCTTACTATTAGTTGCGGAGAGACAAAACTCCCAGATTTCTGGTAAAATGAGATATCGAAAGTTCTCTATGGATGATTCTTTTCTTCATAAATATTTTCTTTATTCGTTAGTATTTGACTAACCCTCTCTATTTCGAATATTTTGATTTTTTTCTTTTTCGGATAGTGATGCAGATACGGAAATAAAGTTATGAGAAAAATATATTTCATAAAATCAAGAATTCAGTTCAATAGCTCAACTAATAGGACACCAAAGTTCAATTTTTGAGTAAATGTTTCAAGAAACAACATATGCTACAGATTATATGTTAGTCGAAAGCAAAAAGGCGTGCAAACAATGCCTCATTTTACACCAGAACATAAACTGTTAGAGACTTCTTCTCTCCAACTTCTTTTTGTGTTTGTCCAGCGGATGTCTCCGCCCCGCTTTCCACTCTCCAAGTACACAAAGTTTTTGAATCTTGAACCGTAAAAGAGCTGAAGAGACGCAGAAATAGACTCAAGAAACCGATTGGGTGGATAGAAAATGGATCATGAGATTTACAACTGATCGATGTCTGCGTCTCTTATTCTTATAAACTATTTGTATGTTCAAATGATAAGTGTCCACCCGGACGGAAGCAGGTGGTGATGATGAGTGCTCTCTGAAGAAACAATGAAAAGATGAATCTCCGTTTCTTCAAATTTGTTGGAGGTGGACCACGTGTGGAGTGCAAAAAGAACAAGAAAAAGAAAAGATTATGATGAAGAATAGGAAATGTATATGAAAACAAGAAGCACCTTTTTTGATGGCAGCATCATCTTAGTGACGTCTTTCATCGTGTACTCTCATTTCTATGTGTGACAAATTGACAAATTGGCACAATGGAAAAATGTCATTTCGTGGAATCTAAAATGAAATTTCTGCTTTTGAAAGAAGACTAACTGGAAAGGGAGTCTTCGAATTCTGAAATGTGATATTTGAGACATTTTTTGGGCTTTTTTGTTTTCTTTGTATTTGAAACAAAGAGTTTAAAGAATGTCTTAAAAGAAAAACACTTTTCATTTGACTCCGTGGATATTTAATGCACTCATAATCGAAATCGTATTGAATTCGGCAAGTTGACATTGAAACAACATATTGAGAAGAACACTAGAAGGAACATACTTTCTACATCCTTCCTAAGAATCTGTCATCGGAAAAAAGAAAAGAAGCAAAATAAAAAATTCCCGAAAATTCAAAAATTTATTCACCCGTTTTTAGCATTATGTGTTCTTTGACTGAATACCGGAATCAGATACATTAGAAATGAAATATAAAGAAGATTGAACTGTAATTAAACAACTGCCGGTGATTTTCTTGTTTTCGCTTCAGAAGGTACTCCAGATGAATTCACTGGTAAATAAGTCGAGCATTTCACATCGTCTAATCTTTGTCGGCATCTGAAAAGAAATCAATATAAATATTATACAAAATGCATAACTATGAATGTCTATCCGAGATTGTATTTGGAGAAAGAAAAGTACCTGATGATGTCATGGAAAATCGTTCGAAACTTTTCTGAGAATCCGTAATAAATGAAAAATGTGCTCGAAGTGTGAAAAATGATCAAGAAAATTGTAAATTCGGCAAAAACTTCCCAGTAGATACTCTGAAAATTGTTCTCTCATCGTTTTTTTTTCATTCTAAAAATAACTCACTGATTGTGTCAGAAATCCTCCAAAAATGCTTTCAGCAACTTTCAAAAACATTGAAAATAAATGGCAGAAAGCAAAGAAAATAGTGACAACCAACAGCATAACTGTTGTTTTTTGATCTTTTCTTTTCTGAACAGCCAATCCAGTAATGACTTCGTCGCTCTCTTGAAGAGCTCTGATGACGTGGTAATTGGCAACTGTCATGATAAGAAATGGAAGAAAATAGTCGAATAGAACTGATAAAATGACAAAGTAGACCATGAAGTACCACCAATGTTTTTCAGTATCCAGCATCCACATTTCAGATAAATATCCATCTCTTAAATAGAAATTAATTAATTAAGATAAGAGAGAATAAGACAAAAGTTACCCAATTTTATAGTCAAAGAATCTTGGGAAATTGAAAATTATCGAGAAGATTATGATGAAAATTCCTGCTCTTAGAGTGTTTCTGTTCGTACAAAGAACTTTTGCCTGGAGAGGCCTACAAACGGCGATCCATCGTTCAATCGTAATCAATACCATAAAATACAAACTACACGATTTTGTCATCATACAGAGAGGATACACATATCGGGTACTATAAGCAAAAAAACTCATATGAAACGAATGCTTCTGCCATCGGTTCTCCCTGAAAATTGATGTTTGATTTTGATGAAAACATCCCGAGGGAGTTTCCAGAAAACTAACCAAAGTGGAAGAAAAACAAGATCAAAAATGGGAGTTATAAGAAGAAGCAAAAGGATGTCAATGAGTGAAAGAATCAAAAGAAGTGTGCCAACCTGTAAATAAAATTATGATTATCGGAATGTTTTCAATCAAATTACTGTAGATTTCCTCATCGGTGCAGTTCGATAAACAAGAAATGAAGCAAAGTTTCCAAGTAATCCAATGAATATAACTGGTAGATAAAACCACGCTTTGAGCTCATAGAACTCATACCGATTCATGATGTGTTCGAAAAGTGGAAGAGGTTTCTCTGAAAGAAAAGGAAGAAAGTTTCGGGTGGGTGGAAACGGAAATGGAAGAAAAAACGGATAGGGCTATAGAAAAAAGAGAAGGGTGTGTGTGAGGATAATTTATTTTATTCATGGATCCACAAGAGGTGTGAGTAGAAAAAAAGGGGAAAAAAGAAGAAAAAGGTGAAACTTTTTGTACTTAGAATACGAAGAGAGAAATGAGAAATTGGAGAAAATGGAAGAAGATTCAATTTGGAAAAAGAAAATGACGGCACACAGAATATTGAAGAATGACACAAAACGAATGAGAAAAAAACAAAGTGATACGATATTGTCAGTATGAAATCTCGAACAGTTCCGGTCAGACGGAATTAAAAATTAAGTGAACTCTGGGTGCAAACGGTTCTACAGAGGAGAATTTGCAGAGAATTTTCAAAAATTCAAAGTCCTTGAGAAGTTCTCACAACTACGTCCACAATTAGTTTTTCCCCGAAAAGGAAACAGCAAAGTCCGTTCAGATTGTGGAAATCTAGTACTCTACCGCCAAGAAGTGGGAATCAATCATAGAGGTCCAATTGAATTATTTCTTTCAATCTAAATAACTAAAACTTTTTCTTTCCCGAATAATGAGAAAATAAACTAAACCAAATATCTTAAATTGAATTCCGAGAACACTCTTTTTGAAAAGCAAAGAAAATTTTTATTTAATGAATGAAATCTAAGAAGATGATCTTGAGAGTAAGGAAATTTTTCAAGAATTCATAGAACTTCTGTGAACTTTTGAATCTACTAAAGCACACCATTTCTTTTGTTTTCTCTCACGGAACTTAGTGTTAGTTTTAACGGTTGAAATGTTTGAAAAACGAAGAGACATGGAGGTTCCACTAAATACTTATAACTTCTCTCTTTTGTTGTTTTTTTCTATGTCTTTTCTCTTCATTTTCAGCTCGTAAAACAAGAAGAACATGTGTGGAATGAAAAGGCGAGAAGGAAGAAAAAAAATGATGAAACGGAGAAAGAAGTGCATGAATCTTTCAGAAAAACCAAGGAAATTTTGAACATTGACGTGTTTCCTGAAGTGAATGCATCTCTATTTGAAGCCGCGAAGGGAATTGTAGACAAGAAGCTGTCACATAAGGAAATAAGAGAACGGAGAAAAGAAACCAGAATCTAGGAGAATGATCTGAAAAGATTCCAACTGGCACGTCTTCTGAACTGAAGTTTCCAAGGATTTGAAATCAGTAAACAAATATTTTGGAAGAAAAAGGAAAAATGTACTAGAAACGGAAAAACAAGTATTCGAAAAACTGAGGAAATGAAAATATTTCGAATGAATAGAAGAAGATGTTCTTTTGGTTTCTCAGCTCATCCATCATTGGTATTGTTATTTGTTTATTCGAAGGTTTAGATTGTGGGCGAGTTGGAGTCAAAACTCGAGAAGAGAGATTAGATTTGTGCCCGGAAAAGGGTAAGAAGACGATCAAAAATCGGTAAAAACAAAGAGAAACATGGCTGTCTACAGACATAAAAAAATTCAGAACGGAAAACCAACCGAAGGTTCAAAATTTTACAGAGGTCAGGAGAAGGTAATTGGATATGATGAATCCGTTTCTTTGAGGGAGTCTGAGCTCTCTTCGGATACAAAAGATTATTCATAATAAGGATTACCTTATACTTAGAAAATGAGTTACTTTTTAGTGGAATGTTCTCTGATTTGCTACAATTTGAACTGAGATCACATACACTGTAGAACTTTGAGAAATCGATTTCATTTTTCAGAAGTTTTGATTCAAATTTTTGAGATGATGTCTATATTAGATAATAAATCTAACTTGAATTTCGCAAAATGACTTCGTGATTCTACGAAAGAAGACTAAAATATGCAGACCAATTTCAATTCGGCAATAAAGGAATGTCAGTCTACGAATTGGTTGAAATGTGATCTATGTGTAATGGCTCTACTTGATTATACCAGCTAACATCTTCTGAATCAAAATCATCTTATCTAAGGAACATCCGTAGGTTTTTATCTGACTCAACTAAATAAATGAAGAAGAATAGGATCTTGAGATAGGCATTTGATGAAGTATCATGAGTGAGCAAAGAATGAAATAAGGATAATTCATTGTGTTTTCTTATGTAAATGAGCTTTTTGAATGGGTATTCTGAAATTTAAACAAAGGAATGACAGTCGATGATGAAGGAAATTTATTCTGAATCACAGAAATCCTATTTCATAGAACATCAGTGAATATTGACGGATTAGAGGATATTGAAAAATAGTTGACTTTAAAACTCAAAACATTCATATTGAATAATACTTTCCATCTATGAAGAGTCAAAAAGAACTGAAATACGTGGAGAGAAGAGGGGTCGAGCGAGAGGGCACAAAGGGATGTACATTCTGGATCAAACTAGAAATGTAATCTGAAGGGAAACAGCTGAATGAGGAACAAGTGAACTTCCCGAATCAGAAAAACAAAGTTGAAAACTTCCAGACTTCTACATTGCTAAACCAGTTGATTTCAATGACTCAATTACGAAGTCAATGATTTCAAGAATATCTAATTATAAAAAACAGAAAAATACACGTTGTCATAACTTACTCATATCACTTTTCGTAGTTTATGTTGTACAGAACTGAATTACAAAACGCTTTTTGAATTTTTGTCAGCCTATAGGAATATGAAAGTACATTCAACTTCTAGAAATGATATGACAGTGGAAACTCGCTGATATAACTCATTTCTGTTCCGATATTTTCAATGTCAATGGGATTAGGATAATCGTTTTTGGAATGACATAATTTCAAACGCCTTCTTTCAAGTATTCTACCAATGAAAGCAAATATTAGAAATCTTTCAGATCATTTCTAATCTTTTTATATGGGAAATCAAAAATAGAATAGAATTCGGGGTCTTGTCATTACGAAAATATTTGTAAAAGATTTCAAGATAAAAAAGGAAAAAAACCTGCCCCTCAAAACGTACAAAAAAGAAAAGGAACGTCATCCAAATCAATTGAGAGTTTCAAAATGAAAAGCAGAGAAAACTGATCGCACGTCAGAAATACATTCAGAAAATACATTTACAACAAGAAATAAGAAAGAAAAAAAAGAAATGGGAACAGGATGTAACTTATCCGGATGTCTCGAAAAAAAGTGCATTTTGAAGAAGACAGACTGATTGGCACCAACGAAAACGATGTAAACTATTCATTATGTATTGAAAATAAAAGTAAGAGAAGAAGAAAAGAAAGGATATTCTTTCGATGTGAGACACTGTTATTATGAAACGAAGGACATAAAAACAGGAACTCGAAGTAATCACGAAAAACACACGAATCTTCTAACTATATGAGTAATTGGATTGTGAGGTTTACGGAAATTGAGTAAAATGGAAGTATTCCGATCGGAGGAGTACATCATTAAAGCAAGAAGTAAAAGGAAAAAAGGAGGATAAAATGAAGGACAAGTGTCGAAATTTGAGTGAATGCAAATGTGGGTGGAGAATCGAATTGAGCTATTCTAGACCATTTAGCTCATTAGTTGAATAGAGCACAAGTCATAGATCTAAGATTTCAGATCCATTGAGAGTATACTCTAGAGAATGATGTAAAAAGTAGTTTCAAAAATAGATTAAGGACTCATAAGTCAGCACAAGTTGCTCAGAAGTACTCTAAATATAACAATAAAATCATATTTTTAGCAGTCGATGTATTCAATATCAAATTACCTTGCAAAGATTTCTTCGTAGATAGATCTCTAAATTTGAATAGAAGACGTTTAGAAGGAAGAATACTCTCAATTTAGCAAGTTTTTACTGAAAAGCTGAAAGGATAATGGGAAAATGATTACTCATATTTGTGAAACGTCTTCGTCAAACGTTGAACTCATGAAATTGAATAACAAAGCCGTACATTTGATTCATGCGATTATGTTTTTATTGAATAGAATTACCTCATCGTCTCGATTCGTGAAACGTGTGGCGGAACAAAAACATATATTTTACAATTGGAAATCGGGAAAAACTTAGTTACAGTCAGGAAAATACGGAAGAATTCTCTTTTAACAGACGTTAAGCTAGGAAGATGAAAGATGCCCAAATATTCTGAAATAATGAATAGGAAAAAGGGAATGGAATATAATGGAATGAGACCCGGAACAAATGAAAGCAATGCATGGAAATAATCGAATAATTGGTTTCCAGTTGACAACTGAGGAACCAAAAAATTATGGGAAGCTACGTAACGATGGGAATTCTAATAACTCCAATATCTCATAGCAAAAACTGTTAAGTGATCCCACGCATCAGTGTAGGTATTGGAATAAAATAGATGATCAAGATCAAAGAGAAAATAAATAAAATTTTAATATTTTTCATCATTTTGGTCGCAAATATGAATTCTAAAAAAGAGAGAAACGTTTCTTGGTTTTGCATCATTTAATATATTGAACTTGTCTAGAATTAGATTTCATGATCTAATTAAGAAAGATGATAGAATCAACTCAATGAGGAAATGGAAAGAGGGATTCGCAGAATTTGTTTCATAATTAGCACTCGATGAACAAAACACAAAGAATAGCAGTAGAGAAAAGTTTTGAAAACTTCCGAAACTATTTTTTGATGATTTGCGTTCAGAAAGATCTCATCAAGAAATATAGGAGAATAGAAAAGCAAAATAGGAAAATTTAAATAAATGAAAGTGTGTGAAAAGCATGGAAAAGTTGGAAAGTGAAGTGACGCTTATTGTTTAAAAACAGTTAGTTTAGCATTCATTTAATTATTTATTACCTCCATGGTAAACGGGAAGTGAAAGACGAAACCAGATACGTTTCTAGTCTATTTACGTTACAAATCTTGCAAAATCAGATTCAACTTTTTTCTAACTCTCAAGGAAAGAATATGCAGTTCTTAGATCATAATGCATCAGTGAACGAAACGGACTTTTTGAGAATGTAGAAAAATGTCAAAGAAACTACATACAATACATGATCCAGCCCAGTGACCATCATTCATATACTACAACCAGATGTTTTTTATTCAGAATATTGAGAACTTGTAGACATTATTAGACTACGGATGCCCTGAAAGTATGTATCTGAATGACAGAGAATACTCTTTGATGCATAAGAAATGAAACTCTAAACCCTCTCATCTTTGCTCATAAACCTACCAACATCCAACCTCAAATCATCGAAGTAATCGGAGTGCTTCGTATTTACAACCAGAAGATAAACTCAAAGAATCAGATGATGGCACATGGAGATCTCGGGAAAACCAAAACACCAATTATGGGAACAAATACAAGAATATAAAGGACGTGGCGGTAGAGAAGATGGCAATAAAAAAGATTCTTCTCTCAGTCGGTCGGTGAAGAAAAACAAATTTCGGAAAAAAAAACAACGACGACTAATTTCAATTTTGAGCTCTCATCTCTTGGAATAGCAGGCCACCGATGCGGCGAAATTCTCACTTCGAGCAATACGAAAAAGGGAAAATGAGTTTGAGACGATACTTTTGGAACGTGTTGATGGGTGTTTTTTAAGACGATGAGTTGACAACGTAACGAATACGGAAGCATGAATCATTACAGAATAAGAGGAAAAGGAGGCGGAGAAAACTGGGAAATGAAGAAGAGTTAATGATAAAAATACGACAGAATTGAATCACGGTTGAGTGGAAATGCCACGATCGAAATGAGATGCAAATAACTGTTTTGCATTTTTGAGTATCGAAAACAAAAATCTTTAGCAGCAGTCTAATGAAGAGTCATTGAAAAGTTCGAAACAAGGTTGAATACAAAATTTCTGCGGAAGACAACGGTAGATGAAACTTCTTCCGCTACCTGGCACTCGTTGGAGTCAGATTGCCCACAAAAAGCCAAAAAATAGTATGGCTGATTTATTAATCACCTTTCAAACCCTCGAGTGTCACGTAAGTTCACAAGAATGATCTCTCAATGAAACATTTTGGATTTGAAGAAGGAAAGAAGCAAACCGTGGGAATTTGAGTCTATCGGATGAAGTCTTGATCTCAAGAAACATTGTGACGGAGTAATGTGACTCAGAGAGAGAAATAGAAAAAAGAGAACTTCAGAAAACTTAATAATAGTAGCCTACGTATTGTTCCTCTGGAAGTTATGAATAACGTGACTGCAAAATCGTGAAGAGTACCTAATTCACTTTTTGGGATTTTATTTCCTTGTCTCTTGCATTCGTCATAACATCCATCTAGACAAAGAAAAAGCAATATTCAGACTGTTATGGGCAATGCAAATAACTAAACCCTGAGTTAAATGAAAATGAATCAGAGAGAAACAAAAATAAATTTCTATGAGTGATCGTATTGATCAAGCATCTTACGAATATTAATAATTTCCAAGTTTCTAATTTCGTCTACTTTCCTGAATTTTCGGTGTGAAAACAAACATAGAAGTGGGTGAGAAAGAGAAAAAGACTAGATGCACTGACCACCCCCGCCCTTCATCTGTAATGTTCTTGAAATGAAAAGAAAACGAAGAGCTTCCAAAAGTATAGTTGGAAAACCTTTCGAACAGCGGCGGACACCATCCGCGATGAAAAACAAACGACGAGAAAAATAGGAATAGCCTAAGCTTGATGACGCCTTTTCAAAAATGAGCTACTTTCAGTTTTTTGGTTTTTATTTCTCAATCAAGGTCACGATATTTATTGAGAAATATGACTTCTTTAAAAGGATTTTGGATTCAGCTGAAAGAAGAAGTTTGAAAAATGTTTATTCTTACAGATTGTTCCAGGCATTAGCCAGATTTAATAAGAAACTGTAAGTTAGTTTGTTTCATTTGAAATTTCTCTCATTTCATCTACATGGACTCAAAAACCCTTTTAAACAATCAGACAAAACAATTTGACCTTTTCCTAGAAGCACTTTGAAAGAAGGCAAAAAGGAGAGAAAAACAAAAACCATAAGAACATAAATCAAACCTCACAACACATTTTTCTGACCGAAAAGGCCAAAGAAACTATACACTTGAAGTTGCAAATGCTACGAATAACTACGGTATGAGTGAAGTGGAATGAAGAGAACATAACGAAAAATGGTTTTGTGGAAGAGAAGAAAAAGAAGAAGATGAAGGGTCAAGTGGGAGAGAATTCGAAGAAATCTCTCGAGACTTTCGTTTGTATCAGAGCTGTCCATCGGACCTTGATTCCAGTATTCTTGACGTCTCTTTTGTCACCTTTCTGTTCAAAAACCACCCATTTTTCTCTGCTGGTTTCTGTAGATGTTTCGTATTCCGACCAATGCTCTTCCTTCTTTTTTTTCTTACGATGAACAACATAGAAGATTAGAAGGTGTCAAGAAAAAGAGAAAAGCGAAGCGACAAAGTGCATAATAAATGAGGAGAAAAAAGTTTTTATTCTGAAATCTGCTAAGAGAAAAAGAAAAGATGATCGGAACGCGATTTCAAAAGAAGAGAGAAAAAAACGACAAGGTAATTTGATAGGTTACAAGGGAGTCCCGATTTCTGAGTTGAAAAGACAAAGTAAATTCAAAAAAGATCACGTGGTTTCTCAAAATCCACGTCAAATGGGCTGTCAGTAGCAGACGAATTCTGGATAAAAGTGGAGAGCACAGCGAGCACACAGAACCGATTAAATGTTTCGAACGAGGTAATTGTTGTGCATGTACGTGTTTGCAAATGCGTGTGTGCATTTACCGAAGTATCTATCGGAACAATGAAATTGAGCTATGTTAAGTTGTTCTTCAAAAAGAAATAAGATCTATGAAGACAGTTGAAAAAAGAGGAGCACATAGATTTGAAAGTGTAAACTGAGAAGTAAGAGGAACTAATTAAATGAGATGAAAAGTAAGTGGGTGGTTCAAGAAGAAATGGAAGCACAGAGGTCAAAATGTCAGAAAAGTTTTAAGATGCAAATAAACGGATGAAATGTCTTCGCACGAAATTCGGAGCTGCAAAACGTTTTCTAACCTATCCAGTGAAAGTTCAAAAGATTTTGATTGCATTAAATTAATCGCTCAAAACAATTTTCCACTGTTCCGATTGAGAAAGAGCTGAGAAGTAAATAACGAAACTGAAGATTAATTCTTATTGCCTTTCTTCCTTCGAATAAATATTTGAAGTCTATGAGGGTTTCGAAACCGTATCTCATACTACTTTGTTTATGTTTCTCTTGAAAAATAGTTTCACGTTTCTCAATGATTAATTGGGTCAATTCTTGAATTTTGAAAAGCACGAGACATATTTTCATTCTCTGGAAACAACATGATAACCAGAGTATCTTTCATTTTTCGATTATTACACAAAGAAACAGTTGTCTCGGATAGAAAAAATATGTCATGTGGATGAATATTGTTCTATTGGATTGTTTCTAGTTCTAATGAACCAATATGTTTTTTTTTTGAATTTTGGAAAAAAAGTTTGAATACAAGATATGTCAGAGTACTGTGTTGGGGTGAAATCAGAACTCAAAACATTTTTTTGGACAAACAAGATGTCATTTTCGTGATTGTTTCAGATCACTGAAAATGCGTTTTGTTTACTTTTATCTTGTGTACACCTATTTAAGAGAAAATCTCTGAGAATGTCGAGCAAAGGCCTGAAGGCCATGTCACACATCCCCCAAACTGTAGAGGGGAGTCTAATATTTTGTGTATGTGTACCCTATGGTTCGCTCATTACAAATTCACTTCAGTTATCCCGAACGACCCCTCCTCCCCAAAGATGACGTCATCTGAAGTCAAAAAATCAAAATTGTCAGTTTTGAAGATAGAGCTTCAAACTTTTCGGAAATGAGTTTTAAAACACTTTTTTAAACATTTTCTCAGTACATGACTTGTTTTTATCTCTTACGGTTCAATCGCAAATTCTATTTTTATAGAAAAATTTTCAGTTTTTTGGAATACTGAAATTTTTAGTACTGACCTCAGCTTAGATATTGCAAAATTCGGAACCGCCATGGTCACTTACGTATAAATCACATGTGGTTTTATCTTAGTTTTACTGGCTAAGGCCTTTTTTTCGAGCATTTTTGACCCCACACAACTATTCCGATTTTGAGTTTTTCAATATATCTCATTTTTTCAAGCCTGGAACTACAGATTTCAATGTTTCTATGTTTTTATGAGTCTGAATAAATAATCAGGCACCAAAATTCCAAAGTGCAAACAATTTTTATAGACAATTTCTGTCATTTCAGAATTTTCACTTTGGAGCCTTATCCTGAAAAATTTTGAACTGATGTTTCTCAAGATAAGCCGAAATCCTAAAAGAATATGTTATATTAGATGAGAAAAATTAGAATAGACATTTTGATTTCTGTGCTTAACGCACTTTTTTCGAGCTTTTAGGTAATTTTCTGTTACATAATCTATATGGGTTTAGGAAACTCGCTCTCCTGAAAACTTTTGAACTGCCGTGAAGTGAGTTTCATTAAAATAATCAAAGATTATAACACAAAACATCAGAAAAACAACAGTAAACCTCAAATTTTTTGTCCTCAAGGCACTATTTCTGAGCATTTTCGTTCGACACCATATGATGATGAAGTACTGCATTCTGGATTTGACCATCGCATAAATCACAGAAAAAATTTATTGGAAAATTAACAAATAATTGTTTTACAACTTATCATTAATTTTTTATTCACTGATCCGTCTTTTGAAACACTTTTCTGTTTGAATTTGCAAATGCAAACTTTTGAGACCCTAATGACTAATAACCAGCTCATTGGAACTTTTCAGTGGGTTTTGAGAAGTTTCATACATGAATTCAGATGTTTTGTAGTGACGAAAATAGTTTCGAGGTGTTTTCGTGAAAAAAATTTTCACTTTTTCGTGGGGGGACCACATGAAAAAATTATGAAAAATATGAAATTTTGAAATCTTCAGAAATCAGCAGTTCATGCTTTTCCGTATGTGAAACGTCTAAAAACAACATTTGAACCCAAACAAAATACACGAAAACTCTTTTCAAAGATAAAATGCGTTTTCCACAAATCCTAACAGTTACTGTAAATGCTCAGAAATAGTGCCTTGAGGACAAAAAATTTGAGGTTTACTGTTGTTTTTCTAATGTTTTGTGTTATAATCTTCGATTATTTTAATGAAACTCACTTCACGGCAGTTCAAAAGTTTTCAGGAGAGCGAGTTTCCTAAACCCATATAGATTATGTAACAGAAAATTACCTAAAAGCTCGAAAAAAGTGCGTTAAGCACAGAAATCAAAATGTCTATTCTAATTTTTCTCATCTAATATAACATATTCTTTTAGGATTTCGGCTTATCTTGAGAAACATCAGTTCAAAATTTTTCAGGATAAGGCTCCAAAGTGAAAATTCTGAAATGACAGAAATTGTCTATAAAAATTGTTTGCACTTTGGAATTTTGGTGCCTGATTATTTATTCAGACTCATAAAAACATAGAAACATTGAAATCTGTAGTTCCAGGCTTGAAAAAATGAGATATATTGAAAAACTCAAAATCGGAATAGTTGTGTGGGGTCAAAATGCTCGAAAAAAGGCCTTAGCCAGTAAAACTAAGATAAAACCACATGTGATTTTATACGTAAGTGACCATGGCGGTTCCGAATTTTGCAATATCTAAGCTGAGGTCAGTACTAAAAATTTCAGTATTCCAAAAACTGAAAATTTTTCTATAAAAATAGAATTTGCGATTGAACCGTAAGAGATAAAAACAAGTCATGTACTGAGAAAATGTTTAAAAAGTGTTTTAAACTCATTTCCGAAAAGTTTGAAGCTCTATCTTCAAAACTGACAATTTTGATTTTTTGACTTCAGATGACGTCATCTTTGGGGAGGAGGGGTCGTTCGGGGTAACTGAAGTGAATTTGTAATGAGCGAACTATAGGGTACACATACACAAAATATTAGACTCCCCTCTACAGTTTGGGGGATGTGTGACATGGCCTTCTCGAGTGTTTCGGACATCGTCTCTTAAGCAGGTGAAAAACTATGTTGTCGAGATCAAAAACCTTGAAATAAGAAACGTTCGGGAGCACTGTAACAATGTGTGGGTGTTGCCATCCTGCTACTGTGAACATGAATACTTTTTCATTGTCACATGGCAAATTGTGGCTAATTTCTGTCACGAAAAATGGTTTTTTGAACAGCCGAAAAAAAACGAAAGAATTCACGAAGCCTTCGTTCGTATGAATCGTCACAATCTTTTGATCAGAAATCGTAACGGAAAACCTTGAAAACCCAAAAATAGGGAAGCCATCGAAGGAATAATGACTCAAATTATATAAAAATTCAGAGAAAAGATCCTCTTTTGAAAGATGAAAAATAACGAGTTCTATATTCGAAATTTTTCAAAAAGTCAGTTTTGTTTTTTTTTTGAGAGAGGAGGCCTGGAAATATAGATAAAACCGTGAAATTCGATAGTCTTCTTTCAGAAAAATGTGAAAACATGAAGAAAACTCTCCAATATAAAAACTGGAAGAAGGAAACAGAAAAGAAATGAATTTTTAGTTGAATAATATTTGAGGTTGAAATGTTTTTGTGAGTTGAGCAACATTTATTCTCAATAAATAGGAAAGAATATCAGTACATTACCAAATGCCAAACCATCCTTTACAGATTGAAACTGGACAGTAACTTCCTTGTTGAATCAATAATAGTTTAGCATTATCGTCTCCAACGTAAACATTTCCAGCATCATCAGTTTTCCACCCGTTTCCTTGCCAATATTGCTCATAATATCCTAGAGTTGTTGACTCAGAAGACTGCAAAAACTTAGGGTAAGAAGAAAGAGCAATAAGCTCAAAGCACAATTGAAACTGATACCTCAGTTGTAGTTTCACTTGTCTCACCGCCTACTGAAGGACATCCGTTTGCATTCTGACATGTCGGACATCCAGTGCAAGTTGGTTGAGGTTGTAGGAATGACGAGGTCAGGTGAACGAGTATAGAGATCAAAATGAGAGATGAAGTCATACGAAACATTCTGAAATAAAAATTGTTCCCTGAGCTAAAGAGGTCTTAACTTTTATTCGAAGTAGAGAGTAAACGTTTTTCTCTTGTAACAAACGTAATCATATACTTTGAAATAAACATCGAGACTTAAAATCTTTTCATAAAAGTGTTCAAATCCTAAATGCCAATAGAAATCCAGATTGGTGTGAGGAAAAGGTCGAAAACGCGAAGAGAAAAGATAACAAAATCACTTGGATCTTCGTCTCGGAACGAACTGGATTTCCATAGTGTCAGTGTCATTAATATCCCACAATTCCCTCTTCTCTTCATTCTTTTCTCGTTAAAAAGTATGACGAATTCATATTTTCAACATTTATTTTCATTTTACATAATCAAATAAAACAGAAAAATGTCAATATAAAAGTAATATGAAGGTGTAGTCGTTGTACCAAACAATATGGAATAAACTGATGAGATGAGCGAAAAGGTTTGAACGGATTAGTTTGATGCGGCCCACTGCTCCAATTCTTCCATTGTACTCATCTTACGGAACTTTCCACGTCTTCCGGCTTTCAATTCTCCAGTTGGGGCTTCTGGGAGTTCAGTTGGAACATCCGGAAGCTTTGATGTCGAGGAGAGATCCGCCACGTTCTGAAATATGAAGATAGGTTTGATCTAATTTTGAAATTTTTCTTATCCTCTGAACTCATTCTTTTATTATGTATCTTTTTTCATTATGCCTATTACTAATGTTTCGTTTTAAAAATCTAGCTCACATCTTGCAATTCCTGCAGTTCTTGCATCAACTCGTCTTCATCTGCCACATCTCCAATTGGTGCAGAAATTGCTTCATTTAGTTCTTCTGACATTGCCAAACCATCGGCAATTTCATCCATCAAATCGTGGACCTTATCAATGTCCATTTTCGCATGTTCTTTCTTCAAAGTTTCGTTTGTCTTTCCAAGAACATCAATCACTTCGTTATGCATTCCAACATTTTCCAGAGCTGATCTCTGAGCTTCAAGTTTGGTAAGAACCTAAAAATAATGGAATCAGAACGGAAACGAACAGTTTTCTTACTCCATCAATGCGGCTCAACTCTAATTCGTGATGCTTCTTTCTTCTTAATGCAGCTAGAGCCATCTTCTTGTTCGTTTTCATATATTTCTTTGCTGCTTCAACTTCTTGTTCAATCCGAAGCTCAAAATACTCCTGCTTTTTGATTAAAAGTTCCTCGGCATCTTTCAAATTCCCGATGGCTTCTTCGGCAGTTGGAGCTTTACGTTTACGGCTTTTCTCTTTTATTTTCTCCTTGATTTTATGAGCTTCCTCGTGCATGCGATCGAAGAACCACGACATCTTGAACGGCATTTTGCGTTAATAAGAATAGAGAATAGATAGTGAACGACGTATAAAGTGTGCGGAATTGGCGGGGGAAGAGGTATGTACCACTGTATATATGGGCGGTGCGTGGGGGACATCGACTCATTACAATAGTAGTCTAAACATAAGTCTACACACCTTTTGTTAACGGGATGTTTATGGAAAACAATGGAAACAACTTGTCTAGTGAACAAATAAATACTGATAAATCGAAACAGTTTTTGGATGAAAGTCGTTTTGTTTTTACTGAACTAAAAATATGTATTTCTGCAACACATGAAAATTGATTACGAGTTTTGAAAAATACCAAACATCCGGAAGTGTTCGTTTCAAAATATTTTTTGATATTTTTAAACTATCTTCCTATTTTTTTCGATAAAGATAACGAAGAGAAAAAAGCAGTGAAGAAGAAAAACGGAAGTTTTAATTTCGAAACAATCGTTTTAGTCAGTCGGATATGCTAATTTTCGATTGATATTTTCAAGAATTTTCAATTGAATATCACTGAATATTTTAGTTCTTGTATTTTTTTTAAATTGTTATTCAGAATAACAAACAAAAATTCACTGAATGATCGATTTTAAATGCCGTTTTGATTAAAGGTTGAAAAAACTGAACTGGAAATTGAAAAACGAAAAAAGAGAGAAATGTGGGCACTTGGAGAAAATCTTTCTCATCTCTCTCCTTCCGCCGCGACGGGACGCTCACAACAAACAACGAGTCAAAGAGGTAGAGAAAAAAGAGACGCAGAGAGCTGTCCTTGTCACACTATTTCCCTTTGACTCTCCGATACTTTAACTGTCTTTGTTTTACCGGTAATTTGAAAAGTGTTTATGAATGTGAAAACGTGGTAAAGTATTTGACAGAAATGTACATCACATGAAATAAATTATGTTAAACTTTGGGAAATATCTGGAAAACGAGTTCCTTGCATCGTAAATCTAATTGAGCATAGTGTGATCTTCGAAGATATTTCGCCGCTGCTCCTCTACTTTCTTCATCCATCGATTCTGCTCTGCCTCCACTCGGCCAAGAACATCTACGGAAAATACTTTTGAAGATAGAATCATAAGGTCCTATTAAAGAACTTACTGCCTCTTGCTCGTGTTGTTCCTTGTGTATCAATCGCATTACTTGCCGTTGGTGACTCATCGTCTGTAGTTGGTGCTGCTGCGAAGATATTGTCTTCCATTTCATCATTGTGCTGTTGATAACTAATAGATAATCGTTTCTTGCGAAGCATTGGATCGAGACACATTAAGAAGACCATGTATCCAGTGAGAACCGCGATAACACAAATGACAAAAATCACAACCACTTTCAAAAGAACAGTGTTACGTGATTCATATCTACAGTCGCAATTGGCTAAAAACGCATCCATGTGTGTTTCATCTACCATGTTATTGACTTGATCTTTCACGATATTATTCGGCTTACTGAAACAATTTTAATTGAACAAATGAAACGTTTTACATTTCTGTAAATTTTTAAGGTTATTTACAAAATTTCTTAATTGAATATTGATATTTTTTGGATAGATGAAAAGCGTCAAGCACGGAGTCTGCTTCTGGAAAGGAAATACTCACCAATGACTAGGCTCTATATTTGTTTTTGTGTAGAATCTCCTTCGAAGTTCTACGGATTTATCAGTTACATTTTCCGCCAAATTGAGAAATTTCAGAAGACTCGGACAGATACATCTACACCTCGTGTCTTCGAAGTTAGCCTGAATACGACAATTGAGCAAACAGAATTAAAAAAGAAAAATACCTCTGTACCAGCTTCGCAAGCAGTAGAAAGTAACAAAATTGCAAACCATAAGTATATCATCTGATCTGAATATGAAATTTAGTAATTTATTGAAGAAGAATTCAGTTTTGTTGAGACGGAGAGAACAGCAAGGCGCATTTCATGACAGCTGGCGCAATTTCCGTGCCCGTCGCAGTTATACGAACGTTTCTATTTTACGTGTTGTGACAGCGTTATTATTGACTTTCGTATTCTTCTAACGCATAAATCGTCATTCTAGAAATGTCTAGCAAACCGTTCGCCTTTAAAGAATCCGCTTTAGCTGCTAAAGCTAATAAAATATGGTCAGAAAGTAAGTTTTTCAACATTATAAAATGTTTTGTTTGTCACGTGAATTTTTCAGGCAAAACCGACTACTCAGCTACTCACTCTACTGTTAATCATGTGCACTTGGAGAAGAAATCTCTCGGTGATATTGTTCCTAAAAGCTCTGCTGAGCCAGCAGCAAAAGAAAAAGTTAGCAATTTCGAGACTACCTTTGCCTAATATTTAACTTCAGGTCGTTGAAGAGACTACACCCCCACAGTTTGTGTTTGGATCGAAAATCGCAGATCGTGTAGTAACAAAAGAAGGCGACACCTCAAAATCTGGAGAGTCCGATGATAAGACGATGACTGCGACTGAACTTTTCAAAACGGCTGTCAAGAAAGATGACGACGTAAGAAAAATGTAGTGGAAAATTATCATTAATAAACTTTCAGAAGAATGGAGCGAAAGACTTCAGAGAAGAAGCGAAGCAAGAAGCGGAACGTGCAAAAGAAGCTGAAAAGCAACATGCCGGAACCAGTGCTGTGGAAATCAAGACTGGAGAAGAAAACGATACAAATATCTTCCAGGTATGAACTGAATCACCTATAAACATGAGTTTGAAAAATTTCATTACAGGCGCCGTGCAAAATTTGGGCTTTTGACAAGGCACGCAATGCATATACTGAAAAAGGGGTTTGCAATCTAAGAATCAATAAACGAGTCGAAAATGGATTGACGCATCATCGCATTGGTATTTGATTCATATTATATTCTCACGAATAAGTCTTTTTTATAGTGGCGAGAACGTCTGCTGGCACATTGCGCGTCATTATCAATTCAAAAATTTTCTCGGATATGCTCGTGGAGCGGGTTGATAAACGTTTTAGAGTGAGTTATATTCCTATATGATATCTTATCAATTGAAATCTTCCAGATTTCTGCTATGGGCCCTGAAATCAGTGGAGTTCAAATTTTCCTTCTCAAAATCGGGTTCACGAAGACTGATGACATTTCTGACTCTGAAAAATTCTACAACGTTATGAGTGATTTGTTGAAGCTCGAGAAAGGAGAAAACAGTCGGAAGAGAAAAGCTGATTGTGATCTTAATGCATCTACAGTCAAAATCAGAGATGGAAAGGAAGACGAGGAAGGGGAACAAGACCAAGTCGACGAAGGATTCGTCATCGTCAACAAGCCAACTGAAGAAGAGATCAGTGCCAGCGAGGAATCTTCAACAAATGTAGAAGAGCCTGCTTCTTCTTCATCTTGTCCATCCACTTCATCCTAAGATCCATATCATTTAATCAATATTTCTATCGAAAAATCTATGTTGCCCCCGTGCATCCCAATCCCCATCCAAATGGTCTCCAACACTCTTCTCAATCAATTCATATATCTTTAAGTCAATTCTAATTTTGATTTCATTGAATTTCTTGACTCTTTTACACATTCTAACTTCTCGATTTCGTTTCATTTTTATCCCCTATCTCTCATTTTAATTTTTTTTCTTAAATTTCCGATTTGTCGAATATATTTGGAATGAAGGTAGAGTTTGCAATAAAATGCAGAAACATACAACCAAGAAGACAGAGACAAAAGGTTTCGGTTATCAGTGGCGCTGATAGAGAAGGAGGAGTATGACCGTTAAGATAACAGTCGTTGTGGGGTGATCGATTCTGAATTCGCTTTGGCAACTATGATCACTTCTCGTCTCATTCTTTCAAGGAATTCTCATTTTTCCTCAATTAAACCGTTGGAAAAGATCTCATTTCTGAGAGATTCAAACGTCCAGTTTTTTGATAATTTTGAATTCATTCAACTGAAACCACGTGTTGATTGTTTCAAAGAGGTATCATTTGATCAAAGACTTCGAAATGATTCTGATAAGAGGTCGAATGTACCCGATTTCCCCCAATCATTACACGTTTCACTCTTTCATTTTTGTACTTTGTAACGTACTATTTCTCATTTCTTTTTATTAATTTTACTCGTGTAGAACCCTCTGGAAATAATGGTTCTCTTCGGAAGAGGTTTACTAGCCGCCGGTCGAATTGCTCTTCGAAGACCCACAGTTATTCGTAGTCTACAGTATGATGCATTCGTTGATAGACACATTGGACCAAGAAGATTGGAACAACAGCAAATGCTTGATTTCATCGGATACAAAGTTAGTATTTATAGAATTTGAAATCTAGATGAAACAGTATAAGAGTTAGAACTAGAATTTTTTATTTGAAGAGTTTCTTAAAAACGACGATTTACAGGACCTGGATGATCTGACAGGAACAAATGTTCCAAATATGATCAAAATCGAAAAAGCTTTGGAACTTCCGTTGCCCCTTGACGAATACAAAATGCTCAAAGAACTTGAAGCAATCGCCGCACAAAATAAAATCTACAGATCATATATCGGAATGGGATATTACGATACAATCGTTCCAGCTGTTATTTCTCGAAACATTCTGCAAAATATTGGATGGATTTCTCAATATACTCCATATCAAGCTGAAATTTCACAAGGAAGACTCGAATCTCTTTTGAATTTCCAAACTATGGTATCTTGTTGCAAACCTATTCAACCTAATTGAATTTCATTAAGATTGCCGAAATGACTGGACTTCCGACGACAAATGCATCACTTTTGGATGAAGCTACTGCTTCTGCAGAAGCTGTTGCATTGGCAGCTAGAACCACGAAAAGGAACAAAGTGATTGTTGATTCATTCTGTCATCCTCAAAATCTAGATGTCATCAAGACAAGAAGCGATCCGCTTGGAATCAGCATTGAAGTTTGCGATGCAGTAGAGTCATTTGAATTCGATGATAAAGTGGCAGCTGTAGTCGTACAATACCCAAATACTGAAGGAAGAATTCATCAATTTGACGAACTCATCGAGAAAGCTCACAAAAACAAATCTCTGGTCATTATGGTTTGTGATCTGCTTTCATTGACAATTCTTCGATCACCAGGAGATCTTGGGGCAGATATTGCTGTTGGATCTGCTCAGAGATTCGGAGTTCCTTTGGGATACGGAGGACCACATGCTGGGTTCATGGCAGTTGCGAAGAATGACTCGAAAAATGCATTGGGAAGAAACATGCCAGGAAGAATTATTGGAGTCACTAAGTTAGTTTTCAAAACTTTACTGTATGACTAAAAACTTTAAATGAATTCAGAGACGCCAATGGAAATCGTGCTCTCCGTTTGGCTCTTCAAACCCGTGAACAACATATTCGACGTGATAAGGCGACAAGTAATATCTGCACAGCTCAAGCTCTTCTTGCCAATATGTCTGCAATGTATGCAGTCTATCACGGACCACAAAGATTAACTGAAATTGCCAGAGGAGTTCATAAATCAACTGCTTATCTAGCTACTCGTATGTCTCTTATCAACCCTTCTTCTATACTTTTTTATATATTTCAGACCTACGAAATGCCGGCCATGATATCGTTCATAAAGAATATTTTGATACTTTGAAAGTTCGGCTAAAGAACGGAGAAGCCCTTGAAGAATTGAAAAAGAGAGCCGAAGAAATGAAAATGAACTTCCGTTACTATGAAAATGGGGATGTAGGAGTATCGTTGGACGAAACTGTTAAATCTGAAGATCTCATGGATATTATCTATACATTCAATGGAGCCACTGAGAAGGATGTGGTACCGTTTGAAATTGTTTCTTCATTTTTCCTAAACTCACTCTTCTAGACCAAACTTCGTGAAGAACGATGGGAAGTTGCCTGTCCGTTGATTGGAAATTCACCACATTCTCGTTCATCTCTTTTCCTTCAACACCCAGTATTTAACACTTATCACAGTGAACAACAGCTCGTTCGTTATATGAAACGATTAGAGAATAAGGATGTTTCACTTGTACATTCGATGATTCCACTCGGAAGTTGCACTATGAAATTGAATGCGTCAGCTGAGTTAATTGTATGTTTCAAGAGTTCAATTGTCTAGTTAATTAGTTATATTCCCATAATTTTTTAGCCCATCACTTGGCCTACTCTCTCATCAATTCATCCATTTGCTCCAGTTGAACAAGCAAAAGGATACACTCAAATTTTCGGAGATTTAGAGAAATGGTTATGTGAAATCACAGGATACGACAACTTCAGTCTTCAACCGAATTCTGGAGCCAATGGAGAATACGCCGGTCTTTTGGCCATCCGAAACTATTTGATTCACAAAGGACAAGAACAGAGAAACGTAATTGCAAAAAAGATAAACTATCAAAACCTTTCTCTCTATTTACAGATCTGTCTCATTCCAACATCTGCTCACGGAACAAATCCAGCTTCAGCACAAATGGCTAATATGAAAGTTGTCGTCGTGGATTCTGATCATCACGGAAACATCAATTATAAGGATTTGGCAGCAAAAGCGGAGAAATATTCGAATCAGTTAGCTGCTATCATGGTCACCTATCCATCAACTCATGGCGTTTTCGAATCTTCGATTCGTGATGTTTGTGATAAAGTACATGAACACGGAGGACAAGTTTATTTGGATGGGGCCAACATGAATGCTCAAGTTGGATTGTGCCGTCCTGGAGATTACGGTAGTGACGTATCACATTTGAATTTACACAAAACATTTTGTATTCCACACGGAGGTGGTGGTCCAGGAGTTGGTCCAATTGGAGTGTAAGTGATAGAATTATATATTTTCAATCATCTGTTCTGTCTTTCAGTAAGAAACATCTCGCACCTTTCCTCCCAGGTCATTCTGTCATTCCTGTCGATGGTCGAAGAGCTGGATCCGTTGCAGCTGCTCCTTACGGATCCGCAAGTATTCTTGCAATCACATGGGCATATATTCGAATGATGGGAGGAAATGGACTTCGTGAAGCATCTCAAGTGGCTATCCTTAATGCAAATTACATGGCGAAGCGTCTTGAAAATGAATATCGTATTGTATACAAAGGTTTGTTTGTTTTTATGTACAGTAGTTTTGTAGACATCTAGATATTTCAGATGAACAGGGTCTTGTAGCTCACGAATTCATTATGGATTGTAAGCCATTCAAAAAGCACGGAATTGAAGTCGTCGATATCGCAAAACGATTGATGGATTACGGTTTCCACTCTCCAACAATGTCATGGCCAGTTCATGATTGTCTTATGATTGAACCAACGGAATCAGGTGAGAGAGGAACAAATTGAGAGTTTTATATTAGGTTGTTCAATAATTTTCCGAAAATTTTTGCCTATTTTTTCGAGATGATTTTCTCGTGTTAATAGCATGTGATTTATTTGATTGTGTGCTATAAAGCATTGACAGTCCTCCCCTAATACTGCAGCAATTTGGCGATTCTATTCCTTGAACAGCTCGAGTACTGGAACGCAAAGTCTCCATGTACCCAATTTTTGGGGTATGTTTTGAATTGGAGTTTTAGACATAAAATAGTTGTTGATGGGTTCCAAAAGTTAATAATTAGAATCAGCATAGCCCTAAATGTACTAAAAATCTAAAAGAAAAGTCCTTTCGATTAAGAACAGTTTGGAATCAGTTGCTCAATGAAGATAAAACTTTTCATTTTGGGATGAAAGTGAATTCTCATTGTGTATCCTCCAATTCAGAAGATTTTCATTTTTCATTAATGTCATTCAAAAGTATAGGCAATGGTGGTTACTCACACTGAATGTTTAAATTCTCCTGCTATTCCACTACTCACAAGAGAGCTTCATATATTGCACATCGATTTTGGCTTAAAATTCAAGTTTGGAGACGTTTTTCGCCAGTTTATTTTGATGAATTCGTGAGAAATTTAAACCATGGTTAAGGTATTGTACTACTTTTTCATCAACAATAAAAAGATCATCAGGTTGTTGTTTCATTTTGAGAAAACATAGGGGAAAGATTCTCATATCAATTCATCAGAATCCCTGAAATGGTATATCAAGAAACAACCTAGTATTCTTACATTTAGAAGAGGCTTCCAATAGTTTTGATTTGCTAGATAAGTAACCCTTATCTGTGTTAATCATTCACAAGCAGATAGAAATTGCTCCGTTTCTCAACAGAGCTGCACCAAACATAAATCCCTCACATACAACATTCCTGATCTCGCGAAGTCAGCTCTTCGAAATCGATTCAGCTGAATCTAGTTTTAGTTTTATCAACACACTGGGCGTGTCCTTCACCAATGTCAATAATTACCTCTTAAATATCAAAACTTTTTTGGGTTGAAAACGTTGAAGCAAAATGGATAGCTCATTTTCAAGAGAGGAGGCTTTACGACAGGCGGCGTTTCTTCGGAACTAGAGAAGGAGTTTATAAGAGCTGTGAGGCAACAACAGTGTATTTAAAGGGCTTTCAGACAAACACAAAAGGGAATTGAAAACTAAGTCCATCGCCGAGAAATCGGCCACCAAACACAAGCATTCGAAATTTTCGGAAAATTATTGAACAACCTAATAGAAGTTTTCAGAGGACAAAGGAGAAATGGATCGACTTGTCGATGCTCTTCTTGCAATTCGCGAAGAAATTCGTCAAGTTGAAAACGGAACATTCGATAAGCATCTGAATCCACTCAAAATGGCTCCTCACACTTTGGAAAAAGTTATATCCGACACGTGGAACATGCCATATTCTCGCGAACTGGCTGCATTCCCGAAACCCTGGTGTGCTCACAAGGCGTGGCCAACCGTCGGAAGGGTTGACGACCAATATGGAGATCGCAACCTTGTTTGCACATGTCCACCGATTGAATCCTATCAATAGTTAACAATTTTCTAGTTTTTCAATGATCGGGTCCGAATATATTTGATTTCATTATATTCGAAAATAAAGAAACAACAAAAACAATAGGCAATAAACAGAACAAAAAAAAAACAAACTACATGGATAATAACAAACATAGAAACAGGGGAGAAGGAACAACCGGATAACAAAAAAATGAACAGTAGCGAATCGTGATTCAAGAGGTAATCAATGAGCCGGGTCACAATCTCAAAAAACAATAGAATCGGAATTATTAGAAAATATTATGGCGGTGTTGCGAATTCTGAAGCTAGAAAGCATCGGCCTCATCATCCCCATCGTGTAAATTGCTGTCGGATGAAGAGATTTTGATGGATTTCATTGATTTCAAATGGGATTGAAGCATCAAACTACTTTCTTCTCTTTCGAAGTCTTCATCTTCCGAAGCTGTGCTGAAGCATTCGATAGGAGGAAGAGAAAGGTGGCAAGTGGGTTGAAAACCAAGATAAGGATGAGTAATGCGAAGGTGCTCCAATGTTTCGATCATCTTTTTGCCTGATGAGAATCTACAATTACTTTGTATGAATAATAACTAATGCAAAAGTGTTCACCTTGTCAAACGATGCTTCTCTTTTGAAACTCTTGTTTGCAGCTTTTTCAGCCAATCGTGGAATGACTTCATATGGTCGTATGTCCCTTCTTTTGTTTCACGTCTTCCCGACACAGCATCACAACAAATTGTGAGCATACATTGAACGACATAATTCCCGAATTGATGAAACATCATGATATCGAGAGCGTCTTTCCCGGTGTTTCTAAAGTTTGGTGTTGCTTTCTTTTTTTTGCATAAAAACTCACGGATGCGGCACATATCCGTCAAAGATTTCGTCCATCATTTCTGCAAGCAATTCAAGAGGTGCATTGAGAAAAGCTTTTTCGACCACATGAGAAGCAAACTTCTCTTGAGACAAAGAAAGCAAATTTCGCCTATAAGAATATTGAGTTGATTAGCATAATTAAACAGCCTCTTACATGAGGCACTTCTCGATTATACACTCCCGATAGACGGCTAGATTGCTATTGGATACAATGTGCTGTATGATGTAATTGGCGTATTCGTTGGTAGCTAACTCTTGGCAACGAGCTGTGACAGAATTCATCAGACGTTGCAGAGCTCGTTCTCGTTGACTTTGAGCAGCAGTAGTCAAATCGCCACTAATAGAATCATTTGTTAGCTTTTCAATAATGGATTGAACCACACGGCAACCGTATTTATCAGAACATATTTGTTTGAGATGATCGGGTTGTGCAACAAAAGCAACAATGAACTCCCATCTTGAAAGTGGAATAACATTCACCACTTTCTGAATAACATGATTGGCATTTTGATCAACGCAGATAGCGATGAGACGAGAGTCCCGTGGAAGTGATTGAACAAGGTTACATGCCAGATTCAGCTCGATTTTTTCAAGCACAAATTGCACGACTCGACAAGCAGACTTGTCCAAACACATATCAGTCATTTGAGAACTCAGAAAGTTTTTGAGTTTCTCTTGCCGCATTATATAACCATCATCATAGGTTTGCATAGCTATTTCAATAACTTGCTGAACGAGAAAATTCCCGAAAATGTTTGAACTATACTTCTGAAAACGGCGTTATGAAATTATGAATTTGAAATTAAAAACAAACAATGAAATCCTCTCTTCTTCCAATAATCTGATCGAATAATTGGTGCTTTTGATAATTAGTTAAATTTTTTTTGACAGCGTCTTGCAAAAATTGACACCCATTTTTGTCAACTGCAAACTTTGCCAATTCTCCACTATCGAGAACTTTTGACAATTGCAAATTGGGTCGTATATTTCCGTTTGAATCCAAGGCCCAAGTTGGAAGAATCGTTTGGTTCCGGACAGAACTCTTTGAGCTCATTGATGAAACTGATCGATAAGGGGTTGAACTTTTTTTAACAGTGTCTTGCAGATATTGACATCCGTTACTTTCGCCTGCGAACTTTCCGAAGTCGCCGCTAGCAAGATCTTTTGACAACTGCAATTTAGCACGTATATTTCCGTTCGCATCCAAAGCCCAAGTAGGAAGAATCGTTTGGTTTCTGATAGAATTCTTGGAGCTCATCGATGAAGCTGACCTGCAAAAAAACCGTCTTTGACGAATAGTGAAAAAAACGTACCGATTGGCCATCGCTCTATTATCAAAATAATAAAGTTCTGGCATTGAAAAACCAAAATTGGGGGATGAGCTACTGAACATCTAGACAACACCGCTATTATTTTCTTCAAAAATGGGATTGTGGAAATTGGATCAGTTTGAACGCGGAAACAGTCTTCTTGCATTTGTGTTTGCGTACTTTCCAGCTGCCTACCGTAACCTACGTCATTTTCGACTGCCAATCAGAGTTGTATTAATTTCTCAATCTGGAATTTGTAAAACTTTACAAATCTGTGGAATAAGCTAACAATTTTCGAAAATATTGAGAAATAAAGAATTTTTTTGTATTTTTCAACGGTTTTTAAGACCTAGAATTTGGAAAAAGTTACAATACTGGAGTTTGGAATATTGTATATGGAATTCGGAATCTCGAATTTGGATTCCATACAGCTCTGCTGTAAACCAATATTTGTTAACAATATGACATTACAGACATCAATTTGATAAACAATTTCAACCTCCCGAAAAGCTATAAACCGGTTGTCGACCGGTGACGGCATTTTACGATCACGTCTGCTGTAGACAATCTTTCTTTCTGAAACTCTAAACTGGCATTCTTCACTTAGGAATGAACCAATGACTTCATCAATTTTAATTTCGTTCTTCCTCCTGTTAATTCAAGAAATAAAAACACTTGACGTTGATTTGGGTGGTCTCGTAAAACAAACAGTTGCTGGAAATGAAGGAGTACTTCATAACTGCAGTAATGATCAAGATCATGTTCTGCAGCAGTGTTATATCAATATGTTTATATCATATGGTTTAAATGTCACGAGTTTACCCTCAGCATCAGAAGATCCATTTAAAAGTATTCGATATGATGCGGCTGGAATGTGTAAGTGAGTACCTTTTGTAATCTAAATTATGAAATGTTATATCATGTTCTTCAGAACCTATGCTAATCTTCGTCATTGTCATAGTGATGTCATTGATAACTGTCTCAATTACAATACATTTAATGCCATATTTGGTTCTGAAATAAACGCGGTTTATTACATTTCTCAAACAGCGTTTCTCCAGTTTTATTGCGATTATGGATCAGATTGTATGCCCTGTCACGAATTTGACATTCAAATACAGTTCAAATTTCAGTTGTCTCCTACTACGAATGCATGCAAGTGATCAGTTTGAATGATCTTTCTGACACCATCTATACGGAGTGTTCTGTTTTGGAAGTTGGAACCTGCGAGTAATGTTCAATTAAACAATCTTAACCGTTTCTTTTGCTTCTTCAGTTCCGTATCTCGAACAACTCAATGCGAAAGAGCTGTTGTGAGGAAGTCGTGTGGTAACAGTGGAGTGAAATCGTATTGTCAATATCAAAAGATTTTAACTCATATGACTGGATGGAACTTCTGTGAATATATGCCTTGTATTAATTACCAGTCATCATTTAATCTGTTATGGATTTTATGTTTCTCTTTTCTTCATTTTCAATTGCTTTGATCTCCTAAATGCGATCATTTTCAGCGCTTTTTACATAATTATTGATGAAGTTAGCATTAAATGAAAATGTTTTTATACAAGTAAAATTTCCATATTCACACAAGAAATGTTAACCAAAGATGTTAAAACAATAATAAACCCGAAGTGTTCATTACCGAAACTATCTAGAAAAGTCTGAACGATGGACGATTTTTGATGAGGGCTAAGTTTTTGAAATAAGTAGAGAGATGATTCCATTCCAAGTTCTCGCAAACTTCGGCGAGTGTCGAGTCAACAGCCAGGGAATCAGTGGCTGAAGCTTTCAAATCATCTCCAGCTTTGTTGAGCAATTTGGCACATCTTCCGAATTGACCGAGGGCAGCAGCATGCTTAGCAGATATGAGCGCAATTCTCGTGTCATCTGCAGCCATCCAGACAAGGAGCTTCACATAAAACTGGTTTCCAGTCCATTTTTCATCTAACTTCTTGAGTTCTGCCGTGACAACTTGATCTATTTCTTCGGACTTAGTTTTCAGAGCATCAAAGCTATCTGATTTCTTCGAAATTACTTCTCCTTGTTTTCCACCAAATATCAAGGGAGTAATACCACCGAATCGAACGCTTGCGGGAAGATTGTGCTTACTTTTGCGCATCTCTAGATCTTGCTCGAGAGATGCAAGAGCTTGCAAAGCGAGAATTGTGGATTTCTTCCGTTCTTCAAAGGAAGCAATCAGTTTTACGGCATCTTTTCTCTGATCTTCGCTGCCGCCTGTCAGCGCGAGCCACTTATCTACTGTTAGAATATCATCGTCGTGTTCTTGTTTAACTGACATGAATTGCAGAATTTCGTTTGGTTTCGTAAGTTCAAGAATCTTCGTGCACAACTCGATGACTTTCTGCACGTTTTCTGTGGTTTGATCAGCGAGCTTAGACTGCATCAGTTGCTTTACTCTGTTTTGAAGAAGCGGGAGATGATCTGGATACTTTTGGAGGCAGTTTTCAAAATGTTCTTTTGCCATTTTCTCATCAGTCAATTTTTGTACCCACGAAACTTCCAGATCACGAATTGCTTCTGAAATAACCTGTTTATGTTAATTTTCAATTCCTACTCTAACCTGTCATTTCATCCTTCTGACTCTTGTCTTTCTTTGTCGTTATCATTGAGAGGCCTTTAGCAGGACGCGGAGAGAATTCACTCAGGTAATAGATAACTTCTGATTTGTCGACTAAGCTCAAATCAGTATCTTTGAGAGCAGAGAACGATCCTAGAAGAAAACTGCCACTTGTTGGCGCTATGGTCTTGGGTATTTTGTCCTCTGCTACACTCATTGCATAGACCGTCATTTCTTGATTTGGAAGAAGAGCTTTTCCTGCGAATTTGCTTTCTTTTCCGAATGATGCTTCACTTGCCGAAACAGCCAGATCTACGGACAATTTGCTTCCGACCTTGACATGAACTCTAGAAGAGTAAGAAGTTAGATAAAGAACATCATAAAGAAACTTACAGAAGAGGAAGATCTTTCATGGCTTGAAGAGTTTGATCATTAGGGTATCTTATTTGTGCTTGAATTGTGTATTCCCCCTTTTCAAGCTTTTGAATCCAACGGTCTGGATAAGAGGAAGTAGCACCAACATAAGATTTGTTTGCTCCGAATATCTGAAGGAGAACGCAATCAACAGGTGATTCGTAAAGATAAGGAGTGAGTCCTGCGAGTTGAAGTTGAATTTCACTTGTTTTTTGAACTGAAAGAGATTAAAATTTGCACCCGAAAAAAATAAAAGAAATCGCTACCTTTGAGTTGATAAGTAAGAAGAAGACGGTTCGTTTGAAGGCCAGACGTGAGAAACAAGTCACGAGGTCCAAGTGGTTCAACTTTAGCTGATTGTGGTTTCAGAGGGACGACAAGTACTTTAAGTGCAATAGAAGGAGCAATGTCAATACTCTTGGTTGGAGCAGCTTGTATTCTGATAGGAGTATTTGTTGCGCCATGAATAAGTGGGATAGAACTTGGCTTTTTCACTCCGAAAAAGTCAATTGTCATGTCGACATCGACAGGTTGCTTTCCACGAGACCAGGCTCGGACAACGCAGGCTTCCAAAGTTTTTCCTCCTTGGACACTTATACATTTGCTCCACTCATTACCAATCGGTCCTTGAACTTTTTGAGTTTCTGTGTTTCTTGAGCACTTGTCATCTTCAATGTACACTGTATGTAGAGTGAACCTGTCCATTTCGTCTTTGTTCGTAGATTTCAATGTGATTTCTGAAAAGTGTCAAAATTATGTAGTGAATAAGCAAAGAATACTCACTTGCACTGGTTGCCCATGATGGAACTTGAACAAATCGTCTTTCAGTAACTCCTGACTTTCCGACGAGCTTTGACTGGTATTGATCAGTTTCCACTTTTTCGGGTACAATAACGGTAACTGGGATTCGGAAGATCGGGCCCAATGATGGGTCTGCCGTGTCTATTCCAACAATTTCTGTGTAGCTTGCGCCTTTTGGTGCTTTCGAAGCGTCCACAGTCACAACCATTGTTCTCTCTTGTGAAACAACGAACATTGTTTGAGGATGTGAAACCCATGGAGCTGTTGATTGCAGAATTACTTGCTTTTCAAAGCCAATAGCCGGAAGATTGTTTTCTATTTGGTGATTTTGGAAAATTGGTTCTACTCCAATTGTAAATTCTTGCGGTCCACTCCAATTTGGTTCACGGATGTATATTCCTTTTGACTTTTTGCAGTGATCAGACACCTTGATTTCGAAGTTTGTCAGCCTTGGAGGAAAAACATTTCTAGCTAAGATTTCAGATAGTTTCTCGAAAGCAGTGGCTATTTTGATCATTCCTTGACCTTGGGAAAATGAATCTATCTGCGGAAGAGGATATGCAGTATTTTCCAGAGCCAGCCGGACTGTATAAGGAGTCCATTCCAAGTTCATTTGTTTAAGTCCAGACAGCATGCATGCCACGTTTCCAGCTGCGTTCGGCGAGCTCATACTAGTACCATTCATCATCTGCATGCTCTGGCGACAGTACTGGGGGACGCCAGCAAATGCAGCAGCTGGAGCGACAAGACTAACTCCGAGCTTTCCATCTTGGCTGCAACAGTGAGGATAGTTCAAATGTTATCATTTTAAAACCTACCACGGTCCTCTTGAGCTCCACGGATAAATGTTACTGTCTACCGATTTGTAAACACCGTAAAGCGTATCAGCTGATTCAGCAGTCAAGTAAGCTCCGATTCCAATTACACCGGTTGTCGTTCCTCCTGGAGCTCCAACGGTAGAAAGAGCTGGCCCTTGGTTTCCAGCCGAGCAAACATAAATTACATTCCGTCTATCGATTAATCTTCTGGCTTCTTCAATTACACGACTGAAATAAAATAAAAAATAACGATGGTTTCATATGAATTCTCACCCAACATCAGGTAAATGAGTTCCTTCTCCAAATGACATGTTAATCACGTCAACTTTCATTTCAGCGCACATATTGAATGCTCTAGTCATTGCTTGACCAGTCTCCATGGCTCCAAGTCTAAGATCTCCAATATTGAGCGAAAGAATTTTTGCTCCAGGAGCGAGACCATTTTTCTGAGGGTTGTCAGGATAGTTGGCGGCTGCGATTCCAGCTACGTGGCTTCCATGAGCTCCGGATGGAACCACAATTTCTGTGAGATTACCATCGGGACTGACTCTCACCGTGTAAACAACAGAATCTTTTTCAGTGAGATACGCATAGTCGCCGGTTTCTCGGAATGTTCCGAGTACATTGCATATTCCTAACCGACCACGAAAAGAAGTGTCGATGCAAACTCTCCATAAATTTCCATCGTGCCAGGTAATGACGTCAGCAACCGGACCAATATCAGATACAGAAGACATCGATTTCAGAAAGTCAACTTTGCATGCGAGATCTTCTCTTGCCCATTTGTCTGATGCTTTTTCACTCGTTCCTCCGATTTCTTTCTCGTGCTCTGTGAGTTGTTTAAGCGCTTCAGCAGCCGCTAGATTGTGCGATGGAATGATAACTTCTTCTTTTCTTTCACTCGTAATACGACTCTTGACACCCTTAGTATAAAGTTCAAAAATGGGCTTCAATCCAACGTGATACTGTCCAGTTGGACAACTCCACTTTTCTGGTATGTTTAGCTTCCGCCCAGACAATCCTTCGATAACTCCGTCTTTGACTGTTCGAGTTGTTGAAGTGTCTACATCACCAGCTCCAGAGCAATCAACAACATCATACATCTTCCGTTCACCAGTTGTGGTCACTTGCATACCAGGTAGAGAAGGATCGACACCAGTGTCTAGAATGGCAATGACAATGTTTCTTCCATCATAGTTGGGATACTTTGCCAGAAACATCTCCTGAAAAGTTATTTGGAAATTTAGCGTATGCCTTTTTTTCTCACCTGTTCTGTATCTATTTTATTCAGAAGCAGAGAATCGAGAGGCTGCTGGGGAACTATTTCTGGGGGTGATGATGACATAATTGGACGCACAACAGTTTCAGCTTGCTGAAAGTTGAAGAAAGGTTGAAATAACTCCATGATACTTGTAGAGAGCGCAAACGCGGGTTTATATAGTTGTGCAACCCACCACTGAGAGCAACAACGGAGTTTTCTGGAAATGCTGAATGGACAGTGATCGAGTTGAAAAGCGGAGAAATGATAAATAGCTTATACGCTGCCAATTTCTTATCACTATCATTTATGCGAACACAATGATTCAAAATCTTTGTTAGGCGAGCGGTGATTGATCGGCTATTTGTTTATTTCTGGCTTGATGTTTTACCTAAAGCTTTCTGATGAATAACCAAGCGTCAGAGTTGATAAAAAAATTGAAACAGGAAAGAGATAATATTATCTATTATCGTTTCATAAAAATCAAAAGTTTGACGTTTTAATTGAAATTCAAGCCTAAATTAAATGAAACGTCAAAATTTCCGGGCGATTTGTATGAAACAATATTTAATAGATAATAAATAGTGACAAAAAAAGAAGAGTTCTCCGAGAGGAGTACACGGCAATTGTGCTCCGCGGCCGGTGCGTGTGCTAGGCCATATCGAATTATTTGAAAAAGAGACAGTTCTCACGAGTGACTCTTTTCTCAGCTACAGCTGTTTGCATAAAAATATTCATATCATAAAACTAGGTAATCAAAATTTTTCCTTTTGTTAAGCATTCCATATTTAAAAATCATTCAAAATTTTATTTTATTTATATTTACAGGAATGGGTGAAATACTCGACCGAACTTATGGAACCCAGTTTCCTGAAGAACTTGAAGGACACCTAGATCTACAAGTAATATTTTCACAAAATCGTTTTTTAAATATTCATTTTCAGAATGCATCTGCGAATTGCTGCAAGTTCAATCGGTGGGGTACAATCGTTGCTGTCGGTTGCACTGATGGAAGAGTGTTCATTGTCGATTTCATAACAAAAAACATCGCAAGGGTGGGATAGTGGTGTTTAATGTTTTCTATTAAATTTTAATCTTGTTTCAGACGTTTTCTGCACATGCTCTACCCGTTAGTTGTCTTTCGTGGTCTCGTAACGGCCGAAAGCTTCTCACTGGCTCTGCCGATAATTCGATTGCTGTTTTTGATGTTCTCGCTGGAACACTTCTTCACAGAATACGTTTCAATTCTATGGTTACATTTGCAATGTTCCACCCGCGAGACGACAATAAAGCGATTGTACTTCAAGTTAATTTTCCCCCGACAGTCGAACAGTTTTCACCGAGATTACAAAAGTGAGTTACACTACACTTTCTTCACATGAAGACTTTTTTCTTCAGGGTTTTGACAAACGACACTCCTGGTTCAACCGATGAAGTGGTGAGCTGTGTTTCGTATGACAGAAAAGGAAAATATATAATCACTGGAACTGGAAAAGGAAAACTTATTATTTACAATTCTGATACATTGAGATGTGTTTCTTGGTGTAAGCAAAACACTGTTCAACAAATCAGACAAATTATTGTTCCAATGAAAAGCCGATTCATTATAACAAATACACAAGATAGAGTTATTCGAACATACGAATTGGAAGATTTAATCCATCAAAGAGGGGGAACAGTTGAAGCTAAATACAAAGTTCTGGATATGGTCAATAAGGCAGCATGGAAGAATGTCTGCACAGATAGTGACGGCTTGTATGTGTGTGGAGCTTCAACGAAAGCACATTCTCTTTATATCTGGGAGAGCAATACCGGATCACTTATCAAGATTTTGCATGGAAATAAAGGTGAAGCTCTTCTTGACGCCCAGTGGCATCCTACTCGTCCGATAATATTGTCGATTGCACAAGGATCCGTTTCGTTGTGGACGCAGGCTCACGTGGAAAATTGGTCTGCATTCGCACCAGAGTTCCAAGAGTTAGAAGAAAACGAGAAATACGTTGAAAAAGAAGGTGAATTTGACATGGAAGACGAAGACGCAGATGATGATCAAACAAATAAGAGTCAGGAAGGAGAAGACGATATTGTCGATGTGGTTGGTGTGAAACCGGATGAATTTTTAGCCAGTTCTGATGAGGAAGATCATGAATCAATGCGACCATCAAGAAATTTAGAATCTGGACCATTGTGGTACATTCCTGTCCCACCAGATGTAGATAACCCGGAAGCAGAGAGAAAATTACCAGACAGTGAGTTATTCTAGTAAAAATTAGTTATGTGAAGTAGGATATCAATAGCTCCGAGTTCCAAAATGGGAGTGTAAATAATTTATTTATTTCAGGCATCGAAGATCTTGATCGACTTTTAAATCCAGCGTGGGTGGCTGCCGCAAAAGGAATCGATCTTCCCAAAAACCACAATTAGACAAATTGCACATGTGTCTTGGATCTCTCAAACTTTCGTTTTTATTTCAACCTGTATTTATGTTTAAAGTTCAAAATGAAAATTATTTAAAACTCTTTGTTTCCGATATTAATTTTAAACATTGGACTTGGTTCAAAAATGATTTAATCGAATGTTGAATGGTTTTCCTTGGATTAATAATAATTAACTGCTTTGGATGATGATAGAAATCTTATTTAGATTTTTGGAATGCCTCCGTTCAGAGACTAAATCTGATCAAAATCATATTTAGTTTACTTGTTTTCCCACCAGTCAGACAGCTCTCTCATATTTTCTGAATTAGTCGTGGACGTCAAAAGACACAGATGTAGATATATGAGGGTGACGGCCTTGATGGAAAATTTCCATGGTTACTCACACAATTTGCGGTTTCTCAAGAAGTCGAAGAGAAATATAATGGAAGTGGGAGACGCAGACAGATTCTCATCTGGATTTGACGCCTTCGTTTTTTTTCCTTTCTCAACGAAAGAAAAGTGCACTGTCGTCCTTTTGGTTCCTCATTCAACGAGGATTCATGTGACTACAAATTTCCAGAATTCTCGTGTCAGACGTCTTCATCTCGTGACTACCGTATACATGGTACGAAAAATACAATTTAAAGAGAATATAAAAGTAATCAGAAGCATGAGACAAAATCAGAAAGATAAATTCTCTGTCCTTTTTCATTCAACTCACTTAACTGAGTTTCTTCCAGGACGATGTGGCGTTCTTATAAAGCGGAGACCCCGGATTTATCGGATGAAACACAAGAAGTTGATCTCAATGTTTCGGAGGATTCTGATTCTGATCGAGACGGGTTAGTTTTTCTTTCAATTTTTAAAAAACTATGCAATAGTTTTACAAGAAACTCTAGATCTTTTGTTTCGAATTCAAGCGTGAATTCATGCTACAGTAAACAAGAATTCGTTAAAGGAACCATTTTATTTAACTAACAACATTTTTTTCGAATCTGTGAATTCGATTTTCTTGGTATTTTCCAATTGACATTTGGAAATCGAAAACTGGTTACAAGGAAAAAAAAAACCGAAAATTTTCAATATAACTGGTAGTTATTTCACTTTTCGTGATGTAACATGTTTTTGTTTATTTCTATGAATGTTTATTACGGTACATCCGAACTGAAAAATCAACGGTAAATGAGACACAAGGCAAATTTCCTATAGAGTTTCGTGTAGCCTGTAATTAATGTGCCCCTAATAGTACTGCCCTCAAAGGATCTGTTTGAATAGTAATACTGCGGTTCTACTTGTTCTATCCCAACCAATCTTTTGCTACTTTCATTCATTTATTCATTATTTGTTTGGGGAACGCAATAGAGTGTAACTGAAAATACACAAGAGTTGACGACGTTTCTTGAAATTCAGACAAAAAAATCGGAGGTGTAGATTTCATTAGTTTACCTGGCGTTTGTATTGGAAATGATATTGTACAGGAAACCATTCTTTCTATTCTTTCTTTCAAATTGATCGGACATCCATCATCTACCCCGAATTTCATTTTTCTCTGATTGTGAGTTACTGATGATGAATCACTTTTTGAGAATTCATCTTAACATTAAGAACATCAGAGATCTGAAGTTTATGAGTGAGTGAATGATCAAAACCTCAGAAAACCAGTCTAGAAAATGGAACCTATCTCCAAAAATCAGAAAAATGTAACTTTCGCGGCCTGGGTGTACTACTTTGAAAGAGAAATGAAGTGAGATTTTAAAGTGATAAGAAGACATCACTTATTCCTCTACACTTCCTTCTACCGATTGTACTTTGTTTGGATCCCATATTGAACTTATTTCCTCTTTTCTTTGAACAGAATCATGTGTTTTCATATACACATCACAAGAGATTTCTTCAGGGACCTAGGTCCCTCATCAACTTTTGTGCGTCAATAGACATGTTTTTCGCAAATTTTGATATCAGCCTGATAATTATTTATGTCTGATACGAATCCTATTTTTGAATTTTTCTCTCGTGATGCTTCACTGCCCATTACCCATTGTTGTCTTATCTTGTCAATTTTTCTTTTTTCAAACACATAGTTATGACGCAAGCTCCGTTTGTCTACTGAAATATATGTGTGGGATTCAATGTTCAGAGGATTCAACTCATACCATAGAAACAGAATGAATTCGTATTGAAAATTATACAAAAAACGTAGCATTCCGTATTTGTTATGTAGTGGCAGGCAGAAGGCAGCATCACAGCAGGGGGTTTTGAGTTCATGTATGTTTTAATCAAGCCACGCCTCTATTTTAAAGACTATATGCCTACTATATGTGGTTTTCTTTCCCTCAAAATTCAATTTTCCATGCCAAAACCAGTTTTCAAAATTGATAGTTCTTTCAAATGAATACTTTTTCTCTCTAACGAAATTCATGTATTATCAATAAACTTTAAGAACATTAGACTAGATTGCAGCCTTATTGCTAACAATAAAGTACATTATTTGCAATCATCTACATAATCTCGAAATAAAAATTAATCCGGGTTGAAATGATCTGAATGTGTGACGTCGTCTTTGTCGTTCACCATTATTAAACTACCTAATTCTCAACCACCTTTCAAGTAAATAGTCGGATTAAAAAAATGACCAGGAGATGATGCCATTTACGGCGTTGAAAATGCATGAAGACGTCGTGCTTTTTGAGGCGGAAATAGGTGAATATATGGGTAATGAGCGTGCTGATAAGCCACATCGTTGACGTGTATCTGACGTGGTTTTTTGAAATTTCACTGACGAACGTCTCAAATAACTCGAAGTTTCAACAAAACATTTTGATGTGTGTGTATTACTCAAAGTCGATCAAAGAAAAATCGAAACTCAACGGAAGACGTCTAGACTCAATGAAAAGTACACTTTGTGCGTTTGATGTGATCTTTTTTCGTTAGGAAACAACAATTCCTTGAAATTTGGCATTAGGATACTGAATTCAAAAATAGAATTTGAAATATCAAGTAAAGGCGGAGGGTATCAATTAAGAAGAAGCTTCTAGCCTCTGTTGACGTCAAACGTTCTTTTGGTTGCAAAACATATCGAAGAACAGAAAAACACAGTCCCAATACAACAAGACTCCTCCCCTTTTCAGTTTGTTCTCTCTTCATTCCAACAAAAAAACTTGCCAACTTTGTACACACCGTTCTCCTAATACTTCATCTTTTTCATCTCTTTCTCAGCCTTACACAGCTCCTCTTCATTCTGTTTATCGCCTGCCGCCTTCTCTTCTCTCCTAGCTCCTCTTCACCGCCCCATTATCATCGGGGCCTAATCACGCATCAGACGGAAACCACGCCTTCGTTTCATACGAAGCGCAAAACTGAAAAAGAATAAGAGAAGTTTTCATTTCTTCGCTTCTTTTGTTCTTTTTGTTTTTCCATCTCCAACAACTAATACAGTTTCTCGTTACTACAGTAAAACTGTCGAAGAATACGACGGAGTCGGTGTCCAAACCGACCATAACAAGGACAATATCTGCAAAGAAATCAGAGAAGAGCAGTGACAAGTATTCAAGGAAGTGTAGTAGATCACTTTCTCCGTGTATACTTATCAATTCGATCATCTCCGACATCAATATTCGGCGATCAACTAGTAAAACGGATATCTCGGTGCAACGTGACGAGTTCTACGATCTATCAAAAGAGGATAGCAATGAACTCCACGTTCCGGGAGCAGGGTAAGTAAACAGATTTTTGATTTCTAGTGAGTTCAGATCCTCAAGTATGTTTCTTATGGTATCTATATACATTTTCATTTTGTTTCAGAATACCTTTTTAGAATTAATTCATGCGTAAGAAAAAATACTTTGTCAGGTGTATCTTTTTTTCTTTCTTATTAAGTTATTTCCCTTTTATACTGAAACACCCAGAAACATAGTTCCATAATCATGATTTTGCTCTTATCTGAAAGAAGGAACTATTTCAAACCAAATATGTCTGATAGTTCATAACACAAGAACCACACGGCCGAGAGGTATATGGTGTCAGAAGAGGGTTTTAGAGTTCTCTTAGATCTCTGGAGATTCACAGCCGATAGAAAATAAAATCAGTAATTATTTCTCTTCTAAAGTCTTTTTCTTCTCTATTCCATTTAAACTACCCGAGTAAATAACAGTTCTCCTCGCTTGATGCTTAGAATTATAACAATATTATACGTTTCTCTAGAGGATTCTCACAGAAAACTATCTCGAAAACAAATCTTCAAGGAAGTATTTTTTAATGAGCATGAGTACTTTTTGAAGAGCGATTCAAACTAATTAAAACGAATATAACTTCTAAACGAAGATATATATCCATAGTTCCATCAGAATCTATCTCGTAATATTTTCGAGTATACTTTTCTCTGAAGTTCTTTTTTTTTCTGCAGAATCTGCTGGTATCGGAATCCTTTTCTCAACAATCTTTTCTTTCCATACTACCTATCAATTATTGTGATCTTTTTTCTTCGAAGAGAAAATCATGTGTCCAAAACGTCATCTAGAGGTAAAAGTTGTCATTAGGGTTTTCGAAACCGCTGTTGTCATAGAGATGTTTAGGTTGTTTTTCGAAAAAATGTTATAAAACACAAAATGGAGAGAATACGAAGTAAATAAGCTGTGATTTTTAATGTGCCAAGGGAGGAAACTGGAAGGTAAGAGAAAGGGAATACTGTTGTATAATGAGATCACTATGCTCATCCTATCATTTCACGGTTCATTTTGATCAAGAGAACAATTAAATTCATCGCGGATGGAAACTTAAAGAAAGTAAATGAATTCTAGAACAAGAAACTAGAATCATTATTTCCACATCATCCGCAGTACGGATTTCTAGAAGAACAAGAGCTTCTGATTGATATCTTCTTGATCCTATTTGGAGTTGAATAGTATGAAGAAATGTAGTGCTACTGGTCACAATAGTTGATGTCTGATATTTCAGATGAACTTGAGTTCATCAAACAAGAAACATGAAAGTAGGATAGCAGAAATTTCCAATTTTTCAATTTTTCAAGATCAAGGAGTTGTTACTTTTACCAAAATACAGAACAAGTTGCAATAAATGCAAAGTGTTTCTAGAAAAATATCTCGTTCATCTATTAGAGATGAAGTTTCAACAGTTAATTCTGTCAGAGATTCCACATGGCTAAATGTGGATATCAGGAGAATATTTCATAATTTCTCGGATGTTTATACCTTTTCAAAAGTATATCATATACTCCATACTGTATATGGATAGTTTGCTCATGACTCGAAATAAAGGAAAAAAACACAGGTTTCTCTCAAAAAAGTGTATTTCTACTTGTTAAGAACTTCGAATAATCGAAAAATTTACAAAACATCAGTTTTGGAAATCTGAATTTAAATCATACTAGTTGATCAGTTTGAAAAAGGAAGACTCGAATTCCTAAAAATACTATTTTCAGACGAAAATCTCGTTCCGCATCAATAACATCGAGTACATCTGCTCCAGCAGCTGACAATCTAACTCTCAATGTTCCGGCTATCAAATCTTCTGCAGTATCCCCAACTCCGTCTAGCGGATCGATGTTCTTCGTAAGCTTTTCATTTAACACAGACGACAATCCACTCAATCGCGTGTTAGTTTTGATCCCATCATTCTCGGCTCCAATCCAATTTCTTTTCCAATTTCTCACACGGCCACGAGCCCGACTCGTGCATATTCCTTCCTGATTGCACACACTATTTCTTCTTCTTTCCAAGATTCAACGACGCCAACGTCTTCGTTGCCGTCCAGAAGGCACCTGCATGAAGTCGTTATCGCTGCCTTTTCTTATTTGTCGCCTTTCTCAGTCGTGTTTTTCGTCATACCTTCTCCAGTCTCAACCATTGAAATCCATCTGTTCATTCGTTTTTCTTCGCTTCGATTACTCTTCTTCGGTTTCTCAGAGCATGGACGTGTTGTTTTCCACTTCGATTCATTTCTTATCTCTTTCTAACATATATCACTAACGCATGCTTTCTAATTATATACTAAAAACATTTTCCTTCTCTCAAGACTCGAAAAATGTTTATAACACAGTCATTTTGAAAAGATCATTCAATAATGAAAACCCTACCAATAGCTGTAATTTGTCGTTTCCATGCCCGTTATAGTCAGCTGCCATGAAGCTTCGAGAGATATGCTTCTAAACCAATAGATTTGAATGAGAAAGTTACATTGTATATTGAGAAGTATATTCGAGTGAAAACCCATCTCCTCCGTACAGTATCAAGAGCATGAGTTCAACATCTGTCCCATGATACAGGAAGAGTTACGCTCTGGATTATTTTTTAGAACAGCTCTAATGTTATAGTTCTGATATAAAGAAATTGAGATGATTCGATCAAAGTTAGCTAAAACTATTAGGAACTTTTGAACTCGAACTTGGACTTGATACTCTCAGTCTTCGACTTTCCTATGGCATATGGATCATGTGCATTCCCATCGGTGGGAAAACACTTCAAAAGTGAGTTGTAGTTGGAACACGTCAGTTATTGAAACATGGAAGTTAAATCGAGGCTTCCTCGTTCATCTACAATCGAAAGGAGCAGCAGAAACTAGATATTCATATCTCTTGTGATTTCAAATCAACTGACAAAGTTCTAACATACGAAAATCTCAAAGGGTGATTGCACTTTATTTTAATTGCAGTATTCTACTCTTTCATTAGTTCAAGAAGCCGAAACATGTAATTTTATTCTGGTTTCTCTAACTATCATATGATAGGTGAAATCAGTGAAGCAGTATTAAGTTGAGAAATTCAAAAACAAGAAGTGAAACGAGAGAGAAATCTCTTTCGCTTCTTCGATTCGCTGCTCTCCTCATCATAATAATTATCATATCCAATGACAAAGGCGACAAGCTGGTAACAAGAAGCACAAGCCCGTAGCCGTCGCCCCAGCAACGCTTCGAATCTTCTTCTTATTTCTTCTTATTTCTCTTCTTCATCTACTTCGTTTGATTTTGTTCTCAAAGAAGTTTCACTCTCATTTGATGAAACTATGAGCCAATCAAATGGGACAGGTGGAAGACCGTTAGGTCAAAACGCTGTAAGACAAACATCCAGTTTGATTACCATTCGTCGACAATTGTCCGTCAATACAATGAATAATGCAGTAGATCCGAATACGCCGGTATGTTATTATGATGTCTTTTACCTGATATCAATCTTCTGGTAATCTCTTTTTGCCACGCCTCTTTCTTCTCAGATAATCACTAGGCTATTGTGTGCAATAATATGAATAGAATCGTCTTATTCTATCCATCATCTCTCACTTAATCCGTTTTTTTCATTCCACAATTCATTCTTCTTCTCACTTTTTACTTTTACTTCTTCCTTCACACCACTTTTCACCTGTAAGTTTTCTGTTCTTCAAACAGCATGTTGAGAAAAATGCCTTCGTCGGTTAGTTGTTCATAGAAAGATGACATAGCATCTGAAAGATTCTTCCTATATTGAACTTTATCTCGATAGTTTTCATTCATTGTGTTTACTCAGATTGCCGGAATGTTTGACGGAAAAGAGAAACAAAGTCGGGATCCACCACCACTTCCATCCACCGATGGAGTCGAATATCCAAGAGCTGCAAGCTGGGCAGCTGGCAACTGTGCCAATGTGCTCAATGACGACAGAGGTATTGAAGCGTACACTTGAATATCAGAAATGTGGCATGGAATACTTTTATAAATAGAAACATCGCGCAAATGATCATGAATTAAGAAAATGTCTGGAAGATCAAGAAGAGAAGTTCTATTGAACAGCAAAATTGAATACCATTAAAAAAAGAAAAAAAAACCAAATCTTCTTTTGTTCATTTTTATATTTCAGGTAAACAACTTTTCCGTTGTTTCCTTTTCCAATCTCTTGCCGAAGAGAATCTTGCTTTTCTTGAAGCAATGGATAAGCTTAAGAAGATGAAAAGTAGCGACGAGAAGGTTGCATTCGCAAGAGAAATTCTCGAGACTTATCAAGGGTCGATAAATTTGTCTTCGAGTTCGATGAAGTCGTTCCGCAATGCTGTTGCTAGTGAAACTCTCGATATGGAAGAGTTCGCTCCAGCCATCAAAGAAGTCAAGAGACTTCTGGAGAACGATCAGTTCCCACGGTTCCGTCGTTCTGATATCTATCTCGAGTACTTGGAGGAACTTCTTCCACGTGCTTATGCTGAGAAATGGGCTCAAAGCTTCGAAAGTCTTCTCAATAATCATGTTGGGCGTCATCACTTCCGCATTTTCCTGCGTTCTATTCATGCTGAGGAGAACCTTCGCTTCTGGGAAGCCGTCGTCGAATTCAGGTAAAAGAATCAAACTTTTTTTTATTCACTGAAGAATTTCGAGTTTCCTAATACTTAATTTTCATCTTCCTATAATTTCTAGATCGAGCCGTAACAAGAATACTGCAATGAATAATCTCGGAAGAGTCATTCTCAACACCTATTTGGCTGAAGGAACAGCCAATGAAGTCTTTCTTCCATTTGGAGTTCGCCAAGTCATCGAACGCCGCATCCATGACAATCATATCGACATCACTCTTTTCGACGAAGCCATCAAACACGTTGAACAAGTTCTCCGCAACGACCCATATGTTCGCTTCTTGCAAAGCTCTCAATATCTCGATCTCTTGAACAAACTCAAAACATAATTTGCAATATTTTTCTGAACAACTGACTTCTCTGAACAACTGAACATTCTCTCCATTCGTCTTCCTTTCTTTGTAAACGTTTCATTTTCATCTCTCAAACTACAAATCCAAATATCTTCTGAACTTTTTTATTTTTCTCAAATTTTAAAGAAAATCCTGTTCCAAATACATCCATTTTGATATCTCAGAAAAACTCTTAAAGTCGTCTGCAATCATCCAAAAAATTTTCTAATTCTCTCTAATCGTCGTATCGACATTTATTTGAACTCTACTTGAATTGTCAGATTGAATTCCAATTCTGTCTCAATTTCGTCTCAAGTTGTTCAATATTATTCGAATTCGTTTGAAACTGTCTATTACGCCCTTTATTCTGTCTTGAATTGTCTAATTGAAACGTATTTTTTCCCAAAATAGTCTAAACATTGAACTCTGAAACTTTTCTTCCCTCTGTCATTTCTGTCTCTTTCCTTCTCTCTTTTTATACTCCATTCAGTTGATCGATTTCATTCATACATCAATCTGTCGAGTTAAATCTGTAAGCGTTCTGCGATAAATTCTGAATAAATGATTAGAAAAAACACGGTTTTTTAATACTGAGTGGATGCTGAATCTACATCTTCTACAACCAAAGTGGTAAAACGTGCAAAGTTCCCGATTATTGGAAACAAGATTGCTACATTCTCCCACTCTTGCTCAGATTTCATTTGTCCAAAACCCGTTGTGTGAAAGTAATCTACGAATTCCTCAGATGGAGTTGGCTTAATGCAATCAATTCTCAAATTCAATAGACAACTACTTTCCTTCTTTTCCCCCATTCGTTCTCCATATTTTCGTAGTAACAAGCCGAACGTCCACGCAACGAATTAGTGGCGCAATCAGGCGAACGGATGGAGCACTTCAAGAGAAAGCGGATTAAATGACAGACGGGAGGAGAGTAGTGTGTGTGTGTGATTGCAATTAGGACATCCACGGATTGGAATGCTCTTTGACAAGATTAGAAGAAGAAAAGAACTTTCTGAATACTTCCTTCGACTATTAACAATGTCCCGAAGAAAAGTTTCGGGTGTCTCCTCAATAGTCGGTTTCTTTTTCTTTTTAGACCCTCATAAATCATGATTTTGCTATCTGTGGCTTTTTGGTCCCCAGAGTGTTATTGACCTTCTTTTCGTATTTCTTTTTGTTTCCACAACTATAAAGCAACACATCTTCATTTCTCTTTCAGTAATAAAAATACAAAATACAAGAAAAGTTGATTTGTGGGAACACTGAAAATTCAGAATTTCCCCACCGGAATGCATAAAGATTCAATTGACGAATTCTTCCGAACGTAGTAATTTAATTTTATGAAGAGAGAGAGAGAGAGAGAGAGAGAGAGAGAGAGAGAGAGAGAGAGCAGATGACAAAATGAAATCGAAAAGCGATTATGGCAAATAAGATGAAATTTTAAGAAACCGGAGAAGAAGTTTTGTACAACAACGGATTTCAATTATTGGAGAAGAGTTCAAATGGGAGAGAAGAGAATAGAAATCTATATACCGTACTATTGTGACTTCAAAAATGCTCTACAAGAGCGACTAGATTGCGATTCACAACAAAAGTGTTCGAAGTGAAAGTTCAGTTTTTTAGACAAAAAGTTATATTGAAAGCTCAAAAGTACACTCCATTTTTGGAATGATATATTCTTTCCGTTGAAGACGTGCTCTATCAACCATTTCTCGAAGTTCTTCTGATCGCATCTGTAAATTACTTTTCTCAATGAGATCTCTTATGAATAAAGAAACAAACCTGTAATTCATGTATTTGTTGATCTAATTCATGCAAAAACTCGTCTCTTGCCAACTCATCATCAGTCATTTCCTTGAAGTTCCTTCGCGGCGAAACTCGATGATAATGCTCAGAGAACGGTTGTGCATAAACTGGAGAAGCTGGACGATACGTTCTGTTTCGAACTACCATTGGTCCGCAGGCAGATGTCCATGGTTCTGCGTAAATAGGAGAGTCTGCTCTCTCGTGTTTTGGACTTGGTGTTGGACGAATTGAATGATATGAAGAGGCATTCTGAAGGTGATATTGATATTATGATCATTTCCAATCTCAAAAACAAACCATTAATTCGTGGTATATATTATTTCCATTATCATAATGTTTTTGCCATTCACCGTCATTCGTCCAAACCATTGAAGTGTCGGGACTGGAAAATGAGAATTCTGAAGTGGTTAGAGAGAGTACTCGAAGTGTTGCGCCACAATAGCATTCTGATGATGAACGTTTATTGTGTGCCGACACATTACATTCCCCTAGATTTGTACTCTCAATTCATGTAATTGCATCGTATTCATGTCGTAGATGGACTTATTACGAAAAGCAAGATATATCGGAGTTTAGATTGAAAGTGTCAGATATCAAGATGTGCGTTCAGAAGATGACGAGAGTGTTCGGATGAATTTACGAACTCTTCAATGCCCCCTAGAGGTTCTCTTTTTGAGATTTATAAGATTTTGATGCGTTGAGATAAAGATGGATTGGTGAGGAAGTGAAATGTGTTTCGCAACCAGAAACCACGTCGAATGACTCATATTTTCCTTACAATTTAAGGCTTCTTTCTAATCTTCTTAGCTAATTTCTGTTCATTTAGGTGTCATCTGTCGATCACATTACTAGAATCTATCTGGTAAGTCAACACCCGTTGGCCTCTTGTCCCTCCTCATCCCGACGATAATTACATAATGAATGTTTGTGCAGCACAATTAATGTCAAGGATTACAAGCGCGAGAGGAGGAGGAGGAACCATGAGCTAAACGCATATTGCTAATTAAACAAATGCTTTGATAGTCAGATTATTTTCTATCTTAAAGAAAGAAGTTTTTGCTTTCAGTCTTGGGTTTACCTGGAATCATGAGAAGCATATCCCGAACTGCACATACTTGTATCCGGACTTACAACACAAAGTGCAGGGGCACGTTTTTTGCCATTTGCTTCCTGAAATTCACTCTTTCTTTCAGTTTGTTTCTGACCTTTAACTCACAAAAGTTGTTGTTCTTCCCATGCTACTCGTCATGCTTTCCCACATTTTATTCTCTCCAATCCACGGATTGGTGCGGATGCGCTGGAAAAACACATCATGAGGCCATCTGTCATATGTTTATTGTTTTGACTTTTTTCAATATAATCTGACTTCCCACTCTTCTTTCTTCGAAGATTTATTTATATATTATAAAAACCTAGAACTTAGAAAAGAAGTGAGGAGAGGAAGAGAAGAAAGTAAGTAAAGCATTTGCATATCGGACTCTCACATCTTCTTTTCACTATCGTTTTTGGTCGCTCTCGTCTTCAGAAGACATAATCGGGTTACGACGAGTCGACTGACGACGACACTGTGTGCGTGTGATGGAATTAGATGTGCAGAGGAGCCGCCAAGAAAACGGATTATGCACATTCAGAAAAAGTAAAACTATAGATATATTTTCATTGGAAACTTTTAAACGAAAGTTTTCACTTTTCGTTTTGAAAATTGAAAAATCTCCATTCAAATACATACATCAGATTTTGCAATAACTTCCCATTTTTGCATGAGGTCCCGGAAAGTTTCAAAATGGAAAATAGGAAATGGAAAAACTTTGAGAAATGTTGAAAAGAGTGCTTCTCTCATGGAAAGGCCAGCAAAAAGGGACAACTATCAAGTGAATAATTCATCAACTGTAACAACTTTTCAGTAGTCTTCAACTGGTTATTCTTTCCAAACTTTTTTCGAAAAGAAATGCATTGCTCTTTCTCTTGTTACTGAATTCATTTGTTTTTCTTTTCACTTACATTCCTTCTCGGGAATGATCCATTACTCGAACTTGAAGATGTCGAAGTTATCATTGGAGGTGGCATTGAAGTTGGTGGCGGCGGGAACACAATGCTCACTGCAAACAAACTATCATTTCCTCTCGGAGAGCAAAAGTTATGTTAACTGTGTTCTCTCACGTTTTTTGATATCGGAATGTTGACTTTTGATTTGAGCACACAACACTTGTTTTATCATGTGATCAAGATGAATGTTAAATCAAAAGATCTTGGGAAAAAGAAAAAAGAACTATGACTGTTTAGTTAGATTCAAGTGTTTGACCATGTTCTTTGAGCAACTTATGAAATCATTTGACCTTTTTTCTGAACAGAACAAAATGATGAGCAATGAAACAGTTATCGTGTCTTATGTCTATCAAACAAAAGTAAAGTTAATCTCAGAAAGACGATATTTGAGATTGAAAGAACTACTAGTGTCCAATTCAGTTAACAAAATACCTGGTAACGGTTTGAGTTCATCTCTTGAATGTCTTACAACACTATGCGATGCAGCTCTCGTAGGTGGAGAAATTCGTTTCGACGGCATAGGTATAACGGAAGGAGAAGATGCCTTCCGACGATCGTCGGGCTGTCGAGAATGATTTCGACGACGACGTGAAATGCGACGTGACTGACGTCCAAGTGTCAGTTGGTCGAACCAACTTTGAATTCGTTGCATTAAACTGAAAAGGAAACGAATGATGGGAGAACAATGATTTGAAATATTTGAAAGTAGATAACGAAAGATCAAATGAAGCCAAGAAAACAATTTTGCATGAAAGGATTTATAGAAGATAAAGAGGAAATGATGTATCAAACGATTGGGATTATTTCGAATTGGAGGAATAATGAAGAGTACATGCGTAATCAAAATGTATTTTGTAGTAGTCTTATATACACTTGAGAAGAACGGGAGTCCCGTCCTTCCTACTAGTGCTTCGCAATGCGCGAGAAAGTGGGAGGGAGGAGCTGAAGTGGGCGGAGCTTTGAGGGACGTGCTCGGGCAGCCTCAAGTCATTAAAGCGTATAGAGAGTGTATAGATGGAAGAGACGCATGCAAGGTACGGATTAATTTGGAGAAGTGAGAGGAAGAAGAATGAACGCAGTGTGGGGGAAAAAGAAGAAAAAGAAGGAGGAAATCTGAAAAAAGTTGAGAAAGGTCGCAAACTCTTTTAGAATCGTTCGCATTCAAGATAAGAATCTATCTGAAACCGGTTACGCCTGCTGATTGAGAAAAGATATTCAGGGATTCACTAGGGCGTGTTACTTTCAGAAAAACGTTGCGATCGAACAAACTATCGTGATAGGAGAGAAAAGAACGAGGAAACGAATACGTAACACATTAGAAGAAAGCAATGGAAAATGGAAAAAGAAATGGTATATTCTTTTGAAATATGGAAGAAAACATATGTAGATTGGTAGTTGGAAGGAGTTTATTTGAGTCAAACGAAATCAAAAAAAAATTTTTTAAAATCATTTTTGTTAATCTGTAAACAATTCAAACTGAAAAAAAAACATCTGAATATTGTATTCCGAATACAACAATTTGTCCTATTTTATCATTAAGTTTATTGTGTTTTCCAACATATTTTCAAAAACTTTTTGTCTTAGAAGAAAACAAAAAAAACAACAAAAAGGAAAAAATTAGCAGAGAAAAACTGAAAATTTGAAACAAAAGAAGAGCAAACGCGAAAAAAGATTTCTCTGCAAAAATTTCATTTTCTTCTGTTTTTTTTTCTTTTGTGGATTGGTGACGGATCCTAATCCACTTTAACGGCAGATACATCGTTTGACGACTCAGATAACTCAATGAAAGAAACCAAAGATGCGCTGGATTGAAATGATGACGTAAAAGGAAAAACGTGGAGAAGAAAAAGAGTGAATTGATACCATTAGAGAAAGTAGATGTTACTTCGATATTCTGAAAAGAAGGTGTGAAATAGTGTAAGAGGAAAACCTTGACGAAGACTAAGGGCTAGTACTGAATAACAATTGGATCACTATTGAGATGATGTCGAACGAAAACGGAAATTAGAAAATGGATACGATTCAATTCATTCCCTCCATCAGAATAGTTTTTCTCCATAGTCACTAAAATTAATAGCTGAAAGTTTGATTCAAATGTCATCACTCTCTCAGGAAAACATGTACAGTATACGTTTCATGAACTATTTATTCGAAAGGTTCTCATTTTAATTATGTTTTGGGTGGATTGCTTCGTTGTTAACTAATAAATTTTAGTCGGTTTGGAAAAAGTACAATTCATGTAGTCGGTTTGGTTTGTGCTTACAGAGACAAAGTTTCAAATTTTGTTTATAATGACGAGTGGGTGTTTGAAGAGTTGAGAATGGAGAAACTGAACTCACTTGAGACTCATCTAAATGAAGAATTAAAAGTCAACTTGGCTTAAGGGAAACCAATTAGGTTCAGACTGAATTCCACGGATTTCCGCTTCTTGAGCGCTTCTCGAGTGCAATTCGAGATGGTCCTCTCATTTGTCTATGTCTCTTCGTCTCGCACTATCTTCAACCGGTAAAACGATACGAAATGCACGTTGAAGGAAGGGAAAGATGGAAAAGAAGAAGAAGAAGTGGAAGAGCTCTCCTGGACTTTGCGCACTTTTCCGCCGTAACAATTGGTGATGGAGTTGTTGCGGAAGGATGATGAAGAAAGAAACACGAGGGTCCACTTCTCAAAACAAATTCAATTTTCTTGCACTTTTCTCATTCGTTTTCTTCATTCTTTTGCTCACCTTATTCACTTGTTCTTTTAAAGTTTTGTGAAGAAAGACTCTACTAAAGTGACCTTGTTCATCCGTCATAATTACGAAAAAGGAAGAGGAAAAATGAGAAGCGAGGCGGGAGGAGAGGAGGAGGAGGAAAGAAGTGGACGGATATCAAATATGGAAATTGACTGACGTTTAAAAGGAAATGACTGACAAGCACTGGCTAATTTTCCGACAAGGTGGTCATTTTTGGAGAGTTCGTTCAATGAACAGCCAATTTTCTCCTTGAAATGAATTGCAGAAAATTGCAGAAATAGGGGTTCGATTGAGAAAATAAAAAAAGTTGATAAAAGAAGAACAACAAAAACAGCTAAAAACTTTTATGTGTCGAGTGTTTTGAAACACTAAAGTCACAATATAAAAGTATAGTTCCTTCTCAGTTTTCATAAAAACTAGTTCATAAAGTTGGTGTATAGAACATGGATGATTTATTTTGTTCGACAACAAACTATCATTATTTGAAACCAAAATTTATTTTCTATTTTATAGAATGGATTAGTTTGGAACGAGTTCTCATTCCGGAGAAAGGAAAAGCCCTGTTGAAAGGTATTGGACCCAAACTATAATATTTTTATGATGTTGCTCATAAACCATAAAAGAGAAGAAAGAACATACAGCTGGGGTTGAAAGAGAAAGAGATATCGAAGGGGTGGGAGAGAGAGAGAGAGAGAGAGAGAGAGAGAGAGAGAGAGAGAGAAGAGTGAGATAACTGACAGTTTCTATGACAACGTGGATAAGGTATTCTCAGTGAAGAAATAGAGAACAGAAACAAAACACTCAAACACGAATCGCAAAAATTTTCCGACTGACACGATTATATAGAATTTTGTATTATTGGTTTGGTCATGAGGTTTGTTGTCGAATGAAATAAAAGAGAAAAAATATATGTCGCACACAAAAATCAACTGGCTATGCGATGGACACTTTGGCCTCCGGAAGAGAAAAAGGCTCATTTTTCACACTCGATTGTATAGAAGGTCTCCCATGGGGAGGGAGAGAAAGACTCGAAAGACCGACCTTCTTGACAAATTGGGATAATTTATTGGGACAGAAAGAAGGTTTTGCTGGAGAAAAAGTTAAAAGGAAAGAGCACAAGTTTTTGGTTAAGAAACGAAGACAAAGATGGAGACGGAAGCGGAACGTGATGCTTTCGGTTGATTGTGCTGAAAGAAAAGGAAATTGAGGTTGGAGAATGAATGGGCTCTTTCTTCAAAAAACCTTTCTGCAAAAAAGAAAAACAAAAGTTATGAGGCATAAGCTTATACTAATTTCGAATAATATAACTGAAATTACATTGCTTTACGTTCAAATGCAACTTATCGAATATATGTACAACATTTTCAAGTCTTGTCAATGCAATATATTCAATTTGTAAAATGAACGAAAACATCTCGAAGCGATCTTGATTTAATAGAAGTCTTGTATTCAAAACAATGTATGTGTCATCAACCCTTCTACTAATATTTAGTTTTTGTTGTTTTTCAGTTTCCTTGATGAATACAAATATAAGCAAATACGATTCATGTCATTCCTTCAGCCACTCCAAAATTAATTATTGTTCAGTTTCTTTCTCGGATCAATTTTCATTCCAGTCGTTTTTAGATCTCATTTTATTGTCCAGATTTCTTCAATTTCTCTGAGAAATTTCGTTTTTTTTTGCCATGATTCCAGAGCCAACAGCTCAAACATCGCTACCATTCACCGAAAATATTTACTCAAATGTGTACACCATTAATCTACCGGTCTGTATGTCACTTTAACCATTTTCTTATTATCAGCTATGATTTCCACTCATAATGTTCTCAACACTGATAAGAGTTTCCACGAAAAACTTCAAGCACAGTCACTCCATTTCTTGTTTTAGTCGAGTCGATAGCTGAACATTCTGATACTTTACATATTATACGCTCGCTCTCTTTCTCTCCTCGTGAAGAACCGGCAACGCCTGCAGACGTTTTCCTTGTCTACGCGTTCTAATTCATTTTTCCTTTTAAACTATTTTTTATGTTCAGAATAACGAAGAAAGCGAATCTTTACTTAAAATCGGAAAATATACATTCCATGTTTATGATTTTTGTTTCAGACATCGTTAACGATCATTGAATATTGGATTCAATATGAAAATTGCTGAGCGCCAAGGCGCCGAATGGTGTTATTATTTTGTTTTTCTCAATGGAGCGCGGTTTCCTCCGCCGCAAAATTGCGCAATGCAATCATGCTTTTATTAACATCGCTGCGATAGTTTTATGTTTAGGAACATGTGCAGTTTTCAAAATCATCTTCGAAGTCACTTTTTCATTTTTATATCTTCTAGCGTTTCTTCGAGCTCTACTTCTCAGCTGCTTGTTCTTTATTAGTTACATACCGCCACATCCAGCACAATTAGAACATCTTCATCTTTTACTTAAAAAATGTTCGAAATCAAACCATCATTCGTTGGTCAGTTTGATTCTCCTGGAGTTTTTACGGGAAGCGCGACGTCTTGTTATCTGTGTTTCTCACTCGATTGTTCGACATTGACCTCTGGATTAGGCGTCTATCATTGCCGACTGGTGATAACTCGTCGCCTACTCGCTTCATAATAGTATTCATAGTTATTAGGAAATATAAGAATTTCCTCAGTTTTCATTTCAATTCTAAGATTTGTGAAAGATTTCAATCGATTCATGACTCTTCCTCATTTTTTTCACTTCACAATCCCGCTCAATGTCTGAGTCACCTTCTAGACAATAGACTGTCTTGTTGTCTAAATCTTTTCGCTCATTGCATCATAAAATTTCTCTCGCTTCCGCTCAACAATATCAGAAACTCCGCCCACATCTTCTGAATCTTTTCAACCGGGCCAGTAGAAGCCATTCTCATTTCGACAATAGTTGAGGTCTATCTGCTCTCTGATTCGGTGGTAATTCTAAGTATAATATATTTAAGACCGAATGTTATTGCATAGGAATAACAACACAACGTGACCCACTCTGTTCATTTCTTCTCTGTCTATCTCTTACTCTTTTCCTCCTCCTGATTGACTGAGTTTTATTTTGTTTATTTACACGAACTCTTTTCTCAATTCTGACTTTCTCTGCATCGATGATCGATCCATCTGTTTCGTAAGTAGTTTCTCTTTATTGAAATATTCTTCCAGACAAAATGGTGGCGTTTGCGGTCATCATTTCGGTGATGATGGTAGTGACAGGATCGTTAAACACCATTTGTGCCAAATGGGCGGACAGTATCAAAGTCGACGGAAAGGCATTCAATCATCCATTCCTCCAGGCGACATGCATGTTCTTCGGAGAGTTTTTGTGCCTCGTTGCTTTCTTTCTGATTTTCGGATACAAGAGATATGTCTGGAATCGTGCGAACATTCAAGGTACTGTTAGAAACCACTCTGTTTAATTACAAAGTATTCGTTATTAAGGTGAGAATGGCAGTATCACAGAAATCACCACAGAAGAGAAACCGACTTTGCCAGCATTCAATCCTTTCCTTTTCTTCCCTCCAGCTCTCTGTGATATTCTCGGAACATCAATCATGTATATTGGTCTCAATTTGACTACTGCTTCAAGTTTCCAAATGCTTCGTGGAGCCGTTATCATTTTCACTGGCCTTCTCTCTGTTGGTATGCTCAACGCTCAGATCAAGCCGTTTAAATGGTTTGGAATGCTTTTCGTCATGCTCGGATTGGTTATTGTTGGAGTGACAGACATTTATTACGATAGCGATCCCCTCGATGACAAAAATGCGATAATCACTGGAAATCTGTTAATCGTCATGGCTCAAATAATCGTTGCGATTCAGATGGTCTATGAACAAAAGTATCTCACAAAGTATGATGTGCCAGCTCTTTTCGCTGTTGGATTAGAAGGACTTTTCGGAATGGTTACCTTGTCTATCCTCATGGTGCCATTCTACTACATTCACGTTCCACCAACATTCTCCAAAAATCCGGAGGGAAGACTCGAAGACGTGTTCTACGCTTGGCAAGAAATAAGACAAGCTCCAACTATTGTTCTTGCCCTTCTCGGTACCGTCGTCTCAATTGCATTCTTCAATTTTGCTGGAGTCTCTGTCACTAAGGAATTATCTGCTACTACTAGAATGGTTCTCGATTCAATTCGCACACTTGTTATTTGGGTCGTTTCCATTCCACTCTTCGGCGAGCAATTCATCGCGATTCAGGTAATTATAGACAAATCAAGCGTTTTTAAATCAAACTTTTTCAGCTCGCTGGATTTGCTATGCTTATTCTCGGAACGCTTATCTACAATGATGTGCTTATCGGACCATGGTTCCGTCGTAATATTCTCCCGAATCTCAGTTCTCATGCCAACTGCGCCCGTTTCTGGCTGTGCATCTGTGGAGGTGATTCGGAGCTTATCGATTATCAACCAGACCAAGAGCCACTTGTCAATGAAGAACTGGCCTAATTCTACTTTTTTTGTACCTTTCTTTTTTTCTTGTGTATGTATAGCAGAAAACACGTGGGTTTCACATTTTGGCTGAACACAAAAACAACAACATGTGCTGCTTCTCTATCCATTTTTTTTGAGTTCACTTGCTCACATGCTTGTCTTCTTTTCACCCCCACAAAGTTTGTATTTAATTTGATATCTATCCTGTCCCATCATTTTTCAGTAATTTATTCAGAACCTTACAATGTTCCATTCTGTGCTACGAGTCCCGTCTTTTTTCCTGTCTATTTTCAGTACACATCATAGCTCCGGCAATGTTTGATTTATGTACCTTAACGAAATAAATATGTGGTTTAATATCCCAAGTTTTTCTGATGATCATTTATGAATTTCGTGTCAATGTCACTGCGCTTTTTCCGTTTATCTCCTTGGTAACGGCGCATTAATTGTCCGCGTTGTAATAAAATGAAGATTCATTGAGCATTGCAGATGAGCGGGGAAGTCTGCGTCCAAACCTTACAGAGGCTTCGACAGGCTGGATCCTTTCGATCTCTTGTTGAAAACAAATATCGAGGAGGTTTGCTTTGAAAAGGACTTGTGAAATACTGAATCACTCATTCACAGGACCGAAAAAGCGCATTGTCATCGACTATTCCTCCCCTAATATCGCCAAACAATTTCACATTGGAAACCTTCGATCAACTCTGATTGGTAGATATATCGATAAAGTTAGTTAATACTTCTGAAACTTTGCTGAAGGTAATGTGTCATTGCAGGTGAGCAGAGTAATGGGAAATGAAGTAACGTCTGTCAACTATCTGGGAGATTGGGGAACTCAGTTTGCGATGATTGCAGCATTTTGGCCCCAAATGCGGCCATCTGATCAATACTGGAATTCGTTGACAGATGTAGAAAGGATAAAACAATTGACAGACTGCTACGTAGTAGCAAATAAAAATATGAAAATTGACGAAGAGTTTCGAGCAAAAGTATACGAAACGTACAGAGAGATGGAAAACAAAGTTACTAATGGAAATGAAGATCAATGGGAGAACAACGAGAATATGAGACTGTGGCTACAGATCAGACAAATATCAAAACATCATTTATTACAATTTTATGAAAAATTCGACATAACATTCGATCAGTAAGTAAAACAGACGTAAAATAAATTGTTTATTGATGTTTTCAGGTGGTTATGTGAGTCAAATCAGATACGAAACGCCCATAAATATGCCCAAGAACTCATCGACAGAGGATTCACAGATAATTTAGACGGAAGAACGATAGTCCGATTACGAGAGAGCGACAATCAAAAGAAGAACATTGATGAAGCAAATTACGCTATTCTACGGAAAAGTGACATGTCTAGCCTTTATCTCACTCGTGAAATCGCAGCTATAATTGAAAGAGATGCGACTTTTCAAGCAGATCGCTACTTATATGTCGTTGATCGTGCTCAAAGACAACATTTCAAGGCACTGACTGAAATACTTGATAAAATGGGTCGATCTGATCTTGCTTCTAAAATTGAACATGTCCAGTATGGAAGAGTAAGAGGTTTATCAACTCGAAACGGAAGAACGGAAGCTGTGGGAGAAATCATCGACAAAGGGAGAGATCTTGCTTTGAAGTTCATGAAGTCGTCAAAAACTTTCTGTATGGATCCATCCATCGAACAAGATGTAAGTCGGATAACATTATTTTGGCAAAACAAAATAATCAGGAACCAGCAATCTCTAATTGATCTAAACGGAGTTCTGGAAATATGTCTGAAAATTGATAGAAACAAAACAGTTATCCTAAAAAAAGAATGAGGTATTCTCATTCAGATCGCCGAAGTTCTGTCACTCTCTACAGTGATTTTCAACGAACTAAAAAGAGCTCGAAACTCGGAATATGAGTTTTCATTCCAAAATGCATTCGCTCTCAATAAAAACAACGCTCTTGCTCTTCAGGTAAATAGTCTAAAATATAATTTCAACAAATAACTGTCTTTCAGATGAAACATAGCAGATTGTCTTCAATCGAAGAGAAAAATAAACATCTGATTCCACTCCTGGAAACATGTAATAAATTTCCTGATTTCGACACAAACGATGATGTTAAAAGACTGATGAGACTTCTGAATGATCTCGAAGAAGCTGTTGAACTGAGTGCGGAGAAGCTGGAAGCTTGCCAATTAACAGTACAACTGATTCATGTAGCAGCAGCTGTTGGAAGTGTTCAAAAACAACTGAAAGTCAAAGATCAGCCAGAAGAGGTTTGTGTTACTCATACTCGTTCATGGAAATTCTCAAAGCCTAGGAAATCCGAAATCTGATTTTAACCAACCCGTGTTTCAGGTGGCTGTACCTCGTCTTCTTCTGTTTTCTGCAGTGCGGAATGTTCTTGCCGATGGGCTACGTTTTCTCGGAATCACACCGGCACGTTCGATGTGATGGCACGACCAGGAAAGGGTTCCGAAGCGTCCATATCCTCACCAATCGCTTCGCCTTTCTAGGATATCGATGTTGTGATAATAATCTAGTCGATTACAGTTTAGGTTCAAATTTTTAGTTGAATAGTTTCTTCTACTTTTCCTCTAGTCCAGATCTCTTTCTTTCCGACTTTATCCGAGTTATCCTTCTTATTAATCACAATAAACGTTCCCGGTCACACTTCAAAGATTCAGTGCAACTTTTTGAAGAATATCCCATCTGTCGTAGATTTCCTCTCTCTGGGACAGAAAAAAGAATTGTGCAATTTTCTTAGCTCTTCTCTTCAGAGCATCCAACTTTTCTTACTCTGGCTCGGCGCCTTCGTCGCCATCTTCTTCATTTTGGGAGACAACACACCTCGTCGTCCGCAACCACATCTTCTTCTTCTTCTTCTTCTCCGCTTCGCCTCCAATTGTTTTATCCTCCCCTCGTGAGCACATATACACGCACACACATAACATCTCCTATCTTCTTCTTCTTCTTCTTCTCCTCTGGTAGGCCATCGTCGACGACACCGGAGATCTCCAAACTTTCGACTCATTCTTCTCTTTTCTCTGTCTACCCAAAGACAGAGTGCACTCCACTTCTACTTCTTCTTCTTCTTCTACTTCTTCAGTCGAAATCTTTCCTGTATTAACATCCGTGAGATTTTTAGAATAAAGAGATAAAGAGAGAAAGAAAAAACTCAAAAACCACCTTGTTCACCTAGACTATTCTATTGGCATAAGTGATACATGCTTCAGTACATTTCACCTTTCTCTCTATCTCACCTACAACCAAAATTATTCTTTTTTATGTTCTACCTCGTCACTTTAACAAGTAAATTCTCTCAAAGAGTGCAGGATCAAGATACCTTAATCTAGTTCAGAACCAATCTAAATCAACAGTTCACCAATACGTATCAGTTCCATGAACCCTAAATGAAACTAGCCATACCCGTTTAGGTTTCGAATAAGACCTATTATCCAATAGATTTGAATAGAAAACTACAGTATCCCATTTTGAAAATCTCCTTAAACCCTTGACAAGTTATTCTTTTTTTTTGTAGTCTCCCGAAAATGCTATAATTCATCATTGTCAATCATTAGTTTTTCATCTCTTTGTCAGAACCGTTGAGTTAAGATTTCCATTTTTTCTTCTTCTCTTTCACACAACTCTCATAAAATATTCAGTTTTTCTGATTGAAAGATGCTCCTCACTTCCCGCTTATCCAACTAATTTGTCTTTTTCTTCTCCATACACACGTCCAATGTTTCTCTTTTCTTCATCGAATACTCTCCCATAGAACACGATGTTCCCAGTTTCATTCATTTCTTACCGTTTCGTTATTCTTTAGTCGAAATTAGCCAAATCAGAACTAAAGTGATCAGCTAATGATCTCTAACATCTTCTTGTTACAGAGAAGCTGAAGCAGGCACAGTAGTTGAAAAATGGCTTGTATGAATTGAAAATTGTTTGTTTTTTTTTAGTTTTACGACGACTCAGAGTCTTTCTGTTCTGCTTTTTGTATTCTCCTTTTGACTTTTCGTTTCGAATACCCTTTCTCAGACTAGCTCACTGAATACATTCTCAACTCATGTGATATCCAAAAATCGTTTTTCAAATGGAAAGTTTATTGAATTCTTCATTGCAAATTATTGTGACAGCAGGTAAGCTGAAATCAAGGCTACCTATATACTCAGTTCCTTCATAACGACTCGTACAGTGGGTAAGAAGTTTAACAATCACTCAAAATTGAAAGCCGCTTTGAAGATACTCTGAAAGATATTAACATTTTCATCATATTGACCGTGTTTCAGTGTCTACTGTATTTGAGAGCTTAAATATTTCTGTATACCATACATACATAACCCGAAAAATGTATATAAAGTTCACAAATCGCATGTGACAGATCATTTCCGACAAACCAGGAATCATTGAAATTTATTTCTTATTAACGAATCATTGAGCCATTTTAATTGACCATAAATTATAAACTTTTCCACATCTTACTGCCTTTCCTTCAAGAATATTTTCTCATTTGTTTATAGTATCGTTTTGTTAAATACATCCATAACGGAATCTAAAAGAAGAGACATAGAGAAACGGAAGTTGAAGGAAGGCGTTCCCGGCTTCTCCTTTTTCTCCTTTCGAATAGGACCATCATAGACACTCACATACACACACACACATACCCACACACCAAAGAGGACAAGATTTACTACTTTTTTTGTGGGAGACTCGTGATGCGATTGCTCACTTTATTAGGTGGAATCTCCGATTGATTCCTTTTTGAGAGAAATAGACTCTTTTCTATTATCTTGCAAGGATATTTGTTCTTTTGCTCTCTCTCTCCGAATAACTTTGTGCTTTGATTGGGATAGAGTTCAGCTATGTGATTCTCGATAGATTCAACTCAGAAGTCTTCCAAATATCACTTGAAGTTGTCTGAAAACACAAAGTAGACACAAAGCCGAAAGACTCGTTGATTGTTGAAATGTGATACTTTCTGCAGGTAACACACTCCTTTAACCATTCTTCGTTCATTCTCTGTTTTTTTGTCTTGGTTGGTTTATAACTTTCCATTTCTCCGAGCTCAAATGACGTGGGATCAACCATTTTATGGCCAATTTTAGATTCAATCGGAGGCGGGCGAAGAGATTGAAATGCATCTTTCGTTTATTCTTCTCTTTTCGGAAATAAAGTATCGTTTTAAACTGATGACTCCATAAAAATTCGTTGAAACCAAATTCAAATTCTTCGGTTTTAACGCTGAATTTTTTGAATTTAGAATTTCAAAGTTTTGAAATAAACTCTTGAAAAATGTGTGAGAGTTTTGAAATTTGAGTAGCTCTGCTGAGATTTGCAAACACTTTGTCCTCCGGGTTCAGGTCAGATCATAGGGCAGTTTCCACGTCACAGAATTCTTCTTCGGTTTATCATCCACTGCTGGATGTAACATCCGAAGAAGGAACCTTTTGGACTATTCATCGAGAGAACGAAAATGATGTATTGCCACGTCATGGTTTAAAATATTGACCTACTCATACTGGACTCTTTTTCTCTTTTTTCCTTGTTTTTTTCCGTTGGTTTTAGCCGATTCCCATCGTCTGACACATGTCTGTTTTTAATTGATTTCTATCACGGATCAAGTCGTTTTTGTGGCGGAGAAGTTGAGGAGAAAAGAGGGGTGACAAAAAGAAAAAGAAGACAATTGTCATAAAAAATAGATCACTAATTGCCTTTATCTCGCCTTCTCATCACTTCATTATTGAATTGAATCTTGATCTATCACACATTCTCAGCTCTTCCAATCAATATTTTGATACATTCGATGAACTCCCCAGAAAAGAATTTTTTTCATTCGAAATATGATTTACAAGATTTCAGAATCTAAACTCTTCTTCTTTATGCTTTTAGATATATACTTTTCCCTTTATACATTTCGTTTCCTCTTCGAAACTTGTTTTTTTTCTTGAAACCGAAAAATTGTATCCTCTCTCTCTCCTCTCTCTCTCTCTCTCTCTCTCTCTCTCTCTCTCTCTCTCTCTCTTCTCACTTTCAGTCCAATAACACAATCAGTGTCACGTTTTGGCTGTTCTCCAATAGCAGAATCTCCGTTCGTTTTGCCCTCCAACTTCTCACATTTGCAGAACATTCCTCTCTTCCAGCCGCCATCAACGCCACTTCTTCCATCGTTTATGGAAGAAACCGCGTCGCTTAATTCCGATTGGGACAGCGTCTGCGGTGATACGAATCATGTAATGGTTGGTTACGGTATTCGATTAAACTGTGTAGCTTATAATGAAATGAGATAGGTGGAGTAGCTTATATTCCTTCATTTTTTAATCATTTCGCATTGATTCGTAGAGTCAAAATTTTAGAGTTACTGTAGAACGTCGACAATTTAATTCAAAAATTATTTGAATAAAAAACTACCGTAACTGGACTTTCAGACATACAACGGCACGGTGCCACCCATTGAAATAACTCGTTCGAACTCTCCGATCCCTCCACTTGCCCACTTCAATCTCCATTCTCCAAGTGAGTCGTTCTTCTAGTTTTTTGATCGCATCTGAAGGAAAAGAAACACGATACGAGGGGAAAAGCTTGAGGAGAAAGAGATTCCCCTCTTCTCAATTCCATTTGGAATCGAACTTACCACTGACCTCCGGTGCACTCTCAGAAACACAGAAATACATTATGTTCTTACATAAAAATGGGACATAACAGACTGAGTCCTCTCACTGGTTATAAATAATGACTCTTTCTCTTTTTTCTCTCTCTTTCATATCTGGTCTCCAGAAAAGAGAAACAACCATCATTTCGTCCCCTTGTCTCCAATCCTTTATTCCATTGACATTACGTGCACCTTTCTTCTTTCAACATCTTCATATTCTTCTTATTCTTATTCATTTTTTCTCCTTCTACTCTCATTGTCATCGTTGTTGTTCTCCACCATCAGCCAGAAAACCCTTCCCGATTCATCGTTATTCTCAACTTGGTGGGAGCCACGATTGATGCCCCGCAGGCACATCGTCCCACGGGATAAAGTTTGGGTCTCCAACCAACATGTTGTCTGAACTTCTTCTATCTCTCTTTCTACGCGTCTTCATTCAACAATTTTCTAGCTGAGCCGGTATTGAGGTCTTCGCACACCCACTCGAAATGGCAACATTTAAAACTGACTCATTTATTTGTTAGAAGTTATTTCATTAAATATAGTTTTAGAATATCAAATCAAAGACTGTCGTCACATAATAACTAGTTGAAATGATAGATCACAAGCTTTCATTATTCAATGACTCGACATTCTCAATCTGAAATAATCGGGAATCTTGTCATTTACCATAAGATCAAATTGACTGAATGTCTATGAGGGATATTTTTTGTTTCTCAAAAAGAAACTGACCCAGTCATAATCCTTCGTTTGAAGTTTCTTCTGCAAAACGCACAGTTTGAATGTTGAAAACGCCGAAAACAAATTTCAACCATAACTCAAGTCGATCGTTTATCCGCCCCATCATGTCTTCCCGTTTTGCAAAAAATGTCCTCTTTTCTTCCACTATCAATCTCCATAAAGCCTCGTCCTTAAGTTTGAGAGATGTGAGTGTTCTTTTTTTTTGAACGAAAACTTACTTTCTTGAGCCATCTTTCGCCAGAAAATAATTTCTTTTCTTCCAAAAAACCCGCATGATTGAATTTATCACGTTCCTCTTCCGTTCCTTTTCAAAGAAAAAAAAAAGAGGAAAGGCGACCGAAAGAATAAAAAGAATTGTTTTTGAATGTCACGTTCTGGACTCTTTGAATTGGTTCAAAACTTTAAAAATCTTCTCTTGGTCTCCTCGATTTATTGCTATTCTTCCACACAAAATTAGATACTGAATTATTATGAGTTATTTATTTGAGTTCATATAATTCAATTTCTATTCAGAAATCCTATAACTATAAACTGTTCTTAACACATTCCTAGACACACTGGAGGGTTTATGATTGTCTTTTTAGTGTTTCCCTCTCCCATTGTTCTTCCTCATAATAAAAACGGATAGCTCTCCGTTATCACTAATATCCACCTGTTCTACCACTTTGTACCTCGTAAATCAGCACGATTCGTTCTAGTTTCTCATCACGTACCTCCACTCAAAAAAATGTCTCCTTCTTCTTTTCTTTTTCTTTTCTTCTTTCATAGAGAGAGGTGGTCTCATCTCTTCATCTTTTTTTTGTTTCCTAGTCGTTGAAGAATGTATACTCAGAGCTCAGAGACAGAGAGGAATCAAGACGGACACCCGTGTATCTTCTCTCCGACCAGCCGGAAGATTCTCTTGTCGTTAACGACGATGACGGAACCATTTTCTTTGTTTTCTTTTTATATTCCATCTACTGTTTTTTGATTTTCCTTCTCGCCACGTTCCTTTTTTTTCAATTCTTTTGTATCTAGTAGTTCAGAAATGACGGAAAGCTCTCCGGAGCCACTGGATGACCTATACGAAGAACGTGTTCGTCGTCCAGTTGTAAGATGGCAGAGTATGAAAGAGGATGGTAAAGATGCAAATGGTCTGAGAAGAACTGAAACACTACCGGAAATGCGGCCTGGAAGACGAGGTGGAAGAAGAAGATTACGACCTCGGAACAACAATGGTTCGGTGATTTCAGGGATTAAGAGTAGTTTTCAAACTGTTGATTCTCAACAAATATTTGGAGATTTCTTTTCTGAAAATTTCGTTTTCAGTTTGAATTAAATTGATATTTCCGATTAAAGCATAACTTCGAAATTCATTTTAGTCTTGATTCAAAACCAGTTCCCTGAATCAGTTGACCAATGTATTCTGATCAATGATTTCTTTCTTCCGGATCTCCTGCCAATCAAATTCCAATCAATCAATATTTTTGGCTCATAGTGTCAAAACACTTGTTTTTCCTCTGAATCTCTAACTATTTCTATGTATTCTTTCATCAAATCCATTCTTTCTCGTTTCAATCTTTTCATTCTCTTTCCTTCGGACCAACCCAAGCAGCTGTGTATTGGCAGGTAGTAGTGTAGAAAAAGAGAAAGAGAGAAAGAGAAATGCAGAACCGAAAAAAAGAGTCGGCAAAATATTTGCTTGTCATACACCCTGTACTGACGCGGGGACGGCTGAGAGAAGCCACGTAGAATGTGTCATGTTTTGACCAGGTACACCTAGAGACAGATTCCTTTCTGGAAATCTGATATGGGTGTGAGAAATGAATGTCTGGGGGAAAAATCAAGTGAGAAAGCGAATGAAAGGAGTGAGACGATGTTTTGAAATCGGATCACTTTTTCAGATTTATGAGGATCCGGTTAGTAAAACTGGGTAACAAAACTGAAAACAGATGGGGAACAAATCAGTATTCTATAGAGAATTATAGAAAAGAGGTTAAGGTAGAAATAATTAATGGGAATAGCCTGAGCATGATAATTCCACGAACATAATAGTCAACAGTAGTAACAGTCAAATGAAATTCTATTGATCATAAAATCTTTCAGATGAAGATGGAGATTCTCATGGCTCTCTCCAACACAGTTTCCTTCGGGTACCAGTCGGTCTATCGGGACGTTCTTCTCCATCCGTTGCTTCAATGGGTTCAGAACCAGAATCATGTATTGACGATACTAGATACATGACAGACGACGATGATGGAATCGGTTAGTTCTATTTTTTTTATATTTACAGACAAAAGGGGAAATCCAGAAAAGCGCTTTAAATGGAAGAGAGAAACATTCGAAGAAACACTTTGCATGAATGAATTTGGGTGAATTAGTGGTTGTGATTATTCATTCAGGAAGTGAAATCATTCATTTTTATTATTACTTTCGCTATTTCTGACTTTTGCTTAAATGTTTTTTTCGTATAGCTTTTGAATAATTCAGTCATCAAAGTACACAAAAACATTCCGAATTATAAGAACAACAGAATTCATTTCCTTCTGCCAGAACACAAATGAATTCGAAACTTTTCTTCTTCTCACATTGTCTGACCGATCAGTTATCTGATTATCCTAACTGTAACCTGTTATGGTTCGTCCTTTTTCATGTTTTCTTCTCCTAATTTCCTATGTTCGATGAAGTCTTTTTCAATGGAAAAAATGAGTAAATTCAAGAATATATTCTTCCTCTTTTCTGTTGAGAAGTATGTGTTTTTGTCGCAAATGACGAGAAAGAGCCAATTAACTTTTATCGAAACAAAACACAAAATGAGCTTATGAACAGATTAAAAAGTTGACTTTCTTCGAAATTTATCAAAAAAAGCTCAGTTGAAATGTGAGAAAAAAAAGAAGGAAATACATTTCGGTTCATCAAGAAAAGCTGCAAGTTGTCATTGAAAATGCCACTTGCAGAATGCATTTTCCGATGTTTTTTCACAAATTTCGTTTCGAAGTTTTTATTAGTTTTATTGAATTTTCTATTGATTACTTGTTTCAAATGTTAGATGAGGTTGAAATTATATTTCAATTCATTGAGTTCTCGTGGTGATTCATATCGTTACAGTAGTTTTTAATCTGATATTGATTTCCTGAAATGATAAAATATACTTTTAGTTGTTATATTACTGTATAACCTTTACCTTTCTCAGTTTCCCGTTGGATATACTCTTCTTAACCGTTTTTAGCCTCCCCTCCCCTCCTCTGGCCATGATCCCGTTCCTTATTTTATTTTCTTTATTTTCTATATGGGAACTCTCGGACTATCTGATTACCGTTTCGAATCCAGAATAACCTATATTGTATCCATCATGTTCCTCGTTTCTTCATCTTTCGCTTTCTTCCATTTTTGATGAACTTGTGCGTGGCAAACGGACGCATCCTTGTGGCTCTGCGAGTACCCACTCATTCACTCGCACATACATAGACACATCCAAGAAATAGAGAAAAGAAGCACAACTCCACACATATATACACTAATAACCTGGAAAACCTCACTCTTCGTGCTCTTCCATTCCAATGTTTTGTCCATTTCTGGCAGCCTTTTTCGGCTTTTTTCGGTTTTAGGACTACTCGAGAATCGGTGTTTGTTGGGTGTGCAAGTTGCCCTCAGGCACCAACAAACTTCACGTTTTCCTTCACTTTGTTGGGACAACAGACAAAAAACCAAAGAGATTTTTGTTCTGTCTGAGAAGAGAGAATCCCATGCACACAGTTCATTTCTCATCATTCAATTGTCCGTCTCCTCCACAAAACCACCGACACGGGTAATTCAATATTCAGTGTGTGACCCTTCCCACCCGATTCTTCTTCTTCTTTTTTTCGATTTATTCTTCTCGTGAATCCTCAAATTCTGGTCCCTAGAAAAGATTTGATTTTGGTTCATATTTTGAAAAATCTCGTGTTTATTCAGTGCGCAGAACGTCTCTATCGGTTAGTACCATCTGACCAAAATGACGTGGCACAAGAAGCTAGATTAATTGACTTTTTGAAGAAAAGAAAAGATTGAAATCTTTTCTTGATTTGCAGTCTCCTAGAAATGTTTGATTTAATTTATGACATCTTTAATAAAACCGCTTCTTTTAGGTCATTCCAACCGTCGAGTCAAGCGTCTTTTTTCATTTTCTTTTTGGTTTCCTAACCAGTTTCCGATCCGAGTAAAATCTCTTCGTTGCTATCGGAACTTTTTGAATTTTATGTCTCAATGTCAAATCATTAAAACGAACAAACGATCAACGTGTTATATGTAACAACATGGGTCCCTTTTAAATAGATATAGCTCTTGAAACAAACAACAGAGTTACCGTGTCATTCGCTGCTCATCTATTCACTTTTTCTTCTCTTTTCAGAACCTTTGACCCACCTGACCTACCACCTTCTTTCAACTTCATTCTGCTTGACCGAGCCATTTTTTGTGTGTCTCTCTCTCTCTCCGAGGACAAACCACTTTGACTTTCGAATTAAACCCTAACTTTTGAATAATTGATTTGACTTTGGGACCAGGTTCACCAAAAACTGCAGAAATTTTGCACTTTTTTCATTTCAATAACCGGTTTTCTGGTGTTTTTCTTTTATTTCTTTTTTCCAGCTTTTACTCATTTCTCTTTTTCTTCTTCCTTTTCCTTCCATCTACTTATTCTAAATCCTTTCCTCCCATCGTGCTCTTCACTATTTTTCTTGCCATTGTACGCAAAGAACCGCCCGTAAGAAGCGGAAAAAAGAAAAGAAAAAAGGCACGGGTGGGCAGGAAGGAAAAGAAGAAGAAGAAGAAGCCTGAAGGCAGAAGCCGACGATGAACAAATGCAAATTTTTTCGGCGACATCGTTGACAACACGTCGAGAACGATTATTTTCAGAGTTTTCTCTTCTAGTTTTTCGATTCCGAAGTGACATTCTCTAACGTTTTTTTCTAGTTTTACACATTTAAAGACCGGGTTTTCAGAAAAAATCATAGAGAAACCGAAATGTCAGTTAATAAATCGGGTCAACACTTGTTTTTGTTTCAAGTTTGGAAGCGGTTTGATAGACTATGAAGAAGCAGATCTCTCTGATTATTTTATTCTATTTTCAAGACACCCAATAATTCATTTCTTTCTCTTCGTGTATCTGTAAATTCATTTTCTTTTTTCTTCTCGACACTGATGAAAATTAGAAAGATACCGCCCATTTTTTGTTCTGCTCTCGTTTCGCAAAGCGAATAAAAAACGAAGAAAAGAGAAGAAGAGAAAGAAGAATGAAATTAATTTTCGCGCCCTTTTTATAGTCGGTAATATATATCCTGTAAGGCTTTTCTGAAGAGAAAAAAGACGGAAACAAGAGAAGAAGGCCGTAAAATTCGAAGGAAGCAGCAAAAATAAATATCAAATTGGCACACCAGTACTACTTTTCTCTCGCGTATTTTTCAGATACCCAAATGAAGAATAGTTTTGAAATGATTGATTGGAACCTGTTTTGGGTTCTGAATCTGACCCTGCTTTTTCTTTTTGATAAGCGGATCTTTCGGAAATCAAATCTCTGAAAAGTTTAATCGATTGAATGATAGTTACAAAAATTGATTGAAATATGATTAGTTTCAATGGAATATTTCACACATCTGTCGGAGGGTGGGCCTCCAGGAAACGTATGTTTCATCGACATGTGATGATGAGTTAAGCGAGCGGTTTCATTTTGGACGGGTGCAAGTTTTCGAGCATTTCATCTTCTTTTTTCTTTTCTCTCCTCATTTCACACGTCATTTTATTTTATTGCGGCTCGAGCTCTCCGACGGGAGCTGTCTCACTCATCGGTTTTTAATTGTAGGTCCAGCATTCGTAGTGGTTGCCGATGCTTTTTTCGAAATGTTTCAAATCGAAGAATCGACATTTTTCTCTATGATTTGGCACGTATTCATTCCTTCGGTGCCCTCCTTCGGAAATATGACACCGTGATGGGAATCCGAGTGTTAGCTCTCGGAATCCCCCCGACACTTTCACGTTTTGTTTCATTCATCATTCACACCCTCCTTCTATGGAGATAAACGATCGGAAGATCATGTCCCTGCTGTCTGATTCAGTTCTTCCTTTTTTCTTTTTTTTCACCGTAATCTTTGGGAGTTTTAAATCACTTTCCGATTCCTCAGATACCTTACCATTAGTTGTTAGTTAACTGAAAATAAATCAAAAAACTTTCACCTTGAGTTCAGTTAGAATAAATTTCGGTTTGTGGATTTTGAAGAAAAAGAAATAGATAACAACAATTTCACAAAAATCCCACATCTTATCTCGTAGCATCAGGTTCTTTGTGAGTGACACCAGTGAGTCCTTGTTGACTCGGAATCCCTCTTAAACATGATTCCTCAGAAAACTACAAACTACGGGATCAAAAGTTCACTTTTGTCAGCGGATCTTTCAAATCAATTATTCTTTTTCAGAAAAAAATCGTTTTGTTTCCACACGGAATATGTAGAAACTGCTCGTTTCCTCAATCGGTATATAATCATTTTCTCGTTCACATCGTATTTATTCTGATCCTGTCAGATCAAATCAGCAGTAATATGTGTTTCCATCAAGATTTTATTGTAAGGCTCATTGAGCCTTCTCTTCTCTTTTCGTCACGCCCTTCTTCTTCTTCTCTTCTTCTTCTTCATCTTCTTCTACACCTGTTCATGTGTCCCCATTCATTTTCTTCTCTTTTTCTTTTTTCAATCACTTTCTTTTTGCTTCAATTTTCCCGCAGTATCATCATCAGTTCTTCTATCTTTTCTCTTTTCCAATGTACTTTGGCCACACGAGTAATTTTCCATGGGTCCGAAGTTAGCAACAATGTCGTCGTAGTCGTATTCTCCTCCCGTTGGTCGCCCTCCTTGCCAATTCAATTGACCAGCGAAAGCTAAATCTGAGGACGAATAGAAGAAGCATGTCCATCCACCACCACCTCCTTCTGACTCTTTTTCATTTTTTTTTCTAGACAACGACAAAAAGTCTTTTGAAACGGGAAATAAAAGTTAGGTTTCGAAATATTAAATCGGTCTCCACCTCCGTCCATTCACTTTTCTTCCACTCAAACTCCCAATTTTCTATCTCTTTACACTCGTTTTTTGACAACCAATTAGTTTTCAAACGATTGATTGTTTCAATATCTCAACGTGATGAGTTTGAAGCTCTCCGATTCGAAAAAAACCTTTTTGCTCATATCTCAATTTCGAGAAGAGATAAACACATCTGGGAGCAAAAAACGACAACGAAAAAGCTCCCGATAATTAGAAAATGTTAGTGTTTGTTGAAGAAATTGAGAAGATTCTCTGTTGAACGACATGTGTTCGCACTTGATTTTCTTTCGTTAACCTTCTCTTTTACATGACCTGCTCTTTCTTTTTCTTGATTAATAACAAAAATGATGAATTTGATCCACTTTTTATACTGAATACAGTTTTGAAAAAGTAGTTTACTATCTGATAAAGAAAAATAGTATGGTAAATGGAATTTATGTGTTTTGCATGTTGGGAAACCTTCGCTTTGTCCCCAAATGAATCCTATTGTATCCAGTCCCTTCATATTCAAAACAGTCCAACTGTACCTAGTTTCGGGAGTCTGTCACATGAAAAGAACACATCGAATTCCTCCATTTCACTTCTTTTTTTCCACATTCGACAGCTTCTCCCTCAGGGACTCGTCGGACACTTCTGATGAATTTCGCCTCCGCCGGGCCGACATATGAGCACATATTTCTGTTGAAGAAGCTTCTTTCACTTCATTTCGACTTTCTTTTTAACCCCCCGGAAACGAAGACGACAAGTTTTTGGTTTTTTTGCAGAAAGATATATGTGTCCCTTTAGTCCGTGACGTTAATTTATCCAAATGGTTTCTGAACTTTTCGGAAAAACCTAAACCTTTGAAAGTGTATTCAAACTGACAAAGAACCGAAACTTCCTTTTCCCATTTAATCGATTCACATAAATCTAGAATAACTAAAACGGATTTCAAAGAAGAAGTGAAAAAGAATTCAGAAGATCAGTCCCTTTTCAAAAAAACAATTCGATTACCTTTAAGAAGTGAGCTTTCTATCCACCTCCTCCGCCTCGTAACCTGTCAATCAGTCTCATTTGACAAGAAGGCATCTGAAAAAAAAAGCAGACGGCGTTGGATGAAACGAAGAAGGAAAAGAAGTTCAAGTATTGGATGTAAATGTGATGCTTTCTGACTGAGCCGACTCCTGATGAGTCGACATCTTCCCACCGGTTTTCTTGAAGAGAGCCGCCGCCGCTTCACACATACATCCAATTATTTGCAACAACGTCTTCTTTTCCCTCTCTTTCTCCCACGTTTTTTTCTTCTTCGATCATCTAGTATATATTCAGAAAACCTTTATCCCCACGTACTTCAACCTACTCAAAGAGAAAAGAGTTTCAAACTTTTCTTTTTGCATCGTTTCTCGTTTTTTCCTAGTCCGTTCCATCCTTCTTCTCATCACTGTTTCGATTTCATTCACTCGGGGCAAATGTAAATATTCAGGCGCGGGACATCCATCGTTTCTTCTTTCTCATGTGTATGCTCTTTATTCTGTTTCTCTATTCTGCCGCCCCGTTTTTCACGCATCTTCTTCTTCTATTACGCTATCCATCCTTCTCATCCACGCTGCTGAAATCTCCGTTTTTCCCATTTTTCTGAATGTCTCATTCTATTTTTCCAATTAATCACAAACCGTTCTACATCATCAATGAACTATTCAGTTTCAGACACATCTTTATTCAAAAGTCAACTTTCGAAACGTGAAGCCTATGTTTTTTTTGATCTGGTTCTTTATCAGCCTCTGGAATGTAGTGATTGAAAAATTAGTTTTGAAGGATAGATTTGTAGAGGGAGTACTGTAGATTCGATTATTATTAATCGCATCAAAACAACTATTTTTATGGACCTTCTTTGGATTACTAAGTGTTACAGGTTCATTATCAAAGCTCCATTTTGATTCACCTGTTCCTTATTCCAATCTCCTCCCAAGTGGTCCATAATAATTTTTTTTCGTTTGAAGGTTCCAAAGTCTAATAATAGTCACCTAGTTGTTATTCTCCGTCCGTTCGAAAAAGAAACCGAAAAACAAGCCGATCGCACTTTGTAAAAAGACGGTATCCAACTGAAAGAATCTTCTGACTTTTCTAACGAAAAAGATAAAGTATTCTGCCAAAACTAGCATGTTTCTCTTCTGTGTTCTATCTCTCTTTTGTTCTTATTCTAGCCTTTTTCAAAACGAACGGCTTGAAACGAAATAATAAGAAGAAAAGAAGAAGAACCATCTGTTATTTCTAGGCGCTCGTCCGTATTTTGCTGTTTGCCACCCTCGCCTCCCACCACTCGATCCCTGTCCCCCGTTCGTTCTTTCCTTTTCTTCTTCTTCTTCTTTTTCCTTTTTCAAATCTTATTTTGGTCCTCTGGCGGGGTATAGGATATCAAAAAAAAAAGGCATTCTCGTAGTTCCAGTTCTTTCGAAAAAAGGACTCATCTGCCACTTACAATGAACTCAGTTTGACGGAGAAAGGAAGACTTTTTGAGATTCGAGCTCTCTTTTTCTGCAAGTTTTCCAAGATAAGCCATTCTAAAAAATGGAAAAAGAACAAAGGCGCTTTTTCTCCTTATTCCAGTTAATTCTCGATTTTTTCTCGTATACTTTTGTGAGTTCCAAATTTTTTAGAATAATTTTGTGATCAGGTGAAGTTTTGAAACACTGGAGATCCGTTTGTATGAAATTCTCAGAGACCTAATTAATGATAGTTTTTGCATTTAACGGATAATTGACCACACACTGTTCTCTTACTTTAGCTTTTATTCATTATTCCCATCTGAATCTTTACAATTTGTTTGAGCGATTTCCACCGATCATCTGATCTATTTTCTGTAACCACAACACTTAGTGACCTTCAACCTTTCTCTTCTTTTATGAAACAACATTCTCCACAATCCTCGTTTTCTTTGCAAATCTCATACTTCGATCTTATTCTTCCGTTTTCTCTCTTGTTTCTGGTAACTTGATCCATTTGTTATCACCTTCTTTCAATTTTTGAAACATGTTTTAAATACTTTACAATTAGAAGATAGTATGTTTATTTCTGCTCTCTCTCTCTTTTTACCATCCGTGTCGGGAAGATATTGCTTTCTATTGCTCGTTTCTTGCATTCACCCTCACATTTATAATTGCTCCGCCTCCTCCGCCTCCTTCTCATCCTCCTCTTGCTCATCTCCACCCTCCGAGCTCTTTGCTCTTTTGGTGGCACGAGGAAAAAAAAAGAGAGATGGAAAAGGAAATAAGAATTGGATGACAGATTACAGTATACATTTAAATACTAAGATTATGTAAATTGGATCCGGTGATTGATGAAAATAGAAAAAAGAGAATAAGATAAAAGGATTTTTTACTATTCCTTTTTCTCTTTCTTTTCAGATTCAGACTCAATTACGTGTATTTGCATTTAGATTGATTCTTTCTTTTCATCTTGATTTATTCTTTTTCTCTCTCGAATACTTCCTTCTTTGGCTTTTCGATTACTGTAACTCTTCTTCAGAAGCATATCTGTTGACAATACAATGACTACACAGTAAATTGAACAATTATGACAACTCCGGACTCGGATAGTATTGCTGATCCTTTCGGTGGATCAGATCCACCATCTGCACCACTTACATTCCGTGCGCCTCTTGTCTCAAACTGTGCCAAGTCGATAATCGATCGAAAACTACGGAAATATGCATCAGAAACTTCATTCGCAACTGAAACTGCCAGTGAATCAAGTTTAGAAAGAGAAGTTCCAAGTAGATCAAGAGTATTCACAGTTAAACCAGTTGGATCAAGAGTACCTGGTGGAATTGTATTGACAAATGGTGCAAGTAATAGTAATAATTCGAATAACGGCGGAGTTCATCGAAGTCGACGAAGACATGATTCTGATGCCAGTGGATCAGCCAATTCGGAAGCAACAGTGGCTTCTGGAGCTAATACGCCAAGAAGATGTCACTTTAGAAGACCGAAATCAACAAGTGAAATGCATCAATCGTGTACATCAGCAACAATTCATTCACTCGAAAGTCACCATAATGAAGAGAGAAGAGCAAGCCACGTTTACATGATTGATGATGATTCTGTTCATGAATTCGAAGATGATGATGGTAGGTGTACTGTTCGAATCTTTATATTTCTCTCTCTCTCTCTCTCTCTCTCGGGATCTTGAATGTTGTCTGAAACTGTCGTTCAGCCTACGGTACTGATCTGTTTTAACATAATCTCATCTATATACAGTCCTCATGTAGTTTTTCTCTCAGTCCCTCTTCAAAAGACTTCCCATACAGAATTCAAAAAACCAAAGAATGTTTTCGAAGATTCCTAACTGAAAAAAGAAACTACAAGTTCCTCCTCCTCCTCCTACTTCACCTCTATTCCTTTTCTTTCTCTTCTATTATCTTCAGTTTTATTTATTTCACGGTGTCCGTTTCTCCGTTGTGTCCACGTACTTTCTTTTTTTTGAAAACATGCTCGGAGCCTGTGCTTTGTCGTATTGGCACAACGGAGCGGCGGCTCACTTCTTGTGCTCATGACACTTTCATGAGATATGAGAGAGATACTCTTTTTTCTTCAAAAGAAAAGGAAATAAAAAGAGAAAAGAAGTTAAAAAAAACGAAGAGGGGGAGGAGAAGCTCGTGTCATTGCAAATTGAATTTCGGCGCGAAAACGCTGAAGACGTCTCGTTGTGAAGGCTCACGATTCAGATGACAGAAAGCGTCGCTTCTTGAGAGTGGAAACAGAATTTGCGTTCATTTCAACTTATGGAAACAGATACTTTTCTTCTTTTTTTTCTTCTTATTTGACGTCTTCAAAAAGAAGAAATAGGGGGAAAGAATATGGTGAAGAAGCGACAGAATCAGCACAAAAAGAGATACTTTTCTCTTCGGGTTTGTTCCGGTAATCGAATTGGCTCGTCGTCGGAGGACAGATTGTGCCCCGCGGGGGTAACGGCTCTTTGAACTTTGAAGATGACATCCTTCTCCTTTTTCTACAAAACATCTGAAGTTTATTCATAAGTATTTGGAGAAATGAAAACGAGTATTTCAATTGAAAAACGGATTGAGTTCAAATTGAAAACGATCGAAAAAAGCAAATGATGAGCGTTTTTTTTTGAATTTATTCCCAGAACAGAGAAGAATCGGAAAGACAATGAGGAAAGTGTCTGAAGAAGAATCAGATTATTTTGATATTCTGTTGTGTTTCTTTTTAAATTCCATCGGGTCTTCTTGTCTCCTGTTCAGTACTACGGTATCAGATGAATGTAAATGCTTCCCTCGATGAAAATGAAACGACTCATCGAAATCTTCGCGTAAATCGTTTTTCTCCAAACACTAACTGCTCGTAGAATTGAGCCACTTTTAACCGATGACTTCACTTTTTGTTCGTCTCTCAAAAAGCTTTTTATGGAAAAAAGAACAACAAAAAACAACATTTTTACAAGTGATTCATCATACTTTCTGTAGAAATAGAACTATTCTCTGAAGTGTTTTTGACTAAAATTGCGACTCCGAATTCCATAATTACGAATGCTCTCGACCTTATTCTGCACGTTTTTCCATTGAAAAGAAGAGTTGTCCCATCTCAAGAACCATCGACGGAGAAAAAAAAATTCATGAGGCACTGAGGACATCGTTGCCGTCTTCGTCGTCGTCGTCGATATTCTGAATAAAAAGAAGGAAACGAGAATAAAAGAGAAGCATTATCGAAATCCGATTCATCAATTCCATAATATGCTAGCGGAGGTTCCTTCCCTTTTTCTTCTTCTTTTTCTTTTTCTATTCCCTTCTTCTTCTTCTTCTCTTCTTCTTCTTCTTGTCGTCAACGACTCAACTGAGTAGTGAATGGAATGGGCATCAAGTAAAAAAAGGGGCAGGCAGAAAAAAAGAGAGCGTTGAGAGAAGGAATCTAAAAGTGGTTTGTGCTGCTGCTCGTGAAGCTCCCTAGCTCCGCCCTCAACTGAGAAGCAGTGCCCCTAGGCCAGTCCATCGTGGACGGCTCCTCGACAATTCAGTCCACTCTTTTAATTTTTATTATAACTTATATATTTATTACCACCTACTGATGAATGTCACCAATGTGAAAGTATTTGTGTCGAATGGCAGTGTCCGGAAGGGATCAGATGTTGATTCGTACCGAACACCTCTTGACTTTGCCAGCTGTAGTTCGGGTATTTCTGAAGAGTATCCGTTACTTCCGAAGAATGGAGATGATGGAACTGGTCAGGGAGGTATCTATATAAAGAAACCAGACCCAAGACAAAGGGTGATGGCTAGAAGAACATCCCATACCCTTTTGTATGTTCCGGAGCAAAGAAGAATTTCAAATGTCTCTGGTAATTCTATTGCTTCTTGCCCTCCTGGAACAGTGCAAAATTGTGGAGAAGAAGACGATAAAGTTGCACCTGCTCCATCATTTTCTCTTCATTTAAGTCCAGTTGGTACAAGAAGAAAATCAGTTCAAACTGGTGCACCTGCCATTGGATTTCGACCTTTGAAAACATTTGAACGTCGTGCCAGTCAGCCGACATTGCAATTTGAAGCAAAAAAAGCGGTGATGAGTAATGGAACAAGTTCTGGAGGAAATGGTGGAGGTACTGTTAATTTAATTAATATGCAAACTCCATCCACAACTATTCCATTGCCACCGGATAAAGCCAAGATGCTAACAAAGAGAGTATCATGGTTATCAATGAAATCTTTGCAACAAGAAGAAGCGAAAACTCGAAGATCGAGTGCATGTGGTTCTCCGAGAGGCGGATCTCCGAGTCGAACACTTTCACAGTATGGATCTCAGCCATTCCTTGCAGAAGATCGTGATTTTGATAGTGATACACCTCCATTGGACACTCTTAGTTGGAGTAATGCAGGAAGTATGTCTCTCTTCTCACTATCTTTTACTTTTAGAGTATTGAGTATGTTTTTCTTCAGATGTTTCTCTCTTCTGTTTTATTGCGCTCTTAGAATTAGGAAACAAAATCTCGTACTATTTTATTGGGTAACAGAGACGAAAAAAGAGACAAACTAGTGAAGAAAAACGAGTCTTCTCGTCTCTTCCTACATAAAAAGTTTTGGGTCCGGCGACGACGCCGGGTTTCTTCTCTTCTAAGGGGCGACATCGATGAAGAAAAAGGAAGCCGGCGGTTTGAAGAAGACCAATTTCGGTTGATTGAAGAGACCAGATGAGGCCGAATGTTTGTAGAAAATATTGGGAGAAAAATACTAAAAAAAAGATAACTGAAATAATTGAGACTAATTTTTCAGATGAATATGATAATGTGACACTTATGTATGCGAAACATGAGAAGATTCCGATGAAGGACTTTGGCTCTGAGATTCGAGCAACGATGGACATCGATCATTTGTTGAATAAGGTCAGTTCATCGTCAGCCGGAAATTGTTTTTTTGACTCATTACTTCTTACAAAGGACACCAACTTTCTTTATTTTTGGTCGTTATTTTTGACAATAGACACACTAGAAATGACTTTTCAAAAAGATCAAAAGTCAAGAATAAAGGTCAGGGAACATGAAGATCCTAATTTGAAGATTTAATTGAAAAATGAAAACAGCGACTATTTTCAAATAGAAGAATTATCGTTTGATAATGTTTGAGATGCCATTCTATAAGAGTTGGATTAGGCGGTTTTGATCTGACTTTTCAAATGAAGCTGAGGAACATTTAATGGTCTCTATGATTTAAATCTCAATATAATCTATGTTTGGTCAAAGCAATTTGTTTTTCTGTTTGCAGGCAGTACTTCTTCTCGATCTTCAGGAGACAAGTCTTGAGGAGATTTTTGCCAAGTGAGTTATATTTTTGTCTTCTTTCGAATTCATATTTCATCTCGTTTCTTGTGATCCAAAAAAAACGTCCAGAGGGAGAAAAACTCCTCGTTTTTTGTCGTCATCATCACCATCTTCTCATAAGCATAAGTCTAAGTTTGATGGGCAAACGAAGGCGTAGAGTAGAAAGAAATGGGAAAAGAATATGAAAATGGAGTTGGATGCCAGCATCTCTTTTTCTTTATTTTTTCATTCTTCCTTTCTCTTTTTCCGACAAACTTTGTGTTGGTTTTTCTGATGAATAATTAATGGAGATGGAAAATGATCGAGTGGAAAAGAAGGATAAGCTGAAGGAAAGAAATGAAGAAGGACAACACATGTCTATAAGAAAAACGGGATAGAGGATATCTAATTTATGGTTCCATTTATGGATAATAATGAATTTTGAGAAAGGTCTGAAACTGGAAAAAGCGAAAAGAATTACAAATTATTTTTCCATTTTGTTCTTGGCTTCCATCCCCCCGAATTGTTGTTGTTTTGAAAGGAAGGAAGTGCTCGCTTTTCTGAAGACGTAGGGGAAAATGATGATGATGATGATGATCGTCGTTGTGTCTTGAGCAGTCACAAAATAGGGAAAAAAGGATTACCATTTTGGGACAAAAACAACAAAAATGAACATTCGAAAAGATTGATCCAATCATTGTATTTGTTTCAGGATCATTCATGAAATGGATATTCAGGAACCAGAATTTACGAGTGAACAAGTCAGAAGTGTTCTTTTTACACAAGATGCCGGAAATCAATGTGAGTTTGAGGAGACTCATCAATGAAATTATTGAATATTAGAAAGAGAGGGAAATATATCTCTTTCCTTTTCAAGTACAGTTTTAAGAACAAATCTAAAAACAATTCTCCACGAGAAAAGTTTTTTCAAACTGAATTATTAATGGATCTAGTTTTTTATTCAGATGTTCTCACGGAAATAATTAACGATTGCACTATAATAATAATACGATCTTTTGCAAAAAAATTCAGAATATATAATATACATGGAGCAAGCAACCATTTTTAATTTTCAGTTCATATTCTATCTCGAACAGTTCAATCAATTTGTACAACTGGATCTGTCGGCGGAAGTTTCGATTACGATCAAACGTGGATTTGTGCTTTGTAAGTGAATATCTCTCCGTTTTTTCCTTTCCATTTCTCCCATTTCCGTCTGTCTGCCAAAGTAATTTGCATTCAATTAATACCGGATTTACTTTACTTCTCTTCCTTTCTTCTTCTTTTTTTCGTCACAAAACTACGGAAGTCGTTTCGGGTTCACCATCCGTTGATGAAAAGGGAGACCCTCTCAAATGTTTCTCTTCTCTCTCATCCACATTTTTCAACTCCTTCGAAAATTCTTTTCCCCGTTTTCAACGACTTTTATTTGATTTTGCATTAACAATAAGGGAATGAGAAAGAAGAAAAAGTGAGAAATCGCAACAAAAATTTCAAGAAAAGAGCATATGAACTGGAAAAGGCAAAGGGAAAAAAATTGATTCTTTCAGATGTATGCTGAATACAGTTCAACATCGACACGTGGCAATTGCCCGTTTATCTCATCCAACGAATTTGGGAAGAACGATGCAGGATCTTCGATTTATTATCATTGTGATTGCTCCGAGCAGGGCGGTAAGTTCATGAATTATTGATTGGATTTCAATCAAAGTCATTCAATATTATTTCAGAAAGGAACAAAGACAGCTTTAGAAACAACACGGACGTTTGCAACTCTCTTCGCAGATATGGAAATTCGTCAAAGATTAGTGATGGCTCAGAGCGTCGAACAGTTCAGATCAACTCTTTTATCAGCTGCCAAAGAACTTGCAATGGATCAGAATCAATGGAGGGAAAGGAAATCATCGATTCATTTGAGTCATGCAAAAGAACAAATTGTATGTGATATTCGAGAAGATCCTCCTACAACTAATAATTCAATTTGTTTCAGTTTGGTCCAGAAGCATGGTATCCATTCAGAGGGTTGAAAGACGAATTCAAACGACGTCTTGCCATCTATCCATCTGATTATCTTGATGGAATTCGTGGACATAAAACTGTTCAAAAACTGTTTTCAACAGTGGTTTTCTTATATTTTGCGTGTCTTTTACCAGCAATTGCATTCGGAGTTCTCAATGATGATAATACAAAAGGAGCTATAAGTGAGTAGATGAATTCTTTGATTAAATATATTTATAATCCATTTTCAGATGTACGGAAAGTGATAATTGCTCAAGCGATCGGTGGTATTTTCTTTTCTCTTTTCGGTGGTCAACCAATGATTATATTGCTAACAACAGTGCCTTTAGCGATTTATATAAAAGGTAGATTTTGATCTCTGTGAATTGGAAAAAACGAGAAAAAACTTTCAGTGATATACAAAATATCTCAAGAACTCGGTTATGACTTTCTGGCAATGTATGCATGTGTTGGACTGTTTTGTCAAATGTTCTTGATATTATACTCGGCAACCGAACTATGCAGTCTCATGAAATTTGCAACGAGGTCTGCTGAAGAAATGTTTTCACTTTTCATCGCCATCGCATTTACGGTCGAATCGATACGGGCAATTCACAACAGTAAGCTATTTTCTCTCAAATCTTCTGATTTTATGAATACTTTCATTTTATAGGTTTCAAAAAGAATTACAACGATTGTGACACGTCGGCAATATCAATGAAAGCAGCTCGAACGGCAATTGACGCATTTCGAAATGGGACAATGAACACGGACAGTATTGTAGGAAACATCACGACAAGTATGAGCAATGGAGATACGGGAAGTCTCTGTAGAAGAGACACTTCCATTCTCTATATGCTTTTGATGTTCGGAACTCTTTGGCTCGGATTATTCTTGTACAACTTCCGAAAGACACCGTATTTAACGAGATCTCGACGCGAATGGCTCGCTGATTATGCTCTTCCGGCATCTGTTCTCATCATGTCATTCACTGGATCTTATGCTTTTTCCGATATCGAGAGTTCGTTTTCCAATTATTTTTCATTTATCTCATCATTCTTATTTTCAGAAGATCGTTTCAATCTTCGATTCGAATTCCCATTGATTCAGATGGCTGATATCTTTTCTCTTCCTCCATCCGGTTATTTTGTGTGTCTTCTTCTTGGTTTCTCATTGTCTTTTCTTTTCTTCATTGATCAGAATATCACATCAGCAATTGTAAATAATACACAGAACAAGTGAGTTATGAACCTATTCTGAATGAAAACTATTTTAATATTTCAGACTGAAAAAGGGAACATCTCACAATCTGGATCTGTTTGTCGTTGCTCTTCTGAATATGTTCTTATCGGTTTTTGGTCTTCCATGGATGCATGGAGCACTTCCACACTCTCCACTTCATCTTAGAGCATTAGCAGATGTTGAAGAAAGAGTTTCTCAAGGACATGTTCATGAAGTGTAAGTTCTCTTTCTTCTTTTTTTCATTCTCTAAAATGTATTCTGTTTCAGAATAATGAATGTTCGTGAGACTCGTCTTGCTTCTCTTATTGCTCATGTTATGATTCTCGTTTCAATGTTTTTCCTGATCCCCTACCCTCTTCAACTCATTCCAACTTCCGTTCTTCATGGTCTTTTCCTTTACATGGCATTGACTTCTTTGTCCGGGAACGAGATGTTTGAGAGGCTACTTCTTCTAATAACTGAACAGGTGAGTCTTCAATAAAATTACAAGAACTCGATTGAAAAATAAATGAAAATCTCTCTTATTGTATATCTATTTCAGCAAGCGTATCCACCAACCCATTACATTCGAAAAGTTCCTCAAAGAAAAGTTCATTTGTTCACTGCGTGTCAACTCCTCCAACTCATTATCCTGTGTGCTTTTGGCTTCTCTCCGTATCCATTCATTGAGATGGTCTTCCCAATTGTGTGCTTTTTCTTCCTTCCAATTCGGTAAGCTTTTCCTGTCAGAAAACTGGAATAATTTCTTCTCTTCAGGCACACATTGATTCCACGTCTCATTGATTATAAATATCTGGATGCTCTTGATGGAAGACATTAAAAATACACTCTTCCCCTTCTTCTTCTTCTTTTCCCTGTCAATTGTGTCTTTTTTCCAATTCAATAAGTAGATGAGTACTTTCAAATTCATATACGGGTGACATTTCGCTCTCCCCCTCAATCCCTTTTTTACTTTTTTTGCTGTAAAATTGCTCCAAATCTTATATATTTTCTAATCCATCCATCCTTCAAAAATCTCCGTTTTCCGAGTGACCTTTTCTTGTTTCAATCCCCGAACTCGATTTCATTTTCTTTCGAAATGTTTTTTTTAGAAAAAAAGTAAAATAGAACGAGAAAGAGATGAAGATTTTATCAAAAATTAGTTGGACATACCCGATTAATCAGACACAAAACAAATGAAATGAAAAAACGAAATGAAAGAGATGTGTTTGTCTGTATGGGAAACTAAAATATCTCTGCAAACCATTCGGCAAGGTTCTTGTCACATGCCGGATCGACACTCACAATGTGTAAATTCGGATAAATTAGAAAGTAGAAAAGACAAAATATCACAAATCCAAAGAAGAATAACATCTGAAATTTCATTTGGAACAATTGACAGAATGTTTTGAAATCACCTGAGATATCCAATGAAATCGATGCATTGTTCTCTGAGTGATTCGTATTTCAAGCATATCGGAGATATGAGATTCTGAAATTAGTTGATGATTTCTTGAATATTTAATTATTATTTTCATAATCGTGTTCCTTAAATCTATAAAATTTAGGTAATGACGTAGTGGAAAGTTTTGTCACGAACGTTCCGAGCACATATCGGAAATCATCGAATTCAGAGAAATTTCAAAATGAAATAAACTTACTGTTATTATTTGCTTCTTTATCCTCTCCATTCGGAACTTCTCCATTTGGAACTGTCAACATTTGTTGTGTTTCTTCATTCAGAGGAACTGTTGGCCCTGAATAACCTCTTTCAGTACATATTTCGTCACAATTTGTTTCACAAACCAGAATTGTTCCGGAAGTTCATGCTTGAAGTTTTTCGAGCTCTTAGTCGCTGTCTTGTTGACATTTGTGACATTTCACGAAGAGAATTCCCACTATCACTTCTGAATTTCGACATTTCCATGTTTCTCCGAGGAATGCGGAACTCACGTCAACATGATTTTCTGTCTCATGTATTTTACAAGGGCAAGTTTGATAAGTGACAGGAAAACGATCATAAAGCAGACGCCAAGATAGATATCCATTGCTTTTATATAACTGACACGTGGCATCATTTCATTGTATGAGAAAATGAGAAATGTGATTGCCAGAATAATGGAAATCATATCCTAGAAGGTTGAATATTAAGCAAACCAAAAATAGAGGAATACCTGGAATTCAGTTTCAGTTTCCATCCAAAGAGAAACCCAAGAAGTGATTACAACTGCAGTTGATGGAATGATCAATTGAAGAAAACAGAATCCAGATGATCGAGAAAATACAAAACATACGTAGAGTCGAGAGTAGTTTCCTGTAAGTTTTCAAATTTTAACCATTATCGAAAAAAACTTGATCTTGTATGAGAGTTACACTACGACCTCTGTTTTTTGTGTATTCGTCACGAGGATGAATTTAGAAGATTCTGGGAACATACCCGTAGCATAACTTTCCATTTGACTCGTGACATACGCCTCTTGAATCGTAAAATCAGGAAGTCGAATTTTCTTTAATTCGAGAGCAGTTCTTGCCCCTTTCGACCATTTATAAACTACATGATCTGCTGTGTATCCATCTGAATATTCATCTCTCAATCCCTTCGATTCTTCTCTCAAAAACTTACAACTTTCGATTCCAAGTTTACAAAGTTGTTTATCGAATGGGAACAATGTCAAATCCATTGCTGAAAGTCTCCATTTTTTCAAATTGTTCGCCCAAAAAAGAAAGAAAAAAACTAACTGCATTCACAAACGAGCGATATTCTTCTGCTGTAAAGTAACTTCCCGGTTTCATCTAATCTCAACAAACTTCGGTGCGAAATCGAATTCCGTTGCGGATTTTTGGAAGCAATAGCATTGGGAACGAATGTGTCAGGAAACCTAAAAGAATCGTTCCGCTTAGTTGCTTCCTTGTTCTGATTATGATTGTGACCACAACGAACCATAGAAAATTGGTGTAACTTTCGTGTAATGCCAGTTCCGTTTTGTTTTTGAATAACTTCCGATCATAACGAAGACGAGGATCTCTCCATGATTCACGATAAAACAATTCAAGAGCATAATCCTGAGATTCAGTAAAAAAAGATAATCAGAAGTCAAAATAGATAATTTTACCATAGTAACTTCAGAAACAGCTCGAATATTACTGACAACAACAGAAACTTCCACGTAGGTGGCTTCTGAAAAAGAATTCATCATTTTGAGATTCTAAATTCTCTCTTTACCTCCTTTATCATTCTCTGGAACTTGTCTATGATCGTATTGAATCCGTCTCAGAAACTGTAGAAAATCTCTTGTTTCTCTGAAAATGTCTTTTGTTTTTTCAAGTTTTATTTCTAAGTGAAAGAAGCAAAAAGCATGAAGCCATGCAATTATTCAAAACTGCAACTCAAAAATGTTAGCTGAGGTTTGAAAATAAAAAGAAAAATACCCATAAGAATCGACGCCTCTGAAACAAAATTGGTAAGTTTTCAAATTATTAGAGTGATTGTTAATCTGAATTTATGAAATTTCTAACCCTGAACTGAATACTGATTCTGTATTTGTTTGAACGAAATTCTCCGATTCTGTCATCTCTGGTCTATGCGGAGCTTGTCCGTGATTCTGAAAATAGATGAATTCGAACACCTTTTCGAATGCTTTCTCTCACCGATCTGTACTTGTTTGGAGCAGTTCCTCTCCCAAGTGGTTCATCATTCTCTTCCATCAAGTAGTCGTAGTGTTGGTTGATGTCCTGTCGATGGTCACGCTGCAAGAAAAAAAGAAAGAGTCACATAAATCACTCATTTCCAATGGAGTATTTCTGGTACTTTTAGACTAGTTGAAAAGAGAGTTCATGAAAGATCTTGAGTAAACTGTGTCTGGACACACTGGAATTGTTTTGTACCGACCCGGCCGCCGTGATCCTAGGCTTGATTTATCTCATTATCTCCGATCGTAAGCTTTCTCAAATTTCCGAAAAACGAACCTGTGCATGTGGTTGTGGGACAACATAACTGTTGAAATCGGCTTGAATCTGCTGATAGAGTAAGCATAGAGATATTAAAACAGAGTTGTGATTAATTGAAATCCACATGCTCTTCCGAGTATATCTGAACTTGGAATCAATAGGTAACCGGCGGAAGAATAACGTTGACTGGCAGATTGGTTGACATCTAGACGAGAAAGGAAATATGACTTTTTCCTTGAGAAAAGAGAGAAGGAGGAGGTCCTAAAAAGAAAAAAGAGCAGTCTATCCTAACTGGTTTTGTGTTAGAGAATCGAAAAACGAAAAAACAGGGTGGGCGGTCCGAAAGAAAAAATAATATGGGGTGAAAAAAGGATGTTCCATTGGGACGTTTTGAGAGATGTTCAAAGAAGAAGAAAAGAGTTCTAAGTTTATATACGATGCGGATGGGAATCAAAATGGGCCAAAGAATGGCAGAAGACGTGTACTTTTTTATAAGGAGTCGTGTGACATGACATTGTCTTCCGGGCGAGGCTCCAGAGTTATTCCTATTCAAATATGACATCTGTCTCCAGAATCTTATTCTTTCATCTTTCTTCTCACTCCATTTTTTGTCGTTCTCAAATAGAAGAGAAACACGGTGAAATAGTAATCCCTTGAGGAGAAGGAAACGACTAGAACTAAGGTTCAATTTGAAGAAACGAGTAGAAGGAAGAGGGGGAGGATTCGAAACATTTGAAAACGATTTATGAGTCGGAATTCAAGGATAACCGAGCAGGAAAAGATTGATTTTGACAAGTAGAAAAGATGAGAGAAAACAGAAGAAATGGTTCAAAATGAAGTACGAGAAAGGGAAAATAATGGATGAGGAGCAGAAAAGAATGTACTTTAAAACAAAAAAGAACGAATTTCCTTGATTGCAAAAATTCCAACGTCCCACTTTAATTGGTTCCAGAATTTGGTTTTTTTTCCTTCCGTTTTTCTTATTCTCAATTCGAAACGAAAAGAGTTCTTCTTGAGGACTCTTCCTCCAATTATAGTGTTTTTCGAAAGAAATGATTCCAAAATTGTGGGTAGAAACTGTAATCGGCAGAAACGAAAACCGTTTATGTTTCAAAAAATGACTAGAAAATATCAGTACCACGGATTTCAGAACAAGGGAATTTCCCTCCAATGGTATTTTCTATCATAGACTGTGAACATCATTTCTTTTTTAAAAATAAGTTTTTTTTAGAATCTGGAGCTGAAACGAAGGATTACTCTAAAATAAGAAAAGCCTCATTTTCTGGAAAATGAGGTTCTTATAATAATTGAAGTTTTACTCCATTCAATGGAACAGTTGAAAAGATTGACTACAATATGTTTTGTTCTAGATGAAAATATCTTTTGTTCGACTCAGAGCAAAACAAGGTATTATTCCGATTCTCAAAAATTTGAAATGCTAGAAACTAGAATCCTTTTTAGTGCTGAAGGACAAGTGATCGGTCAAAACGATACGTCTGAGGTGAAAAGGGAAAAGGAAAGTGAGAAGAGGAATCTCTTTTGAAAGTATCCTCTTTGCTCTTCAACTTCATATCGAAAACATATGCCACGACGACGACGACGACTAATTCTGAACATTTGGATAGAGGCGGGATCTCTTTTCTCTTTTCTCTTCTAACACAGGAGGAAATAAAGAAAACGAAGGGAGATGACAAAACGGCACGCGCGTTTTGAATGTGATGTGATTTTGAGATGGAGCAGGGGGACTCCCGAACCGCAACGAGTACCACAAGAAGAACCACACAACTGGAAGAGGAGGCGTTGTCGTTGACACGGAACGAGTGAAAAAAGAGAAACAAAGGAGGGTTCACTCGATGAAATTTTATGATCTTTGCAGAGGTTCCAATCGGTTATTGTGACATCTGCGGGGAGGCAATTCTTGTTTCAACGTCATTTCAAACCATCTTCTCACCATTTGGTTAACAAATTAATGGCTTTTTGAACATATGAGAGAGCATATTTCAAACGAAATCTTCATAGATCAAAAGTTCTTAGAAAAACAAAGGGTTCTCTGTGATGAGCAAACGTTTCAATTTTAGTTCTTTTTATCCAATATACAACTTCCTTATTGTGAATCGATACTTTTTCGTATGTCCCAGATTGATCATGCGGAGACAGTACTACTATATGAGCAACTGTTATCGTTCTTAACACGTGATGGTTTTGAGCATCTCTAGAAACTCATTAGGTTTCTCCGTATCTTATTTCGTTACGATCTTGCAGAAAAACAAGAGCTTTCCATGACATTTTTTCCAAATGCCACGTGACGTTATCCAGTGTTTTCGTTCAAATTCTGAATCCTTTTCTTTTCGAAGAAAACGTCGTAAGGATGAACATAACCATAAACATAAGACGCACATCAAAGTTAACATGTATTCTGTTCCCAGTTTCACACAATTATTTCTGATGTTTTCTATTGTTTTTTACGATATTAGTTCCAGAAATATGGAGAAAACGGAGAGGAACTCGGAAAAGAATTGGAATGAAAATGTTGAGAAAACAGGTGTCAAAGATAGAGAGAATTGTTCGAAAAGGGAAAAGTAAAGTCAGAAAATGGATGATCAGAAAAGAAAGAATTGAATTGAAACTTCCGAATTCAATCTTCTTAAAATTGGAAAAGGAAATGATGAATCTTCTTTCTGTCTTTCTATACTCTCCGACGTTTTTCGAATTGAAAAATTGAAAATATTCATTTTTTAATTTAAAAAAAAACAAAATAAGGCACAGAGATGAATTAACCCGTAATTTGAATGAAATCACTGAAAATAATCAACAGAAAATGAAACTAATCCCAAGAATAAGTACGATTGATCAATCGAAAGAAGTTTTGATTGTGGTCTTCGAACATATTTGATAATTTCAAAACGACGTCGTCGCTAATTGATCGGTGTTTTCTACCTGAAAATAACAGTTTCGATTCAGAAGATTTTTGAAAGTTTAATTGAATATTTATCTTGAAATGGCAAAACCCACCTTTCGACTGTCCCAAACACCGAATTTTTGTTGTTTTTCGAAAACAAAAGAATCCTTTATTATAATCGAAAACTAATTGATTCGGAGTAATTGACCTCTCCAATCCTAAAAATTCTTCCACTCTCCGCAACTGAAATTTCTCTGAATGTAGACTATTTCCACTTCAAAATACTTACTTCATGGAGTGGATTGGCTCTGAAAACATCTCCATTCACAAACAAAAAATTCTCGATCTTGAAATATTTCAGCCATTTTGAAATGTGAATATCATAAAGAGAATTCGTCATCGGTTTGTATTCCATATTAATTGTTTCGATTCCTGCTTCGTTTGTTCGAAACGCTTCAAGAGAAAGAACCGGAAGTGTCTTGTTTTGTTCCAGTTTATTGTAATAAACCTGAAAGAAATCATTAGTTTTTGAAGGCATTTCTTGAAATAAGTTACCTGTGTGAAGTCACTGACTGTTCTGTACACTGGATGCCTTACAATTAGAATCAATTTCATATTGGGATCCATTTCAAATACTCTTTTTGGAACGTTTTCATTTGTAAAATATGCAGGAGTTTTCTCAATAACCACCTGAAACTTTTGTGGATTCAGAAGAAATTACGAAATTAGAAATCAACCTCATCTTCATTTTCCACTTCGGGCATTTGTTCTCGATACCAATCGAATCCAAGAGAATAGTTGGAATCAAAGAAATGTGTTTCTCTTCTGACGATTCGAACTTTTGGGTGAAGAGCGATGGCATCTAGAAGAGCACGAGTACCTCCTTTACGTACACCGACAATTAGAGCTGATGGAAATCTGAAATTGTTGCAATGGTCATAACGATCCAAAAATAATTTTGTATCGAAGAAAATCTACTCACTTTAAGAAATCTTTTACAGTCTCTATTTTTCAAATTGTTCCGGAAACTCACATTTTCTCTGTTTTCGTTGTTGATTTCAATTCCTTTTTGAACCATAAACTGAATTTGAAATTTCGAAAAAAGAGATCATACTGTAGAAGACACATTCCGATTGTCAAGAGACACGCAATCACACATCTTGTCGAGAATTTCGCCATTCCATCACTTCATTCTCTCTGAAAACTAGCATTTGAATGTTGGAAATTCAATCAAAAACGATTATGCCGAAATGAGAAACTCGGTGCACTTAGTGCCTCTCTTCATTCCATTTCTCAATGAAAAATAAACAGTTTGAAGGGGATTTACCCTAAGGGAGAGAGAGAGAGAGAGAGAGAGAGAGAAAGAGAACGGAGCAATAGAGAGAAATAGAAGAAATCTCTCTCGAACTAATACGAAATACGTAGAAATATAATGAGAAGGCCTCTCCGGAAAAGAGTTTATGAATTAATCAGAAGCTATTCGGGAGGATAGAAAATGAAAACGAAGAAAAGTAAAAGAATAACTGAGCGAAGAATATAGACTTAGAAAATCAAATACAGAAGTTTATTTGTATTGGGTTGGTTTCTCTTGTCCAAAAAGATCAAATAAACAATTACTTGCTCAATATATTCTAGAGAAACGTTATGTTATTCTGATTCATGCGGAGTTTTCTATTTTGAAAGTTCGAAGCTCCAAAGTTTGGAATCCAAACTGTTCATAAAATTCAAATGAATTGAAAAATTGTCGGAAAAGTATAAATTCGAATTTATGAGTAATTCATATTTTATTTTGAATAGAGTTTCAAAGTTATTTCATTCATTGATACTTTTGAATATATTTTATTTCCGTCGAAAATTTAATTTCTCTTGAATTTCGAGTGAGGTTCTTCTGAAGTTGGAACTTCAAAAGGAGTTTAAGAAAAGGTAATACGTATTAAAATTGGTTCATTATAGAAATTTCAAATTCAAAAAGAGTTCTGAAATTGTAATTTCCGGTTTCAGTGGTTGAACTGAAACGTTTGTGCAAGTATTGAACATGTCATAGAAACGACCTTCACATCCAAATGTGACCTCACTTCCTCTATTGTTGCTACCGTAAACACGGTCATGACACCTAGAGTGGGGATGATACATTAGCATAATGAGAGAATGAAAATGGTCAAAATAGGTTTGAGAAGAGAGACTAGAAACGGAAGAATTGAGAATGAAAAGGGATGAAAAGGTGATAATTGAGACAACGAGCAGGAGCATTTTTGCTTTCTCTCTCTCTCTCTCTCTCTCTCTCTCTCTCTCTCTCTCTCTCTCTCTTTCTCATTTGTGACCCGTTTCCTCCGTTGTATCATCATCTCATCTGTCAATGTCTCTAGTTTCTCCTGATCTTCTTTCACTATTACGCCAGTGATTCGAGAAAAAATAGAATATGAGAAGAAGAGACGCAGAGAAAGGATCTGCCGAGCAACAGGCAGAAGACAACAGAAAAGAAATGAACGGCGCGGATTAGGAGTAAACTAATGATGAACGGGAGAGAAAGACACCTGTTTTCAAGTTTTTTAGAACAAATCACCAGAGAGTGGAAGGAAAGAAAGAAAGCGGAAAGTAGAAAGCGACATTTCATTTATTGGACACCAGATGGCAAAAGATATTCGACAAGCGGTTTACGATGTGTCATCTCGCAGAGTTTTGTGAGCTTTAGAGGTCACTTTGAACGAGAAAACTTGAAAACTTGTTTTTCTTGAAATTTATTTTTCTTTAACTTTCAATCATTCCATGATTTATCTTCACTTCATCCCACCTGTTGTTGTTTCAGAAAACAAAACCTCCATCTGTTTATATTTCATGTTTAGACAAAAGATTGGCAATCAGAAACAAAATATTAATTTTCTTCCACGAATTCTATATCACAAAGGCCTTCTCCTGAAAAAACAAACGGCGTTTTCCTAGACATGCAACTGTTTGATTCTTTGCTCTACCTGTCTGTTCAACAGAGCGGTTTCACATGTTCTCTCCTTTCTTTTCAGTTCTTCCCAGAGATCACCTTTGTATAATTATTAATCGTCATAAACAAAAAGACAATAAGAGAGGGAGAGAGACGAGAGAAATAGAGATATCTATCCTGTTTCGGATACGACATTCATCCTGACACTATATTCCCTTAATCCTCCTCATCATCATGTCTCTCGTCCGTCACGCTTTATTCTTTTCTATTATTTTGACTGTAATTCCAGGACAATTCATTATTCCTCTGCCTTTTGGTGGAATTTCATTGAATAAAAATGAAAAAGGAGAGGTAGAAAAAAAATGTAAAGAAAAGAAAAAGAAAAAGAGAATTTTCAGCTGGAAATCGGCGGAACTCAAAACTTCAATATACTCGGATGGGGAGCAAATCGAGATTTCAAACTGACGACTGGAAACGGAACATTCAAATTAGATAGTAAGTGGAGAAGTGACGAGGATTTGTTTTTCGAAAAGAACAAATGAGTATAGAAATTCGAAATGCATTCAAGCGGTTCGTAGTGACTTCTCGTTCTTCTTTTTCTTTCGGCTCATAAGCTTCACAATGATCCATTCATACATTATTCTTCAAGAAAAAGACATTCAAATATACAAACCATGCTTCGAATGAGAATAAAAAATGGATATCATTCTATTGTTCTCCAGTTGTTTTTTGTTTCATTTTCACTTGAATCTAGTCATCCGAAAACAATTTAATTCTTGTGAGAATCCACACATTTTTTATATGTGAAGGATGTTAGTTTCTCGGAGAAAATTGATGAATTTATAGTTTTTTAAATAAGGAGAACTGGTAAAAAGTGAAATTCTGAGAAACAACTCAGGGAATCTATTTGAGAGAAAACATGAATCAAAAATGAACAAATCTAAAACCACAAAGCGTTATTAATGCATTCAATCAGTTTCATTTCTTTTCGTTCAATGAGCAACTGATGACGTTCTCCTAAAATCATTTTTTCAATAAGTATTGTAATAATGTTCCACATAAACGATGCAGAAATCGAAAAAAATTGAAATTGAAACCTTCTTATGTTTCTACTTCTTCAAGAAATAATCAAACTTTCAGAAACCGACGAAGCGATTCTGAATGGATCAACATACGGTGGAAGTGGATCAATCGGTGTCGATGAGAAAAAAGGACTCGATTTATCTCAGAATATAACATTAGATGACAAAAAGTTGGTGGTGAGTTGAAGATATTTGACGTTTTATTCAAATTCAGACTACTCTGATATTCTCGTTTTCTCATCTTTTTCTCACATCTTTCCTTTCTTTTTCTCTTATTTAAATGAGGTTTTGAGATGTTGTGAATCAGATTCAAAGATTCAAATTCAAGATTCGATTTGTTTGGTTTTCAGGGAGGTCTTGGAAAGGAAATGACCTTTTTCGAAAGTCTTGCTGATCTTTTGAAGACAACGCCGTCTCCAAAGGAAAGAACGGAACTGAAAAACATCTGAAAGTGAGTATCGGAACGGTTTGTGTCATGTGGTCAAGGTCATCGGATTTGAAAAGCCTATTTGTTGACGAATTCTATTCAAGAGGCGGGACAAAAGTTACAATTTCTCACTCTTTTATCTATTAGTTTTATAACTTTTTCTTCCTTTTTCCTGTAATACTTTTTGTCTTGTGATCAATTGATTTCTCTTTTCACTCTCTTTGTTTATGAATTTAAATGATTTCTTGATTGAACAATGTTCGAATGTTACATTCGTTTCCCTTTTCCATTTTATGTTTCAACTGTACCTCCAACTGTTTTGATAAATTATTTTAACATAGACAAGATTCTGTTATTTTCGATCTCAGTCCCCCACTTCTTCTCCCCCCTAAAATCCATTTTGAAAAGTTTTTCACAGTAGAAATGTTCATTTTACAGTCTCGTTCCAATTCAATTTGATCTCTTTTTTCCTATTCTCGATTTTATTTTCTATCATTTCCCAGTGGTCATACATAGACATTCTCAATTGACCTTCACTTTTACAACAAAGCCATTTTGCCACTTGAAAAGATGCCAACAACACAAAATTACCGTCCACCACAATCTTCAGTCTCGAATCAAAACCGTTTCATTTCCGTATTTTCTCGTTTTTCAGGTTCAATTAGACAATGAAAATACCGATTTCTCTGATCATTCTTTTATCAATTTGTATTCATTTTTCTTCTTCTCTCGGAGAATTTCCGGAAAATGGAGACGACGTGGAATCAACTGAAACGCTCACCTCCACAGAAGACGCACTTATTCTGAATTCTGGAAACTTTCGAAGTGTTGAAGACGTAACGGCAATCGATGGTCCAACACCTCCTTCTGTAGTTGCTGCTCCATTAGATCCTCTTCCGGAAATGAGTATTCCAGTTGCCAGACCACCAGGTGAGACTATCAAAATCTTCAAAGATTGAAAATTATATTTAGGATTTCGACCACCAACTGCATTCAAATCAAGTAAAGATTCTGGGGAAAATGAAGAACATGTGAACGTCGGAGTATGTTATTCTTTTTTCTTTCATTGTCCAACAAGGAAGTCAATTTCTTGTATGAAAACATCGAAATGACTTCTTGACATTTAGGATTATCATTTCAAAGAGTTTAAAGTCATCACTTTTACAGACATTTTGATCCCTCTCATTTATCAAAATATTCTTCCTTTTTCAGTTTGTGGTCCGTCGTGGTCGAGCAAAAGTGATGGGTTTCTCGAGAAGGAAAACTGAATCTTCAGACTAAAACTCATTGTTTCCATTTTGTTTCTTGTTTTTGTATTTTAAGAATGTATGAAAATACGGTGAAACTTCATTACGATCAAGTCGAAATATATTTGTTTCCATAGTGGTTTTTCTTCAAATAAATCCGTTTATTCTGCAAGAAAAGATCGAGAAAAAGGAGTGATTTGCAAATTATTTCTGCACGATAAAACATTTTTGTCTTGTTTTTTGCAGAAAAAAGACTAAAGACACAATGATTTCAGTTAATTCTGCTGCTGCTCTTCCGTCCGCAGCCTCCTCCTTTTTCCGTTTCATTCTTAAATCCTCGTGACAATTCATCCATTTTTGTCCTCCGATGCGGCATGATATCATCAGAAGACGATGCAAACAGAAGTTGTGTGTTTCCATCTTTTGTGGAGAGCAAACGCCGACTCCAGTTTTAATCGGTTCTTGCTCCTTTTCTTCGTATTTTTGTGCCGAAAAAGTGGTTTGTCGACGGGGTCCACGTTCTCCGTTTTTTGTCCTCTTCCAACATTGTCGTTTCCCATCTTCTTCTTTTTTTCTGTTGCAAGACATCTTCTTATATAACATATTCTGTGTTGCAAGTGAGTGCTCATGTCCTTCTTCTCGTTTCTTCCGGGGCACCCAAAACGAAACGTCTGAAGAAGAAGAAGAAGAAGAAGAAGAAAAAGAAGAAGACGGCACAGACGGAAACGAAGAAAAAAAAATGGAGTGTTGGCACGGAATTTAAATTTTATTCGGGTGTTTCGACTTACTACCGGAGACATATTTTTGAGTTCTTCAATTGCATGTTTTCCAGAAAAAAGTGAGTGAATTTCTGAAATTATGAGTTGAAAACATCGCGTTTCATCATTTTATTCGCGAGTTCTGACGTGTTTCCCCTTGAAAAATAAATCGAAACCTCTTCGTTTTTAACTGGAAAAAAGTGTTCATTTCTTGTTTTCGACCTAAATGAGTAAAAGAACTCTTACACGTAAATAGAATTTCTCACTTTCGAACGGGTACATTATTGTTCTTTTCGTTCACTTTCCTTCTTTCTCCGATATTTTCAGGAAAAGGTGAAGATGTTGGAAATTCAAAAAGGAAGTCAACAGTCAGTCACTAAACCGTTTTGAAGGTTTAAAACAGTTTCGAGAAGAATTTTTGAAGACAATTTTAATTTCAAAATTCAGATGAATATGACAAAACCTTCTCAGAATACTATCTCTAAAAATGTGTTCTCAATGAAGATTTTCTAGTTTTAATCTTACCTCAACAGTTAGAAACTATTCTCTAGTTTCATCTATATCGATCGAGAAACAGCAGTTAAATTCTCTCAGAACTCTAAATCATATGATATGATTTCATTCCCATTCAGTATCTATTTCTCCAGACTTTTCCTCCATGTGATACTGTTCCGATGATTCATCTTTCTCACACTAAAAGAGAAGAACAACATTTCAATGAAACAAAACAAATCTGTTTCATGTGATTCGTAGATCACAGCGGGCTCTTTTTTGTTGTGATTACACTGAATGTACCCTTCGGATTCTTGAGCAATACCTCGAGATGACCCCAATCGTTTCGGAACTAAAATTGTAAGAGAAAAGCACGTGAATGTCACATTTTGGGTTCAATTGTCCTTCGGTTTTCCCTCTTTTTCAACGCTTTTCATTCAATTTCTTTCTTGTTTCTTCGTTTCGGTTATCTGTGTCCTTCTTGTTTTTTCTTTTGACACCTATTCTTCTTTTCCATTTTCATTTCTTCTTTTTTCTTGGTTCGTCAGATTCTCCGAACTGATATAGGCTCTCTTTCTTTCTATTTCTGAATACTTTTCGAGAGAAAATGGCCTTGATTCGAGATGAAACACATAAACAAAACAAGACAATTTTGGCACGGAGAAGATGATGAAAATGATCGGAAATCGGGAAAAGAAGAATATATTGATGGCAATTCGTTTTGTCAGAGACAATCGCCATTATGTCTAGTCTCTTTCTCCCTTTCAGAGTTTTATCTTTGAATTTTCGGAGGATGAAAAACGCTTCATCACTAACAAAAGACAGCTGTTTTATAGGCGGTCGAAGGGGCAAACAATTTACAAAAAGAAGAAGAAGAAGAGGAATAGAAGCGTCGTGTGCGTCATGCACTTTCTGAAAATTGTTTTGTTTTGTTCGCAGATGCTGCTCTGATTAAAAACAAAACTTATTTTTGAACAGTCAAAGATTTTGATTCAATTTCGACTGGTTTTGTCAGTTTTGTTTGGCCATACTGTAGCTTAATAGGATTGTTTTAGAGACAGAAAACAAAGACGATTCTGCTTTAAATGTAGAGCAAAACATATTCTCCTCCTCCCTCTATCTCTCTCTCACTCTCCCTCTCACACTCATTCAACTATTCCCTTACTAACCTTTGTCTTTCTCGTTCGGATTATAACATGTCCTTAGTGCACATGACCATACTACAAACAAAATTAGATCGGTTTGTTGGTCCTCTCCATTTCAATGTGGTGTTACCCCTCTGATTTCTTTTCTCTTTTCCATCAATTTTCCATTCGATTCATTTTGTTTGTATTACTTTTTACTGCTTCTCTTGCTTGCTGTTTCGGATGCTTATCATTGAAAAATTATTATCAGTCTATCACATTTTTCTCTCGTTTTCATCTATTGTTCAACGATTCGGGGAAACTGAAAAATGAAATTTAATTAGCTGATAACGAATGTGAAGATTGACAGTCCAACATTATTTCATCCCATAAGATACTTAATAGTGTTCATAAAATCAGTCAACAGACATCATTTCACTGTTTGCTTTTAGTTCTTCCTACAGTACTTTTTCGACTCTTTCGACTCATTCATTCAGACAAAAACATGAATACGAATGACATAAACTTTGATTCTCTAAACCTCATATCATATCATTTATTCTATTTTTACATTCATTTATTCCCTAGATACTCGTACCTTTAAATACAACGGTCGTTCTTTTCTCTCACTTTCTTTCGTTCTTCTCGTCCCCAAAAACTAGTTTTCGCCTTTTCTGTTGTAATAAGAAAAAGAAGAAACGAATCAAAATCTCATTTTATACAGACTGTAAGTTGGAAATCTAGATTCTGTTCCTAGTCTGGAAGATATTTTAAATAATAAACTATTTCGAAACCAAAGTATACTCATCTCGTATAGAACTGCAAACCCCTCGTGCTCTCAGTATTGACCTCTAACCTTCTCAGTTACAAATACGAGAATACTTTGGAGAGTCGATAAATCTGCACTCAGTTTGTTTACTGTTTCACAATGTGTAAAAGTCTTCCCTTCAAGACCTTCAAGTTCAATGAAATCAGGTGGTAATTTACTTGGAAAGTTTCCGAAACACAGAAAACTGATTCTAACTGCGAAAATTAAATCTGTGATTCCTTTACCTGCCCGAAAGTACAGTATGCTCCAAGGAAACGTTTCCATCCACTCTTCCACACAAAAAACACTTGTAGTAGTAGATCTTTTGTATGTATTTCGAGAGCTGTGGCCTCTTCACCGCCGCCGATTTGAGTGGGTGTTCTACAAGGATCAGAAGAAGGGGGCGACGAAACAAACCATTAAACCACCATCGAAGTTTATTTGATGTTTAATGAAATGGATCTGATTTCCTTCCCGCTGAAGAGTCATGACTCAATGAAATGATCAATGGAAAATGTGAACATTAAGTACATTAACATCTGTTTTACAGTCGGTTCCTCCATCGTATTCTCTCATATTTGGGAAGATCTTTGACTTTTCATTCGATCGAAAATGTCCGAAAGTGATAACTAATTGATTGGTGGAGTAGAAAGAGATTGATAGAACGGTCAACTGCTTCTCGGAAAAATGTGTCAAAGCAGACATCACGGAGTCCTAAGAATCGTCTTTATGGTCGACTCGGAACTGTGTCTCTTCATAACAAACAGTATCTATTCATCCTCACTCATTTTTCATTTTTCTATGCTACAATCCGTACTGTTTGCCCTTCCCCCTCATCTATCTACACAACCCTTTCCCATCCACAAAACTTTCAACCTAAGCCCATATTGTCTTCATTCCGTCTACAAAACCTGCCAAACTATTCCTACCCAAATGGTATTATCACAATCTATTCCACATCATCATCATCATATCGATGGAAATGATCGTTCATTTCTTTCCATTTTAACTGACCCAATCGTCAATTTATTCCGTTCAATTCCAATTGAAATCCTCGATCAAAACGAGGAACTCAGTCCGAGTCAAAAGGATTTTCTCGATGATTATCTTGAAATTCAAATTGAATCAGATCTTGATGAATCAAAAGAGATCATTGAGTTAGAAGATTATCAAGGAAGTGATGAAATTGAAGATCTTCTTATGGACATTTTGGAACGAGTCATTGAATTGGAACAAGAATTCAATGAGGAAGAGACTGAATCTTCCCATTTAAATGTCCCTGAACTCCTGGTTTACTCTGAAGATGACGATCTTCCACTCCACGTAGTGGATATTCCGTTATCCCATCAATTGAATAAGAGACTCCAAGAGATCCCTGTGGAGCTTACTGATTCTGGAATCTTTACTGAACTGGATGAAACACAAGAAGAAGAATCTGTTGATGACACTGAAAACCAAGTTCCAGTTCATTTCTTCGTATCACCGGAATCAGAATTATCTGAAGAAAACACTCCAACGACTTCTACATCCACCAATTGCTCTTTCATAAGATCTCAATCTTGTGCTCGATGCAAAATCATTCTTCCTGATACCTCATTTGTTTTCACTCTACCTCCTGTTTCTGCTACATTCTCTGCACCAATCGTCGCACCTAAAAAGGTTGTAAAAAGAAAGTAAGTGATCTTTTGTTCTTTTCAATACCAATTAAAGTGTGCGAGAAGAATAGGCGGAGTTTCAATCCGGTTACCCATTTTTTTTTGATCTGTGATCAAGAGAATCATGAAGATACACTGTCAAAAAGATACAAAATTTCCTTTCATTTATGACTTACCAAAGTTTTAAAGTCAAGTCAAATATGTGATTAATTAGTTACTTGATGAACTGGAAATTACACAATTTTCAAATTTTACTTCCTTCTGAAAATGAATAATCCGATCATTTCAATGTCAGTCTCAACTCTCAAAAAACTTGTTTTTAATTCATTTTTCATGTTATTATCTCCAACATTTTGCATTAATTTTATCGTGAAATCTCCTGAATGTTTTCGATATGAATTCATTTTTAAATTTATGCGTAGGGCGGATAATCTGTGAGTAATTTCTATGTTCTATTTGATTTCTCTAGAGTCCTCCCTCTTTTCCAAAACAAGATCATAAAATATTCGAGTTTTTCTGTTTTCTGTTCAAATGAAAAAGAAAAGTAGCAAGTAAAAGAGAAATATTCGGAGAAAAGAAGTAGCTTGTGTCGCTCCAAAACTATATTTATTCTCTTCGGTGCAATCATTTTTTGTGTCCAGATGGTCAAGTGGATCGGTTCTTTTTTCTGTCGCGTGAGCAAAAGTCAATCTTAAAGTCGATCGAGCAGAAAACAAAAACAGATTTTTGTGTCCATTTAGGATTCATTGTTCTCACTCGTTTCCATTCATTTTTTTTCCTTTTATTTCCTCCTTCGATGGTCGTTTTTCTCAAAATTCTTTCACTTATCTTCGTGTTATCAGCTCATTTGAGAAATAAAAAGTTCGAATGACAACACATGTCTCCTCCTCTTTTATCTCAAATAACTCTCTTTTCTTCCTCTTTCCGAGACCATCGGTTGTAAAGTCTTTTTCGTTTTTCTCCATTTTTCATGATCACTCGAAGTCTCATTTTTTCCGCTCAAATCAATCCGAACAAATTTCTTAACTTACTTTTTCCGTGACGTTTCTCTTTTTTTCTTTTAAAACAACTAATTGAATTACGACGCTGTTCGGAATGAATGAGAATATGTCCTTTATGGTTTAAAAAAAATGAAGAAAACAACACGAATTCCAGGAGTTGAAAGCTTTTTTGGGTGAAAATAAGGAAATTAGAAAGAAAAAAGGGCAATAGAAACAAGATAATGAGAAACTTGGAACACATAGTCAGTAAAGGAAAAAAACGAATGGGAGAATTTCATCGAGTTTCCATAAATTTCGTTCCGTTTACTTCCATTTGTCTTTTTCTGTGTCATATGTTCGTTGAGTGCTAATCTCTGTCATGTTGTCAAACATTTGCAATAAAAACTCTTTATGTTCTTTGCTCTTACCTACTTTTCCAGTACTATTTACCTCCCAACTCTTCATAAGTGTTTTCTTTTTGTTCTCCGTTGATTCCTCTTCCGATTCTTCCGATTTCGTTCTTGTTTTTCTTATTCTTTTGATTATCCACCTTCTTGGAAAATGATGAGAAGGTCAAAAACTCACATTTCTTGTTTTCATTTCATTAAATACTACTCTCAGACTGTACTCTTCTCCTTCTTTTCTCTTCTGAGTTTCTCAAGTTTACCTCTGACTGACTCGATTTTATTTAAAATTCACCTCAAACTCAGGCGCGAAAAGTAAACATTGAGAGGCCAAATGCGCGGCGCCCTTCTTTCTAGTAATCATTCTCCTGTAGACCTTTTCCCTCTGAACTGTCTGCAGAAAATATTGTGGAAAAATTGACCAACAATCAGAAATTTTGTGGTCTGAAACATTTCTAGAAAGAACATTTTCTGTATTTGGAGGACGTTTTTTTGTTCAAGACGTTACGTATTCATATCTTCCCAACACAAGGTCGATCGGTATACAAAGCTTACAAGATTTCGATCTTACACAGAAAAAAACACTGAATTTACCTATTTTAGATTTAAATTTTTATAGTTTCCGTCGTAACAGAATACCAACGACAATAAAAAAACAATTTTTTATTCAATTAAATCGACTTTTTATTCTTTAGTTCTTTGTAATTTCCCACTATTTTGTCTTCGATTTCAGCTAATTTGAGCAGTCAAAAACCAAAATAAAACGGGCGGCCCAATTCCTTTTTTTCTGTGAATGTCACCCAACACCGGCACCCTCGTTACTTATTCTGGCATTCATTATCTAACCCGATTGGCGTCATCGAGACCTTCTCAGGTTTCCCTTCTCTCAACAGACGAGCGGGCCCTCATTTGTTTGTGTGTGTATCTCTTGGTGCCGCCCATTTCTTCTTTGATTTTTGAGACCGACGCATTCTGAATTTGATACCGGAGAAAATGGTGCAAGTTTGCAGAAAACCAGTGCCTGCTGCATCAAAAATGGCGGCCGAAGTTCTTCAAAACGAACCACATTGCTTCATTGCCTCTTCTTCAAGCATAGATCGTCCATTCAAATTACTCGTACAAAAAGAGACATTTCTCATTGATGCCGAATCTATGAGCAGAATTTCACCGGTAACCGTTTTTTTCCAGTCTTTGTATTAAAATATAATTGATTTCAGATATTCAATGTCATGTGTTTCGGAAAAGATTTTGAGAAAATGGATTTGTCGAGGGAAATTGTGGACGAGAAATCGAACGATATCGATTGTTTCCTTCGAGCTGTTCATGATACATCTATGATTAATTGTGAGTTTTACTCACAGAACTTTTCTTGAATCAATCATTTTCCAGCCTCCAATTTCGCTCTTGTTCTCCGTCTTTCTAACAAATATCAAGTGGATCCAGTCATCGAAGCATGCCAAAACTTCATCATTCGTCAGCATTTAGAGTGAGTTTCTCTCTCTCTTTTTCTTTCGAATCGTGGGAACATTTTTCAAAATTCCTGATCAAACTTCATATTGATATAACCTAGTCATCTTCTTTGCAGTGTTCTTCGAGCCGATGAAATTCTCACAATGCTGATTGCTGCATTCGAGCATCATTGCAAGAAAGAAGTTGTTCAAAAACTAATCAAACGACTTGCTTCGGAAGGAAACAGTGTTTTCACAAAACTCAAAATCTCTCGATACTTGCCAGCTCAAGTATATGGATCAGTTATCTCAACTTCAATGAATTTGAATCAAGTCAAAGAGCACGAACAGATGAATGGACATGTTCTTAAAATGGAAAGGTAAATTGAAGTGATCAACGAAATAAAGACGAAATGATGATAATGTTGGAAGAAAATGAAACTGATAATTATTGAATTTCAGATCAAAAATCCGTTGGCGTCAATCTGTCTGTGATGAATGCAAGAGTGTTGCCGAGTGTGCAAATTGCGAGGAATGCAAAAAGGTTTGTTTGTGTCGCGAAACGTCAGCTCATTTACATTTTCTTTGCAGACAGTTTGCCGAAATCACGTGAGCAAACTCAAATGTTCGAATGACTACGGCGCAAAAATTGCTGCAGACTTGAAAAAGAAAATTGTGGATTTCGAATGGCAAGACTGAAATTGAATACTTTTTGTTTCTCGCACACCTTACCCGCTTCATTTATCTCTTCTTTTCGCTTCATACCCACTAGACACCTTTTAGTGCTCATACTGGTTCTCGATCCCAAATTCTGTATAGATTGTTTCATTTCATTCGTCTGGTTCATTTCTGTCGGTAGTTGTATTATCGGTTCCAAAAGAGTTCCCCCTCTCGCCAACGGTTCCTTTTTATTTAATTTCATTTTCGTGTTTTTTGCCTTTTTGTCCTCCTCCGCGACAATACTTCTATAGTGTTTTTGTATTTTTCCATTGAATACTTGTAATCATTCGCTCACAATGTATCAAATGAACAGTTCAGTCAATCAATATGATTTATGAGCGAACATTTTGAACTCAATACAAGACCGTTTGAAAAATATGTGAGAATTTGTGAGAAAAAAGAAATCAAAGTAGTCGATCCCAATCGTATTCTTCATCTGAATCGTGATTTGGAATTGGCTGCAAAGTGTTCGAGAGATTAGAATCAGATGAAGAATGGCCTGGAACAAATGAAAAATTATTTTATTCTGGACTAAAAAGAAGAAACTTACGACTAGAATCAGTTCGTGGAGTGGATGTATTGCTGTCATAATCTCCTGTGAATCTGTTATATGCATAATCTAGAAATGAGAAAGAGAAGGAAATTGTTTTTCGAGTTAAAACTTCCAATACCTTTCAACTTATCCGTATCCACTTCTCTCAAATCTTGTTCACTGTTACAATCAATTCCGGCAGCTTCAAGACTTATTTTCAACCAGTCGATTCGTGCCGCCTGAATGTATTTTGATGGAATAGAGAATGGGTAGACAGGTGTCTGGATATTTAATGAATTCATAGAAAAATATATTAATAATTCATCTCGTTTAGTTTTTTGAAAGTTCCTTTTCGAGACTTACATGTTGGTTTTGATTCGGAGTTGATGGCTTTTCGAATATCTGATTGTAGACGTCACGGAATGAAGAGTTCAAATCATATGATTCAAATAAATTGAGATCTCTGATTTCTTGATCCTAGAATGAATTCATTAGAATAATGGAATTAAATGAATTCCAATACATACCGTCAGTTCACTACCATCTCCGTTAATTTCCGATAAAAAGTGATCTTCCTTACCGAATGTATTCGAACTGTTATCTTGAAGTTTATCTGAATTAAAACTATCATTATCTATATTATGCTTTCCGTTTTTCTCACTCTGATATAATTGTTCATAAATTGGATTGACGCGGACAGGAGATCCTTTCAAAATACGTGGCTTCTTTGCAGGTGGATCAACACAAATCCACCAACCTCCTGAAACTTTATTCGTTTTTCATTCATCGAAAGACTCTCTTACTTCGATCTCCATCTTGTTTTTCAATTCGACTGAATTGTTTATTCAATGATAGATTATGTCGAATTGAGTTCTATAAAAAATATTTGATCATATTATGGAATTCCAATTTCCTGAATACCTTCCAACTCGTATTCCGGTTCTCTCGATAAAATTGGAAATTCTGTGAAATATATGAATAAATGTCGGCAAGAGTACATCTTTTATCTACTGTATCTTCAATTGCAAAACGAATTAATTGAGAGTAAGAGTACGGTGGTTTATCTGATCCATCATATACTTTCCGTTGTTTGAATCCCTTTTCAGAATTAGGAGTTATCGGCTGAAAATTGATAAATATCAGAGAAAAAACTGAAATTTGGTCTCTTCTTTTTCTTTTTCTGACCTCATATTCTTAAATTAGATTCAGAATTGGACAGGTGCCACCCTCACACGTAAGTTAATAAAATGAAATGTTTTGCGTAATATGAGTTTTTCTCGTAGAAACCATATTTTTGAATAAGCGAAATTCAAAAATTTTATGTGAGTGATAGAAGAAGGACTGAATAAAAGTGTATTTGGTTCTAAATGTGCACAGAGTGAATTACGTCTTGAAATGATTTAAGTGATAAACAAACCTGTGATAATGAATTAGTGTGAACTGGTGAAGTTTTTTCTGGGATTATAGTAATATCTGGCTCTTGTACATTTCCGATTCCACCTTTAGCTATGAGCCAGTTCAATTGACACAGGCTTGAGTTGAGTTCACTCATTCTACTATCCCCTCAGAGACTGAAATAGGAAATGGATCAGAAAAGAAAACGAAAACAAGCATAAAATAAAGAATAGAAGGTGGGCGGTTTATAAAAAAAGGGAATGAAAAAGAAAAGAGAAGCAGTGGAATGCAACAAGCAGGTGACCCGAAAATCGATGTGGAGCAGGCTGTGTCGCTGAGGCAACCACAAGTTTGAACGGCTTCATTTTGAGAGAAAAAGAGAAAAATGCCTGGAGAAGCATGAATGAGTCACAAAAATAAAAAAGAAAAAAGAAGACGAAGAAAAAAACGGAAGGTGGGACCAACAACACACCAAAGGACCGAAAATCACGGAAAACTGACCAACTCTGTTCAAAAGTTTCTTTCAAATGTCACATATCCTACTACATTCTTTCAGATGGTTTCAGAGAAATTGAATACAATTTTCGATTCTTTCCCAAAGCGTCTTTTCTTTTTCTCAGATTATAAACCAATCGAAAAACACGAATACAAAAAAGAAGTAAAGGTGAAAAACGAGAGTTTTCTTAGAATTCGATCAAGTTAAAAACAGCAATTATCACGAGATGGAATCAGAATTTTGGTCAACCAAAACTTATTTCTTCTTTCATTCTTCATTCGAATTTTTCTTCGCTTACTTCTTTCAAAACTAAAAACTGAATTCGAAGACGTCTGAAACTGGGGTAGTGGGTTCGGTATAAAAGGTCATCCGCGTGAAAAGAAAACTGAACTCTCTATGAGAAAATTTTTTATTTTCTGAATAACTTCTTATATCAATCGCTATAGCGACTTTCGAAGGTAATCGAAACTTCCAGAATCTAATTATAAGTTTATCTTGAAGATGTCGAAATCGAGACGTTTGTTTCTATCAATCCAGGGTGACGACGATTTTTGGGGAAATGGTGATAGGCTTGAAGAGAAAAAGATGTCGTCAATAAAAAGTATAAAGTCAAAAATTATGGACGACGATGATGGAAAAGATGACAAACATTATTTAAAACAAAGTAACTTGGCCCATTCACAATTTCAAGAACTTGACGAAAAAGAAGAAGAAAAGGTGTTGGAAGAAAGAGTTTGGAAGTTGAAAGATGCATCGGATGAACAAATGATAACGAGTGACGAGGAGAAACTGAGAGAATCTGAGCGATCTGAAGAGAAAATTGGTGATTCTGGTAAGTTAAAAGAATGAAGAAATTAGAACTCAATTCATCCTGAACTTTTCATACACGCATAAGAAGTAATATTTCAGAAATGGAAAGTAAAACCAACTTTGCGAAACCTTTTGACTCAATCGAAACGTTCTACAATAACTACCGTAATTACTTTAGTGGACGCCCGGAGGTTCTTTTTCTGATTCGGAGTATGGATGAAACGGCAACGGAAAACTATGACAAAACATTCATTGATTTGTATGAAAATACACGGAAAAAGTATCTTCATTTGACTTTTTCACGTACCCCATTTTGTTTTTTCTTTCAGAATCGAATTGCATCCTGACACCGAAATGGGGCACATTCTTCGTATTTCTTCTTCTTCTTGTCCAAACTCAACCAACTCGGATCATCCTGTTCGCAACAAACATGCTGTCGTTGTGTCCAATTTTCGAGAACCGGATCGTCGTTTGGGCAGATATTCAAAGTATTATTATCATCATAATGTTGGTCCGGAAGTCTACAGTCGAAAAGTTTTTGTCGGTGGATTGCCTGCGTGTTTGAAAGAAGGTTTGAATGAGAGACACAAGAAAGGTTTTAAAGTTTGTTTTAGGTGATATTCTTAGTTTCTTTTCACGTTATGGACGTCTTCAAGTTGATTGGCCTTCGAAGAACTACGGATCTAAATCTGAATCGGATCCATCGATATATAACGAAACAATAACTTCGAATGCGTCCCAACCGACTTCTCATCTCGGAATGACATCTCCTCCTTTCGGTCAAATTAATCCTTTTGTATCTGATAATTACACTCTTCCCACTGAACAAATGGGCAGTTTTAATCATCACGGAATTGGAAGTGGAAATGGATTTTTGAATTCTGAAATGATGTCTCCTCCAAGTCGAAATACTGGATTTGGAGGCGGAAGTAGTAGCGGAGAAGGAAGTATCGGAGAAAAACGACCACAACATCTTGGATATGTGTTCCTTCTTTTTGAAAAAGAACGAAGTGTTCGTGATTTAGTTTCTGAATGTTTTGAGGAAGAGGAAGGACTTTTTATTACTCTGGAGAGTTCTATTGAATCGATTCGTGTACAAATTCGCCCGTGGCTGTTAGCTGATGCTGAGTTTTTGATGGATTTCAATGTTCCAATAAACACAAAATTGGTTGCATTCATCGGAGGAGTTCCAAGACCATTGAAGGCTGTTGAGTTGGCACATTTCTTCGAACAAACATATGGAAATGTGGTCTGTGTTGGAATTGATATTGACAATAAATTCAAGTATCCACGTGGCTCTGGGCGTGTTGCCTTTTCAAATTATGATGCTTATGTTCAAGCAATCACTGATCGTTACATAGTTTTGGATCATGAAGATATTCACAAAAGAGTTTGTTCATTTTTGCCTTTCTTTATGAATTTTGTATTTTTTAGGTGGAAATAAAACCGTACTTCTTCCATAATCAGTCATGCGAAGAGTGTTCCGGCCGTTACCATCGTCAATATGCTCCTTTCTTTTGCCCATCTCTCGAGTGTTTTCAATATTATTGTGAACCTTGTTGGCACAAAATGCACGCGCATCCAAGTCGTTTTCATCATATGCCAGTTGTCAAAGGAGTTTGATTTTTATTGTAACCTATTCAATTAATGAATATATTCATTTTATCTGTCATCTTCGCAATATTCGTGCATTAAAATACATTTTTTATTAATGAGGGACTATTTATTGAGAAGTTGATTGAAAAATTTACATAGATTACTATGGAAGTACTTTTTAGGTACAAAACTTCGAATGATAAACTCAATAAACTTTGTACAAATATAGTCCCTGCTGGAGGATTCAAGTATGAGTTCATCTTCCTTGATATCGTTTCGACACGTAATGTTCTTCTGGTCCCCAGGCTTCTGTTGATTCGCCTTTCGCTGCTTTCTCTGCTTTCTCGCGCTCTCTGATAACTTTCCAAATTTCGATGTCTCGCCAATCAGCTTTTTCGAAGTCTGGTCTTGGGTTATGCTTGACCTCTTCCACTTCTTTCTTCTTTCCAAAATCGAAATGTTTGTTCTCGCCATACAAATCATCCTCAGCTACCACCTTGTCGATCAGTTTCGCCTTATTCTTCCAGTCACCATCAGGATCTCGAGCAGCCTTCTTTTCAAGCTTCCGTATTTTTTTAGCCAGTTTCTTCTCACGCTTTTTGTCTTTTTTCGCCTTTTTCTTGTCTTTTTTAATTGTTTTCAAAAGTTCTTCATCAACTTCTCCAATGTCCAGCATAAACTCTTTAGCCTTTTTGATTCTTTTCTCCTGAACTTCCATTGGGTCTGCTTCTCGCATAATAGGTTTAGGTGCACATCCTTCTTCCCATAGTCGTTTCGTCTCTTCATCAGCATCCTCTTTATACTTTGGAACTTTATACTCTTCTACGTGGTCTACTCGGATCATTCTTTTATGTAACTGGAAACAAAAAATCATTTCAAATGTAAAACAATGAAAGCATTTACCGTAATTCCATTGAAGTTATCAACTGCCAATACTGTACTTCTCTGATCTTTGTAGCATAAAAATGCAAATCCTTTTGACTTTCCAGTGTCCTTGTCTCGAATTAAGTTGACATTCATCACTTCACCGTATCTTAAAAAATGTTGATATAAAAAAGGAAAAGGTTGATTCTAGCTTACTGTGAGAAAACCGCAATAACATCTCCTTCAGAAAGTGCGTATGATAATCCACCAATGTAAATCCAAGCCGAATCTTTGTAAGTTTGATGCCAGGACTTTTTAAGATCTCCCGCATAACCAAGGCTGAGCTCTCGCTCATTCATACGATTTTGATTTTTAATGTTTGTTATTGGGTTCATTTTGTTCTGAAAAAAATTATATTTATCAATCAAAAAGTTTGAAAGAAATATGTAAAGAAAAAGAGAGAAACAGCAAAAGGACATTTAATTTCGAAAAAAAAAGTGATTACGGTTTGGCATGTGTGTAAACACTGCGACGTCAAGATGCAGACATCTCATGAGTGAACTGAATTCTTGTATCTGCTTCCAGTTTTCTTCATCGATTTTAGCTTTTTGTGTAATTTTAAAACAATAAAGTGTGATTTTCAGAGGGCTTCTTTCTCTTCGTCAATTCGTTTGACATTTTTCTCGAAGAATGGGAGGAGTACGAGGTAATTTATTAACGTGTGAACGTGAACTTATTTTTTGCAAAATAGAAAAAGTTTTTCTTTCATTTCTAAAAATGTGTTGTCATATTCACATTGAATGTATTGAATGTTGTTCAATGAGAAATCCTATTTTAGCCGTTGCCGCCCTCGCCTTTGCTGGCGTCGTTGGACTTACTTTTCTCGTTCTCGGATGCGCACTTCCGATGTATGGGTAAGTTTTAAAAACTTATATTTTGACTAAGATACCTATTTGTTTTTCAGTACTTGGTCGCCAATGTTTGTCATTGCTTTCTACATCCTTTCACCAGTGCCACTTCTAATAGCCAGACGCTTCCAAGAAGATATGACAGGAACAAATGCATGTATCGAGTTGGCTCTGTTCATCACTACCGGAATTGTCATTTCTGCGTTCGCTTTGCCAGTTGTTTTGGCGCATGCTGGAACAGTAAGTTTTTGAACTAGTTGGGTTATAATTAGGAATGTTTAGTTTAGTTAAATTTAGTTCCGCATGATTGAATGTGTCATTCAGATCAAACACGGTGCATGCTTCTTGATCAACACGGGATCGACTATCATGTTCGGCACTATCATTGCATACTTCTACCTTCATCGCGAAGATGACAGTGGCAGCTGGAGCCAATCTCTGTTTTAATTCTTGTTTTTCACTTGTATTTGTCTCACATTCAAAGTGTTGTGGTTCGTTGTTCTTTCATTCTCTCTCAAAAACAAAAAAAGTTTTTTACAGATAGCAAAATCCGCGTGTTTCTTAGTGTTCATTGCCAATTCAATCAATTTTGGAGTCATTATTTTTTACTTTCGCATTTTCAACGGCGAAGATATGAACTGGATGTCGCTTTGGTAACAAATCGGTCATCTTCTAACTTATTTTACTTCGTATTTTCAAAATTTCATTTCTTTACTCTCACTTCCTTCGGTGGCTCATCACAATTGTATAAATGTAAAAACCCGACACTGTAATTCTTGTGAAACTGTATATCAATTAAATAAAAGGAAAACATGTTTAGGTTACTGACGGATCAGTAAAGTTTGCCGACATAAATGAAGATAAATAGTAGGATTATTGTTTCGTTAAACAATTGTTCTGCAAGGCAATATTGGAGAATAAAACTACTGGAATAAAGTGCGCAACTTTCAGATCTTTTCGTCATTTATAGCGTCTGAATACGCTGTCCACAACTTTTTTGCTTCATCGGCTCACGGGCACTTCGATACAGAACTAGTTTCGAAGTTTCATATAGTTCCTAAATTAAATACCGGTTTCGAAATGTAACGAAGGCGTGTCATCTGATCATAAAAACAAGTTATTTGAGTTAGAGATAACACAATTTATTTATGAAGAATTTTTCCAAATAATCATAACATACTGTTTCAAAGGCGCAGCCAAAAAGCGATAAGCTGGTCTCGCAGCTATATAGTATTTCGCGCCGGCGCCATGCGTGAAAACTTAAGAACGAACTGGTGGGAAAATACAGTTTCCCATCAGTTTATTTTTTACCGTTTACAATGAATAATGCAGGATGCAACCGCGAAATTGGCGATAATTTATACCTCAACGAAGACGCACGGAAGTTTGAAGAGACCTATGGGAATGGTATAGTTTTTTGTTTTTCTTTATTTTTCAGAGAACTGTTTCAGAAGTTTCACTTTCATCAGATTGCTTTCCTCAATCAAACGCATACAATGCTCAAAACCCACAATCTTCAGTGGATAGAAATAATGAAACAATGATAAGCGGACTGTTGAAAAGCGCTGCTGATGTGATATATGAAGGAGGGTTGGAAGATAAAGAAGAAGTCGAATATAAAGTTTTACTTGAAGAAACGAATAATAACAATATAATCAGAAACGACGGCGGCGATGTTGAAATCGATGTACGAGGAATCAAATACAAAGTACTGTTTTCTTTCGGAATTTTAATTATGTGATCAATATCAAAGTCTGCAGATTCCATATGCCGTTGAGTGTCATCTCTGCAACGAAATGATGAATTTGTGTGTTAGACGAACTCGTTATCGAGGACAAAATCGTGAGTATGCCGCGTATCGATGCAATAGAAAAGGATGCCAAACGTTTCGGTCGATTCGGAAAGTCTTTAGCAATTCATCCGAATTGAGAAAAGCTGCCAAAATGGAGTCTTCCAACGTACTTGAACCTTCACTGACACATTCTCCTCAATCACTGGCAAATCAGTCGATGCAATATGGAGAGTATTCGGAAGACGGTATCCTGCAATTGCAATTCATGTTTCGATCTTCAATGTTTCAGACAGTGACGACTTGGTTATTCAACGTGTTTATCTACCAAAACTTGATAATCAGGACAATGAGCACAAGCCTCTTTCGGTTACAGACAGAATGAGGAAGGCGAATCAAGAACGGGCGACAGTCTTCTCGGAATTTGCAGATCAATTACGTCGTGATATTGCTGCAAATAAACGTGTGAGGGTTAGAAAGCAAGCACCCGAAAAAGAAGAGCAGCAAGGGTTTGTATTCAAACAAATGAAACAACTTATCAACAGGAAACTTTCCAGAACGTTATTTTACATCAGCAAGGAACTCAGTCCTCAGGAAATCATTGAACTTCAAGACATTATCATCAAAGCATTGATATCATTGAGAAAACTTCCTCCTCCGATGACAATGCACGATTTGCCAGTTTTTGCTAATTGTCCATATTCAAAAAACGAGCTTGAAGCTGGGTTAGTGAAATCACAGAATGATTTCTGGACAGCATTTACAAACTCGCCACAGCCACCAATTCCAAATGGATTTTTCAGAAGAAAAGATGATACATTGATATATCGAGACCCTAAACCATATGAGTAACTATTATCTGTCTTGCCGCCTAAATAATCTCTCTTACAGAGTTCCTGATATTCTGCAACAGAATTCGCCTCGGAAACAAGCTGATGACATCATCAACTATCACAGAAGAAAAGAGCAACAAGATGCGAAAAGAATGGAGAGACGTCATGTGGAGAAGAGGTATCGATCATGGGCTTCTTTGAAAAGGTTCTCATAGTTTCGAAAAAAAAGGTTCTCAAAAACATTTTCGTAGAGAATTTGATATGGCTGAAACTGGAGAGCGTCCATCTTCAAAAATGTCAAAAACAAGCTACGACGATTCGAATCCAGATCAACAGCCGAATCATGTAACCTTCCAACAACTGATCAGCAAAATCGGAGACAGAAAGGTTGGACAGTTGTCATGTAGGATCCGTGCAAGTAATTCCGAGCAAAGTAATGAATCGTTGCAATGGATTGATTTGAATAGTCCCACTGGTCACGGCATTACTGAATTGTCACAGTAAGAATGTTCAGCTAAATTAGAATATAACTATTATTGTTCAGAGATGGAAATACAGAGAAGTATCCTGAACAAGAGTTGAACGAAATACAAATGGATGATAGAATAGATACTGAATCGAAACTTAAGAAAACTATATCAACTCCTCTCACTCTAAGACACCCAATATCTCCATTGACTCCATTGATGAGATCTTTCTCTTCTATAAATAGCGGAACTCCAAAAACACCACTCGGTTTGCATTCGTCGATGTTCTTCCCTGATCATCCCTTTTTGACGGCAAATCATCAACTCAGTGGCTCGACATTCTACCCATTTAGCCCACTGTTTCCACAATATCAATTGGCTCCATCAAGTGACTCTGTATTCTCTAACAGAGATTCTAACGGGGAGCACTATCAATGCGTCGGAGCTTCAGAGGTTGTCCGTACCGAGCCAACCATAAACTCTCCGTTCACTTATGTTCATCCCGATTCTGGAGTTCGTCTGACTGATCCTTCTGCATTTTTAACTACCTTTATACCTTCCCCAATCACGAAGTTTGCTCCTGTAAACTTTTCTGAAGAAATTTCAAGACCTCGTCGATCATCAGAAGTGAGTTGTAATGTTTTTTTTTGCCTAATTTCTGTGTTTCAGCCGTCAACCTCCACTGCTCACATGACTGATTGTTCAGAACAGTCCACAGAAAAATATGATTGCGAAGAGGACACGAAGGAAGTTTTAGACAAGGCCGATGACCCAAAAACTGAATAATTAATAAGTTTCCTTATGTTATGACTTCTCACTTCACCCATCGTTTTACTGCACCCGTTTTACCATTAGTTTTACTGCATGTCATGTTCCTATTTCTAGAGTACTTCTCATGTTTTTCATGTCGCAATAGTTCATGTTTGCATTTTGCTCGAATTTTAAATTTTGGTATGTTTATTCATTCGTTTTCTTGTGAATCGAATTCATAATCTCAAACATCCTCTCTTTCTCTTCTTAACTCTGCCTGCATTTTTATGTCTGCCAAGTTTGTGCTTTCATAGAAGCCCTCTAAAGCCTTCTGTTTCTGGCGATGTATTCTCTTCGAATGTTTCTTGATGCAAAAGCATGAGAAAATCCAAACGATGACAGCAGAAAATATAATGCACAAAACGATGAAAACTCGTTGACGAAGAAGCATATACTGGGGAGATTGTTCTCGCGACATTTTCTGAAAATGTCGAAAACTCGGATCGTCCATTCTCGAATTCGCTTACAAATGTGTAGTATTTTTTGTCTCCAAGATCATATTTCGAAAATAGTTTATCAATTGGATCTAAAATTGATGGATTATAATTCAATTTCAATACAGTATATCCATTTTCGGCCATCCGTCTCTTTTCCGTCTCTGTTACAATTTTCTTCTCATTACATTGAGTGAAACAAACAGCCGGACTATAATTGAATGATGATTTTCCATCAGTTCCATCCTTGTTTATAAAACACCATGGTCCTTCTTCACCACGTGTTATATTCATTGATTCAAATGTTCCTGTTTCTCTTACGTTTATCAATGGATGGCCTTCTTTCAGTTTATTATTCCTACATTTCGAATGGCGAAAGTTTTCAAATGGTTGCACTTTCTGTTTTTCATACTGATTTGCCGTTGAAAACCACGATTCGGTAACTTCACTCCATGGAACACAAGACTCTCCGTCAACTGATTTATCTTGGTTTCCGAGATATTCATAATCAGGCATCGCTTTTCTGACAACACATTCTGCTCCTTCAAAAACTGTTTCATCTCATCCATAATTTTAACTTTGTCTTACGAATCCGATCCTTTGGATCGAAAAATTTCCCATCGTACAACACTCCAGAGGATATTCGAATAAAAAATAAAACTGTGATAATAATAAGCATAGTGTTCAAAGAAATGAAGAAAGAAGTTCTAAAAAAACCGTTCATTTTCATGATCAATATACAGAAAAAGTTCACAAGTTAATTCACAACCGTAAGAAAAGAAAGGAAGAATTGGATTCATAATTTCAAATGAGTTCATAAAAATTGACTTATGGAAACTCTGTTACTGTACAAACAACTGTTCCATTATCATCGATTATGCTTGTTTTACACGGTCTTCCGTTCGAACCAGCGTCTCGTAGGGGATCGAATTTTGGGATTGAACCTGAAATCATGAAAAAGAAATTGAAAGTATTAAATACTTTCATAGTAAAATAGACTTCTGAAAGTTCACTCTTCATTGAAAAATGTTTTTCAAAAAATCCAAAATTAATGCGAAGTCAGCATAATACTTTCTTCAGTTCAATCAACCGAAATCTTACCATTCCTAAGAGCGTGAATTGGAGAAACTTGGGTGTGTACTCCATCTTCATGATGAGCCAAGAAACGTGTCTGTTCAAGTCTTTCGAGATTCGCATGCTCCACAAGGGTCTGTGGAAGTGATATCTTATGACGTGTTCGATTCGGAGTGCTGATCGATAACCGTGATTTTGTTCTTTTCCAATGTCTCCAAATAATAAATTTATCTTGAACAGGAAGTCTTAATGATATTCCACGTATTCCACAACCGTAAACAACTACAAGCTCTTTCCTGAAAATTGAAAAAATGAATTAGAAAAAATATAAAATAAAAACAGTTTTTACCTGAAATCTTTTCCGAATAAAAGATAAATTACAAAATTAATGGAGGAATTGATGATAGCTAAAAAGTTGATCGCCTCTCGAGAGAATGTATAAAATACATGATGATCAACCATCAATGCTTCCTGACCCATTATTCTTTCGAGAAGAGTCAAAACGAATCCCCAAAAGTTGCAACCAAGAAATATAAAAACGATGATAACAAGGACAAGCGTAGCCTCTCTTGATTTCTCTTTTAACTCGTTTCGACTTGAAATTCTGAAAAGAGAAAAAATAAAAATGAAAAAATAATTTTCTAAAATGAAATCCATATTGGAATCGAAATAGAAGAAACTGAGATAACTTTCATATCTTTTTTCAAAATCTTCTGTTTCGAAACCAATTCACTTCACTCATAAATAAAAACGTATTAAGCTAAAAGAAAAGTTAAAAGCGTTGAAATGAGAAGAAAAAATGAAGCAAAAGTTAGAAGCGGAATGAAAGACGAAGCGAAGTAGTGAAGCAAAGAAAAGAGCAATTAACATGCGACAAAAGGAAGAATGAGGTGTATTTGATACCATACGACATTCAGAATTCGAACATGCATAGAGGCACCGGATAGATTCAGGCGATGTAAGCGACGTGGCTACTGACGAAATACTTCCCGTCGACGAGTCAAAAACAACTGTTCGACGGGGAGCCAAGCCACGAAGAGTAAAAGACGACAGAGGAACATGGCAAAGACAATCGGACGGACAGTACCCGGCGATGTTTCGCGGAAGATTTACACTGGCTGAAAGGGCGGCCACCACGCTTCTGCAATGAATTGAAAAGGGATAAAAACAAAAAAGAGAATTATAGGGCGCACGGGATGGGAATACACAGAAGTATGGAGGTCTGAGAATTGGCAAGAGAGAGAGAGAGAGAGAGAGAGAGAGAGAGAGAGAATGGAAGAAAGTGCAATGATTTCAATTTTACATTATGATGCGAAATCGTTCATGGATGCATACAATGAAATGATCATATAGATTTCAATTTTTGGAACATTCATAATTGAATCATCAAAAAGCATATCACATGAGAGGGTGTCTTATCTTGAGAAATCATGCCAGAGGCAGGCTTGAGAACATTTATCTGCGTCTGTGGGCAAGAGTTGAATCAGCCGTACATAGAAGTACAGAAGAGAGCAATATGGTGAGCGTTCGATTACAGGATACTCAAAACTCACTTCTGATTATGGAAATCATATTTTTCAAGACTTTGTCGAATGGTGTATGCAATGATGGCATTGAAGAGAAGAAGTGTCAAGAATGGGAAAAAAACCATGACGAAGTTGGTCACCCAGAGGGAATAGACCTCAAATAAAACATTTTAGAAATTTAAGAGCACCGGATCATCATTTGATTTCTATTATAATTGAGTTCCAGATTCACCTGCTGATATATGGGATTGCTTGCCATTGCGGACGGAAGTAAAATGTAAGACTGCCAGTTACTTCCATCAGGACAAGCTGGATTCACCGTGACCTAAAACTAATTATCATTTGATCTCCTCATTCTTCTCACAATTATATCTCATTATGTGTTTTTCCACGCAATAGTAGCTCACTGACCTGAAGTTCAAAGAACTTTGTGCAATTAAAAACGACAGCAAAAGTAGTGACTCCAAGAATCGTCCAAGCAGCTCCTCCTACGATTAAATGAATTTCAAAACAAAGAAATTAGTTTTAAAACAAAGAAATTACCTGGTCCACACATAATTTTACTCCTTTTTGGGTGACAAACTGCCAAGTATCGTTCAATTGTCACTGCTACCGTTATATATACACTTCCAGTTTGTGAAATGTGAGAGAGTGCAAAAGCAAATCTGAAACATTACGTTTTGTTGTCATTCTAATTCATTTTCAGACTGATTATTGACTCATTTCAGACTAATGTGAAGAGAACATTAAGCACTTGAAACGCAATAAATGTCGCATTAATCCGAATCTCAAAAGGTTTCAGCAAGAAGAAACGTAGATGAAAGATCAATCAACACATTTGCAAACATCGAAAGATCTTCTTCACGAGCACACGTACACTCTCAAAATACTATCCCCCATTTTCCAAAAGTACCCAAATGATGTGGTCACTTCGGCATAAAATATGATTGAATAAGTTCTGCTCGTCAGTTTGTCCATCGTAGTCATTCGATTTTCTCACCTAGACTACTAAGTTTAGAGTCCAACCCCAAAAGAAAAGACCAAAAACCTGGCTTAAAATTTTCTTTTTAGGACCAAGTCCTAATCCGAAACTTTCTCTCCCCTTCATTTTCCTTTTCCATCAAAAATCTATTTCAACTAAAGATTAAAGTGAGAAGTTTGTCAGAGCAGAAACAACTGAAGTTTCATCATTTTAAACTATCAGAGTTGTCGATCATCATGTCTTTACTTTTTATTTTTTACTTCCTTCTGCTCAAGAAACCCTCTTATCCTATCCTTTATGTCAATCTACTTTTGACCATTCTGCTTCCTTTTTCTCCGCTAAAAGTTCAAAAACCGTAGTAATTTCCTGTTTCTTTTCTCTTTCATTCGAGTTATCCATATCTTTTTGCAGAATTCGAATAAGGAAATTGTATTGTGTCTAGTTTAAAATGGCTTTCAAATCGAATAAAAAGTGTCAAAACACGAACCTTAGATAAGTGAGCCACGCGACATAAAGATCGAACGCCGCAGTATATTCGATGATATATTCCATTGCATAAATGAAAAATGCAGTGATCAGAAGACACGAATCGAAAACAGCGAGAGCCGTCAAAAATAAATTATTTGGATTCCGCATTGATGGTCTAAATAGGAAAAGAAAACAAAGTTTGTTATCGTGTCGGAAGAAATCGTACCGTGTCAAGATCAAAGCAGTTGTTGCATTTCCAAACAATCCAAATAATCCTATTAAAGTGCCAACGACACTGATCAAAAAGAATTTGACTTCCAGAAAGTCATGCGGTTCCAAACCGCATTCATCTGGAGTCGCCGATGTAGTCGGCGTTAAATCAGTGATGTTCACAATGACATCCATTTTTCACTTGGCACCTACTCGTCCATTACCAAACTAAAATGATGAAAATTAAAGAAGAAAGAAGAAAGTGGAAATGTAATGAGATAAATAAAAGACAAACTTTTAAAAAAGTAGAAGAAGAAGAAGAAGTAAAAGAGAACGAAGAAAAGAAAAAAGAAAATGGAAAAGTGAAGGTAGACTTTGAAGTGAAGTAATTAAGTGAAAGAAAAGAAAAGAAAAGTAGAAGGTAGACAACAAGAAGAGCAATAAGTTGTTGTTTTCTAAAAACCACTAAGTGCATAAACCGGAAACAAATATCGAAAACGAAACGAGTTTTTCCAGACAAACAAATATTGAAAAGTTTTCCGTTTCGAATCGTGGACTCTTGCTCCGAAAGCTCCGCCCAAACAAATCTAGGTGGGCGGAGCCTGAAAGGAGAGCCGGGAAACCCATAAAGAGGGCAGGAGAAACAGAGAAAAAGGGAAAGTGGACTCATGGATTGGAAGGGAAAATGGGGGAAAATGTGGACAAAAGAATCGAATGGAATCACAAAAAAAGATTTATTTTCATATATTTTCAGAGAATCGAACGGATAAAAATAGAATGGAACGGAGAAATGATGAGTGGGTGTCTGGGATCAAAAACCGGCGTTTTTCGGAATTTTAATGAAGAAATTGTGAGTCGTAGAACTAAGAAAACTTGAATATTCTTTTGAAAATTTTAGAAATTCACAGATATTTGAATCAAAGTGTAATTTATGTTGAATCAGAATGTTTTAATTCAAAATGGAAACCGATTCATCGAAGAAAAGTTCTGGGTTTTCCTATTTGAGAAATACTTTTTCAAAAATATACAACAAGCAAACTGATTTCAGATCCTGAAAATTAGACAAACTCGGAACTTTTATCTCGAATCAAATGAAATAAGACCCACATTTACAACCCCATTAGAGCAGAATGACAATTCAGAAAATCACCGCCTACACATTTTCATTAAATGAAAGCATAAAAGTTTGAGACAAACGATAAACTTTAATTTTGAATCAGAGGGAAGTATTAGAATATGAGAAGAGAAAACAGACTTTGGAAGGGGTTCTTATTACTGTTAATAACAAAGATTTACATTTTAGTTTTCTAGAATTATGACGAGAAGGGTGTCTATATTGGATGATACTTAAAGAAGAAAAGGTATATATTGTGATGAATAGTCGAAATCGAATTTGGAAGTTTTGGAGTGGGTGGATCAGCATGAGCAGAAGATATAATATTGAAACATTCAATACTCGTAAATGTATTGAAAGCGAAAAAAAAGAAAACGAGGTATAAGGAAGAGGCTCAAAAAGATGATGCTGCCTCATTTGTACCGCCCGAAAATTGACACCCCAAAATTCTTTCTTCTATGAGAGAGAGAGAGAGATGAGAGAGAGAGAGAGAGAGAGAGAGAGAGAGAGAGAGATCAGATGACGTGGCGATGGGTTCGAGAAGAAAGAGAGAGAACAAGTTGGAAATTGAATCACAAACTCTGAAAACAAAGAGTTGAAGCGGGGTTCCATCCTTACTCGTCCGACCAAAAACATGTTCGGCATTTCAAAAAAATATTCCAGTGTGGTCCTAACGAAGGAACGGATGACGGGGTAAAAAAGAAAAACAGAAAAAAAGAAGAAGTTTAATAGATTGAAATAAAAGGGAAAAATGATGTTTTCTGAGAACAAATGTTAGAAAAAGAAGCATAAGAAGCAGTTTTTTATGAGTGTGTACATCATCGGAAGTGCATCCGAACAGAAAAATTGAGGTGGAAAGCAGGAGGATTGGAAAAGAAGAAGAAGAAAAAAGAGTGACGAGAATTGCAAATGACACATCATTCACACCTCCAGAAGAAACTGGTGAAGCTGAAAATTGTTAGAAGTCATTGTCTTCTCGAAGGTCTTTGACATATTCAAGCAAAGGTTATTTTAGAAAGAGAGAGAAGATATTGTTGACCGAAGTGCAGAGGGAAGATAATTTCAGTGGGAATCACTGATAAAACAATAGGAAGACGATAATGAAATGAATAAGGAAAGGAAGTTAATGTCAGTTGCAGAGGAATATAAGTTAGAGAAAAAATTGAAAAAAGATGTAGAAGAAGGAGGAGAAAGGGAAGGAGGATCAGAAGAATCAAAAAGAGCTTCCTCTGAAGTTTCTTCAAAGGTTCTTTTCATTCAGAAGACATTCAAAAGTTCAAAGCAGAGTTCAATAGAAATCTAAGAAATATTCGTTGTCAATCTGATCGCCGACTTGACTTCTATCGGAAATTCGAGTTATCTGAAGTTATTTGTTCTGATGGATAAATTCGGAACGATGAATTAGAATTATTCGAATGTTTATTTTTGGTTTGTTCGTTTGTAAAATCCTTGATCTAATCCTAACAGTTCTTGGTTATTTATGACTTTGTTTACTGGTTCCTGTCTCGGATGTCAAGTTCTTTGCCGAATCACTAGAGGATTCCAGAAAAAGAATTCAGGGGGAACAGAACCACACGGGAACTCTTTCCTTCATCTTTTCTTGCTTTTTGACGAAAAGTGTTTACTATCGAGTTAGCGAGAGAAGCTCTTCGTCTTTTGGCATTGAAATTGGAATGTTTTTCGGGCAGTGGGAAACGAAAAACGGGCAAGTAGACAACGATGAAGAAGAAGCGGAAGAAGACGTTGACAGGAAGGAAAAAGTTGTAAGAAAAGAAGGATGATTTTGAAAGTTCTCAAAGGTTCTGATGGCTAGGTCAGAGAGAAGAAGAAGGTGCCGAAAATACGCGAACAATGGAACTCTTTGATCATCTACTGAAGAAGGAGAGCCGACCGATTCAGAAAGACCCTTCGAAACATTTATGAAACATATGGGAAGGAAGTCTCAAATCAATGAGAAATTCCAAAGAAAACCCGGAAAAGGAAAAGGTAGGAAAGAGTCTTATTTTTCTGCGAAAAGAAATAAATGATGACACGTGTATTGAATGATAGGTGCATTCCTCAGTATATTTTATGAGTCTGGACACGAGAATATGACGGAAAAAGCAGAGCTATATTGGAGGGAAACATTAACAGCTTCTTGCTTTTTTAGAAGAATAAAAGGAAAAAGCGAAAAAGAAAAAGGGAGAAAAAAGGCGTTGACGGGTCGTATGCACTAGCAACGAACGTTTGATCAACAGAGAGAAACGAGAAGAAGAAAAGGAAAGTGAAGGGGATTACTTCTGATGAGTTTGTCCCATTTAAAAAACTTTTCCTGCAGTTCTTACTCTTATGAGTTTTGTCTTTTTGAAAAAGGAAAAGTTAGGGAAAAGCTCAAAAAGCAATAGTTTTGAAGTTACACTAAAAAAAAGCTGAAGAATGAAAATCTTGTCGGAACGATCTGATCCTCTATATATTGGCTTAAAACAAGGTAACTTGTTTATCATTATCACTAGAAAAATGATCGAAAAACGTTTTGTATCATCGAACAAACTAGACAACCGATTGGCAATTTCCTATTCTTCTTCCTCTTTTCTATCCACTTTTCTCACTTTATATTTCAAACAGATGACATCTACTTTTGCTTTGTTTCTCACGGTTTGGGGACTTCTGGTCATACTCATAATATATGAGACATCAAAAACCGATTTCATAAAATTCGAAACTTTTTTCACAGGCGGCTAAGAAGTCGAAAATTGATTATTGAGCTGAATTTCACGTTGAAAGAGTAGGATCAAACTTCAAAAAGAAGAAGTTTTCCGATCTACGATGTAAATTCTTCCAGGTTCCGACGACTGAAAGCCGAAATAAAATGCAAATTTGATTTCTTCCCATTCAATGTTTTTTGTTTGTCTTGATGTCTTCCACGACCAAATTTATGACGGAAAAGGAAAATAAGTAGAGAGCTAATGGAAATAAAACGGGAAGACGTCAGCAAGAAATTTTGAATCAAGATGAGTTGAGAAGAACATCGAAATGGAAAGAAGGAGCTGTCCCTTTCAGATTTAAAGTGGGAGGAGTGAAAAGAGAAAAGACGGAAGCAACAGCATTAGGAATAGAAGAATAAGGAGTAGAAAAAACGAAGAAGAAAGAAGAAAAAGAAGAAGAAGACGTTGTTTTGAAATGGCCGTTCGGAGAACATGACAAGAAGGTTGAAAAGAGTGAGAAGAAGAAAAAGATCTGAAATGATTAACGCCTTTTCAAGTAAAAAGAAGTGTTTGTATTTGTATACTATTCTCATTCCGTTCTCTGTTTTCCGAAGATTCTCGTCTTCACTTCCATTCTAGAATACAGTTCTCCGTTGTCATTTCCGACACAAAGTGCACCAGAGTTCAGAATGATTCATAGTTGTTTCTGTTTACCGTAATTTCTAATCTCTGATCAAGCTAGTAAAAATGAATTGATTTCAGTGAAGTTTCTCCAATTATCTATCATTATCCAAAGCAAACATCATAAAATTTTTCTGAAGACGAATGGGAAAAAGGAGAAAACTAAAAGAATGTTATGGTTCATAAAATCTCGAATAATAACAATAATAATTTCGAGTCTCTACGTTTTCTCTCTATCTTTTCCTTTATTCGAAATGTAAATAAAACGACAGAATCCCTCTGGAATGGCACCGATGAACCAATGAGGAACAAGATTATTTTCATGACATCTATCTTGTTCAGTTTTTGAGAAAAAGAAATTAAATGGAGAGAATAATATGAGATTGGTTGGAAGGGAACACGAATAATGATGAGCAATTCATTTGAAAGAATATTTGAGGAACTCTGTGTATCTTTTAAAAATAAAAACGTCATTTTTGGAGAAGTTGCTGGAGATTCAGAATTTGATGTCTATCAGGACATGTTCGAGATTCGAAAACTATTGAATATGTTCAAGTTTATCTGAAAGAAAACTGAAATCTGAGAGAAAAAGAAAGCGGAAGAAGCAAGTACATGTGATTCAAATACACATCACAACAACCCAATTAAAAATATCTTCTCTTCATTTGGAAGAAAAAGTAATCGGATACCGGGCGGTCTGTTGATTGTGTGTCTATATATGAAGAAGAAGAAGAAGAAAAAGTATACAAATGGCTCAAACCTAATTGATTATTCAGCTCTTACCACTCAGCTGACATGAATAAAAACTATAATATATACATAAACTTTTAATATTTATTCTCCCATGTACAAGTGATTTCTGCGAATGAACATGGAAGAAAAGTTGCAAGTTTTTTGGAAAGAATAAATAACGTGGGAGCACTTCTCACTCAATTTTTTTTGTTCTTTTGTGTCAGAATTTTCGATATTGTCAGGTACTTGAAAGGTTGAAGACGATGGAAAAGGGACTGCGTCACTGAAAAACCGAAAGAGCAATTGAGGGGATTGTAGGTGAGAAAAGGAAGTTCTTTGCATGGTTTTCTGCAAAAAGTGAATGGATTCCGGAACTTTGAAACTTTGAACAAAGAAATTCTGTTGAAGGGTTCGAACATTCAACGTTTCACGGAGAGCTATTGGTCCATGAATCGGTTCTACCGTAACCTAGTGATTTTAAATTTTTCTATGATAATGTTTACTCCTACTTTTCCCAGGACTCCATGACTATGAATCCGGAAACGTTAAACTTAACGATTCTTGAATTTAATTCAATACGTTCTCAAAATGCTCTCACAAGTTCTTTTTCCTGAATCAGTTCATCTAAATACATAGACGATCTCTAGAAATCTTTCTTATTCATTCTTCAGAAACTGAAAGAATCAGATGAAAATTGTTTGGAACTGAAAAATAAAACGGACAAGGAAAAAACAGAGAAAATAAGTTCGGATGTTTTTGATGAGTTTGATTGACGAAAACTTGTCTCTGCTGATGATTGGGTTTCGAATGTGCGGCGAGAAAAGAAGAATTGTCAACGGAAAACAAAACTAGGAAGGAAGAGTAATTTTGTAGTTATTTCCAAGGGACTCTCACGCGTTGCACGAAGTTTCTGCTTATGAAATCATTTTTTGTCAATCTGAAAGAAACATTTCCACCTGTTATACTTCCGGAAATAGGAGAGAGAAAGTGAAGAATTTGGTGAGTTATTTCGAAAAAAATGGGGCTGCATATCGGATAAAAAGATACGTCATCAGATACACCTGAGAAGAAGAAAAAGAAGAGCAAAGAGCAATTGGAATATGATAATTTAGTGGATTGGAAATTGAATAGAACAGAGAAAAAAGAAAAAGATAATTTATGCAGATGGGAATGTGGGTGTGACGACTTTAAGGTGCAAAGAAAGCCATGATAAATGGAAGACGTTGATGGCTGGAAATAAGATTCTTGCGATACGTTAGTTGAGCAGAAATCAGGAAGAATTCACTTCAGATTACTTCATTTTCTTGGGATTTACAACTGAATGCATCACAAATTCATGCTCAGATTGATTGAGTTCAAAAAGAAATGATAAACAAGTTAGGAAGACAAGTTGAAAGTTGTAGTTAAGATAGGCAAAGTTTTCCTTATTTCCAGAAGTTTCCGTATTTCAAACCGTTTGGCTGTTCCCAAACTTATCCTTTCCAACTCTGTTCGACGTCTCCGGCAAAAAAAGAAAATTTCAATAATTCAAGTGAACTGGAACTATTCACCTCTTTTTTTGAGTTTTCTCCTTTCTTTTCTCAGTTGAAACAATGAGTTTTCGAGAAAATCTGTGTTGTGCTCTGCGGGTCCTTTTAGACAATTGGCTTTCGAGTGGTTGTGCCAAACGAATATAAAAATAAATGCTCTCACTCGCTGAGACAAGCACTCTATTTTTGCAGGTTCATACTCATACAGGGTGGGGAATAAGTTTAGAACCCAAAAAGTTGTTGGATTTAACTGCTTTATCTAATTTGACAGATTACAAACATTCCCGAAGTAAAATGATTTGTTTTCTAATTTTGATAGCTATCTATTTGATTTTGCTAAGACATAAATCCAACAATTAAAGCATTTTCAGAAGAAAAATTTTATTTTTATTTATTCTATTTTTGGTAAAAGTCAATCACGGCGTTCGTTGATTGACAGCAGGTTGCCTGAAGAATAAGAAATTATGAAATAGGAATGAACGAAAACGAAATTTACCCTGATGAAGAGAACGTAATAGAGAGAATCAAAGAGAGAATAGTTTCAAAAATGATAATCGATCCGATGACATATGTGAATATTTCTTCAATGAGCAAAACTGAAATTAGGGGAATCAACCATAAAAAACCTTTTTTCTTTAAAAACTGATAACTTCTTAAGAAATTTCGAGAGAAATGTTAAAAGACTCACCATAATTTTGGAAAAACTCAATATACACTAGAATAATGATAATGGGAACCGACAGAATAGTTGACAAAGAAAGAAATGCAGTGCTCTCAAGAAGATTTCCTCTACTGCCTGAAAATTGATTCTTTTTTCAAAAAGAGCTCTCTGAATTCTATTCTCACCCCAATTTATCCTCAAATATTCGATTGGTCCAAAAGGAATAAAAATGAAAAATTCCATGACACGAACATATCTCGGATACGGAAGAATTGCTCCTGAAAAACACGACTAAACAAGAAAATCTAGTGAAGGGCTCACCTTTGTAAAAGAAGAGAATAAGAATAACTATGAAATAAACTAGCGAAATTGTCTTCTGAAGACTCAAAAGTACTTGATAAACAAGTGAAGAACGCTGAAAAATGAATGGTTTGAAAAAAAGTAATCGAAAAGTTCAAAATTAAAACAAAACGTCTTTCATCAAAATAATCTATTTTGATAATATTAAGTTCGAATACTTACCACATTTGAAATCATATTTGTTTTAGTTTCTTACACCATTTCTCGAGTAGTCTTTAGAATGCGCGGAAAGCGTCTTTCCGCGTGTCCATTTGGTTTCTATGGAAACGAGAGAGCGAAGAAGCAGGGAAAAGGGAAAATGAAAGAAAGTTATTAGAAAAGGAGGGAAGGATTCATGGATTGAGAGCATTGAATATGTAAGAGAAAATAGGGGAGGGAGAGTGTTTTTAGATCAGAAATTCTGATACAAAATAGAAAAAAAGTTAACGATTTCTAAGGAATTCCCCGAATTCATCAAAAGATTTATTAAGATTCAAATGATAACCAGCGGGAAAGAATGAATTAAACGGGAGAAAAGTTCTGGCAGTTAATCGGAAAAAACCATATTTACAAATAATTTAATTACTTAACAAAAGAAAAATAACAATTGATGAGATTCTTATAGTCGTCTAAGATCGAAAGCACCACTGAACATGTCCGAATCGACCCGATTCTTCTGAAAAATGGTTTTTTCAGTCTCAAGTAGCTTTTCTCCTTCAAAAAATGAATTCCATATAATGATGGAACATGAAGAAAACCACCGACTCACCTTTAACTTATGAGGTCGAAGTGTTGTCGTAACGACAGAAGTCGTCGAAGATGTTTTGACTTTCACTACTTCTCTGATCTTTCTCAATGTCTTTTTCAATTGTTTCATTGATGCTTCTTCTGATTCAAGAAGTGCCTGAGCAAAACTTTTCTCGCTTTCCCCAACTTTTCTGACTGCATTTCTTCTTTCTGATACTTTTACTCCTCTTATCCATTCTCCTCTTCTTGTACTTCCATATGGTTCAACGGCCACATCCGTTGACTTCTTCTCCACAAAAGTTGATGGTCTTATATACTCTGGTCTCTTTTCTCCAAGTCGTTTTGTTTTATATCCTCTCGATGACCATGGTCTTCGTCCAATTTTCTTTCTCATTGTATATCCACCTCCTTTCTGTTTTGTTGCTCCATAAGCAACTCCACTGAATTGTCCATCGTATGTCCGAACTCCTTGTCGTCCTTCTCCGCTTATTCCCCATTGCTTCGTCCGATAATTTCTCTTTTTTATTTCTCCACGATCATAAACATTTGTAAGAACTCCAGTTTTTGGTTCACCTCCATTCGTAGCGGCATTCTGATCGATTCCGGATATCTTATCTCCCAAAAGATTCAATAACTGACTAGTTGATCTTATTCTTTCTCTCAAAGAAGTTCGACCTTCACTTCTTTTTTGTATTGGTTCAATAGTGAACTCAGTTGTGAATGGAGCCCCACGATACGGTCTCGGAGTTGTCATTATAATTTCAGATAGATGAGAAGAAAACGTAGTTGATGTAGTCAATGGAATTGCTGATGGCAAGCGGATTGTCGACGAAGAGAAAATATGTGGAGAGTGAGTATTGATGGGTAAATATGAGTGTGTTGTTGCAGAAGTGCTAAAAACGATTCAGTTGACAAGAGAAGAAGATATGTGCTTGCTCACCTGTATTTTGTTGTCAATGGAGTCGTGGTTACAATCGGAGGTGGTAATGTTGTAGTTGTCATTTGAATTTGAGCAGTCGTACTTGTTCGATCGACCAATGGAGTTGAAGAAATAGTAATTTGAGTTCGTTTTGGAACAGAAACATCACTGTCGATGTTAACATATTTGAGTGTTGAAGTGGAAGTTGTGGATGGATTCGTAGTTGTTTTTGTTGTCGGAGTTGAGGTGGATTGAGTCGTCAAAACAGTAGTAGTTGTCGGTGGAACTGCCTGTAACATCTCATCATTATGCAATTAATGAAACGAGAAACTCTATTACTTCAACTCTCTCTACTTTTTCTTCCTCTCCTTCTTGATCTTCTGAGAAAGCAAATGGTGGAAGTGCTTTGTTCGATAAATCAGTATTGTGAATTTGAGAGAGCTCCGTGAATTTACTGCTTTTCTTGAGGTTCAAATCAGCTGAAATCAACAATATTTGAACTTTCTGCATTGTTGACTATGTATTATTCTAAAATTCAAAATCTCTCACTTGGTACAGTAATATCATTAATCGCTTCATCGATCTCATTTGAGTCGACAGAAAACTCCGAAATATCTTCAATTGAATTTCTTATTCTTGCCATTTCCTCTGTCACAGTTGCAGTGTTTCGTCCAATATTTTTCTGCCGTAAATGATGTAACTGTTCCTGCAAATAACATAAACAGACTGTTTAATCACTTTTTCTTTCATGTTATGACGTTTCTGATGACGCAACCAGTTCCTTGGTCACTACTTGGCCGCCACAACAAGAAACATCTTCATTATTCATGCTTTCTTGGCTATCCGAATACAAGTATCTTATTGCAATGGCAGTTGTATATGAGGTACAAAAGAGGAAAAAAGGATTTGATTGGCCTTCGGATGAACGAACAAAATGGAAAGTTTAGTGAAAGAAAAGGAAGAGTAAAGATTCTTTTTAATGGAAAATATGGATTCTTATCATACTTTTCCTAATCTTTTCTTCTATGTGTTTATTAAAATGAAAATCGTTCCTCTTGCTTTTTTCTATGTTTTTACAATCGAGAAATTGCTGATCTTACATGAAATCCGTTGTGCCGTAAACTCTGAAGTTCATCTTCTTCAACGACCGGCATCAATTCCGATTGGCCATCTCGTTTTGAAAAGTCGGCATTGAACTGAAAAAAAGTTTATTGAGACTTATTAAAATAACTAATCTTACATCGGGTGGCGCTGGTGCCAGAGGCAATGATCCGGCAATTGAAAACCATAAAAGTATAAGAAAAGCTGTTGGAACGCTCATCTGAAAGCATAAAAAGATTAAATTGACAATAGAGAAATCGGGGAAAAAGTGAGTTTTGGTTTGTTTGAGAATGATTCAGAATTCAATGAATGCTTCTGAAAAGTTGGTGATGGGCGAGGTATCGTATCGCTTATGTATCGAGAAACCATGTTGTAAATAAGAGAGAAAAGATGAGTCACTCATTTGAAGAAAAGACAAATGTGACAAATCGGACACGTGTAGTAGCCAAAAAGGCATCAAATAGAAATGTTAGTGTGGGTGTTCTAGAGGTCTTCAGATATATAAAAACTGGATTTATCTTTTTTGGTTAGGCTGTTTTCCGCTAATTCTGAAACAATAGAAAATGAAAAACGAAGAGGAAAAATAGTAGAAAGATGAATTCAAAAAGATAGAGAAAGTGAAAATAAATGAAAATTTGCACAAAAAACGAAGAGAAGAAGACAGCCGAGAACAAGATTTCATCGTATTTTGAATGACGGAAAAAATCTGAAAAAGAGTGGAAAAGGGAATAAAAGGTGATGGAGGAATTCGTATTCGAATTGAGCAATGCCGAATCGAAAGATTCCGACAGACGGACTGATTGAACTTCGAAGAATGATAAATGGAGGTAATGCAACTTGTTCATCAAAAGAAATTCAATTCACACTCACTATTATTAATTCAACATTATCACAACGAAACAAAGCGAACAGTTTACTAGATTAAATGAACGGAAAAGTGTTACGTGGTGAGAAGAATTCAAGATGCATACATCGTAGAAAACGACAAAGAAGTGGATATACTCTCTCTCTTCTTTTAGATGTTCTGCACGAGAAAAAAAAACAACATGTGGGAGGTGAAACAAAGGAAAAAGATTTCTGAAGAAACAATAAAAACGAGAAGTAAAAAGTGAAAAGTGAATAAATAAGAAGTGACCGCCGAGAGTGTCCTCTCAAATGATCCGTGAATGAAGAGGTTTCGTTCAGATTACTGGTTTGGAAATGAATTCGGCATTGGCATTATGCCAACATTTACGGTCAAAAGACCCGAGCAGTTAGACTCCGCCCACTTCTCGGCTATTGTAATCCATCTAATATCCATAAACACTTACAGAGGAAGAGATATGTTTTCTCAACTAGATACAAAAAGAAAGAACGGAGGATGGCGACAAAAAGTGTAGAAATGTAACTACCAGTTGCGCTTCATGTACATAATTATCCTCATGCTGAGAGTGAGAGAGGGCGCAATCGACGGATGATGGCTGTTCGAGAGTTCAAATCACACAATGGCTATTCATCATGTTCTGACGGAAAGAAAGAGGTTTATTCAAAAAGTACATACTTGAAAAACGGTTGATTTATTTTCTAGTATGACAACAACGGGTATTTTAAAATACAAAATGACATGAATCACAAGAATGAGACCAGTGTAATATACACTTTCAACTAAAATACAGGTGAGAGGGAGATCTTCGTTTTGGATGGAAGATAATAAATTAAAACTGAAATGAAGCGGATGACTAACAGGGTAAAATGAATTAAGCAGTTCTTGCTGTCAGAGTTTTGGCTGATCCACGGAGAGGAGTATCACATCCTTCTGGCGATTGCTTCTCTGTAAACAGTATTTTTCGACTTGAATTAGTTTTTCTCTTATTCATTTTATTCCATAACTTCCTTGTTTCTTTTTTCGTTTATCTATCTTTTTTCCATTTTCACTTTTATTCAATTTCATTCAACTCACTCGACAACGACATTTCTTCGGAATGAACCATTTTGAACATTCGAAAAGTTCTCGCTCGAAATTCTTTGTTCAATGCCAAATACACAAAGAAATGAATTCCACTGTTGATCGTTTGCATCCAATATGCCGGTTTCGACAGACTGTCACTCACCTTTAAAAAGTCGTTTTTCAGAGAAAAAACATTTCAATTTTGAACTCACTTTTTCAACATATAATTGGAATAAAGCGATTGTATTAGGAAGAGAAACAAGAAGAGTTGATAGGACAGAAATGAGTAAATAGTAACGAATTACATTGACTTGTCGTTGCATTCTTGGTCTGAAAATATCCTTTCAGAGACTAGAAATATCTACGAATATCTCACTGTGTTTTCGAAAGATTCAAAGCTTTGAAGTAGGCAGCAGTTGCAAAAATGGTACTTGCCACGTTACAAGTTATATTACAGCAGTAGATGAATGTTCCAAAACCTTCTCCAAATGCAGCTTTTCGTCCACAATAGAAACTTGTTAAATGATTTTCAGTGAATGCGAGATAGAAAGCAACACAAATAGAGGTGAAAACGAAAAGAAGACTGATTCCAGGGACGACGAGATATCTGGAAAAGTATTGATATAAAGTAATGAATCGGGGGGTTTTTCCCTTACTTGACAGCTTTTCCATCAACTGAAAATCTATAAAAGATAGGGAAAAGAATAGCCACGAGACGTTCCACACCCATCCAGAAAGTGGAAACCGGAATCAGAATGTCGCCTGAAATTTGAAAAACTTGGTATCATTTTCATACTAGTGCGCTATGATTTTATGACAAATCTGTTGATAATGTATTTTTTTTTCATTGAAATGTATATAGTTTCTCGTTAAATCTCTGCAGGAATGCCACGTCACTCTGATCGGAAGTTAGATCCTCTCGTCTTTTTTCTTCTTCCTTTCCTTTTTTTGGTGTCATATTGCAATAAAGAGTACACCCACGGATCGACGTCTTCACGCCGCCAACAAAACGAAACGACCCCATGATCAAAGCATATGACACTTTTAAAAATTTAAGAGATTAACCAACCTATAAGTTTCAGAATAAGCCACGGTTCGATGGCACATTCAATAGAAGTGCGAACTGGAAGAGTCATTGTTCGAATTGCAGTAGAATAAAGTTCAATTCTGTTCAGACCAGTCAATACAATTGCCATACTGTTGATCAGATCTCCGACATTAAGTAGGATAAGTAACTGAAAATACAAACATCACAAGATCTTTTACAGAGAACCACTCCAAATTTCTTTATTTTGACAAAATAGATATGATGAGAGCTAATAAAGAATTAGGTCAAGTTCACAGTGAGAGAACATCACAGAGTTCTTGTTTTTCTCATCATAAGATGAATGGAATTCCCTCACAGTGGGAAATAATATTCTAATTAATTAATTCTTACCACATATCGAGTCCTGAAAGGTCGATAACTGAGAAAAATAACGATAAGGAGAGTGTTGACCAAAGTTGAGATAGCCCCAAGAGAAGTATTGACAATGTGATAAGTGATGAGCTCTTCGAATCCATTTATCACCGACGTGTTCACCGTCTCATTACGGGTGAACATGATGTCGGGAATAGTTGATCTGAACACACTAATGATATGAAATATGGTATGGAACGAGAAAAGAAACAACAAGACAAGACAAGAGAAACGCCTCTGGAATGATTTATAACACGAAGAAAAAGAAAAGAAAAAGAGAGGAAAAAGAAGGAATGGATTATACAAATATGGACTTTTTTCTTTGGGACGTCGCTCGGTGCGTCGTCAACTTCTAGTCGCAAAGTCATTGTTGTGGGAGCTGAGAGCTACATGAGAGGAAGAAAAAAGGAGGAGGAAGAAAAGGTTTTTGTGTGAGAATAAGCACGAGGTGACATGGGAAGGACGCCTGGAAAAAGACACTTTCATCCAAATGTATATTTCTATCATATTTAGTCAGGTACAGATGATACAGGTTCTAGAATCTTAGACAATGAATATTTTATGAATTATGAGGTATGACGCACTTCATCTTTTTTCTGAAAAAAAACTAAAAATTGAACGAGAACGCATCTCCAAGTTTTGAGAATTGAGAGTATCTGTATTCGTGAAAGCAGTCGAAGAAAAACATAAATGTGTTTCTAGAAGATCTACTGTTTAAAATGAGTTAAAACTGAATAATGGTATCTAAGAAAAGAGGGAATTCTATCTAAGAGAGCAACAAAACATATCTTCTCAATGGCTAATGACTGTTTTCTGTGATGACATCCAATCAATCTTTTCCATTCCATCATCTCTATTTTGGGATCAAACAGAAGGGTTGAAGGGACGGCGAAAAAATTGGTGGGCAGCAGCAATTAGCTATTTCATCGACCAGTTCAAGCGACCAGAAAACAACGGAGGCGACAAAAAAATGAAGAAGAGGTGACAGCTATTTGGTGTCTTCTGAGGTATACATATATAATACAAATTATGATGAGAAGAAGAGAAGGCTGGAAATGATCCAGACAGCACATTAATTCTGATCTCTTGTTCTGATGCTTTGCAGTCATTAACAGCTAAATTAAGAACATGTTAGATTCGTGAAAACGAATAAATCTGAATGACAGACAGTCCGTCTTCAGTCCAGAACAATGCACTTTAAGAGTTTACTTTTCAGATCGAAACTTCGGAAATATTTATGAATACCAAATGAATCATGGTCTCTTTTTGTCTCGATTACAGTAGGAGAGGAAGGATGTTTTGAGATACTCTTCCTGTTTATAGTATGTTGTTAATAGTTGTATCTTCTATTTATATTCATTGAAATGATCTTCGAGCCATTAAATTTTTATGAAAATTAAATAGAGTATGACCGAGTGTATGACCTCCTTTTCTCTATGAAAAAGAAGAGACTAGTCTTCCACTAAAACATCATAGAATTGAATGGAAGTTTGCTGTCTGGAACAGCTATTTTCAAATCTGAATGAGTTCTGAGAAAACTGAATCCAAAAGCAGAGAATTCATGAAAACAAAAATAATGAACAAAGAAATAAAAGCTATTCTTCTTTTTTCATTTCAATCTCAACATGGAAAAGAGCGGAAAAGACAAGAAAGATGATATTCTCTCTTGGCATCTAAAAACGCCTTTTTCGATTCAGAAGGTTGATTTCCTTCGTGGATTGCGTGTTTGATGAAAAGATAATCAGGAAAAGAGGAGGACTTTCGAAAGTAAACAGGGATTGAAAAAAACGTCATTTGACTGAAAGAAACTTTGAAAACCTTTCATATTTTTAAAGACCCCAAAGGTCTCTTTTTGCCTTTCAAAAGAATTCATACTCCATTCAGAATGGACAGAATCACTTTAAAATGCTTTTTAAAAAGTATGAGAACAGCTCAAAAGTCTCAAAAAGAAGCAGAAGAAGAAGAAGAAGAGTCAAAACTGAAACGAGAAACGATTGAACTTCCGTCCGAATGTGCATACAGAATGAGGCACCTCCCCCACACCCAAATTCTGGTTTTTCTCTCGTTTTTCCATCGAGTTTTTCATGGTGACGCAGGTGGTTTTCGAGACGTAAACTATCAAGGATTTAGCTCTAGAATGTTTCGTTTTAAGTCATTTTTTTATTTTTTCCGTTCGAATTGAACAAGAAAAAGAAGAAGAGAGCAAATCACTATTTCTGGAATCAAGAAATTCTAGACTAACATAAGCAGGTTAAAAAATTTGTTTCCTATTCATAAATCTAATCTCTGAGCAACTAAACTTCATATTCAGAAACGTAAGGTATTGTAAACAATCCTAGTTGCTCTCAATCTCTGGAGTATTAGTCAATACTTTTGATCGTGTTCAGATACGGTGATGACGAAGTAAAACGTCATCTCTCACTGTCTGAAGACTCCTGATTAGTCAATGATCACTATACTCAAAACACAAAATCTTCAATTTCTCATATTCCCAAAGAAATAATATTATGAATCAAAGTACTGTTGCAAAATGACTCCGTTGAGTAGATATTCGAGGTGTGAGAAGGCAAAGCATATCTTGGAAATCCTCGAAGATTCTTCTCTTTCTCTTTTTTCTGGAAAGAATAGAAACCTGAGAATGTGTTTATGTATTCTCTCTCTGGAGGCAGCTTTAATGAACGAGAGGACGGCCTTAGAATAAAAGACAACGGGAATATTGTCAAAAGACAACGCAACCTCCCAGATTTTCTTCGTTTTTTACTTTTTCTATCTTACTTTCACAGACATGTTTGGCAAATAGAGCCCAAGAATTAATTGGAGAAATCTACAAATAAGGAGGGAAAAAGGTGTTTGGTCTACATGGAAGAGTTTATATTTCTAATGTCTACACATTGTTTCAATTGTTTCAGGATGAAAAGTTTTCGGTTGTTTTTCAAAAAAAAACCATGAAATGGAGGGGGAGGATCGAGAGGAAATTGAAAATTGACGAGAATCTAATTCGAACCGCAAACAAAATTGGCAGCAGCTTTTTTGTGGCAAACTCTCTCTCTCTCTCTCTCTCTCTCTCTCTCTCTCTCTCCCAACACTTGGACCGCCCTATCTGGTGTGGACAGAAAAATTGAAAGGACTTCCCAAGAGGGTAATCAATCGGATAGTCACAAGTAAAAGAAATAGAATGTTCTTAATTAGGACATAGTAAACAACTAGAAGAATGTGAAGCTTGCTGAGAATATCTGGAAAGTCGACTGACGGGCTCCTCGTCACGGGGAGGATGATGACCAACTAATTTTAGAATTCAACGACAGAAAGGGAAAACTAACATGAGTTAATCTTTTGATTTTAGATGCTAACTAGAGTCGTCGGCTCTAAATTCTTTTATTCTAAATAACAAACTTTGAAATAGAACATCTGTAAATAGTGAGTCAGGTCCGAATTGTTTTTCTGAAATCCTCTTTATGACGATTTCTGGAGTTGAAAAGACGAAAGGTAGAGAATAATGAAGTGATTAACCTCTTTCGAAGAAGTCACCTCACGAGATACTAGAAATGTTGTTATTTACAAACCATTAAGTAATATCTCGATAGACTCCGTACACATCTGATGTCCATCTTTCTCTCATCCTGCTTCTGACTATAATTGCCACGATTATAAGAAAAAAACAGATGAAAAAGTGGCAAAATACGTCTCTTTTATTGTCACTTCTATCCTCCGTTTTGGTAAGAAGAAATTCAATTTCTCAGCCGGACCCATAGATGTCTTAAACACAAAACATGACAAAAAGTGTTCCAGAGATGTCACAAGGAATGAAGAAACACGAAGAAAAGAGACAGATCCCACGGAATGAGCAACGATGAAAATGGAGATTTTTCTAAAAGAAGATGCTTCGCTCATTGTAGTTCTAATACTTCAAATCACGCAAAGAAGCCTTTCGTCTCGAGTACATTAGTTTGATTAACACACACAAAAACATAGGAAACACGGAAGAGAAAAGTGATTTTGTCAAAAGAAGAACGAGAAACAAAAAGACAACATAACTTAAAATGGAAATTGAATTCTCAGAAATGCGAACGTGCTTTCTTGTCTTTGATGCCCGCGGGCTATAAAATGACAAAACTGACGGACAGAATGATTATGATGGATTCGAGAGGAGAAATGGAAAGAAGCGAATAGAGGAAGAGAGAAAAATAAACTCTGCGCTTCTGATTTTAATTATAACTAACAATTAAAAAAAAGAAAAACACTTAGATGAAATTGTGAACTTTTATCGAGTTGAAACGTTTTTAGAAATTAATTACTTCCTGAGTTCAAAACTCCTCTTTCGGAGAATCTACTAAGGAAAGTTCAATATTTGAAAGGAAAAGAATCATTTTTGACAAGGAAAGATATAACTCTTTTAGAGATTCCATTTCAAACATCTACTCAAAAAAGAAGAAGAATAAGTAAATGCAGACAACGCATGTCAGAGTACATCAAATCAGATCTACAATTGACTTGATTTGGCGTGCGACCAAAAAATGCAAAAGAATATGAGAAATTGTTCATCAAAGGAAAAGTACCACATGATTTCTTCCATCATTTCTCCCTCTTTCTCTCGGCGCAACAATTCTGGGGAAATGTAATTCAATTTCTCTGTTCTATTTTTGACTGAAAGACTAAAGTAATCCAAAAAGTTTAAAAAGAGAGAGAGATGAATGAACCTCAAGAAGAACTGGGGTGTCACAAAAAAGTTGGGAGCATTTTGCATGAGTCGAGGCCCCAAAGTTCTCGCATTCATTTCCACAGAGCCTTCGAGTTGAATGTCGATAGACGGCAGTCCAATTACGACACAGCAAGGGAAAACAATTGGGGAGATATGAAAAAAAAGAACTTTCCGGACCGGAAATGGTGAATTTCCGGAGAATATAAAGTGGAATGTGATTGAATATGTTTGAAGAGATACAGATAGAAAATGGGTTTGAAAGAATATTGGTAATGAGAATTCTATCCGTTGTATAGTCACTGAATCATTTCTGAGTATTGAAATGTATGAATGTTTGGTGCTCTTTCGATGAAAAAAGGAAAAATGCTCTGGATGAATAGAAATCCGTTTGGAATGAGATTTCGTGGTTTCATCATGAATTCAAATTTATATTACATACTGAGTCAGAAATAATACGAAATTGTAGTTTTTGTACTGAAAATGTGATCCCTCATGCTCTTTTGGAACGAGAGAAGAATCATAAAATCAAAGTATATGCATAGAGCAAAGAAACTCAACATGTCAAAATGAAAAGGAGAATATTTATGAGGAGATCAGATCGAGAGAATACCGTAGGAGTCTAGAACTTAAAGTTCTCTTAGTTTCATCGAGTACTCAAAACAAATAAAACTTGAAATTTATTTTTTGATGAAGAAATGTTTATGCAAATCTCATGGAACTAGAACACTAAAAACTATAGATTCTCGGGTGATCTACTGTGGTATGAAACCAAATAAAAATGCAAGTTACATGATGAAAAACAAGTAAACCAAACTAGTATCTATTCTAAATAAACACAAATCCGGTTTATGAGCTCTTCATTTGCTTCAAATTTAGTGAAAGGATATGCCTGGCACCGTGTCCAGAAATACGACGACGGCGACGACGACGACGAGTCCAATAATTATCATCTCTTTGGACGCCGAGAAGGACCACGAAAAGATGAAAATCCCTCCTGGAAGACATCAAAAACCAGTCGGGAGGCCGCTTATTACTATGCAAATCGGCTTACTCATCATCACTCACTCAACTTTGAACTTTTCATTGAAGCATATGACTGGATGGACGAGAAAAGTTGAAAAAATGGAAACATTTGAGGATGATCGGGGGCGGCAAGGTGATAAGAGCTGCCTCAAGTGGCTATCAACGGAGCAGATGCACTCGAAAGTGTACCGAGGGAACGTTCAACGCAAGGAGTTTGAAAAAGTATCAAGTTTATTGTGGAAAAGTTTTGCAAAAAGTTACGGGATCGTACACATAATCAAATAAAAAAGGCAGTCTTGTGAATGGTTTCCGGAATGAACATCTTATTCGTCTTTCTCATCTCCTTCTGGTTCTTCGGTTCCTTCTGGCTCGCTCTCACTGTCTTCTTCGGAAGAATCAAATCTTTTCTTGGCGGCATCACTCTCGAGTTTATCGATTGTTTGGTACTGAAATTTAGGAGAATGATAAGCCTCCGTGCATTTTAAGTAAACTCACGTCCTTTACGAGGAACTCATTGACGTCATCCAATGGGAAGATGACATGAATATCGCTATCGGAATAGAACTCGACGGCATAAGTGGTTTCGAGTTTGTTTTCCTGAAATATGATTTTCATTGAAATACTATTACACTAACCTAATTTTTTCAGCTTGACAAAAAAGAATGAAAATTCAGATAAGGACTAGTATTTTTATACGTTTTAACTCACAGAAATATACTTTCTGATTGTGGAGTAAGTGAACCAAATGAGAGCAAGGAATGACAAAGATCCTCCAGTAGATGGCTGAACAGCTTGAACAGCTCTTTCGACTTTTGGCAAGACAAGCTTTTCAAATCCATTTTCAACGAGATCCTTGGCGTATTTTTCGTCATGAAAATCTTTTCCATCAGCTCCAAACACGACTCCAACAGCAGACTGGAGGAAGTGAGAGTCCGTAGTTTCCGGGTTATCATAATAGATACCGAAGAATGTAGATGGGGCTGGACTAGATGACAACAATTGTTTTGCTTGTCCGATTATTTCCATCACATTTTGATATGGACCGAGATGGTATTTGTAGTAAACCGTGAGTGGTTTCTCGAGATTCTTCGGGGCGGTAGTGACCGATGGCTCGACGGTGACGAAGAAGCCATTTTTGCGGAGAGTGAGGAAGATGTAGACAGCCGCAGCCAGAAGTATCGCGATAAAAGCGAGTTCGAACATAGTTTTCGGCTGAAAAATTAAATGTTTTATATAACCTATCATGACAGTAAGCAACAAAACAACATTTATCGAAACAGGAACACACATGTTGAAGAAATGATAGAGAGGATGGGTGTGTTCTGTCGCTTTATTTTTCGACATAGAGAGAATGAAACAAAACAAAGAAATTTTGAAAAGAAACGTTGCAATGACGGGGAAGAGTATAACAGCTATGATCGTCACTATTTGCCAAGGACAGATGTACATTTTTAGAAACGCCGTTTACCATTGAAGTCTACTTCTAGCGCTGGGGAGGTCAGATTTCAATGTAAGAAGAAAAGGTCAGCTGAGAAAGCGTGCAATGCAATTCTGTTTGAAATTCAGTCAATCGCTTTTTGGCATGCGCCACGCAGATACTGTTTGTGCTTGGAAATTTTATTTCTAAATATTACGAAACAAAATTTTCGAAGTTTTTCGTTGATTTCAATTGCATTGTTGATGTTCGCTATAATTTTATTCTATGATGAACGATTTGTATTTCATCAGGAGATGAAAAGCTGTATAAAAAATTCAGGGTTTATACTTTCGAATAAAATCCCATTTTTGAAACTTGAAAAACTGAATAAAAGGTGTCACAATATCTGGTTAAGACGCGAGTAAGGAGAACAACTGCGACAAATGAACAAATGGGGTCGCAAAGACAGAACTAAAAAAAACCAAAACAGCGAGAGACAGTGGCTGGCGACCGACACAAACATTGATGTTTACAAAATCGTCGCTTAGTTTTTCATCTCTCTCGGAGAGAAACAGACATTGAAATTTCATCAAAATGCGTTGTAAATCGTAAAAATAGCAAGAAGACGGATGGGAAGCGGAAAAATGAAGGGATGCGGAAAACATGCACAGGAAAACGAACTTGTGTGGCGCAAGACGATGATCAGCTGACAAAAAAGCGCGCGCCAAGAAAGTTGTATCGACGAAGAGTCGCAGACGAAGAAGAGTAAAGTGGTATGGTAAAGCACACAGACAGAGAGTATTTGAAGAAGTACTGTAAGATGTGTATATTGAAATCTAGTTTGGCAGCTACTAAAGACAACTCACCGACGTTATCGAGCTGTGAAATCTTTCAAGTTACCAGAGTGTTTGTTTTATTGAAGAGAGTAAAGAGAGTACTCGTTTGTGTGTATCAGATCAGTTCAATTTTCTATATATACAGAGAGACCAGCAGCAAACAGGTATAATGTGATGATTAACGTTTGATATTGCTCATATTCAAAGAAGATAAAAGGCACATTGATGTGAATCTAAAAGCCGATCATATAATTTAGAATGAATAACATCAAAGTTATACCGGGGACAAAGAGCCACTATGAAAGTAATCATCTGTGAATACCAAAATCTTGAATCTGCGATTGCATGAATTGGCATCCAAACAGGTGGATCCGGAATCATAAGAGCTCCAGCAGTCAAGCATTCAGTAAAAAAGAATGCAAAGTTCAGAACAATGAAAAATGAAAACAGAAGAACAAGACGCCAGTGCCAATAACGAACTTGAAGTGCCAAATGACCAGAATTGACGAGAATTGAACTAGTCGCGATGTAGAAACCCATTTCCCAGAGACTCACTTCTGATCCGTAGAGAGTCTTAAAAAAGATGTTATAGAGAATGATACTAAAAAGGAAAGCATACCAAATGAGCGACATAATAGATAACAGCAGCTTGATAGATTCCATCAGCCACATCAATGAAAAAGTGTTTCCATGTGTACAAAAGGTTCTCTCTTCCGATCACGTAACGCTCTGGTTTATTCATTAATGTTTCATCATCATAATCTTGATCTAGAACACCAACGACAACTGGTTGAACACTTGTGAAAATGATTGGATATGTGACACCCCAAATAGGATCTACGATATTTGTTCCAGACGCTCCGTTATAAAATTGATAATAGAAAATTATAAAAACTGCATTCTGAAATTGGTAGCCGTGTTTTCAAGTCAAAAACTTATTGAACTAACCGCATTTTTATATAAAAAATACAGGAAAGTATTTGCAAGACGATAGTAGTTCCAATGTCCATGAACCAATAGTAATCGAGACAGAAATTTGAATCGAGCAATTGCAAAATCACATGCCATTGCTGCTTGTAATCCTTCTTTTCCAGCTATTCCAATACCAACATGAGCCGCCTGAATCATCGGAACGTCGTTTGCTCCATCTCCAATCGCAAGAACATTCCCTTTGATCTTTTTCTTTACAGTATTCACAATTGTTGCTTTTTCTGAAGGTGTCATCCGATAACATAACACTGTTTTTGCTCTGTAATGACAAATAAATACGAGAATCAAGCCGATGTTCTACTTTTTCAATGCTTCTATCAAAAACGGGTTTCCATCTTGTGCCAATCGAATCGCTGCTGGTGACATAATGATATTCAATCCAGCTGATTCACTTGCCACTTCTGCGTCTCCTTCATTCTCGATTACTCTAAAATTTCAATCATCATTTGAGTGATCTACTGATGAGATTACTTCAATGGTCTTTGCGGATGAAACAATCCACTTGAAGTGGCTATATTCTGAGCGGTTTCCAATTTATCCCCTGTCAACACCCACACTTGTATTCCAGCATTTCTCAATGAACACAAAGTTTCAGAAACTCCATCTTGTAATCGATCTTCTATTCCAGTTACTCCTGATAATTTCAAGTTTTTTTCCAGCTCATCTGCTTTTTCGGATAACATTTTCTCTCTTTCGGATGATGCATCTTCCATTAGCTGAAGAAAAAGATATTTCTATTAACTGGAGTTCTTACTCTTACAAATTTATAAGAATGTAAGAAATCATCAAATTCCTCTTGTGAAATGTATTTCATAGCAAAACATAGTGTTCTCAGTCCTTTCTTTGCATACTCATCCAAATGTGACTTAATTGATTTCACTCGACTATCTTCTGAGTGTTGGGAAGATAATCTAAATTGAGATATATAATCTTGAGGAATCGAATGATGTTTACACCTCGGAATAATAGCCGAATCTGCTCCTTTACAATACATTAAAGGTCCTTTCGGAGAATTCACAATCACTGACATTCGTTTTCTTGTTGCATCAAACGGAAGAGTTAGGAGTAGTTCATACCGTTTTTCCGATTTCTCTGGTGTTGAAATAGTGACACTAGTTGCTGCTCTCTCCAAAAGAACGTAATTGTACAGAGCTGCTCCTTCAATTAGAGCCAATTCATCCGGACTTTCGGCTTCATATGGATTCATTGCTTGTTGTTTAAATGAGATTAATCGCTTCCGGACAGGTATTCTGCAAGGGAACGTATCTTTTTGACTCTATCGCTAACTCTTCTTACATATCGGAAATAGGTCTCAAAATGCTTCTTCGAACTACAGTAGATAGTTTTCTAGAGAATGAGGAAAGTGATGAAAGTGGCCTCAATATAGGAGAAGTCGGAGTCGGAGTTTCAGGTGAATCTCGTGAAGTGGGTGACAACTCAAGTATTGGGGATTCTGATGGAGTGTCTTCTTCGACAATTACTGTCAGTCTGTCATCAAACTGAATTGTTGTCGGTAGTCCCAACCTGAAACAATTCAATAAAAATATCAGTTTTAAACGTGAGAATTTAATATTTTAATCCGTTATCATACGAAGATCTGGAACAAAGATCTAGGGTATTGATAAGAAATCAGTATAAAACGGAAATCATCCAACAAAATCTCAAGAGTTTCCAACTCCTTCAACAAATTGCCATGGCTCAATCCGTCCCACCAGGAGACATCCAAACCCAACCCAACGCCAAGATTGTGTTCAATGCCCCGTACGACGACAAGCACACCTACCACATCAAGGTGATCAACTCGTCTGCTCGCCGCATTGGATACGGTATCAAGACAACCAACATGAAGCGTCTCGGAGTTGATCCACCATGTGGAGTTCTCGACCCAAAGGAAGCTGTCCTTCTTGCCGTTTCTTGCGATGCTTTCGCTTTCGGACAAGAGGTATTTATTCAAAAAAGAATAGGCTTCATCTCTTTCTTTTTATTTTCAGGACACCAATAACGACCGTATCACCGTTGAATGGACCAACACTCCAGATGGAGCTGCCAAGCAATTCCGTCGTGAATGGTTCCAGGGAGACGGTATGGTTCGTCGCAAGAATCTTCCAATCGAGTATAACCCATAGAGAAATAAATAATTTTTCCTCTATTTGTTTTGTTTTCTTCACACTTACATATCGGGTCTTGATAAGTCGTCTTCAGTTGGTTCTTTTCCAATTGCAGCTAGTTTCTCTTTGTATTTCTCCTCCGTCACATCATAGAAACACGAGTTTCCTATGTTATAAACTCCTCCATCAAAGTTTCCTAATTCCAAAACATCTGTATGTGGAATTGTGTTTACAACAACTGAATTATTGAGAAGAATGTTAGCAAAAAAGTGTTTTTGAACTGGATTATGCATTGTATTGTTGATTCTCTGATATAATTCTTCGCATCTGACTGGTTTGTCAATATTCATTTTTGATCCCTCACTACCGTAATCAATCTCGTCGAAAGCACAGCTCCGAAATATCATCATATTTTCTGTTAGAGTTCCTGTTTTATCCGATAGAACATGTGTTATTGTTCCAAGTTCTTCTGGAATACTCAAAGAACGACAGTCGATTGCTCTATCCTTCAATGAAAAATATTTTAATGTTATGTTTTTTAAGAGGGAACATACTGATTTCGGATCGTATAATTGAATATCATTGCTAATGAAATAAATTTGAAGAGCTTTGATAATCTCTACTGTAATGTATAGTGAAATAGGAACCAACAATTGGTAGTTGATGAAAAATGCTCCAATTCCAATGAAACCTTCGATGAATGGTTGTGGAGTGTTTGATAAGATGAATGGAATCTGAAACTGATATTCTCTGCGTCTCTTCAACTCATGACGTCTATTATACTGTCTTGTCAACTATTCTTTTCTCTATATTTCTAATGCGCTCTATTGAACATAACATAGAGCCAGTTGAAGGAGTCTCGAATAGTTTCGCGTTTTACACAAGATGGGTAGGAAAAACAAGAAACCAGATGACTCAAATGGAATTCCACGATTGAAAAAAGACAAAAAATGCGATCGAAGCGATTTCTTGAAGAATCGGAAAAAGAAACCTTCGATGCCTTTGGATGATTTAAAAAATAGTGTTATTCTCCGAGAACGACGTCAAAAGAAAAGAGAAAAGAAAAAAGAAATGCAACGAAGACATGATGTTAGTTTTCTTTTTCTTATTCTACATCACTTTCAATTCCATTTTTAGATATCTATGGCGACTAAAAACCATTTGGAAAGATGCGCCGAGTCATTTCAGACTATGTGTATTCAAAAAACGGATACAAAAGTTTAAAAAAGATAATATAAAAAGAACCTGTTGACCAACTGGATGATCTCCAACCCAAACTGCAGAAGCAGCTGCTCCATAAACTACCATTGCCAATAGCATTATGAAACAAGCAATTATGAATCTGAAAACAAACTTCGAAATAAAAAAGTAATTTTTATCCCACTTGTTTGTCAATTTTTCGATTCCGGATGTTTTATGAGGAGCTCTTCCATTGTTCAACATCACTTTCGTATCATGACCTGCATAAACCACAATTCCTTCAACGAATGTAGTGTTTTTGATTCGTGACCCACGAAGTAACATATTTTCTTTGATAATCACGTCAGTTTGACCTTAAATGGAAGTACAGGAAACATCAATAAGTGAAAAATTACCAGGTTCATATTCAATTTTTGCTCTGATTGTATAGATACTTTTATCTGGTTTTTCACAAGTTACAACTCCGGTGAAATCTGACGGTTTGAATGTTGAATCTTTCTGAAAAAATATTGAAAATTACAGTTGAAACCTATTGCAAACCTTTGAATATTCAATTACTTTCGCAGGTACCATTCTCTGTTTCAAAGACGTCTCACCGTCCAAATTACACGTTTCAATATAACAAGTTCCACTTTCATTCGATGATCTCAACATAATCACATCAGCAGGAACGTCTTGATCGTTCGAAATATGAACGAAATCTCCGACGAGAATGTATCTCCATTCCGTTTTTCTGAATGCACCTCTATCTCTGTCCCATACATGACAAGTTTTTTCATTGATTTGATTATCGAATTTCCATCTTCTATAATCTTCGATTCCGTCTTTAATCAAAGTTGTTCCTAGTACAAAAGTGATTGGAATCAATCCAACATATCGAGTGTATGCGTCGAAAAACGGAACCCAATTCAGAATTGCAATGAATATAAAATATAAATTTGCGTATTTCGTTGAGATCTGATGCCAAATATTAAGTGGAACAAAGTTCCAAATCGTATACTTAGTTGTGGAAATTTGATTATCTGTGAAGTCTCTATAGTTGTTGAGTTCATAACGTGGAGATTCAAATAAATGATTCGGACGGATTACTCGAGATCTGAAACTCTTAATCAGAAAAGAATAAAAAAAGAAAGCTTACCCAGTCTCTCGATTGCTTCTTCCTCTGAATATAGAAATAGGATTATGAAGAGGAGCAGACGGAGGAACCCATTTGGAAGAAGATCTTCTGTGTAGATGAGTTAGTCGAGGAGTTGTCATCTTTTCATTCCCGTAAAATAGATCTTATAGGGAGAAAAGGAAAAAAGGAGAAGGGAACACAAAATGACACTTAAAAAGAGGTTAGTGTGAACTGAGTCATACTTGCCGCCCTCCCACTATACTACTGATATGGAGACACAAATCGATAAAAATGTGGAAAGCACTGCAAAATGAATAGAAATATAGACGTAATGAATATGGAAATGTGTCTCTTTCAAATTCTCGAAACTGATTCATTTGGTTTCAAAAAAATTCATTTGGTTTTTTTTTATAACGAATCGTCTCAATCTCCGAACAAGTGCGAAATACAACTGATTCACTGACAAATATTTGTGTTAGCTATGCCAATCGTTTTTCGAATCGAAGCAGTAAACATTCGTATTTCTCGTGGGAAATGGAGAAAACCGTGCCTTAGACTTCACACGATTATCATTGAAACTTTTAATCCCAAAGAAGATAACATTTGACGAATCTGAATACTGTAGCTACAGTAGGTAGACTTGATTTGGATAGATGAACAGATACAGGAATGTCATTGCCATATATTCATTCGTGTATCTTTTTCGGAAAAATTTTCGACTGATGTTGTGAAGAAACTCTTTTTTTTTTCTGAAAATTCAGCTGAAAAAGAGAATGCCAATGATGTCATTATATTATTTGGGTTCACAAATGATTCATTATTATACAGCAATAATATGTATGCGTGTAATGCTTTCTGTTACTTTTTATTGCATTATTTTAGATATTCACAATTGAACACATTTTTACCAGGGAGCAGCAATCCATAATTATAGGTGTCAGCGTTCTGAACCCCAGCCCATCTTTATATTTGTGATTTGAACTAGGCGCTCCAATTTTCGTTCAACGGGGCGCGTTTTGTCGAAAATCCCACGAAGACGCGAATCCGATTTTTATAATTCTTGCTGGGCGTCTCTTTATTAAGTTTATTTTTATGGTGTCTCTGAGCTTCTTTCTTTTAGTTATTATAGAAAAATACAAATATAATACCCTACACCCCTTAAGTATTCGCCATTTTTAGTTCATTCTTTTCTGTGTGTCCTTACGTCACTTAACGTGCATCTCCGCTAGCCCACGTTTTCTTGTGCACACCTTGTGCCACAACTCCAGTCTTAATCCAATGTATCGATTTTTCAGTTCAAAAACCAGTTATGAGCGATGTGGAGAGAATCTCATCGAATATCAAAAGTCTTATCGAAACAACAGCAGGAATAGTAAGCATAATTGTTTTTTTTTCTAATTCAAATTGTTTTTCTTTCAGACTGATTCTGTTGATACAAATCCAATAAATATTGTGCTTGAAAAATGCACTGTTGTGCTTGAGGAATTAAGAACGATTCAGATTTTAAGCGAAACACACTCGGAGGGACTAACTGATCAATTGAAACAGACGGAGAAGAGTATAACTGAGATGGAAAACTTGTTTGATAAAGTCGATAAATTGAGCACTTTCGTTCAACAAGTAAGATGATCGTTCTTTTCTCAAGCTCTCCTATTAATTTTTGTTTTCAGGCAAAAGCAGAGCTCGACAGACTTGAAAAACTCTACAATGTGGTCGATCGACAGTGATTTCTTGAATCTCCGGTTCTATTATTGTACTATTTATTCACGGGTTTTTCTATCCGTTTCTCACATTGAACAATATTTCTAGTCACATAAATTTGATTTATCATCGTATTTTACATGTCTATTTTTTGTTAATCTGTTTCAATCAGCTTCTCATATTTGAATCTATCAATTACTCCATTGTAATATTTGAAATCTGTTTCAGAAGAAATGACACAACAGACAAATCAAGACGCTTCATTAGGTGAAACAACAACACCACCAACAACGCCAGTGACAGTCAAAAAGGCGGCTCTCTGCGGGTAAGTACCACATTTTTCGCAGTAAAAAGAACATGAATACACAGAACCTGTGACTGTGATGTTGAAAAATCGACCCTTGAAGAGGAAGCTATGGCTGCCGTTCGCGAGCATGCGTTTGCTGTTAATCTCATTGGAGTGAGTGAGATGCTCCCTAGAACTCCTCAATTACTCTTCATCAATGTCACCACAGCGGAAAATCATACCCACTGCATTGAATTGACAGGTTAGATATTTAATAATTGGTAGTTATATTTTTCATTTCTAATATATACAATTTCAGTAAAAGGATGGAGAGTTGCCTCGAATCGTAACGACTGCATGAACGGTGATTTTCGTCAACTTCAAATCCATACCAAGTACTTCGAGACTCTGCATTCTCTCCTGGATGAGATCTCTCCATCATACCGGTAAAATACTCAATGTTCTTTATATACTAATAAAAGTTCAGCAAAATTTCCAGATCAAAGTTCGGAGCTAAGCTGATGTCAAAATTGAACATTCTACAAAAAGAGCAGAATGACAAAAATGAATAGATGATCCACTGGAATTGATTTCGCAAAACCTTATTTTTCCCAAACTTTGTAATTCATATGCATTCTACGTTAGAATTTTTGCTCAATTTTGCTATATACATTCTCGTCTGTTACAAATTTACGCGACCTTGCTTTGTGGAAATTCGTGGCGTCTTGCCAACCATATATATGCATATATTTCTCATTTGACAACATTCAGTTTCCATCCAAAAACTTAAATTTACTTGTGCATAAATACTTAAATTACAATTTTTAATCCTACTTTTTGTTCGGAAAACGGTTTAATTCATTCCGTTCTGTTTTTTTGTGGAATATCAATGGTACTTTATAAATGGAAAGAATTATGTTCTCTCAGATGAGGTTACGTGGGATCAACATAGTCATTGCATTTCTTCTAAGCTGTTTATTTATTTCTGCCCGTAAGTCTGAATCCTTAAGGAAAGAAAGTCCATGTTAGTTTCAGATGGACAATTGGCTGCCATGACAATTGATCTGGGAACACAGTTTCTCAAGATAGGAATAGTAAAACCAGGAATTCCTATGGATATCGCACTGAACACGGAATCAAGGAGGAAAACACCAAACGTTCTTATGATTCAAGATGGACACAGGACGTTTGCAGACGCAGCAATTGGAATGCAAGTCAGATATCCCCATCTTGTTCATGGACAACTCAACGATTTGGTTGCAAAATCATATGATCATCCGTCTTTTGAACTTTTCAAAAAAAGAAACACGTTTTACGACTTTGACGATGCACCAAGAAACGCTTCTTCCATTAACTTCAAACTAGGGTGAGGTGTTTTATAAGAATGTGTGTTTTAGTTGTTATTTATAGAGGTGAAAGCTACTCTGTTGAAGCATTGACTGCTATGATTCTGGCGAATGCTAAAAAGTTCACAGAAGAATATGCGCAAGTTGTTGAGATTAAAGACGCCGTAATCACTGTTCCGGTTTATTTCACTCCAGCTGAACGATTAGCTGTCGAACGTGCTGCTCAGATGGCTGGACTGACAGTTTTGCAACTCATGAATGATGGAACCGCAGCTGCTTTGAGTCATGGAATTTTCCGAAGAAAGGAGATAACTGAAAAACGACAAACTTTGATGATATATGATATGGGAGCTGCCAAGACAACAGCAACAATTGTTGAATTCAAACTGGTTAAAGAAAAGTATGAGAAACAACCAAAGATGACAGTACTCGGAGTAGGATACGACAGAACACTTGGAGGAATAGAAATGACCAACAGACTGAGAGATCATTTAATCGAGTTGTTTGAAAAAACATACAAACCAAAAACCAACGTCAACACCAACCGAAGAGCTTTGACAAAATTTGCGAAAGAAGCTGAGCGATTGAAGCAAGTTTTGTCTGCCAATGCTGAGCACTTCGCTCAAATTGAAAGTGCACATGAAGACATCGATGCCAAGTTAAAAGTTACTCGAGAAGATTTCAATCGTCTCATTGCTGATCTAGAACCACGATTTGGAGAGCCAATTGAACAAGCTCTCCGAATGGCTCAGATACCAATTGGTGATGTTGATCAGTTTGTTCTAATGGGAGCTGGTACAAGAGTTCCGAAAGTGCAGGAAGCCGTGCAAAAAACAATTGGAGAGTGAGTAAACGGGAAACGTTATCGCGGGCAGTAGTATCTAGACCACAGTTGTCTCTCCTCTTTCTGACTCTCAGTGGTGTAGTGGTAACACTCGTGTCGATCGAAATACTCGATGCGAGTTCGCCCCCACCAACTGCGTCTCTCCAACCCGAACAAATCGCAACTTGTTGCTATGGTCAGTTCGACTGTTAGAGACGCGATATGAGAAAATTGGCGATTTCGCTAACACCGAGTCCTATGACCGGAGTTTGATAGTAGGCCGCTGAACAATTTTGCTTTTTACAGGAAGGAGATCGGAAAGTTCTTGAACACGGATGAGGCCATAGCTATGGGAGCTCTTTTCCAAGCAGCACACCTTAGTAAGGGTTTCAAAGTCAAACCGTTCAACGTCGAAGAAAAATTATTGTTCCCAGTGGAAGTTCATTTCGTCAGCAAAACAAAGGATGAGAAAACAGGAGAACTCGTTGAAGAGAAAAATGTTGTCAAAACACTTTTCGCTGCCAATTCCGTTTATCCAACAAATCCAAAAACAATATCCTTGACTTCATACTCTGATGATTTTACAATTTCTTTGAAATATGGTAATATTGAAAGTCTGACGAAAAAGCAAATCCGGGAAATTGGTCATTTGCTCGACAATTTCATCGATGTTGAAATAAGCGGATTGAGTGAAGCTTTGAAGAATCGATCAAGCGAGGAATCTGAGTTTAAAGGTGTCAAAGTGAGTTTTCTGGTTGATGCATCTGGGATAGTACGAATCAGAAGAGCCGAAGCGTTGTTTGAACTGAAAAGTGGAATTGTCGGATGTAAGTTTTTATCCACAGTGCGTTAACCACATGCTTAATTTTCAGCGATAGCCAGTAAGCTTAGTGGTCTTTTCTCGTCGAAAACGGAAGAAGGCGAACCAACAACCGACGATACTGCTGAAACTGTTACAAACGGGGAAAAGACGGAAGAGAAGGAGACACTGAAAGTAGAAGAACCATCTCCAGAATCAAAACCATCCACGAATGCGACTGCAGACAAAATCCCAAACGCTAACGAAACAGAAGAAGCAGTTGTCTCTGGAAACAAAACTGAACAAAAAGAGAAAAAGAAAGAACTGCCTTCAATTGTCAGGTTCCGTGTCATCAACAAATATCCTTCTGCATACGTTCCGAATCGCTACGATGTGAACGTAGAAAAACAACGAATGATGTCGTTCGCCGAGAAAGAAAGATTAGCGGCAGAGAGAGCAGCTGCAGAAAACGAACTAGAATCGTTCAGTTTCGAGTGTTCACAATACTTGGAAGAGAGTGAATTCACTGATTTCACATCAGACGAAGAGAAAGAAAAACTGGACTCATCAGTGAAAAGAATTCGCGCTTGGCTAGAGGATGAAGTAACAAAGGATACACCCACCAAGGAATTTACGGATAACTTACTCGAACTCAAAAACGTCGTGAGAACTGTGAAAAGAAGGCAAGAGCTCGATAAAACAGTGCCAGAGAAAATGAAAAGTTTGGAGTCACTTCTCGAGACCACGTTGTCATTGACTACATTGGGTAACAATGTGGATGAAGAAAAAGCTCTTTTCAAAAAGGTTTGTATTTTTGAAGATAATATCCAAATTGAAAATATTACTTTCTAGGAAGATCGTGACGCTTTGAGAGCAAAATTGGACAAATTAAAAATCTGGGTCGAAGATGTGCGGAAACATTTGGATACAAAGAAGAAAACTGATGATTTCAATTTCACTGGCAAAGACATTGATACAAAGGTTCGTGGTCAAATTATTCACATTCAAAATTAAAAAAAATTTTCTAGATCAAGAATTTGAATCGCGAAGTGGATCGCTTCATGAAAAAAATGAAGAAGATCACAACACTAGAAGATCTCGAAAAAGGTGGAAAAATTGATATCGACGATATCGCTGCAGAAGCTGAAAAGAAGAAATCTTCAAATAAGCAGCAAGCAAAGAGTGATAAACCAACCAATTCGGAATCTCTAAACGAATCGGAGCCATCGACGAAAACGGAGCTTTAGTTTTATCAGTTTTTTTCTCTTAGCATTCTTTTTCAACGGGATTTTTTGTTTATTTGGTTATTACTTGTTCTTTTACTCGTCATTTGCCAATGCTTTTAAATTTATTTATTAACATCCAAATGTGATATTGTGGTGATTTGATGGTTGTCTTTTAGATTTTTGTTTAATTAATGTTTTAATAAAGCTGTTTCAATTGCAAAATGTATTTCTCGGAACACAAATACGTATTGGACAACAGAACCTTCGTATGCGTATTTATATCTTCCAATAGTTGAGTTTTTCTTTATATTTATTTTCATTTATTTGTAAACTCGTACATCTAGTTTTAAAGGCGCACAGGGAAAGGCTGTCGGGTCTCGCAGCGATTGCGCGTATTTCTACTCGCTCCTTTCTCACGTTTTTTATCTCTTCAAAATTGTTTTTGCATCAGAAAAAGTTAGAGTTAGTTTCATTAGAATTTCAAGCTTGAAATTTTTCTATATAGTCTTCTGTTTTTTGGCTGCTGACAATTTCTGGTTTAACCTGTTTTCACTCACGAAGCAGTAAAGAAAATAATGTTTCTTCCTTAATTTTTCGCTCAACAAAGTTTTTCGATCAGAATCTCAAAAGGAAATTGTTGGTTCAGTTTTACTAACCCGCTCCAATCCTCAGTTTTGGACTAGGCACCGTCGACATTTGTTTGCATCATTCATTTTGCAATTTTCATTTTTCAGCAATATGGCGAAACAAGGGCAGGAAGCGATGAAAAAAGCTCTTCAAAATGCGCGTGGAGCAGGAGTTGGGCTTGGACTCGTCGCTGCAGCTGGTGCAGCTGTTTATGGAATCTCGCAATCAATGTTCACCGGTTCGAATTAACAACTCAATTTCAGTGTTAATCAATTAAAATTTTCCAGTTGAGGCCGGACACCGAGCCATCATGTTCAACAGAATTGGTGGACTTTCAACTGATCTTTACAAAGAAGGGCTTCATTTCAGAATTCCGTGGTTCCAATACCCAATCATCTATGATATCCGTGCCAGACCAAATCAGGTAAAACGTCTCATTGCTCTTCCAATTAAACACATATGTTTAAGATTCGCTCTCCAACCGGATCGAAAGATTTGCAAATGGTTAACATCGGTCTTCGTGTTCTTTCTAGACCAAACTCGGATCAACTTGTTCACATCTACAGAACTCTCGGACAAAACTGGGAAGAACGTGTTCTTCCATCAATCTGCAATGAAGTCCTCAAAGGAGTTGTTGCAAAATTCAATGCTTCGCAACTTATCACTCAACGTCAGCAAGTAATTTTCATCTCGCAGCGAAATTAATTAATCCTTGACTTTAAAGGTATCAATGCTGATTCGCAAAGCACTGATGGAGCGTGCGCTCGACTTCAATATCATCCTCGACGATGTTTCACTCACGGAGCTGGCTTTCTCCCCACAATATTCCGCAGCCGTTGAAGCCAAACAAGTTGCTGCTCAAGAAGCCCAGAGAGCTTCTTTCTATGTCGAACGCGCTAAACAGCAAAAACAAGAGAAGATCGTCCAAGCCGAAGGAGAAGCTGAATCAGCGAAACTTCTTGGAGAGGCTATGAAGAATGACCCAGGATTTTTGAAACTTAGAAAGATCCGTGCTGCTCAAAAAATCGCTCGAATCGTTTCTGAGTCTGGAAACAAGACCTACCTTCCAACTGGAGGATTGATGTTGAACATTGCTGACAACGACTACCTGAACGTTTCCGACAAGAGACGCTAAACAGTCATTCCTGAACCTGATCTGACCGAATGGATGAGTAATTGAACACTGGAAACAGGCAGTTTTTCTTTGTCTTTGTTTAGTGCGTTTTTCTGGTTTTTTAAAGTTTTGTTTCATAGTAGAGTAGATTTCATCCACAATTTGTTATTGTTTTGTTTGAAATAATTATATCCGATAATGAAAGTTCAAAAAATGTCTTCATTTCGTTTCTTGGATTCTATTTTCATTATTGTACTGTTTTCGCTAGGTATATTACATACAACACCGGTTCAACAAAAAGGCTGGACGGTAAAATATAGGAGAGTAATAATTTAAGTGGCAAGGACTAGAATTGAGTTGGTTGGCATTGAAAGAGCAGAGTTTGAGTTTGACTTCTAAACAGCAGCAAGTTGACGTTCCAAGTTCTCTCTGAAGCATTGCTTGATATCATTGAGTACAGACCAGCAAGGAAGCATTGAAACATCGGCCTGAAAGAAAAACTTAAAATTATGAGAAATTTCATATCCATTACCTGGAATGTAACTCCGGGTTTCATATTACAGAATCCAAGGCATTTCTTTCCTGCGGACGTCCTATCAACTTCTCTATCTAGACAGCATTCTGTATGATCATCGTTGTCAGCAGCACATTGCATGAGATCAAGACCATGATGTTGTGGGCATGGATCAGTTCCAAGGAACATTCCAGTTAATGTTTTCTTCGAGAGAACATCAAAACTACAAATACGCTCGCATGAATTGTGAACTTTACGTCCTTTACAGCATTGAAGAAACTTCTCACTGGCAGTCTGAAATGTTCTTGAATAATTACATTCTTTGTTTCTTTACTAACTCTTGGCTTTGAAACGGCAATAACTGGAGCTGGCTGTGGAGCCAAATGACTTTTTGGTGCAGCTGGACGTGGTGCTGGTCGAGTAGCTATAAAATCGAGATATTTATAAAGTTCATTGAAGTCAGACGACTACCAGGTTGTGGTTGTGGAACTGGACGACGAGTTTGTGGCCTAACTGGAGCTGGACGTGTCAATTGTTGTTGTGGACGGACGACACGTGGCTGTTGGTGTTGCTGAAATAATATATTGAATTTATATTATCATTTATATTCGATTATAAATACCTCAACTGGTTTCACGAAAGAATGTTGTTGTGGAGGAGAAATAACAGCGGCAACAGCTGGTTGGGATGTACGTGGAAGATTAGCAGAACTCGAATGAACATTTCCACCAACTGATTGAACACGTATTTTCGATGCCTGAATATTAAATCATACTGACTATGAGTCTTCAAGAATCATAACAGTTTAGAAAGAAACCATAAAAGAAACAAGGACGACAAAAGGAAAGAAACCATAAATGAATACCTGAGGTCTTGTTCTTTGAGTATCCTCAAAATATGCAGATCTGTGTCCATCGACGATTATTTCGTCTGGTCTGTACGAAGGATTCTGGAGAACGGTTAAAATTGTTACTTTGAACTAATCAAACAAAAATGAGGACCTTTGGACGTGGAGGATCTACATTGTAAAGTGACTTCAGAGTTGGAATGAATCGAGCTGGAGGAGGTGGAACACGAATCTGTAATGGGGATGAGAATAGACATGGACATATAGAAGTAAGTGATTCAAGTGGAAAATAGAGGAATGAACATGCGAAATGTACATACAAGTGGTGCCTGAGTCTGTGCTGGAGGTGCCGGAGGTGGTGGTGGTTGGGCGAGCAGAGTGATCTGCAACAAATCAAAAATGGAAAAAAGGAGAAATATAAAAGGAATAAGTCACCAACAGAATAGTGCAATCAAAAAGATATGACCATAAAAGACCTTATTATGCAAAAATCCTAGAATTCCAATCCTGATTCAGAAACCAAATCCCTTGTTAATCATAAATATTTAAATATCAATCGATCTGATCATCAGTCAACTTTTCTCATTTTCATCACGTACCTTTTCTTGATTTTGAGTGAAAGAATTCGGTTGCTCGCGGAACAATTTGTTGTCAAAATCGACTTGTTGAACACTTCTCGCAGTGTTCACATGTTGGAATGCCACATCTGGTACCTTTGGTTGAAGTGGTTTCTGATGATATCTTGGAATATCAGCTGGTTGAACCATAACTGGAGTCTGTTGAGATGGAACATATTGCTGTGCTTGATAAGCCTCTGGTGGTGGTGGTGGAGCTTGTGGAATGATTACAGTTTGAGAATAAATTGGTGGAGGGGCAGGTGGTGGCTGTTGTTGATATTGAAGAGGTTGTGCTACTTGCTGTTGTTGTTGATATTGTACTGGTTGCTGCTGTTGTTGTGGTGCTTGTTGTGGTTGGAAATATTGTGGTTGTTGTGGTTGATATTGCTGTGGAAACTGTTGTTGTTGTGGTTGTTGAACTGGAAATTGTTGATACGGCTGTTGTTGATGATATTGTTGTGGTTGCTGGAATTGCTGTGGCTGTTGGAATTGTTGGAAGTTATTGTAGCTGTTATATTGTTGTTGTTGCGGCCATTCGTAATATTGACAATACCCTGAAATTTTCAACTTCGAATCGTCAACTTAAGGGAATATTATATGTAGAAATTCAAAGTGCGTTTTGATCATTCCGAATACGGATTCTATTATGATCAATATTCAAAGTAACATACAGACTAATCTCAAAAACTTATTTCTTCGAAAAATCTGTGATGAATCCGTAGAAGGAATGAAACTTGAGAACTCGAGCACCAACTCACCTTGTGTTGCCAATAAGGCTACAGTAGCCACGAATCGGCAGATCATAATTGTGGCAGAAATAGAGAAAATGGAAAGGTAAGAAGGTATAGACTAGGAGGACCGGATCTTAGTGGGCAGCCCAGCACTGCTAACTAAAGCCGAATGGCAACGGGGGCGTGGCCAAGACACGGAGCGAAGAAAACGAAGAAGAAGAAGAAGAAGAAGCTGTAGAAGATGAAGAAGAAGACGTCGGAAGAGAATAGAGAAAGAAGGCGTTGGTGTGGAGGAACACAGGAAAAGGTCGACAGCCCTCCGACTGTAACGGTGCGTGGGCAAGATGTGTAATTTCTAGTATAATCTAGGCGACATAGACTGGTGTGAAGCTGCTTTTGGAGAAATGAAGAGGAGAATCCAATTGTTAATTAGGGCGACTAGGTGTTGTACATCGTTATGGTCACACTTTGCATCTCTCTCTCTCTCTCTCTCTCTCTCTCTCTCTCTCTCTCTCTCTCTCTCTTCTGAAAGATCTACTACTAGTTAGTTGCGGTTTCGATTTAGATCCTCAATTTCAAGTAGTCGATTGCGTGGCATGTGTCCCTGGACTGTGTACTTTCATTTCTTTGATTTGAAAGTGAGAAAAAACGGAATGGATGAAGCGGTTAATCCGGTGAGACCTCTTTCACTTTCAAGGCGCTAACCTTTTTGATTGGCAATTGCGTGTCCCCATCACAAACAATTACATGTCTCCTCTCGAGTCATGACACTCTGACGACGCAACGTGACGAAGCGGCGCATAACAGCCAAACCCGTCTCCAGGAGAAAATGAGAAGAAGCATTGCGCAATCGTCGAGGGCACGATGCCACAGATGTTTTGGCCGGACGCCGCCGACGCCAAAAGAGGAAACGAAAGCCTTTTGAAAAAGGAAAAAAGAAAAGCAAAAGATAAATAAAAAACGAGTTCTTTTTTTCGGCAGAAGATAAATTGGATATAGAGAATAGACTGACTGTCGACTGACTTTGTATTTTCAGATGAGATATGAAACCGAAACACTAGAAGTTCAAATTACGAATTTCCGATGAATATACATTATACAGACATAGATAATAAAGAGTTTGATTCACTTGAAATCCCTTCACAACTGAAGATTATTGTAGAACTTGATCGAATTTTCATTACGCCTTGTTCTTTCTTTCTCAAGAGATCGTTCAAGGTTTTATTCAAATTTATTCGCTTTTGTAGGCTATACAAATTTTTATGGCTTGAGTTTCTAGTTTTCTAGCCATCTGTCGATCCAATCACGAATTCCAGCTTCGAGGGTTTGATAACATAAAGTCCGTTAACCTTGAGAAGAAAATTATCCAAAATGACGTATCCTAACTATTCTCTCTAGTATCATAAAGAAAAATCTGAATTCTCTGAGAATTTTTCTTGTTCTTGTTCTTCTTTTTCTTCCTCTTCTGCCGTTATTAACCTTGACGTAGTTCTCTGATTCCCATGTCCATTCCTTTTCTCTTTTTACCTCTTATCACCTCTGTCCACTTTGATTGATTTCCGAAAGAAACTCGGTTACGTAATCCGAATCGGGTTTCCTCCTCATTTCCACTTCTTTCAATTTCGATTCTCTGCCCCCTTCTCTCTGTATCTGAATGAATGAATCGTTTTAGAGATATATGTACATACAGATACACTTCTTCCATTTATATTTCCTCTTTTCTGTTATGATACTACAATTGGAGACTGATATGTAGTCGTCTACATACACACAAAACAATGAATATCATCGTAGTCAACATAAAAAAGCGGAGTGAGACTGAATGCATTACGACATTCGAAGCTGAATAAACCCGCGTAGGTGTGACATCATTAGGAAGAGTATGAAATACTGGTATAATTGAAAATGTAAGTGTTAGGTTCTGACATCTATGACAAAGTTCCTCATCAAGTGGCATGAGTACATTCAAACAACGTTTTCTCAGAAAATGTTGTCGTTGAGGTCGGCACGTATCGGAAGAAGCAAATAACGTCGCTCATCAGAAAACTCGGATGATGGAGGACGGAAAGAAGCACGAACGAACAAAAGAATGACTGCTGTTGCTGGAATTATGATGATTTATTGTCTCTGTTCTGAAACGTCTACTCACCAATAATGAAGAAACCAGGTATCAAGAAAGGAGGCATTCCTAATGTTACAGAAGTGTTTCCTGGAACGAACGGCAGAGATCTCAATTCCTTCGGCGGTTCGCAGTTTTCAGAGTTCAGATTCGTTCGGAGAAACGGACATTCGGCCGGAGGACAAACGAATCTATCGAATCCAACTGATAACTGATCTGTTATAGTTTTCGCTGTAACTGGTTCAAACAATCCTCTCCAGATTTGTTTTGCTGCTATATCATGAGCAATCGTCGAAAGATGGAAGCAATCGAGTGCCAGTAGTCCAACATTCGATTGATTTCCAAGCAGAGGAATCGATTTCAAATCCATTGCTGGAGCTATAACGACTGTGATTCTATTCGAATTCTTTAACTTCTCGTTGAACTCATTGACCACTTTTTTCAATTGATCATCAAATTGTTTTTTGATTTTTTGATATTCCCCTTTGTCCAATTCGAATATGCATGAACATGTTTTTCTGAAAAATCTTGATCGGATAGGAAATCATATTCTTCGTGGTCAAACCTGTGGGATAATTCACAAAAAGGACTTGCTCCATGAGCTTGAGTGTGAATTTGAACGTTGATCGGAGGCATTATATTTACAAATACATTCGGAATACTGGATTCGATAATAGATAACGATTTTCTTATTGATTCTCCAAATGTCTCTGGTCCATAAAGGGTCTGAAATACGAGGAACTATCATTGCAATAAGTGTTATTTATTACCATATTGTTGCAAATATTACACAAATCGTTATGTCCAATGAAAATATTCAAAAACTTCCAAGTTTTAAAGTTTTCCTTTCCCAGTTTTCTCTTGAGTGTTCTTGAAAGTTTTTCAGCTTGTGCGGGTAATTCATGGCTGAAAGATCCAGCAACTGCATTGTTGAAATCATAGAATTTCTGAATTCTATCGGATGAACCGCCTTTGATTCGTGGAGAAAACTGATGAAACATATCTGAAAAAAGTTTGCGATCTTGGGAATTAGATGGAAGCATACTGTAAAGAGTCGCTTGTTCACTGAGTTCAACGTCTCCTCCTGTTACAAAAGAAACACCTGGATACTGTTCTAAAATGTCAGTTATCGATAAGGATTCTGCAGCTTGTGCAACAGAAACAGAATCTCCGAGAGCAGCGACGACGTCGATTTGAGAAGGATGAAGCTGATGAACTGATGAAGGCTCTTCTAGTGAGTAACGAGAACAATTGAAATGTGGCAGACCCATTGGGTGCTCTAAACTTGTATTAATAGAACAGAATTCGATTGAAATTAACTAACTCATTGCATCCATGTATTCCTTTCGAACATTCTTCCAATCATTGAATATCTCCACCGAAATTTCTAGAATCTCATTTCGAGGAGATATAATAGAATCAACTTCGATTATAATTGACAAAAAAATAATAAACAAATAGAATCTCATTTTCTGCTGAGAATCGAAAGAAAAAAGAACGTTACCGAAAGTTGAGTGGTTTGTGTCTTAACATGTTTGAGTTTTTCAGCAAAAACGATAAGATAGTCTGTTTTGCAGTACACTCCAAAAATCATAGATAGGAGGGAGCAATTGGGGGAAAAAGAAGACATAAACAATTTAACAGATTATGTTTTTTGTGGTTTTTTAAAAAGTTTTTTTGAAAATATTGATTCATGGTTGAAATATTTTCAAAAAATTAAGAACTCCTTCCATGATTACTTTTATGGTATTATAAATAATGAACATGTTTAGAGACGATTATTACTTTTTCTTCGATTTAGAAGTTCTTTCTCGATGAGTTAGACCAGTTAGTAGTAGTTAGTAGTTCGTTACAATATAAATAAGGAAAAACTGATTTTGTCGATTACGCAAAATTGTCAATCATTTTTATGACGTCATATTCCATCCCTTGCATATTATTTCTTTGGCACCTTCCGACATTCTGCAGTCGAAGCTCATGCAAACATGAGTCACCTTTCTCTTCTTTTTCTTCTTTCCTCCGCTAGAACTGACCATCCGTGGCGAGCTGTCTATGTCTCTTAACTTTCATTTCACATGCTCCCACTATCTCACTTTCCACCTCGTTTCCAATTTCGATCGTAATACAAACAAACACACTCATACATACCTTCTCGTTTCCCCGGTGCCCGCTTGCACTTGCTTATTACAATTATTCCATTTGAACGGGAGACACGTGTTTCTTTTTTGATTCGAACTTCTAATTTCAAACTCTCAAGATAGTGTCAAGATCAACGAAACAGGCGGCGGAGAGACGTTCGCAGAACGCCGCCGTCGTTCATATAAATGCGGACGAAGATGACGATTGCTTCCATCGAATACCCTATGCCTCACTAATAGGATCACTACTATGTATTCTTGGTGTTATTCTATTTGCAATTATGATGTCATGGGCATTTAATGCAACTGCAGAGCAAACGAGACGTTCTTTAAGGATAAATGATTGGCCATGGCTTGATAAAGTTCAAGTGTTTTTTATCGTCATTGCAGTTTTAATGGGACTATTCTCCTTGTTTTTCTTATGTATCGGATTCACGGCGACTGGAGGAACAAGAGAAACTATGTATAAAGGTTCGTTTGATTTGAGTATCTTCTCTTCTTCAATTCTTGATTCCAGATGACAGTGCTCGTTGTGGAGGGAAATTCGCTTGTGTTGTTGCAATGATTTTCGATGTTCTTCTGGTAATAGAACATCTTGATTCATTCAAAAACAGTCGAAAAATTTCAGATAATTGCGTGGTTATTCATAATTTCAATAGTATCCTGGATGTGTATATTTTATTATTTTTTCAATGAACTCTGCATAGATCTTCCCGGTTATACAGATGGCGATTGCATTGATCTTCATGTTTTCTGGCCATTGGTTTCTTCTTTTGCTAATTCTGTTAGTTTTTGAAATGCGAGAGAGAATTGAGAACATATTTTGATAAGTGAATCATAAAATATTCAGAATCTTCGAATGTGCGGAGGCGATGTTCAACAGTTTTGTGCATTAACATCAACTGCATTCTCTTGGTATGTCATTGGATGGGTTGGATGTGTTCTCATTATTCTTGGAATTCTCTTATTCTTTGGAATTCATGCCTCAAATTATGCACATATTGGAAATGCCAATAGGTTTGATTTGATTTAAAACTTTTAAAGGTTTCATTTGAGGTTTTGTAGATACGTTGAACTAGGAAATCTTCGAATAGTAGATCACAGAGACACTGGAGACGATCGTGGAAGAAAAGGAGGAACAGGTGGAAAAGGTGTCCGACTTCCAGAAAAATATGAAATACAATCAACGCAATGGAGTGATTCTAGAGCAAATTATTCAATGCGGTTGGTTGATATTTAATAGTTTTGACCTGAATTTTTCAAATTCTAGAACTTCAACAAGCCGCCAAGCGGAGCATATGTCTGATTCGATAAGCCAATTCGATTATCGCAGGGATAAACGACCAAAACCGGTTTACTAATTTATCAAAAATCTCACGTTTCTAGAATTTCGAATTAAAAAATTTTCATTCGATAAACATTTGTTTATTTTTATATTATTTCTCTCAAAACTTTCAACAAACGAAATGACGTCATTGAAACGAGGTGATCAACAAATGGTACTGTAACTGAGAATTTCTCTTCCAAATGTCATGATGCATAGATAATATTCGAAGATGATACTCGTGATCAGATAATGCTTTTGCAAGTTACGAATCGATTTCCGAAACGAATGAAATTCGGATGGGAAACCAGTTTCGGGCTGATTTTGAAAGTAAATCCTTCGAAAGGAGTTATGGAATCAGGAGAAACCGTGATTATTTCATTTTCCTCCTAAAACGTTTCGAAATTATTCAGAAAGAGTTTGAAATTCAATTTCAAGGAGGTCACCTATCAGATACCGATATAATGGATTCAGATCATACAATTAAAATGTGGTGGACTCCTGCAGAAACTAGAAAACGTAGTATAGAAGTGAAAGAATCTCGATATAATCAATTTCTCAGAAAATCATTTTTCAGAATACAACATTCCAAATTCCAATTATATTTGCAGTTCATGTTCAGCCAAAACAAGTAATGGAATATGATACACATTAGGCAAGAATGAATAAAGAGTTTTTGGAAATGAGCAAATTTGATTTTCGAATTGAAGGATTAACTGCTTCTATGAGCAATTGATTGATTTTCTTCACATCATATTCAGTCACAAACGTTTGTTTCAACCAGTTTGCTTCCTTAATTTTTAGAATTTTATAATTGAATTGAATAGGTTAATAACTCACATTCTTATTCGTCGCCGCTTTGAAGTGTTGATCAATTGGATCGTATTTAGTACCCAACCAATCAATTGTCACTTGTCCTCTTGTCTTTGCTTCTCTTTCTAATTCAACACTTGCATATAGTTCCACACTTTTTTTCAATATTTCTGGATCAATAGCGATTGAAATTGCAATGTCATCCACAAATGCGTAAATCTGTTGAGCTATATTATTGAACTCTCTAGCTTTTAAAGTGATATTGCTCAGGAAATAGGATAGATTGGTGTTTTGATGCAATGATTCTTCATAATCGACTTCTTCGTTGTACTGAAAATGAACTTTTTAGATGTGAATAACTGTAATTAGATATGATGAACTTACTACAGGTCCTTTCAGAAAACAAGTATCCCATGGAACAATAGTTGTGTGAATAGAAGAAAGAACAATTTGAGCAGCTTCTGGATCCATCAGAAAATTGAATTCGGCGGTGGAATTGTATTGAGTATTTCCTATTCCCAAATAGTTTCCGCCCATTATCACAACTTTTCTGATCCGATTCGCGAGATCTGCGTCTTTTTGTAAAGCCATTGCAATATTAGTCAATGGACCCAATCCGACCAGAACTACATCACTTGTGTTCCTTGTAAACTGAATTATTGCATCCACTGCATGCATCTTTTGAGCAGATTTGAAATCAGAAGGCAATGCTTTGGGATTTGCATCAGGAACTCCTCCGATTCCATCATATCCAAATAACTCTTCCCATACTTCAATCTTTCCTTTCGGTATCATAGAATCTTGGGCTCCAATGAATATAGGAATTGATTCTTTTCCAACTGCTCTCAAGAGACGAACAACATTTGCAGCTGATTGATTAGCAGTTACTCCTCCGTGAACCGTCGTAATTGCAAGAACTTCAACGTTTGGATGAGTCAAAGCAATCGTCAATCCACGTATATCGTCATAGACGCCATCAGTATCTGGAACTTTCATCGTACGATGACATTCTAACATGAGAAATCAACTATGGTCCCTCACCAATTATAAGTTTAACTGTAGATCGAGATGTTGATAAGACAAAAGAAATGAGAAAAAATGATTGGATAATATAAGAAATCATCTGAAAATGTTTTCAATATTAGTCTAGACGAAGGGAGAAGTATTGAAGATAAACAGAAGTTCAGACAAAAAAGATAGTAGAACAACTATTTGAGAGAGGGTTTAACACTGTTTGGGAGAAGTGTTCTTTTGAATTTTTTTCCTGTTTGCTCACTTTTCCTCTTCACACAAAAAGAGAAAATTTCGTGTAGTAAAGCCAATTTGTCGATGTGTTTACATGGCAACCAGCTGGACAAGGAATATCAAAATCTAATCAAAAAATCAGAGTATGTCAACTAAATTTTACTTTTGAAGATGGGGAAAACAGAACAAAATGAAATTCAATCTAGAATCATTTTTTGGAGTAGAGGATTCTCATGGTCTTCCTTTGACTGTATGTGCATTCCCATTGTGGCTGTACACTTTGCAAAGTAAAAATTGCACGAAAGTTTTTTCGAGAATTGATCAGTTTCAAAAACTGCGTGGTTTTTGTCGATCATTTTTCAACTTCAGTGCTATAAAACATCTGCAAAAACTGTGTTCTTTTTTCCACGGTTAACCACCGTTTCATTCAGAAAATAAGATTTGAACGTCCGCCAAAATAAACGGCGGCCGTGGCCTATGTTTCACTCCCTTCTCCTCTGGTCCCTCGCAATTTTTTCACTTTTTTCAGATCTTTGCTGTTAATTCTTTATTAATTTCACTTTTTCATTTTTGAACGTTTTTATTTTTAAAAATAATTGCGAAATTCTGATCGTTCAGTTTAAAATAAACTGCGCGACTCTTACAATTTCTCGACTTTACTTTCGTGTTTTCAGCTTCTCATGGGATTAACCAAAGATTATTTGAAATACGAGCATGCTGGCTCTTGTGGATGCGTTGGATCTACAAATGGTCAACTTGTCGCTATCGATGGACAGACTGTTGCTGTTTCGGCCAACGAATATCTCAACTTCTATAATATGAGAACAACAGAGAAGGTAATGTCACTTTTCATAACTTTCTCATGTTTACTGTTTTGAGGTCAATGAAATTATTGAATCGACAAAGCCAATCACATGCGTCAAGAAATGTGAGAACAAGCCCCTTCTTGCGATTGGATATGCAGACGGATCTGTGAAACTTTTCAATCAAGAGTTAGAAGGTAATCGAAGACCAATTGTTCTAAATACTATTGTTAGGATATTGTTTGCAGATTCTGAACCAATCATGTTTTCTGGTCATAAAAAGTCTGTAAACTGCATTGAGTTCAGTAGTGATGGACTGCTGTTTGCAACCGGAGGAAAAGACGGCGTTATTGTATTATGGGATATTCTGGCCGAAAGAGGAATGTTCCGTTTGCACGGCCACAAGGAATCAGTAACACAAATGAAGTTTGTTCGCGGAGATCGTTTCTTGATTTCCACGTAAGTTTTTTTGTGTCAATTTGATTTTTATAGTCCCACATTTTTAGCTCGAAAGATAGTCTTATCAAGTTCTGGAGTATTGCTAGTCAATCATGCTTCTATACAGTGATGGACAGTCGAAACGAAATTTATTCGATGAGCCTTCATCGTAATGAATCAATCCTAGTCGCAGCCACCGCCGAGCTGGAGTTACTTGTTTTTGAACTTGAATGGAAGGATGGTGCGATTTTTGAGGAAAATGAAAAGAGGGAAGAGCCATCCGCCAAAAAAGCAACAAGCGAAGATATCAAAGACGATGAATCACTTGCAAATATGGCTAACGTAAGATTTAAATCATTCAGATTAATGTTCATCATTCTCATTTATAGAGATACATTTCTACTAAACTTCGAGGAAGAGTTATTCGTCAGAGCAAGGGTAGAGCTCTTCAGTTGGTTCCAACTCACGACGATCGTTTTTTGGTTTGTGTCGGTGCAGACAAAGTTGCCGATGTATACAGAGTGTTCTCGGAAAATGAATCGGTCAAACGTTTAACTAAAAAACTTAAAAGTGCAAAACGGAAGGCCACGTGAGTTATTTCTAAAATAAGAAGGAAGATAAAAAAGTTTTCAGATCTGATAGTGTGGCAGTTACGGAAGACGAAGTAGCAAAAGACGTGACGATTCTTGTCACGAGAATCGGCGAAATGGTTCTTCCTCACAAAGTTAAATGGGTTGATGTGGTAAAATCTGTAAAAACTGATGAGCAAAGTGTGGTTTACAAGTGGTATGCACTCCTCACTAATAACACAGTTCATTGGGTTAAAATGAGCATTGAAACTACCTCTAATAGTGTGCAATGCGATACAGTTGGAAATCTGGATAAATTAGGACATCGAGAAGATGTTCGAGCTATATGTGTATCTTCATCTTCAAGTCTGTTAGCATCCGGAGGAGGAAGTGAAGTCATCGTATGGAGTACGCACTCTCTTCGATCCTCTCTTACTTTAACCGACAATGACATCAAAGATATCGTCGCTGTGAACTTCGTACCTGGAGATAACTATATTTTGACAGGAGGGAAAGTAGGAAATTCTGACTCTATCAATAAATAACTAATGATCGGTTTTCAGAACGGTGAAATTGGAGTTTTCGAATTGAGTAGTGCGGAACTGGTTGAAACCAGAAAAGCCCACACTGGAGCAATTTGGACAATTCAGAATACTCCAGACAATGAAGGATTCATAACCGCATCTGCAGACAAGACAGTCAAGTTTTGGTCATTTGTGCTAGTGACTGAAGGTTCACGAAAAAGAATATCAATTAGAGAACAAAAAGTTCTCGAGCTTCCTGACGAAGCTCTTGCCGCGTCTTTCTCTTCCGATGGAAAGTTCCTCGTTGTGGCTCTTCTGAACAATACATGCTCCGTCTACTTTGTCGATACTCTCAAGTTCTTCGTTTCATTATATGGTCATTCACTTCCAGTAACGTGTGTCGATGTCGCACCAACTAGCAAGCTTTGTGTCACTGGATCTGTTGACAAATCTGTCAAAATTTGGGGATTAGACTTCGGAGACTGCCATAAATCACTGCATGCTCATGAAGATGCTGTCACATCAGTTCTTTTCTGTCCAGGAGAAGAGCAACTGTTCTGGAGTGCAGGGAAAGATGGAAAGATTAAACAATGGGACGCTGTCAAGTTTATTCTGATTCAAACACTTGATAGACACACTTCTGATATCCGTTGCTTGGCCCAGTTTTCAAATGGATCTGTCATGGTACGTCTTCTTTGTATTTCAACAGGAACTTATTTTAAAATTTCAGTTCTCTGCGTCCCATGACAAGTCGATTCGCTGCTGGGAGAAAACTGATGAAATTGTTATTGTCGAAGAGCGAGAAGAGATAGAAAGAGAAGAAGAATACGAAAAAAAGCTTATCGACGAAGAAGACGTTGTTGCAGGAGAAAATGTTGACAATGAAGCTGGTCTTGCGAGTAACAAGACAAATTCTAGTGTTGTTTCCGCTGAGAACATCATTCAAGCAGTTGACATTGCAAGAAATGAAAAAGTTCAAAGAGAAGAAGATCCGAATCACGAACCACATCCGCTGATTGTTGCCTACAACAGTAAATCGCTGGATCATTTCCTTATTGATGTTATTGCAAAATGCCGACCGAGCGATCTCGATAGAACTCTACTTCTGGTTCCTCTGTCTTATGTAGCCGACATTCTTCTCGCAATTGCCTCATGTACCCAAAAACAATATAAAGCAGAATTTTGTACACACGTCGCCGTTTATTTGACAAGGTCAGTTGAATTCAAATTTTCGGAAGTTTCAGTAGACTTATGTTTTCTCTCTATAACTTTTTTTCAGAGTACATCTCAGTCATATTATCGCTTCGTCTGACTATGTTCCAATCTTTGAGCAAATGAAAGCCAAAATGTCAGAAGGAGTTGAAAAATTGAGAGATGTCACTGGAACAAATTTGGCTGCACTTAGACTTCTTGCTGCTGAAATGGAAGATCGTGAACAAGTCAAAATGTTCTCACAAATTGAACTCGGAGCAGAAAACTCAAAAAAGAAAAGAAAGGGAAGAAAGGCGGTGCTGAAAACTTTAGGTAACTGATTTTAAACTTCAATCAATAATTAAGATGTTTCAAAGTAAAAATTACTAAAAAAAGCTTCATTTGAAATATGTAGCTTTGTTGCTATTCAAACAAGTGTCGACTTTCTGCCGGACACCTGCGAAAATCGAGAGCATGTCGCCTAATTTGAAAAGCTTTTTTGTCATCCACATTCTCTCTTTGAACAAACAAACATTTTCTTTTTCAGCATAATCCTCCTCTCCTTCTGCGCGGAAACACCAACCAAGATTTCTACCCTCCTAAACTCTAACGCTTCCAATTCTATATCTTTCTTTCTCTTTTTGTTTCCTTAGTTAGAGTTGTACCCTTCCTTTTCTTATTCATTTCCTTATTATTGTTACAATCTGTCTCTTTTTCTGTTATTTCTGTTTTCTGTTCTCACCTCAAATTCGTTGTTATCCTTTTTTGTTGTTTTATTTTTTTATCCGCATTCGATGCGTCTGTTCAATAAAAACACCCACTAGAGTTCATTTTCCATTTGCTTGTGGCTAAAAAGCCGGGGCAGAGCGAAAAAGAAGAAGAAGAAGCTGTGCTCACTCTTTTTCTTTTTCCACTTCTCTGTGTCTTCTCGCCTGCTGCGCTTCCTCTATCTCTCTTCCACGACGTCGTTGGTTTTCAGGAGGGAGCTGGTCCTCGGTCAATTGTCGCCTTTTTCAAACATTTTGATTTGGTTTGACACTTTGATTTCAAACTTTTTGCAACGGTGTCTTAATAAAAAACGACTCAAATGATTTTATTCGTATGGTCTTTAGTGTCTTCAGCAATCGAGGTTTGTTCTTTTCTTCTAGATTCAACTATAGCTTTTTTTCTTCAAAACAATCAATTTTGCATAAATTTTCAGGCAGCTCGAAAACGACACATTGCCAGTTTTCTTCGTGCCTTGATCGCTCAACAACGGGTTACCAGAAACTATGAAATGCTCATTTGGAAGACTATCAATAGGTATCAATTTCTCTGTTTTCCTTTATTTAAAAATCGTTTTCATCAGATCTTCTCAATATTTATCTGCTCAAAGACCCAGTTCATCGAGATTATATCGACCATCAAGTGAACCAAAACTCGATAGTACTCTCGTATTACAAACAGACCTAATTCAAGTTTTCACTGAGAAATTTGAAGTAAGTGGACGATGGATTATGTCGAGAAATGAATGTTTCTTCAGACACTTAGAGCAAGCGAATGGAGGTTCTGTCCTTCTTTATGGCCATGTGAAGAAGACTCGATATACTTTGTAGTTCATGATGAATTCATTGCAAAACGACAAAACGAGGCAGGAGAAGAAGAGAGTTTGGAGCCAAACTATTTCAAAGTACGTGTTCAGAATTGAATGAGATTAGAGAAGAACATGAAACTTTGGTTCTGAATTGTATTGTTCAAAGTTAATAATTGATTCCAGCTGAATGAGAAATGTGATCGTCTTGCCGTTCACAAAACTATGACAAGATGTTTGTATGCGTGCTCGTTCGAAATGTTTGTCGATGTTATAGATGCATTCTCTGAGAGGTTGTTAGTTGATGAACAATTTCAAGTCACTAAAATACGAAGTGAGTTTTTAAATCATTTTCGTCTAATAATCACTTTTTAGGTATGTTTGCTCCTCCACAAGAAATCGATGGACCATCGCAGTCTTCTCTTCGTCCTGAACTGGGTACTTCGACTCTTTCACTCGCTTCGAATGCTCTACTTCCACGCCCACTTCCAATTCTTCAACATCTTTTTTGGGGAGATCGTTCAGGATCTACAAATTTCTCTACCAATGACAGATATGGAAGTGAAGGAAATCTGGATACATCGCCCATTCGAAGACATCCGTATGTTCCTTTTCTGTTTCAGAAAAATCTCTCCAAACTTGAAGAGGATTATAAAACTATTAAAAAGAACTGATAAAATAGTTATGAATCCTTCGATTCAAATGCGATATGCGATTAACGTATGAAAAAAGAAAGAAAAGTATTAAATATGTCATAAAAGAGATAATCCAAATACCCTTCTCTATAGAGAGCCCTATGGATAAAATACTTTATCTCATGGCAATTTTCTCATTTTTTCCCCTCAATCTCTCTGCATGAAAATCGCTCTGTTTTCGAACATTTTCTTACGCTCCATTTCCCGATTTTTTTTCTTTGCAGAGGCCGTCCATCTTCTTCTGCTGCCATCTCGAATTCATCCAGGAGACGTCGATATCGTTCATGTAATTCCCCTGAGAACATCGATTCTGACGGTAGTAGATTAACTTTGGACAACGGAAACGAAGAGTTTCAAAGTCTTCCGAGATATATTCGACAACTCAATCAAAGAAAATTTGGAAGCCCACGAAACAGCATTACCAACGGGTACGGTAGTTTTATTATGGTGACTAATTTCAGAATGTTCTCTTCAGATATATCGCAGATAATATCACCTTCAACAGCCTTCCCCGATACATTCGTCAACTGGATAAAACAATGTTTGATTCAACAGAAGACGTTGCTTCTTTTCGATCGGATAGAGCTCTTCCTTCTTCATCTTCCTGCAGTCATCCTCCAACAACTTCTGAATCTTGTACAAGTAGTCTGGCGGAAGAAATAACAAGACCGTCCACCGAAATGAAATCTTCAAATCGAGAATCAGTTGAAAGAGCAAGTTCAACAGGATCTTCTATTTCCAGAAGGACTCCAGAATGCCCGACAACTTCTGGACTGAAGTACGAACAGAATCCAAGAGCAATAAAGTAGTTTTCATGTTTCAGAAGTCATTTCACAATGGATGAACTACGGATGATTGATGAAACTGATACAGAAACGGTTGATACACCGAGAGTAGTTGATGCTGAGAAAGTCAACTTCGGTATGTTTCGATGAACATTTTCAAGTGGGAATTATATAATTTCAGCAATTCTTGCTCATCAGAATTCCAAAGAAGGACCAGAGAACAGCTTGAAATATGAAAAACGAAATGGGCATACCCGAAAAATGACAAACGGCAGTGTGACAATTAAATTAGAAAATTGTGATATTCAGAATGAAAAATTCACAAACTCCGATAGAACTCGTAAGTTGAAAACATCTTATTTACTCTTATAAACACAAACATTTGATTACAGCTACACCATACCCTCCGAATGATACTGAAAGACCTATTAGTGAGGCATCATCATGTCCGTCTGACACTTCTCCTCGGGAATCTTTTTCAAAATCTAATCCAAATTCATCTAAAGTGACAATTCCTACAATCAATTTCACTCAACTTCCACCGGTTGCACAACAAAACTCTCGATCGAAACGAAGTGTTAGTATTCTTCTCTCCGTCTCCTTCTTTCTTTTATTATAAAAACTGTCTCCCTTTTCAGACTTCAGTCGTTGCCACAAATCTCCGGCAATCTTCACAACGTCGTTTCTCTGCATTTTCAATCGAAAGTGAGTGTTTTTTGTTCGTAACCTAGATTACTCGACTGGTCAGCCACGGCCCCGTGTTACTATTTGTGCTTTGTTCTGATGAACTTGCACAAACTTCTTCGCAATGTCAAGCGCATTGCCCAATTTACAGGCGACCGAGGAGGATCCGTCAGCCCTTCGTTTGAACATTATCAAAATCGATCGCTCCGTGGATTCACTTCTGCTGCGAATCGTAAGTTTTCGTTCTTTTCTACTTTCAAGGGGTTCCTGATAAACATCACTAACGACCGCCAACAAAGCAACATTTTGCCATAAATGACCGCCTCACTTTCTTCACCACAAGGTCACATGCTACGCGTACTATTCTGTTTGCTGCCCAAAATTTAATTTCCTGTGAACTGCATCTTTTTCATTAACTCAAACGTCATAACTGATAATAACCTTTGTTTCAGCCAATCGTGGATCAACAAGAAATTCTACGCATCGCCACGTTCAACTATACCAATTTCTTACATCAAGAAGTTCTTCATACAAGGCAATGTGCAAACCAAATTCAGTTCTTGTTTATACTGGAGGAGATAACACACTGTATTCTGACATTCGTACTCGTCTCACTTCACTTTTGCCTCCAGATGAGATAACAGTTTTTAATGTATCGGTTGAGGCATTAAGAAAGCAACCATGGGCAGAAAAATCAACGGTGAAAATGTTTTCCGTTTAGCTGATATCAACAGTATTGTTTTTTTAGGTCTGCGTGATTCTAGCTTCGACAAAAGATCTCGACGACGACGCTTGGGAGAAAATTCAAGCATATTTCAATCAAAATGGGAAGATTATCTTCGTTTGCCAAAACAAATTACTTGCTAGTATTGCTGGATGTGATTCGAACAAAACCAATGCATCCATCCTTCGGTTCGCATTCGGGAATCAAAGCACCAAACTGAAAGAAACGAACAAAGAATTTGTTAAATTTCTCGAGAAAAACATGAAAAAACTACCAAAGTCGTCAGTTATAAATGAAACATTTCGATCGAAAGATGTGGGAGTCGGTGCTAATTTCACAGTTGTTCTTAAAAAAGATCCAGGTTAGTAGTTATTCAAAATTGCTGAATCTTCGAATGAAACGATAATCCTCAGAAGCTCCACTGTTCCTGTACATGCAAAATAACGGAAGTCTTCACGCTTCTGCTCTGTTTTCGGATGCAACCACACAACAACTTCTTGCACCAAGTTAGTTCCTGTTTGTTGTGGTTCCGTTCTAATTTAACCCATTTGCAGACAGTAATCTTCTTCGAGAATCTCTTCAAAGCGTTGGTGTTAACGTCTGCGAAACATCAATACCGTCATTGACAAAAGGAATACTCGTTGCGGAATACGATTCAATAATCGATGGAATCGCTGGATTACGACTCGGGGAAGAGATCGGTTCACAACCACGAGTTTTGCTCCGAAGAACGGAAGTTGTGGAAGAACTAGGTCTGCCTGAAGCCACTCCAAAATTATTGCCAATCGAAGTTGTGAACCGAGACTCCGATGCTGGAACAAGCACAGAGTTTGATCTGAATTTGTATTTTAATCAGTTGCAATCGAAAATTGGCCAAGTGATTCTCGTAGTAGATGTAGCAACAACAACAATGGATATTATTGAAAGGTATGTTGTTGTCTCGAATCTCATTTAATAAGTATTTTCTTTTCAGTGTGAACGCTGCAATTCCATCTCTTGAAAGTGTAGTAGTTGTGGCAAATCGACAAATTCAAGGCAGAGGAAGAGGAGGAAATGAGTTTCTATGCCCTCGTGGAATGGCTTTGTTCAATTTTTCCTTCACTGTATCAAAACGAAGTCGTCTTGCCAAACACCTTCCCATCGTTCAACACATATTCTGTGTGGCAATTGTAGAAGCAGCACGAAGTCTCTCAGGATATCCTGATTTCCCATTGCGTATCAAATGGCCAAACGACTTGTACTGTGATCGTTCTCATAAAGTAGGAGGAATGTTGTTACGATGCAAAACAAGGGACGATGCTTTTCAATTGAGCATAGGTTGCGGAATGAACGTTTCAAATGAAAAACCGACACTTTGCCTCAATGATATGCTGCCAAAAGAGGCTGAAGTGAGAATTTCGAAAGAGCAGTTAATTGCAGAAACACTCAATAAATTTACTTGTGAGTTCAATCAGTTTGATTCTAGTGCCAATATCTCTGAATCTCAAATTTCAGATTATATGATGGATTATGAGAATAATGGTCCTGAAAATTTCAAAAGGAAATATCACGAGTATTGGTTACATTCGTAAGTCATCCACATTTTAAGATGACAGCTTTATATCTTATTTCAGACAGCAAGAAGTTCTATTGTCAGACTTCAATGAACGAGTTACGATTCGTGGAATCGACGATGACGGTTATCTGCAAGTACGAAGCAAAACAAACCGGGATAAAATATTCTCAATCGGTGATGATGGAAATACATTCGATATGATGAAAGGACTGATTCGTCACAAATACTAGAAATATGTAGTTTATAGCATGTATTTAAATAATATATTTATACAGAAATGAATATAAAATAGCATTCGCTCATCAAAAGTCATTTTCTGTAGGTGGCGAACATAATTTCTCTAGTTCCTCAACTACAGTGTCGATCTGTGCCAAAGTCGTAGATCTTCCGAAACTGATTCGAACAGTTTTTGAAGCGATAGCAAAAGGGATTCCACATGCTTTTAGAATTGGACTGCATTCGTTTTTGTGACAAGCTGCTCCTGTTGATGCGTAGAACGTTCGGCATCTGAAAACAATTGAAGGATGATGTGTTTGATCGAATTAAATTCACTTTTCAAGTAGATCACATCCGTGAGACGGATAATCCAAGAATGCGACACTTGATGTATTGGGAAGACGCGGAGATCCAAGAAAATGAATAACATGGGAATTTCGGAGATTTTTTTTCTGTAAATGAATTACATTAGTTCATTTCTGGCAGTTGATTTTAATACCACTAGAAGTTCCTCGAAGTAGTCCCGATTCTGGCGGAGAACACTTTCGATATTCGCATATCCTTCATTATAAATTCTTGCGGCTTCTCCCAATCCAACAATCATTGGAGTATTTTCTGTTCTGAGAAGGTGTTATTACATACTCAAAAGAAAAAAGAGAATACTTACCCACTTCTCCATCCAGATTCTTGATTTCCTCCTAATATCATCGGTGGAACTCGAATTCCACGTGGACTGAAGATCAATGCTCCATTACGTGGTCCATAAAATTTGTGACCAACTACAGTAACTGCATCAACTCCGAGTGATTTCACATCAATTGGAATCTTTCCAGCGGCTTGTGCCACATCCGAATGCAAAAATGGAGATTTCTCTTTCAGTTTCTCACGAATCAAATGACAGATTTCTTCGACTGGTTGGAGAACTCCTGTTTCGTTATTAGCCAGCATGATTGTAATGAGACACGTCGAAGGAGTCAATGAATCAATTACAGATTGAGAAGTCACAAAACCAGTTAATGGATTGACAGAAACATATGTTACAGCTGACAAATAATGAAATTTAAATGAAGTGAAGAAATTTTGAACTCACTGATTTCTCCGAATTCTTCTCTTCTTTTCAATGGTTCCAGAATCGACGGATGCTCGATATTTGTTGTTATGACATGAGGAATTTCATTCCGATTTAGTTTTCTGGCTGTTTGAATAGCACCTTCGATCACCCAATTATTGGATTCTGTTCCTCCAGAAGTGAACACGACACCATCGTTTTCAACATTGAACATTTTCGCTAAATGGCTTCTGGCTTCAGCAATCGCTTCAGCCGCTTTCGTTGCGTTTTCATTGTTACTTGAAGGATTTGCCCATAAATTCAATGCTTCCGAAATTGAATTTTTAACTCTATCGTCTAATGGAGTTGTCGCATTATTATCGAGATAAATTCGTGAAATATCGGAAGACATTTTTGGAGAAAAACTGAAAAAATATGGAAAAAAGTGAATTGATGCGATGCAAATAAGTTGAAATTATGAAAAGAAATGTACAGAACAAAAGAAGAAAAACAAGAATAAACTGTCCTAATCGAAGGTCATTGTGCAATTGTATTTGTTCAGAAGAGAGTGTGAAAAGGGGAAAAAGGGGATATGCTCTGATGATGCGGAAGAAATGATTCGAAGAGGAATAGAGAAACAGAGAAAACAACACTCGGAAATAGAAACAATTTATGAGTCAGAACAGAATTCTCCAATGAGGAATTCTGTAAAAAGGAATGAAGAAACAAAAAACAACGAGAGGTCACGTAATACAGTAGCAATAATTGGAAACTAACACAGATTTCAGATTGATTTGATTAGGAATTCAAATTGCTCAGTTACCGTATCCATATACAATAAGTAGAAGTTAACTTCAATTGAAAACGAACTGATTTGCATAAACTTTTTTCCCAAATAAAAATATTCTTGAATATGTTATTCTGTGATACACACATAAATAAAAAACGATTTGTCTACTGTTGAAAAATTAAATCTCAAATAACACTGCATAAAAGTGGCAAACTGGAGATATCTCTCGGAAGTTCGTTCCCTTATTTCATATACTGAATAAGTTTAATTATAATGTAACCTAATCCTGTCTGAATCCACTTGTAGTTGTTTCTCATATATTTATTTAAGATCAGAGCTCCTTTTCTCTCTTTTCCTCTCACCCATTTGCAGGTACAAATGCCATAAAAAGCGAATCGCCGTGCCAAGGAATATGTTTACCCATTTTCGACATATTTTCATCTTCCTCCCACATCACAATTTTCCTTCTCAACAATCTATCGTCTTGCACCGTCCATTGATAACACTACCGCATTTTAGGGCTCCACTCTTGTTTGTTTATTTATCTGGCTTCTATTCATATTTGGATATCAGCGGTTTCTGATCCAATATGATCTTTTTTCTTATTTAATTCATTCTTTTTTGTTACCGTAATCCTCTTTGAAATCACTTATTAAAAAGAACAAAAAGGAGGGTCATTTAAACGATAAGCCGATGTATTTTAACGCCTTTTTGAAAGGGTAAACTGATAAAAGAGGACGATTTTGACGGTTTATTTCTTCAATGATGCTGAAGAATTTTCGACGTTCTTCGAAAAATGTTATGAAAGAAATTCGTACTCTGTCTCAAAAGGTTTCGTAGTTATTGACTAGAAAATAATAGAAAATTTTATTCATCTTTAGAGTCAGCAATGCTAGGAACCACTATGAGATAGAGAACATCGAATAAGTATTTTGTCAACATTTTCTGTTTTACATTTTTGAGAGTTCAGCATTTTTCATGAAACTCTTCTCGTAAAAATTTTCTCTAATTTCCCTTCCTTTCGCAATCTCTTCGCTCACTTTCTAAGTAATAAAAGTTTAATTTCAATTCCGAAGAAATCAAAAACTAAAAATTAGCTTCTTCTTTCATTCTTCTTCTTCTCAATCCATAAAACAGTAGGTCACGCTCTCGACCACCCCTTATGACTTTTCAGTGCATGATAGTTTTCCGCCTGTGTCTTCGATGGTCTACAACCTATCAAGTACTCTAATCAGCTCTTTCTTTCGAATGATAACTCTCTCTCTCTCTCTTTCTCTCTCTCTCTCTCTCTTTCTCTTCTTTTCGAATTCCTTTCCTATCAGCATCCAGAGAAATGTCGTCGTCATCGAGTTCTTCTCAACCGAAACGTCTTGGAAGAAGAGTTTTTCCAAGTCAACAATCAGATCAAATTAGAAGATCACAGCAGTTTCTTCATTATGAACCACCACCAGAACCGCCTGTTGATTATACAATTCGTGTTCCTCAAGGTTTGTTTTCTGTTTTTTTCAACGTCTATCTTCATACAAGAATAATAGAAGATAAGTTATCTTAGATAACATATTTGTTTCAATTATCTACACCTACATTTTCAGAAAAAGATTACAAAGTCATTGGTGACGTTTTCCATCGTCCGTCGTCAGTAGACTATTCGAAGGAGGAAGCTCATTTGACGTAAGCAATATGTTTCTTGAAACCAAAATAAGTAAACATTTGTTCAGTTCGTCATCAAAAGGAACACCGAGATTGGGAGGACGTCGGGATACTGTAGAAGAAGTTCTTGATGAATTGGATACTGTACTCTTCGAAGCTTCAATTCCATTTGATGAACTTAAAAAGAAAGTTGAACGATTCAATTTAACTTTCAAGCCATATGCTCCTGAAATTACGGTAGACGATCTTCCAGAAATACCCTACAGTACAGGTTCAGACTCTTTTTCATTAATAAAATCATAATGAGTTTTCAGATATCAAAAGAATTCCAAAACTAGATGCAAAACCGTCAAAAGAAACAATTCAACAGGAAAGAAATCGACTTGAAATTGAAAAAAATTACAAAAAAGTGAGATACTTCCTGATTGTTTTCTGAGAAGAAATATGTGTTTTTACAGACATTGGAGAAGATAGAAACTGCAAAACAACATTATTCTCCGCAGTATTTCAAAGATCTTTACGAAAGAGAAGGAATTCCACATTGGAAGAGAAATCTTCTTGCCGAGAAAAAATCAAAAGAAACGATAAGAAGGATCGAACATGACGCATGGATGGAATTCGAAAGAATCAAACAGAAATTGTCAGCGAAACCTCAAATCAAAAGGTCTTCGAGTGTTCAATTGAGAGGACCACGAATCAAATCTGAATGAACATTCAAACTCTGAATATTCCAATTATCTCAACCTTTTTCCGATGATAAAGTTCAAACCACGTCTTCTTGAATCCTATGATTAAAGTTTGTCAGCTCTTTTCAAAGAAACGTTTCGTATATTGACATTCTGAAAATAACCTTCCAACTGAGTTCTACTGATGAAAACATGGTTTGAATGGTTTATTTGGATAAATGTTTAAGTTATTTTACGAAAAGAAAGAATGAGAAAAAATCCATTTCGAACTGAAGAGACTCGAGAAATTATTTGGAAATACTGTTGATTGACAAGCACAGTTTTCTGTCGGTCGGCGACTTTGCTCTTCTCTGTTCGCAAAGTTTCTTCCACTCCTTCAGTCTCTTCACACACTTTTCTGGAAGTTCAACCCAATCGTCTCCGATCAATTTCATTAGGTGATGCATCGCTTTTGCTGGTTCCAAATCGTAGTAACTGAAATAATTCGTTTTTCGATGGAAAGTTCAAAATGATTCTCACTCGATGTTATATTGAGCAGCGACGAAGTAAGCGAGTGTTCTATTATTGCAATATATAACCACTTTCTGAGAAAGTTTTCGAGCGTTTTCAATGAAGATGTTGACGTTATCGAATTTAGAAGAGAGATTCTGAATGAATTGTTTTGATTAGAAATAAAGGGATGAATAATCACTTTGAATGGCTGAGATGGATCCACATCTGTCTCGTGGAACAATGTCAATGGATGGATGAACAAGTCCTTATCAGTTGGTGATCTACTTACATTGACTGTGAATGGGCATTCAGCCCCAAGACTCTGAAAGAAATGGAACTGAAAATGAATTGCTGATCTCAAAACTACTAACAACAACATGAGTGATTCCTGAAGAATGTAAATGATTGGCTTCAAGAAGTTGTTTGTTGTCACTGATGTACATGTATTCAGCTATTTTGATGAACTTGTCGAGATTCGAAGAGTCAACATTTTGTTCTTGTTCCGGTTTCTTCTCCGAAATGATATCTCCTTTCTCGTTTACCTCACTCAAAGTGATCGCATTCAATTCGTTTTCCATTGATTGTTCGAGTGATCTCACTTGAATCAACTACAAAAAAACAAAGTAATTCGTCTCTTTTTGTTTCAATAACTCACATTTGAGACTGTTCCCATTCCAGGAATCGAAACAATTGAGTTCGTTGAGCTCGTTGAATTCGATCTTAATTCTTTGTTATTTTACAAATAATTTCTGTTTTTTCTCCGCATTAATTATCTCTTTTCTCTCGAAATTCTTGTAACTAAATCCTAATTCCACAGAGAAAAACAACTCAAAGATATTATTATAAATCGTAAAGTATCATTCAGAAAACTGAAAATATACAGTGGAATTTACGAGAAAAACAAGATTTTTTGAAAAAGGAAAACTGAAAAAGGGAAAGAAAAAGCTTGTTTTATACGTTTTGTCATGTAAATTTTTCGTTGCTAAACACTCTCTATGGGAACTTTTTCCATAGAAATGAAACGTTTTTTTCTGTTCGAGAATAGTCGAAAATGGATAGATCAAAGTAGAATCTGAAGTGTATCGAGACAGATTAATGGACTAAAAGTTCTCTAACTGTTCCAGAGCCAAAGTGATTTTGTATTACCTTTGAGACGAGTACATGAGGGGAACAGAACTATCTCCGTCGATTGGTATTGGCCCATAGCTGTTAGTCGTTGCTGAACGAGCAAAGTGAGAACGACGACGAAGTGTTGAACTGTTGATTACAGCCACGGCAGAGTTCAACATTTTCCCGAAACGAAATTTGGCTCGACGAGGTATGCTGTCCATTATATTTAGGTTTTTAACAAAACGAATGAGAAGAAGAAACGACAAATAGAATGAAAAAGAGAGAATTTTATGTTTCTGAGTGCTCAGTGGACATAGAAAAGAAGCATGTGCGCGGGTAATTTGAAAACGGATTCGAGAAAAATGAAGAGTGAGAGATTCATTTTAGGAAGGGAGGAGCCAAGTTGCCTCGGGCGACCATAAAGAGAGATAACAAGAGGAGAGAATCTTTTTTTGAAAATAAAGAGAAGGGAAGAAGAGAAAAAGTAAAAGTAATCAGAAAACAAGAAGTTATTGTATAGACAATTCTACTCTCGGGAGTTATTTAATTATTATTTTTGCTGTGCAAACTATACGAATTGTATCACAAAGGAACGTTTATATACTTGGAATAGAATGAAGAATACATGTTCTAAGTAATTGACTGACAACCGAAACACTTCCTGTTTTCTGTTAATATTCACAGAGCAATTCAACTTCCAAAGCATATTCTTTGTATAATACTCTGAAACGTTTTCAATAATGTGTACCTTCAACGTTTGTCCTCATTAGAAAAGAGAGAAGAACTCTAGCAGAAATATCAAAGTATAAAACTATGCGTTTAGAGTTATTCAAAGAGGAAGTTTATTTAGAAGTTCTTATGGAAATTGAAAATCAGAGAAAAGTTTCAAACTGAAAACCTTCTCATTCTTGGAATCAATACTGAATAATTCGACATTTCAAACTCCTATAATTTTCTTTTTCGAAAACCGAGATTTGAATTTTATTGTTGATTCAAAGAAGGCGTAATCACATGTTTTAAAGAGAGAAATAACTGAAAAACATATAAAAGAGGGGGTTGGACGAGCAGTTTTCAGAACTTAGCAACCGTGTTTTTGTGAATAACAACGCGTTTTTTGTTTCCGCAATGTATCGAGAATGAAATGACGATTCGTATTTTGAAGAGGTAGAGAATTCGAATCAAAAAGATGAAGGATATACGAAAAATAAAGGGGAAAGGAAATGAGAAAAGTTTTGAGAATGGATTTGAAACCAGATGAATAATGCGAGTTTGTTCTGCTTCATTTGTCCTTTATACACTGAAAGTACATTAATTAATACTTTTGAGTCATATTTTTATCTTCTGATCTAGATTTTCTCTTGAGTATTTCTGAAGAATCAATTGATACATTGGGAAATGAATCGAATTTATTTATGGATTTGTCGAGTAAGTCTCATTATAAAACAAATCATGAAATGAAGGAAATGTTAACAAATCGAATGAATCATTGCTCTCTTCTGATGTCTGGACGATATTCCGGGTTGGATACTTCTGTCAATTTCTGAGCATACATATCCAAACGATTGGTCATTCTGAATCCCCATGCGTCTTTGCATTGACGACACAGATTCAAATCAAGTTCCGCGATAAGAACTCCTTCACGGACACGAGACAACGACTGAAATATTGGTAGTTTCAGAATGAATTTGTTCCATTTTTATGTCAAAGTACTTACTGGAGTACGGCTACCATCTGGAGCAGCAATGTAGCTGGATCCGTAGAAATGTCCAAAGTCTTTATGAGCTGGTTGACCGTTTCCACTTGTGAATTCATTCGGAAATACTTCTGTGCCCACGCGATTGATTCCAACAGTGAATACGTGGTTGGCAATGGCTGCATTTCTTGCTTCGATACCCCAGAGTGGTTCACTAAAATAGAAGAAATGTTCTGATAGTTTGATTCGAATGAACAGACCTAAGAGTACCCACTGTTGCCGATGGATTGAAGATGATCTCTGCTCCATTCAAAGCATACATCATCCAATTCTGTGGGTGATGACGTCCGTAACAAATGTTTATTCCGATACGTCCATACTTAGTTTCAAAAACAGGGTGACCAAGAGTTGACTCCATGTAATAAGTTGATTCATTGAAATCTCCAACTCTTGGAATATGATTCTTTCTCGATCTTCCAATAACCCGTCCAGTATGAGAGATCACAACAGCAGTGTTCCAAATGACGTCATCTTTCTCTTCGTCTCTTTCCAATATTGGAGAAATGATCACAATATCATGCTTGACAGCCAATTTAGAAAGGAATTGCGTCGTTGGTCCAGTGTAAACAGATTCAGCGAACTCCGTCCATGGAAGTCTTTCACGAGTACAGAAAGCAAAGGGCATTGTCCATGCTTCCTGGAGACCGACAACATTTGCTCCAGCAGCTGCAGCAGCTTCGATCATAGCACCAACACGTTGATGGATAGCATCTCTCTGTTCGACAACACTGTCAGTCGTTGGTCGATGTATCTTATTTTGGATGGCAGCGACACGAACCTAAACGTTTATCTTGATTTATATTTTCTGGTTTCTTAATCAACGCGGAAGAGGAAGTTTTCTTTGTGGAAATCTAAGACATCACAAAACGACACTCCTCAGAGAGTATAGTATTCTGTCAACAGAAAACAGTTCACGAAAGAAGGAAGTTATCAGATAACTTACTAATCTTGGAGCTCTTGTCTGCTCTTTTTGAGCGTCGACAATGTATCCAGCCAGTTGGAAATCACCGTCTTGAGCAAGTTTCTCAGCAGCTGCAGAGATTTCCAAAGATCTGAATGAGACAAGATTAGGAAGAAGTTAAGATATGAATAAATCACTTGTATGGTCTTCCATAGAGAATTCTCTTGACTTCATCCAATGAGACTCCTTCCAACTTCTCAGCCAAAACAGTTTCAACGCCATCGATCTGAGCTGCCATTTTGACCTGAAAACAAGAAATAAATTAAGGAATATTTGTCTAAAAGTGAAAAGAAATACGATAAGATAAGAAGAAAAAGAGTTCGATTAGACTGAATTCAATTGGAGAAAATGGAATGGAAATCTGACAGTTTACACAATATTTATAAGAAAATGGTTGAAGGAAATTCGAAAAGAAAAGTGATATATGATTAGAGAAAATGAAAAGTTTAATTAGATAAAAAAGAGAAAAAAGAAAATTTTAATCTTTTTGAACACCAATTTCATTTCGGTTTCATCTTTATCAAATTGATAGAATAAAACAGAAATCGAAAGTGTTTAGATGATAACAGGGAGAAGAGGAATCATCGAGAAACAATTCAGAAAAGCAAAGATATCTGTTGCTGCTCGAAAGGTTTGAAGAAATAAGAAATAACCTGATAGTTTAAAGTCTCCTGATGTCCTTCGTCCTCTCAAAAGAACGACAGTTGTCTCCTCCTTCTTCTTTCAATACCACGTGCATCCGATCCATCGGGTCATTCAGAAATGTAACAAATGAGAGATAAATGATGAGATGATCGACAAAAAAACATGAGAAGAATCGAAAGTTTATTGAAACATTTGCAACAGATTTCTTTTTGAATTATTTCGAATATTTTGTATAAAATTTATGTTTGACATTGTTCTTCAGCCATTTTAAACCATTGAAGAAGGGATCCAAGTGATAAATCTTTCGGAAATTCAACCTTCTTCGGAACTATATTTTCTGATAAATTGTCTATTTGATTGATTGGTAATTGAGTTGGAAGTAAAACTGATTCATCAAATACTTCTTCTGTTTTCTTCTGTTTTGGAATGACTTCCACTACTGGATCCATTACCCATTCTTGAATTAAATCACTTTTTGCTTCTTTTTTCTGATATTTTTTATAAAATGCATCCACAAAGTTTCTGGGTGCAATGTCTTCGATTCGAAGTCCGTGAAATCCCTGAAAACGAAAGAATTCGAAACGAATTTGAATGAATTGTTTTCCACATACATTATCCATACACGGCAATTCATCTACTTCTCGAAACATTTTTCCAGCTGAATAGCTCATCGAAAGTAATATTGATTCTAGTTCTGCACATAAATATAATCTTTTCTCATCTGTCACTTGTTTTTTCAGATTTTTAACAAGATTGTAGTCCGGTTCATGAGGTAATGCAAACAGACGTTGACGCAATGAATCTGCTCGTTGATGTGTGTTATCATCTTGAAATAATATTTTTAAAATGTTCGAAATGGACCCGGAAAGTCTCTCTTACATGTGAATAATTCGGGAGCATGACGATAGAATTTATCCGAATTGTATTCAACGAAATCAAGAGTTAGAGGTCGAAATTTGACGTCAATTGTTCTATTTCTAATGACATGATGAAAGTCCGAATAGCACTGTTGATTCAGAATATCTTTGAATTTATCACCACTTAGAATTGTTCCTCCGTGTCTTGCTGCATACGAAACCACATACAAATCATCATAATTTATGAATGCCCTAAAAACAAAAAAGTCTAGAATTGCTCACTATATATTCTCTCTTTCTGAATTCCAATCTGACTCACTTTCGTAGTCCACGTCCACTTCTCGCTGGTGTAAACGTCACGATTCCTAGTTGCTCCAATTTCTGAAAAATCAGAATGTGGGCGGAAATTGGAAACGCCTACATACTGTTAGAAGTTCCGCATTTTTCGAGTTATAGTTATTAATATTATTATAAACGACAGGAAGGAATACTGTGACCTGAAAACAAACATATGAAGAGCTCTTAAAAGTGAGGGATGATACATCGAATTTACGAAGCAAAAGCCATCGAACGACGGAAACCAATCCAGCACAGTCCACGTGTCTGAAAATATGATTTCAGATGGAAGACGCTCTTCAATTCATTTTAAATCTGTAACCAACGTTCTTGCGTATCCAGAAGCACTTCTTCCAATATTGCATCCATCAATGACAATTGGTCTTGAAATTGCTTCTTGAGATGGTGCTTTGAAACAAGTATTCTCCTTATCGCTTTCTAAAATGTTTCTTTATTCACTTTTCTATCCGAATGAATAAAAATATACTATAGCTGATCATGAGAATTGTACAAGAGAATCCAGAGAATAACACAGAAAACACCGAATAAACTGGCGGTTTGAATCGAATTAATGAGCGGTAGGCAACAAAAAATGGAGATGAATGAATACGTTGACAAGAAAAAACAAAGAATAAATATTGAGAAAAAATAGAAAAGGTCAAAGAAATTACACGTCTAAACTGAATGATTTGTCATCAATATCAACACGATGAGTACGTGAAGAAGTGGAAGCATTTGTATCAAGAGAGAACGTTCGAGGATTCGTTTTGATTGAACTCAATTTATGATCGATTGATGAAGCAAGTGAAGAGGATGAAGATGATGACATTGGAATTCCCGTGGAAGAGGCATCCGATAGTTTTCGTCTGAATATGTATATGTTACCCACTTTTTAAAGCGAAAATCATTGAGGAAATTATTATTACTATTATTACTGATATTACTGAAGGCTTATTCAAGTTTAATTTTTTTTCAATTTTTTCCCTGGACTGTACTCTCTTTCTCTTTGCTTTCTTTCCTTACTCTTCTGGTTCCGGTGACGCAACTCCAAAATCGTAAATGAGAGAAATGGCAGGAGTATGTGGACGCATCATAAGAGCAGGATTTCCTGAATCATCAGCACTGACTACAATCTCCGGAATGTCAGAAGTGACAGTCGATATACTGAAACGAGGGATTAATTATCATCTCAATTAATCACAGTCAACCTGTAATGTCCTCTCGGTCTCGTTCCTGTTCCTTTTGGAGGTGCCTTCCATTCACTATCTTTCCGTTTTCCTTGTCCATTCGCTGCGTTTTGAGCACGATTAAGCCATGCGCTCACCTAAATTCGATAATCTTTTGAAAGCCCTTTAGCTCTTTAAGCCGTCACACCTTTGTTTTCGCTTTCATTAAACGTCTTCTTTGTCGATCTTGAATGTCTAATTCTTCACGAAATCGCATTGCATCGAGAAGAGCGTCCATCTGATTGATTACATTTTAAAACAATCTGGCACTATTCTAGTGGAATTATTTTAAAGATGAAGGAGAAATTCATCATTTTTCATGAGGAAACTATTGAACTAAATACCTGATAAAACAAAAAAGAAAGTGATTTACCTCAACAGTTGAATGTGTTCTTTTGATTGATCTGACCATAAGAAGTATAATAACAAAAGAGAACATGATAAGAATGGATATTGTATACAACATTCGACCAAATTCACTCTCATATTCTTTCATTCGAACTGATACTTCATCGAGAATTCTGAACGCATTTAAATTAAGTTTGTCTCCACTGAATAGATTAAACTTACTGTGGTTCACATGCATTTCTCAATGTAACACATGCTTCTCGTATTCCTTCTTGACAAGTTGGACTTATTTCATTGAACATTTGACTGAGTTATAAATAAATGAATAAATCTTTGAGAAATCAGAATTTCAGACGGAATGTGAAAATGAAACCTTCCGAAATAAAACTGAAAATGTCAGAGAGTCTCACACACTAATCGATGGTGCAGATGAAAAACACGAGACGTGGTGCTCGACGAGCCGTGGCGCCGCTTCTCTTCAAGACTGCTTCTTTCTCTTGATTTTCATGCATTTCCATAGCAGCAAATACTCGTGTGAGCAGATTCTAACAGGAGACGCAGACACATTCACATGTTTTTTATCAGCGACGAACGGATTGGTGGAGTAGAGACGTTGAATCGGAGAGTGATTAAACAGAAAGCAAAATGTGAGCGACAGACTTTTTATTCTTTGCTCTTTAGTTGGAAGATAGACGGAAGTTCTAATCTTTAGGAAAAAAGGAATCGAATCTATTCCACTCATTCGAATTCAAGAACAATAATAGTTTGACTTCTTTAAACAGTGGATTAATAATCTAGAACTTTGCCCGTTCGGATTTTAAAGTTCAACACAAAAATATTTATCATGAGCATCAGAATCGTTGTTCTGAATGTTCAAATAGAAAGTCACTTTTTAAAATTTGAAGACTCAGAGTTGAGAAGAGACGCATTTTCCCTTCGAAGTCAGTTTCTTTCAGAAAGAAGATTAGTGCATCAGTATGTTTTTCTCTGAGTGGAAATAGAAAATGATGCAGAGCTTCCAGATTTCAGATTCAAAATCCCCTAATCAAATCGACATTTGAAATCTCTCAGGTGGTCATTTGGTCTTTCCAATCTATACAAAATCTATTCATTGTCTTTTCTTTTCTTCTGGGATCCCGTCATCATCATCATCGGTGTTTCGAAACTCTTGGTCGATGATAGGGAGGAAGAGCACAACGGGAGCTTCCCCCGCATTGTAATTTTGTCTGATTCTCTGATTTTCAATACTATTCTGATTGCCGAACACCCCCTCATCTGCTCTCTCTCTCTCTTCTTTCTCTTTCAAACGGATCCGTTATGCTAGAGAATGGCCTCTCATCCCTCCTTCCAACACAACACATCACTGGACAGACTGCCGTATAGCTGCTGCTGTTCGAAATGTCTGCAGACGGATTCTGGTTATTCGAAGGTCTAGAAGAAGAACCATACGGTCTTCTTCCATTAGTCAATTTATCTGGAAAAGTGGGTTTCATTCTTCTCTAAGTTCACTTGGCTCGCTTCAATTCGAATCTTTGCTATGAAAATATTTTGTTTTTTCACTTACTTTTTTCACTAATTAGTAAAGACTAGGCTCTGGCCATTGAAAACGATTTCGAACTATCTCGGAGAACTCTTTTTTTAAAGTTTGGTATGTTAAAGGGAGGACCAACAAGTACAAAATATGTGGATCGTATCGGATCGTATCAATGGTATCTCAATGACGACACAGCAACAATTCTGGTACCAGGAGCACCTGTTGAATCATTCTATTGGCCAGGTGGCAAGTTGATGCAGGATCACGGAGTGGTTATTTATGACGTCAATCATTTGAAAGTGAGTTCAGTTCACGAGAATTTGTTGACTGAAACACGAGAGAAAAATCAGAAAACGTGCAAAACAACGACTGACTTTTCGTCAGAAAAATCCATTTTTGAAAGAAAAGAGAGAAAAATGTATTAAACCTCGAAAACAATCTCTTTTAACCTACCAAAATCAGAACATAAGATAAAAATTTAATATGATAAAAGAGGAGAAATTTCAGGTTCGAGAAGGATCGTTGGATGCAATTATCATTGCTGCTCGTCTTCTGAGTGAAAAGAAAAAGAAGCCAATCGATTTCTCTCAATTCCATTTTATCACTGATGCTATCAATCTTCAAAAGATCTTTGCTTTCTGTAATGAAGCCGGTGAAGGATTGTTCCGAATTGACTGTGAACGTGTCGGAAAAACTGTTCTCCTTACGAGGTTTGGTTCAAAGTCAAGAGAAAAAAGTTTCCCTAATTCATTAATTTCAGAATGGAAGCTTCCGATCTGATGGAAATCGGACACGTCACATTCGATCAAAATCTGAAATCTCGAATGACTCGTCCACGTGGCGCTCATTCAACGGGTCCATTCTTCCAACTTGTCGCTTATCAATACGGACAATTCCGAATTCTTGTTCGATACGAAGTCGATTGTGCTGATTATGCAGCTGTCAAATGTAATCCGTGAGTTTTCGTTGAGACAGAGATTATTGAAACAATCGAATTTGTAGAATTCCTGTGGATAAATCGGAAGTTCTTCCGGAGAAAAAGAAAAGTGATATCAATCCGGAAATTGAAGTTGTGAACTATGGAGAAGTGCCTCATGATGTTCCACTTCAAGTTCTGACAACATATCCACAAGGAGCCGGATTCCCATTTTTCACTTGGGCTCAACTCTTTTTCACAAATGCTAATCATGTAAGGATTTTGAATTTTCGCTTTCACAGTTTCTCAAAGGTTTTGATTTGAATCACATAACTTGAATCAAAGAAAAGTCTCAACTCAAAGATATTTTCAGGAGCTCCTTGGATGGTTCAAAGGAAATGGAGATTTCGGAAAACCAGCCATCTACACTCTTCAAGATGTTTCGAAAATGATGAAACCACTTCCTTTGGTTTCATTGAGTAAAGTTCACGATTGTCTCGATAAAGTATACAAATTCCTAACGAAGAACGATGACAATTTCCGATGTGGTCTTGTGTGGAAAGGAAAAGCTCATCTCGAAATCTTTGCAAAACACGAAGAAGCAACTGGTGGAATCAGTAAAGGAGTTCGTGATTTCTTGGCAACACAATGCAAAGACGATGAACCAGAAGAGCAGAAATAAGTGATTTGAGATCGTTTCCAATTCTCTTTTTTTGTATAATGTGTTTTCACAAATAAATAATGTGTTTCTCTTGAATACAAGAACAATCAAAACCAGTTTATCAACTTCAGCGAAACAGAACAATGAACGTTGTTATTTCAAGACGTTTTCAGCTTAAAACACACCTATAAATGGGAATTGCTTATCAAAGTTTAGTGTTAATTTCATTAAAATGATTCGCATCATTTTCTATTTTCTATTCATTCATCACGTTTATTCTCTTCATGTTACTCATATAAGTGATTGTGGAACTGCAAGAGGATGTTGGAAATTACCGAATGGATGTAAAGATGCAAGTGATTGTCAAACGATGATGACGTGGAAACATGAACGACGTCATCTGATTATTGAAATTGAGAGCAAACTTGTGAAACCAGATATGTGGCTTGGAATCGGTTTCTCGAAAGATGGTCTCATGGTGAGCAATCGGAAATGGAAGAATTAGAGTGAGATGATTTCAGGGGAATGATACAGTATTCGAATGTCAATTTCCTGCCTCTGGATCCGGAAGTGTTCTTCTTTCACACAATACGGCAAAGAGAAATATTGTTTTGAAGACTGTAAGATTGTTTCATAAGTTCCCTAAGTTCAGAAATTCCATAAATTCAGGCATCCGAATTGTTGATTCGAGATGGTTTCACTGAATTCACCGACGGAAAAGCAATGTGTGGAGGAGAATGGATTCTTGATAATATCCATTTGGATTCACAAGAAAGAACTCTGGTAGGTGTCGGTTTTTATTGGAAATGATAAGTTTTATTCCCAGATGCACGTAATTTCTTCCGGAAGATACAATTTGTTCTTCGCGTTCGGAAAAATGGAAAACGGAGAGAAGAAAATGCACGGAATGGTTGGAAAAGAAGCTCCATGGAAGTCACAAGAACAAGTTCGATTCTGTCAGAGATGTTCCAGTTCTTTCGCCAATGTGGATTCTGTTGCAACCGACGAATTCAAGAAATTATAAATCTTTCCGATGAAAATGAAAAAAAAACTAAACATACTGTATATAATCTTATCTGCCGGTCATAAATGAATTTAGTACTCTGAAGAAAAATATTTGTTTATTGATAATTCGGAAGAAGATCGTTGTGTACAGTTTCAGAATATTATAATACTATGGACAGAGGAAAACAGAATGGCGGAAAAAGTAAAAAGAATGCGAAGTTGGTTGTTTTGAGTAATTATATCAGAAACATTAAAATCCATTGTTGGCCCCTCCTTTCGATCCTCCGAGTTGTTGCTTTCGACGATCCGAATATCCATTTCTCATCTGATGAACAATTGAATTCACAACTCTGAAATCACTTTTTAACATGATGTTCAGGAGATCCAACATACCGTTGCCAAGCCAAAATCATTTCGTTTTTCTTGTCTTCTTCAGTCATATAAGATGAAAGTGTTTCATCAATTTTCTCTGCCATACAAACCAAAAAGATGTCCCAAAAGTGAGAATTGAATCCACGTGAAATGAAATCCACGTGGCGAGCACCCAACTGTTCACAGGCTTCTCTCACTTGTTCGTCATTTAGTTCGTAGGTGATTATCTAAAATTTATAAGATTAGTCTTAGAAATACGCTCATGAGTTAAGAAACTTTGAAACAAATAATGAGATATCTTACCAATTTGAAAAAGAATGCTTGAATTGTAGAAGAGAGTCCCAAGAATGCAGCATTCTGCATTGGACTCTCATTCTCAGCTATTCCAAAAGCCAATTTGATCGAAGTAGAACGTGTTGCTGATTTATGCCAAATTTCGGTGAAGAGTTCTGGGCACTGAGCAAGTACTCTGGAAACATTAAATCAATTAGATGAGATTATCCAATTCACAAACCTTGGCCACTCCTGAATCACAAGTTTCTTTGTTTTTGCATTCAATGGTCCAACTTGTGCAGAACCAATTCCACTTCCAATCACTGCTTCTTTTTTTCCACGAATCGTTGACAACAAACCCATCATGATGTGTTATTTCTATAAATATAACTGATCTAAAAACCGAATCTTGGAGGTTCGAGAAAAAAAAAGCTGTAAATTTCGGAAAAGAAACAAAAAAAGGGAACAGACAAAAACAATGATCGGCTGTGTTTTGACCCATAATGTACTTTTTCTTATGATGGATTATAGGAAACACGAGGAGAAAATAGACAAGAGAAACAAGAAATCGGGAAGTTGTCATTATGGTAAACCCAGGGATTTTTGAGGAAAAGTAGAAGAAGAACGCATTTCGTTTTTTCGTTTTTCAGACAAAAAACTGTGAATAAAAGTTGGAAAATGTATATAAATATATTCATCACAAGAGAGAAAAATAACAAAAGAGATGCTCAATTGGCTCAACTAAACGAGGTCAGACCGCGTGAACATCTGACTCATTCAGCCAACGCAACCAACGTTTTTGTCGTCAAACCGTGAGAACCAGTTGAACTTTTTTATCCGATTGGCGTTCATTCGAATCACGGAGAAATGAATGAAGAATTTTTTGAGGACACGCACTCCTTTAACGATACATTTTGAGTAATTCGGATAGTCGAGACTTCTTTCATTTTATATGACTCTTCTGCTTCAGAATGGTTGTTCAAATGGATACGTGGAACATGAAGTTTCCCAAAAAGAAACAATCAGACCTCGTGAATATACTTTGAACCCTTTGTCCTTTTGTCGAAATAACGGCGTCAATCACTGACATTCGGAATGGCCTCGGAAGTCTGTCAACATAATCCCAGTCCCTGTGAATGAGGACCAAAACGAACTTCCGCAATCTCTCTCTCTCTCTCTCTCTCTCTCTCTCTCTCTCTCTTTCTCCCTCCGTTTTTTTGCTCTTCGGACCAATTCTCACGCACTACTACTTTGTCTCTTCAGACGAATCCTGAAGATTTCTTTCGAAATTAAACTTTTCTTTTCCTCCTTTCCCATCTTCTTTGTCTCATTGAGTGGGCGGATTGTCCTGTTCCTGATGTGCCATTAAAAGTCGACGCACTCCCCGAAATCAGAAATTTAGATGACCAACTTTGGAAAAGTGATGCCATTTCGAAAGTAGAACAAGAGAAAAGAGAAAAGGAATCAAGTTAACACCCTCCTGTCTGGACGAAATTCGATACACTTTGTTGAATTAAAGAGACTAAAAGAGGAAACGAAATAGACGAAGTTCTTCGATGATTTGTAGCTAGGAGAGATTTTAAAAAACACTGAAACGAAAAGTTTTCTCAACTATTACACTGAAAATATTCTGAAACAAAGCGTTACGAATGATTTTTTTTGTAGTTAATCTCCCTAGAAGACACAATAGTAAAGTTTAAAATCATTTCAAAAGCAATTTAAATTGAGTTAAATATTTTTAAAAGTTCAACTCAAACTTTTATTTCTCAAGAGAGAAATAATTATGCATTCGACATCTGAAAAGCTCTCTTTTGAACGTGTTGTCATCTGAGTAGAAAGAATATGGAAATATAAGAAATACTCACTCACAGACTGAATCTAATTTAACAACAGAATCCTTCTTTTCTTATGGTTTGTGTATCAAAAGTTCATAATGTCAGACAGAAAATGAAGAAAAACGAGAAAAAAAGAAAAATACGGATTGTTATTTGTGGAAATTGAAGAAAAGGGAAAGAATGAAAAAGAAAGATCACGGACGAGTGAATCTGTTAATTTCATGGTCCAATCGGATATTTTTCACTTGAAAATTCATAGTTTGAACGAGAAATGATAAAGTACAAGAAAATGTGTTTTGTGAGAAGACACGCAACTGGAAAAGCCTAATTGAGGGAGTCAACACAGAACGGAAAATATAGAAAAAGGACAAGAAAGAGAAGAAGAAGAAGATGTCACTGGCTCATCAGTAGTTTCCCTCGGTTTTTGATTATTGAAACTTTTTTGGAACCAATTTCACAAAAAGAACAGAAGAATTGAATTCAGGCGGTCGATGACGAATTCAAGTAAAAAGTTGGTATAGAGATAGGAATACTGTAGAATTGAATACTTGGTTTGAATGAATAAAGGATGTGCAAAAAGAAACGTTCAGAAATAGAAAAAGGAAAAGCCTTCCCATCTTTTGGCCTCCAATCAACAGGAAATTGGGATGTGAAGAAAGAAGGAAACGGCGGACGGAAGTCCAAAACGAATGTACCCGTTTCGTTTTATACCCCATGAGTTAGCTCCGCCCACTAATTCCTTTCCACTCTTTTTTCCGGGATCAAAAAGTGGGCGAAAAACAAGAGGAGGAGTAGTAAGAAAATGAACAATATCTACATATGATCATCTCGAATATTTCATTTGGAAGAAGAAGAAAATGTATTGAGATAAGTACCACTTGTCACGTATCTTTTGACGACTCTCTATCATTCTATAATTAGAGAACTCATGAAGATTTTGTGTTCTTTTTACGTCAATCGACACGTTTCAGTGACTTTCAAAGATACTAAATGAAGAAGGAAAGAGAGGATTTCTAAACATAGAAAGAGAGAAAGAGGAAATTGATAATTGGATAGAAGAATCCCATATTCCGATCTTCCACTGAACTCACGGTTCCTTTCATGTTTTTTCTCTTTTTTTATGCAAAATCTTAAGAATAACTAGAAATAAACAAACAATTCCCTCGTAGAATCTATTCAGATTCAAATGTTTTCTCATATCGAAAATTGATAAATATGAGAATCAGATTCCACTTCTCTGAGTACCACATGGAAACAAAACATTTGGATTCCCAAGAAAAAAAAAGTTTTTTGATGCATGTCATTTAATATAAAAACGACTTTTGGCAGGTGAATGATATGAATGACAGGTCCTGAAAGTGGGCGGAGTTACAAAAAGAAAAACGAAAACATCTGGTTAATTGTGAGAAGAAAATAAGTTATTCATCCAATGGGAAACTCATCCAATGACGAGAATTTGACACTTCGGTGTCAGAATTCGGAAGGAAACTAAAAATAAAAAATGTGTTTCTTGAGAGGAAAATAACAATGAAAGGAGCAAAAAAACAGAAAAAAGAGCGTTATGAGAGAAAGTTAAAAACAGATTAGGATATATGAATAAGTATTGGAAAATGCAGGAAAGAATAACAGTATTTCATCGGTCTACATTGGATTTTTGTTTTGAAAGTTCGCGAATGTTTATTCGAATGATCTTCTTCAGAATAAACAGTTCGATGAACAGTTCGAAGAAGTGCAGAAGCATCGAAGATAACAGGAAGTATCGAGCAGAAGATTGTATATTAATAATAGGAAAAAATAGAAGAAGAGCAAGAGAAAAGAACATGAAAAGCACTCAAGAAGTAAAGAAATATTCCCCGAAAATTATAAGATTAACAGAGAAAGAGAGAACTGTATTCTTCCGAAAGTGATTATCAATTAACTGATTTCGTGCCGGAACTGCATAAAAACGTGTATTTTATGTCTTTCATTCAGATCATTTCTTCAAATTTCACCTGTTTTCTCGAGTTCAAAGTTTCAGGGTTCAATGGGAACTCTTTCTTTAAAAGAAAAGGAAAAACGCAAGGGATATAGATGAGAATCGTGAAGCGGAACACCCATTCACCGTCCATCATTCTATTCTCTAATAGGGAACGAATTCTCGAAGTTTCTTTTCTTTGCAAATATTCTTTTTCCTTCGAACCGCCCACATCTGATATCTGTAGTTTGACGTCAAAACCTTCTCTCGGAGTTCCGTGATTTGAATGTTATTTTCCCTCGAAATGCCAATATTATTAAATACGTCGAATATCTCCGACCAAAACTTCAATTTCCTCAAAAAAGAAACTTCCTGTTCTGTGTGGTTTCTAATAAGTTCAGCTGCATTTATCTTTACTCTGATGGGGTATGATTTCATTGTGAAAAAAGAAATTGAGCTCTCCGCAAAAGTAAATAAGAAAACTGAGGACATATGTCGGAGACTTTTCATCAGAAAAAAGTAACGAAATCAACACCAAAAGATATTAAAAAGCGATTCGTTTGTTCTTTAAAGATTTTGAATCTGAGGCCGTCGATGTGACAAAGAAACTCAATGTTCGGGTGTTGGTAACATATTAAATGGAAGTTCATTTCCAAAGGAGAATCAAATGTCTGCTCTTTCCTCGAAATCTTGTTTCACTTGTTAAAAAAGAAATACATTTATCTTCCTTTTTACAGTTAATCTGAGACTTCTGAAAAGAGAAAAAGTTCTCAAATTCAACACTTTTCATCTTTTTCTTTCTTGTTTTTCTGTTCCCATCTCGAATATCTTGAAAACTCATCGAAAGGCCAAAGAATCTTTCAGTTGAAATTCGGAACGAAAAATTTGGAATTCAAATGTGGTTTTCATTGTTTGAAGACGGACGAAACAGAACAAGAAAGAAATTAGCAAGAAGAAGAGAAATGCTTAATTACTGCTTGAATACCAACAAAATTTGAGTCTGAGAGGACAAAATGAGCACGACAACTGGTCCCAAGATGTTTGGTGATGATGAAGAAGTACTCATTTTAAAAAATGTACTTTTTTCCGGGAAACTTTGAAAAGGGAAACCTCAAATTAACAAGGACGACTTAGGAAGAACACTGACAACTCTTTGGAACAAAATGATGAAAGAGGAAATAAATGGAAATGAACGTCCAAAAAAAATAAATTCAAAAGATATGTAGGATAATTCAGAATCTCTGAAACAATTAAATTCCAATAAAAAGACCACAAATAGATTGTTTGTTTTCTTTATATTTTACGAGTAGACAGACTTCCAATCCTAAATTGCTCATATTATTCGCAGGTGTACATTCATTCTTCGAGACTAAAAATACAGAATTAAATCGTCGAATGATGTCGAAAACTTCTACGAAAAACAATTTTCGACTTGAGAAAAAAAAACTAAATTGACGAGATAGAACGATGAAATTAACGGTTGCTCTAGAGTAAAAAAAGAAGAAGAACGAATGGATTGAAAATGAAAAAAAAGGAATGGAAACAAGAGAAAAATGAAAGAAAAGGAACAGATGAGAGGAAAATATCTTTCCGAGTCATCTGTAATTGGAAGAGAATATATAGAATCTGTAAGGAAAAATAAGAAAAAAAAGAAGAGAAAGATGGAAGGAAAACGAGATATCCTGTGACTGAATTGAAGATTACAGACGACAACTCGGCTGAAAAAAAGAATGAAACCGAAACTTTGAGAGATGGAACACAACGAAACGAACGAGAATAAGAAACAAATTGTTGACATTGAAATGAAAAAAAAGGGAAAACGGAGAACAGTTTGAAGTGGAAATACATCTTTTGTATTTTGATTTCAGTATATCCATCATTAGAAATGGAATAGACACGAGGTTGTAATTGTGGGTTCTGGAACTCTCAATTCCTCATTTTCCCCATAATTTCAGATAATTAAAGACTTCAGAAATGATATCATTTTAGAAGAAAAAGTGAAAAGTCTAGACATTTCCTTTTTCTTCGAAAAATAAACTTCTTATTCCTCGAGAAGTTTTCAACATCTCCGAAGTCATCTAATTTCAGTTGACACGACGAAGAGAGTGTCGATTTACTTGGATGATCAGGTGATATATGTAAACTAATTAACGAAGAAGAAGAAGAAGACCACCCATCCATTCATTCTTTCACTTTGACAATCAAATAGTAGATCACAAATACGTGATGTTTCGAGTCATTTCAGAGGACGTGACATCAATGAAACTGGAAAACTTTCATCGAAAAGGAGAAAATGGAAAAGAGAGAAAAGAGGGACAATTTGAAGAGAAAACTAAACTCGTCGTGTTGTGATCTATTCTTTTTTCTCAAATTGGCCCAAGGAAATTGGAGGTTGAGCAGGAAGTTTGGTCAACGCACGTATCTTTTTCAAATGCCCGAAAATCATCGGATACCTGTTGATGAAATGATCGGAGAAGTGCTTTGATAACAACAGTCTCTGAGGTTGCTAAAAGCGGATAAAAATTTATTGCTGCTGGTTTTTCATCTATAAATAAGCTGTTAAATAAATAAATACTATACATTTTCAATATATTAAGGTCAATAAGTTAAAAGGGAAAAATGTAAACTAAATCAGTATGCGAAGGAAGGTAGTTCAATTTCGAAAACGTTTTTCGGTTTAGCCGGTCGACCGATATCTCGAACTTTTGTGGATTCTCCATTCCTAACTAGAAGACGAGCAATTGATTTTGATAGATCAGATCTCTCATTGAGAGATTCATTGGTGTTAACACGTTCTTCGAAGTCAGTGTTACGAATTTCGGATAGAATACTTCCAGTCAGTTCTTTTTCTTTTCTATCCTCCTCGATTGGATCAAAAGTGGCATTCGCATATGCTTTGAGATCATCTACAGTTGATGCGTTTAGTTCTGAAACTATTTGGAGCTGTTTTGAGCATTTCATTATTAACTTACTTGGAGGATTTACTATTGAGAATATTGTGTTTCTACGGCTTTGTTTCCTACTGCCTGGAGGTGTCCAGTCAACTGACATATCAACAGAAATATCATCAATGCCTCCTGTTTTATATCCATCCGGCGACTCTCTTCCATCGGTTGAGTCAATGTTCTGATCATCATTCATCCATTGGTCTCCACTGCCATCATTATTTCTTCCGTTCATACTCAAGTTGAACGGTACGAATAGGCGTGACGCATCTTTTCCAGAAGCTTTGAGAGACTCTGCTACATCTTCTAAACTGAATAACAAGTTGACATCATTTTCAGTTATGGTTTTAGGTCCATCGGTAAGCACAGATCCATTGACAGTAGTCGAAGACAGAGGATCGTCGTTCATTGGAGAATCTTCAACGTTGAGTAGGAGATTGAGTCCGGGAATTCCACGTTGCGCTCTACAGGCAACGACATGTTGAACTTGTTGACAGAGTGAAGGATTAGCAATCAGCTGGGCTGATAGATTCATGTACTTTGCGACCAAGTTATGAATACAGTTCCGTTTAGCATCACTAAAGTTCAGTTTCGTATCCAGTGCAAGCTGCTGAAGAGCCAGAGAAAGACGGAACAGTTCTACCAGTGACTGAAATTAGTTCATTTTGTTTTCAAATTAGATGTTATTTTCCTCACCTCATCAAAACCGACTTCGATGCACAACAAACTCATTGTGCAAAGAATAGCATCCATGTGAGTATTCAAATCATTCTCATCGGCAACAGCAACAGCTCTTGACAGCATATATGTTATCTCTCCTATATGCTTTCTCATGAACATCTGATCGGCACGGGAACATTTTTCTACTGTTAACTGAACATCCGAAACGTCGATTTCATAACCAAGGTGAACAAGATTTGCAGCGTTATCATGTCTGAAACCGAAGAGATTTATCATACTTTGTTGTTACTCTAAACTCACCTATCGAGCAATGTGTGGAATATTTGTTGTGTAGCTAGTCTAACTTGAGGATCACGAACCAATGCGAGAAGCAAAAGAGTATCGAGGAAGGAATCAGTAAATACAGTTGCTAAATAGGCAGTACGGTATTTTGTAGCTACTTTCAGAAGTGTTTTAACCAAAACGTGTTGAAGAAATTCATCTCCTTGTTTTGATTTTCTCTCGTCAAGATTTGGAATATTTCCAACTGTGAACATCATCATTTCGACTTTTTGATAGTCGGGAAGGGCATTTGCAAAGTCACCCATTGCATTAATCAACGCTTCTTGATACATTTTCTCTGCTGGCTGATCACTACATTTTCCACTTCTTTCAAAGTCGACAGAAGTACGGAGGTGTTTGAGGAGAGAGTTGAAAATGGACAGAAGAAGTGGGCCGATTGATGTTCCAGCAATTGATACAATACTTGACAAAACCGTGGCGATTCCTATTCGAGTGGATGCATCGGCCGAGCACATGCTATCCAAGTGATTTATCAGTTCTTGGATTACAAAATAGCTGTTCTGGCTTTGTATACTGTAGATGATAGCTCGGAAAACATGAATGGCAAATGAGGGAGGAGGAGACCACCGTTTATGAAGATCCATGTGTTTTAAAACAGGCTCAATGACAGCTCTTAACGATCCAAATGATGCTTTTCCCATAAGTTCTCTCAAGCATCGATCCGAAAGGACTTTCGGTGTTGCTTCATCATCTCCTCGATGTGGTTGAGTTGAATCAGCGAACGTGTTATCAAATTTGGGGATATGAGAGGACGAAAAACCTTTTCCACTTTCATCTGGTTCCTGTAGATTGAATAATATTGATGGAACTATTTTATCCATATGTTGTTGTTCCCAAATATTTGGATGAAGATCGTCAGTGACTGATTTCCAGACAACACCTCGAAGACCTCTCAAACCAGCGCATCGAGCAAGCCGATAGTCTTCTCCATAGGCAGCTTGTGGGTTTGCATGACACATTTGAGAAAACTTGTCAATGAAGAAGTCGTACTGACGGTGATAGGAAGGAGAACTCTCTTCAATGTTCGAGAATGTGACGAATGAGTCAGTAGCTAGTTGCTGAAATAGTAGAGAAGATAAGTTATTCCTCCCACACTTTCAATGATTCATACCTCCATTTTTGCATTGTTACTTTCCAATAACCGTTGGACCATTCGTAAATGGTTCTCACTGAATTGAGGGAGACTCGGAGAGCTATGACATGCTTGGAGTAACTGATCCATCGCTTCCACCGCGATCTACAACTGAATGAATTAACTTTTATCAACTTTAATGACTTACTTTTACTTGAACAGGGCGTTGCCTGCTGAGGTCTCGAACCATTCGCATTACTAAATATTCTCCGATTCTTTCAAGTTTTTCTGGGTGAGAAATCGCATAAAACGTCAGTTTCTGCATATTTGAATGAAGCAGTCCATCGGTAACTGCTCTTGGATATATTGAGTCTACTAGTCGCCGATATCTGCAATGATAAATTGATTAGATGCTTGGTTTTAAGCACAACCAACCTAGGCTTGCACGGAGTACAGCAACATAATCCGTTCATTTCGCTGCCTTCGGATTTAACTACTGAAAAAATAAAAATTGGTTAAATTTTTCAGAAGCACATGTAAATTTGAAGAAAAACTTTTTTCTGGGCGATATAAGCATCAATTTGCAGTATTTTTTCAAGAATCAATATTTTCAGGAAAAAAAACAACGTGAAAAAAGAAAGAAGCAACTGCGCTACACTGGACAGCATTGGCGGCAGCATGAAAGAGATTAGTCAGAAGAATTCGGTTTGAAGCTTCAAATAAAAAAAGGCTGGAAGCTTCAAATAAAATCATCGAACACTTGTATAGTTAATTTTTATTGCTCGTGGTGAATGACAAAGTTAGTCTCGATGCTACTGCAGCAAAGCAGGTGCCGTAATGAACTTCTGTCGGTTCGCTTCATGGAAACGCCGGACGATCTCTTCAGCAATCACTGAAACCTTTAAGATTTCAAGATAAAAGTTAGATTTATCATACCATCCGTTGTGTTTCCACTTTCAAAATGCTCCTTCATTCCGAGTTGCTCTATTCTCATTACAGATAGATCACGGAAAAGAGATGTACAAAAGGGATGGAGAAGTTTGAACATGGATTGAAAACCATCTTCTTCAAGAAGAAAACTCTTCAACCCTTCTGGAACGTTTTCGATTCTTCCCAAAGACGTGAACTTTGTTGTTGATTCTGTTTCCGGAGCAGAAGTCTGTTGTCTCTCTTTGATTAATTGAACTGGTCCAGGAACTGAAAACTAATTGATTTGTGAAGGATGAAAAAAAAAGTTACCTTTTGTTTCTTTTCCAAGCCAATAATAATCCGCTTTTGGAACCTTACAAAGTGGAACTTCGTGTGGACTTGAATCAATCAGAAGAGTCAATTGAACAGATTCAATAGAAGATTCTGGAAGTTGATACTGAAATAGAAGAAGACTTTGTATATGCAGTTCTAAAGTTTAGACTCACAGTCAGTACAAATACTTCTTTCTGTTTGATTGTTCCTTTGCTTCGATTACATGTCAAGTTGGGATTAAAACGCTTTTTGGTGCTGACACGAAGTTTGTAGTCCACTTTGGGAAATTCTGAGAAACACAATTTTAGTTTTATGTTCTTCTACGAAACTTATCAGAAATAATAGTTCTTAGAATAAATTATGAATGAAAACATTTCTTGAAAATCGTTTTACTTCTATCTGTTAGTTTCGCCTAAAAACACAATCTTGTTCATAAGTCTATTTCTACTATAAAAGAGCACATTTGATTCTTTACTTCACTATTTCTCTCCACTTACCCAGTTCACCACTGTTTAGAATAATACTGGCTCCCCAGATGCGTTGCTCCCCATTGTCGCCTGTTGTGAGGGGCAATAAACCGGCAAACGAAATACGTAGACCCGTCCGATCGCGCACAACAAATGATTTATTGTTAGTGGACGTGTGCGCCAGGAAACGGTCGACTTCATTTTGGAGATCTTCGACGTCTTCAGGTGGCGTCGTTGCAGTTCTTTCCATTTCGTTTTGTTCCATTTTAGTCCGACTTTGCGCACGAATATAAGTTATATTGAAGTTTCAAGAATGACTTTCTGATTAGTTGAATCCAATAGTATGAACACGTTTCAGAGCAAAATCCTAGAACAACACGTTTAATTTTCCTTTTTCAGATAAGATATCTCTTTGAAACACTTATAAAACTGTCATGCTCGGTAATTCCATTTGAAGCAGTTCACTTCTTTTCTTTTGAAACATACTTTCTTCTATTTTTCCATAATACACTAGTTTCACGTGTTTCTTATTTAAAAATAAAGTCAACATGTACTAATGAGCTTCATTTGATATAGTTATGATTTCGGAGATCATCATTTTTGAGATGGCTTTTTACTTCCTGTTATGCTGTCTATATCTCTCAAAAAAAGAATTTCTCTTGTTAAACATTCGAATTGAATCCAGTCTATTTGACAATTGAATCTATCCAATAAATATAAATATAATGCAACATTTTCACTTTGACTAGGAATGCTTTGAACTATTTATCATGGTTATGATCAAGAAACAGATCTTTTTCTAGAAATTTCTGATCAGAACTTTGAATTACTTCAATTCGAGTATCCTATAGGCTATAGGCCAAAGTCCTAAAAGTACTCCATCAGTTAATTTCATTTCGCCTTTCCGGCTATACGACCGCTTAACTTCAAAGGAGAGTAACAATAAGAAATGAAAAAAGAAACACCTGGTGTATGTATGCACCCAATACATCAATCTAATCCATCTTTTTCTCAGAAAAATGGCGCCACGCCAGTTAATGGCCCCTCATTTTATGGGGTGGCGCGACAGAAAGGCGCCGCCCTCTTCGTGTTTCCTCCGGTCATAGATCCTTTTTGGCGCAACTTTTATCCGTTCATTAGGGAAAACCATTAAGTGGTCATGATGTGAAGAAAAATGAATGATGAGAGGAGGTAATAGACTGATAGAGGAGGTATCAGACGAAAAGAAATATAGTGCGAGACGCCATGAGTCGGTAAACAGTCTTTTCATCTCTACTTCTACTTCTTACTCTTTATCTTTTCTTATTTTTTGAAGTGAACTGTTTTTCAATCAATTCAATAATTCCAGAGAATTCATGAATACAATCTTTCTATTTCTTCTTGTTTTTGGACTATTTCAATCGCCTGAATGCTCGAAAGATTATGATCATTATGATGATGAAGATTTAGCATTGAGCATTCCGAAGGATGCTATTGGAGTCCCAAAGGAATTCAGGTATTTTCTCATATGACTTCATAGATTTTGAGACAATTTCATGTTCAGACAACGAATTTTGAAAGAGATGAATATTCGAAAACGGCCGAATGATGTTCCGAAAAATCGATGTTATTGCAATTATGACGAGTCGATTTGTGGGAAGAATATGAGTTGCGTGAAACAAGATGGAGCCGCTTGTTATCATGCAGTTGAAGAGGTACTGTCTCTTTTTTCATTCACTCAAAAATATTCAACTGTTTCAGAGGTACAATAAGCTGGAAAAACGAATGGAAACTCATCATAAATGGGGATGTGCAACACTGGAAAGAGGAAGTGGAGCATCTCATTTAACGGTGAATATAAGGGTTAAAATCTTTCTGAAGATTAGTTTTTATTTCAGTGTAATTCATGGAGAGCAGCACATCATTCGCCTAAAAGTATTGGATGTTGCTACGAAGGCAATTATTGTAATAAAGATCTGATTCCACCACCATATGCTCATCATAAAAAAGGTTAGCCTAAGACTGAAATTCTCATTTTATCTTCATGGTTTTTGTCTAGAAAAAGAACTTCAAGAAGCCAGTGAACTTGAGGAAGAGACAGAAAAGTTTAAAAACGTAGTGAGTGGAGTCGAAATGTATTTTATTTTGATTGCAATTGGAATGATTGCATTCGGAGTCGTTTGGTGTTCATATCGTTGCTGTTCTAAATCAGGTATTCATCGAAAAGAGAATCCCCAATTGAGTAGAAATATAAAATTTGAAGGAAACAAAAAACAAGCTTCTCTTGCAACGCAATCAACTTATTTCGATGAGAAATCAGCGATGATTGAAGATTCAGGGTATGATATTTTTATTTTTATTCGAATATATCTATGGATTTGTCATCTCTTTCTTTTTAATTTCAATAAAAATCGAGGGATTTCAGAAGTGGATCGGGACAAGCAGCATTACTTCAGAGAACGGTGAGGCAAGATTTGACAATTATCAAAACAATTGGACAAGGAAGGTTAGAACTGTCAGATTTCTATGTTTCCAATCTTCAGAAGTTTCTAGATACGGAGAAGTTCGAAAAGCTTTGTATCGTGGAAGTTACGTGGCAGTGAAAACATTTTACACGACCGATGAGGATTCGTGGAAAAACGAAAGAGATGTTTATCAAACAAACATGATAAATCATGAGAATATCTTACGTGAGAATTCAAATTTTAAAATGAATCAGTGAGCAGAATGGCTTTTCAGAATTCGTGGCGGCTGACATCTGGAGTGAAGAAGACTCGATGACGAAAATGTTGCTGATCACAGATTATCATGAATTGGGATCTCTTTCAGACTATTTATGTCGTGAAGAGACACTGACAGCTGATGAAGCACTTCGACTCATTCATAGTTGTATCTGTGGAATTGAACATTTACATGCATCCGTTCAGGGAACTGGCAGTTTTAGAAAACCTGAAATTGCTCATCGTGATATTAAATCCAAAAATATCATTGTGAAACGACCAAATGTTTGTTGTATCGCCGATTTAGGACTTGCTCTCCGATAGTCAGTTTTCACTTTTTGTGTTTTTTCCTTTAAAAATCTCTATGATTTTCAGCCAAAACGAAACGATTCTACCACAAAAATTCAATGTTCAAGTAGGAACAAAACGTTATATGGCTCCAGAACTACTGTCGAATACATTGAATCCAAATGACTTTTCTCAATTCAAAATGGCCGATATCTATTCAATGGCGCTTGTTATGTGGGAAGTAGTGATACGCGTTGAAGTAAGAATACAGTCTAAAACATTTGAAACTGAATAATATTGTAGGTGAATACGTGTGATGATGTATCCACAGTTGACGAAACATCTCCAGATCACAGTGCATCGAGTGGAATTGGAGAGTCAGTTAACTCTTCCGATTTGAAAGCGAAACCATATGTTCCTCCATTCGATGGAACTGTTCACAATGATCCAAGTTTCGACGAAATGAGAGAAGTTGTGTGTGAAAGGAAAGTGAGACCGCCACCAGATCCTGCGTGGAGAAATGTTCCTGCTCTATTCAAACTGAGCAGATTGATGGAAGACAGTTGGCATGAACATCCGAAAGTCAGACATACTGCTTTGAAATTGAAGAAAGAAACAACTAAACTGATCGAAATGATTGATCGACAGGTATCATTTAGATTGTATTTTTATTCATTTTATATTTCAGAAACAACCACAAGGAAAGAAATCTTTCCATCAGCAGGATAGTGGACTTGTGGAATCAGCCACAAATAGATATGCTTCTTGAATCGATTTCTCGTGTTTTTCCATACTTCCGACGGTCTTTTTTCTTCCCAAGATCTCTTTTCTCTGTACTGCAATTGTGTAAATTTTCATCAAGTTTTCATTCTCATTTGAGTGTATTTTTGAAGATAAATTGTTTCAAATGAATCTTTATTTTCCGAGTTTCTAGTTTCCCACGTTAATTAAATAACGTTTTCTCCAAAATCATTCAATTTCCCTGACAATTTCTCTCTTTTCGATAAGAAGAACAATCTATTTCATGAGCCCACTGTGGCAAAGGAAGACGGAGCAAACACATTTATCAGCATGTACTCTCTCTCTCTCTCTCTCTCTCTCTCTCTCTCTCTCTCTTTTTCTTCTTCCACCCTATTGCCATCATCCATTTTGAATCTATCTGGATTGGTTCGCAACACGTTTGTAAGCAAATATGGCTATCTTTGTGCGACGAGTTGATAAGATTGTACAGCTACGTCCATCTTCTTCTTAAATGAAACAAAAGAAGGAGACAATTACGAATCACGTAAAGAGCAGAACATAATCTCATACTACAGAGTACAGAGAAGTGAATCGTTTTCTGAAGATCTAACTATCAAAGGCAATATATTTTGTAACAATTTCAGATCACGTACAAAAACCAGAAACTTCTTCAGTAGACATTTCAGTTATTATTCACAATGTACCCTGATTAGATGAATGAGTTTTCTCGGTTTGGTGGCATTTACCATCTTCATCGTCCCATGCGAGATGATTAGTATCTTCGATTCATAATGAATTAAGTTTTATTTATTGTGGTTCTCAAAATTCGATTTCGAAAGAATTCATAGAGACCTACATTTAAGTTTAATTCTATTATAATTTCATTCGGTCTCCCTCTCTCTAAAAAGATTCAAACAGACATCGGTTTATGCTCATTTTCATTCTAAATGTCTCCTACCCGGAACCCGTGATAACGTATTCTGTTGACAACAAAACGACACAAGACAAAATATGAACCGATAAATCAAGTCTTGGACTAGAAAATGTGCATAATATCGCGTTCTTAGACATGATTTTATGTCACTTTTCTAGCTCAAGAGCAAGCGGTTTTATAAACAAACGTGTATATTTCAGCAGTAATAAGAATAGAGAATAGACGAAAGAATACTGTTTTCGACTCCATCATCATCCGACCTTTTATAGTGACACAAAAGTAGGTGGGCTTATAGAGTTGTAGATAGAAGAGACACAGACCATGTTACCTATCAACGAATGGGCGGTGCCATCGATAACGATTCACCCGTCGGACGGAGCAGTCCCTCCCCACAGACCAATGTACTAATAGATTGAATAATGGGGAGAGAGCTAACAAGGATACAGGCGGATTGACAAAGGGTCATTGGAGTATAATAAAAAATAACGATGTGAACTTTTTGCAGAGTGAGGACAGAACCAACAGAAAGAGAATAATATAATTCAAATTTTGGATATAGGGAGACTTTCTATATTGATAGTACATGAAGATGTTCATTCTAAGATAACGTTTAAACGTCATGAAGACTGTTTCCAAAATGATCGAATTTCTACATAAATCATATTATTTACTGAAAAGTTATTTTTAAGTTTTCTTTGGAACTTCAATTATTAGTTGGTGGATCCGAACTCTTCTCTGGAGGCTGAATTACACTCGCATCTCCCGCTTCAAACTTCTGATTCAATTCATCCAGTTTTTCTTTTAATTTCTCTGCCGTCGGTCTCTTGTTTGGATCATGATTCCAACATTCGTTGAGTACAGTAATAATTTCTCTCGGCATTCCACTTGGCGGTGGCATTCGGTATCCAGCACGCACTTTCTGCTGAAATTGATCAGTTAACCTGCACAATTTCTTATCATTTCTTATCAGTTCACCTTCACAGTGTATCCTTTCCACTCGTGGTACGGAGACTGGTACGGAGTAATGAAGAATTCCCAAATCATGACTCCAAATGCATATATGTCCGTGTTGAAACGAGTTTCTCCATTGTTCCATACTTCTGGAGCTAGCCAACGGACATTCAATGGTTTCGAGAGATCGACTTTATAAACTGTCGTGGCACGACACATTCCGAAATCCGCTATTTTGACAATTCCATTGTGAATCAAACAGTTTCGAGCAGCAATATCACGATGAATACAACTGAAATGAACAAAGAAAATAGAGAACGAAATGGCCCGAAGTAAGATTTTCCCACTTCTTTTTATGAAGATAATCGATTCCACAAGCAGCCATCGAAATGTATTGAACTCTACGACTCACTTTAAGATCCTGAATGAAATGAAATTGAGATGTGAGTATTTTATTGAATTCTTACAGGTTTCTCTCTTAATAAATCTTCAAGTGCTCCTCCATTACAGAATTCTAAAACTAACAGATATGGGAAATCATCGAGGATAAACCCATAGAACTTGACAATATTTGGATGATCATAAAGTTGCATTACTCTCGCTTCTTTCATCATATCAGCTAATCCTTCTTCGTCTGTTCCTTCGGTATCCAACTTTTTCACAGCAATCACTGCGTTTGTTTTAACTAATCTACCCCGATACACTGTACCATAAGCACCAGAACCAATTTGTTTTTTGAAATTAACATCTCGATGCATCAATTGAAATTTTCCTTTTGCAATTGCTCTCTTCAATACAACTTTCTCTCCTTTTATTTCAATTGTTTCTGCTTTTAGTGAATCAATCAATTTTCCAATGCTTGCTGCAGAACGATTTCCCAGTTTAGCAGAATTTTGATTTCTTTTGATTTCATATCTCCGAATTCCTTTTTTAAGACGAACTGCTAAATGGAATTGTAGCTTATTGAGTTCAGCAACCATTCGACTCGTAACCATAAAATCTCCGTCATTTACAAGAAGTTGATCAGCATCGATATTCATAAGTGCCCCATGGAAGTATGGTAGATTCAGATCTTCTTCTGCGATTCTATAAACCATTCCCTCTTAATTATTCTCTTTTTAACCACAAACCTCTCTCTATTAGGCGGCATGTCTGAATTGAATTCTTTATAAACTCGACGAGAACTGTTCTGTAAATAATAACTTCTCCGCCTGTCTTTCTGTTTCAAAATACCTTTTTTAATTCTTGTTTCTGAAAATGCGACCAGTTTCTCGAGATTTTATTTTAAAACTGACTCTTCCCCTCGTCAAAATAAAATAAACCTTTTCATAACACGTTGTTTCATTTTTACGTAAAAGAATAATTTATTTATTAGAGCAAGAATACTTTCAACTTTCAAGGTTACAGGAATAAGAAAATAGAAAGATGGACAGAGAATAGAGCACTTTTAGAGATCGTTGTATACACACAAAAACCAAATGGAAACGTGGGCGAAAGTGTCTTTGGGATCCACTAATAGCTTCGGTATCTATTGTACTCAAGTAGCGTTACTGGGGGGAAGGGGATGTGCCTTATGAGAAAATCAGATTTGGAAGAAAAGAAAGGGACGGGGGATGCCTACAAAGATATTTTATATACACTGGACATGGACAATAGCACAAAACATAAAAATGAGCAATCTTTGGTAGTGAAATCAGGATCTCGAGCGAAGCTCGTACTTAATCTGCTTTCCCGATGGAGTTGGTTCGTTGTTCTCGGTATCAAGCAAAGATTTGAAATGGCCACGTTTGTTCTTCTCACAGGTAAGACATTCGCAGTCGGCATTATTTGGTCCGAAGAACTCGCTCCCATAGAAACAAGTGATTTCATCCCCAGCGACCATATCACGAAGAACCTGAGAAACGAAAAATAGAAACAATTTAACTTGATTGAAACTTACTCGAATGTATGCAGTGCTTCCATGAGATACGAACTCACAAGTAGGCTTGCAGTCGTGATTTATGTATGCTCCTGGGCCAAGCCACAGAGTGGAGCAGCGCTTTCTGGTGCTGTACATGACAGAGAAATCGCTGCCCTCAGGATTCAAGAGAAGTTTTTCTTCCTCATCAGACAGAAGGCAAACGACGCCACTAAGGCGTTCAATTTTGTCGCCGCGAAACCAGGCCCGAGTAGCTACCAGCTTAGCTCCTTGGTGGCCCTCGGCGGAATATCGTTTACATTCCTGGATGGTATACCCCGAATCATTATGAAAAACGTTTAAAAATCGAACAACCTTAAGAAAAATCGATTAAAGAGTGTATGAGAAGAAGTTTAACTAACATGGTCACGAAACTCAGTTTTCTTATGGAATGACATTTTATCGATGAACTGTCGAACACTTCGCATGTTTAGAATAGAATAAATCGCACTAGTGAAATCTTGATTGTCCTTAAACTTTTGCATGACCTCGCGAGCAGCTTTATGTTCATTCTCATATGCATAGCGCCGCCTGGAATGTTCATTATTGATTATCTCGAAGCTGTCCAATCGGCCGCTTACTTTCTGTTCATTTTGTGAGATGTAAAATTAAGCATGGGATCGACTATGAGAGTTGTAGCAAAGTCATCGAACCAGCATAACTCCACTGGTGTCATGGAGTGATCCTGCCGAGGTATTTGTCTGAATTTTAGCGACAAATCCTCCACCTGCACAAGAGATTTATAGGTTTTCGTTGGGAATCACTCGTTTTACCTGCTCATTCAACTGTATTTCTCTAAGTATACTGTTCACCTCCGCTTTGTTCATAATTCCGGTGCTGAAAAAAATGGTTCATGAAGAGATGCGTTAAAGAAAGTAATCCGAGAGGAGTACACAGAGTTACAGTAGTCGCTCGGGACGAGACAGGTTTAAGAAATCACATAATGCACCTTTAATCATCACTGAGACCAATAAACAATTCCAATATTCCATGGTAAGGTAAACGAGAGAGAAAGAACAAAAATGTGAAACGAGTCTCATGAGGTCTCTCCGTTTGTTTGTTGCAACAGCAAGGAGGCGTTTTCTGTGTTTGCGCCTTGTGTATCTCGCTGGCGCAATTGTTGTGAGGCTGTGCACAGCGCGGCGAATGTCCCTTGCCTTCTCTCTCAGAGGACATGAAGAACGAGGCGACCTTCATGTGCATAAGAAAAAAAGATATTCAAAGAAAGAAAGAAATAGAGCGTCAGGGATACTGGGTGGATAATCGATGCCAATTATAAAATGAGAGGAATTGGAAATGACATGCAGAGCTATGACCTTGCGGGCAGACAAGCGTTCCTGTCTGAATAAAAATTAGCAATTTTCATGAATTTTAATAATTTATTTGTTATAATCTATAACTTATAGGATGATAAATAACTGTATACAAATATGTATTATGAAGTCATTAAACAAATAACATTTCAATGAAAGTAACTTTAATCCTCTACATCATTGGCGTTCGACATCCCATAGTTCCCATTGCGCTGTGTATCCGGAAGTGTAATTTATTTTCCAGTGAATATGATTTGTATGCACGAGCCTTGTCAAGCAACGTCTGCGCTTCAATAAATTGTTGTTCGGAGATACGTAACATGGCAAGTTCATAAGTGGCATTTGGTGGAAGATATGTGAAGCTCTTGAGACTCGATTCTCTGAAAAATCTGATGATGCGAGGAAGCAAAAAGCAGCTCTCAAAATAATCCAATCGATCTAATCTCTGGATAATCCTTTTCCCATTTTTCTATTCAAATACCTCTCTAAAACAGCTTTGAAGCACTCCTCGGCTTGTGCATTTAAATTTAAATGACGAAGGGAGACTCCTTTCAAAAAGTAATACAAACAGTAATCATCGATGTCACAAGTCAATTTCTTCATTTCCCAAACACGATCCATGTCCTCCAGTACTCCTCGAACCATTTTCGGATTTTTTCCAAAAATATCAAATCCATTCCAAAAGTAAATGAATTCATAATGGGCGAAAAGTAATGAGTGAGTGGCAACGAATCTCTTCGCTTTTCTTCCACAATACTTCTCAACTGGAATAGATTTTCCAGCAATTCTGAGACGAAGTCCATCTACTTTTCCAGCTAATGCATTTATTGTTTCATTTCTTCTTGTTTCATCAACAGTTTCATCTGCAGCAAAGAATATACACAAAAGATATGTATATACACAACGACTCCATTTCGATTCTTTCATTAAAAGTCTTGCATAGTTGGCCGAATGAGACCATCTTCTTTGGTATCCATGTGCAAATCTGTGAATAAGATTGTCTGAAATCTCAAGATTCATTCACTTACAGTAATTCCCAATAGCATCCATGATGAAACTGTTTATATACATCTTGAGATTCAATCGACATATTGAAATAATGAATTGCTGTTTCAATATCTCCGGATATAAGAAGAAGACGTGCTTTCATAAAAAGCATAATAGCTCCACGTGGCCATAAATGAGTCAATCCAGGCATAATTCTTTTACACACTTCAAGATCTGGTTGACCAGTTCCCAAAACGAAGGTCGCTGAAAATAAGAAACCTGCACTTCATTACCGTATTCATTTCTGCTTACCAATCAAATGCCACGTCAACAAAACCATTTTCGCAAGAGGAGAACATAAGGTTCCAGTCATTGATGCAACATGCTGAAGATCTCTCATTCCAGCAACTTTATCACCAGAGAAACCAACAACTTCTAGAAGTCTCAGAACTTTTGATGGGAGTACAGAGAGCATCAAAGAGAATGTTCCCAGTCCCATTCTTGTTCCACTCTCGAATTGTTCCTGTACTTTTTTATTTCTTCCAATCCAAACACTTGGCTCATTCATTAATTTCTCACAGTATCTGTATGTTTGATAGCATGTTCTGATGTTCAGTGCTCCTTTGATAAAACTAGCGAAGTTATCGTCATGAAAGAACGTGAGCATTGCTCTGATCAGTAGCATTTGTGCATAACAGAGTTCCGCGTGTAATTCTTCATCAGTCATCTTCTTTCCTTTCGCTGTTGCTCCGAAAATCGTCTCTTTTATACTTCTTCGTTCCCGGAACCTTTCGATGACTTCAACTGACATTTTACATGCTTCTGCTGCTTTTTCCATATCTTGTTTATTCACTGTCATCACTGCTTTGATAAACAAAATACAAGTATATCCCATTGAATGATACATACTTTTATCATATCTGAGATATCATTTTTTTGATCTACTACTAAAACAATTCGATGCACTCACAGTTCGGCCATTCTCTCTTCTGCCAATTCGAATTTATTATTCATAAACAAATTCAATGTGATCTGTGTCTCAGCAATTGTATCCAGAAGTTCCAAAGAGTTGCTACTGAAAATGAATAAGTTGGGGTTTGAAATGCATACGGAAGAACTTACTAAGTGACATGATCATATGCATCTAAATACTCTGCATCACTGTCTACCGTAATCCTCGAAAGGGATCTGGGTCGTTCGACTTCTCCCATGTCTTCAAGAAGAAAGTATAAAATGAATGAATGAATGAAAGATAAGAGAAAAATGAAAAGAAAAAGTTCATTGAGCGAGCAGAAACACTCTCGACCTATTGAATATACAATGAAGGATTTTTGATGAGATGAGTTCCTCGAATTCTTTGGGAAAAGAGTGAGAGAAAAGCCGACAGGACCAACAAAAAAAGAAGAAAGATTCATATAGAAAAGATTCTGAGAAAAGATATAAGATTTGCAGATTGAAGTCAACAACAGAAATACAAAACAATACTACAAGTCCGTTTTAGTGTGAATCATTATTCTTGTTATTCAAAAAATGGAATAACGAAGGATATTAATAAAAATGAGATCCTAGATTTTTATCTGAAGGCAATGTAGAAAAAAGTACTCTGAAAGTATATTGAATTCATGCTTCCTCTAGAAGTCTGTCATAACTCAATCTAACATTCATAATATGTTTTTGAAAGAGAAAAAAAAGAGCAGCTGGAAAGTGAAATCACGAGTTCAATCAGCTATTCCAACAGGGCGCTGCCGTCGAAAAAATGAGAATGACGCGTCGGAGTTGAGACGTTATCAGGGGGAACTCGAACTCAACGAATTTAAAAGGGTCGAAAATGATACGTAGAGCACAGTTTCGAAAGATTTTTGAGAAGAATACACGGACACACTTTCACATTCCTTTCGATTTTCTTCTCCTCAATCAACATACATCCTCGTCATTTTCTATTCAGAACTATTTCAAAAGTAGATGATGATATACTGTATTATTAGAAGAGACACAGTTAGCGGACGGAAAACACCGGAAAAGAGGTCATGCAGAATTCTACAGAATAAACTCCACTCTTCACAGAATAATGCAAAAAATAGCAACGGTACATGAGTAGTAATCGTATTTCTTTCTTTTCATTTTTCTACCCAAAATTTGTTTTTCGAAGTGAAAAATTCAGTTGTCATAGAGATTTCTTTTCCCATAAGGAGATGTTAGAAGCTGTGTGAGCTGCCTGATGTGAGCTCCGCGAGCACGTGTCGTCGCGACAAAGCTTATCAAATTGGCAGGTTGATATGAGGAAAAGAGTATCAAATAAGACGAGAAAAAGAGAAAAGACGACGGACGACGTGCTCTTTCGGTTGAGATCAAGAACCGTAGAGAGTTTTCTCTGATAACCAATATGAATGAAACCAAATTGGTGAAAAGAATGATACGGGCCACAGAATAGAGTGAAACCTCCGGAAAGAAAAGAAAAAAAGAATTTCTGGATTGCAATCAAGACTAGAAAGCTTGTTGGTTTTTATAAAATCTTGAACAAAAACTTTCTGTAGTCGTAGATTTCTCAATATCCAAACAAACCTTTAACTGTCTATTATTATTTTTGTAAATCGTTAGCTTAAAAGCATGTGATTATGGAAACGAAGGTGTCATGCTTCGCAGAAATCTGCAGTTTATTTTGTTGAACGATGTGAAAACTTTCTAGTTCATTTTTCTTTTTTTGAATTATTTTATTCATTGATATTTGAGTGTATTTGAAAACCGAGATGAATTGATTACAAATTACAAAAGGAAATAATGAGAAAACCCGGAAAGAAATGACAATATTAAAACTGTTTGACCGGAACGATCAGTGTTGAGATCAATGAATGATTTTGAATTGCAAATGATGAAATTTAAACAAAAGTAGTGATACGTTCATCTTCGAAATTCTCTTCGACGGCAAGTTGGGGCTTTGGAAGTTGACGACGTGGCGAATGCAGATACTCTTCTAGAACAGGGATTTCAGCTGAAATTGATCCAGTTGAACGATGGCCTTGTCGAAGAGGATCTTGACGAGAGAAGTTCAATGATGGAATTGACGGAGGTGTTGTATTCCGATGAACAGGAGGTTCTGGTTTCGTCATTGCCTCTTCCAATCCACTTATATTACTCTCCAATGTTGATGTTTGAGTTCTTTGTCCAACATCTGGAAGTGTGAATCTGGCAGGTATTCCTCTTCTGAAAACGTATTCATTTACACAATTAACTAACAGAAAAAAGCACCTCTGTCTGAAACAATTCACATATGGATGATAGATTACTGTAGTCAATGGAAATGCAATGAAGTAAAGAATAACGACGGCATCGAAAACATAAAGAAAGATTGTGCTGACGACGTCACCAAGAGAATCTTGAATGCCAACCATGTAGAAAATAATGGCACAGTTGATCAAAGAACAGATTCCATAACACACTGAAACCATGTCTTTCATATATTTCAAAGGTTAGATAGAGGGGAGAAGGGAAGAGGATTTGAATGTGCTTTTGGGAGGAAAATCATAATTGATAACTTACAAAAGACGCGATACATAGTAGAAGATATCATTTTTCGAACGAAAAGAGCGAATTCCTCTCGCTGTGCAGCTTGTCTACTTTCACGCGGATTCTCTTTTGATTGCGTCCATTTTTCAGAAATTGTCAATCCAAAGAAACACATAAGTTGGAATATAGCAACTCCGATGAATGCACAGATAGAAACACCATAATGAAATCCATCTTTTCCAATCTTACGAGTTGCTTTTCCTTCACACGGTGGATGAAATACAAGATGTTCTGGGACGATCAATGATGTCAATCGGAAATATAAGTATTCAGTGAATCCGGCAAGATACTGAAATGAATTCATTCAAGACCTTCTCCAGATATATCTCAATTCTCACCGCCACAATAACAATAGAATAAGCAATTGTGTAATAGTTTCGATGAAGAGCATTCTCAATTCTTTCAACCGATTGACTCCAATTGGATCGTTGTCCTTCTGATACAACAGATTTCTCTTCTTCAGATGTTTGGGATTTTAATGCTGCTTCACTCATACTTGATTGATCTATCGAGTTTCGATAAATTTGACGATTCGGACGTGGTGGGGCTTTTGGAGTTGAAGGCTTCAAATGAATTAGTTTCAGAGAGAAAGAGAGTGAGACTAGAACCCTTATAATCTAATTAATGTATTGAGAGAACATATTAATTTTTCTCAATCAGAAGTAGATTTCATTTTCTTAAAGGCAAAAATAATCAAATGTTTTCTTATCCGAGTGACACGTGATTTCTATATTTTCGATTGAAATGCCTACACATATGCAAATTCACACGTTTTGTTGATTGTGTTGGCAAAGTCTTTTTCCAAAAGTAAAATCGAGACTGATGCATGAAATTAGAAATACACCTGCAGAATAGTGATCGCAGGGCGATGCAATCCTAGGAATACTTCTCGTGAAATTAAGTTCAACAAGTTATCAGTTTTTCGATTCGAATCTAGTTCCTTGTTCAAAGAAAAAAAAATAGAAAATCCTCTGACTCACCGATTCATCCTCATATATTCTTTGCAATGATCGTCCGTGTGTAATTGGTTGAAATCTCTGTTGAACTCCTTCGCTTAGCTCTTTCAAACTTCTTCTTGTCGAGTTAGCTCTCTTTGAAAGCGAAGATTGTAGACTGAAATTCGTATTTTTCTTCTTGTTTTTCATTTCAACAAAAAACGAAAAAGAAAGTGAAAATAAGGGCTCACCTAGACGTGCCACTCCGCGTTGAAGCAAACTGCGGGTGATCAGTTACTTCGTCATAATTGTCTGTTGTCTCAGGTAACATTCTCTGAAAAAATAGAGAAAATAAGACATGCTATAATCTGATTTCATTATTCATAATCATATGATATTGGTTTTGTTATCCAATGCTCGAGTCAAGATTGTCATGGAAACCGAAGTGAGAAAACGAGGAACCAAATGACGACGGTTGAATAAATATCAACACAGAAGAAGTAAAGGGAACCGAGAGTCAGTAAGTGCCAATAAAAAGTTGATCGGATTATAAATTTTCGCGGAGGGGAGGAAACGATGAAAAATCGACGACCATCAGCGATTATAACAACAAAAAGGTCGTTCCTCCCATCAGTGAAATTCAAACATTTTCTTTTATAAATACCTGTCGACTTGAATACCGTTCATAATAACGCATGTTGGAAGAAAGGAAAAGGAATAATTTGTTGAGAGTCGGTGTATTACAAAGAAGAAATATGAATGTATAAAGAAGAAGAAGAAGAGATGAATGGTAACAAGAGACACAGGCATTCAAAATGACTGTTTATTCAAGGCGGAATCGAAACTCTTCAGTGGGAAAACACTGATTATTCCGAATGAAAAATGATAGTAATTAGACCTCCGATAGTGGAAACTTTGATTGAAATAAGATAAGATAAATCTCGTGAACCTCTAGCCTTCTATAACTTGAAAATAATAAGAAAGGCTTGATGAAATTGTATGTTCAGGAAAACTTGTTTTTATAATGTGAAAAAACGATTCTGAAACTTGAAAATATGGAGTTTTAAAAATGGAAACTTTAGAAAAAAAAAGAACTATGATCATGGAAAACAGAAAGGACAAATATTCGAAACGTCATAGAATTGTAATTCGGACACGAATCTAGTTCTAACTTTGTTCTGAAAGTTTGAACTTTCGGATATACGTTTTGACCGAATGTGGTCATAAGAAAAGTGATATTTTAATGAAGGTTGGTTCGCGTCCGAGAATGAAGAAGTTTCAAAATTTTGAAATATTGTACATGGAAGTTTGATGAAAGAAATGGAAAATCAGAAACGAATCATGAAACTTTCACGAGAATGATCAACATCAAAGCAGCAGAGAAAACAAAAATGTTGGATGGAGAGTTGACTCATTCAACAAACGATCGAATGAAATGAAATAGTTCATTCAGTTTTCATTTATGATAACAACCATTCGTGAAGTTTCTTCCAGCTGACCGACTTATGCGTCATTGATAAGATAAGTTTGAAATTTTGAAGCTACCGTAGTTTTTCACGTAAATTGTCGTATAAGAACTACAATAAAAACTTCTGAAGAATGAAAAGAAAAATGAAAGAAATGGAAACTCAAATACAGCCAGAAAAGAAAAGAGAAAGAGAGAAAGTTAAACAGTACCGAGTAGAAAATATCGAAAATAAGTCAGACAAAGAGCAAAAACAGAGTGACGGGTGCTTTTTGTGTTTATTGGAAATGGTTGAAATCTCTTCGTTTTGTATAGTCTCTGTACACTTATGCATGACTGCGACCCCGTATTTTTATGTTTGTATGAACTGTTCTCCGGGAGGCCCTTCTTCGAGGAAAAAAGACGATCAGAAAGAAAGAGAGAAAAGAGACGCAGAAGGAGAAAACGAAGACATCCTTGACGGCGTGATTGAGGTCAGAGGAACAAAAATTGACCGAGTGAGGGGAAGATTGAAGAGAAAAATACGATCAATTCAGAATAAATTTCAGAAGAAAACAGCGAAAGATAAGAAAAAAAGAAGAATTTGGAGAGAAACATATGAGTCATTTTGTCGAAACCGAGAAAACTCATTCTGGAAGAATGCGTTTGTCATCTGAAACTTTTTCTGGAATGTACAGTATTCTTGATTCAACTGAACTCTGATCTTTTTGTTTTCAATACAGTCAAACGGCCGGTTTTCGGAAGAATTGACTCTGACAAAGGAAAGAATTAGGTTTTTAATAACTTATGCCCCTTTAATGAAGGTACTTTTATCAGAACTTCCAATAACGTCTATTTCAATTCTTTTCTTCTTCGGATATATCATTAATTATTTTATATCTTTTACTATTAACTGCGATCAATGTTTCAAGATTCTTTTCTTCTTCGAACGTTAATTTAACAAGTTTTTTCTTCTAAAATACTCAAAAACCTACCATACTACACATTTCGATTTCTTCCGAACCACTCATTTTGTCTTCTTCCACGTATCGTTTTTATTCAAAATAACTAGAGATCTAATATAAGTCAGGATAAGAATTGAATTTATTTATAGGATTTGATGCAAAAGAAACCGAGGTACTGAGAATAAGAAGCCAAGAAAAAGAGGTTGAGAACGACGAGACGCGCTGAAAAGTGGGCGGAGTTTGAATCTTTTCGACTCAAAAAAAACAGAAGAATAAGTGATTGGGAAAATGATTGTGTGCGCAGCTGCTGTCATTCTAGAATAAATCAGATTTCAAATGGGAAAAACTAACAAAAGTGGAAAATACTTGAAGAAAAAGAAACATTTGAGCGGAAACATGGAGCAGGTGGTGACGCAAATCGAGAAAAATGGAGCAGAAAAATCCAAAAGTGGGAATAGTGTTTGAAATGAAGAGAGTAGAAAAGGTTGTCAGGGCAACAAAGACTGGATAAGAATGTGTTATAAGCACTCAAATAGAAGTTGTAATGAAGAAGTAGGCATGACTTAATCGTTTGTTTGCATCACACATGGATGAAAATAGGCTTATCCTCCCCGGTTTTCACGTTCGATGAGTTTGTGACGACAAGATCATTCTATTTTTCCCTCTTCCCGATTATTGATCATCGAATGACCACAATTTACTATACATTTGAACAGCATATTGACAGAATTCAGAAGAAGGGTGTCATCATCGTGATGAGAAAAAACAAACAAATCATCGCATCAAAAATAAATATATTTATTATTGTTTACTGCCGATTCCATTGAAAAAAGTACGAAGTACGAGAAAATAATTGTGAAGGAGATGGGAGAGAACGTTTAAGAAGAATTAAAAATGGGAATGGCTTGAAAAAAAATTTAGACGGAGTTGAAGTTGGAGTTGAAATCGTTAAGAACGGCAATTCAATTATGCCTTCCATTTGGCGATGGTAGCCTTTGGGCTTTTTCCGTTTTGAACGTCATTACGACCATCCTTGGTGGCTTCAGAGCCATCTGGTCTGACAATGACCAGAGCTGGAATTCCGGAGACTCCGTATTTGGTCGACAGTTCCCTAAAAGTAATTGGTTAGAAAGATATAATTCTGAGCTATTTATTACTTGATGGTATCCGATCCGAATGGAATGTGGTACCAATCACCGTGGCATTCTTTCATGTAGGCCTTCAGATCGGACTCGCTGCGATCAAGCGATACGAAGACGATTTCCAAATCATCTTCAACTTCTCCGTAGAAATCCTGAAATTTCATTTTAGATGTTTTAAATGTTACATTTTTCACGAATCATACCTTGAGAATTGGAGTGAAAGCACGGCAAGGTGGACACCAGTGAGCTGAGAAGTAGAATCCAACGAGCTTTCCGCCGAGAGCTTCACTGGCGTCAACCTTTGTCTTATCGAACTTCTCGAGTTGAACACCGGCAAGCAAAGTCATTTTCTTTCCTATAAAGGATCTTATTTCATGAGGGTAAAAAAGAATATTTGTCGAAAAGAAGAGAACAACATGAAGACAAAAATCAAACAGAAGTAATTTATAGTAGAGGGAAACCTGAGGAAGTTCAGAGAAAGCAGATAGGAAGATGACAAATGATAAATTTCGCAATGAGACTTAGGAAAATTTCTTGCTATATTGATTTCTCAGGGTGACTCATTCACGAAAAAGACTGATCTTCCTATTCAAACACTTCGAAGCCGCTCCAATATTTAATCTGCCAGCAACCTCCGCATGTCAGTTCATTTTTTAATAGAATTCATGATAAAAATGAAGAACCAAAACTGTGGTTGTTGCTGTTTTCAACAAAACACCAACAGACGAAATGTTAGAGAGTGACGGAAAGAGCGTATAATGATCGGAGACTTTTGACGGGAGGCGCACGAAACGAGTCTGTTTTCTCGGCGCTCTTAAAATCTGCGTCTCAAAGTTGCTACACTCTTCTTTTTCATAATAACATTTCTTTACTTTCGTTAAAAATCACAAACTTCGATCACCTTTTCTTTTTTTCGTTTTCTTTATATCAATCTTATCTTCATTTCCGGTTGTGAGCGAAGGAAGAAATTCAGGTGGATTCCTCAAATTTCCCAATTTATATTCTTCTTGTTTTAAGGAATCTCTTGGACTAAAATTAAGATGGGATGCCCGCAGAAGTCTTTTCTTTTTTACACTACTTTACTTACAAAAAAGAAGGTATTGACTTTTTCATATCTCTTTTTAACAGAAGGGAAAAACTATACATGCCTTGGGAGAAGTTCAACGTATTTCACCAACGATCTCTTCATCTTATTGAGAAGAAAAAGTGGTCACTTTTTGGCAGTGAGGAAGAGTTAGTAAATTGATTCGAAGAGAGTGTTAGTCAGAAATAACAGTTGTTTACTTCAATTTACTTCGTACAGAAAATGAAAAATACTGCGTGTTTTTCTTATATGTCGTATAACGAAAAAAGACGAAAATAGTCAACAACGACAGCTATATAGTTTTTAACGCTACCAAGATATTATTTGTAAGAAGAAACTCAGATAAATCATGACTTTTCCTATATACTGAATTCAAGAGACATATACTAAAGGGAAATAATAAAAACAACAAAACGGTGAACACATTGGTTCGTTCTACGACAGCCCGAATTGTTTGATACCGTTCGTAGACAAACCGGATAAAGTCAAGTATAGCATTTGACCTCTTTTACTTAGCATATTACAATTTAAGAACTTCATCCACGAATCTCCAAAATTTTACTCTGAAGTCTGTTCAGTTCATTCAAGAGGAAAAACGCTGATTGAAAACGATAAATAAGTGAATTTAGTGGTGGTTACAATGATGCATACCGTATGAAAAAATGTTTGAAACTACAAAATTATGGATGAAATCATGCAAACTATAGCTGATGAAATAGAAACAATGGCTGACAGCAATGAAAAACCCAACTGATGCATTTTTGATTACAAATAGTTGGAAAGTCGACATTTTCTAAAGGGCAGATTCTAGAAAGTTGAGTTCAAATGTGACTATACTCTGATTCAGAACGTTGTCTCATATTTCAAAAGAAAATTTGATGGTGATAACATTTCTTCTTCATTTCTCTCATTCGGCAATGAGTCATGTACAAGGTCTGATAAAATGAATTCTATTGTTGGTTTTCATACCTGTTTTTTGGCTACTGATTTCTTCTTTTGGCGCTGGCGCCTCCGAGTTACTCGCTTTGTTTCCCATCACAGTCAGTAATGGAGAAGGGAACAAATTGGAGAAAGAGAAGATGAGAAAGAGAGAAAAAGACATTTTAAATTGAACTGACCCTGGTCACGTTTTTAATCACTAAAAAGAGAACGATTCGATGGCAGCATCAAAACACCAAGTTGAAGGGAAAAAGAAGAGAAAGCAATGCGAGTGAAGTGAAAGCGAAAAAGCACGCGCAATTTTTGAATCAAACGTCAAGTTCGTCATGGAAACGAGATGAAAACAACGAGAAACGACTGAAGAAAAATATGAGGATAGAGCTTGCAATTAAAGGCTCAAGTCAATGTGTTGTTGACAACTGAAAAGCCGGCAGACTTCAAATTCTCATACTTATCCAAAAAAGTAGTAGCATTTGTCATTTACTCTGAAGCATCCTATATTTGAACTTAGATGAACAGGATGAACAGGGTCTCTACTATTTAACGAAGTATTTTTTTTCTTCAAAAATTGCGATCCCTTTTTAACACTTTGAAAACTTAAACGTCCTATTTCTTCCGAAAAACGTTTCGATTGCATGTAAAAATTGTTTACTCGAAGCAAGAGATGACGCCATTGATACGGAATAACACAAGATTTCGCAATATTGCTTATCTCCAAGTATTGTATTCGTCGGTGGGAAACTACGATGAGCAAGAAAATAGAAAAGTGTTTTGTCTTCTTCGTCTTTATTTAAACATCAAACAAAGTGAGTAACATTTACAAGATATTGAAATCGGAAGAAAACATTAATTTTATGGAAAGGAATAGAAGTAGTTCATTACTTTAAGAAAGAATGAAGCTACTGATCAGAACCGTCAAAAGAGAATTTAGAGAAAATGTAGAAAGGAAATACAGTTTACAGATTATTAAAGAAGCGTTTTGGAGAGATTTTAGAAAAGATGGGTGACAGATTCGCTTAAAAGTATGAGTTGTTTCCATTGTACAAGTATACACATTCGTCAAGATCCATCTGGGCTCATTCTTTCTTCTCGACGTCTCCTCCGTACACACTCTCGTCACTGTAGGCGATGTAAAGGAACAGGTCCTCTTCGTGATGGTCCTGCAAGTAATTAGACTGTATTGATTGACAGTAATTATGATTTTACCTGGTAGAGTTGTCCCATCGTTGTCATGGTTTGTGGGATGACATTGTTGACGAAGAAGAAGAGAGCGTCTTCTGGACGGAGTTGGATACGTTTGCGGATGAGGAAGTAGAACTGTCCGACAGTTAAGTCAGAAGGAACCAAGTATTTCTTCTTGTCCAAATCACGGAGTCTTGATTTTGGGGCCTTTTCAACAATGACTGGGATACGGTCTGGGTACTTTCTGCGAATCTTGTCTCCCTCAGCACGCCGTTTCTCGAAGTTGTTTTCCTCCTTGTATGCCCACTTCATTTTGGTTCGAAAGATTGCGAAGAGAAGAAGTTTCTGAAACAAAAAATTGATTTTAAACAGGAATTGTAAAATGAATGACGTGAAGGGAACGGCAAGAAAACTCTCAAGGTTTAATGTAATGAAAGTGAATGAATGTGAAAAACGATTGACTGTTTCGATAAGGGGGTTGCGAAATCGATGAAATCAATGAACACTGCAGACCCGTACGAGTAAGGAAGACGAGAATGAGGGAATGAGCCCAAATGGCCCAGGGAGGAGGGGTGTGAGAGGGAGAGTGAGAACGAGAGTGAGCGAGTGCGCGCGCTCAGCAGTCATATGAGAGCGTCAGCGCAGGAGGCAGCCTATTGATTTACTCTGCTTGTCTGACCTTGTTTCTAGAGAAAAGAAGAAAGAAGGCAAATGGAAAATGAAACAGTTGGTTTTGCAAGGTTGTCTAGGTTATATGGAAACCCGTAAAACACTATAAACTAAGTTTAGATTTGGCGAGGTTCTCGAGAAACCTTTGATTCAGTGGCAAAACTACAGCACAGAAAAAACTTCTGAAAATACAGCTCAAAAACCGGTTGCATTCATTCGACCCACCAACTGTAGGTTACTTTCAAACAAAAGAGTGTCGTCGATGTTGAAACCAACGAAAAAAGCGAAAGAAATGGCAGGCAGAGAGAGAGAAAGAAATGCGAGAGGCAAGACTGAACATACCAAGACGAATGGCAGAGGTCGTACTAGCTAGAAAGAGTGGTAGGGAGAGGGAGAGAGAAAGGGGGAGAAGAGGGGCGGAGACGACGAGACATCACTACACAACATCATGTGACTATGTCATACGGCGGCGAAACGAGACAACGGGCAAGAGATGAAAGACTACACGCAAAATGAGAAGAGAAAAAGAAGCGAGAGCAACGTGGTGTGAAATGATCAGGGATTCTAGGTCCAGCGAATGGTTGTTTGTTCACACAATTACTGGCTAATTATAATAGAAAGGGAAGGTTAATTAGAGACTATAAACTGAAAATCGATTGAATTGGTAGGGTACTGGTTCGAAAAGTGCTGGATATAACATAACTTGATGAAAACTTGAATGCAATCGTATTCTGAGGCAATATTTACAATCAGATTCAGCCAGCATGACGGTATTTATAGAACTTCCTGAGCAATTATAATCAAACAATAGAGTCAAAATGTGCACCCTAAATCTTTTGAAACCAAACTGAAAATATCTATTAGTTTGGAAAACTAATTAGAAAAACAAAGAGAGGCAACGACTAAAAAAATTTTTTCATTTTTCAACAAGATCAGACACAAAGTTTACGGAAAAAGAGAACGAAATGCGAACATTATAAAATTTGTTGGATTTGTAAGAACAGTGGAAACGAATATAGAACCGGATCAGAATGAAAAATAAAGCTTCAAGCTATTTCTGTTCGGCATCAAACATATAGAAGGGTTTTTGGACAGCATGATTCAGAGCGTGGTCAGAAGTTGCCATGAGTCGATTTTGTTGTACTTTTCGGAAATATATTCATACCATTCCGAGCCAGATCTGAAGCTTTACCGAAATTGTTTTTATCTTTTTCAGAGTCAAACATACAACCAGCAAGCTGCAAAGCCCCGTCTGGTGGAAGGTAAGCCGAAGTAGTCGGTCTGCTGAAAAGAAAATAACTGAATCACTGTTCTAGCTTCTTTAGTTTGTCATACCCAAGGTTGCTGAGTGCTTCTGCTAACGTCGTTGGTTTAGGAGTAGCACTAGTAGAATTTTTCACGATAGCTTCTTTAGCTGCTTGTTCCATTATATCTAGTGCGTTCACTAATGGCAAGTCATACTTTTGCAAAAGTTTCTGCATGTCTTCAACAAGTCCGTCAGGTAATATGTTTATTTTTGCCTTCTTCCAGTTGTCTTCAAGACGGTCTTCTTGTTTTCGTTTTCTGTGAAGCGTTTCACTTCGCCTTTGATCAGGTGGTGATTCGATAGTATCATCAAGAACGATAGTTCCATCGTTGTCAATCACTTGTATTTCATTACTTCTATCATGAATACTGTCGAAAACATTTCCATCGTCATCAAGGCTTACAAGAGGAACTCTACTCGTATCGGGACGTTTTTTCTTTTTGTCGGTTTTCGTTAACTCATCCCAGAATAAGCCAGCTGGTGGGATAGCTGAAAAAAATTGTTGTTGGAAATTATGATTGGATGACTTACGAGGAAAAGCCGGATGAGCATCTGGCCGGAACGGGCGGTTTGCAGAAGGTCCAAGAAGAAGAGGTGCCTGAAAGTAGATGTCTTCATCCTGGTCGGTGTCAGAAGAGGAATCACGTCGACGCTATAACGCCAACTTACATTCATTAGTCCAAAAGGAATGTAACTCACATTTCTACTATCACGACTTGAAGATTGCCCTAAAATTCAGAATAGATATAACACATTTTTCGAGGCAAGAAAGGCCTACCTGCAAAAGCAATATCATAAGGTGAGGTAATCGGAAATCGGCCAAAACGTGAATATTCTGTTGCTCGAGGTTGTTCTACTTCTATCGTATCATCTACTGTATACACTTCTGGAATAAAGTGAACAAGTTTTTAAAAATATTGATAAACTTTTCCCACCGTTTCCGTTTCCGCTTTCCCCTCCAATATCAGTTCTTATTCGATATGTTACAGCTCCACACCAATCCAGATAAGACATTTTGCTGTTTATTAACGATTTCATTTCACTGATGAACAAAGACGCTACTCGAAATGAGATAAGATTATTCAAGGCTTGATTGACATCATCCTAAAACGAAAAATAGATAATTAAATTTCGTTGATAAATCTTACTTCTTTCAAATTTGAAACACCACCGTCCGCTATCAAACTGAATATCCTGTTGATGTATTCATCATCTTTGCCTTCGAGAACATCATGAACGGTGTGAAAGTACCACCTGTTATGTTGATCCACTTTCGGTTGCTGAAGAAGATTATGGTTATTAGGATCGAGTTAAAAATAGAAAAATGTACCTCTCTGAGAGGCAAAGATTTTAGTTCCACTTTTAGAAAGCTGTGTAAAACAGTTCTGTAGTGTTCAATCTCGGCAAGAAACTGATCTTTCCCTGTCACGTTGTTTGCTTCTGGTAGTCTTTCGGAAACTACTTGTGTCTCGTAGATCAATCTTCGAAATTCTGGTCGTGAGACGATTAACGCTTTGGCAGCTCCGTGATCAATATCGTCTCGGAGCATTTGAAGTGAATTGAGCTGGGCAACACATTTCTGTTTCATTTCATTCAATTCCACAACTCGAATCTTTTCGTTGAACGGGTGCTTTCTATTCGGTTCGATGCTTCTTGAAAATTGAAAGTGAATAATAATAATAATGAAAAACGAATCAACTTACATGACTTCATCGATTCGATTCATAAGCCTTCGACAACTTCGTATTTTTCTTGAGATTATTCTTTTTTCTGTTACCAAATCTGCTGAAGCGGTTGCAGCTGGCTCTGTTACTGTTTGAATTTGTTTCAGTGATATTTCCTCATCTGTTCCTTCCCGTTTGATAAATTTAACAGGCGATTTACAAAGTGGACAGAACTGGCCAGAACCTTTTGTTAACCAACCAAGAATGCAGTCATAGCAAAAGACATGGGAACAGTTGCTCAGTGCGGTTGCATCCGTAACGCTTAAAATATTGATTAAAGAAAAGTTGGTAAATTATCACATACTCAGATTTGCACACGGTGCACTCTTCTGAAGCGTTCCCGCTTTCCGTAGAATTTTCTTCGCTGTTATCTGACATAGTCTGATCCTTTTCTTGTGCAACAGTCTCACTCGTACTGGGAACACTCTCATGACTAGCTGGCGAAGTCGGAGAATCATTCATGTTCAGAAACTGGAAGGTATAAGCAGTGCAGTTCAAAACCGAAAACAATCCTGAAATATTTGCCGTTAAGTTAAAAAGCTAATGAAATATTCAGTAGGATGAGAGGTTTTACAAAGGATATGAAATATATCCAACGCAACTGTGACATTCAGAATAGCGATAAAGATATGGATATGACTGTAATTGGAACAGCTAACGGAATAAAAATGTAAGTTCACTTTTCAAGCTTTATTATTGTGAGTTTGTTGAAGATTTTGACATCAGTATCGAATTCCAATGGTGTTCTAAAACAGCCGAATTATTAAGGAACTCAATACAATAGGGCATTGGTGGAACGGGGATAAACCAGGCGCTCGTAGTGGGCAAACAATAAATATGCACTTTTGGAAATTGAATTTCAGATTAATAAAAAAAATAGCTTGTGAAAATGTACAGAGAAATAAAACAAAGATACTTCAAGCAATTTGGGTAATGAGTTCAATTTCTTCCTCTGCGAGAGTTCGTGGATCTCTTAGCGGGCGGAGCTTCTGGCAATTGTCCGTTACGAGCAGCTATAAGTTTCAAATGTTAGACTAAATGAATTTAAATGAGACGAACCTCGTCTGGCTGATCTAGTACGGTGTGCAACAGATATGAAATCTAGCCCATTGTCAGCATCTACTTGATTGATTTCGGCAATGATTTCCGCAAGTGATCTAGTGCCATCGTTATTGACGGCAGATGCTGATGTCGAGGGAAGATTTCCAACGTTTCTGTCGCTATCTGAAGCCTGTCGATTGTGACGAGCTCCTCGGGGGAGAATGGCGTCAGGTCTCATAGTTGGAGCTGGTTGATTTGCTTCTCTGAACAAGTCTCTGATAGACCCATTTGGACGAGATGAAGCATGTTGGTGACGAGATTCGATTCTTCTTGAAGGGGCCTGAAGTCTTTTCAATATAAAGAAAAATTCTTGTGTTAAACCGACCTCATATAAATCATCATCATCATCATCGCTCATATAAGTCCATCGATTGAATTGATTGGCAAAAGCAGAACTGTGTGATGGACGGAATAGACCCTGTAAATGTCAACGATGTACTTTTCATATTCAAAACCCATATCTCAGAGTGGTCATCCCCTCGTTAGATTGAAAATTGAAAAAAAATTCAGAATAATAACTCACAACCATGTTTAGCGACTGAGTCTCTAGATCTCTGATTCTTTGAGAAACATTGTCTCGATTTGTTTCACGACGAGAGCGAGAGTGTGTGTCAGCGGATCGATTGACGTCATTGGTAGCTTCAGAAGCTGCTTGTAAACGTCGCCGAGCTGATGATCTCAAAGTCATGTGGGATCGCGGCTGCTCTGTTATAGGCAGAGTTCTAGTTGTCTGGCCGATTGCTTCGAATGATTCATGTTGCCTGTTACGTCTTTGTCGATCTCTTCCTACACCATAGACTACATCATGTGTATGGCCGGTTCCAAACGTGGGTATCTCGAATACGTGTTCAAAATACATACGAGCAAGACTATGATCACGTAATTCATCATCAGGCATTGGAGTAGGAACTCTTTCCTCCGGTGAATCGGATCGATCGCTATCATCATTGTTTGTGGCACGGTCTGTTCCGCCTGTATTCGACGTTTGACGCACTAAACGTGAATAGGGATCGAGCCATTCTATTGGATTCATTTCACGATGTATTTGGCTGAAGATAGCTTCAAACCGTCTCTGTGGATCATCTCGTAAATTTAACATTGCATTGTAATCGAAGAAGTTTTGAGAGAAACTATTGTATATAGAATCGTAATACACTTCTTTAAAGAATCCTTCAACACTTGTTTTTTCTACTGCAATAATTGCATCCAAATGATCTTCTAGAAGTTTTACGTGTGCGGTACTGACTGGTGACAAAATTTCACCTAATTGGTTCTGAAACTACTGAAGTTATAGAAAACTTTTCTTTTTCAAACCTGAAAGGTTTCATTTCCAATAGGAGTGGCCATTATTAAATCATAAATTTGATCAGCATAACGTTGTTTTTGATCCAGACTTATACACCCGCCCAGGAATTTGGTTCTCCATTTGTGACCAGCAAGTATTGGTTGCTAAACAATTAGTAAATAAAAGAATCAATTGATACAAGATTTTACATTTTGAAAAGGGATGGCATCAAATTCAGCAACCAGAAAGTTCGTGATAACTTGTCGGAAAAGATCTGGGTTTTTCGCGATATCAGCTGGTTGAAGTTTCGGTTTCTTTGTTTCCGGGTATTTCACTTTTATTTTGTTTGAATATATCATTCGTCGGAAAGTAAGAGCACTGAGAACCACGGACCTGAGAGTTTGGAGTTTTATCGAGTTTGGAAAAAGTTACTTACTTATCCTTCCGTACATTGTCCGTTCTCAAGTCTGCCAGAATTATTTCGGCGCTTTGAATGTGCTGTGTAATGATAGCAGCAAGCTCGATTAATCCATTCTATAAAAGAATTCAGATACTGATGAAATAACAGCTAAAATGAATTAAATTTACCTTCAGCATTTCATCCGGTTCTTTTGATTCTTCAATATCGGTTCTGGAAATCAGAAATTCTGTTAAATATATAATTATATATTGGCAGCTTACATATCCGACGATAAAAGTCCTACAAGTTTATACGAGTGCATCAGGTTTCTGACCACTACACGTCTTTCCCCAAAGAGATGATTACGTTCCGTTGAATCGAGTGCCATATTTTTACTACGAAACTCTCTGATTCCGATTCTGAATTGGAAATATTTTTTGGTGTTTACTTGAAGGAAATCTTACTCTTTACTTCCGATTCGTTGTTCTGCAAAATCATAAAGAATCTTCTCAACTTCGTTTCGACACATAGGACAAGATGGTCGAAGAGATTGGCAAACCCATTCCGAGATACAAGAAAAACAGAAAGAGTGATTGCAGCCATGAATCCGACACTCTTGTGAAAATCTGTAACCGGAAATCGTTTTTTATTCACAATTCAACTCGCAATTTCTTACCGAGAAGACAGGCATATCGTGCATTGCAATTCGCCTACTGGTCTATCTGGATTCGATGTTGTTGGTGTGACTTTTACTCCATCGTCCCCCATTGTTATCTGAACTGAATGAATTTAGAAGAGTACCGAATATTAAGAAACATGAAAATCATGTGATTTTCGAATGACAAAGGAATTAGCAGATTATTGATTTCTAAAAGAGTTCAGTCAGATACAGAAAAGTGTAGTTTCAGTATGAAAAAATATGGGTGTTTCAAAATAAAATTTGGTTTGAAAAATGTTTGAATAAATGGCTCATCCTATCGTAGACTGTAAAAGACTGTTTTGTGCTATTTGAAGACAGGTCAAGATGATTTTCATAAACTAGTCTATGAAAAATACACATTATTAATTGTGGTAAAAGCAGTTGTTCAAAAGTTTTAGAATCTGTATAACTAAGATAATTCGATAGAAAGAACCGCGCCTAGTGCCTGGAAAATAGAAGCAAAAAAGAAAGAGTGTGCGAGTATGGGAGTGGATCCGATAGTGCGCCAGCAGTCTTTTTCCATGCAGGAATTTATTGATGAATGTATTAAATGTGAATCGATTTATGAGGCAAAATTTTATCAATGCGGAAAGAAAAGATTCAATAAAAAGAACTAAAAACCAACTAAAAATTAAAAATAAAACTGCGAGCACACTTATATTTTTAGAAAAAACCCTGAAGTTGTTATGCAGTTATTACTAACAACTTTTTAGTGATTTCTTGAATTTAAATTCTCGCAGGAGCTGAAAATTCAAATATAAGTTTAAGTTTTTTCGAATATTTCAGAAATTATTGAGATAACGGTACCAGTTTATTGAAAGTTTCAAGCTTCCGCACAAGAAAATGCAATAGAAACTGCGAAAAAATGAACAAAGTTCTAAATATTTACATTTGTGCACAAATTTGTGTTCAACAGTTATAAATAAAATCCAATGTTGCTTTGAGACCAAAACCATGAAACTTCCGTAGCTTGAAACATGCGCCTTTAAGTTTACCGTATCTTTTTAGCTCATCAGTTCATCTCTCTCTCTCTCTCTCTCTCTTCAGAGAGATGTGTACATTTACAGCATACTGTATTCCAGCGCTTATTTCATCCATTAAGTTTATACATGAATTCAAATCTGAACTTCTCATAAAAATGTGCTAGATTAAAATAGAGGCAGGAATACATATAAGTCGATCTCGTGATTGTAGTGCTTAAAGCATTATTTAGAATGTATTAACTTGACGCATAATCCAATAATTGATAATAAAGCACGTTTGATAATAATAGTATTTTTTAAAAAATTGGGTATTCATTTAGAAAAATTATCATAAATAATTAGCAATCAGTATTAACCCTGAAGCGTTGATCTCTTCACTGTTTCCAAAGTGTATGAAGCCTTTGGATTGCCATACTTCGCAAAAGCTTCTTCTTGTGAAATCTCTGGTTTCGAATCCAATAAAAGACGCAACTTCTTGTTCGGGAAACCGACAGTTTTTTCAAAAAAGAGGCGGAACGCCACATGGTTCAAGATATTCTCTGGAATCTGAAAATCTATGTTAACGCCTCATGGAACTCATCTGTACGTTACCTCGAAACCAAGTTTGAACTTCCAGTAATTCAAATAAGAAGGAGCAAAAGCCGACCAATAATTAACTATAACATCCTGAGAGTAATTTGAATGAATGAAACGATTTTCGAAGAACTGTAAACTCTTATCTATTTAGTATTTTTCGAAAAGGAAACTCACATCTCTGATTGAATAAGCACAATTCTCATCCATACAAAAAACAATTTCTCCATTAAACTTTTTCGGATCTTGCAGAAGACAGAAAAATGATTTCTCTGCAATCGCAGCTAAATTACCAGCATAAATCTAAACATTTATATAGTTTGATTTTGAAAATTATAGACACATTCTTACAAACTGATGCATTCCACGTCTTTCACCGGAAACAAATGGAAGTGTTGAATTATGTACGAGCTCTTTAATTGCCTCAATTTTAGTGCTTTTGCCCTGACCATAAACAAAAGTTGGTCTCAAGAAAATTCCATTGATTGATCCTCTCTTAGAAGCGTTTCTGGCGTACATTTCTCCTCTAGTACGTGATTCACCATACTGATCTAGCATATAATTTCTTGGATAATCACTGAAAATTGAAATAAGTAAATATTATGGAAGATGAGTGAAGAACGCACAGAAATACGTCTTGAGCTAAACCGTAGTTGTCCTCATTCGGAATTGGACTGTATGCACATCCAATGTTGACAAGATTTTTGATCTCGAGGCCAATCATCGAGTCGACTACTGACTCACATGCTGAAAGAATAATTATAAGGATTTCTCATAAATGTTCTAGAAACTCCATCTCTATTAATTTGTATATCCTCACGAAATATCTTACAATCGAGCGGTTTTTAACTATATTCGTGAAGAACTAACCATCCAAATTATCTTTCCACATCTGGTCATCTTGTTCTTTCGACTTGGAGTAGAATATTGGAAATGGAGAATGAGCGCAGTGAATAACTCCGTCACATCCTCGAAGAGCATTCTCCAATGTTTTTCTATCATTTAAGTCGATCAAATACTTTTTGACTTTTCTGCTTTCCTCTTTAAAAGAATTGAGTTCAATACTGAATTTCAGCAAATGTCTTACCTCTAGAAGTGCTTTGTCTATCAATAATACGAACTTCAGCAATTTGTTCATTCTCTAAAAGTCTTTGAACAACGTAACGTCCAACAAGACCTGCCCCTCCAGTCACTGCTACCGTATACATTTTCTGAAGTAAAGAAGATATAAATTATGTCCTCAGTCTTTTCACTAAGTGATAAAAAGTGGTAAATTGGACAGGTTTTCATGGCAAGTGCAACTTGAATCGGGTGATGTGGAAAAAGAAGAAAAAGAAGGAATAGAAGGATCAGAGGTAGAAAGCAAGATTGGAGAGATTCCTTTATTCGGAGATTCAGATTTCAGTTCAAGATAAGCATCGACCTCATTCGTCCATTCGGCATGTCGTTTACCGATTTTCACGAATTCAGATCGAATAAGCATCAGCAACAGTTGAAAAACGAATGAACTATCTCAGGAGATTGGGTAGTGACGAGAGTTGGGAATGAAATCAAGAGGAGAAAAAGGGTGAAAGATTAGAAGATTCGCAACAGAAACGATTTTAATCTATCGTAATTCATGATTACTTGTTCATATATAAAGGAGGTAAAACAAAATTGTGGGTGTTGGTCGAATTTAGTTTGGTCTTTGAATAAAAGATAACGTCTTGTTTTTCGCTCAAACGTGTTTCTTGAGAAGGTTTGATTCCGAATACGTAATAGGTTTTCCAAATTGCTTTGAAAACAGCAAAATGAGATCAGATGTTTACTTTCAGAAAAAAGAACATGATTAGAAGATTCCTAAATTCACATGATTTTGGAATTGAACAACTTCAAAACCTCTAATATAACATATACTTTGATTTTCTATCTCGTAACTTCTCCTTTTTCTGATGATAGAAAGTTTGAACGATGGTAAATAATGAACGTAGGCTATACGTGGTGGCGCAGCAAAGTACAACAGCGCTGTCTAAATTATTCTCCTCGAAACCAGCGACGGGCGGATCCAGACCATTTGCGATTTCTGCGTCTTTCATTTCTCTGCGCGGAGGGATATTTCGTTAACCACTAGCCGACGTGTCGGGAAGAAATAGGACGTTCTCGTTCTACTTTTTACTTTCGACGTATCTTCTTTCCGTGATACGGCACCTTTTAAGAGGAAAGAATAGAGGAGAAAAAGATAATTTATTCGATAATTGATTATTGTATTTATCACAACGATGAATCGTAGTCGGCATGAGCACATTTAAGATTGGAACAGTGTTACCCATGGTGGGATGATAGGCGATGGATTCTGAAGATAGCTCATCACGACAGCAGATACTGACAGCCTGAAAAAATTAAAAAAATTTTTTTAAAGATTTTATAGAGAGGCTAAATACAAAATTCCTTTTTTCTTTACTTTAACATGAACCAATTATTCATAAAACGAAATTACTTACATGAAACTGCTGACAATCTGTTTAGCATCGTCGGAAGTGCGTGTGTTTGCAAATGAAATACACGAACAGACAAGAGCAAGCCACGAGCACCATTTCATCTATAACATCTTTTTGAATGATGTTTTAAATGAAGATAAACTAACTCGGATCATCAGTCCACACATACTGAAAATCATTCCGAGAACATTCATGTACTCTGGAAGTGGATCTTCACTGACAGCTTGTTGCTGGTTGGCGGTTGGATCCAGTGGCTTATAACTGAAAATTAACAATGATCAACTTGGCAATTTTTACTGAAACAAACCGAACAATACGATTGCTACGGCGAGGATCACTGTTCTGCTGCATTTTTGACCTTTAAAGATGACTTTTGAGAAAGAACAAAAAGAATCGAATGCAGTATAAAGTAAAAAGCAGAAAATCGATGACGCGTTTGCAGTGCTGGCGCATGTCAGACTGCAACCGCTCCGAGAGAAAACAGATGAAAAGATTACTACCACATTTCGGAATATCAATAAAATACTATTAGCATTTTCATCATTGAACAGAAATCATTCCAAAATATTCATTATAAAAACGATAACTATACATCATAATTATTATGAGCTTGGAGTGATTCTAGCGAACAAAGCGTTGTTACTCGAATAAAAATGTGCTAGTCGGAAGCGATAAAAACGAGGGGATTCGGAATGGAATGTGAATGGTATAAATGAAAAAGGGAGCCTAATAAGCAGTAGTGTATGAAAAAAAAGAAAGGGTTTTATAAAACTAAATGAGAAAAGTACACTAATGCAGTGGAAGAGAATTAAGGCTAAAGGTGTGGAGTGGGGAAAGTTCGTTATAAAATGATTTGTAACTATTAAAAGAAGGAACATGAGTCAGACGGTGAGATTATGCTAATATTAGAAAGAAGAACAGAAACACTACCAACAAAAGAGGTTGAAAGAGGGATGGAGACTCCATCATGGAGTTTACGATCGCAGGACAAATAGAGTATCATTGATGGCATTGAGCCACGAAGAGAGATGATCAGCAGATTCAGCGGCCAGCACAACTCTATAATGATTTTTAATGTATCGAGAAAACATGTTTTTGGAGATATATTGGCATACCTTCGTTTCTCAAGAAGACTAGGCGTTTGATCGATTAGAAGCTCAATATGGAACTCATGAGCACGCTCGTTTCTCGCCTCTTCAATCGACTGATTGGTACATTTCGTTAGATCGATTTGTGAGAGCGGCACTTTTTCGTTCTTTTCATCAGAAGGATTTTTCCAGAAAAAGATGACTCCTCGATGAAGCATTGCCCAATATTTCTCCCAAGCGGCATCTCCATTGGGAGATCGTTCATCATACAAGTACAAAAACCCGCGGTATTCAACGTCAATTGCTTCTGGGAGTGACGAACAGTGTGATTGAAGTTTAACTGTTCCTTCTAGTGGATATGTGACGTCATCCAAATAAAATTGACGATCTCCTGCTGAGTCACGGTCCAGTGTCAGCTTTCCGCAAAACTTGAAATCACATTCTGGTGCTTGATATCCGGGCATAGAAAGAACCGTCCTATTAGCTGTGATACTGTTGTTCTTGGAACGGCGGTGAGCGGAACTTGGGACTAGAAGATTACGGAACTTTGCGGCTAACACCGAAGCACATGTTTTTTCTGGAGCTTTGTATTCCGGAACTCGCTTTAAAAATGAAATTGAAAACCTGTTATATTCTTAAACCTACCATCATGTAGACTTCCATAGAAATCACAAAATCGACAGGTAGATTGGAAAAGTGCATGTGTTCTCCAAAATGAATGACATGCATACGAGTTTGATAGTGGGCTAGAAGTGTAACAACACCAGTAGCTTCGATCTCAGTACGACATTTCAATGCGACAATGAAAGCAAATGATCCACCTGTATGTTATTCTAAAGAATTGAAATCTGAACATTCACTTACGGCAATTGAAATTTTTGTTCAAATGAATCGCAATATTCGAGATAACCATAGCAGATTTGAAATGTCTGTTAATTGGAGGAGGAGGATGACGTACAACGGAAAGCGCTTGAAGACGTCGCACTTCGTCGAGTTGCAACTTCAGACGCTCGCGACATATCAGCAATACACGTTGAGATGCTAACTCTTGTACGACCATCCGAGCTCTTTTTGCATCAATAAGCGATATTTCAGCTAGTTGGATGTGTTTTCGGGTTTTTTCTATAGTTTCTATTAGTTTCGAAATCTGGCGTCTCGAATCATTCATTTTGTCGACAGCCGAGAAATTACTGATAGAACTGACGAATGAATCTTCAGGACCGTCGGCTTGGTTTTTATTTCGCCAAGCAAAAGTTCCTTTTGGCGTGGATGTTGCAAGCGCAGACGGTTGTAACATCTTCTGAACAACGATCTTCTCAGTTTTGGCACAACCTTCTTTTTCAGAAACTCTGTATTCTGTAACAGATTGGCCAGCATGTGGCGTTACAAGAGTTGGAGAACGCGTGAATTGTGGACCCGATAATGACACGCTGAAGCCAGTTGCTTCTTCTTCTTCTGACTGCTGAACATATGGTGTAGTCTAAAGGAATAATATTTTACTATGGTATTTTTTTAGATCATAACTAAAACTCACATCTTTATAGAACTCGAGTTCTTGGTAAGTGTTCTCGGTCAGGTTCAGTGGACTCGTGACTTTTCCGGCTGGACTCCCATGCGATTTTATTTCAGCGTAACCGTCATTTGTACGCTCCAGGGTGGTTTTGTCGTCGAAATCAAACATTTCATCAATTTTATCACATGTACGCTCTTCTGGTATATCTGAGAAGGGGAGACTTTGTCTAACTGCTTTAGAACGTGGCGTCAGTGTTTTCTTTTCATCTGTCTGATCCATTTCATGTTTTCCAGGTTTATTGTGCGCCTTTTTCACAGGAAGCGAATAGAGATCTTCTTTTTCCTTCAGTTCTGACTCGTTATCATTGTCTCGACTTTTGAGTTTGTAACCACTCACTCCCATTTGAATACTTGGACGCATTTCACTGAATATGAAAAATATCAATTTAATAATTTAAAAACTTACAGATGGCTTATTCTTGGAACAGAATCCTGGCTGGAATTGTCATCCGCACTGTCGATCAATACATTTTGATTTTCGTCAAAGTTGTTCATCTCGGCTTCCTTTCTCAAATCTGATATTTCTTGGGCAGGATCAATTTTTCGATGAAATCCGAAATCTGCTTTTTCGAATTCATTTGCAATTGACCTAAAACTTTCGAATAAAAAGTAAAAATGAAAGCTCTAGTATTACTTTACTAACGACGATGGAGTACGAGTCTGGAGCTTGTGTGATACAGTAGGAGAAGAAGAAACTGAAGTTTTGAGTTTTCTTTCGGAGGCTGGCGAATCGAATGATGGGAGAACTATTGTTTGAGTTTGGCGACGGTCACGAGAAAATCTTGGAGATTCACGGATAGATCCTTCTTGACCGAAATACCTTGATGCATCATCTGAAACGGACTGTTTCTATATTCAGACTCGGAGTTGGAATACCTGGGTGTCCTCTGGCTACTTGTGGAGTCGATGTAATAAATCCAGCTACAGTGGCAACAGGGAGTTTGGAATCACCTGAACTTTCACCGATGACATGCTCGATTGAGGATCGGTGAGTGTATGACGACGACGAACTTTGAAGACGATTTTCTTTCTCTGTTGTGTTGCGTTGTCTGAATAAAGACTATCTGATGTGAATGAAACAATTGAACTCACGCAATTTCGACTTGGTTACCATCATCAAACCGCTCCGAATATTTCTCCATTGTACGATGATGTTTCACAGCTGGAGGGTCATAACAATCTGTATCAAGATCAATATCATGTTCCTCGTAAACGTCGTTATCTTCTATCATAGAATCATCTAAAATGTGATTTGGGCTAAATGTTTTCATTAACATTGTTACCTATAAAGTTGGTATGGGCGACTTCTTTTTCTTCATTTTCCTGCATTGGTTCACTGTTTCGTCTGAATCTGCTATTATAATTATACTTCGGCGATTCGAGATATTCCTGACGAGCACATTGATCAAAGGCGGCAACTAGATCCAGGGTACGACCTCGCGGAGCATTAAGACGCCACGTATCTCCACGAGACGGCGACCACCAGCTAGTATCAGGCTTTTTGATTTCTTTTACTGGAGTTTCATTCAATTTTGAGCTGTTGGCAGCTGTCATCGATGTCCAGCGGTAGGACTGCAAGAACAATGTTGCGAAAAAACGAAATGTTCAGAGTTACCCTATTGGAATCCATCGGTGAAGGTACCGGCGGTGGCGATTTTAGAAGCGGCGGATTAGAAGAAAATCCGTAATTTTCTCGTTTATGCATTTATTCAGAAATGATAACTTTGCGAACGAGAGATCGGAAAAAATTAAAATTTCGGCGTGAAAATTAAACTCCCACCGTGAGGAAAAAGTATTACTGTATTCGTGCTGAGACCAATATACACCTCTTTTAAGAAATCCTTGAACTCTCTTTTAGTTATTATTTTTTCAATAATCATCAATACTTGTAAATAAAAATAATAAAATTCAAATGGAATGCCGTATCGCGGCAATTTTGACAATATATAATAAATATACGTATTAGACATATGTCTATTTTATAAAAAGTTTGTGTGAACCCTGTGGATTGTGAACACTTTTCATTTCAGTTCCATTAAGAATAGACAAACTTATTCGTCGTCTCACCATCATTCAGTTTCATAAGATGAAACACTATTAATCCTCTTTCGTTTTGTCATCTTCCAAACACTACTTATCACTTTTCTCTCATTTTCATTTCATGAAAAATGAAGAGCTGGGCATTCATTCTTCTCTCTGCATATTGGTTTTCTACTTCTATTGCAGCTCCAGCAAATGAAAAAGTCATAAATTTGCCCGGGCTAACTTTCACTCCAAATTTTGATCACTATTCTGGATTCTTAACCGCTTCGAGCAACAAATTCTTTCACTACTGGCTCACTGAATCTTCACGTGATTCAAAAAAGGATCCTCTTGTTTTATGGTTGAATGGTGGTCCTGGATGCTCTAGCTTAGACGGTCTCATTGAAGAACTTGGCCCATTTCATGTGAAAGATTACGGTAACTCTATCTACTACAATGAATATGCATGGAATAGAGTATGAAATCAAAGTGGAATATACATGTACATATAGAAAAATGATTTAGTTTGCCAATGTTCTTTTCCTTGAATCTCCAGCCGGAGTTGGTTACTCGTATTCTACGAATTTCAATTTAACAACCACTGACGATGAAGTATCTCTTCAGAACTACATGGCTCTTGTCGACTTTTTATCTAAGTTTCCTGAATACAAAGGTCGTGATTTTTGGATAACTGGTGAATCATACGCAGGAGTTTATATTCCAACACTTGCCGTTCGCATTCTGAATGACAAATTCAATTTTCCTAACTTCAAAGGAGTTGCAATTGGAAACGGAGCTTTGAATTTTCCGAACAACTACAATACTATGGTTCCATTTTATTATTATCATGCACTGGTTCGGGATGAGTTCGTCGTTTTTTATCCGTTTCCAGTGCTATTCATCTGTATTTTTCAGTCTCTATAACGACATTGCAAGGAATTGCTGCAATAATAATATAGGAACTTGTGACATATACAGCAAGTTTTTTGATCCGAACTGCAGAGACAAAGTTATTAATGTGATTATATATAGTTTCAGATGTGAAAAAGAATTATTCGATATTTAGGCTCTCGATGGAACCAATGAATTGAATATGTATAATCTGTATGATGTATGCTATTACAACCCTACTACGAATCTCAAAAAGGCTTTCATTGAAAGACAGATGAGAAGAATTGTAGGATTGCCCGAAAGAAAGCAAAACTTAGCTACAGTAATACTGAACTCAGATTGATCATGAGTATTGATTCTCATTTCAGACTGCTCCACTGTGTGCTCAGACCAACAATACAAATGTTTATTTGAACAGAGCTGATGTTCGGAAAAGTTTACACATTCCGAGTTCACTTCCTCCTTGGGAAGAGTGTAGGTGAGAACTCTTCAGAATCAGTATTCCATACACTTTCTCCTGATCCCGAGTCTCTAAAACTGAATCTTTCAATTCATAATGTTTTTCTTCTTCCCTTCATTCCACCCGTTCGAATATCTACCCATTGAAAAACCATTCATTTAAAAAAGTCTATGTGAACGAGATGGTGATGTAACATCGAACCTGTTCGTCTTCTTAATTTCTATTGTCTCTTCTTACAGCGACGAAGTTGGCAAGAATTATGTTGTGACACATTTCGATGTAATCAATGAGTTTCAAACTATGATTGCAGCTGGAATTAAGGTTTGAAACTTTTGAATTAAGAAAGAAGTATACAGTTGATATGATGTTTCCTCAACTGCTTTACATTAAACTATTTAGATACTTGTGTATAATGGAGACGTCGACACAGCATGTAATTCAATCATGAATCAACAGTTCTTGACATCTCTCAACTTGACAGTTCTTGTTAGTCGTTTCCATTTTTCCTACGAGTTAACTTAATGATTTAAGGGGAAACAAAAGAAGGTGAACGAGGCATGGCATTATTTTGGTCAGACTGGTACGGCAGTAGCCGGTTTTCAGACTAAATTCGCCGGAAGTTTGTTATCGAATTACTACCTCTTTTGGCTAGTTGAAAACTTTTTTTAGATGTGGACTTTCTCACAGTTCGTGGAAGTGGACACTTTGTTCCGGAAGATAAACCGCGAGAGTCACAGCAAATGATTTTCAACTTCCTTAATAACGTTGATTACTCTACACCGCTAAAATTGTGAAAACTAATAAAGTTGTATTAGATCAGTAAAGTATATCAAATACCAGCTTTCAAACACTTAAAAACTTCACACGCCTTCTTGAGGATTACGGTAGCTACAGTTACATTCAACAAGAAGGGTGATTACAAAGAAAAGTAGAGCCTCGCTGGTCACTTCTGCCCACCCTCCGTTTTTTGAAGATTAAGCTGTTCCACAGCGTAACACAAGTTTTGTGAGCGAACGCGAGGAAAACCTGAAAACAAAGACAGAAACGAGGCAAGAAATACGTCAACAGAGGTGTGTAATGATCTTTCGAGCTCTCGATGAATGTCTGACAGCGCGTTGAAATTTTTGATCAGCAGACAGAAAGGGCAATTTCAGAGTGCAATGAGTACGAGAAAAGTACGAAGCTTGCCCTTTCGTTCACTGTTTTCTCTCTTTCCCGCTTTTGCCTGTTTTATAGAAGAACGAAATCTAGTTGCGTCTCAAGAATGCTAGAGACAATGAGAAAAAGAGAGACAGAGGGGGAGCAAGCGCGCCCTAAGGCAAGGAGGGCGTGCACGAGGCGACGGGTCGATTTGAGCTGTATTTCTCTGTGTCTCTCTGAATGAAGCATGCGACGCCACTGTTTCTCCGCCGATTTTCTTTCTCTTTTTCTACCTTCGTTTCTGTCTTTTCTTTCTGCTTTCTTCCCGTAACACTCAAATCATCCTTTCGTATAGTCGTTCTTTCTCTTTTTCTTTATTTTGTGTCTATCCTGAAATAACAAGGAACTTTTTTCCGATAACGAAATATCAGTTATTTGAAGCCGACGTCAGCCTATCATAATTGTACGGCTCCTCTTCGTAAAAGGAAAGAAACCATCACCTCATCTTCTGATAAACTTGTTATTTTTTGCGCATGATTTTTAACTGTGCAGAAAATAATTTCACCGGCAATCGATATTTATTCGTTTTCAAAAACATTCATACACAATATATTGTACAATAATAATATATGTTTTCAGTCAGCATATCATTCAATCGCATAGTTTCTATAAAAGCCCATGGGGCAAAATAATAAAAAAATTTCAAAAATTATTGAAAATCTACGAAAATTAGCGAGAGTTCCGAAAAAAACAGATCAAAAAGTAGGTTCCCTAACATGTTCCCACTCTTCCCTTAAATACCAGTAGGTTAAAATATTGATCAACATAAATTATTCCGAATCTTTTAGGGGCTGGTTTCTATTATTTGAATTCAAGCTTCAAATTGTAGCTTTTCACAATAATTTAAAAGTGATCACAAAATTGATGTTTCATCTGTTTTCGTAATTCAAAGTTTTTTATGTCAAGATTCTATGAGACTAATTTCATAGTAATTTCAAATTATTTTAGTAAATATGAATTCCCACCCTCTATATTTTTCTTTTTCTTTCTCTAAATCATTGAAATTATTGAAATTATTCTATGCGTTTTTCGTCCGATACATCTATAGTATTATTTCATAACCTTCCTCGCTAAATATATTCCTCATTTGCACGTTAAATGAAATCCATACAATTTAAGGACACATAATGTCTTCGTCCCCCCCTGCTTCAACAACTCAGCAGCTGGCCGAATTGTCGTTGACGGAGGGTGAACATGATGAGGGCAAGCAGCTTTCCTGTGACTACCTTCAAGGGCATGAGGGCCTGATCGAGGTACTGTGAACCAGATATTACATTCAACTGCAAGCGCTTGCGCTTTCGTTAAAAAAGATTTTATAACACAGCAGTTCGCATTGATTTTTTTTTCCTAGTGAAAAAGGTGATAATATAACGATTTCTAGTAATTTCAACCCACAAAGTTTTCATTTGAAACTAAAAAAACATTATTTTGATAACATATCTTTGAAAGTTGTGTTGTAACAATGCTTCCCTGTATTGGAAAGCCTTTAGGAATACTCAATATTTTTTATTTATTTCAATTCAGGAGGTTTTGAAATGGAATGAACATGAGCAACTTGATTTTATGGACAAAATAGTTCACCGATTATCTCATTATCAATTGGGAAGAGTCGATACATTCATAAGACCAATGCTTCAGAGAGATTTCATCAGTATGTTGCCAGGTACGTTGTTTTTTCAAATTCATATTTGCTTGAGATACATTCCCTCAAATATGAATTTGAATATAAACATGTTTCAGCACATCTTGTTGAACTGATATTGTTCAATGTGAATTCGGATTCATTAAAATCATGTGAAGCTGTAAGCACAAGTTGGCGCTGCGCCCTGGCACGTGGACAACATTGGAAGAAACTGATCGAGAAGAATGTGAGAAGTGATACATTATGGGCTGGACTTTCTGAAAAAAGACATTGGTTGGTTTTTCATGAATTCATTGAAAAATTTTATATTAAAAACTTCATGACGAAAAATAATTGTTTAATTCACAGGAGCAAGTTCTTGAATATTGGCCGAGAAATGGCAGTTCATCGAATTTGTGAGAAGTTTGGATATGATTCGAACACAAAGCGAGAAAAACTTGAACAACTTATCTTGATGCACGTTTTCTATAGCAAACTGTATCCAAAAATTATTCGAGACATACATAATATTGATAACAACTGGAAGCGTGGAAATTACAAACTAACTCGAATTAATTGTCAATCTGAGAATAGCAAAGGTGTTTACTGTCTACAATATGATGACGATAAAATTGTCTCTGGGTTGAGAGACAATACCATCAAGGTATAACTGATTCTCTATTTCATGTATACCTATTTCGTTATAGATTTGGAATCGTAAAGACTACACATGTAGTCGAACACTGTCTGGACACACTGGATCAGTTCTTTGTCTACAATATGACAATCGTGTTATCATCTCTGGGTCTTCTGACGCAACTGTGCGTGTTTGGGATGTTGAAACTGGTGAATGTATAAAAACTCTTATTCATCATTGTGAAGCTGTTCTTCATCTTCGTTTTGCAAATGGAATAATGGTGACTTGTTCAAAAGACAGATCTATTGCTGTCTGGGATATGGTGTCACCCAGAGATATCTCTATAAGAAGAGTGCTTGTTGGACATAGAGCGGCAGTAAATGTGGTTGATTTTGACGACAGATACATAGTTAGTGCAAGTGGAGACAGAACTATCAAAGTGAGACAATTTGACTTAGCATAATAATCATAGGTGTTTTGAAGGTTTGGTCGATGGATACACTGGAATTTGTGAGAACACTTGCTGGCCACCGAAGAGGAATCGCATGCCTTCAGTATCGTGGTCGTCTTGTAGTATCTGGATCAAGTGACAATACAATACGTTTATGGGATATTCATTCTGGAGTTTGTCTACGTGTTCTTGAAGGGCATGAGGAACTAGTCCGTTGCATTCGTTTCGACGAAAAACGAATAGTCTCTGGAGCTTACGATGGGAAGATTAAAGTTTGGGATCTTCAAGCTGCCCTCGATCCACGTGCTTTGTCATCTGAAATATGTCTTTGCTCACTTGTTCAACACACTGGAAGAGTATTCCGATTGCAATTCGATGATTTCCAAATCGTTTCATCGTCTCACGATGACACTATTCTTATCTGGGACTTCTTAGACGCACCGCCAACCGGAATCCCAGCGGTCCCCACTAGAGTGAGTAGTAACATCTGCGAAGCATCTGGGAAAAATATGAAAACCAATAATAGTATGTATAGTGTTTGGAGAGGCAAAAGATGTTCAATGGAAAGATATTTAGGAAAGATTCTTTTTCCATAAAAATCTAATAATACCTGCCCATCGATATTTGAAATTGCAGGCCACACTTCCTGAACTTCCGAATCAAGCCGCCGTTGCACGTGCTCAGATGCTTTTCGAAATGGCTGCACGACGTGAGATTGAACGACGTGATCGTGAGGGCATTATCGATGAAAATGCATTGAGACTAGTTATGCCACGAGTTCGCCGAGGCAACAATGCTGAAGCCAATCACGCACAGCCACATCCTGTAATTGAAGCAGTTCGAGGAGGCGGTGATCAAGATGGACTGTCGTCTGATGAAGAACTTGAGCGAATTGACCATAATCTGGCTGGTCCAGCCCCTCCACCTCCTGCGCACAATCAAAACCATCGAAGAAGACAGCCAAGGCCAGAAATGCCTGTCCGACTTATGGTAAGAGTTGTAAAAAATGATGCATTGTTTTAACTTTTAAAATATTAATTTTCCTGATTGTAATTTCAATTCATTGCAGCAAGAAATGGCGGCATTTGATAATCGAAGAAGGCATCAACACCACATAGATCATTTAGGAGGAGGCGATGTCGACGAAGAAATGCCCGATGGAGGAAATTAAAGAGATTCGTGTTTATAGATTTTAAAAACTTTGATCTTGACCCGGTGCAGAAATCAATCATCTTTTGTGAAGTTCATTATCATCATGTCATCTAATCATTTTCTGCTGAATCCCATTTGTACAGTACTCTTCTTCTCTGTTTTCTTCTATTTTCTTCCTCAACTGATCTGATTGACTGTGATTTAGTAGTGTATATACCCATCTACTATTCGTCTTCCAATCAAAAAGGTGGTGTTCTACACTCAAAACATGATATTCCTATTTGTTGCTCCCGTATTGCACCCGAGAATATTACTACAATCAATCCCGTTTTTCTTTTTTTTTAGAGTCGCATGCATTGCGGGTGTTTCCATCCACTCATCATTTTCTTTCCAAAATATTTTTTCACCCTTTCCCTTATTTTTTCAACGGTTTCCCTTTTACGGCGACACTCTTGAATACAATTATCCCTGCTTTTCTCGACACATTTTCAACCGCTTCACACAAATCTGTTCCCACTAACCGTAGTCCTTTCTATTGCTTCTAACTCCGTTTTTTTTCATCTGATTTTTTCCGAAATTGGCGTTCTGTATAGTTCAAAAAAGCATAAACATTCTGGGTTCTTCTTTTTTAATTCATTCAATTTTCCCTCAAATTTCATTTTATCTTTTTTCTGTCACCACCAACTTCCTGTTGCTCCTACGTCATTGTCACTGACAATCTTGCAGAACCGCTTCTACCGTTTGATTTAAAATCAGAGCATTTCTGCAACTTTTTGACTTATTATCTCTGAGTCTATATTGTTATCACACTCTTTTCGCGGTCATGTGCCAAGAATGATTAGGTGAAAAATCGCAACCTTTCTGGTGAAGCTCATTTCTGTGGTTCGAAATTCCTTACTTTTCTGTTTAACCGATGAGAAATTCAAGTCATGAGACTGGTAAATGACAACTTATTGATTAGATAATTCGCTAAAAATGTTGGGAGTTGCCGACTATTTAATGATAAAAAATACAACAAATTCAGAGTGCGACCGTCGAGTTTTGTATCAAAATGAACCGCAAGTTTCAGATGAATTCATGAGGCTTTGAAGAAGAAATTGAACTGAATATTCGAGAATTAAAGTTCAATTCAGCTGAGTTCTTATCAATTTTATCGGAATGAATCGGATGCGATTATTGTAAACGAAGAAGGGAATTGACGAATTGAGTGATGGAAAGAATGTCAAATGGACATGAGTTGTAGGATGATTTTAGAAAGAATTAGGTTTTTGATTTATGATGAAGGCATCAGAGTACGATAAGAGAGAGAGAGAGAGAGAGACTACTTCTCATTTTACAGTATCTTCTGAAAATTTTCTGCTCGAACAAGAGCAGTGATCTCTTATAAAGTTCAGAAACACATTAATTCCATATCCTGTTTAGATATAAATTTGTGAACAGGAAATACATTTGACTCTATTGATAAGATGTGATCACTATTAATATTTAATGTAGCCTATATAAATAAAATAAACATAAACATTCTGAGATCTCAAACACCATTTCCTTTCTCCAAAATCCACCCTCCATTCAGTCTCAACTTCCAGACTGATCTATAAAATTTCACTTGAATTTTCGATAGGTTTCAGATTTATATCTCGAAAACATTGCATTTTTTATTCACTCGATGCTGAATGTCAAATCACAAGAGACATTCTGTGGCTGAATGTTAAAGGACAGCTGAGGCAATGAAGAAAATAGAAATTCAGGAAACACTGTGAGAGGTTTTTGTCGAGTAAAAGCTTTGTTTGACGGTCTCCAATTAAATTCAACGCTCAAATGAGACATCTTTCGTCTGTTTCCATCATGCACTCTCACTCAAGTTATCATAATCCATTTCTGTTCTTCCTTTTCCTTGTTTTTAAGTTCATAAGAAACATTAGATGTCTTAGAGGACGTCACAGAAAGAAGCATCGTTGATAATCAAGTGGAAGTGAACAAGTGATTAATGTGTCAGCTGAAGATAAACAGAAGCGGAAAGAAAAAAGAGTGAAGATCATAAATACGAGACAATTTCCAAATAAAAAATTTAAAAAGATGATAGAAATCCATCGAAAGTGAGAAATAATAACCAAACTGAACAATGACCAAAAAAGTTCTCTGAATCATGAAAATAAATCTTCGGACATTTCGGATATAATTTCAACATTTGAACATTTATCTTTTGCAGAAGATGTATTTTCTATAATATACACAGAACTATTATCCGACAGTAACCGTTTACATATTCTCAGCACTTTTTATTCCACGCACTGATGTATTGAGGAATTCCATCTTCAGATTCTTTTTCTTTTCACAATCTTTCTTTTATTCAAGGATAATGGTAATTCACTTTTTCCATTCTCTGGATCTCCTATTTATATAGTTGAAAACACCAACTTCCTTCTATTCTTTGTACCAGCCCTCCCAGTTTATCTTTTTTCTCTCATATCATTCTAATGCTCTTCTTCTTCGTTTTTTCTCCTTTTCTCACACTCCTTTTCAGTGTCATCTGACCCTCCAGTCGTCCTTCTCAGCTGCTACTTGCCTTAAAAAAGACAACATAGTTCTTGATTTCGCAAAAATGGCAACAGTAACTGCTGACCTCTGCCTGAGGGAAAAATTATTTGTTTCCGTAAAAATAGATATGCGAGTAAATGGAAAGTTGTGATGAATGATGCAGACTCCGCATTATTTTTCACAATGATAAGAGAAATAAGAAAGTGAGTGAATAAAAAAAACGTGAGTGATCAGCTAGAAAAGAGAGAGTTTTCGCGAAAGGAACGTAACCGGCACATAGTGATACGGGTTTTTTGTTAAATGCTCAATGATCTGGTCCAATTACAAACATACGCACCACAGAAGCATTTTTCTTTATTGGACTTTTAAGTTCTTCAGTGATACTGTAGTTAAAGAGATTTGTTTTCGAAAAGAAGGTTGGTCATCTCACCAAATACCGTAATCCAGAGTTCAAAGTGATCTTTTGATAAAAAATATCTAAGGTTAGAACACTTCGTGTGCATTCAGCACACCCGACTGAATTTTAAATGAAGTCAAGAGTGAAGAGATAGAAGATAACCTTTTTCCTGCAAATAGCATTCCAGATGAATCACATTCCTATATTCTTCGAAAAAAGAATATCGCGTTTTCAGAAACCGTAATCCGATGATCGAATTATGCTGACCTTTTTGTGTGCAAACTCTGTGTTAAAACGTAAATGTGTCACCAAGTGAGTATCCGGTCGTATTTCCGGATTAATCCATTTCTGAATAAAATCTAATTCCATTCGAACTTTCAACCGATTAATTACAAGAAATATGGAGGCGAGCATAGATTATAAGCTACAAAAACTCGCTTTAAGTTAGTATGGATTACCAAAAAAATGAAGTGAGATCTGAAATATTTGCAAAGAAGAAAGAAATGGAGAGAGAGAGAGAAGGAGTGTATAGGCTGAAGAGATGCAGACTTATCAATCATGAATTGATAGTATGCACTTTTTCTGACAGTTTTTTTTCTCGGACGGAATCATGTGCGAGATTTCAAAAAACGGAAATATCGTATTCTTGATTCGAGTATTTTTATCTTCTTCTCTTCGATGAATAGATAAAAAATTCTTGATATTCAATGAAAAAAAAAGAGATTGACCATATAAAATCATCATTTTTGGGAGAAAAAGAGAAGATGATTGATTGACAAAAATATAAAAGAGAAAAGAGAAATAACGTTGATAAGATGAAAAAAGAAGATATCGGTTTGTTTGAGGATTGAACGGCTTGAACTGTTATTTGGAGATTCAGATGAGTATGGCCACGTGACTTATACAAAAAGTGTGTGACGGTAGACTTTAGTCAAAATGATCTCGGAACACCGAAGATTAGGAAGTTCAACTCGTTGTTTATGTAGTTTCGATCGAGTCGAATCTCATATTCCTTGATTGAATTCATTGTGTTTTAGATTCATCTCATTCTGTGACCTGAGACTACAATACGAGATTCTATGGTTTTGTCTCGTTCAAAACACATCAGTACAACTGAATAAAGACTTTCCATCTTAAGCTTCAACGAAACACTTTCATTAGAAACTCTATGACCTTTAAAATAGAATCATTGATAAATTACAATCAGATTCTAGAAATGATGTTGTTTATTTTTGTTTGTTGTTGTCCTTCAATTCTTTTTTGTTTCCTTCAAAACCGCATTCTTTTTACACTCATCTCATCTTCTTTTTTTCATAAATTCATTTTCTTTTTGTGTGGTTTAAACTTCAGGTTTCTCGGTTTCTCCGCCATCTCAAAATTATTCATAAACTCCTTTTTTCACTCGTCTCTTCGTCTCCATTTCTTATCCTTTGCAAAAGAGAAGAGGGCGTGTCCTCGTTCCGAAAATGGGCGGAGCTCTCCGAGACGAGGAGTCAACTGTGTTTCGTGTCCTCTCCGGTCAGTCAAACGCCGACCTCTCGGTGCTCTTCTCTCTGAAATTTCTTTCTGAAAGTGACCTTCATTTCTGTCATTATGATTCATCATCCAATCTACTTTTATGGAGAAACAACATCAATGGATCTTCGTAAAAACGCTACACTATATTCGATGCAAAGAATCCAAAAACTCCAATTGATTAAAGTATCTTCACCTGAACACAATCGGTATGGTCAATTCAAGAAAAGGATCACCAAATGATATCCACTCAACATCTAGTCACGTGTCTTCCGATGAATACATTCCTTCTATCATCAACCAATCAGAACTTCAATCGGTTGAATCAGTTGTAAATCTCCAACGTGTAAATACAATATTTTGAAAAAAGGTTAGAATGAACTCTAGTTCCTTCATTTATTTTTAAACATGTTTTATTTTTCCTCCAATCGGAGACATTTCCCTTTGTATATTCTCTTTTGTCTGTACATTCAGTGATATTTTTTGTTTCTTTTACCGCTGGTTGGTAATCTTTTTTCTCAGAGACATGCAATATTTCATTCAGATCTCACACTTTTCTCATGTTTAATTGTACATATTTTAATATATTTGTGATCTTTTGTTCTATCGAGTACATTTATTTGTTTGATGAAAATATAAATTATTTATTTTGAAGTTTGGATTTAATTATGCACACCGATAAGAAGCAGATCTTTGAAGAGCGGAAGATAACCTCAGAAAAAAAGAAATTAAAATTCGGAAATAAAGTTCAAAACTGAAGTTTTTGGAACTATATCATCTATATGATATATATATAAAGTTATATAAAGTGACCTAGATACTTGAAATAGCTCTCTAAGTCAGCATTAGTTCACTCGGTTAGAACAGAAACTCACAAAAAACTATCACACTTAACTACAAGTGAATACGCCTAATGTGACCTTTTCTACAGCTTTTCTACTTCAATTTAATCATGAAACTATTGCGGAAACTGTAGAATACGGTTTGATAGAACTATTCAAATAGACGTGTCATAGTATGATTCTGATAAGATGAATGAATCTACGAAGTTTATGAGAAAACGTGGAAGAGCTCATGTTAGTTCATCGGCTGATCTACTGTAGTAATTTTTATTCTTCGATCTCACGATTTCTTGTTTTAACCTGATCTAATTCAATGGCTTATCTTCAGTGTGTTATGTATTTGATAATGGCCTTGGAAAAAGAAATGAACTTTAGGAAAAACATGTACAGTATCTTTGGCCATGTTTCATTTCGAGACTATTCTCACATTCAAAAAAAATAAAATTGCCAAGAGAATTACAACTTTCAGAATTTCTAGTACATTTTATATCAGTTCTTCAGATTTTCGGAAGCAATGGAGTAATGCATTCCAACTTGCGATTGATAAAAACGAACTTTTGACTAATGCCTAATATTTTAACAACGACTCTGTGAATGGATTTTCTTGAGTCAAGCTGAAGCAATTTACAAATAGACCAGAATTATAGGCCCGTACAATATGCACGTCCATGGCCATGGAATATAGCGAAAATGGAACGATAGACTGTTGCGGCCGAGTTTTAGTGTCGCGGCCGGGGACTAGCCACCTGAACAAAGCAAACGCGCTGCATGGGACAACGGGCGCTCTCTTTTCAGTTAATTTTGACTCGAGAATATTTTATTCGCCCATTTTCAGCCTTTTTTTTTGTAAAATGTGATTCACAAATAGCTAAAGTGTAAACTTATAGAATATCTCTGTTTTTCTTGAAATTTTCACTCGCTTCTCAAACTATCGGTATTTAAATTATGTCGTCTTAAGCCAAATAATTGTAAATGCCAAGTTTAATTGCATTCTTTTTTTTCCAGAGGGTAAAATGTTGGCTCGTACTATTCAGAGATTCTCCGCTGTTGCGCAACGTGGATACGCTGCCGCTGCTGCTGCTCCAGCCAAGAGCGCCAACCCAGATGAGCTTCGTCTCACATTTGCCTCCCCAGACACCGTACGTAACAACTGCTCGAATATTATTAACTTTTCTCTATTTTAGGCTGTCTTCAGTGATGCTGTCGTCAAGCAAGTTGATGTCCCAACTTTGGCAGGTATGGTTGGTGTCCTCGCCAACCACGTCCCAACCATTGGAGTTCTTAAGCCAGGAGTCGTTGCTGTCACAACAAATGAAGGTTTTTATAGACTAATTATTCATAAATAACGTATTTTCAGGAACGGTTCAACGTCTTTTCGTGTCTTCCGGAACTCTTTCTGTAAACATTGATGGATCCTGCCAAGTTCTTGCTGAAGAAGTTTTAAAAGTCGAAGATATTGATGAGTCCGCTGCCCGTGCTGAGCTCGAATCCGCCCAAAGAGCCTCCGGAGAAGGAAGCGAGGTTGCTCGTGCTGAAGCCCAAATTCGTGCTGAGGTGATTTCCGTTCAAGAAAAAATTTTAAAAAAAACAAAATTTCTGTAAAGTTATGCATGTTCAAACAAAGCAACTGCGGTTATCTCGTTTAACGAAAACTTTTAGAACTGTTTTTATTTTTTTGAAGAAAACATGATAATAGGTTGAAATTAACACATCATGTTCCAGGTTGCTGAAGCTCTGATCAAGGCCGCCACAAACCAGCAATAATTAATTCTTGAAAGTAGATCCCGTAACTTCGGTAACTGAATGTTAAATTTGCCCCTAGGATCACAATCAAGTGTTTTTTGATTTGGCTCTTAGGTCTTTTATGTATTGCTTTCAATCCCTTTTGTTTTCACCGTTCCGTCGTTTAAAATAAAAATCAAGAATCTTGAATAGTATAGTTTTTAAACCACCTTGACCCTGCGATATGAATGAATTTTCAACTTTTTCACCGAAAATCAATTTTTCACAGTTTTCCAATGTGTGTATACGACACGTTTTGCTGAATTTGAACACAACAAACTTGTGTTATTACCCTATATGTACATTGAAGATCCTTCACAATTCAATTTTATTCATCTCATAATCGAAAGTTCGAAATCGAAACGATACGAAAAAAGGAGCGGATGACAAGTGATCATGCCATTCACAAGAATCGGCAACATTTGAAGAGACCGAAGCAGTTTCGGCATTTTTTACATTACAGAAAGTTTTGGGATGCAAATTGGATTCTTTTTTATAGTACAACCCACTTACATCCTTTACAGATGCATCTCTATAATACGTCAGCATCGTCTTCTTTTTTTGTTTTTAGAAAGTATATTTCAAATATTCAATTAAACGGTACTATTCTCTCAAGCGAATCCAAGAAAATAACTTTCAGTCTACAAATTTGAAACATTCCTAAAGTTGAAATTTTCTAAACACTATCCAGTCAAAAGTCGCATATAATCTTTGGAATCCGTCGCCACACTCAATAAAATTCCTCGTTAGAAAGTGTTCGTAAAAGTGAGAATGGATTCGATTCCATATCTGTGTACATGTACAATTATGTCGGTTTCCGTTAATTGAGAAAAAGGATTCAGGAAGAAATGAGAGAGAAAAAGAAAGAAAGATGTCGTCGGACTGATTGGCATCGTTTGTTCTTCAGTGGTCAACACAACACCGTCAGAAAAGAGATTTCCGGAGGACCTCTTTCCTTTTTCTCTCAATCAAACTTCTTCTGTTTCTTCTTCTTCAGTCCCTTCATTTACTCTCGTATTTCCAACACTTTTTGACAAGGTAATATGTCTCTAAATCTCTTCATAATCCATTATATTTCACTGCTGTCATTCGAGAACAAGGCACCGAGAAAGGGATGACTGAATCGCTGGAAACCACTTTTGCCGTTTTTCGCTTTTCGTTTTCACTGCTTTTCCAAAGCTATGTTTATGTTGTTACCTTTCGTTTTATAGGATTTATAATCCTTGATTTCTCCTTTTTTCTAAGCCTTTGAACCCTTTCTTCTTTCAAATTACCAGAAAATGTCAAGTGTCCTCAATGAAAACATTGAAGTACAGTAACGGAAGAAACAGTTCGAACTTCTTAGAAAACCATTCCTCGCAACATTTTGAATCTTCGTTATCCGTTTACTGAGAATCCAAATAACAAACCAACTGATTTTTTTCCAGATGGTTCTCTCATTTCTAATTGTCTGTACTACATTATCTCTGAAAATCTCTTCTGGTCTCTCAAAAGCAATTGCCGACACTTCGGATTTACCTGAATTTCTGAATGAAACCATCGGAGAAGTGACGTCTTCTTCCCTCGATTCTTCAACAAAAAATCCACTTTCGACAACGAATCCATCATTTAAACAACGATCAATCGGAATGGATTTGCATTGTCCAAGTATTGAAAATGCAGTTAGCACTTGTCCAAAAGGTATTTCCGTTCTGTTAAGAAATACTATCGGCTCTACTCCATTCTTGAATTTTGAATATTCTAAATCTTTTCAGATAGTAATTGGGTATACTATTCATGCTGTGGAGGAGCTAACATGTACTGCTGTGAGCATATCCAAACGTGGTTATTATCGGCTCTTGCTATTGTTGCAATATTTCTTTCTCTTCTGTTAATTGGATGTTGTGTTCGATGTTGCTGCAGTTACAGTAACTGATTACACCGTAATCCTCCATACAGTAATCCAATTCGTTTCATTTTCAGAGAGGAAAACACAACAAAGCTACAGTTTCGACGACAAATGAGTTGTGCCGAACGGAACGAATAATTCAATAAAAATTTTTATTTCCCGATTTCCATGGCCTAAATTGTAAATCAATAAATCATCTGAGAAGCTCTTCCTCTAATGAATCCATTATCATTTTCTTCATGTGTTTTCGCATTCCTCTGAAATTTCAAATTTCAAAAGAGAATGACAAAAAAGGTCTTACGAGTCTCCAGAGAAGTCAAGAGTTATGACGATATCCATCTGAAAACAGAGAGAAAATCAAGAGTATTCAATCAATCACCAACGTCTTCATTGCCATCGGGAATTGAACGGAACACTTCATCGGCCAGATACTTTGTCCAGGTTTGAACTTTGTCCAACGGAATCGTTTGTTTCACATCCTGAAAGATAGAATTAAAAATTCTGAATTTAGAAAACTCCGAACTAACCACTTTGATTAGTTGTTTGAGTCGTCTCCTTCAGTTTATGAAAATCAAAAAATCATTCGAAATGTCAATAAAACTTACGTCTTGTTTTCAATTTTCATCTTAACGTCGTCCGAGGGTCGTGGTTAGGAATGAGTACTTTACGAAGAATGAATCAGTTTGATGAAAATTATTAAACCAGATTCAATATTTCAAAGCGTGCTCCATTTTCCTTTTTTTTCTCAAGATGAGGACGATGTCACGAAATATGACAACGTTTTGATAATTTGCAGAAAGTTAAAACTGTGTTCATTGGAAATGATTTCTGAATTTGGTTACGGTACATTCAACGAATCATTTCTGTTTCTAGTTTCAGAATCTTGATTAATTGTTTACTAACTAACCCAATTATAATCTCTTTCTCATAATTTCATAATTCTCTTTTATCGAAATTTCGGAAGTGGCTCACTCATTGCAAAACTCGTCAATTCACGCACATCTTTCTATGCTAATGAGGTGTCAACTCTCGTTTCAATCCGATGAGCAATCAGTCCATTTCGATGAGCAACTCCTCCCCTTCTTTCACAATTTCCGCCCGCGCGACAAACTGCACAATTTCCCTTCAGGAGAAGGAGAAGGAGGAGGAGAAGATTGGAATGGAGTTCGACATCTTCTTAATGAGCTTTTCTTTGAATTTCGAAAATTGAGATAGAGATGGAAGATTCCCTTGCGATTTCTCATGTTCTCTCATCATCTTATTAGATTGCGTAACTTTAGATCGAAGAGTTTCCTGATGAGAACACATTCTTCTTTGGAAAGAACGACAGTTTATACACATCATCACTGTACTCTGTTCGATGAAACACTGGAAATAGTTTTGACTCCAATTTGTTTCCTTCTTCCGTTTTTATCTTTTCGATTCAACTTTCACATATTCTAGACACTAGCTTGACCTTTCTTTGATATTTCTGTTTACTCAATACCTATTTGTTTCATCTTTCCATGTATACAAAGCTAATGAGTCTCGCATTTACACCTTTTCCCACGGCCGAACAACCCATCATTAGTGTTCATTTATGCTTCTTTCTTATAAGTATTCGAGTATCAATTCTGTTATTCCCAGGTAAGTTGTTTCCATTGGAAACACCCCTCCAAATATCATTTATTTGTCCTTCCTCGACACTTATTCATTCTATCTCTTTTCCAACTGACAATGAACCTCCCCTCTTTCTATTCGGCACGAGAAACATAACTGCCTGAATAGTTGAATGACAATGCACTCCCGTCTTCCATCCACTTCTTTATGCTCTCACTTTCGCGCACCGTTCTTGGCATTCTTTCATTTGCATTTATAGAGGTCGAATCTATGGATTGAGGTTGAAAACAATACAAATTCTCATTATTGGAAAAATTTAAATTCGTGGAACTCAGTTTCCCCGTTTAGTATTTTCTTCCGATTTCAATTTTGTTCCCTTTGTTCTTATCTCAAATTCTTTTCTTTTTTCATTTCAACATTTTGCAATGACACCTCATAAATCGTACCTCAATTGCTTCTTTTCGGCCGTTTTTATCCCATTACGTACCCTTTTCTTTACCCTCTCACACAATTGCTCACTACATAAATCTTCGTCTTCGAAACTCACTTCTGAAGAAATTTATGTATTTTTGCTGGCTCAAAAGAATTTAATTTAAATCTGTATTGAGAAGAGAAAAAGAAGATGTAATCTTTCAAAGTCTCGATTCTTCTTGTCCTACTATGAATTATGATTCAATGCACCTGTCCCGAAGCGTCAAGGTTGCATTTCATTTATGGAGTATTAAAATGAGAAAATGAGCTCAGATGAATGAGAATTCGACAAATCGAAGGAGACAACCAGCTGCACTTTACATGATTTGTTACAAAGACTATTATAGAATTAGTTGAGAATACTTGTGAAGAAATTGGGTTTCGACAGTAATCCTTCAATAAGATTGAACAATTCGATTTCATGTTCGAATATGGATTTCTTGTATTTTTTAAATTCACTAGTTGTATGATGAGCCCCTACTTCCCATCGTGAGCTTTTTCCCGAGAAAATCTACTGATTCGACACGTGTCACTACAGAATCTATGTTGACCCGGAGCTATCAATCAGTTCTCCTCAAATGATGTACTTGCGCACTTTACACCCCATTCTTCTTTTTTTTTCATTCATTCCTACCACTTGACCACTTGGTGCTCTTCATCCTCTTTTTATCTACTATTCCTTATAATTACCAGGCGGTTCGGTTCATCTTCAGCTCATAATCCCATTGAAACCGGACACAGTCGGCATCGAGAATTGAGCATGAAGAGGTAGGAAAAGAGGAGAAGAAGAAGAAGGATGCAATGAAAAAAAATAAAAGACAATAGAGGAAAAGGATCGGGTAGACTAATTGGTATACCGGTAGAGAACCGGAAAGAAAAAAGGAGCGATATGGTCCGAGAAAGGGATAGATTGAGAGAACAATGTTTCATTCGATGCGACCTCTTTTGTATTCTAGGTCTATTACTGATTGACACTCGACACTTATTATATGGTTACGGTATCTTGAAGGTTTTCTCGTTTCTATCGTTTCTCGATCGGATTTTGAAAACAACTTCGCAGTTTTGAGTCCGTAAATTATTTTTCCTTTGTCAACTGGTTTACACTATTCTTCGTATTTCCTAATCCCTTCTTCTCAGAGTCTTCTACTCCTTTAAACGAATAAACAAACAACGAGCTGATCCCAACTGACAATTGAAATTCGAACTACGACCATCTGGTCAGTTTTTCTTCTTCATATGTCCTACTTTTAACCTCAAAAAACCATTTCTGATATTCCCAAAGGGATATAAATTAGTACTTTTTCTCCATGTTTCTTTTCTTATTTTCTTTCAAACTAGCATCTTCGCCCACCAAAAGATGGTCCCGAAGGTCCAATTGATATTGTTTCGGGAGAAAGAAAAGAAAGACGTCTCTCTCTCTCTCTCTCTCTCTCTCTCTCTCTCTCTCTCTCTTCTGGATTACAACACACAACTGGTGCCGCGCGCTAGACAACAAGATTTCTGCTCCCAGATGATGTACGCGTTTATGACATCTGCAGAAGTTTCTCTTAATTTTTAAGATCCCATAAGCTTATTAGTTTCCATTTCTCCGTTTGAATATTTCTAGGTTAATCCATTGTTCAACGACATTTCTTTCCTTTTTCAGTTTCATTTCTTGACATATGATTGACAAGTGACACTTGTTTTCAAAACGAAAATTTACTCAAAAAACGACTAGAAGAAACAGAAAAAAGTAGTTTTCCATGGAGTACTTTATTCGAATATTTCTCTTGTTTTCGAGACTGTACTTCATTTTCAGTTGACCATGAAATGGAAATAATGTGACGACTGATGAACGTATAAAATATATTTCAGGTTTCCCATGAACTTTCGCATTTCTTCTTTTCCTTTCTCCTCTTTTTCAAGTCATTTTACAGTTGATCGAATCTCGAAAACCCTCACGAAATTCTTTATTTTTTGATATTCCACGACCTCATTCGTTTCCATTTCTTGTTTTCTTTTTCGACGTCTCGAAAAGACATAAGAATGAAAATGTATACATCCAATTAAAAATGTGAGAAGAAAAGAGAGAATGAGCTGCTTCTCTTTTACTAAACAGGAGGTCTTTTCTTCTTTTATTTGTATGATCCAAGTAACTTTTCACTTGTAGTAGTACTATTTTTCTTTCTTTTCCAAGTTTTCATTCATTCGCTCATCCATATAAATGAATGAGTTCATCCGACAGAGTAGATGAGAGAGAGAGAGAGAGAGAGAGAGAGAGAGAGAGAGAGAAAGAGAGAGAGAGAGAGAGAGAAGGAAAGGCAAATTCTGTATGCACACAAATTTCCACAGAATCCTAGATGAACTTTTCCGCATCCGACGACCAGAAGGCGATGAGCTTTCATTGCTCAATTTGTGTTGTGAGAATAGGTTCTCCGAACGAAATAATTGTTTCCAGTGTGTATTATCTGCAGAGTTTTAAAAATGGTTCAAGATCTTTTTGATTCCTTCTTCTTATTCTGTTAACCTCTTTTCCTAAAATCTCTAAAATGTCCTCAAATCACCGCCTTTCGATGCTTGCCCTCTCAAAAAGGGGCGGAGCTTCCTTTCTCTCCTCTCACTTCTCTTATTCAATCTCTCATTCATCTAGTTTCCGACAATTATACGATTATTCTGCATCAGGTTATATGTTCTTTTTTTCATTTCAAAAAAGAAGTGGTGCCTTTTCCTCTCGTCTTTTCGAAAGTAGATCTCATTTTATGACAACATGGATCTGTATTGGTATTCGACTCCTTCTTTTCTATTTTTCCTCCTCCTCCTCCTCCTCCTCCTTCTTCTTCTCATACACACATTTTTCTAATTAGCTTCTAGTCGGATGCTCGTGTTGTTTGAAGAGAAAAACTTCTTCCAGAAAAAGAAGAAAAAAGGAGAAAAAGAACATTTCATTCTCTTGCACGCCACTCAATGATGCTCAGTTTTTTTGCTTTTTCGCGACAGCTTCGGGATTTCTTTTTCTTCTTTTCCTTTTTTAGGTTGTTTTTTATACACCTGAATATCAACTGAACCAATTTTCTTTTGATTTCTCTCAATATTTTTATATTCTTTTCATAGGAAAATCGAGTTAGAATATCAGATTATGGCGTGTATTCCCATGGTGACTACTCCTATTTCTATCGGAGGTTTACAGATTATATTCTGTTTGTTTTGAGTTTTTTCTAGAGATACGACCACAAACAATAACGATTGTTCAGCCGTTTTCAATGTGCGAAAGCTCGAAATGAAGCCATTTTCAAACTGATTGGAAATTCTTCCAATAGATGAGATTGAAGAAAAATGAATAGTTCATGGAACTGTCGGATTCTTGATTAAATATTTCCATGAAACATTTCCAGAGTCTCCTTCGTCCTATTGATTCTCTACCCCATTCATCCATTTTCTCGATGAATGTATCACTTTTCCCATTATTTTTTCCTCACTTCCTTCCTCTTCTTCCCAAAAATCCTATTAACATATCCGGCGCATCAAGTACGAAAAGTGTGGAACATGATTTCTCTGTGTCTCTTCATCTTCTCTACTATTTCTCATACTTACCATTCGACTTTTGCCTTCTTCCGTTTTATGATCTACTAATGCAATGGTTTATTACTGTATGCTTAGTATCGAACGAACACGCTTCTCGTTACATTCATCGTTTTCTTACAGTTTAAATGTCATTATAATTTAAAAGAAAAAGGAAGAAAATCGAGAATTCTAGTTTTAGAAAACATTGGATTCCGAGTGCAAAAAGCGAAAAGTCGCAACAATTGTTTGTTTTCTCAACTATTCAAATTCTATTAAATATCCATTCGACGTCTTACTTTTCTCCGTTGAGTAAACACAAATATCGAAAATTATGTGGGAAAAACGTGTGGATTGCAGAAGGATCGAATGAATCGTCTCATCCATTCCTCATTTTATTTCTATATTTGATAAGAATTTCCAAATGGAAGACATCCTGAATCTTCCATTCGTTTATGAATCATTTCCGTTTTTTGATGATTTATTTATTTAGAAAACCAAAAACATGCCAGTATGAATTCGAAGAACCCTTTTATCCCAAAAACTGAATTTAGAGTAGTTGGACGTATTTCCAAACGAAGGCTCAGAGAGAATATATGTAGTAAAATGTTTAATATTTAATTTCGATGCTTCATTCTTTTTGTTTTTCATTTGAAGTTTTATCTGTTCTGTATAATTTACACCTAAAACCCTTTCAATTCAACCGAAAAGTATCAAATTCCAACTTGATGTACCACAAGAGTACCTCTTCTCTTTTCTTGTCTTTCTTTCATCTGATTAGCATCTTCTTTCTTCTTTCCATCGATGACAGATGACCGAAAAAGGCGCCACCCGGACCGTGGTTCTCAGATTTCGAACGGCGATCTCTTGACACGTACCGTACTCTTTCTCTTCCTTCATTTCAACTTTTTCTTCTTTCATATCTTCGTTCTCATATAAATATCTTATTTATTACAGGAAATGAACCAATTTCTTTGGAACACGAATGTGCATTTCTTTCTACTAATCGTTCTGTTTTCCTCTTCAGGTTAGTTCTGATTTTTTCTCTTTCAACCGGCTTTCTCTCTTCAAAAGGCTTAATTGATGGTAAAAGAGAGAAACGAAAGAGACGAATTTCTGTGACACCCTATAATTTTCGGATTCTCGCGCGTGCGCTAATGGACGCTCAAAATTTTTTGTTTGAAAAACATATTGCTGTGACAGACCGGAGAAGAGATAAAATGGGATTATGTGAGTGCTCAGATTCGAATCGAACTGGAAGTAGGAAGGTTTTCCGAGGGAATTCTTTATAAGAACAACATAGAATAATCTGGTGCAGCAAATGAAATATCGGTGCTGTAATGGAATTAGAATAAGGAACTATGAATAAGATGCAGTTTATAAAACGTTTTATAGTTTCATTAGCTTCCGAAAATCATTTCCTTTTGACCTTTAATTCCGGAAAAGGCTTATGACAGATCCTCGGAAAACCCCATAAAAAGGCGACAATCCTCTCTCCACATGTCGCCAGTCGGCACCGTTCATAAACCATAAAATGCTTGTATTTGTGACCTGTGAGGCGCCAAACACCTTCATTTAAGTGCCCATCTCATAACTTGCCCTCTTCTTTTTAGAATCCATTCACACTTTGGCACCGAAAAAGGCACCGACAGAGAGATTAGTTCCCATTGGATCGACGACTGCATTGGAGTGTGAACCATATACATCATCAAATGCCACGTGGTATCGTGACAAACAAGTAATTGCTGTTGCAGAAGGACATAAAAATGCAATATTGAATGGAAGAACTCCTCGTGGAGGAGAAGAAAGAATTCCGGTTATTGGGTTTTTAGTCATTTATGATGTACAGAAAGAAGATGAAGGAATATATTATTGTCAAAGAGCAAACGATTCAAAATGGGGAGAAGTATTTCAATTGAAAGTTGCATTTGTGGATGAAGTTTTAGAAGAAGAAAGAATTAAAATAGAACCAATTGTTCCTATTCTCGGAAGGCCTTTAATGTTGAAATGTCCGATTCCAAATGCATATCCACCTCCAAAAGTCACATGGACTGTGGTATGATTCATAGTTTAATTGACTTCAGAAAGATCATTCAGTTTCAGAATTCTCTTCCAATTTCTCATATTTCATCTGATTATATTTCTTTTTCGAATGGAACATTGATTATTTCTCATTTCTCATATCATCATTTTGGTTTCTTCGAATGTAATATCAACAACTTTGCTGGACATACTTCTGTAAATGCATTCATCGATTCGAGAGATTTGGTAGCTACATTTGGTATGTTTCTTTCACTGAATTCAAATATAATTAAAAATTAGTTTCAGAATCTCTGAAACCAACATTTGTAAATGGATGTTCAGCTGCTCTTCGAAGTTCTCTATTCATGTTTCTTCTTGGTTGCCTTGTCACTTCAGGAGCTGTTCTTATCTATCTAATCTGTGCTGTTTGTCTTCTAAAACCAGGTCGACCACGTCGAGTTCTTCGTCCGACGTTCTGGTCAAGGACTGATCCACGTCTTGCTCCAGGATTCAGAAAGGCTGTCGTTCCACTTCCAGATTGTTTTGTCAATGCAAGAATGCTTCCTCCGCCGACAGCTCAACTTCCAAATGATGCTTAAAATCAAATTAATGTTCTTCAATTTCATAGAATTAGAATAACTTATTTGTACATCCAGTGTTGCCAAAAAAATAATTTTTCAGGGGTCAATTTGTTCAGTTTCAATTAAACGGGTTCATTTATTTGTACACTTTTGATCTTATTTCCAGTTTTTCAATGGATTACAAATCATTGTATTTCAATGTTTGATTGAATTGGAATTACTATTAATGAAGCAAAATTGTTTTTTCACCTAAAATGTTTTCCAACAACTTATTTTATCGAAAAAAAAATTTGTGTTCAAAATTTCTCAGAAACGATAAGACATACAATAAACCAAAAATTAAGTCTTGAATCAAACGTCCTCAATCTGTAGAAGTTTGAACAGTTTTTTATTAATATCCTTAAAACAAGAATCGATATCGTTCCATACGTTCCATACGCGTATCCATCTATTGCACTACCAACTGCGGCATCCATTCCATAAGCTCGTCGAAGAACCGAAGAGCCAGGAAGGAGTATAAGCGGAACGTTAAAGCTGAAAAATAATTTTAAAAAATTGGCACTTGCGTAATGTAAACTCTCTTTCTTATCAATATTCCTTCCTTCAGTGCTAACAATTTCTTATCTTTTCTGAATTTTCTATTTGTATTTTCTTCCCCAAATGGAACTTCCACGTGTATTGAACTCATTTGTTTCTCCCATAGTCTCACAACAGAATCCGTGACATTTGACCCGTTACTCTATTCTAAAAGAACACCGACGACGTGTATCCACGTGGAAAAAGTGAAATAAATCTGGCGAAGCGTAGAAAATCATATTTTCTGTTCAAATGTTTCCAAGAAGAAACAGCAGATACACATATGTGTTCATCTTAATCTTCGTTGCTTTAATGCTTTTAATTTTCATGAGAGCTTCTTCCTCTAATTCAGCACCTACCACAATTCAATTCAAGCATCTTAATGGAGAAATTGGTAGGTTAAACTCTAAAAAATCAATGAAGCAAATTGCTTCAAGGTGATCAATTGTTTTCTTTGTTCTCTCATCTTGGAGTTGCATCAACAATTGGAAGAATTCCAACGATCAATACAGTCAATAACTCAGAGTTAATCAATCAATTATCACAAGCAGTTTTGATCAGATTCCCATTGATTCTTCAACAATTTCTGATTGTTATGCAACCAGTAAGTTTAAAAATCTTCATTAAAACGTATTGGTTGACTCCAAAAAGCATCATTACAAAAATTAAAAAAATGTTGTTTGCAGATAACTCCAATAAACGCGCAACTTGGATTAAATGGTCAATCATATGAGGATCCTCTTCAGAAATTCTCAGAATACACAACATTAAGCATGATGGTCGAAGGTAATTAAATCTTTTTGTTCTCTTTTAATCACTCACACATTCCAGGAAATGGATTCAAAAGTTTCAAATACTTCGATCATCTTCGAAAAGAAATCCGTCTTTGGATGTTAGGAAATGCTGAAAATGCGCAAGAAGCGAAGAACTTGTTGAGTGAATCACTTCGAGACAATTACAAGTAAGAAACATTTTTCCTTCATTGAATATATGTTATTTCTCTCCTAGAGTTTGTGTTCATACAACTCAGAAGACTCAAGCCAATTTCACTATCAAAGCAATTGCAAAACTTCTTGCTCATTGTGAGTTTTTAATTTATTGTGAACATAATTTAATGGAAATTGTAGATACAAAGGAAAAGGAGAGAGTAATGTTGGTTCTATCTACTACAAATCCAGGTTTCAGTCGACAAGTTTTCGAAGATTTCCGAATTAAAAGTTTCGACATCGAGAAGGTATTCAATATAAAAATGTATCTATTCGTATATCTCGTTTCCAGTTTTCATTGATCAACTCTCCTCCGGAACTTCAATTAACATTCTCCAGAATCTATTGTGATGTTGTTTTTGTCACTTTTCCTTACTCGACATTCGGATGGTGGATGGGATACTTGGCAAGGAATGAAAACAGTCCTGTCTTCTATTTCGATCCTGAAATCTTCCCGGAACTTCAAGGGAAAGTTGATTCAAATGATTTTTTGCCCCCACAATGGAAGAAAATAACTCGAAAAATGCAATGATCTCTGTTTTTACTGGTTTTGATGAACTCTTTATTCCATGATTTAATTTTTTGGACAAAAAGTCAAAAAATGACAAATGAAGTTTTCGTCTATTCTATCGTGGATCGCCATTAGAAATTTGAAAATTTTTTCTTCAATATTCTGATCAATTATGTGACAAATGGCTTCCAAAAAGTCGAATTCTGGTAGAATGTGATTGCAAATCTTCTGAAAAAGTAGAGAATAAAGTGAAGAAAATCCTATTTTTATATTACGTCTATCGTGGTTCCAATTGTGATTTTAGCGAAGTTCGCAACTTTGGCAATTGTGTTTTTGAAGGAAATAACTCCATCTAAACAGTTTGTACACACGGGGGAAAATGGTGGATCAGTGGGATCAGTCTGAAAAGAATCAAGTTGAAAAACAAATGAATGACGTCAGATTATACCTTCATCCCTCGAACGAAACATAAAATACTGATGAAAAGGACAAGGAAATGTTGCCAGTTCATCACTGCGGCTAACCGAAGAACCTGATTGTTTTTATGGTTTTATGAGTTGGACTGATAACTCAAAAAGTTGAATTTTATCATTTGAAGACTGAGGTCATTCATCAAAACAATCCTCTTGATGTTTGGAATGCGAACTCAATTCAAACAACTTTTTTAATATTCGGAATTGAATTTATTTACAGAAAGGAACATGTTTACAGAATGATTTTGGTTCAATTGAATCTTCGAATTTATCCAATTTGTTGAATACATTCTCGATCACTTTCAATTTGAAAACATTGCACGGAGTAGCAAGAATCATCGTTGCAGGGATCTTCATCAGTGTATCACAAACAGCCTGAAATATTCAATGTTTTTCTTGTTTTTAAATCGAATCGAACCCCGAGAAAATCTGATAATTTCGAACGAACTGCTTTCTCTAATTTGAAGAATCTGGCTTTGACAACTGTGACTGCATTCTCACAAATATCACAAATCAGATTACCCTGAAAATACCATTTCGAGTTAGATGAGTTTTGAAGAAAAAACAATGAAACAAGGGAGACAAACGGGAAAGAGAGCAACATTAAAACTCACTCCTGTGCCTGTTTTATTGTTCTGAAACACACATTATTATGTTTTCTTTCAGATGGAACTAACTCACTAAGAAAGGAATCGGGGCAATGTCACTCTGAAATAATCAAAAGATCTTGAATACTTCAAAACTATAAACTCACTGGAAGAAGAGGATACGGTAGAGTATACGGAGTGTTAGGAGTAATCGCCTAGAAGATCAGTTGAATGTTTCTTATGATGCGGACAAAACAGTAATGAAGCAACACGTGGAAAAGTGAAGGAAGCATGGAGATATAGACAAAACGTTTCACCTCGGATGGAATCGGATTTGGGAAAAGAGTTGGGAATGCAGTTGGAAGAATATGTGGTAACTGAAAAAAATATTGAATTGATCTGAGACAAATGAAACTTCAACTGACGGTTGGTAGTTTTATTGTTGGAATTTTGAACGGAGGAAGAGTTGGAAGTGATTTCGGAATGATATTGATAGTTGGAATGGCGGTTGGCAGAAGATGTGGTAGCTGAAGATTAGTCTGATAACAAGAATATAAATCCAAACTCACTGTTGGTAAGTTTACAGTTGGAAGTTTGATTGGGGCCAATGTGGGAAGAGTTTTTGGAATAATATCTGGTATTTTGATCTGAAAAAGAAGTCGGATTGAACAGCTTTGAACAATAACCTACTGTAGGAAGTTTAGGAAGAGCAGTCGGAAGAAGATTTGGAAGCTATCATTAAAAAACTTTGATTACTGGAATTATTTCCGTATTTTCTTACCGTTGGAAGTCCGATATTAATCAAATTCTCTCCTTTTATCTGCTTTTTGATCTAGAAAATATTATGAAAAAACACACGGAAAAGCGAAAATAGGATAAATGAAAAGGTGAAATTGACACGACAATTTACAGTTTTTTTTGTTTTTTCGAGACAGTTCTTACCTCTTGAGAAGTATCGGAATCCGCTTTATCCGGATTCAGAAAATCCGGAAAATTGAAAGATTGAAACGAAAGACCCAGAAACTGTTGAATCAATTCAAAGTCCTGAAAACAAAGAAATGGTTGATAGTGTTCTTATTTGATTGACATTTCGAAACGGATAACTTCTATCAGTTTCCCTTCATTTCAGAAAGTAAAATTTTAAAAACTTACAGATTCATTGAACTTTTGTTCGGTGAAACCAGTGACATTGATGAAAAGAACGGAGAGAAAAAGGAATCGATAAATCATAATTTCTGATTTTTCTTCTTCTTATTTCCGTTTGAAACTCTTCAAATGTTCTACGACGGCTGGCTTATAAGTACTGTTTTTTAGATGTACCTTTGACATTCTTTGCTCCTTTCTCTTCTATTATTCCCTTCTTTCTTATCAAATCTATCAAGATAATCCGGTTATCAATGTCTGACGAAAACAAGGGTTTGTTATGAACAAATATTTTATTCAAAAGTTTCAAATACTATCATAAAAACACGGAAAGCGGGGAGAAATGGAGAAGAAATTGAAGAAGAATGGAACGAATTTCAAGACCGGCACAAGTTTAGGAAAAAAGGAAAAAAGAGAGGGAAAATGTAAGAGAAATCTGACTAATTAGAAGAGAAAAACCAGTGAAATGGATGAGGTACGAAAGAAGACTAGAATCAAATTGACCTGGAGAAGAGGAAGAGATTCAGAAGACATTTAGAAGACGTTCATCAGATGACAACGCTTTCAAAAGTTGGAGAAGGTGTCATTTGTTCATCGCGAATTCCAGAATCGATTGATGAGTTGGAAGAACTAAAAAAATAGTTTTACATTTCAGTTTTCAGAATGAAAATCTAACCGATTCTTTGTAGTTTTTGATGGAAGAATGAGGGTGGATGCATTAGACACTGAACTGCTTGGAGAGCTGAAACAACGGAATAAAACCAATGAAACGGGAATTCAATCGACATACTGTGTTTTGCTTCCAGAAGAACTACAATCCGAATCGTCACTGCTATTCACATGAAGAGTTCTGATGTTTGAAGTCTGTTGACGTGGAAGGATATCCGATGGTCTTCTGATAACTCTTCTCGGTCCGAACCGATTACTGCTTCTTGGTGGAATCGGAATACGAAGAACAGAGTTCTGTCGAGAAAAGAATTGGGGACGTTCGTCATCCACGTACAAATTGGTGACTGCACTCATCGACGCTGAGAATCCGTGTTGATCCGAATCGAATTTATCCTTAAATGAGTTTCATAAGCTATAAAATGAGACACAGAAAGTATGATTTCTTACTTCTTTTTCATCTTCTTCGTCATATTCCAAACTGTTTTGTGACATTGTTCTTCTCAGTCTTTCTTTTTTAATCTCGCTGATTTGATCGCCGAGTTGAAGGAGTTGCTTCAGCAGCGTCATGTCGTTCTCCATCAAAGAGAACTGCAAATAACACAAAGATTAATATTACGTCATCACGTTGCAGAAAGCCGAAAGAATCAGTAGTACCCTCTCTAAATATTATGTAATTCATTGTGACTTCATTATAACATCTTGAGGTCCCGAAAGGAAGCTACTTTCATTATTCTCTAAGCGCTTACTTATTCTTTCCCTTCATAATCATATACCAGTTAATCTTCTAAATTCGGAAGAACAATTGGACTCAATACTCTCTATAACCAATCCCCGTATATTTACTCGTTTTGTGAAGTGGTAGAGAGATCTATTGATCAGGAGAAGGGGACCGCCGAAGTTTCTTCTCGAGTGTTTTGGTGTCATTGACTGTTTACTCAAAAACGTTAGACAATTAACCTTGAGAGTGAACTGAGGTGAACTTCTTTTTCCCAGAAGGCCCACGGGTCATTGGCTTCGAGATGTGATGGTTATAACTTTTGCAATTCCAATCAACCCAATGATTTATGCGGCAATGGCGGTTTTTCGTCTCTCCATCTGCTCTTCTGAGTGACCTTCGCGGCTCCCGTTTCACATCTGCCTACCAATTCTTCAAACAATTTCACATCCCGAACAAAAAAGCGGGAAAATGTCCCAGACGTGATGGCTATTGTCCCCTTATTGCCCAGCAACAGCCACCAGTCAACAGCACCACCCGGTTGCGTCATTTATCTCGCCGACGGATCTTTTTTGCCGCTCGCCTAATTACCCGGAGAGGAAGCCAAAGGGGGGCAAAGCATTCGAACAACAGGAATCCAAGAAGAAGAAGAAGAAGGAGGAATAGAAGAAACGATGGAATGCCAAGGCTTTTGCAAAACCGGATTATATAAGCAAAAGTCCGTGTGTTTTTATTTAGTGGATGGCGTAATTTTGGGGTGAATTAGCGGAAATTCTCAAAATTTGCTGTCGCGGAAATTTGAAAAGCGGAAAGTAATTTAAGAGAATTCGAAGAATTTGATCAAAAGATCTAGAATCGAAAAGAACTTTTCAATCAGAAATCGGCATTAAGACATTGTCGGTCTTTTAAAAAGTGTCGGTCTATCAAAGTAAGTACTGTAGTTAGGAAATAGGTCAAAGTAATTTTGAAATTTCTTTATTCTTTTTCCCCCATCTAGTAGATGCTTTCTTGATCCCCCCGTCGCCTGTACATTTGTATTTCATGTTTACTTCTCCCCCTCCTCCTCCTCCTCAGCGCCAAAGTCTTCTCAGTTTCCCCTTCTTACCGCTCTTTTCCCTATTCACACCGTATATTTGTCAAGAATTGAGGTGGGTGAGAAGGAGGAAAAGGAGAACATGCAAATGGATAAAGACCGCGTAATTTGGTTGGAGCCAGGCGAAACGAACGAGAACGGATCGTGTTTGTTTGCACTACGAATCAAAACAAATCTTTATATTCACACCAGAAACACATATAAGTGATCCTATTTCTTAGTGTAAAGTGTTTTTAGAACTCACCATCTTCTCGCGAATCATGTCGAATGTGGAAGATCCATCCGTTTGTGAAGAATCAGAATTCGGGCTCATTGAAGGAGATGAAGGCGATGGTTCATCTGTTTCCAGACTGCAGAAGCTTCGAGCTTTCTTATATCTCTCGAGACGACGGATTCGATTAGCACAAGCAGCACGATAGGCATCAAGGTCTTCCATTTTGGTTCTGAAATTGAAGATTTTGTAGAAAGAGTATACGGTAGAAGAAGATGAGTTTAAGAAAGAAATATCTGATATCAAAGATCAAAGTTTAAAATAGATTTATCAAAGTAAACTACAGTAATCTTAGATCCTGAAAAGAGGTGGAAGTAAAAGATAACAAGTACATTTAGATGGAATGCGGTTTAGTGGTTACATATTACACAGCAGAAAGTGAGAGAAAGACAGTAAGGGAGGGAAAGTGAAGTAGTTGAGATAATAGGAGATTATTTTACAGCATGTCTTTTTCGATTTTGTCCCCCCCGATGAGTATTGAGTATACAAACACAAAAAAGACATGATGAAGATGAAGAAAAAGAAGAAAACGGATGTAACAATCAATCTCTTTTCTGTGTTTTACTGTGTTTTGTTTTACAACCTTCATACTATTCGAAATGGCAAAAGCATAAGAGAGAAAAGAGAAAAAGGATGTGATTAGCTGACGTTTGTCTGAATCTCTTCATTTTCTATTCTATTTTGTCTAGTGATTAGCTGATGATGGTGATGATGAAGAGAAGCAAAACTGGAATCAGAACGAAAAGAGAGAGAGAAAGAGAATCAAAGGGTGCCCCTCCTTTCTTGGTTTGTTTGTTTGTCGGACGATAATTCGAGAAAAAGTATATACGGGATTTTAAAAAAAGAACGAAAATGAGAATCAGAAAATGAGTGAATCGAAGTTTCTCCGAGAGAAATTCGTCCCAAAAAGAAGATTTTTCCGTTTGAATGAGCTGATTTGAATGAAAGAAAAAAGAGGATGATTTGAAGAAAAAGGAGAGAAAAAAGAAGCGGTTTTAGCGGTGTGTTTGTGAGGAAATACGATATTTGTAGAGATGAGATTAAAACTGAAACAAGACTAACACCAATTAAATTGACTGTTCTTCAATGACTTTTAAGGAATGAAACAAGATTCTCAAAGATAAAGGAGAAGAGAAAATTGTTCCATCGGCATGTTGCTCTCGGAAGCTCCATTAGAAATAGTCATTCGACTTACTGAGAAAATTGATTCAAATTGAGAAAATCTAGAAAAAATGAAAGGAACTGGAAAGATGACGCCCTTGTTGAATATAAATTAGACGGTCATAAACTATACTATAGACTATTAATCGACGAGGGAAACGCTTTACGAGCTAAGGATCAACATATGTGAGAGATAAGAAATAATAAAAGATGAACACTGCAATATCTGTCAAAATGACAGAATGGCAGGATGAGGATGAGGAAGATGATGATGAAAATGAGGTGACTGTGCGGGTTGAATAGGCTGGTGTCCAACAGCAGTAGCAGAAAAGAGAAAAGAGGGCTAGTCGTCGAGTAAACACGATCGAATGACCAGCCTTCAGTCGTCCCACCACCCCGGGAAAGCGGGCAGGACGGTTATTATCTGGGCACGATGGGGGCCAAAAGGAAGGGACAATTAGCAATTATGCCCTCAAACCGATCCGGTGACGGAAGAGTACTTGGATTCTGACACCCTCAAGAGAAATGAAGAAGTGGGTTAGTTGAGTAACGAACACGACTTGATTTACCGCACTAACTCGAGAAAAATGTCAATTGGAGAAGAAAATTAGCGGAGAACATATGGAAGAAAAGATGACACTTCAAGATTAGAGAGGATGTTGAAAAGAGAGAGCCGCTGTGGGTGTTGCCACCTAATTAGTCTTTTTATGATGATTTGCTTCTATTGAGATTAAATCAAACCGTCAGAAGAAGTGTCAATTGATTGATGGAGTCTCTGAGGAACACACTCTGAGAGAAAACTCACCGATTGAAGTAGTAATTGGAAAAGATATGAATGCTCTTCGAAGCCTTTGCTCCACGTTTAACCAGTACAGTAACACTTCTGGCACGGTCATTTGGAGCCAAAGGTGAATCAGAATTACAATTTCACGTCGGTTTATCGAAGTTGAATGAAACAAATTAAACAATTTGTTCATAGAATCAATTTATATTTTTATAAATTATTTAGAAAAAAAACACTCAGAGTAAGTAATTTTGTGTAATTAGGAAGTGAAAGCTTAGTGACCCAATAAGCCCACCTGGCTGTCTTTAATGGTCAATAATAGTAAAAGACTGAGACATTTAGGCACCTGTTTAATTTGCCACAGTTTTATTTTCTAAAGGGAAAAAGTCAATTATTTTGATAAATGGTGTGAAGAAAATGAAGGAAAGGGATGAGGGGAGAAAAGAGAAAAAGAGGATAAGAAGAGGGATAATAGAACGAGTAGATCACAAGTGTTTTTCATTTTCCTTTCTATTCACACATCTGAATAAACGTTCAAAGGATTCTGGAAATACAAATGGAGAATAATGGAAATATGATGAGAATGTGGATGAGAATGAAAGCCAAATATTAAGAAAAGAAGTGGGAGATCGAAGTGCGAGATATGCGTGGAAAGACGATCGACACGGATGGGGCGGTTCATCCGTTGTTCCGTCTGTTATGCATCAGATTAAGAGAAGAAATGGACGTAGAGTGGACGGTGGAGGCGTGGTACAGGTGGGCGGAGCTGGAGCATTGAGAGAGAGAGAGAACACGGGTGAATACAGAGACGGATGTTCACATTTAAGAGTGATAGAAGTGGGTTAGATGAAGGAAAACAAGTGTGAAATGGGTAATCTGGTGACGAAGCGGTGACATAATAAAGAAGGAATGCTCAGAGGGTTCTAAGGTGGAAAGAAAATTTCGAGTTAATGCAGAGTCTTTCTCATTTGTTTTTTATTTGCCTTTTTTCCTTTTTTCAAATTAAAGATAATTTTTTTTTCGTAACAGGAAAGAAGAAAAGAAAAAAGAACTGCCTCAATTGTATTTGTACTATCTTATCTCTATTTTTGGTTTCTGTTTCCCTACATAATCTTATCAAAAACATCAAATTCTTTTGTCGTTTCGCTTTTTAATTTTAGTACAATACATGTGTTTTTAAGGGAATCTCTGCCGGGTTGACAGCATTTTTGGGCGTTTGATTTCGACATGAAATACGTTTTTATCACAAAAACTCTTTCAAAATTCCATACTTTCTCCATTTTTATGTTCGTATTTTTCATCTTTTTCATGTTTTATTTGGATTGATAAGGTCAAAAATTTGATTGTTGGCAGCTGGAACGGAGGAACTGAAAAGAGGGAGGAAAGAATGGAATGTAGAAGAAAAAGGAGAAGAAGAAGACGACTGTAACAGGAACTTTTGTGTCGAAGAAGATCAAATAAAGAATAGAAGAGAAGAAATATTAAAGAATTTCCATATGATTGTAATCCAATGGACTTAAAATCACTTAAATATTAATACATAATTTATTTGTCTTTCAATATTATTTTCGGTCAGTTTTAATGTTAGCTGACAGTTTCATAACACATACAAACTCTCTTATCACATAACATAATCATTATAATCGCATTGATGAATAGGTTAGAATCTTCACATTCTTTCGTTATTTAAATTTAGTATCTGATCGTTTCTTCTAATAAGTGTGAACTAATTCAAAAAGAATATGGAAAAGATGTAAAAGTGTTAATTTTGGTGACAGGCGGTGTGAAGAAAGGCCAAAAAGAACAGAAATACGTGAGCCACATTGGTGTGAAGTGCTTACAGATGAATCCTTCTTGACACGACTTTATCCACAGAATACCAAAGGAGAACATAGAAAAAGGAGATACATTCTAGTCTTAACAATTCTTCAATCATTCTGAATCCGAAATACTTTAGGATATTCAATGAATTTGGCACATATCTGTCGTCTAAACAAGGAGGATGCGACGGACAGATTCAACCTTGAACATCTGCCATTTCCCTCTGTTTTCATGTTGTTTTGCCCTCTGTCACCTATGCTCTTTAGTGTACTTGAAGATGCAAATAAGTGTCCGTCGGACTGTCATTCTCTCTTTATCTTCTTCTTCTCTTGGCATGACTTCTCACGGATCAATGTCTATGATTATAGAAGAAATACAAATATTCCATAAAGAGAAGAGAAAATAAAAGAGAAAAGGAATCTAAAATAAGAATGAGAACATGCAAACAAAAAGAGCTTGATTGACAGTTTAAAGGGTGTGATTTGGATGACACTTGAGATGTCAGTAAACGGTAGTAAAGGTAAAGACAAAGCCGAAGATTAACAAATAAACTTTTGAGATTTAGGTGAAAAAAAGTGAAAAAAGAGAAAATTATTGAAGAAACACGACTTACAGAATGATCAATAATCATGACAAACTAATTGAGGAAGTAAACTTTCCAAGTACTTTGAAATGTTTAGATCACGAAAAAGTATTACAGAGAGAGGGACAAAATGAAACGAAACGATTTCTGATTGCTTCACCAATTCAATATTAAGCTGCTCATGCTCTCCGGATCATCAAACTAGTATTGAAATTTTGTGAAGCGTATTCTATTCAAAATGAAATGAATAGGAAGGTACATATGGAAACGTACAGCTGCGAAAAGGGTCTCTTCTCGTGCTCATTTTCGTTTCATTTCTCTCTTTTCTCTAATCTGAACAGCGAGATTCAATCTGTTTTCATATTCTTTCGTTGCCATGGAGTAGTATTCAACTATGGGGGAAAGAAGGATATTTCAAGTTGTACGACGGATTAGGCTTGAAAGAGAGAGAGAGAGAGAGAGAGAGAGAGAGAGAGAGAGAGAGAGAGAGAGAGAAGATATATAAATGAGAATAATATTGAAATGATAATATCAAACAAGAGGAGAGGGCGAGTGTCAAATGAAGTACTTCCGGACGGAAAACGATGCGGAGGGAGGGAGAGGCCACCGATTCAGAGCAAATATACAAATGTCCCGGTTTTTTTGAAAAAAGAAGAAGCAAGAGAGAAGACAATCGGAAGAAAATTCATTGAGACAACTGCCATTCAGACTAATCACATGATTATTATCCGAAAGTTTTTTGGAAAACACAATGAACAGGACATTCATTTTGGGAGGAATCGGACGAGTTTTGGAGCTTTTTGATTGAAAAGAGAGCAGATGTTTATACTTTTTACAGTGATAAGATTAAACCGATTGAGCATGAGCTGAAAGAGCAACTGTTGAACTGATACTGAAATGAAGAGCAAATCGAAAAGGGGATACTAGTAAATTGATTTTGAAACTCGTGAGCTTTCGGGAGTCACATAGAAAGGAAAGTTTTGGGAGAAAGAGCAAAATGTTGCATTTCTCAGAAGTTTCGATCAAAACACAACCATCTCCGATTGGAAATTGTAGACATGGGAAAGAAAACAAAAACAGTTTCAATTCGTCCGTGAGCATTCTTCATTTGAGGAATAGAGGGTCAAAGGACATACAGTGTGTCTGGTTAAATATTCGACAGAAGAGAAAACATTCAAAATGTCACCAAAAAGAACAATGAGCCTTTGAGAGAATGACCAAAAGCGGTGAGAAAGGCTGCTGGTTGAACGGTGCGCAAACACGTACAGAAGCTCTCTTCTCTGTGTCTCTTTTTCTCTTTTCCGTGCCCATGGAGCTTTTGGATTGATGACCAGCTGGAGGCACAAGCTGAGCAAATAACACTGTGAAAAATGTAGAGCCGCAGAAAAAAAACTTTTGAATTTGGTGCCCGTTTATTGACTTGCATATTAATATTATTATGATTTTGATTGCCGTTTGATGACGTGGTATAACAAAAGAAAAATATTGAATAGAAAAAATGGAACCGATATGAGTCATATGGGACTGGTTTAGTGGTTTATGGGAGCTCTCAGAACATGAGATAATGAGAATGTCAGGTGGTATGAACAGAAGAAGAGAACAACTGTTCCACGGTCCCACGATGGATTCTTTCTGTCACCCAGGAAAAGTCTAAAGTCGAAATGTTCTGATAAGGCAGATTTCAATATGGGAACTTCATATTGTCTAGTAGCTTCTGCTCGATGACAAGAACTTATTTCAGTTTTCTTCTCATATATTCTCGAACGGCACAGCGTGTGAAAAACTACATCTCGTTCCCAATTACCAAATGAATTGTTTATTTCGAAGAGTAATTAGACACCGCAGGATACCATTAGTAAATGAACTCTTTCAATGGTAATTTCATCCTTAATACTGTGCACTCACAAATATTAGAAGTCTCTCTTCGGTTTCTCATATTCTCCCACTTGACTGCTTACCTATATATCATCTCTAATTCCATTACGTAATCAGTTTCACCTGCTCACCATCCTTCTATATTACTCTCTGCCAACGGTAAATGACGTGGCAAATTACGTCATCTGGTACACTAGAAGACCGTTCGGTGGAAGAAATTGGCGGTGTTCGTTCGATTCGTGAGGCGGAACATTGCGCAATCGACCGATGCGACCGGTGTGTGAGCAGTTTACAACGAAAGAGACCACGCGAGAGCAGATGTACCAACATGTGTGTTCGCGTTCTAAAGGGGCTTATGTAACAGGAAGCATGCGAGTAAAATATACGAGAGAGGGAGCAATGCAACAGATGATTCATTTAAATTGAGAGCATATATTTCACAAATGAAATGGTTTGAAAGGGTTCGGTGAACTATTTGAATATTACTCTCAAAATTCGTATTTCTTCGATTCAACTGCTTATAAATTGTTATAATTTATAATGAAAAAATACTTTATAATCGTCTGAACTTTGAATCATTTCTTGAACTTGTGTAAAGAAGTTCGTTCAAAGAGTTCTCGGAATCCTTCTCAACTAGTAAATCAATCTCTCTTCCTCTTCGAGTTTTACAAAAGAATGCCGTCTCCGTATATCAGTCAAACGGCGGTAAAATGAGTCGGAGCCCGAGTGTCGGACCCTTCAAAAGGGAACGCCGCCAGATGTGTCTCTTTGAGAAATGAGCCGGTGGAGAGAGGGAATGTAACACTTTTTCTCTCAAGAGGAAATAATAAAGTGAGTGGAAAGAGAGTTACAGTCGACTGATTCAATGATGATTCAGATGAGATTATTTTCATCAAAAACAGAATATGATGGAGACTTGGATTACTTGAGATGTGCTAGAGATTTTCATTGTTCTCAAGAATACCTTATCATATCGAGAAAGACAACTGCTGGACGATTTGAAAATATGAAAATCTCGAATCATGTAGAAGAAAAAGAAGATTTGTAACGAAAAACAACTAATCTTCTTATTGGTGACACAATGAATTCATCTTGAAAGTGTCGAGATTGAAATCCTGTCCACTCTAATCACACTTTCTAAGGCAACTTGTGTTTGGCTATTAAGAAGAGAAAAAGAAAGAAAAGAAGAAGTAATAGAGACCAGTTTTTCCGACGGAACGTTTTGTTTCTATTCGCGCGAAAAGCAACATTCCAATCGAAAAGTTCAGTGATTTCAAGGTCTTCAATGTGCGTCCAATTGATTGATTACTCAAAGATTTTCTCAATAGATAACTGAAAGATTTTGAAAGTTTTAGAAGAAAAAAAACTGATTTTGACGTAAAATTGACATCAGTTTTGGGAGATTTGAAATGAACGAACGAAGGTCAGTTGAATGAAATAAAATGAGAAAAACTAGGTGAGAAACAACGACAAATCATTCTAATTAGGAGGCAGGTGACGAGAAGAAAAAACAAAAAAACGCTTTTAAAGAATTAGTTTTTTAATGAAATCGCTAAGGTCAGCATTGATAGATTCCAAAAAGAATATGCGGGAAACTAAACCGAATGGGAGAAGTCTTGAGAATCAATTGTCGATCAAACGGTGATCCTCGTCGTTTCCTTACTTCTTAAAATCGAATGTTTTAGTGTGAAACTGCAAAATATAAGCATAAAAATTGTTAAGGTTGATATGAAATATTCTTTTCTAGCCAATCCAGCGTTTCCAAATATCTTTTTTTACATTAAAGTTCAATTCAGTCGACTATTTCTCTGAAAATATCAGTATTCGACGTCTTTTGTCTCTAGTGAATATTCTGAATTCACTCCCTCCGCCTCTCTCTTTTCGACTGTTCTAATCCGCGGAACCATACTCCCTAATCCCTAAAACTTCAATTTTCAACTGTCTTCATTTCTCCATTTTGATTTTGATTCTCATGAAGGATTCTTCACTTCTCTCCTTGTCTATATTCATCACTTTTGTTTCAATTTTCTCTCTTTTCTCGTATTTACCTTCGTTTTTCTTTCGAATATCGAAAATCGAACTACAATTGGAAAAAGAATTAAATGAGTTTTTGGAAATCGAAAGTGAATTGAGAAAAGAGTTTGAAAGATATCCGAAATCATACGAAAGAAGACAGAAAAGACATTGGTACAATTATTGTGAATGTGAATACATCAATACATGTTCACCTGGAAAGAAAGGAAATAATGGTGAGTTTTCAATCATCCATTTCAAAAACCTTTAAATAAATCTCTGAAATTCTAGGTCCGGATGGTCTACCGGGTGAAGATGGACTACCTGGAATGCCTGGATCTCCCGGTATTGCCGGTGAACTCCCAAATATCCTTTATCAACAAGTTTTCGGTTGTCGACTGTGTCCTTATGGACCCAAAGGGAAACCCGGTTTCAGAGGAATTGATGGAATTCCTGTGAGTCTATAATGATCCAATCAACATAAGAAATTCACATTCAGGGTATTCCTGGATGGCCTGGAGAAACGGGAGTTCGAGGAATGAATGGAGATAGAGGACCAGTTGGAGAAAGTGGATCACCTGGAGAACCTGGAATTCCTGGTCTTCCTGGTAATCCGGGGCTAAATGGAGAAACAGGAATCACTGGAATAAAAGGAGTTATGGGGGAAGTTGGAGAACCTGGAGCACCTGGACTACCTGGAGAAGATGGAATTCCTGGACCACCTGGAAAACCGGGACACGATGGACCAATTGGACCAATAGGTTATGAAGGTCCTTATGGAAACCGTGGAGAACAAGGTTCGTTGTCGAAATGAAGTATTATCTCTAAACATATATTGCATTCAGGTCCTAGAGGTCCAATGGGAAAACGTGGAAGTCCTGGACTTGATTCTCATTATTGTCCATGCCCATCGAGGAAAATGTTCTTGTCCATTTTGAGAGAAAAATCAAAAAAACAATAATTTCTTTGATATTTCACTTATCTGTTATCATACAAGAATTGAAGAAAATTATAATTAATCCCTAACTTATTTCATTTCGAGCCCTATTTTATTCCAATTTCAATGAATAGTTGTTTGTCCATTTCATTTCACAGTTTTCAAGGTTATTTATCAGTGAAATTAGAATGGAAAAGGGCAAATAAAAGAAAGAGAGATGAAGGGTGAAGTGCTTTTCTCTTTAAATAAATTCAACATTCCCATCTTTGATGAGCGACCGAATTAGAGTGTTTGTTTCCGGAAGTGAAGTTGAAAGACGGACAATTCTGGATTCTCGGGATTCCCTCGTAACCGAATGATCGGAGGATTATTGTATCCGAACAATCAGATGTGAACAATTTCTAGTTTTTAATAATGATGTTGGGTTCTGAAAAATGAAAAGTGGCTAAATCTTGATCTAGTTCGAAATTTGTGAGATAAATTTTTTACTTTTTAAAACTGGAAAAACTGGAAACGAATATTTTAAAACTTATAATAAATCAGTATATAGAATGGAAAGACATTTAGTATTATTCCCCGAAGACATTTATTCATTCCAATGAATCCTTAAAACTTCAATTGTTCAATTGTTCATTTGAAATGACGAATCTCCAAATTTTCTGTAAAATCCAGAATCATTCGAATGATTCGTGAGTCTTCCACCTACCCAAATCCGGTTTTCAAATGAATCTTCTACTCGTTTCTCTCTTCATTTCTGCAAAAAGTAGGCTAAACAAATGATGCTCCGTTATTGAATCCGCACGATTTCTTAAGAACTTGTATCTTTTTCTCCTCTTCTTCTTTCACAAAGAGAAACTGAATTGTGTTCGGAACAACGGAGACGTCGAAGAGAAGCGTGGCGCTCATCGCTCAAAAAACAGTTCCCCTTTCTGTTTTTTTCCGTTCCCCCATTCATTTCCTTACGTTTGACCTGCACTGAACTGTACTTATTACTAGGTCACTACTCTCTCTTTTTCGGAAGAAGCACACAAGAATCCATCATTCCGTTTCGAGAATTCGCCAGTGAAACCATCTGATTTCTCTTTCCGTTGTTTTGTTTGAACGGTTTACCGTCAAAAAGAAAAGAGAGAAACCGTTTCCTGTCATTATAATTCTCTCACTCTTTTGTTCCTCAACTCAAGAAAATAAAAGGAAGGTATTTCTCTCTTTTTCCCTTTTCTTTCTACTCTGAATTCATCCTGCAATAGACTCACAATAAATATGTTGATATTGAATGGATAAGTTTCTTTCGAATGTCAACTGATATTCTCACCATCAACAAAACGTTTTCCTCCATTTCTAATGCATTTACTCTGTTAATAACATTACTATGTCCAAGACAGAATTCTGAAATCCTGGGAAATTCATTAACTTTCTCTCTTTACCGGTAAGATTTCCCTGTCGAAAGTTTAATTAAAATTCGACAAAAAACTCTGAGAATTGAAGGTATATAAGAACAACCTTCCCACAACAGAAGAAGATTTAATCAAGAGCTTCCAATAGTTTCTGAAAGTTTATCTTGTTTTATCGAAACGGCTTTGCGATATTTCTTCCTTTTCAATTCAAATCTATACAAAAACCTAATATTAATAATAACACATTCCTTCTCAATTCTAATCCCATATTCCTTGACACCATCCAATCGACACCTTTCTGTTCCTCTTCACAAGTGTTCATTTGGTAATGCGGTGTACCTGAAAGAAGGCAATAAGAGAGGCTTTGAACGGAGGTGACCGACCATTCCGCAACATTCATTATTATGCTCACCAAGGGGGTCATTCCTCCTTTTTGACCTGGACCATATTCTAATGAGCATTTCAAGGGTGCGAGGACAAGGTGAAAAGGGAAAAGGAGGAGGAGGAGAGACTGTCAGATGAAGGCAGACTATCTGTCGTCACGAAGCATGTTTCTATTCGATGGCTGATGAGAGCACCTGTTCAACGATTGATTCTTTTTGACATTTTCTTCAAATTCGTTCGAAATTAGTTATTTTAATTGCTCAGGGAACCTCATTCCAGAACTAAAAATACAATACAGTACACCTGTCTACTTGTAGTTCTGTCTCATTGTTGTATCTTCTTTTACTCTGAGAATTTTGAGTATTTGAAAGTTTAGAAAATTGTTGATTAAAATTCAGATTTATTCGAAATTCAATTATACTTCTCGCATGCAAAATTAAACTTCAATGAACATTCTTGAAGAATTGTTTCGAACTCTTTATGATAATCTTGATGGTTTCTGAATTGTTCCCAAACAAAACCATTTCATGTCCCCAAAACTTTGAATTATTTGATAAACTCAAAACGTAAACCAAGTTAATAACCTTGACTTGAATCTCATACCCTTCTTTCCATGGGAAATTGTATTCTTGTCCATTAATATAACTGACTTTATTCCTCCCTCAAAAAGAATGAATTACCCGTGTTCGGTCACTGATTTTTTTTGGTGCGATCTCCATCATTGAGAATCGGAATTCAAATGTTTTTTCCCTCAGATGGTGGCCTCAGAAACGGGGGAAAAGGGAGCCTGCCAGCCGTGTACCGTAATTAGACAACCTTCCTTCTTCCTTTTCGTTCTCTCCCGATTGTGACATTCTAATTGTTGGTGTCAAGGTATGTGTCTCTGTTTCACCTTCGTCCCCCTTGTCATGATCATTTTGTCATTTTCTCCTGTTTTCCTTTCAGGAAATACTTCTATCATTCGTTGTTTCCCAATGACTCTTCAAATATTTGAGAATGTGTTCGAATCAAATGGTTTTAGTGTTTCATTGTAATAATCGAGATCCGAGAATTACAATACGTCGTTACCATAATTCTTCCATTCGTAAATTCTTTTGATGCAGAATGGTTTGCGCCAATATTTCGAGAAAAGTCTTATTTGGTTATCATTGAGATCATGTTGTTTCCATAGAGAATATCAGTATAGAATAGTCAAATTGACCCATATTTCTCACTTTCTAGTTTTCAAAAAAGCAAGGACGTTCTAATTATGAAATCAAACACATTCAGTGTTCTTTTGATTGAGTCTGAATGTCTTCGAACGAATATTTCGGATGATTTCTGTTTTTCTAGATTAACAGAGAACTCTTCGAAACGATAGAAGAATTCGATATCATTCTGTAAGCTGTTTTGTATTTAACTTGTACAATCGTCACTTTTCTCTGTATTCCAAACTTGAAACTGTCTCAGAACTTCCGTCAGAATTCAAATCATCTACTATCCATTCAAATGACATCACCGTCATCATAAGATAACCTTCAGAATAAAAAAGTGGCTCTTATTTATAGAACAATACAAAAGTATTGTATGCGGACCCTCTAATTCACACTCCGTCATCCTATTGTTTCTTCCTCGTCCCGTCCGTTTTTTCCGCTCCACTTCTCATTCCCATGAATGCTCCTCTCTCTCATTTCATCTCTCTTTCTATTCAACCTGTAATCTCCTCACCTATACTTTCAATAATTCGAACAGTTACCTAATTCCCATGTTCATTTCCTTCATAACACTCATCTTGACCCTACGCCCTCTTCCAATTCTCTTGAACGGGTGTTCCCGAAAAGTTCGAGTCAATTATACGGTATGTACAAGTAAAGACTCTTTTTGAGTGAAGACACGAACCAATTAAATGGTGTGTGAATGCCCCAGAATCCCTTCTTCATCTTCCGAATACGTCTTCGTTCGACACGCCTCGATTCCTTTCTTATTCGTTTCAATGGGTTTCTGACCTTGTCGGGAGCATCCTCTCTCCCGCCTCTTTTCTGTATTGTTTGTGTCGCCAATTTGCATGTCTCCAACACACTTTCTCGAGACATCTCCTTAACCTTTTCACACCTAAATAACAACAATATTTCAGAATGAAATCAGTCAATTCTCTATTGCTCATACTTGCTTTTATTCACAATGCTCAATCTATTGTAGAGTTTGATAATCACATATCAGGTGAGACTTGGAAAGAAATGATGATTTCCAATTAAAAATGTTTCAGATGAGCCAGAAGTATCTTGTCATAGTGGTTTTATGTCATTGAAAGTGAATACAGAAAAGAGTCCACCATCACATGTTTTCGTCAAAGGTCACTTCCGAAAGGTACATATTTTCTTGCTACGAGCGTGATTTTCTCTCTCTTTCAAAACGCGTAATTACAAAATGTCCTCTGCGACAACATCATTTGAAATGAGACTTTTTTTGCAGGAAGGCTGCTCGTTTTCGAATACCGCCAATGCCACATTTGAATTCTCCAAGTGTGACGTCATGAGACAGCGAGAGGTTCGTTTTCATTTCAAAGTATCTCGAATAACGGAGTCTTTTGAGAAAACATAGTCTTGAAACAATCGTAATCTTCTGAGTTAGTGTGATAAGAATCACTAGATAATACACTTCTGAAATTTTCAGTATTGAAGTGTAAAACTCATATTTTTCAGGCTAATCCGAAAGGAATGGCATATTCGGCAACCGTCGTCGTTCAACTTCATCCATTGTTCACAACAAAAGTTGACAGAGCATACAAACTTCGCTGTTTCTACAAAGAAGCCGAGAAATCAGTTGGTGCTGAGGTATCCGTTAGGTACGGTTTTACGGTTCCATTCATAAAACATTTAACGATTTTACCTCTTTAAAAGGATTGATGCGACTCAAGGACAATCATAATAAATACGAGAAACAATAAAACATTTTTACAGTGATCCGACACCAATTCAATTGGAAGACGAATCTCCACAACCAACATGCTCTTATACAATTCACAAAGAATCCCCAAACGGTCCGATCGCAAAATTTGCACAGTTAGGAGACGTTCTGTATCACGTTTGGGAATGTGATTCTGAAACATATCAAATGGAAGTTTATAATTGTGACGTCATCGGAGGAGAGGAATACAGTAAGAAAGTAATCGGAGAAAATGGATGCTCAGAAGACATTTATATCATGCCCAATCTCATTTATAATGCAAACAGAACGAAAGCTTTTGTGAATTCGAATGCATTCAATTTCCCCGATCAAAATAATGTGAGAATCAGTTGCAAAATCAGTGTCTGTGCAACACTCAGTGGAACTTGTCATCAGGTATTTCCCTTTTTTCTTTGAAAATTCACTTTTTCATTAATTCTTTCAGCCAAAATGTGATGCCTCAGCATCTTCAATTGATGAGAATTCGGGATTGATTGGAAATGAATTAGCTAAAGATGAACTGATTACAACTCCAATGCCAACTTCATCAGAAACTCCATCTACTTCATCTTCAACGACGACTGCCACTTCAACTACAACCACATCCACAACTACAACATCCACTACAACAACTACAACAACTACAACTGAAACACCAACAACTACTATCACCCAAGTTCTCGATCCAACAACTACAGTAACCCTCCCAACAGACTTCCCTACTCCGGATTCTATTTTCCGATTATTGAAGTCTCCAAGAAAGAATAACAGTTTAATTGACAATGAAGAAGGATCTGGAATCGAAATAGCAGAAGCTTCTTCTCCACGTGCTGAAGCTCAACATATGACGTCATCCGAAGAACCAAGAACCACGAAACGGGAAATAAAGAGAAGAGATGCAATGGACGTCGATGTCTCTTCAGATATCACTATTCTTGATAGTGCATTGGGTAATCGATTATTTTGTTTTCTTTCCTTCAAAAGATATTTCAGCAGCTGATCTTCCATCTCCACAAGAACAACAATCCCATGAAGAAATTCCAATGAAATCAGTTTGCTTCCCATATACAGTCCTTTGGATTCTTCTCGGAGTCATTCTCTTTGCAATTTCAATCACTTTCGGAGCTCTTTGTTATACAGCGAGAAAGAGTCCACGGTTTCAAGTTCTCGCATGATTTCTTTTTCTAATTTCTAGTTGTTTTCACTTTGAATCTTCCATTTTATTCTCTCTCTCAGAAGACCTTTCCGTTGCGTGTACATTCCTTTTTCAATCCAAAAACTCTTTTGAATGCTTTACTTTTCTTCCACTACTACAGCCTTACATATTTCTTTCCAAAATGGGTTCTTCTATAATATTTTTCCGAAATTACTTCCCCCTCCTCTCTTTCTTATTTTTAATTGTTATTCATTTTTCTAATTTCTTATTTTCCATTTATTGTCTCCGTGCCAATTTCAGTTTCGACTGTCTGTCCCTGACAGAAAAAAAAACTATTCTCTCCATAATGAACTTTGATATATTCAGCGTGACTTCTTATCTCCCGAAATTCCACAAAAAAAACAAGAATTATATAATTACGTCGAACAACTTTCATTTGAATTTCTTTGTTTTTGAAATGGTAAAATCAATCGTTTTTGTTTTGTGCATTTTGTAAGTTTTGGCATTTTTCGTAAATCAGAACGCACATTGAAATTTCAAATTCAACAATTTTAGAAGTTCTGATTTAATTTTCAGAACATTATTCTCAGAATCATCGTCAGAATGCATTTCTAATCAATTTGAGAACAATAGTTGTTCATCTGATATCTGTTTCTCTCATTTCCATAAAACTTCCGAAGGCGACGTTGAAAGATTCGATTGTGCTGAAGTGCCGTCGAAACTGAATAAAACGTCGTGTTTGGAACTTCTTCGATCCACAGAAGAATCTTCAATTTGTCTGGGAGACGGTACTAAATCGATTAATTCCTATTCTTTCTCCATAATTCTAATTACAGAATATGAGAGTCATTGTTGTTGTCATTCGTTTGAATCAGCTAGAATATGTGCTGCCGAGCAGAGGAAAACTGCAGAGATGACCCAATTATGGACAGATTCTCAAGTATGGTTTCTGATATTTGGACATATTGGACTGACAGGAGTCGTTATTTTACTCGTTGTCTTCTATTGGAAAACTGTCGAAATGTGGCCAATCGACAACATTCCGATACCGGAAGAAAGTCGAATAATAACTATTTTGCGAGTAAAGGTGAGAAGAATATCTTTCATATCTTTATTATTAAAATGTAATTCAGTCAATGTTCCTTCTTCTTTCCTTCCTTCTGATTTATCTTCCTTTCCAAAAGAAATGTATGAATCATCCAAAAGGAAAATTCACAAACCCGCGGTTTTTTCTGTACCAGGCGAGTCTTTTTTCAGTATGAAAATTCAAAATTCAACAACGTTTTCAGATCTTCGATGCAGGTCTTGGTCCATCTCTTTACTTCTCATTTCCTCTCATTTTCTTCATTTTCGACTTGTCATTATACTTTTACGTTGTTAGTTTCCATGAAAAAAAGAGATGAGCAACTTGAATCATTTCAGAAATCTGTGAAGTTCATCAACAAATCAGGAGCACTTGCTTTGGTTATTTTCAAAATGATTATTGTTCCTCTATTCGTCTATGAATGTTTTCTATCGACAATTGATTTATGGAAAAAAGATCATGAACCGGGATACTGTAGACTGAATGGTGCTTTCTGGCATTTTGTGGTATATTTTTATGAATCAATTCCACGAGTATTTCTAAAATTTCAGCTTTCTCATTTTTTCATACTCGGATATCATATTCTTCTCATTTATCAAACAATTCTTCTCAGTCGAATGACAAGAAATTTTGATTTTGTCGATCAAAGAACAGATGAATCACAAGTTCCAGTAGAAACTGTTTTGAGTACTCAGACAGGAGAAACAAGAATTGAAAGTGAATATGGAGAAACAGTTTATATTCATCCGAGAGTAAGTATTCATATTTAGACGGTTCCAAATTGTTTGAATTTCCAGCCATTTAGTGTTCCACGTTTCGGAATGAATGTTTTAACTGTGAAGAATAATCGAAAGAATGAGTGGCTATCATTGAGAGCTTTGTTGTCGACGACCGGAGTCTACAAACTGTTTCCTTCGAAATTTCTGATTCCACCGGGAAAAGAAATCTCTGTAAACAGATGTTTTAATGAGAATTATTCATTGAAAATAATTTATTTTCAGATCGAAGTTGATCATTGTACAAGAGTTGATACTCCATTTCTCCATCATAATATTCTAATCGAATGGTTAGAATTCATTGTTTTGAAAGAATCATTCGAAGAGATTTCAGGTTTTCTCTCGGATCGAATCCTCCTTCCACCGATTTACAACGTCTTTGGAGTAAACCGTATTTGGTTCCACAGAATCAATGGCAGTATTTTGTTCTTCCTGTCTACGTGGGCGACGAAACATCTTCTCAGAGTTCATCTACTAAATTATCCAGTTTTGAATAAATATTTATTTACTGTACACGAATTAATATCAAGAAACTCTGGTAAACAGGAAAGACACGCAAACTGAGGTAAGTATGGCAATAATATCACATTAAAAACTCGAACCATGTACATGAATAAAACTAAAACGCTAAACGAGAGCTGGAAATACACTAATAATAAACGCAAGCGATGGAACGACGAGAATTGGAAGTTGAAGACTAATCATCTCTGTAAACGATGAATTATGAAATCGAATTATCTTTGAGATTTTTACTTGAAGGAGAGCAGATCGTACATAATACTGTCACATGAGACAACATCGAAGAAAGTCATTACGAGATATGAGGATGTCATCGCTTGAACTTGTTCCTGACAATATATTATTGTTTTATGAGCACAAAGGAACAAACGAACCGTTATGTAGCTCATACTCAGAAGCAGTTGACCGACTCGAATAGCTGGAAACTCGTCTCCACTCTCTTCAACAACTTTATGAAGAGCTTGTAGAATTGCGTCTCGTTGACGAGCAGAAATGACACGGCCCACATCATCTAGTCGATAGTTACCTGTAAATCTCATATTGATTCAAAATGTTTTTCTTCTGAATATACTTACTGATTTGCCAGATAATAAGAGCTTTCAGGAGAACGTATTCTTCAAATGAAACTCCTAAACGAGAAAACGGTACTGCCAAATCAAAATATTGTTTTAGTTTGAGTGGCATTAGTGTTCTGAAAATAAGCTTCGTTTGTTGAATGAATCGGAAGAAAATCTTACTTGTACTTTTCATGGTCTTGAGGTGTTTCAAAATTCTTTTCAGAATTTGGCTCTTCTCCGCTAATTGGTGCTGGATTCATATCTATAAAGTCACCGTTGAAGAGGACCAAACGTTCGTTTTCGATTCCGATTCTGAAAAAGTAATTTTTTGTATGTTATTAATCTATTAGAGTACCTATAACTATAATAAGCAGACGCCAACATAGAATCCACAGCACATGCCATCCGATACACAACATTTTTATCATTTTTTGCAAGTCCTTGAAACTCCGTGAATTGATTAACATAATCCAAAATCATAACAAAATCATGTTTCACAAATCCACAAAATGTTTTGTAATCGAATGGTTTTAATTGATGTAATTCGTATGGCTAAAAAACACTTTTGAATAGTTTATTTTGTTTTCAGAGAACTTACACATTCACATGTTGTATCGAAAACATCTCTGATCTGAGTGTCTGTATACATTATTTTTCTCCGGTCGTTTAATGATGCTTCAGCTCTCACATAGTGATCGATGAGATCAAATATTTTCTGATCATATTCGACTATTCGATAGTATTGAATTTGGGCAATCACTCCTCCTGCTTGACTTGTACTTGCTTGTTGTGGATCAAATGGAGGAGAATGAGAAACTCCGCGATGTATCGAAGTTTGAATTGTTGATGGAGTGAGAAGAACTGATGGAGTCAATGGCATTGGAGGAGGAGGAGATAATGAAACAGGTGCAGTCATGTCAAGTGGTTGTGAGCAGGAAGAAACATCTGGAGAGAGATACGATTCTGGAATTGTCATTTCCATCGGTTCACACTCCTGTTTTGGGCTCGATTCTGTAAATTACAGTTATAAATTAAAGTTGACTGAGTATATACAGACCATGGAAGTTTGTATAGGCATTGACATAATCGTCATAAGAGTTCTCTACATTGTCATTTTTTGAAGTTACCAATCCTTTCGATCGCCGTTTCGCTACTTTTGTCTCTTCTTTTTTTGCTTGCACCACTGCAAATCAACAAATTACTCTTGTTTTGTGTACCTCGGTCTTTTCGACCGGAACATGTGACAAATGGCCTTGTCAATGATCACTTACGTTCTCTGCGCATTCCAGCTTCCAGACATTTGATGAAACGACAATGACGGCAGAGCATTCGTAGTTCATAGTGAATTTTACATGGTATTTCATCGTTTCCTGTTCCAATACATTCGTATGTCATTGTCATGGCTACACTCCGACGGAAGAATGCAGCACATGCCTGGAAGTAGATCAATATTTGATGGAAGTACAACACATCAGAAAACAGGAAGTGCTAAAAACAGTTTTTTTGCTCTCAAAGTGTGAGCTTGTGGACAACAATTGATTAGAGTTAAAACTTTCTTTCCGGAGGTCTTATGACGTAGGCTGCACTTTCATTTTCAGCTCTCTTATTATACATTTATCATTCAAAAGTGTAACACACAACAATCACTATCAGTAACTTTTGCATGTTTATTCGTCTTTTTTAGCTGTTTATCATACAAAACTTGATCGAAAAAAAGGTATCTTTCAAGAGAGGAAGCTGTACTCTTGCATGTTCAATCATTCGATCCGATGAAGATCTTAGTGATAATAACTACACGTAAGACTACATGTAAAAAGGAGAGAGAGACACATGTCACAGAAAGACACAAAATAAATTGTGGTGTCTTCATGATTCTTCGTGGAACTATTGACCAGCAGTCAGAGAAGACGATAAAGAACAGATAGGTTTCCGACTACAGTACATTAAACTGACGACTACAAAACACAGAAATTGTGCTCAAGAAAAACAATTGTTTCGCTCAAAGTGCATTTCATAACGATCGGAACTTAAAAGTTGAAAACATGAATTGTTGGTCGAACTTATGTTTAATTATTGCACTTTTATCTATTTTGTTTTCCGGAGGAAACTGTTTTTACAGTTGAACTATTCAGGTGTAAGCATCAAACAACGATACGTTCTCACCTTACAAGAACGGCCTCCAAAGTGCAAAGTATTAGCAGTCGGAGATGCGCACACGTGGCAACTAGGACTGTTCGTTGTAGGAGGTGACGGCATTACATGTGGAGTTGAGGTAGTTCTTGTTTTTTTCTGAACCGTTTGTGGAAGTTGTTCGGACTGTGGTTCTGGAGACAGTGAATTCTCGTTCCAAATACAAAAATCTATATCGAAAGATGGTTGAAAATACGAATCGTATTGTGGTGAAGAATCTCCAACGTCGAGTGATAGAGAATCCGGAGATGGAACGTCTTCTTCAAAAGAGTCTTTGAAATAATCAGTAGGTGGATAGAAATATTCATAAAGAAGGTCCGCTGACATTTCTGGGGTGAAGGGAAATGAATGAGAGTATATGGCAATGGTATGATGGGGGGAGAAGAAGAATAAGAAGAGGGAGAGAGAGTAGAGATGAAAACGATAAAGAAAAGGTTACTGCTGATAAGAAGAGAAGGCGGGAAAAGGCTAATTGGAGGAGATGAAGGTAGTGCGGGATGAGAACGGATATAAAAGTCCTACAGAATATTGTTTAGGTGCGTCGTAGAAAATCGGAGATCAATCCGATTGATATATCAACTCGAAAACTATTTCAAAAAAATTCATATCAATATTCTTCTATAAATAGATGCCAATTTTATAATTTTATATTTGAAGTTTAGTTTTAAAATTTTCTCATTGAACCAATAAAACCAATAATATCCAACGAAAATAATCCATTAGAATGGAAGTATTTCGGACTGTTAATGGAAAAACAACATTCGATTTGAGACCATTTCCAATCAAACTTTCTTTTTTTCAAAATCGGTGGAATGGAAACAAGAATTGAATTAGGAAGAAATGTGATGTGAAAATCGAAAAATGAAAAGAAAAATGACACTTCAAAATGAGGTTTTTGTATGGAAATTTGTGAAAATGATTATTTGAATATGACAGATTCTGAAAAGACGATCAAATGATATTCTGAAGGAAACTATTCTAAGTTTCGAGAGATAATGATGAAAAAGTGAAGAAATTAGAGGTAAAAGTTAGAAAGAGAAATAGAGAAAGACCAGTGAGTACACATGTGATGGAGAAGGAAAACGTAAGAGGTATGAAAGATTGCGCAGTAGTCGGATATGAGAGAAATAGAGATAAAAGAACATAATAATAGTGGATTGCAAATAAGCTGTCTGGCATATTAAAGATACTTCAACTTTTGAACTTTCTCACACTTTTGGCCGAGAAATCTTATATTATCCGATCGACTAGTTTGATGTATGCTGACGTACTCGTTCATGTTTATCTTTTTCTTAAAATAGAGCATGCAAATCCGAAACAACAAGAGAAGTGTCGATGGAATTAATGAAATGATGTGTCACGAAACAACTCTTCAGTTTGATTTGGTTTCATTCTAGCATTATTTCCCGGAAATTGAAACTGCTTTTGAAGGTAAAAATCATCTTAAAGAAGAAAGAGAATGTCATCATTTCCAAAGTGTTTTTTATCCTGAATGAAGTGCAGAAACTAGAAAAATTCTCGAGAAACCATAGTTGTTTCAAAAAGTCGGCCGCTCAACCATCTATGTTTAATGATAAGAAACTCTTCTATATATTGTGTTCAAACAGACAATGATAATAGAATATGGTTGACATAGAAATTTTTGAAGGATTCTATCCACCATCCTTAGAACCTTGAAAGAATTAGTTGGAATCGGAAGACAATCGAACTTACAACTGTTTTCATTAAAGCACAAAAAAAGAAACTTGAAAGAAAATGAAATCCGAATGCAAGGAAGAAAAGGCGGGAATAAGTAAACAGGAAACAAGAAGTGAGATTGTAATGGTGCGCCAAAGAATGAAGAACAAGAAATGGATATGCACATGAATAGCTCTAAGTACAGAAATCGTTTTATTTACAATTTGTTCACTTTTAATACATAATCTTCATCGCCAAAGCGTACACGTTTTTTGGCGATCGCATGCAAGAAGACCTCTTCCAGAAGGATTCCAGGATAATGACATTATTTGATGAGCACTGAAAAGTATAATTTAATAAGAAACAACTGTTGAATCGTATTATTAATCGAAATAAAACTAACTCTTCTCTGGCTGTTTTCACAACTTTTTCCAATTTAGTTGTCTTCGTATTCCAAATATACACAGAAGAATTCGATGATCCAGCCAACACATACTCTCCAGTAGACGAAAATATGGCTCTCGTAGTGTCACAGCTTGTCTTATATTGTTCCGCAGAATATAAATGAATGATTCCGTAGTTACGGACATCTATAACTGATAGAGTGTCGTCTCGAGATGATGCAAGAATCTGAAGACCATCGAGGGAGACATCGAGAGAACTGACTTTTTGACCGAGTTCTAGAGAATATGTAGGATCAGAGGATCGAGCATCCCAAAACCGAACCTGCGAACGAAGAAATATTGAATCTTAGCAAGCATAATCAGAAAAATTACCTTCTTATCGAAGTGTGAAGAAATGAAACTAGATTGAGACACTCCACATCTTGCAACAATGTCGAAAACTGTTGAGCCAACAAGATATGACCTCAGACAACGGATACTACTTATATCCCATTGTTTGATGGTACGATCTGTTGAACCAGAAATTACATTATGCGTTTGGAACAATCTGAAATAATATTCAACTTTTACAGTTTTCGAATAGCAAAAACTACCTTGCAGATGAAACCTTATCAGTGTGTCCAGAGAATGTACTGAGCAGCCTCTGAGAATCGACATTCCATAGCCGACATGTATGATCGCTACTGGAAGCAAGTACTACGTGACGTTGATTATCGTAATCCAATCGATTGGCAGAACCCAGACAACCAGTTAAAGTCGAAACTTTGGTGGCATCTGTTTTATTAGGGGAAACTCTCCAGATACAAACTTTAGCATCACTTCCCGCTGTTGCGAACATGTCATCAGACATCCATTCTACATCGTTTACTTCTCCATCATGAACTGTCATTTTAAACTTTACTTCTGATGGTAAAACGTCGGTCATCATGAATTCGTCCGTATCAGGTGATGTACCGAACGTGGCTGATGCTCTCTCATCTCCAAGATTTAAATCTGCTGTTGCTCTCGCAATTTGCTCTCGTATTCGTAACTGAGCTCGTTCTTCTTGTAATGTAATTTCGGCATTCATCAGCTCTGCAGATTTTTCTTGTAACTCTCGAATTTTGTTGAGCATTTGGAACCGCTCATTTTCCAGTTGTGTCTTCTTTTCTGTCAAATACGTGCACGTCGCAACTAGAGCAATCCTTTCAGTGCTTATAGCAAGGTTTTTCTCTTTTAAATCTGCTAGTTCTTCCTGGAAAACAATTGATTATTTTGTCAATACTTTCTACAACAAACCTCCAAAACTCTCATTTTTTCAGTCATTTCATCAACTTCTTTCCTCAACTTATCACGCTGTGACTGGACTAAATTGAATCGAGCTTCACTGTCAGTCAATTTCCGATTCGCATCGATGAGGTCTTGATCGTTTTTACTCTTCAGCCTGTATACATTTGCCATTTCCTCTTTCATTCTAGCCAATTGATCATTTGCACTGCCGTTCAATTGCTCACTGTTCATTGAAATCGATCGAGGTCGACGTGATTGTTGCAGTTGTTCATCTAATAACAAGTAATGCTTCAACATAGACCTAACGTTCCTTTGTTGGCGTTCTCGGGTGCTCAATCTTTTCAGTATTTCAAGCCGTATCGTTTGCAAATCCTCGTTTCCCCCGGTCATTTTCTGTAAAATAAACTTTGAATAAAGCGGAATACTTTTTTAAAAATATGTGATGAGTTCTGCATTTTTTCCTATTACTAGTTCAAGTTTCGGTTATTATAAACAACGTAGAAAACAGAAATATTGGCTGAAACTTTTTGCAATAGCAGTTCATCGAAAGTGACGTTAGCGCATTTCCCGTGCAATGCACAGGAAACGCGCCAAGCCAATCTAGAGAGAAGAACCACTTTAGAAGGTTGCAAGAAAGGATAATCCCCTCAAATTAAGCTTGATTCTATGATTTGAATAATGAGATGCATATGAGCAATATGGATTTGGAATCAACAGAAATGTCATAGTTAATAAATCTTGGAAACTAATAAGTTACGCGTTCATGTTATGGTGTTCGAAACGACATAAAGAGAAATTCCTGTAGGGATATGATAGGGTGATCTTTACAGGAAAATAATTAAGAGAATTGGAAAAGAAAATAACAAGCGGCTGTACTTTTAACTTCAAGAAAATCAATATAATCTACACAGGACCAATACGCAGAAAAAAGAAGATCAGGTGAGCTGGGAAGATGTTGCGGAGGCCAGTGGAAGAAAGACTAGACTAATTGACGAATACGTCCTGTAGTCTGTCATTGAGATGAAAAGATAGAAAGAGAGAGAGAGAGAGGGAGAGAGAGAGAGATCTCCTTCTATTCTAGATTTATTGCTTGGTTGACATTGCTCACAATTCAAGAACAGAAACGCCATAGAGATGATCAATAGATAAAAGTGATCGATATCAGTACAAAACAATTAAAATTTTTGATTTTCGAACGATAGTCATAAAGATATTGATGCAAATCAACGATTTTAATTAAAACAGAAAAGGGTTCATTTTCAATATTTCTTCGAAAACTTCCTAAAACTTCTTTAATACAAATATTTACTCAAGTTTTCCAAACGTAAATAGGCTTCCTCAATTTTCCAATAAGCTTATTTCTGAGAGTTACAGTAATCCTGAGTGGCAAGCGAGCAAGTAAATCCTCTGTGCTCTCTTCCCATCGCAAGCTCTCACGTTTAATATAATTCATATTCCCGCCCTGGCCAAACCTCCTCTTCATTTGATTTTCTACTCATCATTTCCTTTTTGCTTCTCTTCTTCAAAACAAGAAGACTCAAAAGCATATGGTCCGTTTTTATTCCTTACATATCCTCGATTCCTGTTTTAGATACATCTTTTTGTTTCATTCTGTATTTTATAAGTATTTTGAATTTGTCAAGAAACTGTGTGATAGAAAGGGAATTCACAAAACTACAGATCTCGATTTGAAAAATGAGTACGGTTGCTGGCGTAGTAAAATATTCGTGTCGTCACGAAGTGTATAAATTCTGAATACTTTTTCCTTTTTCTCAGAATATCTGATTTTAATGAAGTCATTCTGTAGTTTAAGTTTTTCCTCGATTTCAGATTGGTGATGTTTATCAATAAGTTTATCGAATAAAAATTTTCATTTTTATATTTCTTGATAAAATTCACACAGTTGAATCCTAATCGAATGCTTCTCCTCTTCTCACCATCTGACTCGTTTTCCTCAACATTTGATTCCAGAATGTTCAACCAGAAACTCATGGAATGTTCTGACGATGAATTCGTTCGAAGTTCTCAGTGTGATGGAGATGATGACGAAGAGCAACAGCAACAATCTTCTCAAAGGCCTCCATTCGTAAGCTCCGCCCCCTTTTCCATATCTCTCTTTTTCTTCTTTTGCAGTACGAGAATATGCGTACTTTCGCACCTTCACACATGCATATTTCTTGTCATTATGACATACCGTATACTCCTCATTTGATTCAACCACCCTGTGGAGTTCATGTCAGCACTTTCACGTATGCAAGAGATTTTCCGGGGAATGGTAATTCTCAACAGTTCTTTAATCAGCCCCCTCAACCACAACCACAACAAGGAAACGGAGGAAATGGAGAAGATGATTACTGTATTCAAAAAGCAGAAGAAAGAGATCATCATCCGGCAAATTACAGTAAGCCATAGTTACTCAACGAGAAAAATCTTTAAACTTCAGGTCAAGTTGCCACGAAAGCAGACCGCCCATTCGTATTTTTCGCATCGGATTGTAATTCGCCTCTTGAAATAGTTGGAGAAGTATATTGTACAGTACCCGGACGTACAAGTCTTTTGAGTTCAACTACTAAATATCGGGTTACGGTAGCTGAAATTCAACGGAGAATTAGTCCTCCTGAATGCTTGAACGCTTCTCTTCTTGGAGGAATTTTAAGAAAGTAATTATTGAATTTTTAAAGCAAATCAATTAAATTGATTCAAAAATTGCAGAGCCAAGTCAAAAGACGGAGGAAAAACATTGAGAGATTCATTGAAAAAACTGGGATTGACTCTTCCCGCCGGTAGAAGAAAACAAGCAAATGTCACTGCATGGACTGCTCTTGTTGAAGGTTTTTCCTTTTTTGTTCTATTCTTTTTTATTACTTCGAAATTGATTTTAGAAGAAGCAATTCATATGGCAAAAGATTTCGCTCTCGTCTGCGAAAAAGAATTTCATTCGCGTGAAATTGGAATTTATTTGACAAAAACTTCATTGGCAATTGATCCAGACGTAGTGAAAAGAAGAGCAGCACTTGAAATGAGTAGAAAAATGATTGGAGAACTAGCTGAGTTACTGTCATGTGATCGAACGCCTCTTACTCCATACTTTCCGAGAAATATGCTTCCAATTGATCCTTCTGTTCAACAACATCTCTCTCATTTCACTTTGGTTTGTGATTTCAAATATTCCATTATCTATTTCAATTAAATGATTCAGATGACTCATGGATTTGGAAACGTGGCAATGAGTGCTGTTTTGGAATCAGTGAAACTAATGATTGACGAAAGTATAAAATACATTGATAGATGCTGTTCTCAGAATGTTTGGAGGTAATTCATTCTCCTTTTTCTCTTTGATTTTCTCTATAAAATCAACCTTTAAATCCTTTTTCTGCAATAAAAAAAGAACATTTATCACAAAATAATTCTGTTGTAATATACAAAATACGATAATTTTCCAAATACTATGGAAAATTAGAAAACCAAAAAGAAGCAGACTTAAATAAATGGAGTAAAAATAAAAAAGAAACGACCAGACAAAAACCGCTACGAGATCTTGGATGCAAAAAGAATTTTGAATCATTTTACCTAAAATGTGAGAAAAGAATGTGTTAATCTATTGAAAAACAATTGATAAATACGAAAATTGTTCGAAAATTGAAATAAATTTGAATTTCGCATAGTGAGTAGAAAAGCAAAAATAGAAGAATTTCGATACTATAGATGAGTTTCTTGAGCATCAGAACTCAAAACAATTCGAAGAGTTTCGGATATTCGACGAGAATTATGATATCTTTGAGTACTTGAAGATGTTGTCGATGTACTGAATTTGAAACGGTTATTTGATTTATGTTTTGTATTTAAAACTTACGAGACAGGTTGATGTGATTGAAACAATTCGACAGCTTCACGATCAGTAATTGAAGGAAAAGCGTGATCCAAAATGAGAAGACATTCATCTGTATTGCATACATCACTGACACTTTGAACATGTTCCTGTTGACGAGAAACACGGAATGTTCCTTCTTCCGCATTCGATACATCTGCAATTCCGATCTTGGAAAAGTGAATTATTGAATAACAATGAACATACAGTCTAAGAATCTCCAATTCTTATCCGGTTCATAGGGAAGACAATTGTGTTCCACTAGAAGACGTTGAATGAGAACACGTGCTGAATCGAGTTCTGCTTCTGATTCAACATTCACTATTCCGATTTCATATGCTGGAAAGAAACGATTTTTTTCAATAAAAAGGTAAAAAAAAACAAACCAGTGTCTTTCAATCTTTCGAAACAATCCTTATATGTGTCATAATCAGCTCTTCCAACTACAATCACGGGCAATTGAATAATGAGAGACGTCGATTGAACTTGGGAATCTTTTTGTCCATATCTTGTTCCTCTTCTCATCAAATTAGGAGTGCATGGGGTCTTTTTCTCTCTTTTCAACATCGGTACTTTACTATGAAATCCTAATGTAATGACAGAAGGTGCCAAAAGACATGGTTCTCCATCAACTTGCATTGGAATCGCTTTGTTTGTTGTCACTTTTACTCTCGAACACTGAGCAATTCGTTCTCCTTTCCCACCCATTTGCAGTGCTGCCTGGAAATTATTTATTTTCTTTCTGTTTCGAATATAAAATGAAAACTCACGAGAGTAGCAGTAGTGAATCCAAGAACTTCTACTTTTCCATCGCAACAACTTGGTTTTGAATCAGATGATTCTCCCCATGGAATCGTTCCACCCGCATAATAAGTGATATTATGGAAGAGAATACAATGAAGTTTCAGTTCTTTGATTCTAGATGTTACATCGATTCCATCACATTCTAATGTTATATATTCTGATAAATCTTTCCATGATCTCTTGAAAAGATCAATCGTTCCCAAACCACCATAAGCAATTCGATTTTTGAGACGAGAATTCAGCATTTGAGGATTCGCACCTGATAGTTTTATTCAACATTTATCTTAAGAAAGAAAAACTTACTTCTTGAATGATGAAACTGCAAAGCAACATGAGCATCTGCCCCAATTGAGAAGTAATTGTTCATGACTGTCAACGGAAGTGCTGATTGCATTCCGTCGTCTTCATCTTCCAAATTACAAGAAGTGTTTGGTTCCACGTCAATCCGCCATCTGAATTCTCTTTATTTCATCTTTCAGAACAAAGAACAACTGACCTATCCAGATGAGTGACAATAGTTTCATGAAGAATTGCGTGCATTAGTTGACTGATTGGTTCATCTGAAAAGACTCCGCCCCATCCCATACATCTTGCCAAATCATTTCCTGTTCCGAGAGGCATGATTGCCATTGGTGGATAGGCAGGCCAATTCAACTGAAATTCTTATTATGAGTGGTTTTGACGTCTGTCAACTTACATTATCCAAAGTAGAAAGAACCCATCCAACAGTTCCGTCTCCTCCACAAACAAGGATTCTTAGTTGTGTAACTACTTTCCGAAACATCTCCAACCCGAATTTCGGTCCTTTCAGTGAAGTAATATCGAATACTTGTCGAGGATTCAGAAGCCAACAGAGAGTGTGCAATGCTTTCGATCCCTTGTTTCCACCTGATTTCGGATTGACGAATACTAAAAGTGGCTGAGAAGGGCCACTTGACCATAGATCTGTTGGTTTCACAATGAATTGACGATGTGACTTTTTATGTTTTCTTGGATGCGAAGGAGTTCGACTACTTCGTTTCCGATTAGCAAGACGAAGAATCCATGTTGGTGGTACAATCATTTCTTTCAAAGCACCTCGATTACATCTCTCTTCCAACTTTTCCCGAACAAAACAATTCTTCAAATGATATGATTCTTTGCACCATGAACACGCAACCGCAATTGTTTCTTTTTTCTCTTTTCCTTGGAAAAACATCTTTTGTTGAAATGATTTTGCACAAGCATTGCATCTCCCTTCGTGTCTCCACTAAACATTTCAATCACTGAATTAGAAAAAGAAAAGAAAAAAAACAAACTTTATGAACCCAATGATGAGCAGTCAATCCATCAGTACTTTCCTTCGAAGGCGTCTTCTTTGTTGCATAATCTCGAAATGTCGTCTTACAATTCAGATTTAGTTTTGCCAGGAGTGAGAAGCAGTTTGTGTGAGCGACGATGTGACAGGCAGCACATCTTCGTTTCTCTCCCGAACGTCGACAATCCTTTTCTCCGACATAACATTCAGAATCGGCAGAAGCCGAAGAACCAGTGGAAGATGGTAACCAGACATGTTCAGATGGAAGAATATGATAGTCTCCCTGAAATCAGTTAACTTCAATTTACTTATGACACGACTCTTCTTCAAGTTTTACCATGATTACAAATTCGTTGAAATCAAAATTAACAAACCTCATCTTCAATCCAATATCTACTACTTCTATGCTTATTCACGGGATTATTTGTCTCTTGATCTGCTGCTGTCCGCCGTACGACTGGAGATTTTGCCAACGCTTTTCTGAAATTAAAGTACAGTTATCAAACTGAATTCTAATAATAATGAGCCTGAAAAGTTCAGAAAGATGTATTATTCGACTGGGACGTCTTAAAACCGAATCGCTTGTCGTAGGATCATGACTTTTTGAACGAAATGTTCGCACAGATTCAGCTGGCGTTGGGGGTTCAAAATCAGTATCTGATGCAATATCAGAATCTCCAGAAGAGACAGAAAGTAGTTCAATATCTCTTCGAAGAGTTGATAAATCAACTGAATTCGATCGAGGAGGTGATGCAGAATCAGGATATGGGGATAGTAATGAGGGAGGTTGAAGGCGTAGAGGGGACGGAGGTGTTAATTGATCAGAACCAGGACTATCGAATGTCATTTCGTTTCCATTTCGAGGAAGGTTTGGACTTGTACATGTCGACGATCCGGGAGAACTGAAAATTTCTTTTTGAATCAATTATTTTACTCAACAAATATATTATATTTCACTCTAATAGTTATACTCTTTTTTGTCTAAATACAGAAATACATTTTTCAATTAATTCAACTCATTCATTCTCATTTTTATCTGTATTTTCTCAGTCGATTTTTTCTTTTTTCATCTAGTCCCGTCGCTTCTTTTTTTCTTCTCTATCAGTTTTTTTCTCTCTATTTGAGATTAATTCTCTCAGGGATTTTCCCCTCAAAAGTATTAATCCAATGGCCACCGACTGCCATTTTGCGGTGAAAAGAGAGCTTCTGCACAGCACAAAAATAATAAAAATGGGAGAGAAAGAGAAAGGTAACGTTTGAATGAAATAGTATTGAAAGTTCTGGAAACGAAAAGAAAAAGAGCAGATCTATCATGTTGCAGTTAGTTTGATTCGATTTTGAGTGATTAGGGATAAACACGCAACAAATAAAAGTCAGTTGAAAGAGTTTATAGGCTAAATTATAAGTTTAGAGGCTAAAGATATGAGTTTATGTTTTGGTTTAGGGAAATGTCCAGGAATGGAGGTCTAGTATATACTAAAACTGATCCTTTTTCTTTATTCTCTCTTCTCACCGTCTTATAATTTCAACTCTTTGACTCACCTCGCTTCAGAAGTTTGCAATGAATTTCCCAATTCGGAGCTCGTATATCTATCAACACTATGATCTTCTTCATCTGAACTAATGGATGAAACAACAATATCTGGAGTTGTTCCTCTATGATGTGATGATATTGTATGCCTATGAACAGTTGTTGTTGTTGTTGTTGAAGATTGATTTGATATATTAGAAGAAGAAGGACTATCATCTCTCCAACCACTTCTTCCGTTTCCCAGACGACGAGCCAATCTCATAACGGCACTTTCAATTTCCGTCTGAAACACTGAATATTGTGAAAAGAAGACTGCTAGTTTTTGTTCAGAAGTAAACGAGAAAAGAAGACAGATGAGAAAAAATGGACACAAGATTGTTAATATCATTGATAATCTGTCGGATTTCCTATACAACAAGCACTTATAGCTTGAGTTTATTCAGATTATGTCTTAAAAATGAACATTTGAGAAAAAAATGATAAAAACCTCTTTCTTTTCACTTGATATTTATTCAGGTGATTATTGAAATGATAGAAATGAATCATAAAAATTAAACATTTCTCATTTAAAGTTATTATTCTCCACGCGTTTCCGAGAAAACATATTTTTGAAATAAAATGCAGACTAATTGTTGCTTTCTTATTAGAGAAATACCAAACGCAGATAGAATAAATGTATGTATTATATGCAAATTATCGCATAATCACTGTTATCAACGAATTGTTTTTCTAGAAGTGAACACTGAATCGAAATTCAAATCAACTGATCAAAAAGACTAAAAACCATTATTCGGTCTAGGTGAAAAAGATTTTGAATACAGTTTTTTGTTCTTGTGTTCATTTTCATCTGACCCATTTTCTCATTTTTGAACATCACAAACCTTCAACATTCGTCTCCGATGATCTGCGGCCATTGCACAATGAACACATGTTAATTCCAATTCAAATCTTGGTTCTTCAACAATTCCACCATCTTCCTCTTGTGGTTTTCCATCAACAATGCCTCCCGTCTCGGAACTTCCATCAGAGTGTACTCGACTTCTTGTCATTGATGGTGATCTACTTCGATGTTCTGGATCCCAACTTAAACTTGGTCCCAATGGTTTCTTTGTTCTTTTCAGAATCTGTGTTGGACTACGTAATGCAGCTGGAAGCGCTTCACTCAATTTCCTTGCTGCACTTTCACCTCTCCAGCTCCTCTTTTTCCGTTTATGATTTGGTTTTGGAGAAGTGCTCGGTGAGGCACCGGTTGGATCCGCAGATATCACAAAAACTGGATTCGATTGTGCTTCGGCAATTGATTTCTTTTTCTTGCGGTGCTTCTTGAGACCGGATGTACTGCTTGACGGAAGGAACGCATCTTCCGTCGAGCTGTTCTTCCGCAACGCCGTCATCATCGTCTATTTCTGACGACACGAGAGGATAATGCTATTAAGAGAATATTAATACGAAGACGGAAAATATGATGAAAAAGTATGGGAAGAAGATAAGATGAACGAGAAGAAATGATATTAGGGCATCTAATTCGGTCGGTGTGCCACGACGCGAGGAAAGCTTCTCTCGCTCTTCCTCTGGCTCCTTCACGTAGTGTCGTCGCGCCCCCATTACACGTTAATCCGTCGTCCTCAAGCCACCCTGACTCCGCCCATATTTGTGGTGAGAGCTGGTGGTGGCAAAAAGCGAAAAGGAAGGATGCGGCTTGTTTTAAGCAAGGAGAAAAGATGAAGAAGATGAGAAGGAAATGAGCAAAACGCAAATGAAAAGGGTAACTCGTTTCTTCTTTGTCCTTTTTTCTTTGTCTTTTGGTAGATGACTAACAAAAGGTATTTTCCGAAATTTGAATGAAAACGAAAAAAAGAAAGTCCCAATTGTTGTCGTTAATTCTCTAATACTTGATATATTTCAGTGAAAATATTGTTGAAAGTGAGAAGCAGAGTGTCTTAATTTTGTTAAAATGACCGCTGTTTTGAACTAGACAGTAATATCGAGAACAATAATAATTTCCTGTTTTGATTCAGTTTTTGACTGACCAGCTGTCTATAGAATCTCCTTTTCAAACTCGTAAGCCAGACAAAACGAAAAAATTGAGCCGCCATTCGAAAAACTATATTGTGATGTAAAATGTCATGTTCTTTCTCATGTATTATATAGAATTTCGTCGAATCTTTCGTTTTAGAAATCTCAATGAATTAAAATTTGAAAATGGTGGAAAAGGAAACGTTCTGAATAAAGGAGATACTTCTATCACAAATTACTCTCCCGTTTCGTTTGTTTGACAACCATCTCGACCAGATGGTCATCTTGAATGACGTGGTTTCATAATGACGTTTAGAACTGACCGAAAACATTAAAAAGTTGCAGAATGAGAAGTTTACTTACGCCGAACGACCGAAAAAAGCGAAAAGAGGAAATCCATTCTCAAAGCCATTAATCTCATGGCCAACACAACTCATGCATTTCAAAATTCGTCTCGCTCTTTTAGCTTTTACGCTTTTTTATATGTTTTCAGACATTCTTCTTATCTCTTAAACATTTATCTGCACAAGGGAATAAATGTTTAAAAAACGGAAAAAAAATCAGTGAAGCTAAATCCAATCGCCCTTTATGACCAGGTGTCAGAGCAAAGGAATGAGCACACAGCGGCTCTTTTTTCTGTTGGATATTAGATTTTTGTGTGGTGGTGGTGGTGGTGCTCCATGGAGCTTCTAGAGTTGTGTTGCAATATATATCCAAGCTCTTTCTCTAATCCGGAACAAGTCGGTGATGCACTTCTCATGTGACGATGAGCAGCGTTATGAAGAAGAAGAAGAAGAAGAAGAAGAAAAAAGAAGAGCACCTTGTGTGAGCTCCTGGTGATGTGCAATTTCCGTCCGCCAAAGTGACTCTTTCCAACGGGATTTACACCACATTTCTCGTTGATTTCCGGTTTGAGAGCTCATGCGAAAATTGAATGAAAAGGTCATTTGTCCTTGTTTGAATATAACTGTATATGCGGGCTTTCGTGGATTTCGAAGTGTGTTCAGTCGAGATTTCGAGATTTTACAATGATGATTTTGAAATGAAAAAAAGAGAAAGAAGCCATTTTCCTCCTCCGACAACGATTCGATTTTATGATATCATAAGGAAAAGAAATAAGAAGGGTGCTTCCCTCAAGTCTCAAACAAATAATTGAGATGTTAGTGAAATGTGTAACAGACTACGAAAGTAATGACAATATCTTTCGGAAAGGCTGTTTGCAATAAGATCTTTTTAATCTCCGGATCACATAGCCATCGAGAAGCACTTTTCATATTTCTTTTCACTTTTCAGCTATTTTCTGGTTAACGATAAAAATACCTCCAATGATCTGCCATTTCTGGAAACATTTGTTTGATTTGGCAATTTGTTAAATCTGGATTTGAGATTGAGAAACGTGCGGCTGAAGCAGATAAATGGGTGCTTGAGCATTCTTTTCCTCCATTTCCATCATCTTCAGAATCAGATCCTGATGCTGAAGACCAAGACGATTCAGAGGAAACCGATACATTGTCATCTTCGTTTGAATCATTCGAAGATCTTTCTGCAAGAAAAATAGTTCTGGAAATCAATGATTCAATATTGTTTATTTCTGCGAAATGATTGTTTTAGAGAAACATTGTGTCGTAAAAGTCCGTTGACATTCAGAAACTTTTTTGGAGACGTCTTGCTCTTTTTCATTAACTAATGAAAATCTTTGACGATAATGCGCACATAAAAATGCGCATCGACAATGAGAAGATGAAACTGATGAAGAGCTTTCTGAAGAAGGAAAAAACGTGGATCAAACTGAAGGGGAAACGAAAGAAGAATAGAATAGAAGGACATTCCAACATTTGACGTCAATATGGATTCTGATGACAGTGGATGAGCGAAGAATGAATAAGTACATGAGGAGAAAAGGAAATAACAACATTGATGAAAGAATAAGAGTTTACTCTTTCACAGAAGGGAAATTAGGAAGAATTAGGTGAATGCTCCTCCTTCTCCAACGTTTCTTTATAAAAAGTTTTCCTTTAAGACTTTTTTCAGTTCCTTTTGTTATATGTTTTTTTCAGAACTCAAATCTCATATCTGTACTCTAAACTATAAATGCTCACCGATAGATAATTGCAGAAGAGAAGAATGGATGTCGTGCCACGTGGTGATTGCAGCTACGAGTTTCTTCGTGAATTCATCACAAACGATTTCTTGTGATCCGGCACGCGAAGAGCCATCCATTCCATCGGTGACGCCTGAGATAAATCGTTATAAAGGTGAAGAAAAAGGAGAAAATTGTTGAATGTATGAATGGAAACAAAACAAAAAACAGCACAAAAACTGAGGAAAAAGGAGAATGTTTCAAAACATCACGAATGATTTTTTTTTATTTTCCAATCGAAATTGTTTCTTTTTCTGCAAACATCAGATTTCTGAGAATATTCGAGAAAGGGGAACATGTCATTTTCTATATTATTACATGTCCCTAAAGAGATTTCTTAATTAGGTCATTCCAAAGAAAGAAAAGGTTATTCCCATTGTTCCCACAGATTTTCAACTAATGAAACTTGAAGAAGAGAAAAATTATTTTCAGATAAGTGATCGTTACCTGAAAGTTGCTGTTTCGAACGGAACCACTTTTTACGTGGCGGTGCTGAAACTGAACGGGCAGGAACACGTGCGAATTGAGATCTTCGTTCGGCTGCTTCGCGTAGAGAAACAGCTTCTTGAGCACTCTGAAATTTTATTTTCCCTATTGAGAACTCGAAAAAATGAAATCAAGCTTTGTTTCGTTCTCTACAATTCATTTGATGTTACCTCTGGCTTTTTGCGGAGCATCGGAATTCCAATTGGGAAAATCATAACATTTATCAATTTTTTTGTTTGAATCAGGTAAAAAAGAAACAGGAAAATATCTACAAAGTTGTTCGCCGATCGAAAATGAAAAAAGCGAAACGAATTTGCGGAAACATATGCAAAATAGGCGACGGTTAGCTGAACAAACTGGATTCTCAATCAGTATTTTTCCCAATTTCGTGTTTCCGAATATTTTTTTCCGATTTGACAGATGTCTGTTATACGTGATGGTTTGAACTGATGTCATGAACCTACTTTGAACTCTATTTTCATTATATGAACTGACTGACTTTCTGACGAATAACGACGACAGCAAAAGAACTCACCACAGTGCTCATTTTAACACTACTTTGCCTTCTTTGCTTTCGAGATAACATGACGGTGAATAAAGTAAAAATAAAAGAATCTCCGAGAGAAAAGTTTTATTCTGGGAGTTGTAGGAGGTGAGGCTACGTGCAACCGCTCTTCTCCGCTCTCTTAATTGATTAATGGCCCAAAAAGAAGGACTAATCAGTTCCAATCATTAGTGATGGAAGAGGAAGCAAAATCAGAAAAGTAAAAACAGAAGGCGGGGGATACTTGGAAAAGAAGACGATGAAAAAGAAGAAGTTGGTAGAAGTAAGAGAAAAAGAAGAGCCATCGAAGCAGCAGAGTGTTCAAACAAGTTTTCCATTCATTCGAGTTAATGGCTCAGAAGGTAATCGAAGGAATGAGAATGGAATGAAAGAATTCTGATGACGCCATGGAGATAACGACTCTCCGAAATGGAACACGACTCGAGATTCTACTTTATCATTTTGAATACTTAAACTTATTTCATTCCAGAAGTCTGAGTTACTTTTGAAGTTTACCTGTTGTCTCCAGTTCCGAAAATGCTCGACCAGCGCTAGCAAATGACGAATCAGGAGAAGATCCCTGAATCTCACCATATCGATTCCCACAACGAGAGAATAACAGAATACGAAAACAGTCGATAAGCAAGAGATTTCTCAATACCCAAGAGGAGTGAATGAATGATTTTCTATTCTGTTTTCACCTTTTATACGCACAAAATATAAGCAATATTCTCATTAAAATATGTCATGAATGTACATTCAATAATTGAATTATAACAAAAAAGAGTCGACTGTTGCGCACGCGACAACAGAAAAATGACTCGTTATCCCTTCTGTAATTGGATTTTGCATGTGAAAACAGAATAGATTACGGTAAGATTTCTTGGAATAGAACTCATTTGCAGCGTGAGTGGAATGACGTGTTTGGAAGTAGACATGCGATCGAGACTTGAATTGTTTTCTTATATTTATCGAAACCCTCAGGGATCGGAGCAACAGATTCATTGAAATCAGTTCGAATAACACGAATATGCATCTATCAAATCAGATTCCACAGAAAAAGTTCAGTTTTTAAATAATTCGGAAGCCAATTTCTAGTTCTAAACTATTGACTTTTCTAGTGGACCAAATACCGAAAAAATAGAAAAAAATAGATGTAAGTTCTTTGAAAACAAGAAAAGTTTGAAAAACAAGAGATCGGAAAGCGTAAGAGAGCGCGGAACAAGACGATCCCTCCCACCTGAAGAGGGATCGATTACCATCGGAAAGGGAACTTTTTTGTGTTACTTCTCATCCCAATCGGATCCGTTTACTTACCGATTCTTCGTCTTGTCGTCTGCGTCTTTGACACCAACAACTCGTCCAACCGGGCATTATCAGAAAGAGCAAGAGGAGGAATGAATGAAATGAAAAAAGAAAAAAGACAGTCTCACTCTCCGATTACGATTCCTTGTTTCTGTTTCTCCGTCTCTATATCGTCAACCAGTGATGCGTGCTTCGTGTACTGTGTCATGTGGAAAAGCAGGAAACAATATATGAGAACACTGGGAGGCACACTTTTATCACTTCCCATTTTCTCGCTTTTCCATTTTTTTATTGTTTTCGAAGCAGAAAAAGAGATAGAACACAACGGTTTTGCAGCGAATATTTGAGAGAGAGAGAGAGAGAGGAATGAGAGGTTTTGTTGGACAAGTAAGGGTGAATAATCATGAAATCAGCTTCATTATAACTTCAATTTCCCTCTTATCAATTACTAATTATAATACGTTTTCTTTATCTTTTTCCAGTTTTAATCACTCTCCCAGTCACCCAAATTATCTATGTTTAGAATGAAAACGAGAAGTTGAAACTGACCAAAGTGTTGGAATGAAGAGCCAAAACAGTCTCGATGAGATCTGAGCATGATGACGTCAGAGCATCGCGATACTGAAATTCAAAGCATATTAAAATGAAGATGATAAGTTTTCCAAGTTCCAACATTATTTCTTTCTCAATTCTTTAATCTTTTAATCAAAGATCAAAAATACCTACACTGAAATTATTCCAAATGCCACCCTCAATCGGAAGAAATTAGCAAGTTACTTACCGTTGGAGCAGGTGGAAGAGGAAGGAAATGACATGATTCAAACAACATTTGTCCATTCATCGAAGGATGATGAGACGGTGGAACATCGCAGCAGTTTCTACATTCAAAACACACATTATTCATTCAAATCTCTCAACTCACAACAGAGAAACTGTGGCTCTCATTCATATGATGCAACAAAAAAGAGAAGAAACCTGAAATAAATAAATGGAAGTTGGCTTTTTTGGAAGAAAGAATGAGAACGAAAATGGATAAAACATTCCATGAAAATTGAAGTAGATTGTCTAGAAAATGACATTTCGGAGAAGAATGACACCCAAAAAAGTTTATTAGACCCCATTCATTTCTATTTTTAAATCCAAAGCTATTACAGTCAGAGCGTTTGTTTTAAAATGCTTCTCTTCAAAACTAGAAAATGATTCGAACGGTTAGAAATGCTTTTAGAACAAAACAGAAACAAAATCTAAAAAATCAGTTTCAGGCAGCTGAAATCTGAAGAAAAAATTTCGAAATCAAGGTGAAAATATAAAAATGAAATGACATTTTCAAACATTTTTCCACCCACTTTGAAAGAATCAAGAAACGATGAACATGAATGAATAAATGATGAATCATACCTTTTTTGCAAAAAAACAGAAGGAAAAACTCAATTAAAATCTTCGAAATACTAGACAATTAGGGGGTTATTTGAATAAAAAATTATATCAGTTTGTGACATGATTCTGAATAAAAAAATTTGGAAATGGTGATAGAAAAAAAAGGAAATTGATTTATCTGTTGTCTCATTTCAATCACGTTGGCGGAAAATTTGATTACTTTTGAACGAAAAAGATTAAATGAAATAAGTTAATCAGAGTGAAATTATATAAATTCATAATTATTTCATTTTTAATTCAAGAAAGAACCAGACAATTTTTGATTTTCATAGATGTTGAATTCAGGAATATAAACTGATAAATAAAGAAATCAAGAAAGCTGAACAAAGCAAAGTTTTTCTGATTTCAGAAGTTCTCACATATTCTAAATGTGGCTGAAGAACCGTTGAACTCTTCTAGTTTATGGTTACTTCTCGCTTCGTTTCTTGCAAAAATAGATCGAAAACGATGAAGAAGTTCTCGAGAGGACTCATTTTAATTGGGGGTAATTTTTATATCAAAAGAAGATAATAATTCTCCTCTGCAGATGTCACACACTCTAGGAGCTCCAACTAATAATGACGAATTCTTCCTTCTTTCTTTATTCTCCTCATCTACTGGTCTTAATTCATATTTTCTGCATCGATGCTTCATGTTTTAATTAAGAACGATGTGGCGGGGGGCGAAGAAGGAAAGACAATGAAAAATGGGGAAAAAAGTTCTCCGAAAGAACACATATATGAATTCTAATTCAGTTTTTTTCCAAAGAGAACATATGAAATATATGCTCAGATTTGGAAAAAGACAAGAAAATGTCAAGTCGCAGAGCCGAATATATCTACATTTCGAAAGATGAAACCACTTCTGTAAAATGAAGAAAAGTCAGGATGGAAAATCGACAAAACTTAAAATTTAATTGAAAATGTCTTAACTCAGAGTAATAAAAACAATATCTGATTATTCCAGAATCGAAATTTTTCTGAAAATTCTGGAAAATTTATTGAAAAAAGAGGGATTTTGAGAAATCAGAAGAAATGTATTCTAGAATAACTTGCTAAAAGATATAAAGTACATTCCATTTTGACTTCTCCGTATTCGGATTCGGAAGAACAAAAAACACAAATAGGTGATTTCTTATTCACCTGTCTCTCTCTCTCTCTCTCCCCTCTCTCATTTTTTCTCAAACAAACAAACATTCAATCAAAATGAGCAGGAAAAAACCAAGAAATAAATTGGGAGAGTAAAGTGTGTAACCACTAGACATGTGAGTAGTTATGAATTAATGATCGGCTCCTCGCTTTTGGATTGAACTATTTTTCCAGATTAGGTTATAAACAGATTTCTTTTTTTTCCATTTTCATCATCTTCGTTTTCAAGTTAGTTAGTACTCTATTCAGCTGATAATCAAAAAACGAATTGCTAGTTGCACTAGCGTGAGAATGAAAAAAGGTTTCAACGGACACAGGAATCTTTTCTTTTTCTTTTCAGAATTCGATTCTTTCCGTCAACTCAGATTCTCAATTTCCCGCCCTCTTTACTTCCAAATCACGAGTACGGCGTCTGCAATACATTGGTTTAATTTTGGAAGAATTCGTCTTTTGTTTGTTCTGTCCTCCAAATTCCACGTCATCAGATGAAATATGTCTTCTGACTAAAGTTATTTTCAGATGTGAACATGGGAAAATATTCGATATATTCATTCATAAGAGAAAGAGAAAGACATTGAAAAAATCTACACGTAAGACTGTTTATCATCTTCGTCATCCTTTTTATTTTCTTTTTTTGTTCGTCGTTTCGGCGGTGGAGTTCGGAAAAGGGGCGGGGCGTGAGCATCAGAAAATTCTGAAACTGAAATAGGTTCAGTCTCAGGGAGAGGAGATTCTTCATGTGGATTGATCGTTCGTGGAGCACGAGGACTTGAATGATAACCAGATGTACAACTTTCTCGATTATCTTCTCTGAAAAAGAAATAATTTATATCTGAAAACAATAGTTAATTAACCTACAATCTATGAGGAGGTTCTGTGATTGCCAAATAATTCGGATCACTGGAGTAGTATTGGTCTTCTGAAACAAATAGAAACGTCATCTTAGAACTAGAATGTATCTTTGTTTGTCTGAATTCACATCACCAACTGAGCCTAAATAATCATCATCATGTAGGTATGTCTAACGGAATTTCGTAAAAGCCAAATACCTCGCCTCAAATTTTCTCATCTGACTGCTCTTTTAGGCGTAACGTCGTCGGCTCGAAATGTAGAAAAAAGAAAAATATCAAGAGGAGCATGTCATACTACATTTAGTATTTCACCCGCCACTTCGCGTAATCATCTTCTTGTCAAAACCGATTTCAACCCGTGTCCTAAACCGAGTCGTCCGTCTTCGCCCTACTCATTTTATGAGATCCTCTCCTTTTTCTACACCATTCATTCCATTTTCGTCTTTTCAAACACTGCCCTATTGGCTCCTCCTCTCACTCTTTCTCTCTTTTTCCTCTTTCATATCCGTTCATTCGATTCGCATTGTGCAACGCGTACTGATAGTCTCATTACATTTTACTCGCCCGACAAAAGTGATGCACTGTCATTCTGCGTCTCTTTTCGGCTTCTTTGCAGATAAATGAATGAATGAATTTAGTGGGAGATTCGTATGACAGAATGAGAAAAAAAGCAGTGCCCGAGCGCCCTCTTTTGGCTCCTTCCCTCTCGCCCTTTTATGTGTTTGTTCTTGGTCCAAGAAACGATGATGATTTCTTTTTCTTCTAGCACGTTCTGCCAGCACTCTTTCCCCCCACTCTTTACCTATTATTATGTTCTTGAATTTCGACACCAACCTATTATAACTCTTTTAATTTAAGATAGAAACGAAATGGTTAGATGGAAGAAAACGAAGAGAAATTTACAAAAAAGAAGTCGTCAAGATAATGATGATCTTGATGAAAATTCGGACAGTTCGAGAGAAAATGACGAAGAATTCAACGGAAACTCTTTTAGATCAAGAGTGATTTCAGACGGAGAACACGAGGACAATTACAGGGAACCATTCATCAGGTACGTCTTCATTCCTTCTAGAGTTACCGTATGCTAATTTCGAGTTTCGCTTTTTGGTGTTTTTCACGTTTGATTGATAGTCAAAAAAAGAAATTAACATATCCATGCATATTTTTCTATTCTTATTTTTATGATTCTGAAAAGTGAACAAAGCGTGTCCGTGGGAAGATGACTCAAAAGTGAAAGATTTTTGTATACATAGAAATAGACGAATGATCTGATGCTCCAAAAGAAAAACTCTGTGTCGTTTCAAAGGATTTTGGGAAATAGATAATAAGAAGATATGATTTTTCGATTTCTGATTTGAAAGTTCCATTGACTTATTGATTTTCAGAATGGCCTATTTACCTCTTTTCGTGATAAGTGTGACTCATTCTCCGCTTGCTCTCATTCTGTCAGTTTTCATAGAGACTGGTGTTTCAAAAAAGTGGGTTGACTGTTTCATCATCTAGATCGCATTGCTTGTTTTCAGAAATGAAATCTATGCGCAACAAGAAGAAAAAAAGATTTCAGCTGGTTTATTGACACCTCCAATGAAAAAAATTCTCAAAGACAAATTTAAGTTCAAGGGTTGGTAATATCCTTGTTTCTGTCACTTATGATATCAGTTTCTTTCAGATGAGATTAACTTTCTGAAATCGTGTAACTTCCATCTCACTACATGCACTCTGATCAATATAATAGTCGATGTGATTATTATTGCTTACTCTTTTTTTCTACTAACTGTTGACAAATACTATTTGTACCCCCTCTCGCAGCTAGCACTTTACTTTCTTATTCGTTGTAATATTGCCTTTGCCGGTGATTTCATTCTTTTCTTTGGTCCCGCTGATATATTAGCATCTTTAACAGCAGAAATAATACTTGATATAGCTTGTTGGTTTCAAACAGACGAGAGCTTTTTAGACAGAATCTACTTTAAGAGAGCCCCACTTTTATTTTTGATAGTTCCATTGTTTCTTGCATGTATTAAACTTATTTCCTGTCAAAAACATACTCATTTTTACGATAAGGAACGGATGATGCGAAAGCATATAAGAGAGCGATACATTCGAGACGGTTCTCCGAGTAGTGATAGTTCCCTATATTCATGATCCATTTTCTGTTTGTTCATTATAGACTTTTCACAATAAGAAACATGTGTAAGATTTCAATAAATATTTCAACGTTTACTGATTATGCTCGCTTTTAATTTTCATCTTAAATATTGCCAAATTAAAAAGAATATTTACAAGACTACTGTAGAACGAAAATTGTGTTTTATTGCGTCACAGTGATGACATCCGCGTTGCGGAATGCGTCGCGGCTCCACATTTGGTCAAAACATCGATGTTAATTTTGCAACGATTGACTCACTTTTCATCTCTTCCATACTGTTTTCAAAGCTTTTGTTGTCACAGTCATACTCTCAATTTTTTAACTTCCATTTTTCAGAATAATGTCAAAACCAATCAGCAAGAACCCATTTACATTGTCCTACAAAGTTCTCCGTAATGGAACCGCCACATTTCAAGGTATGTTCAACTCAGCCTTTGGAGAAAAATTTTCTCTTCTAGGTCTCTCATCATATGAGGCAGCAAAGCATCTCAACAAAGTCGGACACTGTTGCCTCAACGTTTTCTCCCTCACCGCTTTGTCTATCACTCTTCTGGCCTATTTCTACGAAAAAGTTCCCAATTTTCTCTACGTCCTCTATGCGATCGCCATGTGGATGCAACTTGCAAGCGTTCGCTATCGCAACTTCATTTCATTGGCACTCACTGTGACAACGGAACTGGTCATTCTCGGATCAGTGATTCCAACATTTGTGTGGCTCATTGGAAACCCACCATTGGGTATAAAGGATGGTGTCTTCATTCTCCTTTTCGTCTTTCTGACTTTTATCCGATTGGTCTACATGGTTATTCTTTTCAAAGTGATCACTTTCAAGAACCCTCACTTCACTTTGTCGACTACTGTGTTCTTGAAGCCAACCAATACTCCAGTAACTTTTTCGTCAGTTTTGGCTCCGCAAGAGCTGGATCCAACCAATCCATACTACCCACAGACGGTTTACAACAATAATACAGTTAATCTTCTTGATAAGTCCCTTACTTGAGCATTTACACTCGTTACTCTTGTTGACCCTCTTTTTTGTTCTATGTTGTTTTTTTTCATTGTTGTGCTTTTTCACTTTTCTAATAAATCCAAAAACTGAACTAACCTAAGTTATGATTGTCATGATAGCTCGGCGGTTGAGAATGCCTCTGCACTTGATCGAGGAAGTGTTTAATTTCAGACGGCGTTAATGTAGAATTTCCAGATGGATCATTCATTTGGGCCCAAATGTTCTTTCTCAACTTTGAGTCTTCGCTTGATGTTCGAGATCGGAATTTTTCTGCCTGCTCTTCATCTTCAGCGGTATACCTAAAACAAACAAGCATGGAAAGTTGCTGGAAAACGCCGGATACCTTCTTTGATAGCTTTGACTTTTCTTTTTGTAAATAGGTTCTCTTGGCTTTTCGTGTTTCCTACAACAGCCACACGTCGCTGCTTTCTTCATTTGTCTGATCAATGAGTCCCTGAAATATTGAGAAATGAACTAATAAATTTTATTTTATCTTGAGCATACATTGGAATACATTTCATATTGCTTGCTCTCCTTCCACACAATCCATATTGGATACAAAGATAGACGATTTCAATGATTGTAAGTAAAGATGCACCGAGAAACAGACCAAGAGCTCCTCCAATATCACAAGCAAGACTCCAGAATCCATAAGTCCTATCCTGGCTCCAAACTTCAAGATTCATTCGATGTAAAAATATATTGACCATTGCGAAATTGTCTCCGACAAATTTATTTCCGAACTGAAAGTTCTCCAGATAATCCGGAAGTTCTTCTTTGAATAATTTCCCATATGCAGCTTGAAGTTCTCGATAACTTTTCTTGAAACTATGAAGCATCTTTCCAGCTTCTTTTCTCAATTTCCCAGATGCGCAATCATGCATTTCAACTATCAACTTTTCAAATTTCTGTCGATTTTCTTTCGATCCATCCCCAAAAAACATGATAGCACCGGTTTTTCCAGCACTTCCTCTCTGTAGATAATATTCAACTTTTGGCCAATCGGCTAGAACTTCATCAATCTGTTTCACGAGAGTTGTATCAAGATCTTTGATCAACGGTTGATAATATGACTTCAATAAAATAAGTTAAATGAATCAAGTTGAAAACCCATACCTCATAGAAATCATCTTCGAAAAAGTGTTTCATTTGTCTTGATTGCATTTTCTCTGCCCATGCCCTTCTTTGAAGTTTATTTAATTCGTATTGATCCATCAATTCGATTATTCTATCCATTCTTGAGAAATCGCCAGTTATCATTTTCAGATAAGAATCAGGCATAAATACATGCCAAAGCTTCTCCATCTGGAAATAAATAACAGAAATTATTCGAGATCAATCAACTAACAATTCTCAAAATGATAGCAATCTCTTCTGAAACATCATCAACTTTGTCACCGTATCTTGATTTTAAATCTCCAATTGACATATATCTTGTGGCGTTTCGTTTGAATTCAGTTTCGTCGAGAAGCTGAAAAAGAAAAAAGAATAAATAGATCGAAAAAGAAAACTCACAAAGAACATCTGATTCGCTTTCTTTTCTTCACTTGTAATTGGACGAGACTCCAGAATACTGATGATTTCTCCGTGTCTTTCACTGAAGTTCGAGAAACATGTCAAATTGGATAATCGATCAACAACTCCACTAAAAGTGTCGTAATGCCATCCCCACTTTTGACGTTCAATTCTGGAAGAGGATCTATTTTGAAACTGTGAAAGGAAGAAACTTACGAAGTGATAGCATTTCTTAAGCGGGCAATGAGTCTTCTTGATCTCAAAAATATATCTTCTTGATGTCTCGCTTGCATTTCATAGGCTCGGTGAGCATCTCTTTTGATTCTCATTACTTGTTTTTCATCCAAATACGCACTATCTTCACATGAAAATGTCTCTCCGCCCGAAACTGTTGAGAATGAAACATTCTCATCTAATTCCTCTTGTTCAACATCGTCTTCATCGTCTTCTTCTTGTTCTTCAATCAATGCTGGCATCAAGTTTTGCGGGAGACGGTTCATATCCTGAAACAAATGTTTCCATTGTTTCAGATTCAGAAGTTCTAAGTCACCTGCCAAGCCGTATAATCAATTGATTTACACGGTGGAAGACAAGTACTCGCAGTTCCTTCTTCTCTTATTCTTTTCATTGCTTTCAATGCACATCCAAAATATTGGTCCACATTACACGCTCCCATTTTCAAATCTAAGACTTCTTTATTGATTCTCATTCCTATATGAAAAATCACCTGTTGAATTACTTGTATACGCCCTTCTTAGTGTGCAATGACACGCACTTTCAACTTCTGTCATGTAACGTCTTAATGTGCATGTTCGAATGTTCTCTGGATTGTTGAAATCAGTGCTCGCCTCGATCTGTTCATCGTTTTCTTCAATACAATGAACACCAGGAAGTTTGGATCTCTGAAATAGAATGAAAACCTGAAAACACGGATTCAAATACAACTCACGTGTTGCATTTTAAATGGAATATCCATAGAATATCCAGATGGAACATTCACTCCGTTCTGACTACTATCCGGAATATCTGTTTGATTGTAAATCAGAATTTTCAGTCCGGGAAGGCTTTTTGTTCGAAAATGTTTTGTGCAAGCATCGACTCTTTCATAACTTTCAACATTGAGAAGCAATCGTAATCCATGACCTTCACCAGATCCAGTTACTTCAAATGGATTGTGTGGATCTGTATTGATTGCCCAGCAAAGACCAGTTGTTGTCCAAACTGCTTTGAAATCAGACAGTTTACAAGATGTTCCATTGGGCCATGTGCATCTAGGATCATAAACCATTAATCAATGTGAAAACAAGAAAATGATAGTACCCAAGAATCATTCTTGACTTCCAATGAGCAGCACTTCTCAAGAATTTGACAGCGTCCATATCCCATGATTTTCTTAAAACCTAGAAGATTTTATTGGAAGATTTCGTGGGGGACTTTCAATTCTTACAGTATCAAAAACCGATTCAATATCATGACCCGTTGATAAAAGAGACCCGCTTATTGATTTTGATCTTCTATTCATTATTCGTCCACCAGTCAAATAGGTTAATCTGAAAACCGTATTCAAATAAAGGAAAAGAAAGAATTAATATACCTGAACTGATTATTATTGCAAATTGCAACTGTTGGGAAAGATATTTTGCTTGGATATTCTGCTTCGATATTCGTTGCAACTGGTTCACTTATATACAGTTTGATTTGAGAATAACATTGAACAAGAACCAAAATGACGAATGCGATTATAATTAAACACCATAATGTTCTGAAATATAGTCAATTTTCTAGGAATCGTAGAAAAGGCTAGCCTTGTTACTGGATTCGTAGCATTCAAATGATGAACTGCATCCATATTCGCATCTTTGAATGCATCCAAAAACTGTTTTCCACTTTCTACTTCTATCAGACCACTGTCGGTTTCCACTGAAAAATGAATTCTTATATTAGTTGTTCGATTATAAAATTTACCTAAGGTTATCCTTCTTCCTTGAGAGGATCCCAATGATGCCCTAGAATTTAATCTTGATCTATTCAGAGCCCCTCGTGATCTGAAATAACATGAGTTACAGTAACCTCAAGAGAGTTCGAAAACACTCACCTGTATCTACTATAAGTCGGTTCACTTTCATTCCTCTGATTGGCTTCTGGAATGAAGTTCTCGGCCAACCGTTCAGCCATGCGGACCATCTTGATCGAGGTCGCCGCTCGGGAGAGCCCGTCGCTCGTTGTTTCGTTTTCACTGCAAAAAAGTACCAATCGGCCGACGAATCATATCAGATGGATCTCAAGTGTTAAGAGAAAAGAGACGCAGGTTATTGTGAGTCATGACATAAATCAGAAGAGATGCGACTGAGAAGAAGAGGTTGATGAGAGGCGGAGGAGCCAATTTCTGCTGCAGTGTGTGGCCGAAAGAAGTGATTTTGAGTAGGAAAAATGACAGAAGATAAGAATGCAACTAGCACTTTTTATCACTTTGTTTTGAGAACTTGGCACCTATCATTTTAATTATGTCTATGCTGAAAAATGATCATTCTGAACTACGGATTTAGAGGAATTATGAAAAAACTTATTTGAATTTTCAAATTTAAACAACTGAATAAAGCCTGAAGAGTGTCTGAAGCTAAAACAGAGACCCGACTTTGGCGGACATTTGTTGTGTCCAGTTTCCATTATGATTTTCTCAGACTGCTCCAGTCATCTAATTCTATCGTATACTTAGCAGCCTTTAATTCTAAGATCAAAGATAACCTTTTCAAAAAAAAGAGCAAGTTTCAAATCAGGTGACCCTTGACACTTCCAATATCTCTATCATTTCCCGTCCCGCTCCTGTCACCAACCAATTTGTGACAAGATTAGAAAAAAACCAAAGAGAATGCTGACGGAATGTGTCGTCGTGGCGGCGAAGTGCACACGAAACACACTCACAGATTACACACACGCAGAAGGACGGGGGAGGAGGAAAACGGAAGGAGGAGACAGATTGATTAGCAGAAAGGGACAAGGCTTATCCACAGAAGAATGATATGAGATTGTTGAGTCCAAAAAGATTTGATTCTAACATCTGCTCAGTGACAAAACAAATGAAAATGAGATGTGACAGGTGTGAACATGTTTTCAAAACTCTGGAAAGAGTCAAGTTCTATCTAACAATGAATAACCAAATAATTTAAAAGTAGGGTTTCAATTTCAAAAGAACAAAACCAAGTAACTGTACAGGTATTTTCTCGGAATAACTCATTGAATCTTCACTTCAATCCGGATAAATTCTAGAATCCCATGAACAGGTCAAGAATCAAAAATAACACATGTTGAGAATAAACGACGAAAAATGTGTGAACCTCATTTAGCTGGGAGAGCTATGAGCTGTTCAACGATCAAATTATCTCTCATTTATCTTTTTTTCTATTCTTTCAACTTTTCAATTTTCGTTTTCTTCTCTAGAATTGCACTTGCAAAAAAGTTATGATGAGATGTGTCATACTTTCAAAAATATTATCTTACGTAGACTTCATTTTTTACAAAAGAATACATGTCTTCCTTTTCCTCCAAAAATCATTAGAGATGAAAAGGAAAAGTTAATTTAAAAAGAACAAATAATTCAATAAAAAGATTAAATCTGGAATTTTTGTTCTATTGGAGAGTGTTTCGTCGCTAAACCAGTGAACAATGTACCGAGATCGTTGAAGTTTGTATCATCAAATTCGAGAATTGTAGCAAACAGAGCTTTTCTAATGAGATTCTCTTTTTCTGGATATTTTATGAAAATTCGATTCAGCTGATAACTGATCTGTTCAACGTCATTTTCGATTGAAATATCTAGATGTCGTTTGCGTCTTTTCTGGAAAACAAAAATGAAGAGATGGAAAAAAGGTGAAACCTTACAGGCTCTCCCACGGCACTAGTTCTTGAAACACTGTCAAATGGTGTGATATAACTATGATGGTTTTGAACTGGAGACGATGGATAATCTTGATAGCGAGCACCTTCTTTTGGAATCAAATCATCATTCTCCAATCTCGAACTGAAATTCGTGGAGATACTAAATTTAGGTTTTCTACTGGATTTCTGGAAATCTCACTCTCTCTGATTTGTCTCTGAATATCCAAGAAACTCAATTTCTTCGTCGTTTTCATCGTCGAAATTTCGATTTTCCAGTTTGAATTCATAATAGAATCGGATATGATTGAATAGATCCCATTGAGATAAAACATTCTCTGTATCAACTAAACTCAAACCATCCTTCGCGCATTTTCTCACTTTGTCGCCGAGACTTCTCCTGGCTTTTCGGAAAGTGTCGACAAGTTGTTTCACTGAAATTAATCATTTTAAATAGAAATCGAAACACACTTACCACCAACAACTTCGCCTGTTCGTCGGTATAAATCCATTCCCAATTGACACCACTCATCGGGATCACATTTACGAACGTTCTTCCACAGAGTAGGATGATCTTTCAATAAATGAAGAATAAGTTTTCTGGTTTCAAAAGAATCCGGAGCTTTTGCACATTCATGTAGAACATCAAGACGTTTGAATCTTTTCAGAGAGATGGCGTAGTTTGGATTTGGATCAGGGATTGAGAGGAATGAAGAGTTTCGATTTCCTCCGTGACTTTCTTTTTTTATCATATTCATCGGTCGTTGAGAGAAGTTGAAGATATTTGACATTAGGAGGAGTAGGATCTATGTCTTAAGATTAAAAATTATAAGAATATGCAGAAAAGCAAAAACAAAAACAGTTTTTAGAGACTGTTCTCTAAACGTCATTATCAAAAACGACGCGTGTTGCAACGTGGATTCATAAACTCGCAACGTGTGTTATGGACCTTGACCTCTGAAAAGCCGTGATTTCTAAGTTTTTCACGTATTTTATTTCTGATGTCTAAATAACAGTATCGCAGTTTTTACATGAATTCAAAACTAATCGGTTTTATTCACCACAGAGTCAGGCCACTTTGGACGTTAGATTTTTCTTTCTCTGTTCAGAATGAATGTTTCAGTTATCGTCTGTTTTCTATTTTATAATTTTAATCACCAAAACAAAATTTCAAGTACTATAGTTTGTATCCATAACACTTATCGTTCTTTAATTTTTTACTTTTTTCATTCACAGCTCGTTCGAAACGAGTGATAAATTTTCATAATAAAGACTCACATCTATATATTTATTTCATTGACAAATGTGACTGTTTCGAACATATTCAATTGTTCCATTCCAACTGAAAGGTAACACTTGAAAGTGATAAGAATCTCTAGAAAAGAGGAGTACCAAATCACAATCAGTTGTTTATTGATGATTGGTTCAAAAGGAGTATAAGAAGGGTGTCAGAGCAAGGAAACATTCGAGATCAAAGCAAAGAACGAGAAAACTTCGCTGAAAATGTCTGTAACTAGAAAGCTTTCCAGTCGAGTAGCTCCTGTATTCCGGAAAATATCTACAATGTCATTCCTACAGGTAAATTTTCTTAATTTTATTGTAGAATGATTTTCTTGTTTTTTCCTTGTCGTTTGTGTACAACTTCTTATTGTTTTTAGTTTGGATATTCAATTAATTTTGTCTCTTCTCAAACTATTCTGATATAAAAATTTATCCCTATTCTAATACTCTCTTAACCTGATAACCTTTTCTGAAATATTCCAGATTATTTCATTCAGAAATCAGACTTTCTGGTTTTTTTTCGTTCTCCACTTCTCAGCCCATTTAGAAGAATATATTCTTCGGAAAGAAACAATTTAAATTAGCAACTGACTTGATCTCTTTTATCATTTCTTGATTTGCACTTTGCCCAAGGGGACCAATCTCAACTGTCTTTTCGGAAGACTATTAATTATGTTTCTGCGTCTCCTCGATTTCTCAACTGTGACTTGTGCTGTCCTCTGTAGTCTTCGTCACCAGTGATAGTTCTTTTTCTATTATCTGTGCACATTCAACAAACAATTTCCTGTGTTTTTCGTTTTTTTCACAAGTCACCTGCACTAGAAACCATTTTGTGCACCATATTTTCCCTGATTTCGATTGTGCCGCCTATTTAATATTGTGCTGACGAATCAAAGAGCAATGTCTGTTGTCAGTCGTTATGGAGCAAGGGTAATCTGGAATAAAAAACTCCCAAAGAAAAGGGATTTAAGACTACATAATTGTTTCAGATTATGGAACTATCGCTGGACCCGAAAGTATTTAATGTAAACGAAGTGGCGGTCGGTGTCAATTTGCTTCTTTTGTATGGATTTGGTAAGTTTTTACTCCAATACATGCCAAACTGACACGTATTTAGTTACAGTAACCTTATATTTAAAGGATCATGATAAATGAATGAATGACGTTGAATTTAGACGGATATGTTTAGTATAGTGAACTTTATTTTCAAATTTAATGTCATTTCAAGTTGGAATCGTTAAAAGTATGCGAGATCATGTTGATTTTTGTTACTACGTGTTCGTCTATTCATTTGACAATTTTAACCAAAATAGACGTCAGTCTGGAATGTCCCTTCTATTATTTATGTTTGTCACAGCTGCAATTTCGGTCATTGTTCCTACTTTACTCGGTGTTTCTCAACGTGGGTTTTTCTGTGATGACGATTCGATTCGATACGAATACCGGAAAGATACGATTACAACAATTCAGCTGATGCTTTATAACTTAGTGCTAAATGCGGTTACGGTACTTTTCATCTTCTAAAAAAGTCGAAATTAGATGAGTTTTCAGGTATTATTTGTCGAATACTATCGGATGCAAAAGATTGAATTGACAATTAACAATCCAAGATATCGATGGAGAAACAGCCATCTTCATGCTCTTTTCGTCAGACTCCTTACCTATTTCGGTATTAAACTTTTCTCTTCACCTCTTCAAGAATGTTTGTTTTAATAGGATACTCACAAATCGGATTCGTGATGAACGTAGCACTGAACATTGCGACAAAGCATGTCGTTGGTAGACTGAGACCTCATTTTCTTGATGTCTGTAAGTTAGAAACAGACATATGTGCTACTGGAGATTCTCATAAGTTATTAGATATTTTCTTCATATTTGTTTATTTCCGATTACAGGTACATAACAAATTATACTTGTACTGGTTCACCAGAACTAATACTGGAAGCAAGGAAAAGTTTTTATTCGGGACACTCGGCCGTTTCACTATACTGTGCTGTCTGGTCTGCAGTATGTTCGTCGAACTGGACAAATAGATAATTTATAAATTCAGCTCTATATTCAAGCACGCCTTGGTTCTGTTCTCAACAATCGTATCGTTGTTCCCATTTCTCAAACTTTTCTGATAATGGTCGGACTTGGTATCAGTTTTTCCAGAATCACTGACAATAAGCATCATTGGAGTGATGTTCTCGTTGGAGTTTTCATTGGAATTTTCATTGCAGCATATACTGTAAGTACATGAAAATGGGTATGTGAAAGGACACAAAACTGATTAAGTGCGTCTTCTGGACTGATATATTCTCGAACAACTCAACAGAAGCTGAAACTCAACCTCTACTCTTGTCCCCAACAACGCCATTAATTCGTGCACCCTGGAGTTCCGATGGTGAATTAAATTTAGAGCGCAGAGAAGAGACATAATTCATTTATTTGAAGAGGGAGAGCAACGTCGAGTTGATTTTTCACTGCGGTCTTCGGGGAACTCAGACGTCTCTGTCACTGGTGGAGAGCAAGATGCTAATGATATTTCGTTGTCTGTCCCAACATCAGTTTAATTTTTCATAATTCTTTCTACCGATTTTCGTTGTTTCATAAAAAAAAATGCATTAAAATTTCAGTATTGAACCCATTCTTCTCGATTCGAGCGAATTAGTACATCAAAAAACATTCTGGAGAATCTTAGGTAATGAAATTTATAGAGATCAGAACTTAACAACAAAATAAAAAATACAGTTGTTCTCACGGGCAAAAAAACTTGCAACAATTTGCATGACGGCTCGTCGAGCCTTAATAAATTATTTTGAAAAAGACAGGCTTCAGAGACTTTGTGTGTAAATGGAACAAGTGGCCATGATAGTAATTTGATGTGAGAAAGACGAAATTTCACGTGTCCAAGATTTAACGACGAGGTCCACCCCCACGTGGTCCACCACGTCCACGCCCACGGCCACCCCTTCCACCACGCATTCCACCACGACCTCCACGACCACGAGAAGCTGAAAATATACCGATTGAATCCAAGACAAAAACATCAAATCAATCGGAGGGAAAAAGCTCTAGGCCTACAAAAGAACAAGATAAGCCTCACCTCCAGCACGAGCAGCACGAGCCTTCTTTTTTGGTTCGTCATCAATGAGAAGAGTGTCAAGAGCAAGCGGATCGGGCAGGATGATATATCTGATGTTATTTCCTGTAACATAATAATAATAATCAAACAGAGAAGCCTAGAATTCAGCTACCTCTGATTGAGAGAGTGTCGAGCTTGACAGGCTCCTTGTTTTTCACTGTCATGGAAACTGCACGAAGATGAGTGTTCATAGCGACGTCGACTCCCATGATGGTTCCTGAAATTATTCGTGTTCAAAATTTCAAAAAATCAGAAAATATTCAGTTTTTTGTCAGTGAAATATCTAACTGAAAAAGTTCGACAAATACTACGTTATGAATCATAATTTGTGATTATATTTTTCTATATTTAAATAGTTTTGGAGTGCAAGAAAAATAAAAGAAATCACATAAGGAACGAACCAGATACTTGTGTTCCATTTTTCAGCTCAATGTTAACCGTTTCGTGAGAAAGCTTCATGAGGAATCGGACCAGTTTCATTTTTAATACCTGTAAACGACTTTTAAACTATTTAACGAAGACTGGAACATGAAATCGGAAGAAATTAATAGAAGAAATTAAGAGACTCAGTGGTTAGAACCGTTCTAATGAAATGAATAAGAATCGGTCGATAGATTCAACAAGAGGGAAAAAAGAAGGGTTCCGCGGAACTTCCTTGACGAATTCGAAAAGGAACGAGCCTTGGCGGCTTGCCAAGTGTGGTCTTGACGCGCCAAATGGTACGGTAACACTTGTTTCGCGTGTGTCAATTTTTCACTGTTCACTTTTTTCATCTGCATTCCTTGCTGCAGACTATTTTTCAGATCTAGGCTTCTGTTTTGTATTCGCTAAATCTTCTGTGTAAAATTTTTATTCTAAAATTTCAATTTTATTCCATTAAGATATGCCGCGCCTCTATCTCGGAAAGTTACCATACAATGCGCGAGAACGCGACATTGAGCGCTTCCTCAAAGGATATGGTAGAATCACAAATATCTCAATGAAGTACGGATTCGCGTTTGTTGATTTTGAGGATCATCGCGATGCGGAAGATGCTTGTCATGATTTGGACGGCCGAACTATGGACGGCAGGTAATAAACTCATTCCTGGCCTAAATTTGATGAATATTTACAGCTCAATGCGCATCGTCGTCGAAATGGCTCGGGGAAGACCAAGAGGGAGCGATGCTCGAGGTGGCGGATCAAGATCGCCGAGACGACGCTCTCGTTCTCCAAGACGTCGTTCACGCACTCCACCGAGAAGAAGATCTCGCAGTCGTTCTCGCGATCGCAAGCGTAGCCGCAGATCGCACTCACGTAGTTTGTCGAAGTCGAGATCGAGATCACCAGTTCGTGATAGCCGTCGTAGAAGCCTATCCCGTTCTCCGAGTCCGAGTCGCGAAATGTAGGTTATCAACCAACTTGATGTTTTTTCGGACGGGAGCCACATGAACCGTTTTAGCTACAGTTCAATGAGAAACCAGTTTCACCTACAAGCCCACATGGCAATGGTCACATAGCTGAATCAATCAAAGCACAGTTTGGTTCAACTATCAATTCATTTCGAATATCACTCCGCTCAGTCCCGCAGTTTACAAAAGCCGCCGTTTCGATTAAAAGAGTGAGGCAAAAACATGGAATCTATACTAAGATAATCTTTCTGCGCCGCTATCAAAACCATAAGAAGAACTGAAGAGAATATACAGCGGTTGATTGAATTTTTAAAATCGGTTATTTTTACAGGAAACGCGAAGCTTCGAAGTCCAGATCTCGCTCTCCAGAACAACATAGGGATCGAAGCAGAAGCAGAAGCCGTAGCGTTTCTCCGCACAAAGTACACCTCAAAAGATATACCATTAAATATATTTATTTTTCAGAATGGCGATGGTGATAGAAACCGCAATGTGAGTCGTGAACGCAGCCGTGACCGTAGCTACTCTCGCTCTCCCTCTCCAAGATCTCCGAAAGATTAAATCTTATCTTTTTAAAATGTTTTTCACCATTGTTTTATTTACCGTTTTCAATGTTTCATCCACAATCCTGTTCATCATTGTTCAAACTATTTCGTTATAAACTTTAACGGAAAATGCTTTTTCGATAATCCAGGAAATAACTGCTTTACTTACCAGTTTAACATCACGAAATTTGTTAGAGCTGAACGCGTTTATTGTTATTTATAAGCACGGGTGCACCCGCGGGTGTCAGAGTAAAAATCTCTCACTCCGTTGCTAAAACGTGTGTTCCCAAGAAATTCCAGAATACGAACAATTTTACAAGATTGTCGCTTATAAAGCATTTAAAAAAATTTTTGACACACTTACTGTACGTTTACTGTACTTTTACACTGCAGTGTTTGCACAGATGCATGTTGAAGTGTTAAATTTCAAATCATTTCAAATTCTCAGGCCCAAAACTGACATTTTAGAGCCCACATTTTTTTGGAATCATTTTTGAAAACCAGTAAAATAAAGACAATATATTTATGTGTCCGAAATGTATAGAAACTTTTCTATCCGTTTTGGCAACAGAATGCGGTTTCAGATTTTCACTTTAGCGACCCGTGTTTGGTTACGCATTATATGCAACCACTGGTTTCTGGAGTAATTCTTCGCTGCACGTTCAGTAGTTCGTTTTAAACAACGCGCGCTCTATTTATGTTCCTTCACGTTTTGGTACTGTCGTTTTATGAAACCGTTTTAAAAAATACAAACTTCCCACTCATCCAATCAAACGAAGCTTGGCATCGTGCCAAGTAGCCAGACGGTCAGAGAAAAAAAGGCGGAGCTTCGTCGGCATCCTCTCGCTCTCTAGCCTGAGGCGAGGCAATTCGAAACTCGCGGCCCATGCGGCTTCCCTCATTCTTCGTTTCGTTCGCCGTCGAGGAGTGTGAGCGGGTCACCGCCTCCTTCGGACAGCCGGCCGTCTCTAGCTGTCCAGTGAGCGTTGCGTGAGTGTCAGGCACAGGCTAGGCCGGTGGTGGATGGGCGCGCAGCGCCCTGTGTGAGACACAAGAGCCGATTCAAACAACAGAGCTGCTCGCGCAATATTGTAATTCTCACCTTATAGAAGCACTTCTGTAGTTTACAGTGTCCCACAAAAGTTGTTTGGAATCATATTTAGAATGTTATTAAGATTGCATGTTTAACTTTGAAATACGTTAAAATGTTTTCTTTCACTTAGATTTTTCTCTCAGTTCACTATTTTCTGTCAACTCTAGACTTTTCAGATAAATATGTCCGACGTCGCCGAGACTGTTGCTGTCCAAGAGCCAGAGGTTGTCGAACCAACTGAGGAGAAGGAAGTTGAGAAAACGGACGCTGGATCCGATGACGTCGTTGTAGTCGAAGACAAAGTCGAGGAACAGTAAGTTAAAGCAAAGCGCATTTCTCAGATATTTCCCATCGTCTCATTCTGCCGTTTCTAGGTCAAAACTATTGGGAGCGCGAGCCGCTTTTTTGTCCACCTGTGCGCGGGCGTTAAGTGCTATTGCGTTCGAGGTCACTCGTAAGATGTGAATAATGTGAAGACGGACATAGATAGAGGTCACAGCATTGTTAGAATTAAAGCAAGTGCTAATAGATCATTTATTATTATTATCCTAATAGCTCAAGCCTAGTGTTTTTGTGCTAAGAGAATCGACGACAGTGATAGCACACAAACTTCAAAAATAAAGAAAATTATACTGATCTTGTTATAATTTATGATTTTAGGAACGGTGAGAAGGTCGATGAAGCTCCAGCCGAGTCTGCTGAGACGAACGAAGCCGAGGCCGAGGCTGAAGCTGCCGAGGAGGAGAACAAGGCAGAGAACGGAGAAGCCAAGGACACTAATGGAAACGTAAGATTTATTTAGCGAATAATCTGATGTGACAGCAGTTTTCAGGATCGTAAACGTGTGTCTAGCGCTCACGAAGAAGCTGCCGTTGCAGAGGCCGAAGAAGATGCTCCATCGGCCAAGAAAAGCAAAGTCGATGACGAGGTAAACTTGCATCTATTTAACAGTTCAAAGTTATTCGATATATACTTTTTTTTCAAATGAGCGGGCTATCTCTTTACCATCTGTATTCCCGAGTACTGTCAAATCTTAACTGATCAATATAAAATATCTAAACAAAAATTTAAATTTGATTTTTCAATCCTGACTTTACAGATTGACGTCGCTGCTGCCGGAGATGCTCCAGCTGTTGCCGCTGAATAGACGCACCCCGATCAATACCGCCACTTCAATCTTCTTCCCGATTCAAATCATTTTTTATCATCAATCTGTTAAATATTGACCAAAAAATCTATCAGACTCTTGTATGTCCTGTTAACCGACAAACGTTCTGTCTCTAATCTGAAACTTCTCATGATTGTTTTTTTAATATTGGATGATTCCCCCATCACGAAAAGAATCTCATCATCTGCCTGGTGTTGTACTTCTTCAATTTCCTCTACAACTTCCCTAGGAGTATGCATCACCAGGTGTTTGTTTGTTTTAACATTTGTTTTATCCAACTGCAATAAAGTTAAAGTGGCAAAATCGTTGCATAAGCTCTTTGATAGAAAATTAATAATTGAAAAATAGTCTTAAAGCTATAAGCACAGAGTAGAACGATGCTCTTGCTATAAAGAATTAGGCAGTTGTAAGCTTGCTTTCTCCGGCTTCATCAACGATAACCTGGAATTTCGGTGGCGGAGTGAGACGTTCCAATTTTTCTTCGACTGCTTTTTCGGTTTCATGGATGAGCACTGCAAAATATGAAATTAGAAACATTGAATAATTTGGAAAAACGAACATTCTTTTGGGAAGAAAATAGACAACGAGACGAGAAGAATGAGTAGAAGGAATGATACAGATATGGTAGCAGCAAAGTTCAAAAAAAGGACTCCGCATGAGGTAATTTGTGCTCGACTTGGAATCTGTACGGTGAGAGAACCAGTGAATGCATGGAGCATACTAAGCCAAAAATCATTGAGAACCTGAGATGAAATAAAATTAAACAAGAGGAAACAAACTGTTGTGATACCTGATAATAGAGACAGATTCCGATGAGGAGAGTCCAGAGAATGAAGCAACCAAAGATGAAAAGGATGAGGAGAAAACGACGAGAGCATGTTAGAGATTGCCACTGGAAACAAAATGAGATTGATTATTCAAATTCACTGTAAATCTTATTTTTAATGTTTCGTTTTTGGATTAGCTGCAAGACTCCTAATTCCACGTATTATCAATTTCATTAACTTCTGGCTTATTCAGAAGTGTTTTCTATTCAAATGTGAGCGAATCGATCAATCCTTTGCTTTCAAACGAACCTTCAAAACGGGTGAGATAAGACGATAAACTATCAGAGCCAGAGTACTGTAGAACAATGGAATACCAATGAGACAATAAAATATAGCGAATATCTGTATAAACAAAGTAAGAAACTATTTCACACATTTTCATTACCTGTGATCCAACGGTGATCGGCACTTTTAATCCACCTCCAACAGTCAAAAGAAGAGAATAGGCGAAATTAAAACTGTTAAGCCAACTCCATTCATGCCTGTATGGAGGAGTTATTGGCAATTTATCTTCGTATCCTTTCAAAGATTCGGACAACAGAACCTAAAATTGGATGTTTTTACAAAGATAATTTCTCTTTTTCAATACTTGGAACTCGACATGAATTGACAAGTCATTTTTATGAATCAAGAAGATTTGTGAGTTGTTGAATGTAGGTTGCTCAGATTTTACTTTTCATTTGGTCCATTTTCTTTTAATTTCCTTTTTTCAAACCTGTTTCTTTTACATTTCCGCAATAATCTTCTAAAAATTCTTCTTTCCCCGCTTTTCCCTTTTTTTGTCCTCAAGCTTCACTGATATTATTCGAAGATGAAGTGAGGGATTTAAAAGAGAAAAAGTCAGAAGATGGGGTCAAAAAGATATGAAAGAGGGACAATATTGACCATTCCTTGGGGAAATCTGACCGAAAATAGGAGGAATTGTAACTTTTGTGAAGTTGAAAAGGAGTCAAATAGATGACGAATCTATTCATTGTAATCTAAGAATTGAAAGAAACGAACTGAAGAGAGTGGAGAGATATTAAGTCGCACTTTCTTCGAATTATAGAAGTTGGTTTTTGAATGAATTCGAAAAAGTAGATGATTTGATTCATTTCTATCTCATCTTTTTTGACCAGAGTTCCTTTGCTTTGAACTCGATATCATAAAAGAAGTTTATTGGTATTTCTGCTCTTCTGGCTTGATTGAGAACTCTTGCTCAAAAGTTTATCTGAACAAATCCTTCTCAAAATTGATCCATGATGAAATACTCCATTTTATCCCTCTTTTCTTTTCTCAATTCCTCACTCCTCTCATCTTCTTCTTCTTATTCTATTCTGAAACCGGAATTAGAAAGGAAGTTTCGAAGATTTGTATTGTGTTTCTCGCAAGTTTCTTTCTGTTCAAATGCGTGTCAAATCATCAGAGAGCAACTGAATTTGGATGCATCAACTATTGAGATAGATACGGATTCTGAACCAAAAATGTACTTGCATTCAGAATACAATTACAAAAAATTATTTTAAACTTGAGTGGCATAAGACAGAAACCATATATATTTCAAATGGATTCAAAGTTCACGTGAACTCTAGAAGAGATTGGAGGAATTGAGTTGACAATGTATGAGGGGCGTTCGAATAAAAACCATAGAGGGATCTTCCCAGTTTGTATGAATTCGTTAATGATTTGTATGATGGTTTTTGTGTTGAAAAATCTCTTAAAAGTTTTTCCTTTAGTTTCTATAGGAAAACGATGGATAGATAACCAGTTATACTGAGTAACAACAGAGAAGCGCCGTGCATCCTACCTGAACTCTGTTCGTTTGTTCCTTGTCAATGATGATGAGAAGGTTACGTGTATCATTGAAAATTCTAGAGCTGATCAGCTTCGCAAACTGTCTTCTGAAATTGTTTTTCATAATTTCTTCATTTTTGAAAATTCTATTTTCAAATGATTTCCTCCTTTTCTCATCTAAACATTCAGAAAAAAACCATTCACACTCATCGCCAAAACATCGAAAAACTCGAAATCGAGTTGAAAGCGGCGATGTGTGTGTAAGAGCAAATCGGATTTGATTGTCTCCGGGGAGTCGTCGATCAAAATGTGCTGAATGAACGAAAAAAAGGAGAAATAGTAAGTAAAGAGAAGAAAACAAAAAGAAATAAGTTGAAAAATTTGAAGAGTAAGAAACACAAAAACAAACCTCTCAGAACTCTTATTGATGTACCATTTACTAACGATCGAATGTTGAGTTGGTCCGTTGAAAACTGAGAAGCATGTGGCTCCGAAGAGAATGAATACGGTTGTCAGTAAAACAAGAATAACAGGAGACCAGAGATGGAAACATGGTGAACGCGTAGCAGATGTTAGACGAGATGTTGATGCTTTCACACGTTCCAGCATGTCCTGAACACAAATTTCATGGATTAGTTCGAGTATAGAAAGAGAGAAACATATATGTATACTATGGTTATATAGGGAAGGAACTATTCATTCAAATTATTTCTCCTAATCGCAACGATAATATCGAGAAACGAGAAAACTAAAGTAACACAAAGCAAATTGAATAAGTTTGTATCGATCACTTGAATTGACAACTGTGCTTCTAAAGTAACCGTTTCATACACGAACTCAGAATATTTGCCATCAAAAGCTGAACAAAAAAGCGAATGTCAAACGGAACTAATTTACGAATTTTTCTTTCTGTTACATTTAGAATGAGTAGTTTATTGGTTGTTGAAACGAAAAAGACTGATGATATTATATCAAGTGATGTTCACACTTCAAGCTTTTTGAATGCAGAATTACAACGAATATTTGAAAAATGAGAACCTGATTAAAAGTGTCGAGTCGACTTGAAATGAAATGAAACGGGAACAGAAGACTAGTCGGCATGAAAGAAGAAGAATTCTAGAGATGGGAAACACCAACACCACAGGAAGGAATACTGATTGCAAAGAAAGTTTACACCAAGAAGGAAAAAAAAGAAACAAGAAGGAGAGAAAGGAAACGGGAAACCGGCTAAAACTGACTAACAAGAAGAGCAAATCAACACCCCAGTATAACTTTCGGAGTTTCTTTTATTTCTTCCTCTTTTCTTCTTCTTCTTTTGCTTCTTCTTCTTTCGAAAATGGGCGGCGCTTTGAGAAAGAAGACGTCGGAGGAGGCCACAAATCTGATATGCGGTTGACATTTGGCAGAGCTCGAGGGGTCACTGATTGCTCAGCGAAGGGAGGATAGGAGGAAAATGTGATTTGTTTCGGAATAGGAGACACCAATTAGGAAAGTAAGGAGAAAAGACATAAGATGTATGCTCAGAATCTTCTTTGTTCTTAGTAAAGGCAACTGTGAAGAAACATATCAATTGAAATTTCAATCCTTATCTTCAGAGGAAATTGGATCACTTTTACAAAATCAATGAGAAGTTTTGATGTATGAAAAATTTAATTAGCAGGAGTTCACAATATTACTGATATTTATGGGAATGTTCCCTTTCACTTACCATAACAGGAACAACAATGAAATGGGCAAAAATGAAAACTGAACACCGCTCCTTTTCTGCACTTCATCATGAAATATCAAACTTTGATATCTCCATATTCTGATTCGACGTAGTGCATCATATTCTCTTCTGAACTTGAGTACTGATTGATATCCATAATGAAAAAACTCACGAAGAAGCATCGTCATCAAAGGTCTGACAAACACAGTAGTGTATAGTGGGATCATTAATTGAGGGAAGACATGATTCATGTAGTCGACGACGTTTTCTCTGAGAAGAAGTCGTCGCATCTAGTTGGGCACCAACGAGCGAAAACATTTCTGCTTCGTCCGCACAGTAATCTCCAGTACTACGAGTTGGTGCTTGAAAGAATTTATCAGAATGTTTCAATAGATGAATTTCGAAAGGTTGATCATCTCAGTACTCACCATCATCTGAATACTGTATTGAGTAACAGAATGGAAGTGGCCGACATCGCTCTGCATTGCAATGGGCACATTTAACTTTTACTTCCACTTCTGGATTCGAGATGTTCACCTAGATTATCAGTATTCTCTCCACTCTTATTCAGACTTTTCTTACATAATGAAATATCTGTTGTTGATTTTGAAATGGAATTTTTCTTCCGTCGTATCGTACGATCTCCGTAACTGTAGAATCATTTGAATATTTGAAAGAATCGGAGGGTGGATAAAAAAATGAAAGGAATACTACTAGTGTTGGAAGCATTCTGAAAGCAGATGGAATGAATGAAGTCTTCGAGCAATGCATGCGACAAAAACGTTTTTGTCTTGTCTCTATTGCGACCCAATTTCCCCAGGGAACGCCCACAAAAGTGGCATTTAAAATGAGTATGAAAACAAGATAAATAGGGTAAACAGGATGAAATATAAGTGTGTGCTTTGCTGGAGAAATTCTTTAGAAGTCAAAGCGTTTTTATTGCTAGCAATTTTATGTTCATGTATTTAGAAAATTGTGCCAATTGATTTGAAATAATCATGTTTAGCTTAATTATTATGAACAAAATAACCCAATGCGAGAATCAAAATAATACAAATTATCGGAGAACAAATGTACAAATTTACAAGTATGAGTTATCTCCTGCTCCGATAGTTTTCGTGTCGACTGCGAAGCTTCGGATGTGGAGCAGCTGGGTTAATTGTTTTCTTTTTTGATGGTGGTGGGGGTGGAGATGTAGGTGGTGATGGTGTGTGTGCCGGTGAGTTACCATTAGAATCTTCTCCCTGAGGATTTCTCCACCTTGCCAACCTCAAGAGCAATTTTTGTTATACTGTATTCATTCCTTAGAACAAACCATGAATGGAAAATATAGGTTGACATTATCAGAGCAATGACACAGATGGGAATGTTAACGTCATCCAAGTACCGGTTGAACACTGAAGAAGAAATTATTCTTCTGATTGTATAATAAACTTACGTCTAATTCTGTAGCATGTAACACTAACATGGAGATCTCTTCCATTGGTGAGCGGGTAAACCTTTTCAGTCGTCTGGTACAGTTTATAATCTTTCAAACACCAATCGACAAGATCTCTCGATGCGCAAAAGTAATGAGTCATTTCTTCGGGCCATGGACCCGTACCGTCCGGCGCTTGTTCCCCTTTATAACAGACTTGTGGATTGAGGTGCAACATCAAATCATGCTCGGGCATTTTCATTTGGTGTACAGCGAGTCTGTTCTTGTATTCAGATAGCCTGAGAAAAACTTTGGAACTTATTAGTCTCTCAGAAACTCACCGGTATTTGACATTTGTTGTGATGTCTGCTTGTACTTCCATCGGCAGAGTGTCAAATTCGTGTAAATTTATTGGAAACATAGACAGAATATTCGTGATTGCGAGCAAAGAAAAAATGCATGTTATGAATAGGAGTGCCTGCCATCCAAAATCTCTGCAGCACATTTCTGTAAATAATGATAAATAATTATAATTAAATTCATAACTATATTCAAAGTAATGAGTGTCGTTAAGGCGCCAAAAGTTGTAAATTTTGGAAGATAAAACCAAACGAAACTTCTCGTCTAGCTTACAAATTTTAAATACAGCGACTTTTTTGGCGCGAATATGTTTTAAAGAATTATTTATCCCAGTTAGAAACGGAGTCTAAGAAATTATAATTTGTTTCTATAATTGTTTCTTTATTTTTCTAAATATATACATTAATTTGCACGTTTCAGCCATTTTATGTAATTACCTATGATCTCATTCACACTCACGATTTTTATACTCACTTCTGGAGTTCTTGGAGCTCCTACCCGCTATGATGAACCAAATAGCATTCAACTTACAGAAGAATTTCGAAGCTTTGTGAAAGAAAGGTTCGCTAAACTTTAATTAGGCTAATTTTGAAAATTATTTCAGACTAAATCATGTTATCGCGTTGACCCCCAAAGCTCCTCCAAGTTTCCTGCTGATTTCTGTGTCTGTGGCTACGTCCGCTTGCAAAAATCACAACACTGTGCAAAAAATCTCAATTGAACCCGCTCAAACGACTTGGAAAGAAGAAATATGTGGCACCAGGAACATGCAAGAATGGTGTTATGAGTTTCCGGAAAGAACGGTCACTTTGATGACTCTAAACAAGGAGACAAACACATCGACAATGGCTGAATTTGGATGTGATGCTCTTCATGAAATCGACAACAAGATCGAGACTGGCTGGACGCAATTGATCATTCCGTGTGCTAGCATTGCTTTCATAGTTGCTGTCATCTACAAGTCAGTTGATAACGTATTTTCAAACACTGAAGTTCTCTTTCAGCTTCCGAAAATTGTGCAAAGAGCAAGCAAGCAGAAGAAAATTAACGCAGGTTATGCAGAAAGTTGTCGAAAGTAGTATGGATTCTGTCAATCTCGATTCATCTTGCCGGGAGAAGTGTCGAAAAGAACTCGCTCGCTTTGATGACGACTCTGACCCATCTCTTGGAACACTTTTCACTATTTGAATCTTTGTGAATATAAATAACCCCATCGACGGCGCATCTTATGTACTTACGACGCATGATTAAATACCCAGCTTGCATAAACATTTTATTGAACCCTGTCAATTTTTTAAAAACTTTGAAAATAGGTCATAACAGTACATAATTTAGACTTTGAGCTTATGGTGAGACATGAGCACTCTCAAACATTTACAGAAAATTAATAGGAAAGACAAATAAAACAAAGCCCCGTATTCGTCATCAAGATATTTTAGCTCTAACCAGCCTACAAACTTGTTTCATCGTCACATTTTTCTTGCCAACGTCCGATGAAAAGCGTGTTTAAATTGGCAGGCGGCTGCTCGAAGAGAGAATGACTTTTCGAGAAGACGTAGACGAGTTCCAACGTGATCAACTTCTGCTTCTGAATCACATCGATCTTTCGCAGGACAGCATAACTCGAGTTGTCGGCAATATGATGACCATGAATCCAGATTTTCACAAGTCACTTCTTGTTCAACTATTTTCTTTGGAGCATAACATTTGGCATTCTGAAATTCGAAAAGAAAGACTAAGAAATGCATTCTTCTTCCCAAATACCTGATCTTGTGAATCTCCAATACATTTTATGAAAAACTGTAGTTTATTGTTTGAAGCTTCATCTATCAGCTGGAACAATCATTGTGCTAAGAACCAAATCAACTTTAGTTTTACCCTATAAAGCGGAAGCAATTGAGCAGAGCATTTATCATAAGGAGTTGGATACGGTTGAGCACATCTTAGTCTCATTTCTACTTCTTTTCGGAGACATTTGTCATATCTTTGACATCCAGTTTGAAGTTTTCTTTTGTATTCTTCCATCTTTTTTGCACTTTTCTTACTCATTGGAAGTATCACAATCGGTTTTGTTCTATAAGAAATTTTTGGTTTTAGTTTTTTCATTGCTTTAATACAATCTTACTTTTCCATCATTTTTGCTCCCATATCTTTGAGTCGATGTCTTTTTCGAATTGGAAGAGGCCATAATTGATCTTCTAATGGGGTCGTACTGATGGATGGCGATGCAGTGACCTGAAAGAATAAACTAGTCTTTGTGAGTTTACCTAACTAACGTCAATCGATCCGAATGTGTGAGCAGCAGTTGGCAATGGGATTAGATCTTCGTTCTGTTGCTCACTCAACATTCCAGGACTCAAAGGAGCTGCAGTTGTTCGTAACTGTGGTGTCGTTGTGAAATCTGTAAGAGACGGTTGAGATGGACGATGTGGCCCATCCATAGGCCATATAGATGACGAGTTGCTGGCGTGTTCGTATCTAGCGATTGGAATGGGGAAAACAGCGGTGGTCGACGTACTTGGCTGAAATATATACGATTCGGATAGAACTTTCATTCCTATATAAACACAACAATGAAATAATTAATTTCTACCTCAATGTCCATTGCACTTATATCAATGTAATCAGCGTTCGAGAAATCGAATTCATCTTCATCCGATTTAGGCTTCTCCATATGTTTGTCAAGTAATTCATGTGTTATATAGTCAACCAAAGGATCAATCGAAACCGAAGGCGTCGGCGGAGGAATACTTGTGATCAGTTCCTCTTTAATTGGCATTATTGTCGTTGTTGTTGGTTCGGTCTCAGTTGTTTCCATTGTTGTATCTTCTATAATAGTTGGTTCCATTGCCGTTGTGGTTTCTATTCTTCGAATCGGTGCAAATGTAATTCTTGATGACGGGGCACGAGGAGAGAAGTTCTCCAGAATTGTTGTCGGCAGTATACTTGTAGGCGGAGGAATCGTACTCGATGGGGGAGGAGTTTCTGTTGTCTGTTCAGTTGTTGGTTCCATTGTCCACGCTCCATTATTGTTTATAAATGCTTCTCTCATATCAGGTGTATTATCTTGTTCAATTGGCATAAAATGAATCGGTTTTTCTGTTTGAACTTCTTCAATTTGATTTGTCAACTCATTTTCATTAATTTGTGCTTCAAGAATATCATCGTATATTTGATCGACAGCATGATTTGGTTCAACTTGTTCTTGTTTCGACGGATATAGTGGTTTGATAACTGGTTGAGCGTATCCCAAGAAACTTCCTTTGTTCTGTTTGATCATCAACATTTTCGGAAGAATTGATCTACCGTACTCTCCTTTTTGTTTCAGATTTCCATTGAGCCTATCCAATTTTTCAGCTGCCTGTAAGATGTGAATACCGTATCCAGAAAGAGGAAAGCAGACTTACGTGTTGTGGATCAAATCTAGATTCAGTTATTTTAGAAGCTTGAGCCAAAGGAGGCTCATCCTCAAAGTCGTGTTTCTTTTTTCGAAGTCTTCTTTTCTTATTCTTGCGCAACTTCCTGCTATTTCTTTTGGCGTCAAAGTCAATGGAGTGGAAAGTGAACGGAGAGAAAGCTGGTGGCTGAGAAGTCGTCTGAATGACTGTTCCGCCGTGATGAAGAACGGTAAATGGGCGAAGAGAAGTTGTTGGCGGATCAATTGGTGCACGAAGTTCTGCTCTTCCGGCACGGATTGTTGAAGAGTATTTTGGTTTTGAAATACCATATCTGTTCTCTGAAAACAAACGATTTACACGATTTTTATTCGGCGTAACAAACTGTTCAATCGCTTGATTCCTCTTGGTCGGGCGGAAAGTGGAGCTGCGAATTCCCTCGGTTTCTTCCCATTTCTTGTTTTCAAAATCAATTTCTTCTGAAAACGAGATTTCTCAAGGAAGGTCAACTCAAAATATATACCTGAGCATCTGGATAAACACGAAACGGAACAACTGATCTCAACATAACCTTCGTCGCTTCACTAACTTTTCTAGCAATCATTGCATCTTCTCTGAAACATATTCAGTCAGATGTTTTATTCCCATTCCTTCTACTCACTTGGAAACGGGAGCTCTCAACACTCCGTTCATATCAATTGCACATTCTTCTAATCTTAATTTCATTTGACTTTTCTCTAGCTCATATTGCTCATTCAAAACATCTCCTTCAATTTCTGTTCCACATCTATGAGCTGCTGGACAACATCTACTCAATGAAAAACACTTCTGAGTCAGTCTCATGAGATCACTCCAACACGTGACAGAAGAGAACGAGGAAGGTCTGAAGTCCATTTCCATATCAGAATGGCATTGCGGATCCTGCAATAATTTTTTCTTTTAAGTATTATATAATAGTTTTACTGAATTTTACTCACTGTCATCAAAAGAAAATCAATTTCACTGATTGCTGAGTATTTAGATGTGCAATCACTGAATAAAGCTTCAATATTGTATGCTGTTGCCTTGTGATTTCTGAAACAAAACTTAATCAATTGATACTATTTATCTATTTTTACCCATATAAATCATTAATTTTACACGCATGTTGGGTGAACCTTCTTGATGGCTCAGCACATTTCCAATGAACTTCTAGTAATTCATTTCTGCATTTAACATATCTGTCACATCCATTACCTAATACCTGAAAAATAAATATTTCAGTAAAATGGTTTTCTCGGTCCCGTTCTTTTTGATTCTTCTCTATTTCACCCCGTGTAACTTTCGTTTCTTCGGTCATAATTGCCACAATTATTCATGTCCGAACGGTCTCCGTTTTGCTTCTATACACATTCCCCGCCGTCAATCATCGATGTCTTCACTACTTTTCACTCTAATTTGTGAGCGAACAAGGAAGAAGTTGGCTAACGGAAAATGGGAAACATGTTGCAAAAAAAGAAGACAATTGAGTGATCGAAGAAGAAGAAGGAGAAGAAGTGTCTGGGTGGTCATCCCGCTTGCACTTCGATGATAATAAGCTCACTCAGAAGAAAAGTCTCTCACCTGACTGATCGAGATCGCTAGAATAGCTATAATATGATAAGAAGTTGGCAGGATGCCAAGATGTCGACTCCTATCGATCATCTGGAAGAGATCGGAGCAGAGGTTCTGAATAAAAGAAATATATTCATTTCTGAACTGAGAAAGCAAGAAGATCAAGTGTCAGTTTTGAAGAGAATTGAAAGGAAATGTGTGGATTTTTTAGTAGAAATTGATACGACAATATCAGAAAGTAAGGAAAACAGAACGAGATATGGAGAGTCAAGAAACAAGGAAAAAGAAGAAGATTATTCTGTTATAAATTGACAAAAATCCGGATGGTCTCAAATAAATGGAGTGGCAATCTTTGTGGGAAGGAAGCGGTATGTATATTACAGGAAAATCGTCATCGAGAAACTGAGATTGCATTTTGATTGGCAATGAAATGGACAAAGACTTTTGGATGAAAACATGACGAAAAGACGCAAAACGAGAAGAAACAAGCAGTTCTAGAATGTTTTTGATTGACTCGGCATACCTGAAGGCTTCCATCTTTTCTCTAAACTTTCACCAAATAGGGTGGCAATTGGTTTGAAATGCCAATAACTTTCGGATATGCCCTCCATTCTCCTCCCCCTTTTTCCACTCGCTTCGTTATACACAGCTAGTTTCAACGTAACGAAAACGACGTATAAATCTAATTGACTGACTGAAAGTGCAGGTCGCATTGATCTAAAAAACAGGTAAAAGGGTTTTTATGGGGGTACGTGCTTCTTTTCGTATGTTGTTCCGCATAGTATCCAAGTGAAAAGGATGAGGAAGAGGAGAGAAACATTATTCGGATACGAACAAATTAGACAAATTTAAAAGAGAGAAAAAAACTAAAAGTGTACGTCGTGCTTTGGTGATTGATGACGGAATCGGTTGGCTAACAGTGATCGTGGATTACTGTAGTTTGAGGTAGATCATTTTGAGTGAAGAAACAAGAGAAGAAAAGGATCCGATCAAAATCAAAACGATATTCAGAGAAATAAAGTCGATGATTTCTGTCGAACAACTGAACAAAAGTTAAAATTAGAAAAGAATGATAAACTGATAAAGAAATGAAGCAATAAAGAATCTTTTATAGTACTTTCAGTTCAAGATCACACTAATAAATCAAATGGATTAAAAGAAAGAGGAGGATGAGGCGAGACATTCTCGAAGAAGATGTAATAATACTATATGTACAGAAACGCGGATCAACACGTCATTTAACAGAAACTGGGGGAAGTTGGTAAAAGGAAAATAGTTTCTCGAGAAAAGAAAAACAAAAGGAGAAATACGGTGCCTGTCGACGACAATTCACAATTTCACCGGAACACACCGAGAGATATTATGCAGATCTCAATCAGAAAATGCTTTCCAAAACGGGCGACAATGAGATGCTTTTTCGAGATTTTCACGACTTTCGACCCAATCCACTGGACACGTTTATGAGAGAATAATTAAAAGAAAGCGAGGAATTTTGTTTAGATTAGAATCTCAATGTGCAGTTTCTTTTTCTCATAGATCACCTGAAATATTTATGAAGAATTGAGATGTCTTAAAGCTGTTGGATGGGAATTTCTCTAGATTCATATTCAAAACCTCTTGATCTAACAAGCCTTCATCACACTGAAAAACAAGGATTCTGGAGCTTTTTGTGTCTTACTGTAACAGTCAAGATGAAACATTTTAATCATGTTCAAACATTTTAGAATAAAAGAGAACGTGAAATTTCGTTGAAAAGTAGAAGATCATCCGCAAAAAACATTGAGAGCGGTTACGCATGGTCAAAACTCAATGGCTTAGTCGAGAGAGAAAAGAAGGAAGGGCGGATTGTAGACAGTGGCAAACCGCTTCGTGCTGTTGCAAGTCCTATTAAAGTGCGGCTGAATAATAGGTGTCCGTAGTCGTCGTCGTCATCTTCGGCGCCATCCATCCATCCGTCTGTCAGTCAGTCAAACGTCACCGGCCACAGCTTCTTAGTTTTTCGTCGTTTCGAGAAACTGACGAATGCAACTCGATTATCCGATTTACTACTGCGTAATGGAGAATTCACAGAAAAAACGGTTTGAAAGACGGAAAGAATAAGATTCTTTTGTGATGAGAAAAGTGGGAAGCGATGACGTAAATTCACGATGGCAACTTGAATTGAAATACGAAACACTATCCTTTGAGAAGAATAATTTAATTGTCTGAATTGATGTGAATTATGTTTATGAAAGCGTTTTTGTCTCGTGTGCATTCCTGGATAAATTCTTTTTTGTGAAATGATCTCACAAATTGTGAAGTTGGATCCAGGTTTATTTAAGAAGAAGGAAAGCCAGCGCACGTTCCCGTCATAAATCAGATTCTAAGTTTAGATATCGTTTATTTCCGTTTCGACCGGATAGCAACAGCTTTGGCGACGAAGGACTATTTCAGCTGTTGATGGGAACAAGCGAAAAGCCGATTATGAACTTTTTGACGTTTTCCAGAGAAACCCGAAAATTATGGGAGTGACAGAAGTCAGAAGATAACGGAAGCAAACAAAAAAATTTGAAAATGAAACCATATTACAGTAATGGATGAATGATGTGAAAGAGAAGTGTGAAACTCTAGATAGAACTGCAAAACTATGATAAGAGTAACTAAATTACAGAAGAATTTCAATTTAGGAAGATCCTATTCAGTTTCAGAGCATCCCATCAAAAAACTGTTTGTACAAAGCAGGATAGTGCTTCTGGAAGTTGGCCAATTTCTTTCTTTTATCCGAAAGTGAAATCTTTTTGTCGTCAAGAACACTCTGAAAAGAAACTTCAAATGATCTGTTTGATCCAACAGAAACTCACATTCATCATTTGAACAAGAGCTGCGTTAGTTTCGTTTAACCCGTTTCCATCAATTGGTGGCCTTGATCGAATCGATTCCCGAGCAACAGTGAAACGTACTGGCGTCAAATCACACTCTGCCGAATTGTGTCTGCAATATGAAATATTGGAACAAAATACAAAAAGCATTTGAAAAGAGAAAAAAGAAAGAAAGAAGCAATCAGTATGAATCAGTACATTATCGAATAAAACTGATACTTTCTCTATGTCCTTCTCATTTTGATTCACATACTTTGCACGTAATGAATTTTCTAATGGTGGTGGACGTTGTCCCAGTCTTCCATCTTGTCGAAGTTCTACTAGAGTCTGAAAATGGATAATTTCAAACTTGAAAATAAAAAAGAACAAACTTCAACAAAAATGTCCTGTTGGGCGTTAGTCATGCATCCCTTTGGAAAAATGAATGGACAGAGCTCTTCTACAATAACTCTGACGTTTTCCTTATACCGTCGAGGATCTTTCTTTCCCAAATAGTATGGACTTCTGAGATCTTCCACAGCATCTGTTCTCATTGTGAGTTGAAGCCATTGTACAATATTGTCGATCATTTTGCGAAGCGGATGAGGAACCATTAGGAAAATATACATTACAGCTGTTGGAAGCTTATCTCCAGAATCCATGTCGTTGATTAACTGTTTAGCGATTTTATTCAGAAGAGGAGCAAACTCTGTTGGAAATAATGGAGATGATCCATGCTGTGTCGTTTTCTCCAATCGTTGTTTAACTGCTGATAAAGCAGCTCTGCACCAAAGATACAGTTGCATTTTCGAACTTTTATCTGGAGACTGCTGGAGATAGAGCAATGGTGCACAGCAACGAGCCATTTGAAACCACTGGCTGGCGTCACGAAGTAAAGGATGTGTTTCTGTGAGCAAATCCATTTCGTCTTCTTGTTCTGGGTCTAGTCTTTCTTCTCCAGAACCGAATCCGACCTTATCCAGTATTGACGACAAGAATGACGCATTTTTCTAAACTAATTGTTTTTATTTCTCAACTAAAATCACAAACTTTACTTTTAAATCTTGAACGGGGAGAGCAACATCTTCAAGAAATTCAACTTCAATCAAGCTGAGCAGATGGAAAAGCGAAAGCTCATACACTTCAGCTTCTTCTTCTTTGATCAATTGTTGCTCAGCTTTCCGGGCCTTTTTTTCTTGTTTGTCCGATGAGGAAAATAAGCTCCACGTTGACTTCAGTAACGTTGAACTACCTTCTTTTGCATTTTCTTTATCTCGTCCTCGAGAGTTCGATCGATTGCGCCGTACGAGCGGAGAGAATAATCTTTTGAAGCTGTTACTCCGACGAGTACTTGAAGATCTCGAAACCGCTGTTTCATCGTGATCTTTCGGAACTGGAGTATTGACAATGTACAAACTGAAAGTTTTTAATAAATTAAACAGATTCCGACAGGGTTCATACTTCTCGGACTCTCCACCTAGTCTATAAAAAGAACGTTCCGAGTCAACGAATTTCTTTTGACTTCCCTCTACACATTGAATGGTTTTCGATTCTAGCCATATTCCAAGAAGTTTCACAGCGTTGGATCTGCCAATATTTTCTTGGGGGAAATCATTTCTATGAGACTCTATGTAGGCTGTCAAGATGTCTGCAGCTTCGGTTCCCGTAAATTCCTCCGACCTTCGAAGAACTGCGATGCTTCTTTTGAAATAACTCTGCATTTGCGACATTGTATCCGTTGCTTTGAATTGATTCTTAGATTGCGTCTGATTATAGTTTTCTTTATCATCTGTAAGAAAAATTATTGAAAACTGAAACGATTGAGAACCAAAAAACCATTTTGACAAGGATCAATTTTAATGGCGCTTCTCTGTGGTTTCATCGGTGGTCCTTTTCGTAAAATTCCTCTCGGTGGTTTTGGCGGTGGCGAAGGAGTTTTCTCAAGAATCACTGAATGAACAACGTCTTCGTCGTAATTTAGACTTGTTAAATGACGTGTAGAAATGCTCATTTTAGATCTGTGAAGAGAACGGACATTTTTGAGGGTTAACAGCGGAGTGAAACACATGCAAAGCACACGGGGAAATTTTACAAAAGGTAGTTATTATTTTTCTTAAGAATAATCCACGTAGGCAAACGCTCTATACATTGTTTTTGAAAAGGAAACAAATGTTTCAAGGAAAATATTTAATGCGTGAAAACCTTATTCAAATTTAGGTGAGTGCCGCGTAATTATGAGTACGGTGGAGCGCATATGCCGCAAACATAAGTATAGGGATGGTGTATACACTACCCTCTCTTGAAGACTAGTTATAATTATAGTTATAAATATTTGTGAATCTAGAATACAAGCTCAAATATATTTGTATATTGAAACTGAAAAAAAAATGAAGAAAATGGTTCTAATGCTCTTTCCGTTATATATATTTCATATTGTTTTCCTGAAGAGTATTCCCCACAGTATCCCACAAATAAAGGAAACAATCAAGAACGTTGGAAAATTGATTCGTCACTATTCTTCCCAATATCTTTTATATTTTTTATTTTTATTGTATCTGCAACAAACAATTCAATGTCTAGAAACTTCTCACGCTCAAAGTTTCAACAAGCAATGTCCATGTTCTGGTTATCAGTGAAAAGAAGAATGAAGCGCTTTTCCATTTCGTTGAAACCGATCACTGATAAGGAAAGACTGCATTAGCCGTTCGACTCTCCTACACTTTTTCAATTTTTCTTTTTAAAGTGTAACTCTACTGAATTTTATATTCAGTTATTTTTATTTTGATGACGTGAATACTTCCGAACGCATTCCCCATCTTACTAAATGATAATGCAACCTTCTGTAGAAAATTATGTTTTATTTATTCTCATATGAACCAATGGAGATAATTAACCAATGGCCAATGGAAGCATGGCCAATGGAAATAACCAATGGAAGCATAGAAATTCAAAAGTGAGAAGATCTTATAGAATAGCATCACCAGTCTAGTGTTCTACCAGAAAAGGGCAGATTCTTCATTGTATTTTTTGTTTTCTTAATTCCCTAGGAACTAATTCTTTCACCTGTCTCCGAACAAAAGAATACAACGGTCTGATCTCCTTTTTGCAAACTTCAATAGATAAACATAACTTACTTTGATTGATAGCTGACAGAATACAACCTATAGATGACGTGTCCAAGTTTACTCTCATTTTCCAAAACTGGTCGAGATGTCGTCGAAATTTGCATGATTTCCTTTTCTCAAGTAAACAGACAACCTTGACGTTAGATGCTACCGTAACAGCCGTAAAACAATATTCTCAAAACGAATCGAATGACGACTCTTGGTCCTTTTTCTGCTGACACACTCAACTTTTTTCGTTTTTCTTCCCGAAAGTCAATATTCCTTGTCAACGATATAAACAAAATAAAATGGAAAAAAGTCTAAAGATGGAGAGAGATTGCGACAAACGGCGTTGAAATGATTACGGTGGGCAGGTAGGAAGTGGCACGAAAGAGCACGATTGTTCACCTAATTTAAATGGCCTTTTCAAAGTTTTTTATCGAAGCGGAACTAAGAGAAAATGTATTTACACGTGTTATCAATAAGAGGAAGTTGCTCAAAAACAGAAAATAATGATGAGTTTTGGAAGTGAACATGTGTGAACTATACAATAATTTGCTCTATTCCCTTGCTGTCGACCATCGAAACATCTTCTTCCCAGAGCTACCTTCACGTCATAGAGCCCTCAAATACCGACACGCTGAATCCTGTTGTGGCCCTTTCGTTCGCACTCGCCACTAGTGTTTTGTCAACGAAATATCGGTTCCGTCGACGACGACGACAACGGCCTCTTTCTCTCTCCCTCCCTTTTCTTTTGCCCTCCTCCCCCTTCTCTGCATAATGACTGATGGCCGATCCGATGGGGAAACCCCCCTAGCTGCCTGCGTACGAGGACAACCTCTCTCATGTCCACTCGATTTACAATTACTCTTTGGTTCGATGACCGTTCTATTCATCTCCTTGCTCTTCTGATCTTTGGTCTCTTCCCATCTAATACTCTTCCATCAAAGAGACTGACGGGCTACGGCCTATTTTGTTTTCAATTGATATCAAAACATTTTCCGTACGATTTATTATCGCGCCCCCTCACACTCCTCTCATTTTCTGATAACAGGACATCTCTTTAATCTCCTGTTTAACGTTCCTCTCCAAGGTTAAAGTGTCTAGATGGTCAACATAGAACAGTGCTTCAAAAAACTTCTTAGCCTAACCCGATTTAGAATAACATTTACTCTGAATGTTCCGTCATAGTGTAATAAATATGGATTGAATGAGTGTAGTTTACTCGTTCAGACGAGTATACTGTAGGTTGTTCAGCAATTGAGGATCTTCCAATTGAATATCCCTCCACGTGGTGATCTTTTCCGAGATAAAATCTTCTATTCTAAACGTCATCGGATCGTAAACCAACCAATATTCAGGTCTTTCGAGAAGAGATTCCTCTTTTCATTATTATTATTATTAGGACACCACTATTTTCAAAGTGTAAGAATATATTAGAAACGGGAGTCTTTCATGTTTATGTTGTTGATTCGATTCCTCTACCGGGGCCTAGCTAACACAGTTTAATTTGATACTGATAACAAGTAGAATGAATGAAGAAACCATGTGTACCATTGCTTGATCATCAAAAATTTTGCAACTGTAAGCACATTCTTACTGCCATTTCATTACCTATTTATACTCAACCAATCGAACCAGTTTCACATTTATAACTTTTGACCTGTAAATGTCAAAAGAAAACTATTTAGAAACAATAGGCATTTATAGATATCGAAATGTTTAGATTAGATTCTTTCAGTGTATACACTGTAGATTTTGTTTATCGTTTCTTTCGATTCGAGTTTTTTATGGATCGTATTACTCAGTTAATGTTTATGAAAATCTAAATTTCGGTTATATGATTTCCATTTTTCGTTGCCTACAACTGATTATTTCCTGATCATTTTCATTTTTGACGTCTTTTGTTTTGGAAAAAACTTCTTACACTCCTAATCTATTCTCTCTCTTTTTAATAATGATTCAATCTAGTTCACCATATGTTCTCTACCAATGATCAATGAGCAAAGCTTACTGTCCGTCCACGATGGATCGGTGCTTTCCCCCACGTTTCTCTATCTTTCTTGGGAGATGGGCGATAAGAATCGAGCGACGAAAGAGGGCGGAGCGAGGCATCCCCCCTTTTCACTCATTGTCCAGCACGTTTTCTCACTTATCAGTGACGAGCCCTCTCATCGGCTCCGCCCACTCATATACCTTCCCTTCACTCTTCTAAACAACACATCTGATTATTTTCGTTCGTTCGTAAACGTATTCATGAACTCTAAAACACATTCGTTTGCAGACAAGATAATGCAAGTACTTCGACAACTTCCACATCATCAGCTCGCATCATCTCCGTCTTCTTCTTGTGATATCAAATCTATTTATGCATCAGAGAAAGTTCGTGAAGCAATTCGTGATCATGAACAGACAATCGCCACGTCTACACCTCCGAAGAATAAAGCGAAAGTAGTTGTATTGGGGGATTCTGGAGTCGGAAAGACTTCGATCATTTATCGTCATCGATACGGAGCTCATTATCGTCCAGTGAATGCAACTATTGGAGCATCATTCGTCTCTTTTGATGTGTAAGTTTGAAATTCTTGACAATCACTCTTTGCTCATTGTGGATATTTCAGTGGTTCGGATCGAGATGAATTGATTCGATTACAAGTTTGGGATACTGCTGGTCAGGAAAGATTCCGATGTATGGTTCCGATGTATATGAGAAACGCTGATGCGGCTCTTATTGTTTACGATGTAACCGATAGAAACACGTTCGAAGACGTGGATAGATGGTTGAAAGATCTGGATCGATCAAGTGGAACTGAAGAAGCACAAGTGTTTTTGATTGGGAATAAAACTGATTTAGTGGAGAAACGAGAAGTTACTGAAGCTGAAGGCAGAGCAATGGCTGCAAAGATCAATGCGAAATACTTCGAGCTATCGAACGATCAGCCAAATTGTGAGTATTTCTCTAATATTTTATAAGTAGACTTCATTCTTTTCTCAAACATTCGCACCAACTTTTTTTTTTCAGTGTTCGCTGCAATCCTATCCGAATTGGCTGAAGATGTGCTTCAAAGTCGTAAAGAAACAACCGAAAAGAAACAAGAACTTCAGTCGATTCGAAAAGAAAAAGTAGCTCTCGGCGAAGAAAAATTTGACGAGAACCCGAATATTCAATTGAAATCTCGAAAGTCGAAATGTTGTTCCCTGATTTAGATTTATTCCTTTCTCTTTCCGTTCTCAATTCTATAATTTAAATATTGTTATCCATGTTATCATTCCATTTAGTTCCTTTTTTCTCTCATTCCTTCTGTATCCCATTACCCGTGTATTTCAATATTCATACTGGTCTATTCAATTAGAAACAAAAAATGCATCCGATTTCGTTTCGCTGCTCAGGACATTCATTTACTCAAATCACGTTTACCCATTGTTTTTCTTTCTCTTGTTATTTCTATCATTCAATTTTGTCAGAATAAAAATATTTTTATTCTAAACATAATTCAATTCCGTCTTATCATCGACGAGTGTTCCGACCGTTGAATGTTATCTTTGGGTTGGAAGAAGTCGCTCCGACTGATTTACTTCTACCAGATGATTTGGTTTTCTTCGTTTTTTGTTCTTGTTTCAATCGTCTTTGGAGGAGACGATCACGTTGAGCACTTCTTTCTTCTATCATTGCTTTGTTAGAACTGAAAGAATATGAAATTGATTATAGTTGGGGTGCATAAAAGAAGAATTATTGTAAATGCTCACCTAGTATCAATAGCATTGTCTGGTAGGAAATACCAAGTGTCTCTAAATGATTGACCAACTGGAATGAGTACATATGCACCTCTTGACATCAATTGTGTCACTTCAGAAATCTTTTTTCCATCCATATCAACCAATTTTCCAGGATTGACATTATATCTTCGAGCAATCAATTCGAGAACATAATTCATTCCTTTCTCTAATTGTTTTCTTTGGAAATTCATAAACTGACATTCCATTCCTTGTCCATTCAGGAATACACTGTAATAAACATCTGGTGTTCTTCCCTTTCTATTCAACTCTCTTTTGCAATAGATGATGTAATTTGGGAAGAAAAGGGTTATGACGAGAGTTGAGACAATGCGCAAACAGAAGAATAAGAGAAAGACAAAAGGGACTTACTAAATCAAGTAGACATCGGGATGTGTTTGGTCTCTTCTGTTGAATATCATCGTACTCATTCTTCTGGAATGTGTTGCCATTTTTCTGAAAAAATATATAGAGACTCAATTTCTGAAAGTAAAAAGAAATCTCGTACTGTCGGTGTTTCTCTAGTGCTTGTTTATCTCTTCTTATCGTTTCTTCATTATCAAATTCACTCGAATGTGGATTTCCTTCGAAAAAATCCATTGTCGTGTCGAAGTTTTTTGGTTCGTTCGCCAATCTTCTATCTGAAAAAAAGAGAGTGACAATGAAAAATGAAGAGACGTATTTGTTCACTTCTGACGTCTTGAAGAGCATCATCATAATATGTATCATATTGTGACATATCAACTTCTCTTGATTTAATTGTTGGCTTTCTCGTTTTGGTTGAACTTTGAACAGAAGTGTACGGACGAGGAGGAGGAGTTGGTGGAACGGTTACTGTAGATATTCGATTGAAAAATCTGTTCTACAACAAACTCACAATTAGCAGGGTATGTCGATCGAACAGAATTAGAAGTGTAATATTCTGGAGCCGAGAGAGAAGTGTATCTGGAATGATTGTTATCTCCACGAGAATTCATGACATCCGGATCACTGGAACGGCGGCGATTGGTGGTTTCCGGTCTGAAATCTTAACTTTTCTTTTGAAACTACAAAAGATATCTTACAGAATAAGTGTTTCATCGCCTGACACGTAGTAGGTTCCAAGATCATTTATTTCATCAGGATCCGTTATTTCCTCTCCTTCTCTGAAAATTAAATCGTTTGTTGTTCTCGTTTCGTATTATTTACAAAGTATAAATAGCAGTTGCTCCATCATCCATCCCCACATAAGGTCCAACATCTTCGAGTAGTTGTTCTAGTTTTGGAGATTGCCATTGTCTCCACACAAACAGTTTTGGCCTGAAATCCTTTTCTGTTCACATGGAAATGCATTTACAAAAGAACACTTGATGACCTATATTCTTATTTGACAGCTTACTTTTCGTAAATATCTTCTCCGTTTCTTTTGACGTAAATCTTCTTGACCTTGGGCCGATTCATTCTATTCACCAATTTGTCTCCTTCGTGTCGAGCTACATCGCCTCGTCTCCTTTTGTTCAATTCAACATACGATATTTCATTGAACAAATCATTATGAACTGTAAGGTTTCTCTTGTTATTCGAGAACAAAAGTAGAACTTACATGACATTTTTACGAAAAAGAATGAGAAGGTGAGCAAGTGAAAAGAGTAGCAGAAAGGTCTAAAAACAATAGAAAAGTCCTGACGCGTTGCTCGGCGACGTGGTTTCCATTTTGGACTCGGAGAAAGAGAAAAGGAGATGTGATGTACGCATCTCCGTTTTATGGTTGATGGTTGAATGCAAGAGTCTTTTTTATGGGAAAAGATCAACATTTGAAGAAAAGTACAATCACGAGGTTTTTATGTGTTTTTGAAGTTGGACAGAAGGTTCTGTGAAATGAATTAGCAACGAAAAAACAAGAAAAGTGGCACTTAAACAGAAAAGAATTGCAAAATTAATAAGGTTATCGTTGGGAGTGTACCACGGTGGATAGAGATCTGAGTGGAGATTCATCGCCAATCTGAATTCATCTCTTTTTTAGTCGTGACGAATGAGATAACGTACTTGCACATATAAGCTGGGTATTTACACTCTTCATTATCCGTTGAATTGGATAACACTTTGGAAAGTAAGAAATTTGAGTAGCTGAATGGATTGGCAACTCCCCCGTAGTACAAAATAGATGAAGATGTTGATGTTCTGAAAATAAGAATAAAATAAACTGAATACTGTTTTGAGTACCTTGTCACACCGTTACCAGTGATGAAAAAAGCGAGAAGAATGACAGATGAAGACACAATTATATTGGAAAATTTCTTCAAATATCTGGCAGAAATTGTGAAAATCGAAAATGAAAAAATAGAAAGAAGTAGAAATGTTGAAGTTATTTGAAACATTCCGCTGATATTAAATGACCTGAAATCTATCTTTAATAGAAAATATATTGTAGAAAGATCGTTACCATGAAATTATTCCAACAAATAAAGTTGACTGAACAGACGAATATAAAATAAAAAATAAGAAGAAAGCAGTGAGACTCGTAGTCTGAGAGTATATATTAGACTCTCGGAAACTCAAAACACGTGTCTGTGAATCTGAACTATTTGAAGGTTTGAATTCAATTAAATTTCAAAAAAACTTACAACTTGGAAACAAAATGATAATTTGAACAAGAAGAAAGAGAAATGTGAACATTTTCCAGAAGAACAAAGACGATGGCAAACTAGTCGGTCTAAACAAACTTGATGCTCGGATCCATAAATGATAGACTGACCTGAAGAAAGAAGAAATCGCAGCAACTACAGGAAGAGCTATAAACACGGCGAGACTTGTCGAAGGAGTTGAAACAATCATCGAAATCATTCGGCGGAAAAGAATTGAAAAAACAGTGGTAATTGAGGCATTTTTTCTCCCAGAATCGAGAAGCATCCCAGTTCCAGTTGCTGTTGACCCTATTACCTCCGACGACTTTTCGTTTTCCTGAAAATTCAAAATGATTAAATTAATTCTTTTGTTGATTACATACTGCTCGAAAAGCTATAAGTTGAGTTGCTTTTTGCTGTGTTTCCATCACTTTCTCCATACTTTCTTTGTCAATTGTCAGAAGTGTCACTGAATAGTTTTGTTTCTCAGACCTAACAGCTCTCTAGATTTAAACATACAGTAATACGCAGCTGGATTTTCATTTTCTGGGCATTCGTAACCCGCTTTCTTGAAATGAGCAGGCAAAAGACGCATTGGTCCACTGTAGGCAACTTCTCCGTAAAAAAGAAAAGTGGCAGAACCAAGAAGATGAGAGAGATCCGAACGAATATTTCGAAGAGTTATTATGATAATTCGATTGAATTTCGCTGCGTAAAAATGAAGAGCGTAAACAAGTTGGTAGGCAGATAAAGGAGATAAATCAGCCGTCGGATCATCAATTATTATAAGAACTAAAAATACAATTAGATAATGAATTATGACTTTATCGTACTCGGATCTTTAAGTAATTCCAAGACAGTCATAACCCTTCTCTTAGCACTTTTCGACAAATCTTCCAGATTGTCGTGCGCATAGCCGATTACATCAAACATTGCACTGAGTTCACTGATCTGGAAAATAGAATAACCATCAGGATGATTCTTGAATAAACAGAGAAGTAGGTCACTTACTCGATGATCGATTTCAAGAGTTGTATGTGTAGAAGAGAGACACAAACGAGCATGATAGTAAAGTAGTGAACGAACAGACATTGATGACGGATACTGATTACGGTAGTTGATGTGAACACAAAACTTATTGAAACGACGACCTAGGTTGTGAAGAATCAAAAATTGGAGATTTAAATTAGATATTACGGGTGAGCATGAACTTATCCAACATTGCGATTCCACCAATATCTCCTCCTGCTCCACTTGTCAATGCTTCTAAAAGTGTCGTTTTCCCAGAATCAGCAACACCAACAATTCCATGAACTTCTCCAGAAAGCGCAGTGAAACTCACATTTTTCAGAATTTGGAAAACTGATGGCGGTTTATAGATTTTCGAAAACCTAGAAAAAAGGATTACTGTAGTTGAGAAAAGATTGATTCTTACCAAGTTCCATTCGAAATAGCAGTCATAAATGAAATATTTTTACACTCGAGCACGTGCTTTTCGTCCATTTTTCATCGATTCTCTCTCAAAGTTCTTTCTTTTTCGGTCTTCGGTGAACACTCCTTTACTTCATCGAACTTTTTCGCCGGAATCCTCCTCCGTTGTCCTCAATTATCCTGAATAAGCTGCGTCTCTTCGTCTTCTTCAATCTTCACGCCTATTCTATGACGGTACTAAGACGTCGGAGAAGGCAATTATTTTTGTCGGCACGAGACCGTGAATCCTTTTGTACACTTCCAGAAGAGAAGCATTCGTCTCTGTGAAATTACTAGTTTTCAAAGGTGTCACGTTACCTTTTCCATACTTGTATCTTCCGGTTTTTTCCATAATTTTCTCTTGAAAACCAATAATGAACACTCTCTTTTCGTTCCCGAATCAAGGCTAATCCTTCTCCGTTTCAGCCCATTATTCATCTCTTTTATTCAATTTTTCACTGCGTGAACCCAATTCTGAATAACTAAAACTTCCTACGTTTCTTCTTTTTGTGAAGTGTCTCTGATCCTTGAGTAAACGCGTCTGACAAGTATCCAACTGTGACACATCTTGACCGGTTTCACATCACACTTGACTTTGTTTCATTTTCTCAGAAGTTCCTTTTTGAGGGATTGTTCTTTGAAAATGTCTTCCGAAGACGTTCGAATTCAAACTCCAGAAGATGATGGAAGTAGTGGAAGGTTTGTTTTCTTTTTTGCATTAATCGTATTAATCGTTTCCATTTCAGAGATTCAATCTATTTTTCTACAATTAGAAGTCGTCATGCTGACCACTTTTTCGCCGATATGCATAATCATAACACACAAAACGAGAAAAAAGGAGTATTCCGGTATCTCGAATACGATGAAATTCAATCACCATCAATGAGACCTTACCCAAATTTGCTTTTGAACAAACTTTCTTTCTCGAAAGATTTTCGATCATCATATGAAAAAGCTCTTCTGAGATTACCAGTACTGAAACAAGAATTTCATGATTTATCATTTGAATTGACAAGTTCTGATCTGATGGCAGTTATGTATACGAAAGAATCAGAAATGCTCAGTCTTCTGAGAGTTATCTGTGGAATTCGAGATTTGAGAGGAAAGTTATCTGGAGATATTTTGGTTAATGGTCATCGAATGTCACGAAGTCGATTAGAAAAAACTGTTGGTTGGTGAAAAATATTGAATTTAAAAACTTCTGATTGGTTGAATTCAGCTTTTGTTTCTCTGGAATCCCCTATTTGTATTCTCACTGTTCGACAATATCTTCATGTTCATTCGAAATTTCATCCACCAATGACAGAAAGATATGGAGGAGTTGGCCATTTGGTATCTAGAAAATTCATTGTCTTTTATTTTAAACTTTTGATTTCAGGTGAACAAACTGATGACTGATTTGGGTCTAATGCCCGTTTGTGATATAATATGTAGTCGTTTGAATCGTTCTCAATGGCAAAGAGTAAAAGTTGCTTCTCAATTGATTCGAGATCCAACTATTCTTGTTTGTTCGGATATTTTAAAAGATATTGATGTTCATGATCAATGCTTTCTCATTGATTATCTAAGAGAATGGGCATTGAAAACGAATCGACTTGTTATTATGGCGATATCTCCAACCAGCATTCAAGTTCTAAAAATGTTTTCCAAGAGTAAGTGTCTTCTAAGAAACGATTACTGTACTCTGAAATATTTAACCAGCATTAATATTGGCATCCGGAAGAACGGTGTATTTTGGACCACCTAAGACCATGAAACAATATTTTGAATCAATCGGTTGTCCCTGTCCTCCATTCAAAAATCTTTGCGATTATTACGGTAAGTTAAAATGAAATTATTGGCTTCGGAGACACTTTTTCAGTTGATCTTGTTACTCACGATAATTTGACATCGGATGCTTCTCGAGAATCTTCTGTTAGAATAGCAAGACTTGTTAATAAATGGAATCAAAATGCTCCGCCAATTCGAAGAACAGCCAGTGGAAAGTTTCTTCTTGATCTTCCATCGGCTGGAATTCCGATGAGAATAATCACTATTATAAGGTAAAAAATAGAGGACACTTCATTCGATTTCTGTTTCTTTCAGTCTTTTCTGGTTCAATTTCAGTAACAATCGTCCATCTCGAATATTCTTTTTATTCTTCATTTTTTCACTTTCCATATCAATATCTTTATTCCTTTCGGAACTACCTCTCACTCTTCCCGATGCGTTTTTAGATAGAAATTCATTCATGGAAACTATGATTCTTCACTTTCCACTTCTGATTGGATTACTCATATTGAAGAGAAGTAACCGTAATCTTCGAAGAAAAAATAATTATTCCTCTGCTTCAGATCGTCATCGTCTCAAAGAATTATTGAATCTACGTTCATTTCGAAACAATTGCTCATCGTTTTTATTTGTTGTTCTCTCGGTGATTCTGGAAATCCCTTTCACTCTCATTTCTTCAATTATCATCTCAATTCCAATATCATTTTTCATAGGTTTGTGAATACAATCAAATAATTCAATCAATTATGAAATCTCATTCAGATTACCATCGGAAGTCCACTGATTACTTGACATTATTCTCATCTCTCTCATTTATTATGTTTCTGAATATTAATATCACTCAATGTATGGCAAATTCAATGTGTTTTCTCTCCAGTGAAACACTTTCCTTTTTCTTTTTCGGTAAGTTCGGAGTAAAAGACCTGATCAGTGTTTGGATAACATTTTTCAGTTGTTTCCTGGATTTCCTACTTCATTTCCACAGGTTTTCCTTTTCCAACTCATTCTTCGCTCAAATATTTCAGCCCGCTGTTTTTGTCTTCTCTTTCTCTTTTTGAATTTCTTTACGAAGGTTTGTTAAGCATTCAGATGAAGTAAGGATGAACATTTCAGAATCTCCTATTCCATATATCAGATCATCTTTCGATTTTTCTCCCTTGATTCAATTGTATTCATGTGGAAGAACTTTCATCAATGTATTTTGAATTTGATCTGTTATTATTATGAATTGCATAGTTTTTCAGACGACTCAAGTAACAAAAGGACCTTGTCAGAAAGTATCTTCTGTGGATCTTCTATCGTATTACGGGTTCTCGAAGATTCAAGAAAACGAACAATCAATTATTGAAACAATTTTCAAATCAAACTTCATGATTGGGTATCTTTCTTGTTGTTGTTTTTTTATTTTTCTATCTTTCATGCTGTTTCATTTCAACCGACACAAAGTGATCGAAAAATGTTCGAAACAATAAATTGTGTATTAAAAAGTTTTTCAATGTTAAAAAGAGAACTGACGAAGTAAGCTTTCTAAAGAAATTCCTCTCTTCCTACAGAAACCTATTGTGGCAAAGGCGCAGGTCTTAAGAATCTGTGGATATAAATCCTTTAGGGGTTCGCTTCCCTTTGCCGGCAAGAGCTTTTATCTTGTTCTTCGTATTTTTTCCACTCAAAAGTCAAACAAAAATTCTTGCCCAATTTTCACAAAAATCTGAGACATCAAGTTTTCGTTAGGCCTCTTTAAAGTATTTTAAAGTATTAAAGTATTTTTCAAAAAATATAGTTTCCTATTTTTGGAGCAAAGTATACTACACCAGTTTCGACCGTTTTCCTCTGGACTGGATTTCCATTTGATTTTAAAAAAGAAGGAGAGCACGGTCTCATCAGCAGAGGACTCACCCTTCGTCTTACCAAAAACTAACGAGAAAACTACCAAATACAGACTAAAAAAAGTCATAGGTTGACGAAAGCTGAGAAGAGAGAATAAATTTCCCGTTAGGTGTGAATGAAACGTAGGTCGGCACAAATTCTTTGTAATTTTCTATCAATTTTCGTTTTTTCTTCAGAACCTCGATTGCTGTCTAAAACCCGAAATTATTATGTTGAACGATGCGTTATACTTCAATTAACTTACAGTTTTTGCGGTTCCGTTCGGTCCACTGATCAGTGTGCATGGGGATAAAAATTCAATTTTGTGAACATGTTAATCTTCATCGCTGACACTTCGGATATCCTTGATGTGAAGCTGAAAGTACCATTTTTTAGTTTCTGTTAAACGATCGGTATTTTCCTACGCGTAGAAATTGTTCGCCATGAATTATTTTCCGTATTTGATTGATCAAGTACTGAAAACTGAAAAGAAAACTTAACAACAATTGAAAAGAAAACTTACGTGACACAGGAAAGTCCGCCGTAAATCGACAACGGGAGAAGGGCCGAAAAACGCGCGGCCATCTGCCGCACGTGGCCACGATCGATTTTTATTGATTTTTTTTTGAAAAAAATCGATTTTTTTGATCAAAACCCCCCGTTTTTAGCTCAGAAAATCCCGGGGTACCAGCCCCATGGTCGATACTTATCCGGGGTGTACTCGAGTCTCTCATGGGCCACTCAGGAGATGCCTCCCCCGTTAGCTCACCTCCCGCCTGCCTGAACCTGTAGGATCATCGCGGACCTTCCGAGTGACTGCTTTCCACCGATATCACCCTTCTTAGCTCGGGGTTATATACCCACCCTTATGCATGCAGCCGACACCTCCCGGGTTCCGCCGCTCACTGTACAAAGCACACAGGGGGCGGGGCAGGCCGGCCGTTAGGGCAGATGGCCGCGCGTTTTTCGGCCCTTCTCCCGTTGTCGATTTACGGCGAACTTTCCTGTCACGTAAGTTTTCTTTTCAATTATTTTTAAGTTTTCTTTTCAGTTTTCTGTACTTGACCAATCAAATACGGGAAATAATTCATGCCAAACAATTTCTACGCGTAAGAAAAAAACAACGTAATCGCTTAACAGAAACTAAAATAGTACTTTCAGCTTGACATCAAGGATATCCGAAGTGTCGGCGATGAAGATTATTTAACATGTTTACAAAATTGAATTTTTATCCCCATGCACACTGATCAGTGGACCGAACGGAACCGCAAAAACTGTGTAAATTAATTGAAGTAAGCATTGTTCAACATAATAATTTTGGGTTTTAGACAACAATCGAAGCTCACAATTTTGTCACTGCCGGTCAAATGCCTGTGATGAAAAAACAAGCATTTATTCACAGTACTGAAGTAATTTTAATCATTTTTGAAACGTATTGCGTATTAACCTTGTTTAGGTCGCTAAAAAACACGAAGTGGATGTATCTCTGCAACTCTGTAATTTGTTGATGCAAAGGGAAGAGTATGTACTGCAGTTCGGAGAATATCGCTGACTACTGGAGTATGTCAACAACATATAAAAATAACATTTTTTTGCAGACGGAACATTCATACACTCCAGCAAATTTTGTGATTTCAACAAAGCAATTCTTCTTCACTTAGAAGTTCCGAAAGCTATTTTTAAATATGTTCTCTTCTGTGACCAGGAAGAATCCACTTGGCCTCTTAGCGAACCGAAAGAGCTAAAAAGGCGGTCTGATAATATTTCGTTTCATTCACACTTAACAAGAAATTTAATCTCTCTTCTCAGCTTTCATCAACCTATGACTGTTTTTTTAGTCTATATTTGGTAGTTTTCTCGTTGGTTTTTGGTAAGACGAAGGGCGAGTCCTCTGCTGATGAGACCGTGCTCTCCTTCTTTTTTAAAATCAAATGGAAATCCAGTCCAGAGGAAAACGGTCGAAACTGGTGTAGTATATTTTGCTGCAAAAATAGGAAACAATATTTTTTGCTCAATTTCTCGATTTGTTGATTTGGTTTGTAGATTTTGCTTTAATTTGGTTTTATCTTTTCAGAAATAAATCTTTCAAAAGGTAATTCAGTTGTTTTGATGTTTGTTTGAAAAATAAATACTTTAAAGGAGGCCTAACGAAAATTATGTCTCATGTGCAAATGTGATGTGCTGATTAAAAACAAGAAGTCAACGCGCGTGATCACAATCGAAGCTCACAATTTTGTCACTGCCGGTCAAATGCCTGTGATGAAAAAACAAGCATTTATTCACAGTACTGAAGTAATTTTAATCATTTTTGAAACGTATTAACCTTGTTTAGGTCGCTAAAAAAACACGAAGTGGATGTATCTCTGCAACTCTGTCATTTGTTGATGCAAAGGGAAGAGTATGTACTGCAGTTCGGAGAATATCGCTGACTACTGGAGTATGTCAACAACATATAAAAATAACATTTTTTTTGCAGACGGAACATTCATACACTCCAGCAAATTTTGTGATTTCAACAAAGCAATTCTTCTTCACTTAGAAGTTCCGAAAGCTTTTTTTAAATATGTTCTCTTCTGTGACCAGGAAGAATCCACTTGGCCTCTTAGCGAACCGAAAGAGCTAAAAAGGCGGTCTGATAATATTTCGTTTCATTCACACTTAACAAGAAATTTAATCTCTCTTCTCAGCTTTCATCAACCTATGACTGTTTTTTAGTCTATATTTGGTAGTTTTCTCGTTGGTTTTTGGTAAGACGAAGGGCGAGTCCTCTGCTGATGAGACCGTGCTCTCCTTCTTTTTTAAAATCAAATGGAAATCCAGTCCAGAGGAAAACGGTCGAAACTGGTGTAGTATATTTTGCTGCAAAAATAGGAAACAATATTTTTTGCTCAATTTCTCGATTTGTTGATTTGGTTTGTAGATTTTGCTTTAATTTGGTTTTATCTTTTCAGAAATAAATCTTTCAAAAGGTAATTCAGTTGTTTTGATGTTTGTTTGAAAAATAAATACTTTAAAGGAGGCCTAACGAAAATTATGTCTCATGTGCAAATGTGATGTGCTGATTAAAAACAAGAAGTCAACGCGCGTGATCAGACTTCTCGAGGATTGTATAAGATTGAATCTACTCAATTACACCGTCTAGCAATACGGACGAATGTGTCTCACTGAGCTCGGCTTGGATCTCAAAAAGGAAATGATTTTGTTACCTCGACGACATCATTCTGGAGTCTTCTTAAATTTAAACCTTCTCATTTGTTTTTTGAGGGGGAGCACGGTCCGATATCCGAGTTTTCGGAGATTATAAGTTCTTTCAATTCTCTCATTTGGTGTAGCCTTATGATTGCCGTATTACATTGTTCCACATCTACAGGAGTCAACTTTAGCTTTGTAATCGCCCCAACTAAGGGCTCCAATTGGAGAGTAACGTCTTTGTTGAAAATAAAAGTATCTCTAGAATACATTGGAATATTCTTTGTGATAGTTAACAGTTTTCTTCGAATATCCGCATTCTTCAGTTTTTTCCACTTTTCTGCTTACTTCTCGGTCAGTTTTTCGGGAACGAGATGGATTCTGACGAACCTGCTAACTTAGAGTTTTCTGATGATGATGATAGTGAACCGACCATGATCAGTGAACGGTGATCAAGAAAATGAAAAATTATAGAAAGGACGGACGAAAATTCGTCCGCGTGGAAGCCTTACGTACCGCCGTAGTTTTGACAATATTTTAAAGTGCACTTAAATGGATTTTGTAGACACTTGAGTGCGTTTCAGGCAAAGGATTCATATATTTTTGTATCCACGGTGTGTTAGCCTGTTTATTCAGCTTTTGTGAAACACGTCTTTTTTATTTATTATAGTAAATAGCAACTCAAGTGATTATATGAAAATTGAAAGCCATAAAACATTCTTCAAAGCACCAAACGTCCAGACAAATATATATCCAACACTTACGAGAAGAGGGTTGCAAAAAAACCTATTTCAACACGGCGCGTGTTTAGCCCGTCCCATAGAGCGCGATTGCATTAATTTTCTTTAGTGAGTTTTTTTTACAATAGAAATAATCTGTATTTTTCTGTTCGTTTGCTCTTTTCTCATGAGAGTTGAAGTAGTTCAATCGTACATATATCAACTTTTTTTACATTTTTTTAATTTAACGTTCCGCGCTTTGTTTACCCTCTGCCTTGCTCCCTAATTCCAAATCCTAAAAATTAAACGTATTTGTTAAATATGTATCATTATGTTGCAGACATGGACGAGCCCAACGAAAATGAATTGTTTGCCAAGTACTATGCTGCTAAAAAACAGTTCAAAAAAGTCAAAAAAGTATGGTGGTCCTTGATTTTCTTATAAACCAAATTGTTTCAGTACCTTACATTCAATGAGAGAATCGCTCAGATGGGAGGTGACAATGGTAGATTTTCAAGGAAATTAACAACAGAGACATCGTTCGAAACTTATTTTCAAGATGCTATCGATAATTGGAGAGGAGAAGATCAAGGTCCAGATTTAGGTAAAGCTGCTCCTGTTGATCAAGAAAATTGATTTTATTTACAGAAGCATTTGTGATGGAAATTCAAGTTAATGAAATAAAGACATACGCTCAGCTACTACACAAGTCTGATAAAATTTTTGAAATCCTCTGCAAACATATCACCCTACCTGGATCCAAATCGGTACCGGCCCTCTGTGGAATTCTATCAGCTTTAGCACGGGATCTTCGAGAAAAGTTCAATAAACATTGTTGGAAATCTATTGAGATTTTAGTTAATATTCTCGGTAATTTTTCAAACACACGCACACCAATCAGAACAATAATCTTTCAGATCTTGGAGAAAAAATTGCAGAAAACATGGAGGCGGCATATTTATGCTTTTCGATTCTTGTCAAAGTTCAAGCTACGTTTCTCTCAAAACAGTTGAAGAAATCGTTCATGTCAGTGTTTAAAATCAAAACCGTTCTTAACAACTATTTTTTCAGAAATTTGCTTCCTTTATTTGCGAGTAGTCGTGATTTTGTACGTCGTTTTGCTTCTGAAGCGTTTGCATATCTCCTACGCAAAGCGACGGATCTCAGGGCGATTTCGAGCTTTGTAGCTAGGCAAGCATTTAAAACACCTCACATGTATTTGTCCGATGGATGTGCTCTTCTTTTCTATAATACATTCGTTGGAATTGCTGGAAGTTTCCATAGCAACTGTGAACAAATATTCAGAGATGTTATGCATTCATTAGTTATGGCAGAAGGTGATTCCGAATCATCATCCGGAGAATTTCATGAGTTCTGTGTCAAGATTTTGATACAAGTCGTTGGTTACACAATCGAATACGCAAAAAGTTCGAAGTATGAGAACAGGTTTTTCTATCAAACTGTTCTTACGGTAGTTCTTCTATCTGTGTTAATGTTTTAATAATTTATTGTTTCAGAAAATGCTTGGAGAATCAAAAAATATGAAGGAAGTCGTCAGTTTCATGCGGTTATTACAGCCATGTGTTGTGCAAAAAAACGATGACTTGATGAACGAGATCACAAAGAAAAAGAAGAAGAGAGAGAAAGATAACAAGAAGAACAAGGGAAAGAATGAACTGAAACGAAGTGAAAAAGTGGAGTTCGTCTGTGTCTCAGAATTAAAAGCTAGTCTTGATAATGTTGTGAGAATAGAAGATTTCGAGTTGGAACAACATTCAGTCAACTTTATCAGCGAAATTCTTCTTTCTATTTTTGACACTGACAAGAATCGCCTATTTTCGAGAGATGTTACCCTGAAAATCGTGGAAAAATCAACGAACTTTCAAGCTGTTATTGAGCTTCTTCTAAGAACAATCAATTTGGAATCATTCGACTTGTACATGATGCCCGCTCTCGGAAAAATTGCTACTGCGGTTGTGAAATCATCGTCTCCGAACGATTTCTTGTTGAAACAAGTCATTAGTTTTTATTCCATTCTTTGTTCACAAAGACGACCAATCAAAGAAACTGTCAGCAGAAGTTCAAGATCCAATTTCTTCGACCTTTCAAGTCATTATTATTTCCGAGATTGGCTCACTTCGAACTTCAGTGGTAATTTTGGTTATCAGCTTTTTGAATCTAAATAAAACAACACAAATTGCAGCAGAAAACCGGAGGAAGTTTGGATCCGAAACTCTCATTGATATGGTAGTTGCTTGGCCGTGGCTTTATTCTCAAGCGGATGCTGTAAAAGGATCTGAGGATGTTCTAGATATTCTCAGAGAAACCATTAAATCTCCTGTGAAAAGTGTAGTGAACAGTCAACTGGTCTATGCTTGTAGCGTTGGATTGTTTCTAACAAACAAATCTATGTTGAAAAGTATATCGAAAGAAGACATCGAAACGTTCTTGGAGTGAGTTAGAAGTAATTTCTTAAGGCTAATAATTTTTCCTTTCCAGTAGGCAAAAATGTTGCGAATCTGCGCTGCTCACATTCGAAATTTTCTCTTCTGTCGATGGAGAATCTAATGATATCAATCACATGAACCGGGTTGTTGATCTGCTTTTCCCAGCTGTTCTCAACTCAGACTGTCAAGTCAGAAAGACCGTCTTCAAAATTCTGAGTAACTTCAAACTGCCTCTTCCAAAAATGATCGATGAAGAAGGAAATGTTCGGCAACAAACGAAAACTGTCTTCGAAGTTTTATACGATGCAGAAGATAGTGAACTGACAAACTTTCGTGAACGTCTTCTCCATTTGAGAAAGCTTCGACATGGTGATCACGTAGAATTTATTCCACTTGGATCGAATAAAAAAGTTGAGATGATGATTCTCGCAGATATTGTCTCGCAGTTTTTCGTTGGGTTTTCACCTTTATGGAAAGGTGTTTTTGAAGTTTTAGCTACGTTTGCAAACGGAATGGATATTGACACATTCTGGAACGTTCTGAGTTTATGGATAAACCACGTTAATGAGAGTCAGTGAATTTCTTGTTGATTGAAAGCATGAATAAGAAGTTTCAGATATAAACAGATCAGAAGATATCAAAGAGGATGGGAGACTTATTGGCGTTGATATCATGAATCGATCCGATTTTGTAAACGCTAGAATCCAACTTTTCACATTCTTCGAAACGATTCCCGATATTGCAGAAAGAAGAACTAGAGTTCTGAGTCCACTTGTTCTTAATCTATTCGAGTAAGTTTTTACTCCAACTTCAAATTTTATAATTTTTTTCAGGAGATACAATAAGTTAACATCGTCAACGTTTCTAAGCTCATCTGTAACCGAAAAACTTGAAAACGACAAAGAATTTGAACAGGCTGCAATAGAAGAGGGACAGGATGTAGTAGAAGAAGAAGACGAAGAAGAAGTGGAAGGAACTGTTGCTATCTCAACAGAAAACATTAGTCAACGTCAAGAAACAACACATACTTTGAAAGCTTTGACCGCTCTTCTTAACGTCTATTCGAAGTTTAATGCTGCAAAATCGGTGTACATGGAAGCAAAGCTACTCGAAATGTACGAACAACTACTGGGATCACGATATGAAAGCATTCAAAAGGCGGCTCTTGCGTGTATTCTCTCATACAGAAACACAATTCTTGCGAATTATCGTGAAAATTTGGAAGCGCTGATTGATGAGAAAACGTTAAGACAAACATTGACATACTTTAAATTATCAGATGATGAAGGTGATGCACAAGTTGTTGAAGAGCACCGAGCTGTAGTTGTTCCAATTTTATTACGATTGCTCAATGGGAAACTGCTGGTCAACAATAAACAAAAAGGAATGGTATCTAGACGAAATGGAATAATCTACATTATCGGAGGATGTCGAAGCAATGAGCTAACCTTTTTCCTTAGATTGTTCTTCGAACAAATTTATAAAATCTTCGGTATGTTCAAGCATTATTTATTTCAATTCATTTTGTAGCTTTCAGGTCAAGATGCTTCTTTCGTGGACATCAAAACGAAATGCGCCAACGTATCGTTTTTCGATAGTCTCAACTTGAAAGTTTTCCAAAAGTGAGTTTTCTCTTCAAAAAGCGGGGTTATTGTAACCGTAGAAGTTTATCAAGAAAAATAGAAAAGTATTTCTGAACCCGTATCCAGAAGTGAAACATTCTTCTCACAAAATCAAAAAACAGAATGAGATGATAATAGAAACGAAGAACTCTGTATAATTGCTTGATTTGATTGCACATTCAAGATCAAATTCATCCGATTTCGATATTAATGTCATCTTTGTCTTATATGAAAACAGCTCATTCGCAGCCGATGCAAACCCTTCTAGGTTCGAAGACTGCGTATCAGCACACACAACTCTGTCGAAGTCGTGCGAATTGTGATGATCCGATAGTAGACTCGTCACTCGAATGAATTCGTTTATCCAGTTAAACTGGCAATCGCAGTTTATTGGATTGTTCTAGAATTGAATAGATTGCAGCCGAGTTAGTACTAATCTATTCTTACTCGTAATTCAACTGAGTGAATTATTGTACCATGTTGATTGACTACGGGAGCAACGGTTGATTGAAATGGATTGAAAGTGGTTAGCTTGTTATCCGTTAGACTGGAAAATTATTTTAACAATAACAGCGTTTTGATAATCTACCTTAGTGAAAGGATTGATACTCCAGTCAGCGTATCGAAAATTCTTGTCGGAAATTCTTGAATCGAAGAATTGTGAACCTCGATTCTTACTCGGAATCCTCTCACTGTTGCAAATGCTCCCACATCAATCTGAAACCATTTGATTCAATGTGTCTCCTTAGTATTAGGTTCACCGTCGACATATTTCTTCCTGAGACCACCAAATGCCGTAGCAATCTGGTATCTGTCGTGTAAAATTGTCTATCAAGAATAGATTCCTTAATATCAACATAAATCGTATGTAATGGTGGAAGATTGGAGAGAATAGAGCTAATTTGATAGGGGCGAGCCATATCAGGAATGTTGTATAACTGTAACTGTGATGTTTCGGTTCAAAAGTCGGAGAATTAGTCTTACGAAGAAATGTTTCAAGTTGTTCATTTGACTGAACGAGTGGGAGTCTGGGAGTCGGAGTAAGAATGGCATATCCGAAACACAAAGTGATTCCAACTGCAATTCAATGAAATCGATGATTTATAAATAATGTTCGTACCTGGTACCACTGATTTATGTGCTCGTTAGTTAAATGTGTTATCGGATTAGCAGAAATGTTCAACTGCTTCAAGTGTAGCAGTGGTTCAAATGCCATCGGACTAATCTGCTTCAAGTTGTTGTGTGAGATATCGAATGCCACGAGCTTTGTAAGCGGAGCGAGATCTTTTTCCGACAGCTCGTATATCTTGTTGCTGAAAGTGGAAACACATTTGATAGTTCACTATTTTTATAGAGTATTACCAACTGATGTTCAATGACTGTATAGATCGATGACTAAATTTCGGCATAGAAAACAAGCCTGTGTTGGCCATATTGATTGAACTTATAGAATGGCTAAGATCGCGGAATGCGGTGGGACTCCAGGAAGTAACTGGATTATTAGAAAGATCCAAAGTTTTGAGACTAAGTAAATTCTCAAAAGCTCCATCTTCAATTGAATCAACTTTGTTATTAGCGAACGAAAGAACTGATAAATTTCCAAACGACGTAAGCTGAGAAGAGTCGACAACTCTGTGAATGGAAAATTGAGAGAGCCTAGATGAACCCACAAACTTTATATTGTTGAATGCTAAATCCAGTAAATGAATTGACGAAATTGTCGACGTAAGTGCTTCCAACGGTATTCTTGACAGTTTGTTGTTGTTGACATGCAATTGGAGAATATTATTTTTCCCAAATGTTCCTTGATGCAAAAATAAAATATCATTGAATGAGATATCCAGAGTATGAAGCTTTTCCTGAACCGAAGTTTACTTTTTAAATTAGAATTACCTTCTGAATACCTGATATTGAAAAGTTCCTTTCCACAAGTTTCGAATATAATTATGAGAAAGTTTCACATGAGATAGTTTTCTGCATTCCGCAAATGCGTCATTGTCAACATCGATGATTCCATTGTGGGACATATCAATAGAAACCAGTTCAGTTGCATCTTGTAGTAATTTTCTATGAATTTTCTCGACACTATTTGAAGCTAAAGATAGTTTCCGTAGTCCTCGAGCGATGCAAGATATATCGATTCTGAAGAATTCTTTCTTTTTTTTAAAATATTATTTAAACTCACTCATTGATTTGGTTCGAACTTAAATCCAGCTGTTGTATCTGAGAAATACCACCGAGAAATTCACAACTGAATCTTCTAAATGCATTATGTGATAGTTTCAAGGATTGTAAATCGCTGAATGAGCGGAATGCATCTCTATCTATTTCATTCAAGTTATTTTGGTCCAAATGAAGTACATCCAATGCTGGCAACTGATAGAGAGCACTTGGTAGAATTTTTATAATTCTGTTGTTCGAAAGATCAAGATATCGCAGATTCCGCATGTTGGCAAATGTCTGAAAAATATTCAACTGAATAATCTGAGTATTTCGAAAAGCGAACCATTGATGGAATCGTTCGAATGTTGTTATGACTCAGACGAAGTTGTTGTAAATTGTCCAAATCTGCAAAGGAACGGCTTGAAATTGTGTGAATCTTGTTGTGGGCCAAGTTCAAAGATTTGAGTTCAGATGAACTACTCGAACCGAACATCTATAAAAATAAGTATAACGTTTGTTTTCTTTTCTTTTTGTCTCACGTTTTCTGTAATTATGTCAATCTGATTTCCTGCAAGCGAAAGATGCTGCAGTTTCGGTAGATCAGCAAGTGAAAAATTGTCGATTTTTTGAATTTGGTTGTTGTCCAACATCAGATGACGCAGTTTTTCCAATCGAAAGAGGGAGGGGAAATGACTCAATTGGTTGTTCTGAAACTTCGGATTGACTCTCAGAAGAGTTGAATATTGAATTACCTGCAAGAAGAGGCTTTCCAAATTTTTCAGTTTTTCGAAAACTCTAGGAGAGATGAATCGGATTCTATTGAAAGACACGTCGACATAAGTGAGAAAAGGCATGTGCTCAAAAATATGAGCATCACTCATATTGTTGATCCGGTTTCCGGCTAAATTCAAACGGCGAACACTAGATGTTTCCTCTTTCATGATTGACAATAAGGATGATGGTTTCTTCAATGATAAAATCTTATTTTTAGAAATATCCAAGTGTTCAAGCTGTTTCATTCCACTAAGAACTCCATGAGGAATATGTTCTAGGTAGTTATTTGCAATGAATAGCTCAATTAGTGTATCTGTGCAGCCTTTCAAAACTTCTCCATCAATTCTATTCAGCTTATTGCCGTTGAGGTTTAGATGAGTCAAGTTTCTCAAATCTCGAAGAGCTTCTGGAGTAGCATGAATCATGTTTTCAGCTAGCTTGAGCGTTTTCAACGTTTTTGCAAAGTTTTTGAGCATGCCACGTGGCAAATAGGCTATTTTATTGTAACTTAGATCCAGCGTTTGCATGTGGCCGACAGTTTCGAATGAAGAGTCCTCCACTGTTTGAATTTGATTGTAACTCATATCAAGCTCGCGAATTTTTCGAAAACTTCGAAATGAGTTCTTGTCGAGACGTCGAATTTTGTTATTTCTCAAGATAACTTTCATTTCGGATTCAAATGTCACTTCATTTGTATCCATTATATGTGTGATGTTGTTCCCTTCTAAATCTATAGACTGGAGCACTTTCAAATCATTCAATGCAACATATGGAATCTGTAAGACATCGTTACGTTTGTATCAATTTCATCCGCCAACCTGTGTCAATAAGTTATTTCGTAGAACCAAGAAATTGAGAGTATGGGGAAGTGACATCTTTTGAATTTCGGTTATTCTATTGTTTGCTAACATCAAAACAACTAGTCGGAGATGATTGAATGCTAGATTAGGAATAACTCGCAGCTGAAATCAAGTTGACTTGTCCGAGACTAAAAATAGGCTCACTTGATTGTTGTCCAAGTATAAAAACTGTAGATTATTAAGCTGAGTCTCATCAAAAGTATTTGATCGAAGCACATCAATTCGATTGTATTCGAGATGCAGAATTTGAAGATTGTGGAGATAAGTCAACGCCCACGTTGGAATGACAGAAAGGTTATTATGAGAGAGATCAAGTTGCGTCAGTTTCATCTGAATCAAATATTTCAGTTGAAATTGATAAATTTCATTATTACCTCCAATCCTCGGAATGCATTCACATTTACAGTTTGAATCTGATTATTGGAAAAGTCAAGAGTTTGAATATCGTGATGCTTGAAAGCGTCTTGCTGTACAAAAGCCATCGATCCATCTGTCATTGAAAGAGCTACCACGTGTGGAGGAGGTCCTTTTGTTAGTTCTGCAGTCGGTAACTGAGGTACCGTTGCTGAAGATGTGTGATGACACATAATGTGAATTGGTGATTCATGATTGAATATTCCCGGTGCAGTGACGCTTGGCACTGAAATGCATTGGCAATGTGACCAGATATCATGAACATCACCCGGGAACCTGGTGGAAACATTTGTTTTTATTAAACTGTAACCTAGGTAGGGATACCTGCAACGATCTGTTGTTGTTCTCTTCTGACTCTTGGCAGTTAAAGCAGAGGTCGTTTTTAGCAAGATCAGGAACAAGATTGTAGAGTATAGCAGTTGTCTAGAATACATCAGATAGCATCCCAAGTAGAAAAAAGCTGCAATTTGTGAAATATGGATCTAGATTAATAGTATCAATAACATAATGGACGATTTCTTATTGAAACCTTCAAAAAGATAAAAATTCACAAGTGGATCTGCAGGCGACGAATTGATATATTACTGATATGACTTGTCATTCAATCAGTCATCATTTCATCCGACCGAGATAATTGACACGTTTATTTATGCGAAAAGGGGGGATCAACGGAACTAAGGTAGTTAGTTCGTTTTCTCTGAGAAGAGGACGGCGACGGTGAAACAACGGAACTAATGGAGAGAACAGTTGTGACACTTGGGTGGGGGGAGAAATCGGGAAACGCAGGAAACACAAAGCAGCCATCATCACTTTGGAGGAGCTACGAGAGAGCAAGAATGTAACAAATTTCGTATTAAAAAGAAAGACAAGAGTTCATTGCATCGATTACAACTAAAATGACTTTCGAAATTCGCAAAGATCGAAATAGATGTTCCTATATCATGCCTACACAGCATAACTATATTCTGAGTGTTTCCAGAATAAAACAAGCTTTGTGCAAAAGTAATAAAGTCAAATCTTCGCAAGTACATATGTTTTTTACATCTTAAAGCACGTTGATGCTGTGAGGATTCTAAGACATGCGATCATGGTTATTTTATGATGTGAAAAGCGATGAAATCTTTTTTCTTGTCGTAGAGGGAGCAACCTTGTCTCACTTTCGGTATTACTACTCACTACTTTCATTTCTCTTTTCTTCTTCTTCGATAGCTCTCAGGATTTCTTCCGATGAAATTCGATATCTCTTAGTTAGTAAAATCTAGGTCAAGAGTGAACGGAAGTGTCGAAAACAAGATGAAGCAGTGAATCACCTTGGTGAAGGTGCTAGTAGAATGAAATATGTTGTTTGTCATTTATCCCACAAAATCCATCCACTTTTCTCCCATCTCGTCTTCTCGTCAAGAGTTTTTTGTCAATCAACCGGGCAGGATGTATGTTACGTGAAGGTGGCATTACATAAGTTTCTGATGGAGGACAACGAGCAAGAGTGATAGATTGGTAAACGGAAACAAGTGAGAAAAAGGTGGACATAAGATGTTGTTAAACAAGATTCAAAGAGAATCCCCTGTGTATCTAAGACTGGTAACACGGTGAAATTTCATGAGTAACTGAATACCGTAGACCATTCAGCTAGAATGAAGATGTTCACCTAATTATATGTTTTGAAGAAGAAAAAGAACAGAAGAGAATAACTATTACCAGCCGGCGGACGGAAGGGTGTGAATGGTTCATTCTTCCCCCAAAGTGCATTATATCCGAATGAATCCTTCTCTGATTGGAGGGAAAACGAAGAAAAGTGGGCAAAAAATGGGGAATGAGATGTCAAGAGACGCACTTGTTCGTATCAAGTGTGACTGCTCGATGGGTTGCATATTGAGTAAAAGTGCGCACAACGTTTAAACATTTCTTCTCACGCTGATTTTGGGGAACGTAAAACGTATTCGCGTTCTACGGAATTAATAAAGACATCCAAATTACGGAAAAAAGATATGGAAAGAGTGGGAATGTTCCAACAAAATGGAATAGACTCAACAGGATAGACACAAATAATCGAATAACGTCATTGGTTTGGCTCTAATTTTTTTTAAATATTCGATAATTTTATACATTCAAGATTTTCGAAAAAAATAATGTCTTGAAAGAGTTTTGTTTGTTTGAAAGTGCCTTCCAATCTATATCTCTCGCCTCCAAACACTTGTTGAGAGAAATGCCTTGAATTGGCAACGCATCTTTTATAAATGAAATTTTGAAGGAGAAAATAGATACATGAAGAGCAATACATATTATCCGAATATAAAATGCAACTACATACAAAGTAACATGAAATTACACCTGATTGATTGTATTTTGCAGTGTTCTCCATGGAGTTTCGGAAATGTTGAAAAAGATTGCAAGATCAATGACGGACAATGAGCAAAAGATGATTATGCATGTTATTCTTACTTGTGGAATCATATGCGAATATGCAAAGAAAGCTGACAAAAACACAGAATTAATGAAGACTGTTCGGATGAGTTCCTGTGAAAGACTTGCCGAGGTTTCGTTTTCTTAGTTTATGAAACGCTCTGGAAAACTATTTTCAGATGTTCCATGCTTTCCCAGATCGCCAAATTTCAAAAGAAGAACTGGAAGTTGTCAGAGACTCTATTTTTAATAGCTATGTAGAAGAGACACCACTCATCAGTGTGATTCAGAGGTATTAAACAAATGAGTATTTTCAAACTTAAATTTTTTTACAGACCTGGAGGGAATGTCCCAGTAGCTCCATTTGCAGTTGTTAAACTATTAGCTTCAATTTGCCGAATTCCGTCACTCTATCAAATGCTCACTATAACTATCAAGTGGAAAGTTCAAGAACAGAAGGATAAAGAATTAGAATGTGATACATTAGATGTTAGTCGGGAGAATTTCAATACCTTATTCTAAATTTTCTCATTCCAGCTTCTTCTTGCACCGCTTCTATGGCCTGGTTGTTTCGAATTAATGTTTAAGACAATCAGAAATGGAGTATTGAAACTTTCGGAGCTGGCCGACGAACCAATGGTTCAAATTTCGGATCTAGTTGAATGCAGAGAAATTGAAATGAAAAAGAGTGAGAGAGGATTCACATTTTTAATTTTCACACTTTGCTTCAGAAATTAACTTCGGAACAATTCTTCTTAGTCACAAGATCAAAACAATTTTGGAATTCCTCACGAATCAAATCGAGAAAGAAGTATTCCAATCAAAAAAACCTGCTCCAGAAAGCATCATTCTTCTTGAAAGATTCTCAGATTTCGTTTCGGAATCGGACGAAGTAGCTAATCGTTTGGCAACTCCTCTGCTTCTTTGCATTGAGAGAAAGAAATGCAGTGAAGATACACTTGTAAATATGATGAACTCTTTGGCTAGAATTGCACCACTACTCAAGGAACCCCAAACTTATTTCCCGTGCGTAATTCATCGTTTTGTCTGAAAATTTCAATTCGTTTTAGGAAATTTCCAAAACTGTTCGGTAGAATGGAAGGAAGAACATTGAGAGATTCTCTAGTTTTGATGACCGAAGGATTCGTCAAGTCAAAGAATTTAGAAGAAAAATCCACAAAAGTTCTTCATTTATTGTGTGAGCTTGATGCTTGGGATAAAACCAAGGTCGATGAACCACATTTCGAGAGACGATATGCTGCATATTCTGAACTGATGAAGATCTGGAACGGAGAAGAAACCACTGATTATGTTATCCTTGCGATGATATTGAGCTCCCATTTTCATTTGATTTCTACAGTCAGTTGATATATCAATCATTCTAAAAGTAAATTTATTACAGACGACAGATTTGTCTCTTCGAATGACTGCAGGAAACAATGTGAGAGCTATGGTTCGATACGCCGGACGGACGCTACCAATTTCCGAGAAACGTTTATTCCTTGATAGTTATTTGAATCCGACAGTTATCGCGTTCCTAAAACACGACACTGATGTAAGTGATGTGCTTCCCAGCTACATCATTAACAATTTTTAATTTCAGGCAGTTCGAGAAGAAGCTCTGAACACACTGGGAGTAATGACGAAAGGATTCAGGGAAAGTCAGCACTTGGCCGAATTGGATGAGTTTTCGAATGAAGACGAAGAGCTCGACTTCTTGAAAAATATGAATCATATTCAACTGTACAGAAGACAACGAGCGATTCGGAAACTTGTCGATTCTGTCACCTCTGGTGAGAAGAATATATCATTCAATGCGATGAACAAGTATCTCATACCAATTATTCATCCTTATTTGGTGAATTACTCTGCTAAATTCAATGCAATTTCTGACGAATCACTTGGACTTTTGAAACTTATCATGTCAAAAGCTCCATGGGGAAAATATTGTTCGTATTTGGAGAACTGGCTATTGAGAGTTGAAAAAGCCACTGCTACAAAAGACAATGAGTTTACGGATAAGGCACTTGTTCGTATTGTAGTAGCTGTTATTGAAGCATTCCATTTTGATGTTACATTAGAAGAAGGAGAAACGTACGAAGTGACAGAAGTAAAGGAAGACGGAGAGGAAGTTGTGAGAACTGAAAAACAGACAATTTTGCAAAGAATCAGTCGAGTCATTCTTCCTCGACTCTCTAAAAGTTTAGACTCACAGGTAATTGTTATTTGGAAGAATCAAGATATGACTTTTGTTTTATAGGCCCAAGCCGTTGAGCGAAATGCAAAAAATGCGGAAACTCATGCCACAGCTCTCCATCTTGACATCCAACGTGCACCGATCGCTCTCGCCATTGTTAAGCTTTTGCAGAAACTGCCTGATGCAGTGACTGGCCAGCATCTTCATGGGTATCTTTTCATTTATCAAGTTTCACGTGCTAATCTATATGTTTTAGAGTGGTTCTCAAACTTTGTAACCTTATGATGACACACTCATACGATGTCAGAGAGACAGCAAGGAAAACACTTGTGCAAATTGTTAAATGCTTAGGTTCTAAGTATCTTGCATCCATCATCACCGAGATATCTTTGACGATGACGAAAGGATTCCAGGTCTGATAGATTTCATTAAGGAATCTAAGCGAATTAGCATTTTCAGGTTCACGTGGCAATTTTCTCAATGCATACTCTGATTGTAGCTATGAAAAACGTTACGAAAGGAGGAGAACTCGATTCGGCTATCAATGTTATTGTGAAGATGTGTATCAAAGATCAGTTTGCTGCTGAAGACAAAGAAAATGGAGCAGTAAAGGCTGAATGTCCAGAAGCGAAAGGAAACCGAGCTCCGGAAATGATGTTGCATCTAGGGAGGATCGTATCGCCTTCTGGTATTCTGATGGTACTAGCACCATTCAGAGATGTTGTCAATGAGCACCCATCGGCTAAAGCAATTCAAAAAGTTTCCGATCTCCTCTCCAAGTTTGCAGGAGGACTCAAGGATAATGAATCATTAGACAATTCGCAATTGCTCAGCTTCATTTTCAAATCGCTGACTTCTGATGTCCAAAAGCTTAAGGAAGTTGAAACGAAAAATGGACAAAAAGATGCGAAAGACAAAAGTCGGCGTCCAGAAAGTTGTCTCATTCTCCCGACTGCTCCACAGAGAATCGGCGCGATGACCAAGGTTGTTATCAGAAGTCGTGATCACGTTTTCGCCGAATTTTTCGTTTTACTCTTCTCGTCACTTTTGAAAGAAAAGAAGTTCGATTTGTCGGATGATTCGATGGTCTCTCGTCTCAATCCATTCGTCAAATTGATTTTGGATTGTTTCGATTTCAAATATGAGAAGTTAATTTCATGCTCAATGCGTGCTCTCTGCTCTATGATTAAGATGCAACTACCAGCTATTGCTTCAAATTCGCAAAGAGTTTCAGACACACTTTTTGTTTTATTAAGTGACTACTCTTCAGTTGGACAAACTGGAAATAAACCATCTATTCTGTTGCTCAATCAGCTCATCTACAAAGGATTCACTAATCTTATCGTGACTACAGGAAGCGATTTTTTGGATAATGACAAGTTGACTCTTCTTTTAGCTTATGCTGAAGCAGATGTTATGGATCAACATAAACAAGCAACCATGTTTCCATTGATCAAATCATTAGTAAAAAGAGGTGTTCGACATGAGAGATTAGCTGAAATTATGGATCATCTCTCTGAGACATCAATCAGATCTCCATTGGTAAACATCAGAGAACAGTGTCGAGAAACGCTCTTGGAGTATATTGGAGGAGCATCCGATGCTGAAAAGAATGTGGAGAAGCATGTCGAATTTTTCCTGGATCAGTTGGACTATGAACATGAGACTGGAAGACAAAGTGCGGCCGAAATGCTCGAGTCGTTATTCAAAAATCTTGTTACGGTAAATTCGATCACTTGGTATATTGCCATTGAATTTCGATTTTTTTCAGAAGTCACTGGCACCTATCCATCTGCTTTGTGTCGTCAAAATGGGTGCTGCAATGATGAATGAAGAGTCACCGAAAGTGGAACAGCGCATTGGCACGGCATTACGGAATTTGTTTGAATCAGTTGGACCCTCTCAGCGGCACGAAACTTTCGAAGTTATTTGCCAATGGTTGACAGCTGAAGATGTAACTCAATAAACGTAAAGATACAGTTTATATAATTCCTCATTTCTTTAGGAAAACGCGAGAGCTGTTGGAATCAAGACGGCAGTTCAGTTGAGCTATGTTGAAAAAGAATCCATGGTTTCAAAAATTGAGATTATCATGAATCGGGTCAAAGAAATACTTTTCGATGACGATATTTTTGAGAATAACAGGTTAGCTTTTGAACTGAACATCCTCGTATCTAATCTTAAGTTCAGCGAAACGACGATCACGACAATTCTGAACGGAACGACGAGAATTATCGCAAATGTTGGGAAATCTGCATTGACTAAATTTGATGCAAACGATTTTATAAAGTCTTCTGAAGAACTTTGTAAATGCGAAGAATCGACTGAAGTGATGCTAGCTGCTTCAACTCTCATTGGACAATTTCTTTCTCATTTGGAAGTCACAGAGATTCCACAAGAAGTGGCAACGAATGTTTGTTACTGGATGACCAGACATCTGAGACACGAGAATATGAACACAGCGTTGGGAGAACAGGCATCCAAGAATATTGTTTGCCTGTCGAAGAATATTAGATCAGAAGAATATCGAACTTTAGTTGGATATATTGCTGCTGCTTGCCGTTATGAAATCAAACATCATGTTAAGCAGATTCTGAAGGTAACCGTCAATCGATTGATCAGTTGAAAGCAACATTTTTCAGAGAGTGAACTGCTTTAAACTTATCGCAGCATTATTTGTAACAGGAAACACGGAGCAAAGTACAGTAATCCTTGATACATTCATGCCTCTCCTCGTCAGAGAGCTGAAAACTTCCAGTTAGTCTAGTTCATGGTTTATCCTCACAATAAAATGTTATTCAGGTGACGAAGAATTGTCGAAACTGACCCAGGAAGTATGTGGTCTGATCAAGAAGAAGATTGGAGACGATGACTACAGCCATCGAGTTGCTACATGTCAAAAGAATGCAGCCGAAAAAATTTCTGACCGAAAGAGAAAGATTCGTGAACTGGCTGTAACAGCTCCAGAAGATGCAGCTGAGTTGAAGAGAAAGAAGAATAAAAAGAAGACAGAAGTTAGAAAGAGAAAGCTTGATGAGATCAAACCATATCGAGCGATGAAGAGGCGAGCTGCAGAAAAAAGAAAGGCTGAAGAAAACGAAGAATATTGATATTTACACAATTAATCATTTTTGAAATTTTTGTTTATTGTTGTTGCCTGATATTCATTTGTTAGTTTTTGTTGATGGGTATGTTTTCATTGTTGTCTGTTAATTTTTTCACATTGTTTTTTTCTATTCTGTTATGTTATAGTTTTTGCTCATGGTAGTTATTGAAAATAAAATAAAAATCAAACTTGAGAATTACATTCTATGAAAGCAAATGACCACGTCATGTTCGATTAAAGAAAATATTTCAAAATATGATTTTGTGGCGGAGCACTAAAGATGTCTCCAGATGAGTGACGATGAAGAATTACCAGCAACATGTCCCAATTCGGAAAATGAAGAAGACGAACTTCCAGAAACTGAAGAAAACAATGATGAACTACCGGAAACAGATCCAGACAATGGTATTGACGAGTTCCCTTTCATACTACAATGCATTTTGAAAATTATCAGTTTGATGATCTATTTCCAGATTCGGATGATTCATTCGATCAACCAAAAAGCACAAGAAAGCCAGTTGCCGAAGAAGGTGAGGCAAAAGGAAATATTCTGAATTCTTGATTTTTATCACAGATTATGATTCGTTCGATGATTTCGTTCCAAGCCAAGCAGTTCCAGCTATCAAAAAATCAACTGAAACTAAAAGAAAAATCGAAAAAACACTTCAGTCAGAATCTTCTTCGTCTGAAGATTCTGATGCTGGAAATGACAGTGAGTTCATACCAATAGATGACGATTCTCAGGCGAGTCAGAGACGCAAACGGGGATATGCATTGAGAACACGTACCAGTGTTAAAACGAAATCAGACTCGTGGGATTATGGATTCGACGATGAAACAACAAAAATATCTGAAGAGGTTTTGAATGATTCACTAGAAGATTCGGAATTCATGGACTCAATACTTGATGAGAATGTAACAATTAAACGAAAACATGGATTTCTGGATGAAGGAGAGTTTTTCACTGATCGAGAAGTTGTAAGAGTTGATGAGGAAACAAAGGCTAAATGGGCGAATATGGTAACTCCTCCGAAAGAAGCTTTAGATGCTCTCAACGAATTCTATGGGCACAAAAAGTTCAGAGAGAAACAATGGGATGTTGTACGAAATGTGTTGAGTGGCAAGGATCAATTTGTTTTAATGTCAACTGGATACGGTAAAAGTGTATGCTATCAGTTACCGTCTCTTCTTCTTAACACTCTAACAATCGTTGTTTCCCCATTGATTTCATTAATGAACGACCAAGTGACAACACTCGTTGCGAAAGGAATCGATGCTGTGAAACTTGATGGAAATTCGACTCTTAAAGAATGGGAACGCGTTTCTAACAATTTCAACAGAATTAGGTCAGATATCTTGAAATGTTAGTTAACTTTCATTTTCCTGTTCTTCAGATTCATTTATATGTCTCCTGAAATGGTCACAAGTATGAAAGGTCTCGAACTTCTTTCAATGTGTCGAGAACGTTAGTCATTTGAAAACTTTTCCATTTCCAATTGCTTTTTTGAAGAAATTTCACTTCTCGCAATCGACGAAGCTCATTGTGTTTCCCAATGGGGACATGATTTCCGAAATTCATATCGTCACTTGGCAGCTATCAGAAATCGATCTGATTTGTGTAATATTCCAATGATTGCTCTGACGGCGACAGCCACTGTACGTGTAAGAGACGATGTTATCCAGAATCTGATGTTGAGAAAACCTCATATCACTACAACGTCCTTCGACAGAAAAAATCTTTATATTTCTGTTCATTCATCAAAAGATTTATCCACTGACATGGGTCCATATCTTGAAACGGATGAGGTGAAAGGACGACATTTCGGCGGTCCAACTATCATTTATTGTCAAACAAAGCAAATGGTGGATGAGGTGAATAGTGCTTTGAGGCGAATCGGAGTTCGTTCAGCTCATTATCATGCTGGACTAACAAAGAATCAAAGAGAGAAAGCACATACCGAGTTCATGAGAGATAAGGTAAGATATCACTTGAAAATGTAAATATATTTATAACTGATTACAGATTACAACCATTGTGGCAACTGTAGCATTCGGAATGGGTATTGATAAACCCGATGTTCGAAATGTTATTCATTATGGTTGTCCGAAAGACATTGAGTCTTATTATCAAGAAATTGGAAGAGCCGGCAGAGATGGAGCACCGAGTGTATGTCGTGTCTTCTGGGCTCCGAAAGATTTATCAACAATCAAGTTTATTGGTTTATAAAACTCGTAGAACTCAATAATTCAATTTCAGATTCAAACTACGAAACTCTCAATTACAAGAGGAAGTCATCGAAAATTTGACACTGATGTTGAGGCAACTTGAATTAGTTCTCACGACAGCTGGATGTAGAAGATAGTAGGATCAATAAAACAAGATAGATCACATAGTTATGTATTTCAGTCAACTTTTGAAACACTTTGACCCATCATACGCAAAACCCACTACTCCACAGGCTGATTGTTGTGATAGATGTACTGAAATGATCAATGGGAATCAAGATGTGATGTCTAGTACAATTGATGTTACCACAGAATCAAAATGGCTCTTTCAAGTGATTATGGAAATGTACAACGGAAAGACTGGAATAGGAAAACCGTTAGAGTTCTTGAGAGGATCGGTTTGTGTGATTCAATGAGCTCATTACAAATATCGGGGCAATTTCAGACGAAAGAAGAGTGGAGAATGAAAACAATGACTCAAAAGCAATTATTCGGAATCGGAAAAAATTTATCTGATAAATGGTGGAAAGCACTTGGATCAACCCTTCGATTGGCAGGATATCTTGGAGAAGTAAGACCAATGCAGATGAAGTTCGGAAGTTGTGTCGTTCTGACTGATCTGGCAGAAGAATGGCTTTTAAGTGGAAAAGAAATGAAAATAGATGCAACTCCGACTCTTTTGCAAGGAAAGAAAGAGAAAAATGTTCCGAAAGCATTAACAGGTCTGAGTAGAACACAAACTCCGGCGATGGTACCTGCGAATGAAAAGAAGTAAGACTGATACTCTGAGGTGCTTTTTAAAATGTTATTGTTCTAACAGAATTCTGGGAGCAAAGAAGAAAAGAGAGTACAAATCAGCTCAGGATATCGATCAATTAAAGAATATAAAAGAAAAAATGGAAGACGGTCTTCCAGAAAAAGTGAATATTTCACTACAAGCATCATTATTTCAATAGTTTTCAGATACGTATGTTACGTGTTCGTTTAGACGATTTACGTGTAGAAATGGCAAGTATGTACGAAATGGCTCCATTCCAAGTTGTATCGAATTCTGTTCTCGATGGATTCGCAAGTCTTAGACCTAGCTCGTTCGTTTTCTTCTCTGATTTTCTCTATTGAAACATAATTTTCAGTATTACAAAACTGGAAAATATTGATGGAATGTCAGCTGCTCAAAAATCGAAATACGGAAAACGTTTTGTTGACTGCGTTGTTCGATTTTCGAAAGAAAATCAAATTCCTATGGATGCCAAATCCACTGATACCGTAACAAACTATACCTTTCATTTGTATTTTAATTTGTATCATTTTAAAGATTCCATCACAAATCACTGCAATAATGGAGAAAGAGTTATCCGATTCGATCAAAAGAGTCTACATGCAACATCTCGTTTCAAAAACTAACGCGGTTCTATTTTTCGTTTTCAAATGGTTTCTAATAAATTTAAATTTTCAGAAAGATACAGCAATTGCAAGAGGAATTAGTGAAGGAACCGTCTACAATTACCTTGTTATTGCAATTGAAAAAGGCCTTCCGGTCTATTTAGACAAATTAAATGTCACAAGAAAGCAGATTGCTCTTGCTCTAAACGCGGCGAGAGTACATCTTGGATCTAGTTAGTTTGAAAATGAGAACGATAAGTAACATTAATTATTCTTATAGATGTAATACGACTTGCTCCATGGAAAGAACCACTTGGAGATGACATTGATTATAATCAACTAAAAATCATCAGAGCAGTTCTCATATATGAATTCGGAGTGGAGACAAATTCAGATGATGGTAAGAATTCTTCTTGAATCCTTCCCCCATGAAATTAATGTTCAGCATCTCCAAACACATCTCCATCATCCTCGAAACCATCAATAAACTCAACTCCATCAACTATAGTTCCACCGACCCGCGCGCCGCCACCGAAGCGATTCAAACTCTGATTTGATTTATAATATTCTAATTCAATTAACTTCTTGATCTCAAATTTCCGAATCCAGTTTCTTATCTCATTTTATGTGCATGTACTGTCTTCCTAATGTAAATGAAACTTTGAATTTCAATTATGAATGAATGGTAGAAATGTTTTATTGCAGAAAAATCAATGAGAGAACATGTTCTTAAATACATACAGTGGCTCAGAATCGGAAAATTTGTGGATGTGAGAGCGAAATTAGAGTAGTGAAACTCGTAAATCGACATGTAGAAAGGTAGATGACAAAGAGAGAACGAAAATGACTTCAGAAGTCAGATGAGAAGAATCGAAAAGAGAGGTAAAGAAGAGAAGAAGAAGAAGAAAGGAAAAATCTCTGGGAGACACAAGTCGAATTCCGTAAGGTACTTGCCAAAAAAGGAGAGGAGGAGGTAGTTTGGAACTCATGTTACCTTACGGAATAAGCGCTTTTTTAGAAGAAGAAGAAAGAAGAGAAGAAAAAGGATAGAGAAAAGAAAAGAAACTACAAATTGAATACAATTAGAGAGAAGAGAGAAGAAAAATGATTAGGCTGCAATAAGAACAGAATTATCAGAAGAACAACGAGAAGAAGCAACCAAATTACGAGAGATTGCACTGATTGGAGTCAGTTTCTCATGAGTTGGCGGGAAGAAATGACGGATGCACCATTCGATTAAATAGGCTGAAAATGATATATTTAATTGAAGAAAAGAACTCAAGAGAACTCACCTAATCCGATGTAAGCACCAGTGAGGAGACACAAAATGATGAGGTATTCGATGAGTTTAACAGGGAAAATCGAATCAATGATCTCTTGACTGCAAATCGGAAGTTCATCTCTTGGCTCAACAGTACACGAAAGAGTATTTCCGAGGTTATTGATAAGTCTTGGAGAAATACGAGAAGCTGCACGAAGAGATTGTTGAGTTGTGTGATTGATGACGATTGCAGTCGAGATACGGGCAAAGAGAAGAAACGAAATGAAGATGAAAGCACATAAATCAAAAACACGGATGACGAGCATCGCAGCGCGATTGAATGCATCACGTGGACCACTGTAAATGGTGAGAAGAGAAGCTGTAGTAGCAAGTGATGCACACATTGCACCAACAGTCATCCACAGATTCTTTTTGTACTGAAAATAAGTTCATGTGGAACGGTTTGCTTTCTGACAACTAACATCAATGAATCCTTTGAAAGTGTATTGGATGGAAGCATAATCAAGACGATGATCAGATCTCATACTCGTGTACATGTACTTCGAAGTCTGTTCCATTTCGTCAAAAGCCGCAAATTTCACAAGAAAATCGTTGAGATAATAGAAATGAACAAGAGCCAAAATAGCCAAAACGACGAGTTTGACATGTTGAGCGTTGCGACTCTGAAAGTAGAAAACAAATATTTTTATTCAGAAGTTCTATGAAAGAAAAGAAATCTGTTCATTGAGAAATTGAACTCACATTGAAAACTTTAGAGACGAATCCACGATTTTTGATGACTGGACGGTGGTCCTCCAGGTCTTCTTCGCTTGCCCAAAGGACGTCGAGTGGCGAACTTTTCTCGTTCGTTGCCGCAAGCGGCGTGAAAGCTGGCATTCTATAAAAATGAATATTGAATTTGGAAAAAAAAGAATGAGAGGAAACCGGGAGAATGAGTGACTGAACATAAATATTGAAAAGAGAATGAGTGGAAGGAGGAGTGAAGGGAACAAATAAACAACTGTGGAGGTCAGCTGATTTCAGAGAGCATCACACTCTTGTTTTGTTCTTCGAATCACGACTGAATCACAAGACTTGAAAAGAGAGAAGTTCTAGATGTTCTTGGGGTCAAAGTATCGAATTTAGAGAAGAAAAGTTGACACTTTTTTCTCAGAAAGTTCATTTGAACTCTCTCTCTTATCTATTTGAAATCAATTCTTTTGATTAAAGAACATTCAGAGTCTTCAAAGTCTATCACGAGTCACTTCGAATTCATTGATTGGTGTAACCAGTTATCGAATTCAAACAACCTTTCGAAATGAAAGTGAATCTGATAAAATACGTGCAAATTGATTGAAAAAGAGACACAGAACACCCGTTTCCAAATGGAAAAAAGGCCAAGGACGAGGAAAAAAGAAGAAGATTTGAAGGAAAAAAGAGTAGCTGAATTGAATTTATTATAGAGTAAAATGATAGTTTTTCATTGATAACACTCGTTGGAAACTGTGTTTAACAACTCGGTTTTCGGACAAATAGTTTTTAGATTTCGAAAGAGAGAGAGAGAAAATGAGTGGATGGACGTAGGAAAAACCAATACACACACAATGGGTCAATGGAGAACTGTTCAGAAAGAGAACGAGATAGAGAGAGAGAGAGAGAGAGAGAGAGAGAGAGAGAGAATATAATGAATGCGTGACAGAAGAAGACAAAAGACAAATGATTCCAGAAAAAAGACATAAACATTTCATATTTTGAGAAGATCGTAGATTGGAATTGCTCATTGTTTACTTCCAAAAATCACGTTTTCTCATCTTAGAACTCTAGTGAATTGGGCGTTTGAAACGTTGAAATCAGATGATTTCACAATGAAAAATGTGAAAATTCGGTTACGAAATATGGAGGCCTTAAAAATCTCCGTTCAGGTTACAAATAATTCCTTTTTGTTTCATTTTTAATGGACATACTTTTAGTTTTTATTCAAAATGATGACCCATAATGATGATGATGTAGAACTAATGAGGAAGTTCATTCGTTCTTTTGACCTAGATCTTATAAAGTGAAAATAGAAAGAGAAGGGGAGCAGTTGTCCAGAAAATACATGCAATCATCTCCTCCGCCATTGCCTTTTTTCTCCTTCACCAGTCATATTTTTGTGAGGGAAAGCGACGGACGGACACGGAGACGGACAACCAGACACACAGAGTCAGTACCAAGCGGCACCGGCCGTTGTCCGTCTCATTCGGTGCACTGGAAGAGACGAAAAGAAAGAGGAAGAGGAGAAAGAGAAAGAGTGTATAGGAATAAGATACGCAGACATTCACTTCGACCGAACATTTGCAACTCGTCGATGGAGAATGGGAGCAGAAAAAACGAGAAACGGCCGATGATGTGGAGACTAGAAGAAAAATTGAAATATTGTGTGAAAAATAGAGATTTTGGATTCCCATTGAACCTAACATTTATATATCGAAACTCTGCCATTCCAACTCAATATGTTCTATAAAATCGTCAATATTTGTTGATTTGAGAATAGGTTAGAGATAGAGATGGGAACGGGTACACAACAAAACAAATATCACTTTTTTCAAATATTTATGCGAACAGTTTTTGAGTTGAATAGGTTAAGATCCAACACGTTTCGGTGTCATTTTCAGAGGTTTCGGTGATTGAATATATGGAATACGGACTTCTGGAGGAGCATCGGATGGAAGAGTTGCTGCAACTGATGGTGTTGGATTCGATGTTTTAATGATACATGGAGGATTTTTGCACATCTTTTTGTAGAAATCCTTGTTTGTCTTCATAATCTCTAGTACATCCGGAGGCAGAAGCTGCAAAGAAAAGAACAAACATGTTTATAAAACATAAAAGAGAAAGTGATAAAGAGAAGAAATGAAACTGACCACATCAAATTGTTTATTCGCTTTCCCTTGAGCCGGTTTTGGAAGAGGAAGCATCAAAGAGCTTCCTGTTTTCTTAGCTCCAGATGGAATTGGAGTGGTTTGAACTCCTTCTGGAGGCGGTGGAGCAGGTCCTAATGGATCCGTTGTTGTAGATCTTTCAAGAGTCAAACGAACTGTTTTTGTGTTGTTCACACTTGCATATAACAGCTGAATTCAGATTTTTAGAGAGGGAATAGCTGCTGATTTTATAAACTTTTCTGGCAGAATCACGATCCAAAACATAAATATCATTGACTTTGACGAGAACATCTCCATCTTTTACATAATGACAGGCATTTGAAGCTGATTGAACCATTGCAATTGTCACTGTTTTTGGATCACACGCCATCTGAAATCTCTCGATTAACCGATCAATTCGAATGGAGAAACCAACTCTATGAATGATAATTCCAGTTGCCGCTCCGCCACGATAAGTCAATGTCAATTCAGTCATTTGAGTATTCGGACGACGTGGTGGCAATATCTTTTCACTTACAAGACAATGATCATCTCTCATGAATTCAATTGTCACTTTTCCTGGTAATTTTGCACTGATTGCTTTGATGAAATCAGCTGTCGTTTTGATATTCTGAAATTCGAAATTTCGACAAGAATGCTGAACGAAACCGACTCCTTCTCCGTTAACATTCAAAATTTCGTCTCCAGCGAACAGAATACCCATCAGTTGACTGCTTACGTCCACATAAGTGATCTGAGAGCATTGAAAGTTCTTGAGTCTCTCTTCCCAATAATTACCTTTCCATTGACCACATCACATGCCACAACCACGTTTTTCCGATCGAATTGTACTTCTTCCTTTCCCTTTACATGGAAAATCGCGTTAGGAGAGGCTGCCATCTGCAATGTCTCTGTCTCGTTACTTTCGCCTCTTTCTCTCGTTCTCGTCGTATTCTCTACTCACTACATTCCGTGGAAAAAATGGCCTCCTTAGCTCAGTTGGTAGAGCGTGAGACTTTTAATCTTAAGGTCAGGGGTTCGAGTCCCCTAGGTGGCTTGATTTTTTGTTTTTCAGATAACTCACATTTTCCCGAAGGGTGGCGTGATAACGATGTAGAGGGTTAATAGAAATAATAATTATTTATTTGCGTACTTTAGTTTTTTAATTATCAGTTTCTGGGAGGTCACGGAAGTCAATTTATTAAATTATTAGGAATTATTAAATTTTTTTTTGGGGACGTTATTTAATGGAATGGAATGATCCAATCGGCATTATCATCAGCTTTCGTTGCCTTCTTTTCACTTCCTCTCACGAATTTCGAAAGTCTTGATCTGACTGTATTCAAATCTTTGTTATATGTTGGAGCACTGAAATTATAGAATCAGAATGAGAAAGAGTTCATTTGAATGGGATTACCTATAAGCTTTTGATTCACTTCTGGATTCAGTTTCTTCCGCTTCCATTGATTTTTCAGATGGTTTCATTGTTGTCGTTGTAATTCCAAGAAGACGTTGGAAACTTGGTGGCATTGTCAATCCAGGCATTGTTGGCATTCCAGGAATCGGAGTGAATGTTGGGAATGTATGTGGAGCCAATGTTGGAAGAGTTGGAAGAGTTGGAAGAGTTGGAAGATCTTGTGGAGAGAGAACTGGAACTGGAACAGGAATGAATTGTGGAAGTGGAAGAGGTTGAAGTGGTGGAAGAAGTGGAAGAGTCATTGGAGCTCTTTGAACTTGTTTCACTGGTCGATATGCTTTTCGAGTTGGAAGTGGGACGACTTCTGGAGCACGACGAACTCCAGTGGATGACGGACGAAGTGATTTTGCAAGAGGGGCAAATGAAGAAATTGACGGAAGAGGTGCTCTTGAATGAAATGAATTCAAATTTATTTGGAAAATGAATTCTCACCTCCTAATATCTCCTTTTGACTTCAATCCACTTGCCCTTGGAACAATTTCATAACTTGTGACAGTTCCTGAATTAATTTTTATTTTCTAGAAACAGAATAAAAATGAATGTAGAGATCATTGAAACTACGAGAATTGGGTCAAAATAAACTAACCGATTACACAAACGGCTAACAAGAGAAACTTCATTTGTTTCTTCGTCAATGATTTCTTTTTCAAACTGAACAAGAGGAAAACCGAGGAATCGGATAAGCCGAAGGCGTCGTTTCTTATCACTTGTTTCTTGTTTTAATTCTCGTTTTGCCCTTATCAATTAGCCATCGTTTTGCGGAATTCTCGATGAAAAAGCGAGACAATAGACGGATATTCATAGGGATTTCTTTATCAAAAAGATGAAAGTTCAAATGAATTAAAAGACGAATACAGTTACAATGGCATCCAATTTTCAATTGTTTACCTCTTGAACCTTTCATGACATTCATATGCAAATATGAGAACTCTGAAGGAGGGGTGGAGAGAGATGGAGAATACGAGTGAACTACCAATGAAAGTCTCATTCTTATTTGTGAATCACAATGCGAATGTGGCTCATATTTCTCTGTTTTATAGTGTTCTGGTGAGTTTTGACTGATTTGGGAGTCTTTTTTAATTGAAAAGAGTTTTCAGTTGTAATGCGAGAAGAGATGCCAATCAGAAACTGAAAGCTTGCTGTGCCCGACAAAAGACCGCCGACAAAATATGTAAAAAGAGATTTTGTGATTTCGAAGCGATACATCAGGGAAATGTTCGTTTCTTTCTTCTTTTTGTCTCTCAAAAGTTCGTTTTTCCAGATGTTACATTACTTGAATACTTGTGGACCGAAGAATCAAACAGTTCAATTAATGTGGGATTGTGCTTCTTCGAGAGCAGATCATACTGAATGTTGCAAGAAAAAGTGAGTTCAAAGTCTAGAATTTCGAGACGAAATAATTCATAATTTCAGTAATGTTCTTCCTGCTTGTCTTCCATATTGTGCAGCTCAAGGAACAGTTCCAAATGAACAAGTGACTCATGTTTTCTGTATGCAAAACTTCAATAATATCAGAGATTGTTTCCGTTCACATCTCGACAAAAGACCCAATATTTTCGGAGATAACTGAACCGAATCTATTTTTTTTCCTAAACAAATGTGAAATGAAGTTTTTTATCATTCCAAAATGATTTAATTAATCACTCAAACTATACAATAATTTTTGTTCTCAGAAGTCTTCAAATGACGATTTCTTCCGCATTTTCAACTTTTTCTTCCTTTTTCGATTCAGTTAATCTTTTGAAAATATTGATATTTGACGTGTTCAGAAACTCTTCAAAACCATCAATTATCTGCAAACTTTCGGAAAGTTTTTTTGAAAATGCATCGATTGGTTTCGAAAAACTCTTTTCAAAACCTCATTCTGTTTTATTTTTGTCTGCTGATTGACGGAAAATAATTGAATAAGAAATAAAAAAGAGCACGCAATTCCTGAATTCTCTTGCCTTTTCTCACTACTACATACCTTTTATTCATATAATTCTATCGCTTGTTTCGTTTATTTCTTTTATCAATTCAATACAAAAATGTATACGAATCAAACGGACGAAGAGTTAGATGCAATGAGATGTACATCCGAAGGAATATTCAATGCTCAGAACTCAAATTACTTGAAATTCAACTGTGTTCTTGTTTATTCACTCGTTTTTATCACATTCGGTTTCAGTTATAAAGCGGCCAAAATTCTAAAAGATCACAATGTTTATTCTCAAGGATCACATATTCTTTTGACTTCAATTCTTCTGAATGCAGTTGTAAATCAAGCTGTTTTCTTGGAAATAAAGGAAAGTTACGGTAAGAAGAAAAAGAGATTAAAACAGAATTTTAGATTCGTCAATTGATTCATGTTATTATTCATTCGGAAGAACCATGTGAAATTGAATTTCACAGTCCTCAATGTAAATATGATCAAAGTATTTATGCATTTACGAATGTCGTTTCGACGTCACTTGGTTCTGCTCTCACTTGCGATAGGTTTGAAATTGAGAAATATCTTCGAAGAGCTCTCATTTTGAAGATTCATCGCTTTCTTTGTCTCCTCTTTCTATCATAATAATTCAAAAACTTCTGCTTGGTTCCTTCTTTTTCTCTCTGTGAGGCCTCAAAAACAATTGAATTACTCTATAATTTCATTTAATAGATCACAATTTCTCTGATTGTTCACATCTATACATACGGTGGAATATCTCGTGCTGGATATGTTCCTTCGTGTCAATATCCTCCACAATTGTCTCTTGATACTTTCGAAGCAGTGAACAATGCGACATTTTGGTTTATTATGGGAAATTGTTTCCTCACAATAATCATTCTTCTTCTCAATATTCAGAGAAATTCAAAGTAAAATTGAAGACGGATTCCCAGTGAAATCAAGTATTTTTAGAATAAAAATGTCCGTCTATGACACGAAAGTTCGATATAATTCATTCGAAAACTTATTAACGACAAAAGCAATTTACATTATTACTTCCACTCAATTCGCTTTTCTGAGTTTTTCAACGGCCGCAGGTATGTGGAATTCAATCATTTTTAATCTCATCGGACACCCACTGAATCTCTTTTTTAGTCACAATCATAAGTTCAATGGAAGCTGGAATTTCAGAAGAAACGTTTCATCTCATGGCCCAATCTCTTACAGTAAGACAAAATAATGATGAATTTCTCCATCACAAGATCTTAATTATATAGAGAAAATGAAAGAAAATTCTAAAATTACTAGTTATATCTCAAGAAAAACTGATTTTGGACTTTCAAAATATCATTCTTCGAGTTCTCAAAAACTTGAAAATGTCATTTTAAGTTTTTCGGTCTGGTCTTTTTCGCTCTGAAAATAACATGTAATTATGATTTTCTTTGAATTCGAAATGTGATTTTATCAAGAAATTAATGATACGTTTTCTGAATTTCAGCTCCAAAAATCACTTGTTTTCAGGGTCTCGTTTATGCAAATGTGTCAATTCCAGTTGTGATTATATTCAAAACAAAACAATGCATAAATCAAAGACGAAAATCAATCGATAAAATGTTAAATCATTCAAATGAAACTGAATATTATATGACTTCTCTGAAGGCATCATGGGAAAAAAAATAATTATTCAATGTCACTGATTTCCTCTTTTTTCTTTTTCCAATAGATATCCAACGAAGCAAAATGATCATCAAATGTTTCTTTTTGTTTTCGTAATTTCATTATCATTTCATGTCGATCTTTCATTATTTTCTTCGTTTGATACCATATTATTATCGGAACCAAAAAGTTCGAATACGTTACTCCCTGAAAAAAGAGAAAAGTTATGCTCTGAGAAAAAATAAATTGTTTCCGAACCGTCATGAATCCATTTACCAAATGAAACCACGTCTGAGGAATTGTATCCCGGAACATATTGAAGATACTTGCTGAAAAAAAGATAAACTGATTTTATATAATAAAGAGGAAGTGAGAACTCACGTGTGGTGGAAGTGGAAACGAGACATATAATTTGAGAAAGAATAATAATACAAATTGCTTTCGTCGCCAAAAAGTTCTCGTATGATTGATAACGAGTTTCCGTGTGGTAGACGTTATGAATCATTCTGAACTTTATAATTTAATTCAGAATGACCGAGGAAAAGTGCTCACAGTTTTTCTCTTTTTCTGTTGATCTTGTAGAGAAAAGAAGCAGCAATGAAGACAAAAAACAGGAATCCAAGACGAATATAACTAACGACATAGAACTTCGAAGATGCATTTGCAGGTGGATAATTGCACATTGGAACATATCCAGTGTAGATGGAATCAGAGAAAACCCAGTAAAGAATGACGAATGGAAGTATTATTTGAATGATTATGTAGATGATTGATGCTGTTTTCTGATAGGAATGATAGAATGAACGTGGATTTGCAGATAGAAGTCTATCGATGAATAAAGAGAAACAACAGAAACTTGTGAAGAGATTTGTGTGATAATACAAAATAACATAATAGAAACATTCGGATGATTGGAATAGAATTGAACATGGTTCATTTCTGTATCGAATCGAATGAACGAGAGCTTCCATCTGATAAACATCCATTTTTAGAAAGAAATCTCTTCAAAACTTACTCGAATTATGACAGTTGTACTCTGATGGATGACTCCATTTATCATTGCAGTGAATAAAAGAATTCTGGTGCACTCGGGGAAAACATTGTAATGAGTAAGCTTATTCCAGGCGACAGAAGACATGAAGAAACTGATTCCAATGAGAATAAATAAAAAGAAATGATTGAATATCATAAGAGGAGATGTGAATACATTATGAACTTCTTTCGAAGCACACGACGGTATGTATAACTTCTCGAAACTTGATAGATTCGACATTTTCCAATTCTGAAAAACTGGAAAATTATCCGATGTGAATGGGAAAAAAATGAAGGAAAGATAGAGCAGAAAGTGGTTATTTCGTCGAAAGGCGTCGAAAGATAACCAAAAGGACTCCATCGGGAATGCTCATTAGCTCTTTCGACGTCAACAACTAGACAGAAGAAAAAATATTGAATTGAAGATGATAAAAAATCACGAGAAATGCTGATTATGTCTCATTCGATGGTTTGAACTCATTCGAATATTATCTATATTTAGATCTCAGACAATGAAGAATCATTTGATGAAATCATATTTGAATCCGATCTGAGAAGTCATCAATCCAAAATTAACTCTCAGATCAAGAAAAAAATAACTCATTTTCGATCTGTGATTCATCAAAATAATCATCTTGAGTGTTCCTCCTTTTAAAATAGGCTCCTTTCACTGGCGGAAAAAACCGAAATGAGTATTCTGTATTCATTCTTCGTTTTGATGGATCTGATATCACGGAAGTTTTTGGAAAAAAGTGTTTATTTTGAAATGAGAGTGAATATTATCAAAAGTAGAGTGAAGTATAATCAGAAAAGAAGGATCCAAAAGGGAAATCAACAAACATGATAATTCCAAAATTCTATTTCTTCTGTCTCCGTTTTATTCAATTAATCAATGCTTTTCCTCCGTTGCCAAAGTAAATCCAAAGATGCAAAATGCTCCAAAAACTTGACCTCCCCTGTCAAAACTTTTCCAATTTTATCATGCCGAAGTCTGATTATTCGATTCGTTTGATACCAAATAATGATTGGAAGAAAGAAATTCGAATAGGTCAATCCCTGAAATTATTGTTTTTTGTGAGTTGAGAATATTTTGAACTTACAGTCATAAAACCAGTTAGTGCAGGAACCAGTTCAGATGGAAAAACATCAGTCCGCGTAAGAATTTTCTCAGCTGAAAGAATTCATAATTTAGAAATTTTAATTTTTATAATCTCACTTCCGGTTGCGGTTATCACAAGACACGCTGCTTGAATTGCAACAATTCCACAAATAATTTGAGTTGAGAGTAGATTTTCATACGTTTTATATCGAGATTCCATGTCGTAAATCTTGTAAATCATTCTGAAAATGAACAGGAATATAATATTACGAATAAGATTTAACCGTTTCTCTTGTTTTCTGATATAAAAATAAAGTAAAAGAGATAAAATAAAGAACGTTCCAAGGATATAAAGTCGGAATGAATTCAAAATAAAAAATCTTAAACCAGACAATCCAGGTGGATAATTGCACATTGCAACGTATCCAGTATAAATGGCTCCATAATAAACCCAATAAAGAATGAAGAACGGAGTCAGTGTTTGGAATATCAGAAAGAAGGAAATAATCTGTTTGTAGTGTCTGTTATAACTGGATTTAAATGAGAAAAGACGATCAAAAAAAAGAGAAATACAACACAATGAAGTGAAGAGATTCGTATAGTAATAGATGTTATTCTCTATTATACATTCAGTTGATTGAAATTGAATCAGACATGGATCCGAACTATAACTCAGTGCACGGAAGATTGTTTTGATCTGAAAGTGAGAACAATAACTTGAAGAAAATGAAAATCGTATCATGCCGCCGACAGACAGAATTCCATAGAGATCGAGTTTTCAAGAATAATGATGAGATAGGTATCAAAGAGAAAACCATAGTTGCTCACCCTTATTTCTGCCACTGTTAACTGATGAATGACACCATTTACTATCGCAGAAAGCAGAAGAATTCGTGTTCCATTCGAAAATATATTCTGTTTCCATAGTTTTCGAAGAGCGAAAACTGTAGCGAAGAGACTGACAAAAATGACAAGAATGATAAAACAATGATTAGTCATCATGAGAGAAGAAGTCAATGAAATCAGTAATTCTTCAGATGCACACTTTTCAGATGAATCAGCCATTGGATTCTGAAAAGGAAAAGAATGAATAAAACAAGAAGGAATTGATAATGGAAACAAGGAAATAGGAAGTAGAAGTATAATATATAGTGAGCAATAACAGAGTAAACGGAAGCCGTCGTCGGGTCTTCGTTCTCATTACAATTTGTCTGTTCATATGTCTCATGAGACATAGCAAAGCGGAAAACTGTTTGAGTTCAAAATTGATCCTTCTGATTTTTTATCGTCACCAAATTCAAAGCGAGTTATGCATTTATATTATAGAAAATCTAATAAAATTCAGACTAGCACAGCTGATAATCGAATGAGTATTATGCCAAAATGTCGTTCCAAACTAAAAAATAGTTTCTAATTCGTTAGTTGAGCCTACAGAGTGACATGAAAAATCTTACTCTCATTGTGTCACGAAACTAATATTTCTATTGATTAAATAATTTCTTCCAGAATGAGAAATAATAACAGTATCTTTCGCGTTTGCTTTTTAACGAATAAAAACATCAATTCTAACTTTTTTTGTTGAAAAAAAAGCTGTTTGGACAGACCAATCTCTCAGAAAAATCTCGAAATGATGATGATATTTGGAGCCAAAATTCTTGTTTTCGTGAAATTTCCACCGTTTTAAATATGGGTTTCCGAATTGGAATGATGTGTATTTTGTTTGTTTTTCTGATCGAATGAAACTATTGTTTGAGACTTTTATCATCTGTTTTCTACAAACCCTCAACGTGTCAAAAGACGTTTCTCTCTTCTATCGTCTTCTCATTTTCTTCTTCCAGTCATTATTAAACAGAAGACCTTTTTAGTCGTTCCACTTCAACACCATTTTCCTCGGATTTTCCTTCCGAAGGTCATTTTGCTCGTCATCTTTCATAGAGAAGTACACTTTCTTTTTTCCCTGTTTCTTCCTTCTTTTTCTTCGTCTTGGTTGTTGAACAAGGACAGGTTGTACCAGTACATTCGGACGGATAAAATGGATTACGTCTACCGTAATCCGCTTGCCAACGAGTCGCCGTTTGTTTGAATACTTTTCCTTCGTCTTTCAATAGAATAATAAAGTGTCGAACGGAAGACGGAAAAGGGAAAAGTTAAACGAAAAAAAAAGAAAAAACAGTTTCCCAACCAAACAAAAAGTTTTGTATACAGTTTCATTTGGGTCATACCGGATTGGATATTGTCATTTTAAAGAGTAAACAGAAAGAAACAGATCGGAAAATGCATGAAAAGTACAAATATGCCTTCTGATGACATCCAAAAAGTCGGAAGAAATCGGTCGTCTATCCAGAAAGTTCAAAAGGTAAACGAATTCCGGAGAATATTTCAAAACAGAAGAATATAGAATATTTTGTGATGAAGAACAAGAGAGCAATGCATTACATGGGAATCTAGAATCCGAAGTCTTACTGTAATCTATAGACTATATCATATGATTTGTGCTCTTTTTCTCTCTCTCTCTCTTCGTTCTTTTCACTCTCAATAACCTTCGATATTCACCCTTCATCTCACTTTCAGTTGCACCGATTGGCATCCGATTTCTTTTCTACTCTCCTCTCGATTACAAAACCGTGTATCTCGTAACCGGTTCAGATGAGCGAAGTTGGCATATATGCATACAGAGACAGGGAGTAGCATCGTTCACTGTACCGCCCATTTCCGACTATAAAATGAGGATTTGCTGCCAAAGCTATTATAAACTCATCAATTCACTTGCTTTTCCAATGACTTCTTCTACTATTTCGATTGCTCTTCTTCTTTCGTCTTTTTCGTTTTCAGCTCATGCGGTACGTTTTGGTCTTTTTTGTTTTATGAGTATTACCTTTTTCAACCTTTTTCACATATTTACCTATGATCTTCTTGAAATGGGTTCATCTTTTGATTAAATGAACCTCTAGAGCAAAAAATGTTTTTCATCCTAGTCCTTTCAAATATAGATAACACGGTTAAAATCATTATATTTTACAATTTTAAAGTGTGTTGCATCTGGAACATGTGGTCTTGGACCTTGTTTTAATCCTCTTCCTGCTCTTCCATCTCCTTGTGCATCTTCTGGTTGTGGTCCTGGATTCTCTTGTGGTTCGTATGGTTGTTATCGTACAAAAGCACGTGTACATGCTGCTGGAACTCATCAAGGGCCAATTCTATTCGGAGCCGATCGTTTCTCTCAGTTCCGTCGTCAACAGCCAACACCTCAACAGGCAACGGTGAGTAGTATGTATTCGGTTGGCTGTCTGCTGACTGGCCAGTCGTGGCTATCAAACCGTATAATCCGATGATGCACGGACACGGCTAATAGAGATTCCCTCTTTTTTTCTTTGTTTCCTTTAAACCGGTTTGAAATTTGAAGGATCCGAATGCATTATTTATGCAGTGTTGTGAGCAAAGAGGTCTTCCAGATGCCTGTCTTCAGAAGTGTACTTTCAATACTTATTCCAAAGAATCCGTGAGTTTTTAACAATTTTCTTTTCATCATTACCCACGTGGATACTTTTTCTTGACTTTTCTATTTCAGTTAACTAGAATGTATTTCCGTCAAGATGCTTGCCCGTTGGCTGCTTCAGCTGAAATTCAATTCTGTGCTGCTCAAGGAAGAGATCATCGTTCATGCTGTATCAGAAATGGAGTTACAACGACTCTTGCCGGTGACAAATGCCTCACATTCTGTGATCAACGACCTGGAAATGTCACTCTACTCGACTATTCATACGTGTCCTGCTATGATCGTTTCGAGAATATGAAATCGTGCTTCTGGCATGATGCTGCTGAACGATCAAAGAAGTATTAGAGAAATTTTATGAATTGTGGTTGGAATATCTCAAAACTGTCTGTATAATACATATTTATCGACGTGATGACAACGTCTCTTTCCCGTAAAACAATCATATTTTTCAATTAATTGACCGAATAAACTAGTGAAATAAATTACTATTATCTACAAGGAGAAAGAACAATTGGGAATGCTTCAGGACAACTAACTGACAAAGATCTGTGCTATATCATCGTGTTCGTAAACTCTTTTAGTAAACGTGTCAGTGATCCGAATACCCGAAATACTTTGAATGCCAACAGCAACAGGGAAGATGTTGAGAGAGAAATCGACATATTGAGATGGAGGGAGCTGGCCAAGAGATACTCCAGATGGAGAACAAAAAACTAAATGACGATTAGTGGGTTGTTCTAAGCGAAGTTGAAGATCTAGAGCTCTTTCCCTGAAAAGCGCAATACTTTTTAGACTCGATAATAAAAAAACTTACGAGCAATTATACAATCTACATGAAACTTTGAACGGTTTCTGAACATCAACACAAGCAGGTGTCTTCTCAACGGATAACCGAACGTCACCATAACCAGGAGCCTTAAAACTATCAATTTAAATCTGGAATCGGAATAAACTAACAATTCTTTGTAAAGCACTTGTTTGTAATCTTCCTTTCTCTCCCATACTTGTCCTCCATGACATATCCAATTTTCCGATACTTGTCAAATCTTTGTACCCAAGAGTGTTATTAACATCAATTGGTGATAGGCAGAAAAGAAACTGACGAATATCTTTTGGCTTCAACAACTTTCCAATCTCCGCAAATTCATCTCTTCAAATATTAATTAAGTCTTCTGAATATAATAATCATTTGACTTACTCGTACGAGATAGTCGTCACTTTATAGTGTTGGCTCGGATCCAATTCAACTCTATCTAGGAACATATTGGCATTTGAAGTGTTTTCAATTTGAGCTTCGAGGTAAACGTCTTGGTTCTGAAAATTGATTTTTCTTTCAGCCGAAAGAACGATTTCTCACCGCATTATCCTGAAATAAAACGACATAAATAAACACAGAGCACTCGGGCAGACGATTTCATGCAAAATCACAAATACTTGAACAACTGGATTGGTTTCACAAACCTCTGCGCTATAAAACTTCGTTTTGACATCAATTGGCTTTGAGACTGGAAATTTGAAAAATTTCCGGAAGTACATGTTCTCGCCGGATAAAGTTTTGTAATTGACTGAGCAGATAAGACTGGAAAACAAACAAAGTTGAGGAGTAGGGAGTCATGGCAACGGAAAAGATTAAGAAGGGAGACAAGAATGGCTTCTACTTGCCGATCGATTTGAAATTATTGTTTTTCAGAACTCACATATGTTGTCCTATTTCTTTCACTTCGTGGCTGATAACTTGTCCATCGCATTTTGAAGCTTCGATGGTTGAGTCTTGAACAGAGCATGGTAGAACGACTCGTTGTGTTGATGTTTGCAACTCACACTAAATATGAACACTTTTAACCGGAGTGTGAGAAAATTGAAGTCAGAAATCTGGGTTCATGAGAATCAAAAGAAGATGGACAAGATGAAAAAAAGAAATCTCATTTAACTTCTTGGTTGCTTTTTTGATAAGAAATAAGGGACAGAGTAGTTTCTCAGGAATTACTGAAATCACGCTTTAACAGAACACACCAGGGAGAAGTATTTGATGTCAAACTTGAATGGATTTTTGCAATTTACCTTGAGGCTGACGTTCACAACATTTGACTCGCTTTGATTCACAACATTGACATAAAATGTGAAAGTTTCTCCGAGGTGAATATTTCTGAATTACAAGAATTGTATTAAAAACACAGAAAAACAGAAACTAACTCGAACATTTGTGGAGCGATGAGATACTCTCCAATCGGGAGATCATGACGTGATTCTTTAGATATTTCGGAAACTTTTCCAGCTAAAAGCTCGCCAAAACCAGTCGGGTCAACTGGATCATGTGAAAAACCATCAACCGGAGCGAACTTCGGTCGAGCTAGCCGCATTACTGAAATTTTCGCGTAAATCTATCAACTTTAAATAGTAAATTACCCCGCAATGCAAGTAGCTGCTGAGAAGACGAATTCGGCGTACTATCCGACATAGCCTGGGACTTTCGGTTTCTTTTTCTGGCTGATTCATCAACCATCGATAAAATTCGGAAATTCTAACCATTCGTATTATTTCAAGCTATGTTATCCGTGCAAAGTTTATTGAGTTCAACAAAGTGGAAGTCAGATGAAAACTACCCAAATTCAGCAGAAACGAACACCGAATAACACATTTTACTAGTAGCTCGAAAAAACCCCCCGAAAAATAATCATCGGAACGTGGAAAGCTTGCTTTACATAGCTAAAATTTATTAGCCATTGAGGATCGGGAATAAATTTGTATACAAAACAAGTATAACAACGAACACTAATGGGGGCGGAAGAATGGTGACAGAGCAAGTAATTTTTTAAAAAGAGATTCATTGAAATCGATCAACAGTAACAAGAAAAATGGGATACACTAATGCGGAGGTTATCCGTACTGTTCATCTCACAAGACTCGCGAATTGATCGATGATAGGATAGTGTTTTATTGCTCATCGGCTTTCGTCTCGTTCTTTGAGGCGGCGTCGAAGTCTCCAACGAGTTCTGAAAACAGTTCAATTATTTTTATCACTTCTCTAATAAATACCTGGCACATCTTCATCTTCTCCCTTTCCGTCAGGTCCGAGCTTGGTAACATTGTTGGCAAGTTTTTTGAGGTGGGTAAGGGACTCTGGGCCGAGTTGGTTGAGGATTCCTGGGAGCATCTCGGTAATTTCTGAACAAAAATTTATTATAATTATGAAACCAGGATTATCACTTACGCTTGATATCAGCAGATCCAGTTACAGAGAATGTGTTAGCTGGAACCGATGTTTGGACTTTTGGATTGTTGAAGTGAATAACTGTTCCATCGTCCTTGATCATGTTGACCTGATCATCACGAAAATATCACATTTCAATTAGTTGAAAAACTATTACCTCCTCGATTCCTGGAATGTTGGTAACTGAGAGTTTCTTCAAGTTGCTTTGAAGTTTCTTGTCGTCAGCAGCAGCAGTCTTGTGAATAACCTTCTTCTTTCTGCGTGGAGTTCCCTGAACACAGAAATAAATGTAACAATGTAATAATAGACCAAAACTACCTTTCCTCCAATTCTGACATGCTCTTGTTGAGCTTGAAGCTTCTTGATTCTCTCCGCAATAGCTTTGCTGTCCATTTTTGGAAGGATATTACCTGAAAATCTTGAAATAAAAACGTGAAAAATGATGAACCATGAGAAATTCAAAATTGGAGAAATCTCAATTCTAAAAAAAGCCCAATGAATCGAAACGGAAGAAATGGGAAAGTAAGTTTTATGATCCGATTGTCTTGCCCGTTTTATTCCCAATTTTCGGATTTTGTCGATAACTGAGATTAATGGAAAGAACCTAGCCTACAGGGTCAATTGTTGAGTTTCAGATCTTCAAAAATAAGAAGAAAATCGTAAAAAACAAGCGGAATCCAGTCAAAAAATCAAAGAAACGGTTGAAAATTTTTCACGAGACCCGAACATTCCGTGCGTATGTGCCCCTCTCTTCAAAATGCGCTGTTATAGGGGTAGGGGCACACACGCAGAAACTGGCCTGCTGCCAGCCATTTCTTTTCTTCCGTCCTGCGTCTCTCCGGTTCACAGCATTTCTTGGCGGTTTCCCCTATCTTTTTTCTCTCATTTTCTTCTCGCCAATGATAGAGTTAGACTATTTCGCAACTCTCTTGCCGCCTCTCCTCTTATTGAATGAATCACATGGGTTCTCAGCTTTATTTAAGTTGTGAAATTCCGGTTTTCTACGCTACCTTCTCGCTTCCTAATTGATTTTTGACCATATATCGAAAACAGATGGTTAGAAATGTGTGTATGCTTCTTCAAATCTCATAAATATTGAGAGAACCATTTTTTCACGATTGTTAGCATCTCTGTAACTTCGGTATCTGCAAGCTGTTACTGTTAGATAAAATACGAACTGGATTCATTATTAATAGTTTTCAATACAAACTGAATTCATTATTAAAATATAGTTCTTGACTTTCTCCTAGTGTCCTAATCATACGACCTTTGCTTTCCTTTTCCGATTACAATATCAATTCGCTATGACGTGTGACTTTCCCATGTTTGGTTGAAAGGATGACTCACTTCTCACTTTGGTTTTCACTCGCATCTCTTTTACGTCTTTTTGCTTCATTGCTGATTTTTCTGTGAATTTCAGAAAATGAGTGTGTTCGGTAAGTTGTTCGGAGGAAGGAAACAAGAGGCTCCAGCTACCCCACAAGATGCCATTCAAAAATTGCGGGAAACTGAAGAAATGCTCGAGAAGAAACAAGATTTCTTGGAGAAAAAAGTTATTGACGTAAGTTTGAATATTGATCGTTGCATTATTTATTATTGATTGTTATATTATTCGTTACATTTTAGGAAAAAGCAAATGCAGTGAAATATGGAACAAAAAATAAACGCATGGCTCTTCAATGCTTGAATAGAAAGCGAAACTTTGAAAAGCAATTGGCTCACATCGACGGCGTTCTTGCGACGATTGGGTTCCAGGTTGGTTATATGCATATCATTCAATCGAAAATGTGATTTAGCGGGAAGCTCTCGAAAATGCTTCCACCAATAAAGAGGTTCTCGATGTTATGAGTCATGCTAGCAAAGCATTGAAAGGAGCTCATAATAACATGGACGTTGATCAAGTTCACGACTTGATGGAAGATATTGCTGAGCAACAAGAAGTGGCTAACGAAATTGCTGAAGCGATTTCGAACCCTGTTGGTTTCAATTCTGCTGTGGATGATGATGATCTGATGCGTGAATTGGAAGAACTCGAACAGGTAAATTTTTTGTCTAACGTTTTAAAATATAAAGAATTTGAAGGAGGAACTCGACAAAGAATTATTGGATGCTCGAGCTCCACCAGTGGTGCTCCCGGACACTCCGAATGTCGCATTGCCAGCAGTTCCAGCCGCAAAACCACGAGCTGCCGTTGCCGCTGATAAAGATCTCGAAGACCTCGAAAGCTGGGCTAATGCATAGTAAATTCTTTCAAAATACACTTACGTTGCATTCCTTTTTTCCCGCCCACCTAACTTTATTTTAATCTCTTTGCCGCACTTTACTTTTCCCTCTCTCCGACATTTAAGGGAGCGTATATGGTTCATCAAATCTTTAGCCATTTCATTTGTAACAGTTTCTCCAAAGCTTCGATTACAATTTGTAAAATATTTATCGCAGGCTCGGAATGTTATAAAATTCTTTTTGCATCCGAAAATTCCCTCCGAAATGTGTGTATGTATTATAGTTCTTTTTTCGTATAAAAACCATTCATTAAAATATTAGTTTTTTTTCAAAGTTACCAACATGAAATTTCATCATTAAAACTGTCTTGAGAGGATAAGAGATTTGAGCGAACTAGTAACCATTCATTATCCAACAGCTCTTCCAGAGATAACTTCTCGTCGTTATTTGCGTCGAACATCATCATAAGCTGAAAGTTTATAAATTTAAGAACAATGTTAAAACTTCTTACGTAGTTCACTTCCTTTAAAGAACATCGGAACTTTAGTGGATCGAGATATTCATAAATTTCGTTGAATGAGGCTTCGCCATCAGAATTACTGTCAATTTCCTCAAACTCTACTAACCTGAAACCGTATTTCGATTGGAAATACTAATGTTTACTCTCGAACCGTCGCTTCGTTTCTGCTTTTTCCATTTCTTCGAAATCAGGATCATCTTCATTTATTATATAATATGGAATACCATCTACGAACTCGTATCGAGTGATCACTCCGTCACCATCTTTGTCTAAAAAGAATATTGAATTTTCCTTGTCATGAAGTGGATAAAAGAACTCTGAAACATCAAAAAATTAAAAATCCGTCAAAAGTGGAGATATTTATCTTGTAAATGAATATAAAAATCGAAAGCTTTCCATACCGATGACATAGTTTATGCTTGTGAAAATTACCATAAACATCAATAAGATCTTCGATGTTTTCAACGATTCCTTGAGTCGAATACTCTGGATGCATAAGCATGTGCCATTCTTCTTCATCTACTTTTCCGTCTGTGTTGATATCCGAACGATTGAACGTTATTCGAAAAAATTCCAGTAGTAAATGATCTGCAACATAATATTCTGGTTTTGAACGTGTTCGATTTTCGGAACCTTCTCTATGAAATTCCAGAAGCTTTTCGCCTCGATGTAATTTTTTAAACCACCTTCTGATGAGTGGTTCCAAATTTTCCCAAGTGATCTTTAACAACTTTAGTTTTTTTGCTAAACTATCCATCTTACCAAACCATCCTCATCAGTGTCAAAGAAAGTGAGTATTGCTTCAGAATCTTTTTTGCTTTTCTTAAAACGTTGTTCTATGTTTTTTTGAATTCTGTATATCAATTCTTCTCTAATCAAAAAGCCATCTGAATCCGAGTCTACTCTGAAAATAAAAATGTGAAATCTGAATATTTGAAATCGCGTAAATGTTCATACAATTCAAAAATTTCCTTGATACACTGTGTTAATTCATTCGTGTTTGAGGTGTTGTGATTGTGAAGAGAGAGTTCGTGTAGAGAAGTTCCGTTGAATTCTGCATCTTCCTCCATTGCTTCGTTGTGGTCGTTATCGATGAGCTGCGTTCGATTCAATGGAACACTGATTGTTGAACCAATCAAAATGATGATGAAACATGATAAAAGCATAGTTGACAAAAAAGGAGAGTTTTGAATCGGAGATTATTTCTAAGAAACTGTATATGAATGTGAGAGCGAGAGTCAACTGCGTAGCGACTCAACACCCTGCATTCCATCAGTGCTCTGACAGAATATAAACTTCTCATGAGAAAGAATTTGAGATCCAATGAATTTATCTTACAGTTTTGAATACAGGGAATGACGCCTGGAATGCAATCGATTAGATGATGAGAATGAGAAAGAACTTGTTAATCAAATCACATGAAATATAATTAAAATGAGTGTTGTTTAATAAAGAAGTTATATGCGCGATAGACAGTTTTGTATTGAAATGTGAAAGTGGGTCATTGTTTGAACATTTTTGAATATGTTACACGAGAGTTAGCTTTCTGTTCGGAGCGTCGTTCTTGAACTACTTTCATCTCACGAGCCACGAACACAGCTGCGCCAGGATGACTGCGCAACAGCAGTTTGAGGTCTTCTTCAGCCTAAAATCAATTAAGTTGTGACAAGGGAAATCTAATTGCGAATGAGAATTTACGGCTCGTAAACGCACCTCGTCTAATTTCCACGCCGCAATGCGTGCCTTCGCTCGACGGAACAGTGCCTTTTCGTTCGTCTCTTCACGTTTAAGGACTTCACTAGAAGTTTCTTCTGCTTCATGTAGATCGCCAATATTGAGATAACACTGTGACATATTTGAGTATAGTGGGATGTTCTGAGAAAATGTATTTTAGAACAAAGGTTTTTTTCGATAGTCGATTACTTTTCTATCGAGTTCCACCCATTCTGGTTCACCTGGTTTTTCTCTAAGAATTAGTGTATCCAGTCGAGTCAAAGCATCCCGGTAGACATCAATTGCTTCTTTGTAATCTTTCTAAACAAGGATTCTTTTACTGAAATATATCAGAACTCACTTTGATAAACAAGTCATTTCCTTTCTGTCTAAGGGCCTCAACTGATTTTAATTTATCTTCTTCTCCTAATTGCCACGAATCATGTTCATACTCATTTGGTTTTAGAACCTGCAACAAATGAAACACAAATCGAAGCGGTCGTGGATTCTTCATAAGTTCATCCAATTCGTCATATCCAGTTCTGGAATAGCTGGAGATGTTAATCGATAGACTTTGAAGACTAACATACCCTTGAGCAACACTGGCTGCACACATGTGTGTGGTGTGCCCATGATCATGTTTTCCATCACAAGGCTTCGCAATATCTCTCAGTTTTTTCGATACAAATGGGTACTGTACCAGATCAATGCACTCGACATCAAATTGAGAAATCTCATCGACAAGCATAGTTTTGAGGCATTGTTCAAAAACTGGTAATTGAAACTTTTTACCGAATACTATTTCAAGAGGCTTTCCGTATCCTTCAGGCCATGCTTTGCGCGTATCATCTATACATTTATAGCTGTCTCTGAAATTCTTATCAAGAAGAAATGCAAAAGTGAGTAAGGATCAAGCTTACTTTTCAGATGGCAGCGGCTGTCCTTTTTCAGGTTTTTCAAGAGGGAAGAGTGTTTGATAATGAAAAATTGCCTTTGTTCCATCAGAGTACTCGGAAATCTTCCCTTTCCCTCCACTAATTGTTTTCTTCACTACTATTGCTTTGACTGACATACTGTCAAATATGATGAATACAGCTTCCAAAAGATATTGATATATCAAGATATATAACAAAGTTTCAACTTCGAGTTGATATAGTGTGAGAGAGAATATTGAAAAAGCAGAATTTTTATTACAAGTCTTTGTACTTTTATTATGTACGTTATTAAGTTCTTCATATAATTTACATTGACTAGTTAGGCTTAACGTTCAGGATTAAGGAATTCAGCACCAAAATTGAGAGTGATTGCGTGAGGAAGAGAGCCAGGAAAGAGAAAAAGAGAAGGAATTGCGAGAGTGAATAACATGCAAGGCTTGATGATGGATGGGGACAAGGAGACACGGGAGAATTTATTCATCACTATATGAGGGGATTTACTTGAGATTATCTGGCCACTCGGGAATGTAGTATCTGCAACAGAAGATTTCTTATATTACTGTAATTAGCAGTGAAATAATTTACCTTCGGATTGAACCTTCCAATAAACGATCCATCCAATTAGGGAATCCATCGAGAACGTTCTCAACGTTCACTCCGCGTTGCGATGAGCTTCTATGCAACTTCTTCTTTTCTCCCATTGATGCAAACTCATCACTTCTATATGATGCTTCATCATCACTACTTGGCTCTTCGTCGGTGTCGATGAAATTCCGTCGACTCAACTCCACGTGTTTTGGATGATATATTGAGAAATACAATTTCCATCCACACAAGGTCAGTACTGTACCAATCGTGTGCCGATGATTTATTAATTTCAACCGTCGATACATCGATTGACTGACATCTGGTTCTGGTGTCGGCTTTCCGTCAGTTGGAAGTGTGTGTTCCAGAAGTTTGCGGAACCAATCCAAATTTTTTGGAACAATCAGGAATCCAAACGAGAATGTTTTATTGCTGAAAAAAGGTTATTTTATCATTAACATTACTCTTCAATGAATCTGATTACTCACTTTCTGAGAGGATAAACGTATTGTGAGAACTTGTTGATTAATGCATCTTTATTCTCCTCATCCACAAGAAGTATCATGGATCTACACCCAGGCTTCAAGAGTCTGATCATTCCAAAGTAAGTCTCTGCTCTCAATTCATGAATTAGTGGCTTCATTATCGTTGCCCATTTTGATTTCCCAGACGACAGTTGTTTCGAATTCTCACTTTCTTTCTTCTTAGTGTTTGGATCGTCCGGATGCCATTCGCTTGCCGTCGTTGGATCACCTGTTAAATCAGCCACGTCATTGGCTTTTGGTTTTCGTTTTTTGAAATCTGCGGGCTTTTCACTGAAGTAACTGAACAGCCACCCGATTGACATAATCATAAAAAGAGTTCCAACAGCTGATAGGAACATGTATGTTTCTTCGTTCGAAACATGGAACCAAACCACTTCCCACATTCGCCAGAAAGCACGACTGCATTTTGTGAATATCGAGAGACCATACTCATCATTGATATTTCCTACGGTACAAGTCTCATCCAAACGCTTTCTTTGTTCCACTACATTCATTATAAAATCATCGGTTTCTTTGTGACCTGTCCATGCTCCTTCGAGCCATGTGAATCTGGCTTTTTTGTATTCCAATCTCCAGAATATCAACAAATCTCTTCCCTCATTTTTGAGTTCTCCTTTTCTTTTTTCTGCGAACGGTCTCATCCAGTCTTTTTGTTTGTCAACATACATATATGCAAAATTGACTTTCTTTCCTTTCCACATCGAATTAGTGTCTTTCAGATATCTACGGAATGCATCAACATGTTCTGATTCTGAACTATGTGAAGTGACTGGTAGAATGACACACAAATGGCGCGGAGAACGCGAAGATACTGGACATATTTCATCGAGCATTATTTGAGATGAAATTCTTGGTAACGTCAATACTTTGTTCTTCTCGATAAACTCGTCAATTGCTTCCATTGTCAATTTTTTCGCTTCGCTTATAGACAATCGGTCAATAGCATCTTCCTGGAATTAGTAACATTAAAATTTAAAGAATATGTTCAAATATCAAACTAACATGTTCCATATCTCCATATATCAACATATTTTCACATTGAGTACATTTAATATCTACCGATTCTCTCAAAATTCGAATTTCATCGGATGTATCCGACAGGGAAACATATGCAAATCGAGCAAATGGTGAGTACTTCATGGCGGCCAGAAGATAACGGATTCTAGGATTGGCAGCAGCTCCAAAAATGACTACAGAGATTTTGTTAGTGGTTTTCCATTGCTCAATGAATCGAGATAACAGAGCTCCTGAGTGGATTTTCGTCATGAAGTAACTCGGAATAACTTTTTGAGCGAATGCCACAATACTTCTGGAATTGGGAGTTAATTGAAAAATAGTAATACAGATGAATTATACCTATCACTGAAGCTTTGATCAACACGCATTGGAATAATTCGGCCTTCCACAATTGCGACCAAAGCCGGTACATGGGATATCCGCATTTTCTCCATCAAATTCTGCTCTCTGTTACCATTTACTGTCACTATACCATATCCGAGGGGTTCCAAATCAGATATTACTCGTTTCCATTGTGGATGGAAACGATAACACATTTGACAATAATTTGAATAAATATATACAATGTATGGTTTCGTATTCGATTGCTCCAAAATTTTGAATTGATACTGTTGATAAGACATTCTGTACTTGTACTCAAATACACTTTCGTCGAATCCAAATCCACCGAATCCACCGAATCCACCACCAAATCCATACTGGAATAGTTCAGTTTCTTCTTCTAAATAAAAAACGATAAACGAAAACTCACAAATGATCTGGCTCTCTCGGCATTATCGGCGAATTGTTTGACATCATCAAAAGTTCCAAATTTGTCGTATCGTTCTTTTCTTACGGGGTCAGAGAGAACTTCGTAAGCTTCTGCAATTTCCATAAAACGAGTTGAAGCAGCGTCATCTTTTCTTTTATCCGGATGCCTGAAATCGAAAATGAATCATGTGTTGTAGATTACCTTTTTTGGGGATTCATGTATACAAAAAATGTTTCTTTTAAGAATAACAATACTTTTTTAGTTTGAATGCTTACCACTCTTTCGCTAGTGTTTTATATGCACTTTTTATTTCCTTTGGTGTTGCTCTTCTACTGATTCCAAGTATTTCATACGGGTCTCCCTTTTCTCCGAAAGCAACTACGGCAAGTTGCAATAATACTCCTATCCGTAGTAATAACATGGTTAAACCCCTGAAAACTTCTGTTTTAATCAATTCTGCAAACCAATTTGGCGTCATATCAAATAATTGAAAAAGAGTAAATAGAACGGAAATGCTGAGAAACAAAAAAGTAATAAAGCCAATGGTCGCGCTCTCTGGGTGACTCTCGTGTCTCTGTCTCTTCAGAAAATTTCTCTTTACTCCTCCAAGTGCTCAATCCTACTCCTCTCAAGCTTATCGATCCGCCATCGGCTCCTTCAGACATAAGAATGGAGCACACTTGCCATTGAATTTTTCGCTTCGTGTTTAAAGAATTGCATAATTTATTTTTTAATAGGATGCAGTTAAAATTGAATTCTATTTCACAAGAAAAACTACAAGAATGAGGTACATAAAACACAAAGCTGGTGAAACTGATACTAGTAAGACGAGAATGAACAAATGAAACGGTGAGCAGGGAACCCGTGTTTTTGCTGTCACATAAATAAAAGACCAAGAAAATGAGTAAGAATGAGAAGATTGAGGGTTTTAGGGTACAATTATACATCACTGAGAAAGCGGTCTCCGAAAGCGGAACGACCTATTTCAAGGAGCAATTTAGAAGACGATTGGATGTGATGGGTGTCAATCTGCACAAAATAGGCAGTTGCTTTGTTGAATGAATTACTCATATTTTGATTTGATTTTTGTTGAGCCAGTTCTTTAAGTGTCGTTATCCGTGAGTTGAGTACCGGTGAGTTCGCATCACATCTTGGACGTTTACCTTCTCTAATTGTTTGTTGCATCAGGTAAAGTTCCAGGATTTGTAAAACTACACGCAATCTGAAATGGATAAATTCTACGATATCTGGAGAAACAGGGCCTTACTTTTGAGAATGTGAAGACTTCTTACTGCTTATCAAAGCAGTCAAGAAACTGGAATCATCTTTTGAAGCTTTTCCTAGATATCGTATGATAGGGGGAAGCAAATCATCAGTTGGTGCAAAATTGGCAGGAAGTGTTGGACATCGGTGTGCAATCCATTGAATCAAACGAGCAAGAAGACATACAAACGCAGATTCCGATGTTACATGTTTTGGACGAATGCTTATAATATAGTGATGTAATTCGAAGAATTTGTTATCATCAGAACCACTGTAATCCATGAAGACCTTCAACGAAAGTGGAAGCATTTGAACTTTGTTCTCCGAAGAAGGTACTGTCAATAGATAGCTCTTAATTGATTTCAAGCTGCCATTTGGGTAGTGTATCCAGTGCATGAGTTCTCCCCAATTGCTATCAGTTCCTGAGGTTTTTGAGTGGTTTTCTTTTTTCAGCTAACACAAACTTACTGAGAAAATAAGCAGCAATAATCTTTTCAATCACTTTCAGTGCAGTTGTCAGTTGATCAGCATTCAATGATTCGATTACGGTGTTGGCAGATGTAAGAATCAAAGGAGATGTTGGATTGGTTGACAGATACTCAGTCCACAACGAAACGAGAGATTCTAAACCTTATATAAATCTAGATCGACATAGATCTAACTTACCTCCTAACTTAGTATCTGTGATGTTTTTCCACATTGCCGTGAGCTCTCTAGTCACAACTCGAAACTCTCGGAGATTTGCTGTAAGAAATGTTTTTTTTTTCATTCTAATAATATACTAATTTACGTACAATGATTCAAGGCTAATGCATTCACATCTGAGATAAGTGAGTTGTAAGCTGCGGGAATTTGAGAAGATTCTGATTTCAATAGTAGAACGCATTCGGTTTGAATCCAAAGTTTCTGTTTATGGAGAGCTGTTTCTGAGTATGGCTCCCGTGCTACAAAGCAGCAGATCTTTCGCCATATCACTTGGATAACAGATATCATTTCGACAGGTTTTGAGACTGAATCAGAAGGCAGGCTTTTGGTAACTGCAACTGCAATACTCGCTGCATCTTCTGGACTGATTCTATTCCAGTCGGAACGAAGAGACAGAGTCTTTGTCAGTTCTAGTAATGACGCCCGAACTTTATCGTAGTTTCGAGGACGTGCAGCGAGACGTACAAGAACTCCAAAAAGCGACGAAAGGTAACTGGGACGACTGTCTTCGTGCATTGTTTGTAGAATAGTACTCCATGGAATACGTGCAACTATTTGTGAAATGAAAGATGCACAATCTGGTGATCTTGTATCGAGACACGTTTCCATTGCAGTTATCGCTAGTCTAGAAGGCCAAAGGGCCTGCCAGTTGAATCGAACAAGCTGTCTTTCAATTACTTCATAGTAGTGTTGAGTTCCGTGAGTGAGAATTGATAGTTTTTCACAATAGTATTGCCAAACCAGCGACTGGATATTTTGCATTCCGGGCGGAATGCTCGAATTGAAATGAAGGGCGGACAGGAATTCTACGAAATGATCCAGAACAAGAACAGCTGTTGTTTCATGTGAAGGTGAGAATGGCGGATGAGTCGGAGAGTACGGTGCAATCAATGGTGAGAATACAGCAGCAACGCGGGTGAAGTATTCGTAACATTCTCGTAATAAAACTGATACTGGTTGGTTTGGTTCATATCCATCTCGAATTGGAACAAAGAGGAATAGTTGTGCAAGCCGTGTGACGGGGTCCAAGTAGCGAGACCATATTCTGAAAATCAGAACCTGATGATAATAATATCATTTATCAACGAACCCATAAAAATTAGGAAGCTTTGTTCTCGCTTCGTCTAATCTTTTGGCCAGCACTCTCGCACATTCATCAGCTTTCGCTGCTCCCAAGTCGAACGAGTTTTTCTTTTTCAAGTAATCGGCAGCTTCTAGTTTATCCACAATGGCGTCTAACAGAGATGCAGGGGTAGAGTTTGTGTTGCACCCTTCGAGAGCCAGATCAAGTCCATTAACGATGTTATCAGGGAAATGATGGAAAACAAAGAACATGACATGCTGAAATCTCTCCAATTATTATTTTTAGGAGTTGAGACATACCTGTAAGCACAACGTGTGAAGTGGTGATGATGGATCTGGTTGACTTGCTAAATTAGCATAAGCAATCGGTAAAAGTGCTGCGAATTGATGAGGTGGTAATCCAGCTGCAGCTTGTTGCATTCCAAGACGGCCTGAAAACTTCTACGTCTCTTCTTCTCTCATATTCTCTCGTTTGCTCGTCTGATAGTGCGCATTGTACGCATTGCGTACTTCCTTTTATTTTCTATTTTATTGCAACCGTGAATACTTATTTCCACGTTAAAAACATTCTTGGATGATATTCAGTTAGTTAAAACATAGCAAGAAAAGCATTTAATTATGGCTCCGGGCAATGCAGATTTAGAAATTGATGAAACGCTTCATCTTCTTCGTATGCTAATGCAGCGGGAGTTCATACATTATTTAGAAACTCTACCAGGTAAGAATTGAAGTTTTTTTAATTTTTAAGTATGCTGTTAAGGAACAAAAGAGCTTCTTATCGACAAATGTCTTCTAAGACCACTTGACATGATCGCTACTTCCTCCGACATGAAGCGCCATGGAGTCAAACGGATACTGCATTTCGATTTACAAAAATCCCCTCAAGTGAGAAAAGGCTTTCAAAACGTTCTTTAATCAAATTTATTTCCCTAGATATGGAACGTCGAAATCGATCAACGGGTATTTTTTCTCCGCCCAAATGTAGAAAATGCTCAAAAAATAGTCGAATACGTGGAAGAATCGAATGATAATAGGTCGATCTGCGTGATTTGGTGTAATCGGCAATTAGAGGAGTGTGATCTTATTTTTGAATCATCTGGAGTCATCGGAAATATGACTCAGCTCAGTTTGAATATGTGTCTTTTACCTCTGGAAAGTGACCTATTCTCACTACAACATGTGGAAGCTGCTCAACCGGATTTGTTCTCCGTAGCGAATATGTTCGTGGCGCTTCAGAATTTGTATGGTGTGATTCCAACAGTTTATGGATTAGGATCGGAGCCAAAAAATTTGTGGAGTCTCGTTCATACCTTATGCTCCAGCAACGAATTACGAGCACGTCCCGACCAACCAATCAGCCATCTTTTCCTATTCGATCGTCAGTTGGATCCTGTGCCTGTTCTACTTACGGGTGCTTCGTATGAAGGCCTACTTCACGAGTTTTTTACAATCGATTGTGGAAAACTTGCATTCCCTATCGATTTACGGAAACAAGTGTCTACTGGTCCATTGGATTTCGACTGGATTGAAATAAACCCAGAAGAAGACAGAGAAGCTCAACAACAAAACAGAGGAGATACAGTTAAACTTGATAACTGCGAAGATATTTTCGCATCGATTCGGAACAAACATGTCACGGCAGCACTAGAATTTCTGCATGCTAAAGCTAAATCGATTCAAAAAAGCATAGAGAAATCAGCAATGATCGATGATGTTGCAGATTACAGAAACTTTGTAGAAAAAGATCTGAGAGCTCTTAAAAAAGATCACAAACACTGCGAACTTCATATAAACGCCTGTGAAATGATGATGAATAAGGTGAAGATGGAAGATTATCGGACAATGTTCAAATTAGAGCATGAAATGCTTTTGGGAACTGTTTCTCAAGAAGAATATTTCGATTTTATTTTTGAGCGCGTGCCTATGCGATCTTGCAGGGATATTGTATTGTCCATGATGTCACTGGCTTCCCTTAAGTTAGATGGAATTCCCGATGACGCATATAATGAATTTGTGGAAATGTATCTTCAAAAATATGGATATGAACATATGTTTGAGCTCCAGAATCTTCGAAATTCTCGAGTAATTTATGGCCGTAGACATATTTCTCAAGATAAATCTCTGTCGGATCGCTCTAGAACATGGGATACGCTAGCAAGAAAGTTTAAAATAATCAAAGGAAATGAGCCGATGGATATGTCTAATCCTTCTGATATGAGCTATGTTTTTGGTGCCAGAATATCTCCACTTTTATGCAAAATTGTGGAAGACACTATCGATCACGGGTGGAATCAGGCTGAATATGAAAGAATTATGGGTAAGCGCTAAATTATCGAATCTAAACTAAATACGCCATCATTTCAGGTAAAGAAAACGTTTTGGTGGAAGAAAATACGTATATTGCTGCTGATCGTCGTCCAGATAACCGTACTCGAAAGGCTATCATGGTTTTTATAAATGGTGGAATTACTTATTGGGAAGTTGCAGCATTAAGGTACCTGGCAATATTCTATTTCAAACAAAGACTCTTTCAGACTTCTCGCTATTCAAAAAAACTTCCGAATCCTTATCTGTGCTACACATATCATAAAGAAGAGAGACTATTTGGAAGTCAGAGCTAACGATGCATCGTCAGTTTTCAGGTCATAACGGTTTTTGATTATGGGTCCATACTGTTGAATAGTCATAATAAATTGTTACTTACCCAGTAATTGGAGAGCCATTTTGCTTCTTTCCGGCATTCTGACGGCGTCGGACAATTTCTTGTACGCTCTACAAAGATCGTCAGAATTGAGAACTTCCGGAGTGAATGCCTGGAAGAATATAATGAATGAAAAGATTGCTCGATTTCCTATTTTCAATTAATTTTGCCATGATAGGGTCATTAATTGGAAACGGCTTTAAATGGGGAAAAGGGGAACCTGCCTCAACTAATGGCTCAGAGAGTACAAATCCATCTAATGCCAGCTGCATGACGTCCATTTGTTCTTCAGGGCGGAATTTCACAAATTCCTGAAATAGAAATACGATAACAAACTGCAAGTAAGTAGAAGGAAATACCTCTCCTAAGGCACGTAGAGACTGATTATATGAGTCTGAAGCAACGCTAAACAGCAATTCGTTTTCTCCGACAGAAGAAGTAATGAGATAGAAAAGTGAATGTCCTGTGAGTTGTACGTTGTTTCGAGATGCTTGATGTAGTGTTCCTGACATCTTCGAAACTAACCGAGAAAGATGCTCAATACTGGCTGTAGCCACTGCTGCTTTGTCTATCAACGAAGCGTTCAATTCGTTCCAAAATTCGATTCTTTTGTTTCGATTCTGACTCATTTTTACATCAGTCTCAGTATTCAGAACATTCGGTTTCACACTCATTGTACATGCTTTCGGTTTCGAGCAGTAAGAACATCGGATTTCAACAGGCACAGTTTGTTGCGTAGGTTGATACAGTATTCTTATAAGCTGACAATACGTATCATCATCATTTGTCATTTTGTCTCCGCATTCGGTGTATTGTCTGCATCAATTCAAATTCAAATTCATTTTTCAATTTCTTAAACTTACTTGGAAAATTTCTTGATACTGGATATGAATGGTGATGTCAACTGTAATATTGCGTGTTGCTGGAAGAGCATCGAAGGATCAACAACAGGTGCTTGAGGTAGTCCTGAGTGTACTGGGAGAACTGGGAACGGTTTCGCAGTTCCTCTGGAGTGAGGTGATCCTACTTCTGGCGGTGCTGGTGATTCACGGTTTTTCGGTGACAGCTGACACGTAACTGAGTACAATTTCCTCTCAGAAAACTCCTCGGACGCAAAATGTGGCATATTTACAAAATCTAGCCACATATTTTTATCGCCGGATAAAATAAGTTGAAGAAGATAATCGAGATCGAAAACTGAAAAATCGAATCCAGTTCGAGTCACTTCATGTTTCGTAAACAGCCATCCGACGACAGCTTTTGATAGACCCTTTGTTTCAACTTTTGAATCTTCCATCGCTTTTCGACATTCACTCATAACACTTTGCATTTGTGGATCATCAACTAGTCGTCTTGCGTAACATAAATTCAAATTGTTCGCTTTTCTCAAACGATACGCGGATCCGGCTAATTGTTGCAGAAGAATAGGAAGTAGAGCATTATCGTTGCAAACCGTGACTAATTTCGCCCATCGAAAAACGGCAATTCTTTCAACAGGAAGAGTCATGGAGCATTTGGAAGCTGCCTTTCTAACTGCATGATCCAGAGTGTATTTCTCTTTTTTGGCCAGCGTTTCGAAAAAGTGTCCATAGAACGTGTTGAATGATTTTTGCTCAACTCGTAGCATGATATAAGAAGCAAATGGCGAAACTGCTAGCATTGAATCTGGTATCAGAGGGGATACTGTGTTATCTGTTGAAAACATTGATAGGAGACCTTTAGATTGATTTTTCTCAGCTGCGAGTTGTTGCTGAAATTGTCAAAATTAGTGTTTTTTCAAAAGCCATTGTTTTGAGTCTACCTGGTAAGCCTGGAAAATGATTGAAGTGATTTCATAGAGTTTTTGTGTGTCATTGACAAACGCGATTCGTGCGATTGTTCCAACAATTTGATAGGTGACAGCGTCTTCGTTCCAACCAGTTCTTGAAAGGCAGAGTAGAGTGATCCAAGCACGGAGAAAGTCGCGAGGAGGCAGCTTTGCTGAGTAATATGATATGGCTGAGCAAATGAGTCTGACAATGGGAGTAGGCGTCGACGATGGTCCACTGAGCCATTGAACAGCATAGGGAAGTTGATCAATGTGTAAGAGACGCTCGAATGTTGCCATGAAACTGGAAATGGTTTAGTTGAAAGAAGGAATATATTTTTGTTGAGATGAATTACTTTTTGTCAGAAGCCATCAAATTCACTTGTGGATAATGCTGTGCAATTAATCGAGAAAGGAGTACCACAGAAGCCACAGAGCTTCCAGACGAAACAAGATCTGATAGAAGTGGTACTGCCTTTTCTAAATATACGACGACATCATCTTCATAGTTCTGTACTATTCGCACGTAATGTGCTGTCAGATCATTTTGCACCAGTGCAACGGGAACTGCAGGCAGCTTTAGTTTGACAAGGAGATCCCAACAAAACTGTTGAAACAATGATTCAGCATCACCGACTTTCGAAGCAAGTTTTGTTATCTTACTGATGGATTTTGATATCATGCTATTGGATCTGGAGCAGTGAACAGAATGTGCTTTGACTACAGTATCGGCAGCAATAGCATGTACATCTACATCAATCCACAAATTCTGCCCATCAGCTGCTAATCCCCAATGTAAACCGGAAAGAACTCTTCGTGCAAGACGATTAGCTCCGTGTTCTGGTGGATTGTTGATCAGCCATTTTCCGATTATACTGATCATTGGCTCCGTCAAACGACATTCGAATAAGCGTGAAGATGACAACACATTGATTGCATAAGAGTCCATGTGTTGAAGATTTCTATCAACGATCGTCAAAAGTTGATGCAAAGTTTCTGGACGCTTAGAAAGGATCTGCCCAATTGCTTCGCCACCACATTTGTAAAAATCAGCTCGGGTGGATTCATCACAAAAGCATACCTGAAAAAATAATGTCATTTCGGATGAAATCTTGTTTTTTGAATTCGATTAATAATACTCACATCTACAAGCTCCTTCAACAGTTGACCAACATCTGAGTTAGAATATGATCCAATCGAGGCTAATGAATTGATGAGAAATTCAGAGTCCTGAGCTCCTAAACGTGTGACTCTCTTCGAAATTCCTTCTGTAATTCATCTCATTACACAGTTACCGAGTACTGTACTGTGCTGAGGATTTAAATTTTAAACTTTTTGATTTTTTCTCTCATATAATACGTCTGATGTTTGGGATAAATAATATAACTTACGATGGGCGATTCGAGCGCGAACTTCACATATAGGTGTTTCATAAATTTCATGAATGGACATTTTTTGATCAGAGCGAAGAGCGTATTCACATCTATTTCGGCATTCTTCAGAAACTACACCGTACGGCAATGCTACTACAAACTGAAAAAGTCCAACACTGTCTCTATGAATAAGGTAGTTGAGGGCCAGAAGAACGATTCGATCCACTTCTTTCTGAAGATGAGACTCTTCTCCAGGGCGTATTTGGTCTTTTACTAGTCGCCATTGAGAACAGAGCTCTCGTACACTGTGTCTGTAAAAATTCATTTACTTGAAGCCAAGATGATTAAAGAGAAAACGATACTTGAGACTGATTCCAATTTGCTTGCAGAACATTTTGTAACCGGGCTGAGCATAACTTGTTAAACCGTTATCAAGAACCTGAAATTTATCTATTGAACGAATTATTGTGCATGATTCTTACTTTCATGAGTAATAGCTGAAATGCAACCATAGCAGTGAACTGAGATCCCTTGTCGGCGTAGGATGTGAAGGCAAGATAAGCAATCGAATAAACTTCGGAAATCGGAATTTGATCGAGGAAGGATGTTAAATCAGCTTCGTTGATAGAGACAAAGGAGAATTCGTTTGCTTCACCGTCATCATCATCAGCTAAGATCTCCCACGCTGCTTCTTCTTTTTCCGACTGTGCGACGTGTTTGAGAAACGATTCGCGAGCTTTGATGGGATTGAGAAGATGAGTCAGCAAAGCGACACAGTAGTCGAGTTTCAATCGGGGTGGTGACTGTGATTGGATAAATGTTTGGACGAAAGGAGCTGCCCAATGATCGATTGGTGATGGAAGCCGTAGAAGATGGCAAAGAACGAAAATTCCATCGTCGCAAGATTGACGCATGTTGAGAATACATGTCTGAAAATAGAATAACCAATAAAAATTTCCCTCAATCAAGATACCAATTCCTTGACCCATCCAACGAGTGTATCTATGAATCGTTTGGATAGACGTGGATATCGAAGATGATAGAATATATCCGACAGAGCACATCTCAAAGCAGTTCTTCCAGGTGTCATCGGTCCAGTCGCTATCACTGAAAATCAATCAATTGAGCTATGAGAATGAAAAGAAAAAACTGACAACTCGGAGGACAGTTAGTACTCAAACCGTTCTCTGCCATGAAATTATTATTAATAATTATAATTTGCCACTGAATTTGAAGGGCTAATGATCTGAATGATGTTTCTTCGCATAGTGTGTGATCCATCAGATTTGTTCGATTCGTCGACAGAAGTTTTTTCATTTGGTCTAACACTGCTTGTTGTAATTCATAGGAAAAGTATGAAGCTCGTCCTGTTCCATCATTGTTATCCCCACATTTTCCCTTCGCTTCAACAGAAAGTGTTTCTTGAACCCAGCATTCACGAAGACATTTTTGCAGCTCTTCCGTGTTTTCTTTTCCCTTGACTTCGCTTATTGTCATCAAGTCACATACTGCTTTAAGACGCTCTAACAACGGGAACAACGATCCAGAACGTGTGGGGATTTCTTCTACCTTGATGAACTGATCAACAAATATATCGGCTTGTTCGTATAGCGGATTATGATAGAAGGTAACCAAGTTTTCTTCTGTCATTAATCCATGCTCATTGCGTTCATAAGCCTTGATGGATGGATACATTGGAGGAGCTTCGGCTTCTCGAGGGTGTTCTTGCAGGACTGGTGCGGAAAACCGGGTTTTTTCCTGAAAACTACCCATTAATTGTACTTTTTCCAACAGAACAGATCATACAGGGAGTTCTGTAGCTGAGTTAGAATGTTGTAACTGATTTCCATTTATCATTGGATAGACGGGATGTTGAAGAGCCGCTGTATAGGAAGGAAGTTCTGACAGTTCTGGAACGGTTGGATATGGTGCCATTTGAACGCTCCTCTTCGGTAAAGCTGCTGCAGCTGGAGATCTCGTGGACTCAGATACCATACTTGTACTTCTCGGAAACACAAGACTTCGAGGTGGAATTGGAGGTGCATCTCTTTCTTGGGATAACCTCTGCAAAGACACTATCGAGTTTTAATGTTTCAATAATATAATTTTTTTCGAACAGTGCTTCTAGGAAATGAGGGGGTTGTTATTCAATAAAAAAGCCTACCGGTGGCAGAGGTGCTGGCCGAACCGGACTACCTCTGACGTTCGTTAATTCAGGTTCAACATCAATATGTTTTGATTCATCAGCCTCACTGAGCATTCTGGAATTTATACACGATATTTATGAAAGGAGCACGTTTTCAAATTAACTAACTGCTCTTCCGGCTCTGGAGAAACTGATCGTTCTGGTTGCTGTTCAATAGAGTGAGATGGTGTCTTAAAACATTAAAACTCTTTTTTACAGGAATGAAATTTATACCGCAGGTAATCTCATTCCATTAACCACCACCGGACGATCTGGAATTGTTGGTACACCATCGGTTATTGGTCGTTCACGGTGTTTCGGTTTTTTCGGGCGAACCAATTCCGCCATTTTGTATCTGAATGATAGAAATGACCTTTTCACTTATTATTATACGTTTATTGATTAAAAGTGTTTTACTTGTATGAATTAGATGAGTACAGTAAGAATGAGGAAGATATTTCAATGTCTCAAACGAACAGAAAAAACGTAAATGAATTCACTGTTTTCCAGTATATTTACGGACAGACAAAAGAGCACTTCTACCGTTTTTAGTGTGAGTCATTCAACAAGAAATAGCTTGACGACAAATAAAAACCTGAACTGGGCCGAATACAGCACGTGAAAGGATAGAAACAACGACAGGTACGCAATATGGCGTCGCTGTGTTTGCAGAACAGAAATTTTTTTAGCCGAGCAGCTGGTGTGGTCCCGACCTTCAAACAGATAGCAATTCTAGATAGCGACTGTGCAAATACAAGTTGGTGTCAGTTCGTCATAAATAGCCAGGCGAATTGGTGTTCGAGAAAAGCGTATGTGCTAATCAATACAGAAAAGAACAAAATTGATAAGAAAACGAAACATGCATTTGGAATGTTCTGGTTGAGATAGCAATGCTCTAAATATATTATATTGGGAAATATAGAATCGTTCATTAGGTGGAGACTATTCTAGGTGTTTTTTTCTAAAAAATTTTCGTTTTCCATCCATGAGAAAATGTTGCGACGCGTCGCAACATAGCGACTTTTCAATCACTGTTTTCTGATAGATCTGTGGGAAATAAAACGATGCATCAATCGAATCGAATAGATACTGAAAGTTGTTTCAGCTATATTTCTAAAAGGTTTTCGAAGTGACAAATTTGTATAATTTTTTTCCACAGAAAGAGACATCTAGGGTTTCAGATTACGGTAAATCTCGAAAGACTCCGAACTTTGTGACTCTATGGATCGTAGGAAATGCTCATAATCACTTTGTATTCATCATAAGTTATCTTATTAGATATACCCTACCCTTTTCAATACGTGAAAGTGTTCTAGATATCCATTGATATATTTTTCATCAAATCTCTCCAAGTCCCGGTATGAAAAAATGTTTCCTTGAATGTCACTTCAATAGTTTTAGGAGTGTGAATAAAATTTTCAAATCCACCCAAAACGGTTTATCTGCGAGAAAGTATAAACAATGTTGGAGACACTAGACACTTTTGACAGGTAATTAATAGCCAGTTAGTGTGAATTTCTTCGATTGTCAAACCAACTTATACAGAGGAGTTTATCGTTGATTTGTCCTTGCGCAATTGAAACACTCACTCGCTTATCTGCCACATCTTCTGGACATGAGATTAATGAGATTTTGAATCTGAATTGAACGGGATATCATTTCAAATGAGAAACGATCAATGAGCAAAATCATTGAGATTGACGACGAAAAGATTCGGAATTTGTGGTTACTGTACAGAACTGGTTTAGATAAATCAAAAAGACTAAGCGTGAAACATAAAAATACAGTAACCTATTTGATAACAGGGAATGTTCTTCTTCTAGAGTATTTGATTATGGAAGCTATGATACTTAAGTTCATGATTATTGTTTCGTAATATCACACAAAATCTCAATGTTCCCCCTTTCAGTTCTTATTTTTCTTCAAATATAGAACTCGTGTTCTGAATCAAGGATTCGTTCTTCTTTTCCTTTTGGGATATGATCTACCGCCACCGTAAAGTGTGTCTTCACGATAAATAAAGTTTATTCAGCAATGATTAATCGTCAAGGAAGTTCGCGCAGTTTTTTGGAAAGAAGCGGCACTTTGTAAGTGTTGCGTATTTTCATTTTGAGACGGCATGCGCTTTGACAAAAAACTTCGAATAAAAAAAACGATTGGATTGCGGAGAATGAATTGTTGTGAAATGTACTGTAGATGATAATCAATCACTTCGCAATAGAGCATTCACTTCCATAAATGTTCTCCAGGAATTCAATTCCATATTATCACACAATCATCCTCCTCATCAGCATCGGCGTCATCATTATTCTACAGTACTTCTGAACATAATTTATGTTTTTTGATTCGAAAAGGTGTCTTCCTAAACAGTTTCTTCTAATTATCACTTAATTGTCTCTCCTGAATGTGATGATCTCATGACGTTTGTATCGGCACGCAGTGCCATTTAATAATGATAAATGGAAACCGATTTGTCGTAATTGGCTCGTCTTTTCTTTCAAAAGAAAAAGAAGAATGAAACGTTTTTGACTGTGTAATATTCAATCAGAATCTCGTCGTCCCTTCATTCCAGTCACTATTCCTTTTTCGTTGGAAACACGAACACATACTCTGTGTCACCTCGTCTCGCTTCACTATTTCAGCCATTGAATCACATTACTCGCCACATTCCGAGGTGAGCGGTTCGCCCGCAACAATCAACTAAATGTTGCTTTTGAGAGATTGAGAGCGCCCGTTGGCATACCGTACCCCATTTCCCCTTTCTCTCAGATGTCTAAATACCGCTTTGTGATACTAGTTTACCATGGAAATCGAATGAACCAAAACGAAGATAACGTGGTTTACTGATTGAAAAACTTCACGGAACAAGTCTTTGAGTCTTCCAAGCGAATACTGTATTGTTTCCCTTCAATAGACAATCTATAGCCTCGAAGGTTCGTGTAGTTTTATTTATCAGAATGAAAATAAGTGATAGTATGTTATCTTATTCAAATGAATCTACATTCTCCTTGACAAAATTTTGGTCGATTGCGGTCTCTTTTCTTTTTTCATGCCGGCTCTATTTTGGTTCAACCGATCACTATGTTGGTTTCCAATTTCTTTTATCAGTCTGCCATCGTACATACGCACAAAGTTTGTATGCCTCTACTGAGTGTGTGATGATCATGCACAAATACAGTTGCTGAATGAGTCGACATCTGGAAGGAAAAGAGAGAACAAGAAGATGAAGGAGATGATAAAAAGTTCAATTTCAACAGTCTGTATAGTTCAGAATTGAAGAGGTCAATGATTTGGGCACACTGTCAAAAGTGATAATAATTTGTACTTTAACAGTTCGGATCAATAAGCCTTGAATTTAGATGCAGTCACATGTTTGAGCCAGCAAAGAAATGAAATTATGTTAGAATTTTGAAACTGATGCAGCATTAATTTTCACAAGTCTTATTTACGGAGTATCTCAATCTGGTATTGCCCTTTGATACGAAACTTCATCCCATCTGTATGATTTTTTCAGTTTAATCAAGTTATTATCTCCTCTTTCATCATTTTCTTTACGAACTGTGATTTTTGGTAATGTTTCGTCATTTTGTTTGCAAGCAGGCAACAGAAACTCCTTATCAACTGAATATTTTTACTTTTGCTAAATGCTGATTCACTTGGAATCTTCATAAAAAACATTTTCTTCCGTTGGCAGTCTGATAACTCAAGAGCCACTCTCTTACTGTTACATTCCATCTCTAAATCAACATCCTCCTCTTTTTTCCGAATTTTTGTTTGATAACATCGGTTACTTGTTCCATTCGTAACACTTCCATCTCGACGTCTACATACCATTTTCAAGGCTATCCGATGACTTATCCCATAGCGTGGGCACCCTTAAACTTCTCCGAAGGCGGCTAATATTTGTCACTCACCTGACTAATTGTTTGGTTAGACCTACAACATCCCGGCGGCGGGCGGCGCTGCGTCCCCCGTCCGTTTTCTTCCAAAACCTATTGATAGATACACTCACGTATAACAATCTACAGGTAATTGTAGGGATTAGAACACGTTTCACTGATTGCATTTCATTCGTTTTTTCTTCTTCCCGTTCATTTTTTTCCCGTTCACTTTTCATTGTTGTCCACATAAATGTCCGTTTTTTTTGCCCTGATTGGTGAAAAGGAAAAGAAATCGAAACATATGTACATTTGAATGTAAATAAATGTAAACGTGTGAAATGAGGTAGAAGTGTGTGTGTCGGAGACGATGTGCATGTAAACTGAATCGGAGCGAATTGATAAAAAACTGAAATGCGCAGAAGAAATTGAAAGTTTCAATCGTCGGGAAATGGAGGAAAAATGAAAACCGATCATTTTTCTAAAAGAAATTGTTTGTTTAGTATAAGTTACCGTAACCTTCTCGAACACTTTCTCGAGAGAGAGTAATTCCATTTTTCTCTTTTCTTTATGTGTCTTCACAACTTTCTACACTCAAAAGGCAAATCTAATTTTCTGCTAGAACACGCCGGAAAACAGAATTTCTTCCAATTCTATTCTTTCTTCAAGTTTTTTGCTAATTAGGTCATTGACAGATTAGTCAGGTGTGATTCTGTTAGCATAAGAATATGTTAAAAATTGAAAGTCGTACTGTAATTTGTATTTTGAGACGATCTACACATAATCGTTCGTATCTGGAAAATCTGACTGAAATAGGACTTTCAAAACTAAATACAAGATTGAATGGTCGTACAGTATCTATAACACATCTCCAGTTCAAATATTCATCAAATTGGAGCGGCGTCGTCAGTTTTCTTTTATACTGTTTTTTTGACCCGAATCAGCTCTTGATTTGATTTTTCCGCATTCCGTCATCACGAATCCTCCCACGCCGTCATCTTGGTTTCAGCTCAAATTGATATCATCATTCTCTCCGATTGTCCTTTCTACGTAAACGAATGGAATGAGACAGTATGCCAAAAAGAGAAATTCTAGACGTTAAATAGTGATAAAAGCAACCAAGAAAGTGACCATTTTGGAAAAGCGCATCGTCGTGCAGGCATCGAAAGCGCCGTTTAACAAAACCGATAACAAGTGATAACAGGTGGAAACGAGGCCTGCTTGAAGCACAAACGACGAGCCATTTTGAGTTGCTTTTTGTATATATTTCATTAATCGTTCATTCCAAACTGATGACTATTTTGTAAAAGAACCCGGAATCTTGCAAATTCCAATGAAATTATCTACCAGTTTCCCGTGTTCTCTTCGTATTCGTCACTCTTTTCTTCACTATTTTTGGTACCTCTCAGAGATCGTCGACATCATCTGTGTTTCTTCTCTTATCCCTATCCGTTTTTATGATTCACTCGACTGTTTTTGGGTGCGGTCGCGCGTGATTCTTGCACTTTCTCTCTTGAACACTTCATCAATGTCAATCATTTTGTTTGTTTTTATTGTCAAAAACTAACTATTTCATATAGTTTTTGTCAGATATTATCTTCTGGATTCTTTTAAAATTGTGTTTTCCGGGGAGAGTGGTCATAAAATTTCTTATCAGAATTCAGAATAATAGGCGTTGCCCTCGGAAAATATAACATATTAAGAGAGAGCAATGATGCTACTTCCGAACATTTCGAGTTTCACTTATCAGTTTTAACTTATAATCTGATTTCGGTCACGCAAGAGTTTCATATTCTTTTCAGTTTCGGAATGATGTTTCAGAATAAATATCATTCTTCAACTCTTTATTCGCAGATTCGAAGAATCAAAAAGGTTACTGTAGACCTAAATTGTTGTAAAAATTGGCTTGTGATTAGTAGAAAACATTCATTGTTGCTGCCTTTTTCGGTTGTAATGGCATAATAATCAACGGAGCGGCGCCTAATTCTGAGAAAGAATTGAAGTGACTTCAAAAATTGTCATTCTTCGAATACTCTCATGTCAATGGATTCTTGTTTTTTCGCATGTGTGTGTCCAAAAATTCAGCAATGATTCGTAGGTCGAATGGACGTAGAAAAGAGACGAAGCAATAGAGAAAAAGAAGAAGAAGAAGTCGTAATTGATTATATGATATAATTGAACATGACTTTTCCTCTTCTCTCTCTCTCTCTCTCTCTCTCTCTCTCTCTCCAATCACTTTTTTGTCGTTTTCATTCAAAGAGAAAAAAGATGGTGGTCTCGCTCGCTTCGTTTCCATTTTGAACCGATTCTGCCACTAATTCATTGGCATCACCACACGGCGGCATCGGAAAGCGAAATCTCTTTTTTTTGAGGTAATCACTTGACTGATTCGAAGTGATTTTAGCGGTTTTTACATGATAATGGTCAGAAATCATTTTTGAAGTGAAAGTCAGAAGAACGTGTCGAAAGTTTTGAATAGATATGTGCAAACATATTCAGAGTCTCGTTATCATTACTCAGAATAAACTGACTATTGATTTCGAAATGAATGAGTTCATTTCAAAAGGTTGACGTCAAAGTGTGATTTCATGTGCAGTGATTGATTTTTTGAACCAAACGATCCAAGTTCTCGAGAAAAGATTATTTCAAATTATTCTTCTTAATAGTGCAATTGTCTTGATGAAGAATGTAGAATAGAAAACGCCTTCAACACCATTATTCAGTTCATTAGGTCTTTTCCGATTGGTTGTGATAATATATCACCTAAAGCGAGATTTATTGTTCAGGTCGTGTCTTACTGTAGCTACTCTTAAATTATTCTACGAATTCTTTATTAAAGTGGTTAGAATGGTGTATTCCGATATGCATGAAAGCTGTCTGATGGCAATGTTTACAGTGATTCATCTATATCTCTCCAGATTCAAAACATTCGGAATCGTTCATTTTCTTCAACTCCTATCATTTCAATACAAATATGTCTTATTGTTTTTTTTCCAAGTTTTTAAAATTGAAAGAGACCCAAAACAGACGATCATAAACCATTTTCTCTCCTTGTTCTCCTTCACTTCCCTCAAAGACTGCCCCCAGAAAAGTGGGCGGAGTTTGATCAGCGATTGGGTTGCAGTCGGTCTACGAAGAGGCTGCAGCAGTCGTCCCACGTCTCCTCACGCCTCCAAACTATTACAAACACGAAACGGACCTTCCGGATTTTGTGATTTTAGAAAAGTGCACAATTGAAAAACTCCTTCTTTTCGTCCTTTCCTCTCCACCTCTTTTCGCTTCTCTTTGCTGTTCTTTTCTTTTCTTTTCAATAGAGTAAACATACACAAACACAGTTTTTCTTGCTTTTCCTTTTTCTCTTTCAATACTATTTCATTCTCTTCAAATGCACAGTTTTCAGCTGACTCTGGATCTGAAAAACTCCTTTGATTCTAATTATTTCGTTCGGAGTCAATTTGACCAAAATGATGAAAACTATGGAACCTCAAAGATCATCTCCGGACGAAGAAGTGAGTTCTTTTGAGTTTTATTCCTCGGAATTATTTATTTTATTTCAAAATTAATTTGTTCTCAAAATGCTCATTTCAAGTTTCAAACAGTTGGGATATCCTGAAAGATTTAGACTGTTTTCTTTAAGTTCGTGTAGTTCGTCAAGAAATTCTCTCTCAGTTGTCGTTTTGAAATCTGTTCAAATGAAATAATTTTTCTCTGAAAAATTGATAACGATTCTGGAATTCAAAGTATCAATAGAATGTATCATCATCATCATCATCATCATTTCCGCTTTCGACGTACAATTTATTACGAAAGTGTGGGCATAGAAAATATTGTTTTCTTTTCTTTTTTTATTCTATAGGTATACCCTTACACGCATATAAATTACGAACAATAGACAACTGAGTCACTCTTCGAGGTCCTATTCAAAACAGTCCTACTTATTCTTCCTTTCTCTTTTCTATCTCCGTTTTTTTGCCTCCATCTATCCGAAGATTTTTCCTCTTCATCGAGAAATCACTTTGTATGTTGCGTGCTGTCTGCTGCTTCCATTTTTGTTAAAGGGAAAAGGGGTTTCTCAACCGTGGCCCCGACGAAAAGACGGCTAATCAATGGTGATAATCATGATGAAATAGTGTGATAGATCCAGAGAGTACCAGAGATTTGGATAGTCTTGACGATAGAGAATGGATACCGAAAGAGAGCGAAAAGACAGTGTATTAATTAATGGCACTGGTTTTTTTTGGAATAAATTGAATGAAAAAATAAATGAAAAAAGTTGAAGAGAAATAGAGAAAAAAGATGTTTGGGTGAATTTTGAATTGTTTGAATTCCATTTCGAACTGAATAGATTCTTGAGTGAATTCTGTAGATGACATCATTATTCACTTCCTGGTTCTTCAATAAAAAGGAATTTCAGGCCTGGGCAGATGTATACGATTTCATCAAAAGAGATTCAAGCAGTCAAACTGCTCCAGCAATTGAAGGTGAGAGGTTGAGAGAGAACTTAGTAAAACGAAAAAAGAATTTTTCAGTTCAAGAACGACGATTCGCTTTTTCTCCTCTAGTGACCCCTAATCTCATTTCTGCTGGAGCTATCAAATCTCGAATTCCTCATGTACATGTTCCAATTCGTGAGCCTCCAAGTATGGTACTTCCACCGGCTCCTCATTTCCAAACTCCATTCTCTCCACAACCTCCACCACCTCCACCTCCAGTTCAACAAGTACCGAACTACAGTCCACCTCATCCTCCACCGAGTTATCAATATCAAGAGATATATTATCCACCTCCAATGACATCTTGTTATGATGTGGCAACTACTTCATATGGAAATCCACCATTTTATACTGAAGTACCAACTCCTCATTCAACTGTTACTTTCCATCAAATGAGTACACCAACTCATAAAATAGAGACACCACCGTCGAGTCCTGAAACTCTTGGTCCAATTGCTTCACAGCTGACAATCATAAAAACTGACATACAACGGTTAGTATTTACTTCAAAATAAAATCGAAAACTTAAATCTTTTCTGGAATTGAAAGAACCATTTCTTTTTCATTTCATATCTCTCAAAAATCAATTAAATCATCTTTCGTTTATCCGAATCGTTTTGAAAAAAACACTCTCTTACTTTCTTACTACCGTATCTTTCTTGTTGTCATTTCGTTAAGATAACTATTGTGATAATGGAAAAGAAATCGGTTCTTTTCATAACGTGCCCGCCGGACGAAAACATATCCTTTATGATAAAATGCGCGAAAAAAGGCGAAAGACAGAGATTATTCGTGATGCATTCTGAACCGATTAGCTGTTTACAACCATATAAATCAAAAGAAATTTCGGAATCATTAGATTGGATTTTGCGACTTGGCGGCAATATGAAAAGAGTCGTTTTGGCAAAACTTCGAAGAAGTTTACCTTGTCATGCAAATGAGTGCATTCAGATGTGTGTGCGGGCGTAACAGGCTCACAGTAGGTGGTCTAGTGCCACTTTCTTTCCTTTTCCGCCAAGTTACCGCATCTAGTTAGACAAGCAATGTGAACAAATTGAATGTAATTAAATGTTTTCTACAAAAAAACTCTATGGGGGATTGACACGTCATATGTTGAGTAAATTGCTCAAACATCTAAATTTTGACTAAAGTAGTTGAAATCCAGTTGTCCAGATTAGTCACTCAACACTCTAAGAGTCTATTTCTGCCACCCCCGCCGCCGCTGCTAACAGTTTCCATGTTTGTTGACATAATACTTCTTTTCGATCGGAGTGTGGCGCCTTCGACACGATTAACGATCAGCTTAGCGGGGGGACTGATGGCGCGTTCCGCAAAAGAATACAATCACAGATAATCAATCAAGTCGTCGACATTTTTGGTGCGAAGAGCGCGTTTCTCACGTTTTTGTGTTGAAAAACTTCCGGCTGCAAAACGCAAATTATCAGAAAAACAACTGAACTTAGTCCTCGAATACCTCCCAGTTCGGAATGTTATCAGAAAAAAAAAGAATTTTTACATCTACCATCATCTCAGGGTCACACTTCATGTTGCATTATTTATCACTGCGCAACAAACAACAGCCTTGTTGCTTCTTGTCATCACTCTCTTTCTGATAATCTCTGATCACCAAAATGAATTCGATTACAGACTACCGCACTACGAACTCGATTCAACTCGATCATCGCCGTCTTCCGATGACACTACATCAAGCGAGAGATCTCCACCGCCACCGCGGAAACTACGAAAGAATCCAAATGATAAGAAGTTCGTTGTGCACGCATGCACGTATCCAGGATGTTTCAAAAAGTGAGGATTACTGTGAAATATACTGTAGATGTACAATTGGTTCATTTTCAGATACTCGAAATCATCTCATTTGAAAGCTCACGAAAGAACTCATTCAGGCGAGAAACCATTCGTTTGTAAATGGCAAAATTGTTCATGGAAATTCGCAAGAAGTGATGAGCTTACTAGGTAACAAAAAAAGAAGATTGTATCTTATTCTATTGAATTTTTTCAGACATATGAGAAAACATACTGGAGATAAACCATTCCGTTGCAGTATTTGTGATCGCACATTTGCTCGTTCAGACCATTTGAGCCTTCATATGAAACGTCATAGCATCGACCCTCCATTCAATCAAAAATAATTCTGAAAATGCTTTAATTCTTTTATTTATATATTCTTTTTTTTTTGAAATTCCATTCATTTCATCCCCACGTCACTTCGCTTCCAACTGTGTTATCTCCTTGTTCTCTTCTTCATTCACTCACTCTCTCTCTCTCTCTCAGAACATACTGGTCCTCTTTTCTTATTTCACGTTTAAAATCATTCACGATTCATTGTTTTACTGCCCTATACTTTAAATTGTTCATAGAAAAATGAACATATTCAAACACTCATTTCCTACTTTATTCGTTTCACAATAAAAAAACAAAATGGAGACGAAACAATCGATGGATTGTATTCTGAAAGATCCAAATGCACAAACAAAACCAGTTGTTCCCCGATTGATCACCGTGAGATTTCTCCTAATAGAATGGATAAAAAACTGACTGCTACAGGTTAATCCACTGAATATTGTAATCGAACCGAAATCAGGGCAAATCGATAAATCTCTTGAAATAAAGTAAGAAAATGAAGTAAAGTGAGATTTAATGTTAACGGAAAGCGATTAATGCCACGAGAGAATTTCAAATACTTTTAGAAACATCTATCCGTGTCGTGTCGCTTTCCGAATTCGAACAAACGGTCCGACAAGATACACAGTTTGTCCGAATAAAGGATTTTTGAGTATCGGAGAAAAAGTAATGATCCAAATTTCAATGATCGAAGGAAGTAAATATCAATCAAATCATCAATTTATTGTTCAAGCGATGCCTGCTCCTGGAGACTTTGCCGATCGAAAACTCATTTGGAAACAGCCGAATTTTCTCGGAATTTTGACAAATACTCGAGTGAGAACTATGTTAGTTTCCATTGAAATTAAGAATTTTAAAGCAGAGAAAAATTATTTTATAGGAGACCAGGGCAATCTCTAGCTAAATCAAAAAGTCCATCGACTCCAACAGATTCGAGTGGAATGAACTCTCCAGCACTCATGGATTCAAGTGAATCATTGGTTACACCTCCTCCGGTTCCTAATTGGGATAAAGTTGCAACTTCGATTGATCACGGACAATTTGCTGATAATATAAATGATTTAGCTGCAAAAGTGAAGAAGGCAATTTCTGAAAAGAATACAAAAACTAGTGAAATGGTTGCAGTTGTCAATCAGATTAAATCTATTGAAGTTGAACTGGACAGACAAGCACAACTAGTGAATGAGTTGAATGAAAGAGTCAAAAAAGGGGAAATGCAATATTCGGTGAGTTGAAAAGAGATTTGAACTCATTAATTCAATCATATTTTCAGAATCTTGTGATGCATGAGAGAAGCATTCGCGCCGAAATGGACCGCTTCAAAAACAACGATTCCGAACATTCTGGACCATGATTTCTGAACTGTTTAGGAATAAATTAATACCCGAACACTTTTTTTTGTAATAATCACAAATTATAATTGAGTATCATTGCGATGAAAGTCAAAGTTTGAAAGAATTGTGAAATAATCAGCGTTTGCCAAAAAGACGACATCCGAAATTGAAGAATTGTGAATGAATGGAAGTGGAAGACGGAAGTTATCAGATAAAACAGTCGAAAGATGGTTGAAGAGCTGAAACATTATGTAGACGTGTACATTCATCAGAGATTATTCGGAAAATAAGAAATAATTGTTTACCTGTTCTGTGAATGTATTATCCAACCAACGATTTGCAATTTGTGACTTTAAACGGATGAATAGCTCATGCTCGCTGCTGTAATCCGATAAATTTATAATTGATATGTTCTTATTCTCACTTATGTAATGGAGTAACCATGAAACTGCGAAGATAAGTCTTTTCTTGATTATCTTGGTAAGTCTCAAGACTCGTTATATGAATTATAATTGTTATTGTGTCTGTAAAATGTTTAATAAAGAGAGCAGGTGGAAATAGAGAATAAGAGGACTCACTGGATAATCCTTGAATTTTGACACTTGTACTCAAGCATAAATAACTGACAGATTTCATTGAGGGAATTGAAGTGAAATTACTGAAATGAAGACATATTAAACAAACAAAACTGTGTTAATTACCTATCGAATAGTCCTTTTTCACAAATTGCTTCTAACATTTCGGCGAGAAGTTTCTCATGGACATGGTATGCCACGTGGCGTTCGATATTACTGTCGACTATTTCATTGGGCATGAAAACCGACGGTTCGCTCGGCGGATATTCGATTTCTCCTTCCAAAAAGTAACGAATTTGTTTGGACGGAGATGTATATGGAGCCTTTTTGAACATTCTGTATGACATTTCAGAAGTATCTGAAAACAAAAATGAAGAGGTAGAGGAAATGAGAAAAGTATGGTTCATTACTTCCAAAAACAGGAAAATCCACTTGAAGTTCATGAATATCTTTTCGTATTTTCCTGTCGAGTGTGTCAACTAATTTATGACATACGTTCTCTTTGATATTTTCTCTGAAAAAGAAAATATGTGTGTTTAAATCAAATAAAAAAGAAGAAACCTTACTCAGCTGCTTGTCGAATCAAAGAAGTGACAAACCAGCCATCAGTGATAGGATCTTCGACAGTGACATCAGAATATTCACTGGAAACACAGATAAACCCGTTAGTTTTATTCAACTCACCAATTAATTATTCCGTGTAGAAATGGTAATCCATTTGAGAAACTGGGAACAAGAGCACCGAGAGACGCTTTTTTGAATTTTATTTTCATGGAAAAAGAGTCATGAAATTTGAAAAATAAAAAGTTTCGAACATAATCTCCAGATATTTTAATTGAGAGATCAGTGATCTGAAAACAATTGAAATTTTGAAATTAATTTTAAAGATTTTGACTCACATTCAGATAGTAATCTTTATATAGACCCGCGAGTTCCGATTGAAATTTAGAAAACTTCAAATCTGCTATTTTGATGTTTTCCAGTATAATTCCACATAGAAAACGAGACGTTTCCATTGAGGAAAGTCCACTATTTAACATTTCATTTTTAAAATGTAGAGACATTGAAGACAAATATTCTTTTGAAGCATTTTGAGAAACCTTAAAAAAGAGAAAGAGTGTTTTAGGAATAGAAATACATTACTTACATCTAAAATGAGGTTTTGTGAAAGTAATGGAATCGGATAAATGAGAAGAGGTAGAAGGAGTTTCAGCATTTTTCGAGCTGAAAATTAAACAAGAAGTGGCGATGAAAAAGAGAGAAAAACACAATAAATGTGAATGAAATGGAAATTGAGTAGAACTTGAATGATCCATATATTTTATGCTTAGGAAATGAATACTCTTCGATGATTCATTGACAAAACATATAGTGTGCAATAAAGATGAGAAAACCTCTTGTTATGAAACGAGAGAGAAAGAGAGAGAGACGCTTCACTATACAAGACGAAAAAGGAGAGAAAACGAATAAGAAGCGTATCGTTTGAACAGAAAGAGTGTATCGATTAAACAACGCTGCAATTGATATCAATCTTTTATTCAAATTTACGTGTTTCTGTTTTTCAGAGCAACATTTCCGATAAATATTAAATCGTCTGATTGAAAGATTCTTTCTACATTCAGAATTTTGCATAGAAAAGTCACATCTTGAATTTGAATTTGTCTGCAGAATTTTTTTTAGAGAAACCGACAGTGACATTTACAATTTTTTTGTTAGGATTTCCATGCTGGAACGACTGTATTAGCATCCGTATTACCATCCATGTATTATTACCATGTATTACCATCCGTAAAGCGACGTAAACTATGAGGATTCTTGTTCTACTCGATCTCCATTTCAGTTTGATGTGTGAACGAATTCCATGATTGTTTTATTCTGTCGAACTCCTTCGAAGCAACAAAATAGTAAGAAAACAAGATTTCCTTAATCGACAGAAAAAATTCATCGAACAAAAAAATTCGTTTGAAGTAACCGTTTGAATTACACGGATTTCTCATTTAGGATGATTGAAATCCTTAAAGTCGTACAGAAAGCCTAAAATCATATCGGCATATTCGGGCTACAGTCGTACTACATAAGGGCAACAGTTGCAACATGCATGTGCATGAACTTTTTTATTTCTAATGGTTTTTTCTTGAATAACAGACTGCTTCCACGCTTTTTACATTGATACAGATCGGTTCAGTTTCGACGGAGAGTTTTCATCTGAATTATGTGCTCATTCAAAGATTTTCAATTGTTCCAGCTCCATGAGAATTTTGTTCCATTTCCCTATGGGTTTTGTGTTTTTGAGTAAGTAAATCAACTCGTGCAAAACGGCTACATTATCTATCAATATTTTATTTCTTTTGTTATAGATAAGTTCTCGATGAAACTTTGAAGAATCGTCATTCGAACTGATATGAAATGACATTTAGTTCTCTTATGATATGAGTACAAAACAGTGTTAAAGATGACATTATATTCCGGTGACATCAAGACCTCCAGTGGCGCCAGCAATTGTTTACTTTATTGAATACAAATCAATTGATAATGATACAATAGAAACGATACTCCAAACAGATGATAGAGGAATTTGAAAACTTAATTCCGAAAAGCTGATCAAAATACTTTTAACCGTTAGAAGAACCAACTTTTTTATGTTGATAAGATTCGAAATTTTAGTTTAATGTTTCACAATATTACATGAAAACCACAAATGTCTAGAATGGAATTTACTTTCGAAATGAAAAAACAAATAGAAGATGATTCATTGAAAAGTGTCTGAAATGACTGATATATGTTCGTTGTGGTTACCCAAAACTGGAAAATTTTTGAAATAAATGAGTCAGAAAGTGATGAAAAATTACTGTTCTCGAATCTCATCACAGAATCGAAAAAATGTATTCTCAGTTGAGCTGTGGAAAAAATGAAAGCTCACTTACTCTAGAAACACGTATTTGGATGAAAGTTTTCGTAGAAGTTCAGAGAGAAAAATAATTAAAAACTGAGATCCTGTTATATAACTTTTCGACTTCAGATGGTCGCATCATTGGAATTGAGAGCGTACATGGATTCACTTCAAGTAAAATATCGGTCTCTTAACTTCACGGTCCCAGTTCTGAAGCTTCCCTGCCAAGACTAAATTGTTTAAAAACCGAGGCGAGAAACTTTATGATCTATTCCGGAATTCTTATTTACACCTTCTTATTTGAAAAAATGACGGAATCGTGAGCTAATTTTATCATCATTCCACCTGAAACCCTAATAATCCGTTATAATCTCTCCGACCGTTTTTTTCTGAATTCTCTATTTCTTAACTGTTAAAACCACAACTCGGACACGTAATGTCATAAAGTTGCATTTCATTTCAAAGAAAAATTTATATTTGACTCTTGTATTTACCTACATTCCTCCCCATGCCCCCTAACATATTTCACATCATCTCCCACAATATTCTTCTGAATCATCGTCGTCTCTTGAGCATGATGATAATGATAATGATTCCTGAAACGCTGATTGCTTTAACATTTTCCCCGCAAACCACAGTGATTCATATTCTCTTGAAAGTTTACCCAATGGTTTCAATGTTTCAGCCTCCCCTTTTTTGATAAGAGCAGACCATAAAGCGGATTGTAAATGAAGAAAGAGATCATTTTTCTATAAAATATTTCATTTTTGCTCCGTTTGTTTCATTTCATTTTCAGTAATGACTCAATCCGAAAGCTACGATTTGCAGACGCAGAGAATGGCTGCATCCAGCCAAAACAATGGAAAAATATTCGGTCGATTCGATCCGATTCATATTTTTCTTGCCGTTATTTCCATCATTTTCTTGATTCTCTCAATTGTTTTCATTATTCTCTTCGCGACAAAACATGGTACGTTTTCTTTTTCATTACTCACTGGAAACAATAAGAAAAGCTTAGCGATCTCATTGAAAACGATAAAAAAGATGCTGTCTTTTTATAATAATAAGTATGAATTGTTTCTGTGCGATATTTTTAATTATTCTAAAAAATTTAGTATGATTTTAATGTAAGAATTGACATCAAGAATCTTTCAGACAGTTCATCTGGGTTCTTGGCGACCGGATTCTCTGACGGCAAAGCTGCCGACGTTGCAAATGAATGGAAAGGTCTTTTGAACAATAAATATACAGTCAACTCATTTGCCCTCGATATACAGTATGATTAAATCTCAAAAAACAGATTAATCAATCATTTTTTCAGAAACAAAGCCGTCAGTGCGGTGTTCTCTCTTCGTGATTCTGTGTCGACTGCTGCCGTTCAAAATGTATTGTCCGCATCAAAGTTGGTGACTCAAACAGAAACAACTTGTGAGTTTTGTATTCATAAAATGTTTGGGATTAGATTGCAATGAAGGTGTGAAAGTTTGGAAAACGATAAGAAAATGATAAGAACGTCGAACAAATAACATACATTTTCGACTATGATTTATGATCGATGATAGAAAACGACACTATGAAATACTTCGAAAAATGATGAAATAAATGGGAAAAGTGAAGATATTTTCAGACGGAGACAAGGCTACTGCAGTATGTCGTCAACAACAGATATTCGGATCTCCATCAACCGGAGTAACAGCTCCAGTCACTTCTATAACAACCACTCAAGCAACTCCAATTGCTACAAAGTGTATGTTATCAAGTGTCTGACAGATTTAATTCTTTGAATACTCAGATTGTAACAGTAATCCAATCAACAGAGATATCGTGATTGTCGTCGATATGAATGATCTTGAAAAGAATAATCATACTGAGAAAATCGCAAGTTTGACTACAATCCGTGATAAACTCATCGCAGGAATCACTTTCCCACAAGTGAATATTTTCCTGAAAGCTGTAGTTGCTAATGACGTCATTGACATTTCAACCCCAACCAACTGGATCTCCAATTCCAACCAATTGAACACGGATTTCGGAAAACTTCTCGCTGTCACCAATTTCAACAATCAAACGAATCTCATCATTGGAGATGTTTTCTCAAAATCAGTTCCAACTTTCAAAACAGGAAGACAGTATGTTTCTGCTGCTTTATTCGTTATCACTGACAAGTTGCCATCGTCTAATACCGTAATCTCAACCGATCCGAAGAAACTTGGAATTTATGTGGGAATTACTGGAGTTCGTTCTGCCTACATGAAATCATATGACAATTATGATGACAAAACTCTTTCATATGAAACATGGACAGAACTTTCTGAGAAGGATCCATTTGCTACTTTTGTTTGTTCATGTTGGTTTTCGTTCGAATTGAACCGAAAGATAATCAAAAATATTTTCAGTTTATGAACTGCCAGCTGCTACCCAAATGAAGTCATTCTTCGAATATCCACTTGCGGAACTTGATGATCAGATAAACAAACCAACTTGTGAAGTACTTGATATTATCATTGCATTTGACATCTCTGAATCTCTCTCCAGAATTATCGTTCCAGTTAGTTGTTTCCATATTTCAAATTTCAAATCTCATAAAATTTTCAGAAATATGTTGCCTTTGCAAAGAGTTTTGTCGCCCAATACAAATACAAAGGAAACGAGTTTACTCGTGTCGGAGTTTTGACTTTCAAGTATGGTTTTTATTATTGGAAAGACTGGTTATGATTACTTTCTTTCAGCAATAAAGTAACAGAAAAACTCAAATTGACTGATGGAAACACTTTGGAAGCAGTGAATGCAGCAATCGATACAGTCGCTTATGAAGGAGGATTGACTGATGTCACACTTGCTCTGACAACAGCAAAGAACACATTTATTCAAGAATCGGACACATCTCGTTCCAGAGTTCTCATTGTTCTTTCTGATGCTGTTCCCACTGTCGACACTATTCAGGATGAAATCCAAGCAGGAAAAGATCTTGCTAAAATCGGAGTTGCCGTATTCTTTGTCGGATATTCTAACTACAGCCCAGACGTGTTGAAGACATTGGGTCAAGTGACAAACCCAGATTATGTATTCGGAGATATGAGTCAGGCCTCATTGCAAGGAATCACCAATGAAATTCTCATCACTTATCCATGTCCACAGCCAAGTACGATGATACTTTTATCTTTTAAACCATCATCCTCATTTTCAATAATTTTCAGAATGTGTCACTGCGTACTACGCCGTTGAAGTCAGTGAATCGACGGATGATTATGTTGTCCAAAATCTACAAGATGTACTTGCAATTGCTACATTTGCATCATCCATGCAATCCGACACAGCTTCATATCAACTGATCACTTACAATGACGGAAATACTCTTATCAATCCAAAAGGAGACGCTTCTTTTAATTCCTTCAAAACCTTTGTCGAAGGACTTATCAATGATCCTTCAAAAATCGCTGCCATTAGAAGTGGATACACGAGATTGGACACTGCAATCGATGATATAACTGCCGAATTAAAGAATCAAGCAGCAAAGAATTCTCGTTTCTCCGGAAATATTATTTTCATGGGACAGGCCAACGATGGAGTACTGAATCCAGACAAACCTGAAGATGAGAAGATTGCCCTACTGAAGGCTTCCGCTACAAATTTGCAAGCACAAACAGCCGGACTTATTTATGTTGTTGATGATTCGAAAGATAAGAACAACTTTGGAGATGACCTTTGGCCTTTTGTCACAACTGCAAACCGAATCATTCCGCAAAATGAGAACACTTTGGATACACTGAAAAACACTGACTATTTTGCCACTTGGTCTAAACTGTCATGCTCTCTTCCAGCATTATCAACATGTTATGACACTCCACTTGATGTTGCTGTTGTTATTGATCTTCAGAACAAAGATTACAACTTCATCAATTATATTACAACTCTTCTTTCAAGATTTTCATCACAAGACGACACTCACATCTCAATGCTTGCTTATGGATCTCGTCAAACGACAGTCTTGTCTAATCTCGCTGTTCACAGCCCCCAAGATGTTCAAAACTTTGCCGTTGAGTACGAAGATTGGAGAAATGGAACATATTTCATCACGACAACAACTCAAGCTCCAACAACATCAGAAAGTAAGCGAAAAGACTATCTCTTTTGAATGTATTCATCTCTTACAGAACCAAAAAATTTCTGGTCGAATGAATTGTATCAAGTTGATCAAAACACAATCAAAGGGTATGTTTCTTTGATTCATTTTCATTTACTGTTCTCTTCTGAAATATCTTCACTTCCTTTGTGATTTTCTTCCCAATCGTATGGATCAGACATTGTTTTTGGAGAGTAGAGCATTTTGATGCACTCGATTAATTCATTGTAACATGGAGTTTTCAACGGATTCATGTTTGAAACCATTTTGAAAAACTCGACAAGAACACCTTTTTCACCTTTGAATAACTCCAGATTCACTCCGTTTTCAGTCTGAAAACAAACACGATTAGAATCAAAAATCAGTTGGTTTTGACCATAATTTCCTTTAATTGGAGAACTTCTTCCGATTTTTCGAGATGTTTCCATGGAAGTTCTCCAGAAAGAAGTTCATAAGAAGTGTACATTACTGAAACCAAATCATCATATGGTGCTTGTTCACAACGACGGTGAACACGTATCGAAACATAACGAGTAGTTCCACGAAATCCTGCACGGGGTCTTTGTTCTCTCCACTTCCCATCTTCATTCTTATATCTTCGAACCAATCCAAAATCGAGTAGAATAAGTACATGACGATTCTGTTCGCAAAATGATTAGTTCGTGATCCTCTGCCCTGTTCACTTACACGTGGATAGATACCAAAACACATATTTGCTGGTTTGACGTCTCGATGGACGTATCCAGTTTCATGAAGATCTTGAAGAGCATTTATTGTTTGATGAATGATTCTTCCGACAGCACATTGACTTAACTTCTTACTGGGACTACTTTTCTTAATATCTCCAACATTAATACTAAGAATTTGCATTACTGAAAATAATTCAATTTTGAGAAAAGAAACATGTAATTGAACTCACTTATGAAGTTGATTTTATCAGTATATCCTGATCCATAAATCAATGGAACATGAGTTTTTCCTTGCATTTTATAGAGGACATGCTGCTCCAAAATCATTCTTTTTGCCAGTTTCCCTCTTCTTTTCTTTGGTTCAACTTTAATTGCAACTTCTTCTCCTTTGACTACATCAACAGCCAAATATATCTCTCCGTATCCACCTTTTCCAATCAATCCCTCAATTGACCAACGTTTCAAAAACTTTTCATTCAATTGCAAATGACTTGGTTCTTCACTTTCGATCTTTTTCATTTTCGGAAGTATCTCCTTATTCACAAATGATTTCTCTTCGCTCTTTTGGTTTTCTGATTTCGTTTGAGGCAAAATAGGTTCATCCTGTTTTGTTTCCGTCGTCATTACTTAATCTTTCAAATTCACCATTAAAAACAAAATCTTGAAATGACTGAATACTTCAAAATTTGGAATTTGGAATAGGAAAATAGGAAAAATGAAAAAGGGGAGGAGAGTATCACGTACTTATTTCATAATATTTCAGAGTATTCGATTCATTGGGAACTCAATTCGGATGTGGACATTACAGTGACAACGGAGATCGTATATTCGCTCCAAATCTTTTCATTTTTGCTTCTGATAACTTTGGAACATACACAAATGCAGTTTGGGACGACTTCAGCACGGAAGTTCGTAATAGATATGGTTGCTGGGATTGTGCTGGCAACCCCACTTTCTTGTTCCTTTCAAGAAACGAAGCTACTGCACCAGTTGCTCTTGGAGTCACTTATAAACTTTCTGATACTGATTTGGATATTGATGCCACAGACGATACATCAACACAAGCCAATATCAACAAGTTCAATAGCATTGTGAATTCAGTTTGTGTTACTCCGCTAGCAAGTAAGTGTGAAAACTCATTAATTCTGTAACTTCTGATTTATTTCAGCATGTGCATCATACACAAAATGCACGCCTTATGTCTAAATCTGCATTATTTCTTTTCACTACACAAAGAGCTTTAACCACATTTTTGTTTATTTCCTCAGAATTGTTACTTTTTTTGAAATTTCCCAAATAAATTCAGTTTTTATTGAGATTTATTTTTCCAAAAACACAAAAAAAGAAATTATTTATTTGTAGTTTTCGTTCAAATTTTTTTGAAATGTCAAAGAAAAAGAAAATGGTAAATACAGGAAAAAATAATTTATCTCGTCAGCACGGTTGATGCTTACACGGAAGAACCGGCATATGATCAATTAAAAAACAAAAGAATGAAGAAGAAGGAAAGGAAAATGAAAAGAGGATCAGATGGAACAATCCTGAATATTGATAGCCGTTCTCGATTGTTTTGGATGTGAAATAGTGGTTTGATCGAATCTTAACGAGATGATACAACCCTCAAGTCCTGTATAATCACGTCCATCCAAAGTTCCTTCTGGTATATGATTGCTTCCTGAAATCATTTTTATTTCAAAGATACTTTCACTGATATCACTTACCAATAAATACATTCCGATACACATTCAATTGTTCTGCACCTTCTGGAGCAAATCCAGTGATTGGGTCTTCTCCATTCACAGATAATTTCACTAAATTCTTCTTTCTGATTACTTCTACAGTAACCCATCTCTCTTCTTCAATTCTCTTTGGATGTGTCAGAACAATTGTTCCAGATCCCAAATTCAATGCGAATCGGACAAACCGATTTGTGTCAATGGACAGTTCGAAGAAATCGTCTTCGTGGGTGACATCTCCAGCAGAAACTACGATTTGACGAACGTTTTGTGTTGTATTCTTGATTTTAAAGTTAACTGCCATGTCGAGACTGTCTCCGGTTATACTGAAAGTTTTATATTTGAAAGAAGAGTTTAGAAGATTATGACTTACTGGCTCATAACAGATTCATTGTCCACTTCCATATAAGAGAATCCAGAGAACTTCATAGCTGAAATCTCTGGATCCGTGGCAATTGTACACTTTCTTCCACTCATTGGCCAATCACATTGACATATTGGCATTGAGTTGTGGGCAAGACACTTCTTAGGACATCCGTATGTTGTGCATGGATCCGTGAAGCATTCAGTTACGTGTGTTGCATGAATTGATTGCATTGAAATGGATCTTCCATTCAAACGAATCTGAATTATCTTTTTATTTTTTTCTTCGGCTTCCAATTTCTCAAACGAACTCTTTTAACACATCCTGAGAATCCCTCCATATCTTTCATAACTGTCGGAATATCTTGTTCATCCAATGATCCAATGAATATACGCCCAGTTCCTTCGAGAACTTCTGTTCTTGCAGCATGAAGTTCAGATTCAACCCATCCTTGTTTATTCACTTTCAGAAGTACTCCTTTTCCACTTCTCCATACTTCTAACTTATGCCAATGATACAAACTGACAGCATTTTCTGATCTCAGAATAGTTGCATCTACTCCAAGACTTGCATAAACTTTTACGAAAGAATTCTCAATTGTTACAATCAAAAACTTGGAATCTTCTTTCCAGAAAAACAAAACTCCGTTCTGTTTCTCAGCTTTAAATTGAATCGAAAGTTCCAAATAACTCAAAATACTGTCTGGAGCAGTAACAACAATTTTTGAACTTCCATTGAAATGAGCCACTTTCCATGATGTTTTCAGTGGAGTTGGAGTTGTTTGAGTCGTTTTCGTTGGTTCTGAAACCATAAATATTCTCTGAAAGTTTCGAATTACTGTTTTAATTTTTTCATCTCGGATTCATTTGAAAGGGGTTCATTTGTCGTTTTTCCAATTAATGTCTTCGTATTGTCTCCGTATTCATGAAACAATGCTCTCAAATTTCTTTTCGTTTCGATTCTTTTCCTCATTTCTCTATACAAAATGTGTCACTCATATTGCGGCGATGCGTGACATTTCATATTTGTTATGCATATTTCAAGAAGGTCTTTTTTCCGTCAACCAAAGGAAGAAAAAAGGAAAAAAGATTAGGCGCCTTCGGAGAAAACTAGCCATTTTTTAAAGTTTTTCGGCAAGTTTCGAGTCGTTTCGAACTGAATAGAATGAGAAAAAACGATAGTTCTGAGGAGAAGAAAACGAGAAAACAATTAACGAAAGAAGGCAATTTCTAGAGGCGTTGAAAAGCGAGATGAGAAAAATGTGTGGGTTAATAAGGGAAAAGAACGATGTCTGTGAAAGAAAAGGAGAAAGGGGGAGAAGAGTTTCCGGCTAAATAATAGAATATTCTACTGTGATTAGAACTAAAAATAGAACTGAAACACAAGTTTCAAGTGAAATCACACAACATTTGGAATATTTAATTTCGAGTTTTTCGGATTTCAGATTCTATAGAAACGACAATGTCTATTTGGGTTTTTTTCAACGGAACTGAAAACAAAATATAGATTATGAAAACCTATTTGAAACTTTTGTTTCCTATCCAATTATTTATCCAGATATACGTCATAATATATATCTTTAAACCTAGTTTTTTTTTGAAATCAAAAGAAGAAGTTTAGATAATGTTCGATAGATAAGAAAAAGAACAAACCTTGAGTGACAATCAGTTCCTTCAGAATCGGATGTCCCAATGGTGGATTTGTTGTAGTCGTTAATTTGTAAACCGACGGATGTACTGTAACAATTGATGTGCTATTCTTTACAATTTCAGATAACTGTTCAGCCAACATTTGTTCAATAAACATTCCGTAATAGTCAAATGGCATTGTCATGACCTTATTGTATAATAAAAGAAGTAGAGACGGTAGAAGAAGCATAGCGAAATGAGAATGGCGCGAGCGTCAAGTTTAGTGTGCTTCTGTCGCCGTTGACTCTCGCCTAGCTCTTTTCAAGATGACGACGACGATGCCACGCGACGCCGCCCATTTTGGATTTGAGCAACGACGAAAAAAAATGAATAGGGAAACGCACTATAGAGTGTTTTCGTTTAGATGGAAGGCTCATTTCGGGAGAAATGCATCGTTCCGAACGAAAAAAACAGTTGATCGAAACGAAGAATTCGATTAGAGAAAAAAAGATTGGCTAAATTTGTGGGAAAAATTCAAACTGAAGGAACTTGTTTTTGAGTTTTTACGCTTAGTTTCCCGTGTGTTCGTTTCTTTTCGACAGATTGAGACTATTTGAAAAGATAAATGAGGCTTATTCTGAGCAATTAGAAATGCATTCCCTCCAATGTAAAATATTCATAACTTACATCCAGGAGTCTCCATTATTTTTGGAATTCCTCTTTGTGTTAAATCGAACATTTCAATTTGAATAACATCATCACTATCTTCGATCTCTTTTCCATCTTTTATAATCACAATCTTCTTCTGTTTTCTCTCCGGTTTTGATTCTTCCTCTCCACAATAATCTGAAAATAATTGTTTTTTTAAACTTTGATATATTTTTTCTCTCACAGTTAGCTGAGGAATCATACGCTTTATTGATAGTTTCGTTGGTATTCAGGAGAACTTCTCCGTTGACGACAAGCTGCAAAACGAGAAAAAGTTCTATTAGATTGTACATTTCGAATCGAAAACATTCGGTTAGATAAACGAGTTTCTCTTGTTTTTCATCTTCCACTCACCAAACGAACACATCCACGGAATCCTTCAAATGCTCCTGTTTTCTGTTGAAGGAATTCAATATTATGGGGAGCAGCACCCAGGAAAACTCCTTCATCCATTGTGATTCCTTTATAATTCTGCAACTTTTAATATTGAAAAAGTCGAGGAAAATCTTAGGAAACCTTGAATTCATCAGCACGATCAACTAATTTGTGTCCTCCGTCGATTGTCATTTCTGTCAAATCACAATTCTTTCTCCATACATTAATCTCGTGCCATTCTCCGATTCCAAACTTTCCATGATACATATCTTCAATAGTACCTTCTCCACAGTCGTGTCTTGAATACATTTCAATTTTAGTATGGAGCACGTTTCTTTGCAGATTGATTTGATAGAAATAATTAAGAAACTAACCTCATGATTATATTTGGACCATCGAGAGTAATCGACAAAAAGTCATCACCCATCAACTCTCCGCCAAAGAAAATGATACCGTCTTTGTGTTCATCGAGTCTGAAATTATTTTAATTTTGAATATATTTAACCTTAATTTTTTTCTTACTTGAATTGAATTGTGATATTTGTTTCTAAATAAGCATTGTCTCTTATCGGAAATTCTGCATAATTAGATCCTCTAAACGACAAAGGTCTGCCATTCGAAACTCTTTTTTTGTTTTCTGATGATATTCTTCGTTCTGTTGTTCTTCTGAATGGATATGTACTTGTTTCTAACTTTCGTGTTCTTTTCTTCGCATATTCTTTTTTTTCTTCTGAATATTGAACATCTGTATCCAATTTACACGACAATCCATCGTCTTGTAACACATGTCCCTCCCAACACGAACATTCATATGTTTCTGGTGAAAGTGTCTCACAGAGTTGCTCGCAGAGCACATGTTCCGCTGCGCATGACCCTGGAAATAACGAAAGAATGTGTGAGAAGATGACTAACCGAATGGTGTCAGTTGGTCTCTTTTTGATAATAAAAAAGTTTATGGGATGCTGTTAAATTCGCTGATTCTAGTTCAACGTCATAAAAATGTATCGGTGTAGGTCGTGGTGAAATTAAACAAAAAGAGGATTCATCTGATAAATGTGATTTGATTTCTTTGCTTCAGAACCATCGAAAATGTTGCTAAATTACAAAACCACTAAATTATTCAAATCTGTTCAGAGTTTTGAACCTTCAAAAACCGAGAGTGTTGCAGTCTGCTTATAATGGAACTTTGAGTTCATCAAAGAAATGTTTCAAATGATTTACTGAATAATACACTCTCCTAATGAAATAATTATATAGTCAGAAAGAAATTAGTTAGTTTCGTTGTCTTGTGTTTCCTTATTTCTCCCCTCCAGAAGACAATAATTTGTTTGGTGTGTTACCCTTTTGCTACGGAAATTAATTAGATTCAAGTGTTGACCACATCAACCATTCCATCTATCTCACTATGGAAATTAGGAGACCTCCCACAGAAAAGAGTCAGCTCCATGCACAAGAGACATCCCTTCTTCCCGTTTTTTGCACTTTTGTCGACACAAAATTATTCTTTGAAAGTAATTTCTTTTGTGCTGCTTCCCTACGAAAACGCATACGTTTCCTCTCTTTTTGCAACAATTCTCTGCGTTTTTCTCTTCGATAATCCCTTTTCTGGGTTTCGTAAATAGTATTCAAAAAGTAGTATAAATAAGAAGGAAGAAGCAAGTAAATCTTCTGGAAAACCCCTCGACACTCATCAATTTTCTGTGTGGGGTGCCAAGTGTCACAACTATAATTTGGAAAAGAAAAGGAGGCAATGGGAAATAACTTCGTTCTGCTTCGTTACCGTACTCAATCAGCCAATGGTTGTGAGAGAAAATAGTATGGTGATTGAGGAGACGCAGAGAATAAATTAATTGAATCAAACGTTTGGAACGAGAGACAACTGGAGATTAGGAGAATTTCGGCGACGTGGGAAGGCAAACACAAAACGAATTTCGCGAATTTTAGCAGGTGATATCTTGTGACACAGTCTGCATTTCAAATGAAAAAGAAACGAAAAACCGTACCTTGAAAGACTTGAGTGCTCGCTGCAACTGTCAGCAGACACAGTGAAAAAACGGCTTGTGACGGCCGCATTTCAGGACATGAAACACCTGAAAGATATAGAAAGAATGAAGGGAAGCGTGATGATGATTCGAGTGACACGGTTGAGAGACGAACACATCATCATCATCAGAAAGAGGAGATTTGAGGGAGGGCAGAGAGACACTTCCGGACGATAATTATAGTATTTTGCACCGGAAATTGATGTGACTGAGCAAGAAGAATGAGGGAAAATTGAAAAGATTTATTGGTTTTCACGAGAAAAATAGAATGTATTGATATGAGATTGAAATAGAAGATCATGTTATCTGAGTTGAAGCTTATCTCTGTAATCTGATGAGACTGTTTTGTTTTTATGAACGGAATGAACGAATCGTTCACAACCTTCAACCTGTGATATTTCGAATTTTTAAAAAAGAGAATTGTCTAAATGGTTTAATCCAGAAAGAAACAGTTTGCAAAGTCAACAGTACATTCAGTAGACATCTTACAAGACAAATAAAGTAAATAGAACGAATTTCGAAACATTCTCAGGGGATAAATCGTCTGCGGTGAGTCATTTGGTTGAAATTGCCAATAAAATGGAAATGAGGGAAAAAGTTTGAAATTCTTTTCATTTTTTCATGCTCTCATCTAGAATGCATCTTTGCTCCATTCGTTTGAAGTGGAAAGAAAAGAGGGAACAAAAGTGAAAAAAGAGAGAGAGATATTGAAAAAAAAACTAGTGGAATGTGAAAGAAGTTGGACGAAGGAAACGAAGGTTCTTCGAAAAAAGCTTCTCGTTTTTTAATGGTCGCTAAGCTCTCGGATAGATGGCCACGGCAGTTAAAAAAAGAAATAAATGCGGATGGAGGGCAGAAGGGGAAAGAGGTAAATTACATTGAATTTGTTCTTTTTTCATTCAAAAACCAATCGAGACTTTACATATGAGGGACAAAAGTAGATGGAAGGAGTCTAAGCAATTAAAAAAACAAGCGGAAAGAAAGAAAGAGGAAGAATCAGATGAGAATGAAGAACAACAAGTTGAAAAAAGAAGATGGAGACGTCGACTAACTAAACGTTTTTGTGTTGATGATGTTGAAGAAAATGTAGAAAAAGGGGTAGGAAAATGTAGAAAAGGAGGGTAATGTAAGTAGAGAATTCCAAATGACTGAGGTAAACGAATGAAGAAGATGAAGGATGGACATTTGAGCCAACGTATTTTGAAGGTTGAATGCACAAAACAGCTGATGCGAAACGATTTATTTGTATTCAGTGAAACAAAAATAAAGATTCAGAACGGGGTTTTTGGACGACACATTCTGAATTATTTAAAACCTCAAAAAATGAATTTGAACCGTTTTTCTAATCTCAATCCTGCTTATCTTATAATTATTTGAACTTCTTCCCAGAAAACGTCAACTTGAGAGAAAATATAACCAAAACCCGAAAGACATATATTTTAATCTTCTTCTGCAGCGTCAAGATGTTTCTAGAATTGAAGCTAATAAAAGTGTCCACAAACCCTTTCAAGAATTCTGAATTCTATTCAGAGAAATATCGAGTTTACAGGGGTTTTGTTAGTTTTGTTTTCTCGAATCTTGTATGGGTTTTCTAAAATTCATGAAATTCATAACTGACCGACGTTTGAAAACTGAATGAAAGTTAGATGAGAACTGAACGTTTTACATTTGGGTTAGGAATACTGAAACCTTCATTTTCAATCTCTAAAATCTAGATCTGAGCAATGAAGTTTTCTGAATGACCAAAAAGCTGCAAAGTTTCGGTAACTACGGACAACGAAGACGCCAGAGGATGACAAAAAGTGAAGAAATGGTGATGAAAAGTCTAGAAGATGGGCAGCCTCTATGGAAAAAGAGGAAAGGTGAAAAAGGAAAGAGAGAGAGAGAGAGAGAGAGAGACGGAGTTGTGAAGGCGTGGCAACGGACACCATGGTGAATATGGAAGAAGAGAAGGCGATTCGTTTCACATGCATATCCATGTTTATTAGACAGATGGAAAGTAAGGGAAAGAGAAAACGGAAAAGCTCCGGATGTCGAAGGCTCTGCGTTGTTGAGAGTGCAATGGCGTGAACATGACCACGGGAGGATGAAGAATGAAAGAAAGAGGGCGGTCGGACAAGGAAAACGAAGGAGGAGAGAAGGCGAGGGAGGGAGTTGGATGAAATATAATGCTTGTCTTGGTTTGCGATCCGAGGCGACTTGTTGACAGGATTGGATTCACTGAAAAGGTCACGTGGATTTGTACGATATTTGGGAACATTGGATGGGATCGTTTGGAGTTCTGACAACAGTGACATCGTTGTTTCTTTTTCTCAATTCAATTTCATTCATGATAGACCATAACATGAATACATCCATTATGATGAGCTAAGATAGATCAAATCAGATACTCTTAATTCATAGATAACAAAAAGAGACTATTGAGATGTAGGTGGCAGTCGAAACTATTCCATATCTGAAGTTTTGGTAGATATTATTTGTCTTTCTCCTTTTAGCTTCATTTTTTTTGTACAAAGATCCAAAGGAAAAAAGTGAAACTGTTCAGTTTAACAGATTCTCTTCTGCTGAACTTCTCGAAAAAATGGAGAAACTAAAACGAAAGTAAATGAAGTTCAGTCTATCCGTTCGCAACATTCTGCAGTTTTCTCAGTATCAGATATCACTGTTACTTCGAATTTTCTTTTTTTTTCCTGAAGTTTTGCTCAAAATACGTCTTTTTGACGGTCTGTGAACATCAGAACTTAGTCAAGGAACAAAGATAACACTTGGTTTGCTCAAAATGATTAAGTCTATCCATCAACTTGGATGAAAATTTTAAATGAGGAAAATCGTTTAGAAAACGGAATTCGGGAGATCAATGGCTATTGTAATTCACAAAAATAGAAAAAAATAGAGAATGTATTGGAATAAAATGAAACGGCAACCGGTTTTATGATTTCCATGTGTCTAAAATAACCGAACTGCCACTTTCAATTAAAAAAAGAACAACGAGTAAAGTTCATTGGTTTTTGAGAATCTCTGCAGAGAAGCATATGTCAGTTGGGTTCCCGAGATCTGCGTCTCTTGCTCTTTACATACTATTTTCCCGGTTTTACTTTTTCCTCCGTGTACTTTTTTGTTGAAGACGGGAGCTACTAAACTGCACATTTCATTGCGTTTCGAGTCAAAACGACACAAAGTCGTTCCACAGATTTTTTATTAGCGAAACTGGTTTTGAGAAAAGCAAAACGGATGGGATTAGAACATAAAGAAAGAGAGAAAGATTGAGAGAGACAAAAAGAAAAAGAGTGATATTGAGGGATTGAAATGTTCGAAGAATTTCGAATTTGGAAAGGAACTCTTTTTTTGAATAATTGAGATCAAGAAATCTATGGGAATTGACAGAACTAACTCTCAAAAAATAATTTCAAGAATAACATCTGCCACCTTCGAAAAACGCATTGATTGGGAAGAACGCTTTTTTGAGATTAAAAAAAAGAAAGAAGGGGATAAAGATTTGCATAGAAAAGTGCATCAAAGTCCGAAAACGAAAGAGATAATAAAAAGAGAAATGAAGAAGAACGAGAAGACAGTGAATGCAGATTTCAGAGCTTCAGCAACCACTTTTGGATCCAATAATTCGGCATTTTCATTGTCATTCCATGATTGAGAAACAGTGAACGAAACAGTTTCAATTGAAGTTTCATTTCCGATTTGAAAAGTTCCATTGCACACGTAAATTCCACTGTGATCGGTGAGATTAAATGATTGAATGAGAAGATCATTGTAAAGAGGAGATGGGAACGAATTGCTCTGGAAGTGATTATTCAATTGATTTCATATATTGAAATGAATCCTTTTTCTGATTCTTTCTTACCGTTTTAATAGGAGCATCCACCTCATTGACCAAACAGTGAATGGATGTAACATTATCTTGGAATATCTTCAGAAAGTAATTGTTCTCTGGTTGAGCATTCAATACACTTCCGTCTTCAATCAAAACATTCCAAGATGGAGAGGGCGGAACTTCTGAAATTATCCACAGTAACCTGAAAATCCAGGTTTCAATACCAGTTGAAGTTGTCACATTGAGTTCTTCATCTGGAATCTCTTCAACCACAATCAACATAGTACTGTAACAAACGAATGACTGATATGCAAGATCTGTTGAACGAATACAACATTGATAGGCTCCAGTGTCTTCTAGGTTAAGAACTTGAAATCTGAAAGATCTTTTTTGTTCGAATTTAACGAAAAGATGGAGATTCATACTCTAGACTACGATTGCTATCGATAAAAGTTTTGTCGTCGGCAGAGAACATTTCCGTATTATTGAACATCCAAACTTTCTGAAATGTACGAAAGTCCTTCTGAAGCATTGTCTCTGCATCAGCACAATCGATTCTGCATTTGGAAGTGGAGGAGTTGTAAGCCACTTAAACTATCAACCTTCATTTGAAACAGTTTTTTGAAAACTTACAGAAAGTTGTGTCATTCAGGAAAATAGTTTTAGCTATCTGATCTGGTTGAACGATTATTCCGAAAGACGGGGTTGTGAGTCCAAGCAAAACGAATAGAGAGAAGAACCACATGGCTCAGCTGAAACTTCTGTTTCTTAGAATGAATGAATGAATCTTCCAACTGATATCCACTCTTTGAAAGTGGGCGGAGCAATAGTACAGCAGAAGAAATCGTTTTTGTAGACGAATATTTTCAAAACTACATTCAAAGAGATTATCAAAAACAATTCAAATAAGAATACAATCAGGAATGAGTAAGAGAGCTCACAGAGCAGAAGACGACGGAATGAATGTTATGAAATGGGAGGGTGAGGGTGAGATGAAGATGGAAGTAGAAGGAAGAATAGAAAGATATAATCCGGATGAGATGAGAGAAGGTGTCAAATAATATGAAGTAACTCTTCAAGAAATGGGTTGAATGCTAAGAAAGTTAGATTGAATTAAATGTTTCGTCAGTGGAAAGTTCGATCCTTGAAATGCAAAAAACTCAACGTTCAGTTTCAAGAATTATGAACATTTTTTTAAATGAAAATTTGAAACTGTCAATGCTCGTTTCTCACAAAACGATGTTTTTTGCTCTTATTGATCTTTTATTCGAATAGTGAAAGAAGAAAAGAAAGAATTTGTTTGATTGCAGACGAATACAAAATCCAGAATACATTTGGAGAAAGTCAAATGACTCTTTTGGTTTTATATCCAGATTCTTTGAATAACATGGATTGATGAAGAATATGTGGAATCGAATGAGAAAGATATAAAGTGATAAGAAAATTGGAAAACGAGGTCTTCATATGGCAAAAGAAGAAGAAGAAAAAGAAAAGAGGGTAATCCGTCTGTCGAGTCAAAAGGTATTCAATTCTATTCATTTTCTCTGCAATTCTTCACTTTTCATGTTCTTTTAGAAATCAGATAGAAAAGATGGAAAATGAGAAAAAACTAGCGAGATAAATTTTCGTATCAGATTTTTATATAGCCAAAGAAATCAAAAATACAACTGATTTCGGTCGAATCGAAACATATGTGTTTATTGGTTGAACAGAAGGTTTGGTAACGCGAAAGATATTAAATCTGTTTTGTACAGTGAAATCATTATAGAAAGTCAGTTCAAATTAGAAGTATAGTACGCGAAGAGTAACAGAATCTCTTTCCAAATTCAGTTCCAAGTTTCTTTGAGCCATTTGATATGAGATTCAACATTTCCATTGGTTGAAGTCATTTCCCCAATTTTGTTTTTTCTTCTACGAATCGTTCGTTTTGTTGTGTAATAAATAACAACAGGAAGACATAAATTTGCATAAGTAACACCCTGAAAAGTCGAATAAATTGATGATTGAAAGAGTGAATCTTACTGGAAGAAATGGAACAATTGTATGGTATATTTCTTGTGGAATCAGATATTCTAAAGATCTGATAATAGTGACACCAAACGAAGATATTATAATGCATACGAATTGTAGAATGATCAAAACGCAGATCGATTTCGAAGTTGTCATGTTTTCGAATGCATTATAACGCGTTTTGGTGTTATAGTTTTCTTGATGAATCCTGAATGAAATTATAGTGGATGAACTCTTTTGCCTACGTAATAACTAACTTTCTTTCAATCTTCACACTCAAATACAAAATGATCAAAGTGATTGCAATACTAGCAACCATAATTCCAGTTCGAAATGTGTTGATTGTATCGAAGTTTTTGGCAAGACGAGGTGGATAAGTGCACATTGGAACGTAGCCGGCGTATGAAACTCCAAGAAATCCAAAACAATAAGTTCCAAGAGCAAGACATAATTGGATAAAAAGAAGAACAACAGCAATTTTTGTTTGTTTTGAAAGATAAAAAGATGGAAACTTGTAGGAAATAAATCTGAAAACTGTAAAATATGAATGGATTAGTAAACAAAGTGTTCACCTGTCGAAAGTCAGAGAAAATACTGAATAGGTGGAGAAGAAATTGGTTATGTAATACAGATACAATTCAATTATACATTCTGATGAATGAAATTGAATTCCACAAGGAGCATCATAACGAGTAATGCTTCTAGTAGTCTGGCGAATCTGAAATATTAGAAATCAGGTTGAATTCTAAGACATTTTGGATGCAATGAACAGGGACTCGGAATCATGATCTCATCTTCCAAAATACATGATTCTAGAAAAAGTTGGTTGAATCGGAAAAATAAACTAATTACTGGTATTCATGAATACACCAGAAATCAGGGTATTTGTAAGAGGAACTCACCCGAATTTCCATCATCGTCGTTTGATGAATTATCGAATTAATAGAACAAACAATCAGAATAATCCTAGTACAATTCGAGAAAATATTCTGTCGAAGGAGAGTTTTCAACGCTTTGTAGGAATAGATATAGCTCAGAATTATTACAGAAATAATGAAAGCGGAATTGATTTTCATGAGAGATGACGTCAGAGCTCTGTGTAATCCATCTGGAGCGCACACTTCTCCGTCCAACTGTTCCGCAGTCTTATTCATTTTTTCACTCGGAAACCAAGCTTTCTAAAAAGTAAAAATGAGAATTGTTTTCGAAATCCGCTTTCCCGAAACGTCTAATTTAAAGTCACACCCTTTTTTGTTCTCATCAATTAATGAATGAGCTTTGGTGTTAAATATTACTAAGAAGTATTGACGAAGCAACCACTTGGGAGTTATTACTCAAGAAGATGTAACGGAATCTCGGACAGGAAATTAAAAATGAGATTAGAATTCCAAATCTACGATTCGTGTTATCTGTAAACATTCGAGAAACGAAGAATCAGAAGCAGTCGACGTATGAATTAAGATGAGAAATAGTTCTGAAAATAAGTTGGTTATGTCTCTAGTTTAGTATATGATGTAATTCGAAAAGGGAAGTAAATAATCAGATCGAACGATTTTTCTGAGCCAGAAAAGTACAATCCGAAGAAAAAGAAAATGTGAGTCCCGGTCTGAAGTAAAGTAGAAAGAAATGATTTTCTGAACCCTGGATAAAAGTTTCATGAGCTATTGAAACTATTTTTTAGTTGTTGAAATTAGTGGAAACTCCGTATTAAAATAATATTACAAATGGCGATAGTTATGTTCTGTTCTATGAAATGTATTGTGAAACGACGAAGTTGATAATTCAATTTTTATTTTTCGAATGGGAGCTTCACAACCAAAAGATGACCAACTCCGCCGTTTTAATTTGTGATGAGAGTTCACAAAACACGGCGAATACCAGAAATTATCAGATTCGTTGCTCCGGAGACACTTGATTTCTCTTTTGTTCCCATTCTGGTTTCGTGTATTCTGATGGTTCCATCGTCGCAAAAAATGGAAACGGAACATTCATAGCAATCACAAATATTCCGACAGCAATATAAAAAACAGTCCATTCAGAAGCTGTATGATTGGGGCAAACGATTCCAATGATGATTGGAAGAACGAATATAGCACCCCAGGCACTCAATGAAATGACTGCCATCACGAAATGAACATGTTGGCGAGCCACCTTGAAAGAATGAAATGGATAATAGGAAGAAATGGAGGAAAAGCCACAAACCATTTGAGCACACTTAACAACTCCAACTATATTGATCCCTGCGAGGACAATTGCAGTTGTGTAGGCGACTTGTGCAATTACTCTTGAACTTGTCTGCAAATACAAATGTTTCATAATATAATAAGAAACTTTCACTTACAAGCGCCATAACGAAAAACCCAAAGGCCAGTCCCAGTTGAGAAATAGCGGCAAAGAATATCATTCTCCAGACTTCCGGTACAAATGTCAAACTGTCTGAGAGTGGTCCGGCAACAAATTTGACGGCAGTTGCAAGAATATACGGAATTGCATTAAGGAATCCTGTCTCTCGTACATCAAGACCCAACACTTTATTCAAATACGTTGGACCATACGTCATAAGAGCCATCAATGACATATTTCCCCCAATGGCAGCTGCCCAAATCGATAAAACAACTTTATCTTTACAAACAGCCAAATAAGGAACTGGTTGTCTTTTTGAAGAAGTTGGAAGACGTCCTGTTGATATTTTTCGAAGCTCCTTGTGACTTACATTTCTGAAAATAACTTCATTGAATCAGAACTAATTATCTATTTTACCTATGAACTGTTGCAGAATCTCGGAAGAAAACAAAGAAAATGAGATGAAAAAGAACAGAAAATCCTCCAAAAAGATAGAAAATAGCTCTCCAACCCAATTGAGATTCACATAAAACTCCCGAAACTGGCATTAAAATAATATTACTTATCTGAAAACTATTAGATGAAAAAGGACGAGTTTATTGATGAATACTTGAAAACCGGCAGATAAGAATGCAACATAAGTACTGATTTCTGAAATAGGAGACCATCCTTCTGAAATGCTACCGATAGCTGAGAACATGATAGATGCTCCAAATCCCTGAGACAATCAATTTATTTTTTCAGTTTGAATGATAAATCACCTGAGCCATTCTAACGAAGATAACTGGATAGTATCCAAAGGAAACTGCCATTGGGAATAGTAAAGTGGATATTGCAGTTGTCATTCCATAAAGTGATAATATATTTCTGACACCATATTTCGTTGTGAGAGGAACAGAAGGGAATAATCCAATTATGGCTCCAACGGCACCGGCAGAGAATATGAATGAGACATCGGCCGTATTCTCCAACCAATCTGAATTATTTGCTCATTTATTGAAAAAATATGCATTCCTCACGAGTTTGATTGGAAACAGATTGTTCATCTATCACATCTTGCATACAAATTACTGAGAAATTGATAACATTATAGTTTCCATTTGTACTACATATGCAACATAATCTGAAAAAAAAGCATTGGAGAAAGATTTCAATTCAAAAACTTACCCAATAATCAAGACAATATACCGTGTCTTGTTGGCAAATGTGATATTTTTTCCATTTTGATGCTCCTCAGTTTTCTCAATCGACGACATTTTCACATTGAGTAATTCAACTGAAATGAAGTTTTAGGCCTAAAATTGCACTCCGCCCTTTCTCTTTTTTCCATTTTTTGATGATACCTGACATCACGATGATTTGAAGAGGATTTGCATAAACTTTTAGACGGCATTTCGTTGAAATTCCTCGGCGAAACGTTGGTTTCTCTCCCGTTTTTTCGAACGCACCTGAACTGTGATTACATTATTTTTGAGGTGGTCTGAAAGCGGATTCGGTAATTATAAAGTGACGAAAAACTTAGATGAGACTATCTTAAAAGCAATGTGCTTCAGAGAAGAAAAAAAAAGAGCAATTGATTTAACCATGATCATTTTAAACTTCCAACGGGATCCTATTGGAAACTTCGATTTCTCAAGCATCTTGAGTATTTTTATTGTAGCTACCGTAATCATACTGTAACTTAGTTTACTTATTTTTCAGAAAACGTAACTTCTTTCTCCTCTGGTTATATTATGACAGAGACTACGAGTTGTTTTTTATCAGAAAAACATTCATTTCAAGTAGAGCAGTTGTTTATTGTCATGAACTGTCATGAAAGATGCTTTGCATCTATCTCCCTCTCTCTCTCTCTCTCTCTCTTTTTTTCGATGTGATCAAAATACAATGATAGTTTTCAATCTTTATTTACATACTTGTTATGGCACAAAAAACTAATTTATAAGGAAATCTTATTTTCCTTCAACATCTCCGACTTTTTTCTCTCCGAATCCTGGTTTCGTGAAGTCAGCGGCCTCTGTTGTTGCCAAAAACGGGAACGGAATATTCATTACAATGACCCATATGCCACCAGCAATATAGAAAACAGACCATTCTTCCGGTGTATGATTTGGACATAGAAATCCAATAATCATAGGAAGAATAAATATAGCGACCCACGATATCAAAGAATTCACTGCCATTACAAAGTGAATGTATTGTCGAGATACCTGAATGAAAGAAATTCGAATTCGAAGATTCATTCATTTCTGTTCCCTTTTTTTTAACTTCGCAGGAACTAACCGCCATTGGCAACAGAATGAATGAAACTCACCATTTGAGCACATTTAACAACTCCAATCATATTTACTCCAGCGAGAACAATGGCTGCCGTGTAGGCGATTTGTGCAATTAATTTATCACGAGTCTAAAATCATCAGAAAAGAATCAGAATACATACAAAGTAAATCGCGTACCAAGGCCATGACAAAGAACCCACATGCCATTCCTCCTTGTGCAACGGCGGCAAAAAAGATCATTTTCCATGTATCAGGAACACTTGTCAATTTATCAGACAATGGTCCTGCTGTAAATTTAACTGCAGTCGCTAGAATATATGGAATGGCATTTGCGAATCCAGTGTCTTTAACATCAAGACCCAATACTTTATTGAGATATGTTGGTCCATAAATCATGAGAGTCATCAATGACATGTTACCTCCTAATGCCTGGAAATAGCAATATATTTCTATACGTTGAGCTGTTTCCAGTACCGATGACCAAATTGCGAGAACTACTTTGTTTTTACAAACTGCCACGTAAGGAACTGATTTTCTTCCAGAAGTTTCCGATTTTCCAGCCACTATTTTCTGCACTTCTTTGGTACTCACATTTCTTAAAAATTTCAATTTACGGGAAGTAATCGAAATTTAAAACCTGTGAACTTGAGCAGTATCTCTGAAGAAACAGTAAAAAGCAGCAGTTACAAAACAAGAAATTCCTCCAAAAATATAATAAATAGATCTCCATCCCAATGAAGATTCACAAAGAATTCCGGATAATGGCATCGTTATGATATTGCTCAACTATAAAAACTTTGATTTAACATAAATAAAGATAAGAAATACTTGAAATCCTGCAGATAAAAATGCAATATAAGTACTGATTTCTGAAATTGGGGCCCATCCTTCAGAAATACTTCCGATCGAAGAAAACAGAATAGAAGCACCGAATCCCTGAAATGGAGTTCCTCCTATCCTTTCGTTATTTGATTGTTACCTGAATCAATCTGGCAGCAACAACTGGATAATATCCGATGGAAACTGCCAAAGGGACTAATAAAGTCGCAATCGAAGAAGAAAAACTATAGAATGCCAGTATATTTCTGAAATATGCTTAATGATATCAAATACACTATTGATCGATCGGAAGATTACCGTATTCCAAATCGAGTTGTAAGTGGAACCGATGGAATCAATCCGACAATTGCTCCGATGGCTCCAGCAGAGAAAACAAAAGAAACATCTGCAGAGTTCTGAAGCCAATCTGAAACAGATTCAAGTGAACACACAATGATTAGATGAACAACAGACGAGTTTGATTCAATGCCGAATGTTCTTCAATAACGTCATTCATACAAATAACTGTAAAACTGATTGTTGTATAAGCTCCATGATTACAAATAATGGAACAGATTCTGAAATAAATCAACTGATTCAGAAAGAGAAACAGGAGATAAATTACCCGAGAAACAACACGACAAATCGAGTTCTGTTGGCAAACGTCCATCGATTTTCTTCGAATTTTTCCATGTTCAAATATCAAAAAAAAAAATGAAAACTGAGGGGAAACACTACTTTTTTGAGATCTTTTGACTCTTTGACACTAATTTACATAATCTGTAGTTGTCGCTGTTTGACGTCGATACCCTTGGTCTCTCGTATTCTTTTGAACATTGGTGCAAACATGGACTTTTAAGAATTTGAGTTCATTTTTCAGATTCAAAAAGTTCATCTGCGATTTGAATGATAATATGAGAAAAACAAATAGTTTTCACTCTTTTTTCCACAAAAATCATCACCTCAGAAATTGGGTTTCAGAGAAAAGTAGTTGTTGCAAACTATTGCATTTCGCATTTTTCTGTAACTGTAATTAAGGTTTTCCCAGTTTTTTGTATCATATTTCCAGTTTTTCAGAAGATTCTTCAGTAAAAGGGAAACGAGTTACAAAAAACTGTCAAACAATCGACAATAAATAATGATTGAATACTTTTGATAACAGGAATTTCTACTGTTTGGTTGATGTAATGATAAAGCCACGCAAATGGAATTCATTGATAAAATAAACAATTCTACATTGAACTTCGAAATTTGAGAGTCAGATTTCTTCTACGAAAGATGTTTCGAAGAATGCCTCAAAAAGAGAAACATTGGTCAACAGTTTCTGTTCAAAGTTTCAATAGATTACTGTAGGAAACATTGTATTTCCTCATTCTTCTTGGCATAGAAAATTTATATTTGGTTTGTCTCTAAAAAAGGAAACTTTTTGATTTTTGATTATTTCAATATCGGGTCATGACGTCATTGCTCTCGCCGATAATTCTAAAAAATTCAGATCAGTAACGCTTTTGGTCGTCTTCTTTTTCGGTTGGAGCTCTGTGGTTTGGTCGACGGAAATGTGTAATAAAATGTAGAAAGAAATTAAGATTCAGATAACAAGGGCGAATTCCATTCATTGCCAATCGACAAAAATAGAAACTACCGGTAGACTTCATAAATGACTTCTCCTAAATATTTATAGATATTTTTTTATAAAAGCAGAAAATGGCTCGGTCGGTTTCATACGGTCCCTCTGAATTCCAACGGTACCTGCTTCTGACCACCCACTACACTGATAATTCTTCTGATAGTGGGAAACACAAATGAAGGATTTCAACTTTTTCAAAAACCTATTCTAACTAGAATATAATATCAATGACTCATCAACTAATTTACTTGAATGAGAGTACAACTGGAATATAACTTCAACAATCAATCAAAAGTATAAAATCAGTACACTTTTATTTCTTTTCTTTTGTTCTTCAACGGAATAGTGCCCACCGACTCTTCAAACATTTCGAATGATTGTAAAATTGATAACTGATTTTGAACATGAAATGGTCGTTGCCATTGATAAACTATATTACTCTTTCTGCCACAAATTGCTTTCCATTTTTCATTTACAGTCATTTCTTTCGATGACGGTAGAATTGACAAACATTTCACAATAATAATAATAGGCGTTCCGATATGAATTGTGACCTTTTTCTGCCTTCTTTTGTGATGACGTGGCAACATTAAGTTTTCCGTGTAAAAGTAATCCCAAGATTATTTGCACCTCCATTTGCGATTAAAAGTTAAAAAAGAATACAATGACACAGAAAAATGACATTTGCCCGTTGGTATTTGTATACTGATAAGAGCTCTCCAGAAGAAAACCACACCTTTCATTCCGTAAAATAAAGAATAGCCAAAAGTTTCACATGATTCATTACTTATTTCTTTGAACTTCACTTGGTTTCTTTTTCAGGTTAATAGGAACAAGAACGCGATGTTCCAAGACCTTGGCAGGGTCCACATCGTTTCATTTGCCGTTGGAATTGTCGGATTAGTAGTCGGAATTACTGGAATTGTTCTCGCTATTGTCTTCGGAACTGGTGAGAATTTCATATCTCTGAGAATTTCATATTAGGTTTGGTATATTATTTTCTTCCTTTTCAGCTCAAACAACTTGCACAACCCCAGTGACTCCGACTTGTCCTCCTCCACAAACCACTTTACCGTGTAGTACCAATCTCTTTGCAATTAGTACGGCTGTGAATAATATACAATGGGACGATGCTTATAACAATCAGACATCTGATAAATACATTGCCACTGTGCAAAATATAACAAATACACTGGAAAACTCTTTGAATTCTGGATTGAATAGCCCCTCTTCGTCATTCATTCGAATTTTGGCTGCGACTGGACCAACATCAAACAATGTTAAAGTCGCTATCACTCGATTGGGGTCAGTTTGAATAGTTTTTGAAAAAAGTCACTGAAAGATTTGATTTCTTGAATTAAAAATAATTTATATTAACAGTGTTTATTTTCAGAAGAGGAGATAATAATCTTGTTGTTGCCATTGGAAATGGAGCTATTTCTGCTGCTGCCAACATTAGTACAATGCCCACTGCAGTTAATGTGTCATCAGTTATCACTTCCGATAAAACAACTTTTTCTAATGTTACAAGTAATCTCTTTTTTTTTAAATTTCAATCATTGAACACACATCACTTTCAGCTTCTCCACAAGTATGTAGTCCAACCATTGATCCACCAGTTTGCACAACGGTTGCTCCCGTGGAGTGTTCAACTATGCCGGTCCCAACGACGACAGTTGCAACCAATCCACCATCGTCTTCGATTCCTCCAGTAACTTCAACCGTACCAGTTGTAACTACTCAGTCAACAACAAATCCGACATCAACAAAGCCTACGAGTGGAACGTCTCCTCAAGTGACCACACAATCCACTGCTGGTCAAACAACAGCAACAAAGGCAACCATTGGAACTCAAACTTCACAAACTTCTCCGACAGTCAACCCGACAAGTAACCAAGGAACGTCTACTGTTACTATTCCAGTAGTCAGTTCATCACAGCAAACTACTGCAGGCTCAACTCAAGGAACATCAAGCACAAAGAATGTTCCTTCTTCAAGTTCGATTCCTATAGTAACTACACAAACAACAAAAGGATCACTGAGTACAGGTACTACATCCACAATCTCAATCACAAGCACATCAACACAAGGAGTTCCCAAAACTTTTTCAACCCTTTCCACAACTCACGGAACTGCTCCCTCATCTCAAAAAGAGTCAATAACCACACAACAACCAACCATTTCCACTTCAACCCTCCTTCCAGTTCAAACTTCTTCTCAGCCCATCACCACATCTCCCGTTTCGACCACAACCACCCAAAAAGTCCCATCCACCTCTCCCAGTTCCACGCCGTCTCTAACTACCACCCAAACAGTAGTCACTTCTTCAGGTTCACTTAGTACATCCCCTCTAACACACCCGACCCAATCAATCAATCTTTCAACTTCCACTATTCCCTTAACAACATCAACTCTCTCAGGTACGTTTTCCATTTTCTTGATCACTCACAGGCTTTCCATTCATTACATCAATAACCTAAATGGTTGTCGATGTCTATAAAACTCCCATTCATTTAGGATCTCCCAGTTCGACCCCCGTTCCCACAACTCAATCTCCCAGTCCATCAGCACCACCATCGTCAACAGTTCAATCCACTTCCACTATTCCTGCGATATCATCATCATTTGCTCCAGGTTCTTCGACTTCTCAGCCAACCAACGATCCATGTTATTATCAATCTAACATTGGTGTCGCTTTTGAATTGACTGACCCAACCTCACAGATTGACGTTAAAATTCAAAACTTTATTGCGAACAACTTGCTGTTTTATCCTGGAAATCCATATAATTTGGGAAGACCTGAGACTAATATGACAAAGTTGGCACTTGTTCCATATCCAACATTTACGGAAGCAGCAGACATAATGGGTTATGGAGTTGCAACGTGAGTATGAGATGAAGTTATTATATTACCCACTCCCAAATTCAAATTCAGAACTCAACAGAGAATTAATGGTCTCTTCTTGACTTTCGGAATTTTTGCTGAGCAAGATCCACAAATCTACGAGTAAGAGAAAAAAACCATTTGAACTATCAAATTTGAATATATTCAGATCTTTGAACTTCATCACTAATCTGACCTACACAGGTTCACCTGGATATTTGATCATCATAGGAAACAAGTAATATTTCCGTAAACAATTTTCGAAAAAAAACTAAAGCTGTTTCAGTGGATCTTCTATCAGTAATTCAATTGCTTCGTCGAAAATTCTTCAGCAACTCAATTTCAATATAATCACAATTGGATACAATTCAACTGACGATTTCAGTCCATTGGCATCAAATCCTGGACTCTCATTCAATATTCTTCAAGATTCTGATGAATTGAAAGTAGCTCAACAAATTGGACATATTCTCAGTGAGTTTTTGGATTTTTAGAGTTTCGGACTTTTCTTTACTTCAGGAAATTCATATTGTTCTTCTTCATCATCCGCTGGTCCTCAATCTACGTCTTCCACGACAGGAACTATTGGAACTCAATCAGCATCTTCTGCTTCGTCATCAAAATTGCCAGTTACGTCGACCATTTCACCGGTTCAATCAAGTTCTTCTCTCCCACCAACTTCGACCAATGCACCTTCTCAATCAAGTTCACCAATTGCGACTTCTACAACTCCGGCTCAAATTATATCTAGTTCTTCTACTGGAACAATTGTACCATCACCATCATCATCTCCTGTTACAGTTCCATCGACTGTTCCAACACTCCCTTCATCTACAATGTTCAAATCGAGTACAACTGTTAGTTACACAGCAACATCTGGTCCAACACCAACAACTTGTGTATGTACCACTGTTGAACCAGGAAGTACATCTCCAGGATACAGTACTTCGACTTATGCTACAACGATGGGAAGCAGTAGTTACAGTACTGCAAGTAGTACCCCATTTCAACAGAGCAGCTCTTCACCGGCCCAACAGACATCAACTACAGGAAACACACAACCTCAACAAAGTAGTTCTTCTCCAGCCCAGCAAACATCAACTCCAGGGAATACACAACCTTCGCAAAGTAGTTCATCATTCACTCCACAGACATCAACTTCAGTGAGCACACAATCTCAGCAAAGTAGTTCGTCCCCATCGCAGCAGACATCAACTGTAGGAGGTTCTACTTCTACAACTATTCAAGGAAGCAGCTACAGTACTGTTGCTCCGAGCGGATCGACATCTTCTGTTTCTCAGAATACTTCTCCATCAGTCACTTCAACAGCAACAATGACATCAACTGTTCAAACATCCAGTGGAACTCCTGGACCAACAACTTCTCAAATATGTCCAAATCAACAGACTGTGTTTAAAGGACAGGTTGGAGTAATCTATGAAATGATTCCAAATTCCGATCAACAAAACACAATCAACGATTTCGTAGAGAACATTTTATTGAACTCGAACTATTATGGATTGGGCGTCGATAATCTAACAAATGAGAATCGAACTCTTGTGACTGCAATCCCATATCCATCAACTGCGAATTACAATGTTCAAGGATATGGAAGTGCCAGAAGTCTTTCTGATTTCAAGAATCAAATTATTGCATTCAATCAAGTTATAACTCAACAAACCGGAGATATTTCAGAGTGATTATATTACAAATGGTTTAATTAATTTGCCTGTTTTCAGTGCTTTAACGTATGTGGCCACCAATTTGAATTCCAACGGGATGAATACATCACTAATCATTGTTGGAAATCATCAATCATTGATAGATGCACAGGCGTCGGCATTAGCAAAGATTCTCCAAAGTGATACTTTACGTATTTATACAGTTGCTGTTGGAACAAATGCTGCTGATTTGTCGACTCTTTCCTCTGGTTAGTCTAATTTGTTCAAAACGATTTCAAATTTCCATTTTTCAAAAACCGCAGTGATTTTATTCATTTAAAGGTGATGGATATAGTTTCACTGGAAACACTCAGCAAGTAGCCGATCAAATTGGACTCAGTATGAGTTCATTCAATCCAAGTGTTTACTGTCCCCCTCCAACGCCTTCAACCTCTGCTCCGAGTACATCTACAGTAACTCTCTCAACTACAGTACCAATTACGTCCACCGTAGCTTCAACGACACGTTTGACTACACTCAGACCTACAGTAGGACCATGTCAATGCACCGGAAGATGGGTTTACAATGGTGACCTCGCGATTGCATTCGAATATATGGACACACCAGGGTCACAGGTTTGTTCTCTAGATTACAACAACTTTCATAAATGTTTCTTTTCCTCAAAAAATTGTTTCAGAATGTGGCGAATTTCCTGACGAACACTTTCTTACAAAATCCAGATTCATATGGACTCTCAGCTGATAATAATGGAAATCAACCTTCAAAACTGGCCCTTGTTCCATACCCAGATACGTCCACATATCCACTTTATCCGTACGGATCTATTCGGTATGTGGCAATATTCCAACATTGGTAACAAACGGCATTTTCAGAGCTCCCGGAGATATTGGAACGTTCATTGATGCGATTTCTGGGGTACAAACTATCAACACAGATCCATCAATTTCTTCTGCCTTGGATTATATTAGTACCAGTCTCCCTACAGATTCAAGCACAAAAGTAGTTCTCATCATTGGTTCAGATAAAAGTGATGTCGGGGCTGCAGTGAACTCCGCTCAAACCTTGAAAACGGCTGGATATACAGTGATAACTGTAGCACAAACAGCTCCGGCCAGCGACTTCAGACCATTGGCATCTGGAGATCAGTACGCTCTTCATATCGGAGATGGCAACGATAGTGATGTTGCTAATAAAATTGCAAATCTATTACTAGACATTAGTTTTGTGTGCTTCGATGATGGATCGTCTACGCCTTCACCAGTCACAAGATGTCCTGGAACTCAAGGCACAACTCAACCAGGTGTTACTGGATCTTCAACTTCTGCTGCCCCTCTCGGAACTAGTACTGTTGGATCGACGGTCTCTGTAGGATCTTCCTCGGTAGACACTGGATCAACTACTGTCACTCTTCCGACTAGTCAAGGTTCCACATCAGTCAACACAGGATCACCTTCATCTGTAGCACCTGGAAGTTCGAGCACATCGGGATCAACAGTGTCCATTGGATCATCGTCAACTTCAGTTAACACTGGATCTACATCGATTGGATCAACTGTATCATCAGGATCGACAGTTCAAAGCTCATCTTCAGTTGCTAATACAGGATCAACTACAGTTGGATCGACTGTATCATCAGGATCCACTGTCTCATCAGGATCCACTGTATCATCAGGATCAACAGCCTCATCAGGATCAACTGTATCATCAGGATCAACTGTATCAACAGGATCCACTGTCTCATCAGGATCCACTGTATCATCAGGATCCACTGTATCATCAGGATCAACTGTATCATCAGGATCAACTGTTCAAAGCTCCTCTTCAGTCGCTAATACAGGATCAACTACAGTTGGATCAACTACCACGGGTCCAACATCTTCAAGTACCTCAGGGATCACTGGATCAACTCAATCTTCAGTTTCATCGAGCACGATTTCCTCTGGAAGTACGACTATTGGTTCTACGATAACCAGTCCCGAAGTTTCTACTTCAACACAAGGGAGCACTGCTGTTAATACTGGTTCAACTACAGTAGGAAGCACATCAACTCAAGGTTCATCAACGGCAGGAAATACAGGATCAACTACAGTTTCAGTTCAAAGCAGTACAGCCGGATCAACAATGACGCAGAGTGTTCTGTCATCTACCACTGCAGTTCCATTATGTCCAAATCCTTACAGTGGAATTATTTCAACAGTCTTCGAATTGAACGCAGTTCAAGCAGAGATCCAAGTATGATATTTCAACGTTTTCTATTTTTAAGGTTTTTTTTTGAAATAGGGAGTTGTATCGTTCGTGAGCAACAATTTATACAATTCTGGAAATTACAATTTCACAAGTGCAACGAAAGCAATCAATGTTCCTTACGCAAATACTGACAGCTATGGAACAAATATTTTGAATTTCGGAAATGCTAAGTATACAGAATATCAAATGTTTTGAAAAATTAAACAGAGCATGTTTCAGAAGCTTGGCTGATCTTCAAAGTAATATTGACACTTTATACGATGCAGCTGTTTTGACTACTAACCCGACAGTTTCAGAGTAAGAAATCGAAAGTTAATGAAAAAATGAAAGTTTTTTTAGTGGTCTTAACTGGCTTATACATAACATCGCTGCTCCAGAAGCTGGAACCAATAGTGTTATAATTGTTGTTGGATATCAGTGAGTTCACCAAGTAAAACTCTCTCTAATTCAATGGTATCTTTCAGTGCCGATGACGATTTCGGAAGCAGTTATGGCGATCTAAATGCTTTGAGACAACAAGGTTATAAAGTTCTCTCGGTGGCTGTAGGAACAAACCACGGAGATTTATCTGCTATAGCTGATAAATCAGAATGGTACTTCCAAGTTAACGATTCAAATGGGCAATCGGTTGCCAATCAGATCTCATCGATTCTCTGTAATTTGTAATATAATCTTCATTCATCGTATTCAAATGATATCAAAATATTGTGCAACTTTTACCAATTTCTTTCATTTATGAACTTTTTCTCACTTTTTATCTTTCTTCTCACGACATTGTTCTTTTAATGCATCCCTCTCAGCATGGGCGTTCATTCTAGCGGGCTTCCTCTTTTTCCTCCTCTCTCTCTCTCTCGTCCAGTATACGCCCGTTTCCTTGGTAACAAACGGCGCGTCGTCGACCACAGCTCATGCTATTCTGGCCATTTGTATTCACTCAAAAACGGAGGTAATCTGAAAAATAAGAATGGAACGCCCATCAACTGCATCTTCTCGTCCTCGAACCTCTACTGGCAGAGCTCCATCGGCTAGAGCAAGACCGCCATCTGCGATGAGAGGTATTACTTTGTTTTCGTATCCATTATAATACTTTATGTCCCGATTTATATATCAACAATACAAGAGATGATATGTGAATAGTTTAGGACCTGCATCTGCTTCGACACCTGATGGACGTCCTATGACTGGAATGTCTATGAGAAATGGAAGTGCTTCTGTTTCTATGGCAGTTCCCCCTTCGAGAAGTGGAATGATTCCAGTTCCTCCTTCCAGATCTGGTGGCCCTCCAGCTCCAATGCCAATGTCCAGAGCTGGCGGACCACCGAGAGCACCAACCTCCGTAAGTGAGCGAAAATTGTATTTCTGACCTACCAAAGAAGTGAGAACTCCCGTCAAAAGTTGATTTCAGATGGGTGGAAGACCAATGACAGGAATGGCAAGACCACCGACAACCGGAATGAGACCTGTAACTCAGCAAGGATTAAGAGCTCCGCCTTCTCGAATGGGAACTGGAAGTGAGAAAACTCTTTTTCTCTGAAATGGAAAACAGATATTTATGTTCAGATACTCGTCAAGTATTCGATAAATCATATTTCATTGGAGTTCTGAGAGCAAAACAAAATGCTTTGAGAGTGGAAATTTCAAAAATGAAAGAGAAAAGAGACAAAGGATTAAGAGATCGGAACGAATTACATGCATACGAATCGAGAGCTTCAGCACAGGCTTTGGAAATTTCTGATTTACAAGGGAAGCTATTAGATTTAAACAAAATAATGGAGAAGATTCATTTGAATGGAGATATGTCAGATATCGAATTAGAAGCAAGTAAAATGAAAGAACAAGCAGATGAGGTATGTTTTTTGATATATATTTCAAATGCTCTAAAAATGGATTCAGATGAGAGCTCTTCTGGAAGAAGTATTTAATGAACGTCGCGAAAAGGAAGATGAACTTCATCAGCTGGAAATTGAAGTAGAAGAGCAAAAAAAGTTGAATGAAGCAGTTACGCACGCAATGGATCCACAAATGAAAGAAAAATATGAAGATTTGAAGTCAGAAGCAAAGATATTGAGAGAAAAAGTGACACAAATGGAAGCAAAAAATGAAGAATTGGATGACAAAATAGCAAAATATGAGATTGAAATTCGGAGTAATCCGTTGAAAAAACGAGCAATTATATTACAAGAAATGCTGGATTCTTTGAAGAAACGAGAAGGAAAACTGATGGAAGACATGCAAAATGCATTGACTCCAGAAGCTTGGAAAGAGAAAATTGTTGAGAATATGAAACAATTGAATGCAGATTTAGCTGTTATTGAGAAACAACATAAAACAGTGAAAGATCAAATATCATTGGCATTGGAAGAATTACATGAATACGATTCACAAGGAGAGGCACAAATGAGTGAGTGAAACTAGAATTTAATAGTTGATGATAACTATTTTCAGTGGCACATCATACAAAATATCTTGAACTTCTTTCGAAAAGTACAATGCTTGAAGAGACTCCAGAGAATCATCCACAACAATTACTACTTTTACAACAGGATATTGAAGAATTCTCGAATGCAATTGTATTAAATTTAAGAAAAATATCTGCAAATCTGAAAAAAGTGAATCTCGGAGATCAGATAACTGATTTAGATGAAAGAGGATTGAATTTGAAGAGTGGAAATGTAGAAGAACTGAAAGAAAGTAAGTTTGAATGAAGTGTTCTTACAATCTCTCTTGTATATTCAGTGCATGTTCGCCTTCAAGAAGAACTAATTTCAATAGAAGATATGGAGATGGCATTGAATGAAGAAATTGATAATCTCGAAACGGAGACAACAAATTTAGAGAAAAAGCTTTCCGAATTCGAAAAGAACTTGGATTCAGATGACTTTCGACAGGTTAGTTCTCTATAACTGTGGAGTATTACATGAATTATCGGTTTCGTAGGAACTTGAGGATCGTAAAAAGCAGTTAGAAGCTGAAGCACCGGCACTGTCTGATGAAATGCATCAACTTCAATCAAATGTTGCAAATCTGAGAAATGAATTGTACTCCGTACCGGGTTATGCAGAGGTATCAAATCGTTCTTTATAGACAACTTTTATTATTCATTTTTAACTTTCAGCACAAAGTGTTACGTGATCAACTTGAGACAATTGAAAAACGAGTTTCAGCCAAAAGTCTTGATATGAGTTTAAGAAAGACTGAAAGTAACTACGAAACTATTAAAGCTGACGTATTGTTTTCATTTTTGAACTGAAAATTTCAAATCTTCGTTTCCAGGTACTACGGCTGCAAGAAGAATATAATACAATGCTGCTTTCAAATTCTCCAAATTCTCTTCAGCGCTTCAATTAACTATTTATGCTGATACATCTGCTTTTGACTTCATATTTGGCAAGATTAAAAATGAAATGTGGTTTTTGATAAATACAATGTGACATCAATTATCATCCAAAACTTAACCTTTAATTTAAATTGATAAATAAATAAATTTGAATGAAGTGTGAGACAGCAAGTATTACTGTCAGATTCAAGGGACATCTAATCATTTTTGAAAAGAGTCTCACCACGGACCTGGTGATTGTACTGTTTTCCCGCCTGATTTGCTGAAAGTTTTGGAAAGTAACTTTATTTCAATTTTTCAATATTTTTCTTTATATTTAATGCATCTTTTCGTTTTCTATAAAATTTCCTAATTTTAGTACAATCTTGTTGATTCAGATCCACTGTTTCAACTTATTAAATTTTCTATACAACGGTGACTGCTTCATGATGATTTCATAATATCAGTTTTCTTCTTTTAGATAGTTTTAAGTGATATGCCGTTTTTGAAGAAGACTGTCGTGTTCCATTTCATATTCTTTCTGACCTCTCGCTTCGCTTTTTTTCTATTTTATCATTTTCAAGACAGGTGCAGTAGAAACATCTAGAAAGTGAGAGTGATAAAGAAGAGAAACGTCTGATACACTTTATCATTCACATTTTTAGCCGTGAATTTCTCCGTTTTTACTCATACATTAATTAACAAAAGTTAGGAAAAAGCATGTCGCAGAAGGTGCTTCTTCGAAGCTTGTTCCTTTTGGCACTTTCCGATAATAAATGGATGGACAGACATTTACCATCGTGCGGTTAATATCAAAGCATACAGCTTCAATACGATACTAGAATACTTCAACCCATTTTCCATTTAAAAAACAATTTTGAAGGTTTTTCGAGCTGAAAGTTTCGATTGGAAGCTGAATGTAAGAACAATCAGTCGCGTAGCGGTCGGCCGCGACGCAAGTCTCATTTCTTATTTTCTCTCAGCTTCGCGTGATGTCTTCCCAATGATGTGATTCTCGAAAAGAATTGAGACGCAGACATTCGCGAGAACATTGCCTGTCCGCCAGCCACTACCGCCCGGCTGTTGAGAAAGTCCACCAACACCATTCACAAGTAGCTGTTATTTTATTTCAATTTTTACACTTCCCCATCTTCTAATATCGCAATGATAGTAAATGCACCAAAGGTTTCAGCAAAACTGATAAGATTTTTCGGTCCATGTTCCACGTCATATTGCTCTCTGCGTATCTCCTCCGACCCCAATTTCTAGTGTACGGCCGTGGTTTCTACCATTTGCCGTAAACTCGTCCATCAACTATAGGCATCAGTCGAATCCTAAACATTTCTGACCTAAACTCAGTCGAATTTCTCGGAACTTCTGCTCTTTCAATTTTCAATATTTTTGAGTTTCACTACAACATTATGCTTTTCAGAATTTACTCAATATGTCGTCAGTTTCTTCCGCCGAGCCAACTGCTCAACAAAACTTCAACCCGAGCTGGTGAGTTTTTTTAAAGCTAATCAAATTTGCATCGCAAAAGTTCAGAAACTAAAAATTTTCTAAAGCTGACATTTGTTAATTTTACTCGAGAGTACTCCAAATTTGAAACTGGAGTTCTTCTTTTACGAAATGTCAATTTTAGGTATTAAATTTTGAAGAATTGATGAAATGAACTTGCGACTAATTTCAGGATGCGTCCAAATGCTGCTAACCGTGGAGGTTCCATTTCCTCTGGAGGTCATCGCCTTTCTGGCATCGGCGGCGGGGGATTCGATGATGTCGGCGATGTGAGTGAAAAAGTCAAATGCTGACTTTGTCTTATGAAACTTTCCCTATTTCTTTTTTGCGGGCTTCAGAGGGCAGTAGCATGCTTTTCACGTATAAGTTTAGCCTTTCCCCGTTATTATTCAGTGTCTGATTCAGAACTTTCTTTGAAAATGATTTAATTTTGAAACGTTGAAGTTTGCAATGACTGCGTAATTCAACAGTTAATTTACGGGCACTGGCTATCTTCACTGAACATATCGTTGTTTCAAAAGTAGTTTTGCCCCGCTGAGCTTCATTCCCCTATGTTAACCCTCGAATTGAAAATTTCTTCAAATTGGATTGAATCTGTGTTCAATTAGGAGATCTCATCTTCCATCGCTGCTGCTGCCGCTGCGGTTCTCTCCTCGCCCGTGGTTTCGGAATTCTCGTACACGCGCGAACGTCTTCTCGAGCTGGCTCCAACCGGATCGATTATGCCCGAAGCGTTGCGCGATCAGCTATTTTTCAACGAGAAGAATTTGCCGCTCGTCTCGAATACGCCGCTCAGTGACCTTGAACAGGTAGGATTATTAAAGTTAGTTGAAGCATGAACTCTAGAGGTATTCGAAAATAAATTCATTAAATTCACTCTTTAGGCTTTTATAAAGTGAGTGACATGAAACTTTCAGTCTTAAACTTTTTGATCTTCTACTTCTACCCCCATAAGTACTATTTTAACTAAGAATATTAAGTTAGTAATGAAGAATTTCATAACATCAGTGGGAAAAAGCACAGTCAAGACTTTATGACACTATTTTGATGTTTGCATCCAGCACTTATTTTTTGTTCCTTAATACTGATGGTATTTCTCTACATACTCAAACTTCATTGTAGATAAAATGCCTTTGTTAATTATTTGATTTTCAATCCCAACTAGTCCTGGACGAAAAAGTTATCGTCAATGAAGTCAAAGTATGAAGAGAACGCTGGTTTCGTGGTGTATCTGTCATGTTGTGTATGTTAATTTAGTTATATCCGTAATCACCAACTAAATATATAAAATAATTGTTTTTCAGAAACTTCAACATAACATCAACTCCTCGAAAGCAATGTCTCTCTTATCCCACGCTGACCGAGCTTCCATCGCCGCTGGTGCTCCTTATGGCAATGGATATAGTGGTGGCCTTGCTTCTGCTTCGTCTACTGCACTTCAAAATGGACAGTCACCGACTACTAATCGATGGACTCCGAAATCTTCTTGGAGTAAGAGACTGAAATATGTTCTCGAATTCAGCTTCATTTTTAAATACAGGTAAAGCACCAGCGGACCGTCCAATTGGTGCAACAGCACGTGGTGGTTCGGTCGGACGTTCTGGCGGACCTCTGTTTGCCGGTCGAGGTGGTGGCCGCGTAGGCAGTGAGAACGGATTTGGGGGAACAACGAATGGAGGATCGTCGGCTGGGCAGACTGAAGACTCTCCAGGAACCTATCAAGCGAAGTTTAACGCGCTTCGTCGTGGTGGTGGTGCCGGAAGTGTTGGCCGCGGTGGTAGTACTACAGGCTCGTCATTCAACAGCAGAGCCGATGCTCTTTACAACCCCAACGATCCTACCGGTATGTGAAATTATTCATCTATATTTCAAACAGACATAGAATTAGAAATCATCGAGATTCTCTCGAAGTTAAATTACTTACTATTTTTTCAAAGTTCATAACATAATACGTTTTTCAACCTGGTGAATTTTAGATCGTCCAAAGGCGGTGAGCACGGCTGTAACTCGCAGTGAAAGTGAAGATGAAGAAGAAGAGGGTTGGTCGAAAGTTGGTGCAACTTCACGATCATCTACAAACACTGCTCCTACATCTTCTGAACGTCCTGCTTGGGCTCGATCGGAATCTTGGATTCAACGAACCCAGCAACAGTCGAGCCAACAACCAACGCAGCCACCGATTTCGCATTGGAACAACAGGGAATCAAGTTCAGATTCCACCGTTTGGAAAGATCGTAATCAAATGGTTGCTGCCGCTAAGAAAACATCATCTGAAAATCCACCCTCGCAACCACTCTCTCAGCAACAACCACCTTCAGCTCCGTCGACTGTTTCTCCGAGAGAAGAAACCGATGCAGCGGAACATCTATCAATGCCATCGTATCAACCCAATTCGTCTACATGGTCAAATAATGGAATGGGTGGTGGAATGGGAGTGTTCTATCAACCTTCCATTCCTGCACAAGCTGTTAAGGACGAACCAGTTCAGTTTTATTATTTGGATCCATCGGACACTCGACGTGGGCCATTCTCTAAGGAACAAATGACAATGTGGTTCAAAGCCGGATATTTCACTGATGAAACACTCCGGGTTCGAAGAGGAGAAGTAGGAGAATTCAAAACGATTGGTATGTTATCTCTATACAAACACTGTATTCATCATGAACGTCCTTCCTGCCTTACATGATTTCAGAATATGATATGATTTCAAAATTTAATGATCCATATTTCAGGGGAGCTGAAAAAGGCCAATGGAGCAACAACGCCATTTGAATACGTAGAAGAACTGGAGAAACCTGCTCTTGTTCCAACTAGCCTGCCCAATTTATCAACTTTCCCATCAACTGCTAATCCACTTTATCCATCAGTTCCATTCGGTGGAATGAATATGTGGTCTAGTATGGTACAGTCTAACGAAATGATGTCAATGATGCAATCAACATTCGAACAGCAAATGCTAGCCGAACGTCAGAGACTTGCAGAAGAGCATAACCGAAGAATGCAGGAAGAGGCAGAGAAGATGGTCAAATTCCAAGAAGCCATGTACCGGCAGTTGTCGATTCAACAGGAATTGTCACAACAGCAGCTGAGAGAACAAGAAATTGCTCTTCAAAGGCATCGGGAAGAGCTTGAAAAACGAGATGCTGAGCTGAAAAGAGAAGCATTGGCTAGACAGCATAAAATGGAGATGGAAGCGCTCGAGCTGGATCAACGTAAAGCTGCTATTGAAGCTGAGGATCGTCGAAAACGTGAACAGGAACAGCGAGCCATACAAGAAGAACAGCTGAAGAAGGAGGCGGCCGAGAAATTGAGACGAGCAGAGGAAGCCGCCGAAAAAGAACGCATTCGTCTTGAAGCAGCTTCACGAGAATCTGAGCAGATTCTTCGTAACAATAAACTTGCAGCGGAACGAGCACAGCGCGAAAAAGAAGAGGAAGAAAAGCGAAAGATTGCTGCAGAAAAAGAACGACTGGTAAAAGAAGCTGCTGTTGTATCAGCAGCTGCTCGCCAGCAGGCTGATTTAGACGCTGTTTGGGCTTCCAAGAAAGCTCCAGTTATCAGCACCTCTTCAGTTCCGATTACTACAGCTGTTCCGAAACAAGTTTCGCCTAGCGGTAGTGATGATTCCGAAGGGTGGACTTCTATCTCTAAAGAAGTGAAGCACACAAAAGCTGCTCCATGGGCTTCGAAATCAGAAGTTCCACAGAAAAGTGAGAAGACACTCTTAGAAATTCAACTAGAGGAGGAACGAAAATTGAAAGCCGAATTGGATCTTAAGGCGAAACAGAAGACAAAAGAACAAGCAGCAGCTGTGTCCTCGGTTCCTGTGGCAACTGAGAAGAGTGGGGGACTATGGGGCGCTTCTAAAACATGGGCAGCTCCTGAAAGTAACAATTCATCGAAAAGTTATGTTTCTCCATTCCTCGATGGTCCTTCTCTTGAAGCAGCCAATAAAGTTTGTTTTTTTATGATCAGCCTTTTAATAGTTTCTTCCGTTTTTAGATGGCTCTTCAAAAAAAGAACTCTCAAGCCAAGATCGTTGTGGCACCTAAACCAACCCCTACCGTTCCGTCGAAAAGTAAAGTAGCTCCAACTCCTGCACCAGCTCCAGCAAAATTGAAAAAGTCAAAACAAGAGACTGCTGCTGATGAATTGCAACAGTGGTTTGTCAAACGTTTCCAACAGTATTCTGTCGAAGTAGATTCGTTGACTCTATTCGATTGTATTCTATCGTTGGAAAATCCAAATGAGGTTCGTTTTTTTCATAAGTTGAGAATGTGTATCATCGTTCGCGTAAGCTTCGTTATCCCGGGAAAACGGGATAATATTAAACTGCAGTCCTCCATTAAGCACACTTCTGCCTATACAATGTGCATATCTAAAAGTGCATGCTTTTCAAAACTTTGTGTCAGCAGCCTCAAGTCTTCCGTCTCTTTTCACCTTCATCCTCCCTTCATTTCTGACTATATACTTTTTTCTATTTTTAGCCCCTCGTTTTCTCTCTTCAGACTGAAGTGAGAGCGCGCAAAAAATTGTCATAGCTTTTTTTTCATAACAATAATCACATGAGCTCGTTCGTCTAAAAATGGGTTGATATATGCTGACTAATCGCAACTGAAAGATCACGAGATGAAAAGCATACTGAAATGGAGATAGATATCAGCTTCACTCTCTCCTTCTTTTCGTTTATTCTCAAGCTATTCAGAAGCCTACTATACGAATAAGGAATTAGGAATGTGTCATTGTTATCAAATGAGAGAAAAGAACCAAAATAAATAGATGTCTGATGACACTGAATGTCTGATTTCTCATTTGTTTTTCAGATGTCTAGACATTTTCATTCTGGAAAGCTGATATAATCAAAAATGAAATTATTCATCCCATATGCCTTACTTTCAATTCAAGGTTTTTTGTTCAATCATCACTTATACGCATGAAAATTTGCAAGATTCTTTTGATAAAAACTGCTCTATGTAGTTTTTCTGTTTCCTTCAGAGAGAGCGCAGTCTTTTATATTGAAAGATTCATCTCCTGTTTTCCAAAATATTATTTCCGCTATATTCACACTTCCATAACAAGAAAAGTAACTGAGAAATAGGCGGAGCAACTAGGCAGTCTAAAAATAAATGGAGGGCCGTCCGCTTGTTTTCAATCGTTGCCAACAAACACGCTTCAGCCGGCGGTTTGTAGTCGTTGTCGTCGTAGATGGGAGAGAAGAGAATAATATTATAAAATTCTTTTGCTCATTCTATTTTTTGTTGTCGGCTTTTTCATTTTCTTCCTGCAAGAATGTATTGGCAAAATAAGTCTGCTCAATGTCTTTTTGTTACTGCTATAGCCAATGCCTTTTTCATTTATTGGTTCTCTCCCTCGTGTTTTGTCTATTTCTGGACTTCTTTCGCAAACAAGAGTCTTCCGTTAGGGGAATCGAATGCCATTCGCACTAATATTTCATTTTGGTTCTATTCTTCCGACAGAAAGCATTCATTGCTCCGAAGTATAATAATTGCGAGTGCATGTTCACACGTCACTCGCATCGAATTGTTTTCAACATTGTTGCATAATTACTATAAGCTCAACTTTGCCAAAGTAACGGAAAGGCTTTTGTCACTAAAAGTTTTAATATATTAAGCAGCATACTAGCAAGACCTTGTCCTAATTTTTAAAAGAAAAGTATGCATAAATATTGATAGTGTGACGAAAGTTTAACCAAAAATAAACAAAACGCAGTGCAGAACGAGTACACCAATGATTTTAAATGGGGGGTAATTTTTATCGAGTTAAATCAAACATCGTGAATTCTCTCTCTCTCTCTCTCTCTCTCTCTCTCTCTCTTTTTCGGCATTCTATTTTGGACTCTTTTACATGAGTTCCTCGTCATCTCGTTATTATTCACACCGGTTATCATTTTCCATGATTTCAAAATTTCTATTTTTGGTCAAAACGGGAAGTGGAAACGTTCTATTTTGGATCATCGCACGGATTTTCCAGCTTATCAAGAAATTGGTTATCAGTCGAATATTTTTAGATTTCTTCATGATTCTAGATAATATATAATGAATGATAGGAAGGCACTTGATTAGTTGATTTGAATGCATCATCACAGCTTATGAATACCTATTGCTCCTTTTCTCGAAACTGCGAATATACGGCCTATTTTCCAGGTTGAGGATATCGTCATGTCTTATCTGGATGAATCGAAAACTGTCAAAGAATTTGTTCGCGAGTTCATAAAACGTCGCATTGCCATGCGTGCGGCTGGTGGAGGAGCCCGTCCAGATACAGATGTAAGTTAACAATTTATTTAAGTGAAATTGACAACAGCCCTGTTTACAGGATTTGACTTCGGCTCGTACAGCCGCAGCTGCTCCATCTGACTCGAACTCCGGATCCAACTCAAACTCTGGAAATGGACAAGGAAAGAAAAAGAAGAAGGTAATTTTTCAAAAATACAGTTTTTTTTCAATAAAATTGATATGCTTAAAGACTCAAAAGCAAGTTCTTGACGGAAATATTCTCGGATTCCGCGGGGCTGCAGCATCAGATCGTCTCAACAAAGGAGAAATCGATGCGATTCCAACGACTCCAGTCAATCCATCCCGTCGTTAGAACCTTACTCTCTATCCTCCAAACTCTTCAACTCAAATCTTCCCTTCATTTCTGACATGCTTCATTTACCACCTTTTCCAAAATAGATAAGACTTATGATATTCTTGATTGTTACAATCATTTATATCTTCTATTAGTTTTCTTATATCCTACTCTCATTATTTTAACTTTATAATTTCCTGGGTCACAACTTTCTCTCAATCTCCATAATGCGTGTAGGCTCTTTGATTTCTTTTTCGTTTCAGTTTTCTCCTTATATTTTAGTCAATCTGAACTTCTAAATCAAGTTAATAGAATATCAGATTCCATTATTTTTAAAAATTTATTTTAGTGGTATCAAAACGTGTCATGTGTTTAGAAAAAGGAATTGAAGACATTCTAGCCGATCTCTTTAATATCAACTCCACAAACTGACACATGCCATAGTACACCGTTGTTTTCTCTGTCTTTGGTTATTTTTCCATGTTATTCGTTTCTAATTCTTTGAATCCTTCCGGATTATTTCCAATATTTTCATGTTATCATTGATGCATATTTCCCTGTGTTCCTCCTGTCTTTAATTTAATCCCCGTTTCCCACTCTTCTTTTTGTCATTGGTATCTCTCGCCGAGGTTTTGCATTTTATCAAAAATCGCTAACATTTTTGTCTTTTGAACAACATCCTGAAGCATAGATGATCAGAAAGACATACTTAATAATTTATGTTCTTCATGTAAAGCCGGCGAGATAGACCTATATAAAATGTTGTAGTTTTTTTTCTCTTGCAGGAAGTAAATCTTTACGAAACAATGTGTTTCGAAATAAGCATTCAGATAGTCGTGGAATAGAAAAAAATCGAACAGAAAGCAATTTCGTTCATTCTTTCAGATTTTCGTTTCAGGAACTACTCGTTTCCTTCCGCTTACTCTTGCCAAAAACGGGAAAGGAATATTGGTCAATAACACAAAAACGGCAACATATAAATAGAAAATTGACCATTCAGAATGTGAATTTGTCGGACAAATAACTCCAATAACAATGGGAAGAATGAAAGCAGAAATCCACGAACTCATCGAAATTACAGCCATTATTAAGGTAAAATGTTTTTCAGCGACCTGAAAAAAGCTATTTTACTATTTGAAAGAGTACAAAAAACAAACTATTTGAGCGCATTTAACCATTCCAATGACGTTGAGACCAGCCAAAATAACTGAAATTGTGTATGCTATTTGAGCAATTATAACATTAGAAGTCTGAAAAAAAAGATAAAAGGGGGAGAAAAAGAAAAAGAAAAGTTACCAATGACATGATTAAATAACCGCCAGCCATTGTAATTTGAGGAATCAACGCGAAAAGAATGAGGCGAATCTGAAGAATTCATTGGAAATTCATAAGATCAAATTAAGAATTAAACTCTTTCTGTCAAATGAGCCATTTTATCTGTTATTGGACCTGCAGCAAATTTAACAATTGCTGCGAAAAAGTATGGAATTGCATTCGAATATCCTGTCTCTCGAACGTTCAATCCCAATACCTGTTAAATGAAAAATTATATCTTTTGATGGAAATTGACTGACTTTATTCAAATATATTGGACCGTAGTTGTTCAAACAAATTACCGAAGTGCTTCCACCGATTATCTGAAAAGATGAGCCGTCAGCGGAATGTGACTCTCGAAAATGAATTTAGGCCTTGAGTAAGGCTATTTAAAATAGAAAGAAAATGAAAATAAATGGATATTAAAGTACTACTTACCGCCAATGAGATTTCAAATACTTCCCAGTTTGTAAACACTTGAACGAATTTAACATTTTGAATCGTTTTTGAAGTCGAAGATGTTATAATCTTCCCGTTTCGTATATTCTTGAGTTCTTTGGATGAAACATGCCTGAAGAATTCTCAAATATTTTCGGTTTTCTTTCATTTTTTCACCTATGCTTGTCTGGATAATCGTTGTAATACCAGAAGAAAATGAGATATAAAACTACAGTAATCCCTCCGAAAATATAATAAATTGATCTCCAACCGAGTGAAGATTCGCATAATGAACCGGCAATTGGCATTGTCACGATGTTACTTATCTAGAAAAAAGGTTATATTTTCTTTGAAAAACGGATTGATTTACTTGAAAAGCAGATGACAAAAAGGCGACAAAAGTTCCAATTTCTGTTATTGGACTCCACGATTCTGAGATTGTTCCGATCGAAGAATACAGAATTGATGCTCCGATTCCTTGAAAAAGTCTTGCAATAAGTACAGTAACCAGTCCATTATCCACAGCCAAAGGCATAAAAATAGTTCCTGATGCTGACAATAATCCATAAACAGTTAGAACTCTTCTGTAAAATAATTGATTCATTTCCTTCTTTATCTCATTAAAATCAACACCGTATTCCATATTTTGCAATTAATGTTACAGCTGGAATTGTTCCGAATATTGCTCCGACTGCTGCGGCAGAAAATGTCAATGAAATATCTGATGATTTCTCTAACCAATCTGAACAAAACAAAACAAGATTAATGAAGTTTCTCTTCCAGAATATTCTAGACTCACGCGTTTGGTTCGTGTCTGTTTTCTGTTCAATTATGACGTCATTCATGCAAATTACAGTGAAATTCATAAGAATCATGTTGGCATTTGTACATGTAATACACACCAATCTGAAATCAATTTGTTAGAAATTCGATTGATTTTTGAAACTGACCCCATGAAGAGAATCACGAATCGAGTCATTCCCAAACACGTCCATTTCTTTTTTTGGGTCTTTCCCAAGTTTTCAGTGTCTATCTGAAAATCTGAAAATTCGTTTCTTTCGATTATGAGAATTCTTAAATTAACCTCGAAATCGGTTTGTTTATAGTCGAAACTCATGATGTTTTTTCAATCGAAAAGTGACTTTTTGTTGGAAGAAATCGACACCGATTGAATGAGATAAACCCTGAAACTTTCGACTAGTTCAGATATTCAAAAGATTTTTAAATAGGAGAATCTGTTTCCGTTTTTCTGGATGAAAAGATTTTAGAAGGCACGATTCGAAATGTTATCGAAAACAGCTGAGAAAGTGATTAGGTGGAAACAAGTGTATGATTGATAATCATCTTGAAAGTGATTTGTGAATGATAACACAAAAAAGGAAGTTTTGGGTACGTTCTGAGAACTAGATGTTACCCAAATGAGACAATGATAATAGAAGTGTCAAGTGATGGAGAGGAGGTGTGACACTGATTCAGAATTAAAAGATCAAATTATGTTTTCGACTGGTTACTGTCTGCAATCAAATGATAAAACAATGACAATTCGAGAAACAAAATTTCAGAAATTGAATTGATTTTGAATGATTGAAATGTTGATGAATGTAAAAGTGAAAAGACGATCGAAGGTGTTCGACAAACGAGATATCTCCTGTGGACGTGGACAATCGAAGATAACTTATTTTCAGAACTGGAGATACCATCGAAACAATTCCCAAAGTATTTATATAACAGTATTCGGATTATACACACTTTCAAAGAATATAATCGGCAGGTACTTTCAGTTGTTTTTCAGAGGAATGCCATTGAAAAACGAGACCAGTTGAACCTCGAAAAACAAATTTAATTTTTGATTTTCCGGAATTATTCCGTTTATTTTTGGAAATTCGGGAACATTCTAGCGAGACTTTGTGAGATAGAAACATTATATTTTCTTGACTGTTTTGATGTTTGAACACTCCAAACATCTGTTTTTATCAACAAGTATCATCTTCATAGTCATCAGATAATATATATGTCATACGAAGAAGTAATACGGTAGGGTTGCAGAAAGGAAATGATTATGGAATTCTAGTGAAGGAACTCCCGTTTCAACTGAAACGAATGGATTTCTGTTTCAATTAAAGTGGAATTCCAATTGTCTAAGTATTCCGAAAAAAACTCAATTTTCGGATCAAAAACTATACGAACGAATGATTCATTTCTTTGAAATATTAGTATGCAGCAGCAGTTTATAATCGGTTTTGACCATTTGAATTATGCAGTTCAGCGTAATTTATTTTCTGTTTTTCAATATCTTCTTCTGATTATCAGTGCAAAGTTCATGAAACTTTTTGAGTATTCCGGCCGATTGAATTCAATAATCCATATCACATGTTTGAGAAGTTGTAACAGCAGGTAACATGGACTACTATGCGTATTCGTTCCCTTCGAAAAGTATGGTATCAATTGAAAAATGAGAGCAAAACAATTCCTACTTATCATGATTGCAATTAAATCATCCGTTCGGGAGCTTTCAGTTGACATCGAACTCAATAAAAACTGATCTGATTGATCATAATCAATAGATAACACGGTGGATCAAAGTTTGCATTTGATGAGAAAACACACACACACGCATATATGTTCTCCAAGAGAGAAAAGAGCAGGTGTCAGGTTTGGGTGCACAAAAAGAGCAAATAGAAGTGGACGGATGCTGCTATTGAGAAATAGAAAAATGAACAATAGGCAAAGAAGACACATTTGTGTTGTTGGTGTTCCCACCGAAATTAGATCTTGTCACTTGGACATTCCAGAAAACCTTTTCTCTTATCATGAGATTCAATATCAAAATGAGATTATCTCTTTTATTTATCGCCCTTTTTCCTATTTCTTCTTATTCTTTTATTGTCGGAGGATGCATTGGTCCGAAATCTGTACTCGAAAGATTTCTAAACGACAAGCAAAAAACAGAGTTGAGGAAGATTGTTCATAATAAATTCGATGGATCTAATTCAGAACAAGTGAGCTGTTTTACTATTCTTCTACTGTCTTGAAACCAACATTTTTCTGTTTAAGGTTCTCGAAGAATCGAATCGATACGTTTATGGGCATGTGACCGAAGAACAATGGCATTCAATTGTTCCGGAATTGGCTGAGTATCAAGCAAAGAAACATGAATGTTCAGTTTATGCACAGCTTCTTCCGAAACCACTATATCAGCAACTTTTGGTATTTGTTCGAAGAACTTCTTTGATTTTCATCTGAATTGCAGAAATCTGTTCTACGAGCTTCAGAAATGGGAGCATCGAAGTATGACGTCAAAAGACTTGTGGATGATTATGTGGATAGACTTGCAAAGAATGGAGTTCTTCCTGATGTGATGGACAAAGTACCTGCTGTGAGTAACTTCTTTCTCTCAATTCTCAACTTGATCAATCAACCATTTCAGTTGCCACGTGTCACACTTCCAGAATCTGAAATCGCTTCTCAATCCTATCGAAAATATCCTAAAAAACCAAAAAATTTAGGAAAAACAGGAAATAACATGGGAAATATGAACAGAAATGGAATGGGAAGTGTGTAAGTTTTTAGATTTATTCCAGCCGATCAAGCCTTCTTTTCAGTCATCCAACGTTGATTGGATATCCAGAAGGACAAAGAAAAGGAATGAATAGAGAGAAAAATAACAGAAATAATAACGGAAATATCGGAAATGGACATGGAATGTATAGAAATAAGAACTCTGGAAGACAAGGCGGACATCTAGAAAATATGGGAATTCCAATGTTCCCAATCGCGAGACCGTATGTTTCTTATCAAATAAAACTGCTTCTTGATCATTAATTTGTTTCCAGAACTCCATATGAACTGTCTGAATTCATGGAAATTGGAGGAGACAATGGAAGATCGAACCATCGAACTCCACAGAATTTACGAAGATATCCAGAACATGAATGCGATTATTATGCTGGACCATGTGCAACTTCTTTCTGATTTTTAGTAGTTTATCTAGTTCACTTCGATTCATTACGTGTATCTTTTTGAAGGTGTCTCAGATTTCGCCTTTTTTATTTCAAAATGAAGTTTGGAATATTTAATGACTACAGGTTCTAAACGCGGATTTTTCAAAATATGATCATGATTATAAACTTTCATTGCCAATCAAAAGTTAGTTTACAAATGACAAATGATTCTCGAAATTTGATCTGCGACCCATTGCGAATTCGAATCGGTCACAGCAAAATACCAATCTCTGCTCTCGGCTAAATCTCGAAAATCGAAGCCTTTGGTACCAATTGACACGGAAATTGCACGGAATCCATATTTATTTTGTAATTGATGAAGATATGAAGTTGTACTTCCATCGGAAACTGCGAAGTCGCTGAAATGAATACATGAGAAGATAGAGAAATTCAATGTTTATGATAATCAAAAATACTTTTGAAACTCACTCAACACCGACAGTAATCAACACATTTGTAGTTGTATTTCCTGGATCTCTTTCTTCGAGAATGTATTCGTATGCTCTGAAAAGACAGAAAGACATTGAATAAACAATAAAACAGTAAATAACCTTTCAATTTTCGGATCAGTAAGAACCATCACTTCACCATACAATTGATCAATATTGATATCGAGCATTTCAGTACTTCTGTAATAATTTAATTTGGATTAAAAGAAACATTTCCTAAAAACTTACGTGGCATCTGGATAATGAAGAATATAGTTTTCATAAACACCAGAATCCGGATACGGTACATTAATTGCTTGTGTCGTTCCATCATCAAATTTATAATTGGTCGAATTATAGAGATACTTTTGAATGAAATCAAGAACTCCTTTTGTCTGTGGAAGCTTTGTCATCTCGTAAGCCAATGCGATTTTTCCGTGGAATGGTTTTAAACATGATGGAAAATTGACTAAAAATAAGAATTAATTTTTCTGAAAACGGATTGATACATCTGAAAACATAGAGTTGCGCGCGTTGTTGGCTGGCTTGATAGTTTGGAATGGATTCGGAGGGGTTGAGAGGGGAGGAAGAAGGTATCAATTGACGACTGATAACACTCGTAGCTCTTTTATAGTCAGGAAATGATTTTTTGATTAGAGACGAAGAGTTGAGAGACTGTCGGACAAAGTTTATGATTTTGAGAGGAAAAGATGATGACAAAGAGTGACGGAAGAGAGATTAAAGAGATCAAATGTTCTCGATTCAGAAATCAGAAACACTTTGGAATAATCGTGCCATTTTATCATTGGAGAGTGTGCTGAATGAAAAAGAAAACTGGGAAACAGAGTTACTTTTTATGATTTGGATGACAATATGAGACACGCAATTCAACATTGAATCATATTATGATCAATATGATTATTTCTTTTTGAAAACCACATTCTGAATACTTTACGATGTTTTTTATTTTTCAGAGAAAGTTTTTTTTTGGAAATATGTAATTTAAAAAGAAGAAAAACTTCATTGTGAAAGAAATGGAAATTTGAATTGAGATCTGAAATAAAAATGAAAACAACATCTAAAAAGAAATAATTTGAAAATTGAAAGGTTTTCAAATATGGAATTAATTGAGAGTTTTTGTTGTTTTCTGGTGATAATTGATGAATTTTGAAAAATAGAAAAAGTGAAAATGAGCAGGAAAGAAACGGATGGGTGACAATTGTTTTCGACTAGAAAGAATTGAAGAATGGGTTTTCCTATCAAAAAAGATAAGTGATATCACAAATGAAAAAGATTATTTAAACTATCAAAAAACAAAAAAAAGGAATTAAACATCGGTTACTGTAGGAGTATGTGTTATCACAAGTGGTCCATCTTCAGCGAGTGGCATTGCTGGTGGAAGAGCGACTATCGATGAGGGTGGAAGAGCTGCCTGAATACTATTATTTCTCTTTTCACTTCTCATTTCTCATTTACCTGTGAACAACATGGTTTTCTTGGAGGAGGCGGTGGTTTATGATTTGCCGTTGACTGATTTTGTATTGGAGCTGTCGATGTTGAGGGAATAGGTTCAGATCCTCCAGAAGTCGTCGTTGATGGTACTTCTGGAGATGGTACCGCAACTGCTGAACATGAATTTCCAGGTGTTGCCTGTTGTGATTTCAATCTTGCGAGACTTCGATCCACTCGATCGATGTCTTTTTCAGCACCACGAAGAATTTTATCCTGGTGTGGACGACGTGTTAATGTCGCTTGTGGTGTGATATCTCCTAGTTCTGCTGCAGCTGAAACCAAAGGAGTCGCTACACCACCTGGAGGTGCAAATGACGCTGAAATCGAATAATTAGAGTTGGATTTCACCGAATAAGAGAGTTTGGCGTTCAATTCAAACGGAATTTCTTGAAACTCACTGCTTGGACTCTGAACATCTGCCGTCGATGCAATCGAACTTCGAATTGAAATATTATCAGATAGAACTGCTCGACATCTACATTTAGGGCAATTCTGATCAGTTCTCTGCAGTAAATATGTATGAAGACATCTGAAATCAAACATCATTCTATCTAATAAAACTATCAATTTCTATTACTTTTCATGGAATATATGAGAACATCGAAGTGCTTGTAAACTCTCGTCTTTTAGTCCATATCGTTGTCCACAGAAATTACAGAATAGTTGCATTTCTTGTGTTAATCGAGATGCTGCCCTTCTCGCCGTTTCTTCAGAATCATCGTCATTTAACTGAGAATATAGTTCTGCTAATCGGAGGTGACATTTCAAAACGACGTGCTGAATGAAAATAAATTAATTTGTCCGAAAAGGTTTGGGATTTTCTCACTTTGCACCCAATCTGATTCGCTATTTCAATGCATTTCTTATTCAACTGAATAGCTTGACACTCGCATTGTCCTGTGTAATGTGATCGACTTTCAGATGCACTTTTAGCCATCGAAGATAATACTAATACCTGAAAGAAACAAATTAAATCGAAAGATAACTTGTTCTGTGATCTCTAAATCTTCAACTCGTTCAACCACAAGGCTCGAAGATTTATGTGAAATGAGAAAGTCGTAAAAGTTATTTGATGGGAAAAGAGATTGAGACCTAACTATTGGTTTTAACGAGGTTCCGATGGTCACGAATGGAGAAGAACAGGATGTACTAACCTCTCCCATTTTGTCGTTGGCTCCTCTCATTACTCGATAAGCGTCTTCGTATCTGGCCCATGATTTCTGAAATGCAGAGGAATTCCAAAAATTCAGAGATTTCCGAAACTAACCGTGATGGTTTCCTTGGCTTCACTTTCTCCTAATTCTCTGTAAATATCTGCTAAACTGCACATACATCTGGCATGAATTGCTCGATTTCCCATTTCAACGGCCAGCTGGGATGCTTCCTAAACTAATTGAATATTGAAGAATAAGAGATAAAATAACTAACATCACATGCTTCTTTTGCATCAACAAGACTTCCTTTCATTCGAAGAGCAACTGATAAATGATATAGAATAAGACATCGATACTTTGCATGAACGTCATCGACAGTCACTGATTGAACAATTGCAAGCGCATTTCGAAGAAATATCAATGCTTTTGTAATATCTCTGAAATCAATTTCATTATTTTGTTGACAATTCAAACAATATTACCTCAAAAGTGTAAAAAGTGAACCTAATCCAACACATATCTGTAATTCAAGTAATCGATCAGATGTCTCATTGGCAACATTCATCGCCGATTCGAAACTTTCTAGACATTGTTGAAATTGAGACATTCCTAAGTGAGCAAGAGCTATTGCTGAAAATGAATCATTTGATTGAAGTCATTGAACTCTGAGAATACATACTTAAATGTGCATAACCGGGTGTCCTTGGATCCATCGAAGGATGTTCTAAAGATGCTTTTCCGTATTGAAGAGCTTTCGTGAAGTCAGCTAATCGTTCGTATGCTTTGGCTAAATTCAGAAACGCTTCGCATTTCATTGCCGAATCGTTTTGATCTGTCGCTAATTGCATTTGTGAAAGTGCATAAGAGAGCATTCCTTCGTATTCTCCCTGATCGCAAAGAGCTTGTGCAAGGTATCCGAGAGTAATGAAACGATCTTCCGCATTGCTTAAATCAAATTAATGGTTTTCATGTTTAGTTGGAAAGATTTCTTACTTTAGCCTGTTTAATGACTGTCTCCATTTATTGATAGCCTGAGCGTAGTGTCTTTGATGATAGAGTTTAACGCCAGCCTGAATTCAGATGAATCATTTCTGGCTAGAACCATAAAGAAAGCTCACCTGCATGTGTTGCTTCGCTTGCCGCTGTCCCATTGATCGTCGATGATTCGTGATGAGATTGATGTTGTCGCGACACACAAAAACACCCATTGACCTGAAACTTCGTTTTGAATATTTCAGGAGGAAGAGAGAAAGAGAGAGTTACCTACAGACCGGCGGCAAGTAATCATGTAGTTGTGAGTGTTTCTTTTTCTTTTGTTCTACGTCAGTTTATAATCAGAACTTTCGGGTTTATCTCATCTGAAAAAGACAAAAATGTGATTATTCATAGAAAGAAGTCATTCGAATGAAAAGAAAACGGAATGGAGAGAAAAGAACCAAAAAGAGAACAATTTATGAATAATTGTTTTTGAATCCATTTGGTTTCTCTCTCTATGATGGAGCACAACGGAATCAATTATGCACGAAAAAGAGATTACAGTAGGATTAATATGCTCAATATTATGGGTCTCTACTCCATTCGGAACCACACGAAACCAATTAGCTTCGGCATATATTTGTTTGTGTTGGCATTTCATGAGACGAGCATTCTCGGATGACTTTTGATTGATATTCAAGATGAAGAGAAATAGTATTGTAGACGGAGAGACACAGAGAAAGAGGTGAGAAAGTGATCCATCAATTTGAGGTCATGAGACGATTGGATTGGAGCACAAAATGAGATGAGAAGCAGAGGAAATGAACGAAAAATGATGGGATTGGAAGCGGAAAAATTGAGAAATTCATGAGAGATTCGAAAAAAAAAGAAAAATAGAAGCATTGAAAAATGGAATTTTGAATAGTGTTCCTTTATGGATAAAACAGTTCTAAAACGGAGAGATAATCAGAGTGAAAATCTAAAACTTGAAAGTGTTCCAAATGAGTTCATAATTTATCTAAGCGTTTACTGAAATAACGTTTTTTTCTTTCAGAAAGTCACCGGAGAAAGTACCAAATTTAGTTTAGTACTAAACTCAGAAACGGCATTCTCTACGATGACTCCGCCCACCAACTTTTCTTCTTTTCTTGTCATTTAGGTCTCTTCAAAATCACTCTGTCAAATTGAAATTTTCGAATAAAAAAGGGAAGAGTAGAGAAGAAGTATTCTCTCTAATGTGACCCGATGGAAAATCTTTCTCAAGGGAAAACAGAATCCAATTTCGAATGAAAAGAAATTTGGGACAAAAGAAGTGAATACGGAGAAAAGTAGTTGGAAAAGGAGTCGTACTTTGATGCTCGTCTTCCACGGAATCCCTATTCCGAAATGTTTTTCCCGAGTTCTCTCTCGGAGTTTGGAAAGGGGTTTTTTCAATTGGACGGAAGAGAGAGAGAGAGAGAGAGAAAGATAGAGATAGAGAAAGAGAGAGAGAGAGAGAGAGAGAGAGAGAGAGAGAGAATTGAAGTTCCCATGGGAAATCGAACCCAAATTGACATTTTCATGAGAATTGAGAGAGAAGGGACATTGAACTGTTAGAAAACGATGAGAAGAACGGATTAGATTTGTAGAGTTTGATACACGAACATGTACACATTTTTTTCTTTTTGCTCCAATTATTCCCAAATTTAAGCACGGAGGGCAGAAAAGAAAGAAAGTGAAACGTGCTTTGAAAGAGTAAATAATGATAAAACTGAATATGCGGGGGGAAGAATTCTAGAATCTCTTACGATTCATTAAAGAGCTGTTTATTTGAACTCGAATGCTGGTCAGTTCTGCCAAAACTCTCTGTGAATGTAAAAACTCAAGTTAAAAGTGTTAACTATCACTGAAATGCATATCTGCAATCGTCTCTTGACCGTAAGAATTCCTATTTTGAAATTCTAGAAACTCAGAGAATTTTAATGTTTTGATTAGGAAAAGATCAAAATTTCAATGGAAACTGTGCCACTTGAAAACGGAAAAAAAGTCTTGAAAGCCTTCACCACACATTCAAAGAAACGAAAGGAGAGAGAAGAACAATAAAAGAGTTTCATCAACACACCCGCCGTTTCTGGGTCTCTTTCTCTCATAAACTATCTTCAACTCGGGTGCTCCAGTGATTAATTGGCGGGCTCCGGGAGCCAAGAAGACCGAAGTAGAGATGAGAAGAGAAAGAAGAGGAGTAGGAGGAGTGAAGTGGAGTAGAACCCGGGGCGCCAAATGTCATCCGTCAAAAAAATCTCTCTCCGTTTTCCTCTCCGCGTCGTCGTCGTCGTCCGTGAAATGACGACGGTGCGGAAAATAAGAAGAAAAGAGAGCAAATTCTTGCTCTCTTTTTCTTTTTTCATTGCAGAATTTTCCCACATTCTTTAATTCTCAGCCTCATTGAATCTTCAAATATCTAGTTTCTCGCGCCAAAAAGTTGTCTGAAATCGGAAGTTTAACTTCGAAAGAATATTCAAAAAGAGCATTTGGAAGAAAAGTAAAAACGAAACAGGAAAACCCTGAGATTAGGGAAAGAGTATGTAAAATAAAGGGACAGAGAGATAAGAAATGATTGACAGACGGTTCAAAAGAAGAAGAAGAAAAAGCAAAAGTAGATGGCAACATTTTCGAAGGTTTTTGGGGTTTTCGAAAAGAATGATGGGTTGCAGTCGAATGGTGTAATAGTAGAAGGACATTGTGGGGTCAGAAGTTCCGATCGAAGCACAAAATGCACTAGTTTCCAGTTTTGCACTTTTAGAAAATAAGAAAATGTTTGGAAGGTATGGGGAAATGGAAATTCAGACTTTGAGAAGTTGAGATAATTCAAATGGTCTATGAAGAATACAGTACGAGAAAAGAAGTGGATGAATTCAAAAAAGATTCTGATACAATATAAAAATGAAGAATTTTAAAAACTGAAAGTTTCAATTAATTTGGTTTTGAAGACTGAAAATTTTGAACCATTTTGGAAAGATTGAGAAAACAAGATCGAGAAAAAAAGATTGTTTTCAAACAACAGTTGACAGAAAAAAATGTTGTCACTCACTTCCGAAGGGGTGATTTGATCTAGATATTCCCGATTTTCAAATTGAATGGTTTATTTCTGATTTAAAGAATGAACTATTCTTGATAATGAGAAATTGAGTTTTAGAAGAAAAGTAGAAAGAGACAGAATGAGAAGCAGAAGTGGAACTCCTAGATGCATATACTGATTCTTTTTCAAAAAATTTGAACAAAGAAGTCACTAAAAAGAGAAAAACACGGAAAAAAGGGAGACCATGAAAAGATCGTTGGTGGCGGTTGGTGGGGGTGGTTGGGAAAAAGAAGGAGGAGGAGGGTGCAGTGGAAGGAGCTTCGTGTCTAGCTCTTCTTCCATCAGGGCTCCCGGGGAGAGCACATACACTCGGACCTCCTTCCACTCACTTTATTCTCTTCTATCTCTCTTTTCGTTTGGCTCTGTGTGCTACGGAACAAAAAGAAAAAGAAAAGAAAAAAGGAGTGTGTGTAGCTGACAGAAGGAAAAAAATGAAAGAGAAAAGAGACACAAAGAAGTTAGAGATCGATATGAAACGACAAAAAAGATGGGAACATGCCAGTTTGAGCACTCGGTTCGAAGAAACTTTTTGTTGTTTTAGAACACAATCGGCTTTGATATCGAATGTGATTGTTAAAAAGAGAAACGACGCTTCATTCATTGACTGATTTCTGGCGAAGATGCTTTTAGAGTTCTCAAATAGACTTTTTTAAAAAATTTCTTCTGATCCAGAAGGTATCTTTTCATCAATCTAATTGATCTGTGAAATCATTCAACAATATTCGAGTTCATATTATTCGGAAACTCATTTTCAGTCCCATCAATCCGATTCTATTCCCTTTTTGAATATTGATTTGATTGTTACGCTTCTTTGCTCCTTGTTCGGAAACGTATCCAATTCAGAGTTGTACAGTATTCGTGTGCCCATTTTCCGTGGTTTTGGTGAGTATGAAACCTAAACTGATTAGAGAAGTGAAGTGAGAAGAATATATATAAAGTGACAAGTGAAGCAAGTCTCTTTCCATCGTCTTATCCTTTTTCCATCCGCATCCTTCTTCGGCGATTCTTCCGAAATTCAATTTTGGAATCGGGAGCGAAAGTTGCTCAGCAAAAAGAGAGAGAGAGAGAAAGAGAGAGAGAGAGAGAGAGAGAGAGAGAGATTGTGCACAATGCTCTTTTCTTGAGAAATTCGCCCTCTTGAGAAGATGATCAGTTTCTTGGATGATGTAGAGAGGGTGGAAAAGGGTTTCCATCTCACAAATGTATAGTATTTGTCGTGTCGTTGTGTGTAAAAAAGAAGAAAGTGTCCGATTTCTCCCTTCTCGATTCAATTGATATATGATCCGTCTGATGAACGATGACGACGATGTAAATCAGAATAGAATGAAGGGAAATGTTTTATCAGAGTTTCATTGATTCATTTTGATAGAAGAAAAAAGAAGAAACTAATTGTCGACAGAAATAAAATCCATTATTTCCAGATGGTTTTGATGTCAGTTATGGAATAAAACAATCAATAAGATAATGAAAAATCATGCAATTTTATTATTATTATTATTATTAATATTATTATAAAATGTAACAATCAATACAGAGAAAATAGAAAACTATGAGGCAGACGGAGAATCGAACAGTCAAAAGCAAAAGAAGGAAAAGAAACGAAACATGGAATGTTTTTTTGGAAAACAAAAAGGAATGTACACGCATTTTTGAATGAGAAGTCACAGAGGTCTTATTTTTTTGATTGAGAGAAAAAGAGAAGAAATCGGAAAATTGAGTCATTTACTTTCTACCGTAACCCTGATATCCAGCATGATCTCCTCCACGACTTCCACCGTATCCCTCGTCGTTATTGTACTCATCGGCACGAATACGTGGTTGTGGTCCTGGATTGATAAGAAGAATACTGTCAACATTCTGACAGACACAGACTCCTGGCTCTCCTAAAATTCATGGAATAGAGTAATCAAATAGTAAGAAAATTAAGTTCATACCTGGTGGTCCTTGTCCTCCCATTGGTCCTTCTGGTCCTGGATAACCTGGTTCTCCTGATTCTCCGGAAACTCCTGGCCATCCACGTTCTCCTTGTGATCCTGTCAATCCATTTCTTCCCGGTAATCCTGGCATTCCTGGTGCTCCAATTGGTCCTGGTGGTCCTTCATCTCCTGGTGGTCCCTCTTTCAAATCTCCTTCTGGAGTTGGTCCTTTGTCTCCTGGAGCTCCTGGTCCTCCTCTATATCCTGGTGGTCCAATTGGTCCAGTTTCTCCTGGTGCTCCGTCTTCTCCATCAAGTCCTTTGAGTCCCGGTGGTCCTGGTGGTCCAACATCTCCGGGGAATCCTGGCCATCCCTTGATTCCTGGTGGTCCCTTTGGACATGAGCGGCATGGTGGTGGTTCACGAACTTGATTGAGTGGGCATGTCTGATTTGGAGTTGTTCCAGGCATTCCTGGTTTTCCAGCAAGTCCTGGGAGACCTGGTTTTCCTGGAGTTCCTGATGGTCCACGTGGTCCTGGTGGTCCTGGAATACAGCATCCTGGACATTCAGTTTCAAGTGGTGATCCAGTAATTTCATCTCCATAAGCAGTTGGTCTAAAACCATGAGAAGCTCCACTGCCATATGCACCACGAGCTGTACGATTTCCAGAAAGTTTCATTTTTCCGTATTGAAGTTCGATTGCTGCTTCATCGTTTGATCTCTGGAAAAAAACCATATTATATTGGAGAATGAAAACGAATACTCACTTCACAGTAAGCCATTTCTCTGTCTACATAAGTGATTGTATTCTGGACATGATTGTACATAATTGGAAGAGCAACACAAATAATAATGAATGAGAACAAACTAAATCCGATTTGAAGACCGGTGACACACCGGTAGATCATCTGACGCGAATAGTTCGTTGTCAGCGAGAACGTTCGATAACTGAAAAAATCAAATATTGTATTGGAAATATACTCTAACAAAATCTTCAAATAATCATAAACAATAGTAAGGCCTAAAACTTAAAAACTCACTCGTCTTTGCCGTTGTTTTTCATTTTTGTTGTCAGCGTTACTCTGGAAGAAAGATGTCAAAATATTGGTTTTCTTTCCTTCGGTTTCTTGATTTTCCTTTCTCAAATCTTCAGTCGAAAATGTATAAGATGCCTTTCGGCCCTTTCTGAGTAAACTTGGACGACCTAATGGAATACAAAGAAATTTGGGTCGAGTATCAGGAATGTCGCTGAAAATGTTTCCATTGAAGATGCATGATTATAGGAAGAAGGAACGAAAAGAATCAAGAAAACTTACTTTTGGTTTTCGTCTTTTTTAGTTTTGCTCCTCTTCACTTCTTTCACTGATTTTTTCTTTTTCTTTTCTTCTGGAGCAGGTGTAGAGGTAACGACAACAGTCTCTTCCACAACCTCAATTACCTATAATAAGTGAAAGATAGAAAAAAAAGAAATTGTAAGGTTTCAAAAAAAAATCGTAAAAAGGTTTCATGTATATAAGAGAACTATATATTTCTGAAGTTTCTCTTTCTCTATCCTTATCCAGAGAAAACGTTGAAAACGAGGCCGAAAGAGGGGCAAAACAGATCGTGCGGGAATGATTGGATCACAATACTCCCTTTCCTTCATTCCGATACCGATAAGAAACCCAAAGAGACGCAGACAATTTGACATGAGAGAGAGAAAAGGTGAGAGGTACGGTATCTTCTCTGGATCGAAAAGTGAAATTGTGCGGATGTGGTGACCGGCGCCCGCCGCGCGACGTATTCAGAAGAAGGAAGATAAAAAATTGGGTTACGTTATCACGTTATCAAAGTCCTCTCACTCTCTCTCTCTCTCTCTCTCTCTCTATCTCTCTCTCTTTCTCTCTCTATCATTATCAACATCATCGGGGTCATTTATCCGCTAAAGAACTTATCACAATGGAAAACACAAGAGTAGTGCAAAACGGACGGACATATTTTATAGGTCAAAAAACTTTCTTTCCATTTTCGTTTTTCATTTTCCAAACTCAAATATCTCGGATTTGGGGCGGCTTTACATACCAAGCATATTTCGGCAAAGTTGAAAGTTTGAGAAATAAATTTTAAAAGATGAGGAATTAGTCATCTTGTTTGAAACTCTCAGAAAAATAACTTACCGGATTCATCCGGCTGATCAATCAAGTATTGAGAAGTTGTATGGATCTGAAAAGAAAAGAGATTCGATTGAACTGAAATTCTGAAATATGTGTATTTTAGGAAAATGAAGAATCTCGATGAAGTGTATGTAAGTGAATGATATGCAAATGCGGATGCGTGAATGAAGAGAAAGATACATTCAGAATGAACGGTACATATGACCTTGATAGCATCAATTGTCGGGAAAAGTTTCATTATCTCGGAACCACCGGTTGGTTGTCAATAACAATAACAACGAGGATTAGGAATAACCAGGCGGATCCGACGGGTACTGTAATTAAATTGAGTGCGCAATGGGTACTATAGCTTCGAGACTCATTCAAAAACTTCAAACAAAAAAGAGCTATCGAACATTTCTTCACCAACTTGGAATCAATCGAATCATGATTTCTAGGGGTCATTAATATATGGAAAACTCTGAATAATTTCTCATACTATGCAATCATTGTTTTGTTTGCTCTTCTGATTCTTTTCATTCGTTTCTCTGTTTCTGATTTCTGAATCTTTGAAATGTTGCAAATTCCTTTTTTCTCCTCCAGAAAACGAATGAAAAGTGAAATGAAGAGTGATTTGTCTAATGATTCTCCACCCATTTTCATTTCCTTTCGAAAGTTTCTCACTGCGATTCCGTTTTTTCTTTCTTTTTTCGGAGTGATAATAGATTTTGAATGTAATCACTACGTGACCCCGTTTCCTCCTTTTCAGGAGAATCTTTCTTTGTTATCTCCGCCGTCCTGGGCGTCCAATAGTAGTCGTCACAAATATATTTCTTCTGGATCGGATACACTCGATAGAAAGAGAAATTGTCGATTAGAGAGGGAGAGAGTAAAGAGCGAAAAGAGGTTTGACCCCCTCTCTCTCTTCCTTTCTTTCTCTATTTTCTTCAAAGAGAATCGAAGAGAACTGATGATGATACTCATCTCCATCGGTTTCCAAAAGACCTCCTACATCCATAATATCATGTTTTCCTTTCTTTTCAATTTTCATTTTTTTTATCCCTGACTCGTTTTCTTTTCGAATGATTCTAACAGTTCAGAGAAATCAATTCCAACTTTCAGATTTTCAGCAATGAAATCGCAAACCAGTAGGTATGGAGACCCACATTCAGAAGAACTCGATGAGGTTCGTATCACTTTCTTTGAGTCTTCGAAATCTTCGAATTCTGAAAATAGCTTTTTCTGATTCTCATTTTCATTAAAATAACATCAGTTTTGTTTCCAGGGTCGAGAGAGAAGTTATCAAATTCTAATTGCCGTTTCTGGAGTTCTTTCAATTACTTCTCTTCTTATTCTTATCCTTTTTGTTCCATCAATGTACAATTATGTCGACAATATTTCACGATTCTCTCGAAGAGATTTTGATTTTTGTCAGGTATATTTGAAATTTTCAAGCAAAACCAAGCTGATTACTGATTTTAGACAGCAGCAGATGATTTGGAAACTGAAATGATTTCAGTACGAGAAGGACTTTTGAAAGGAAGAAATGTAACAAAAAGAGCAGCTGGATACGGTCATTATAATCCTTCGATGTTGGCTGCTGACTCACCACAATTCCAAGAGTGTCCAGCCTGTTGCATTCCAGGAGAACGAGGACCAGCTGGAGATTCAGGACTTCCGGCTCTTCCAGGAGCCCCAGGACCCGATGGAGCACCAGGAAGACCAGGAACAACACCAAATGCTTCATGTATTCCAGAAAGAGTTTTCGAACCACCACCATGTCTTCCATGTCCTCAGGGTCCACGCGGAGTTCCAGGACATCCAGGTTTCCCAGGAGATTCTGGAGAACCAGGAATTGGTGGAAGACCTGGATCCGATGGAATGCCAGGAAAACCAGGAGAACCAGGACTTGCAGGACCAATTGGACCACCAGGAGAGTCTGGACCAATCGGAGATAAAGGAAGAACTCCTGAAGCTCATGTTATCCCAGGACCACCAGGAGATTCTGGACCACCAGGACCATGGGGACCACCTGGATCAGCTGGTATGCCTGGAGAAGATGGTTATGCAGGAACCCCAGGAGAGAAAGGATGGCCTGGACCACCAGGAGCACCAGGACCAGGAGGAATGCCTGGACCAATTGGACCATCTGGAGAACAAGGACCTTCTGGTACTCCTGGTACTTGTGTCTGTCAAGATACTGAAGTTGTAATGAACGATGAGAAGGGAAAAATTCCTGCACCTCGTGATAATGTGAGTACCTTCAAATTGACAATTTCTCAACATTTTATTTCTTGAATTACAGGTCGCACCGGGTGCCACTGGGGGATCATATGAACCTCAAGGAGGTAATGATGCAGCTTCTCCATCTTCTATTTCTCATAGTCAAAATGATGGATATGGTACTGAAAATTCATTTAGTGATCACAAAAACAACGGTGGATACTATCATCTGCGCAAATTCAGACAGTAGTTGTTTTCTTCTTTTGACCGTACCGTACCTCAATATGATCTACCCCCGATTTCGGCATTTGCTAAGGGTTTTCTCATTTTCTTTGTTTTTCTTTCTGCTACCAAAACATTCCAGAATGTCTCATTATTTGTTGACATTGATCGTTTAATAAGTGTAATTATTAATAAATTTTTCGAATAAGGATGTGATAAAAGTACAAACGAATGAAAGAGAATCGTCTCAAAAATGTGATCTCATCAATCAAGACGAGGCGATGAAGACGACGGTAACTGTCTCGGAGATATCGGTCATGACCTTCTTATCAGAAAGTAGAGAAAATGAACTGAAGATTCGAATGGCTCTGATGATGAAAACACAATTGTTTTGAGGGGTTTAAGTTCAAGAAAAAACCCATTTTCCAATTTGTTCTCTTCTAATTCTGAGTACATCTTCATATTTTTCTGAAGTATTTCGTTCGCAGAGAAAGGAATTCTCTTCTTAAAAATTAGAAACTCATTCTCAAGTTTTATGGTTTTCATTGAAAAGAAACTTATTTTTCAGAGAAAGATCTATATTTTCTTCGATATGAAAAAATATATTTTCTTCGATATGAAAAAAAAATGAAATATTCATAGAATTGTCACTTTTTAATTCTTCTCCTCCAAGTCGAATTCTAATTCTCTCAATTCGACGTATTTCCGTGTCAAGGCCGCCCGTTCTGTTCTCTTCGTCTCCTCCTTCAACACAGTCTTCTTTCGTAATTTCTCTTTTGTATGTTGTCCGAACTTGGATCGAAATCTGAATCTTCACACGAATTCTTGTTTTCGGAATGGCGTTTCCACGTATTCTGGAGCCAGAAGATGAAAACACTTTGAGTCCGTTCGAAATTAAACTGAGACATCTATTCTCATTGCTTTTCCGGTTTACGTTGGCAGTTTTTACGGCTTCCCATCTGTTTGATTTCATGTTTTCAAGGTCAGTTTCATTCTGTATTTATGTATTCAAAAGTTTTGAATCCTGTGTTTGGAAATTATATTTTCAGTATATGGATGCATGGATATGTTTGGACTCTGAATCTTCCAATTGATATGGACATGACCGATAAACCAGCTGGAGCTCTTGTTCGACATCAATTGGATAATATGGGACATTTTGAGAGAACAATTCAATCGATTCTCATCGTTTTTGTGGTTTCAATGATCTTATTGTCAGTTTCTTTTTTCTCTTAAAGTTGCCGATCTCCCAATTTCAGAGCACAAGGATACGCTCAAAAACCAGGAAGGAATACGTGGCATTTATTCAAAATTTCAACAGTTGTTGGCCTAATCTGTGGATTTGCGAGACCGGTTCAGGTCGGTTAAAAATGAATAATTTTGGAATTCATATGAAAACATATTCAGATGCAGCAGAGATTTTTCTCAAGTCTTCACGAAGGATTCTATTGTTACTTTTTATTTTTCATTATTTCGTTCATTTTAACTATTCGATTTGATGAAAAACTCCCGAAAATTGGAGTGGAAAAAGACGAAAAAAGGATTGAAACAGAGAAGAAAACAAACTAAAGAAAGTTTGTTTTTGTGATAGTTATTTCGGGTATTTATAATAAATTTATTCAAATAATTCTCTTTTTTTACATTATACAAAGAAGTTCACAGTTACAAAAATGAACTCTCATTGTCAGTTATGATTTGTTTTCTCTGAACATTTTCAAGCATTTGCTTTAATTCTAATATTGCTTTTTTACTATTTTCATAAATTTTTGTATGTGTTCTTTCGAATAAAATTTCGAAATTCCTTCAATTTCATATTGCTGAAAATTCTCTTTTCAAGAATCAATCAAGAAAAAATGTGGAATATTCCGGTTTCGGAAAGCAACGTGACTTCCAATCATTGACCGGAGTGCAGCATGTTGACTCCATCGGCAGTTACTATCAGGCCGTTTTGGCCATTAAAATATGTTTAATGTCGAGATTTAATTACCTCAATTCGACGTGTTTTACGTATCACTTATCACTTTTTCGTGCAGCTTCTTGTCATTTCATTCATTCTGTAATTAACTTCTTTTATATTATTTAGAGTCGCGGGAGAGAGATGTCACTTAATAATCAGGATAAAGTATTTCTTGGAGCGTCTCTGGCAACTGCTGTACGTTTTCAATTCAGGATTACTGTAGTTTCATTTTCTTTTTTCAGATTATTGGAATTGCTCTCATTGTTATTGGATTCATCTTTCGATTTGGCGGAGGATTTGGAACGTTCTCCACTTATGCCCAACAAGTACAGTAAATCAAATGGAAAGTGTCTGATAAATAATTTCAGGACAATGATTTCCTTGAATTGAAGCGATTGGATATGATCTTCGGATTGTTCGTTGCTGCTGCCGGAGTTCTTATTCTCTCGTTTCTCGTCGCAGCTGTTTCTGTTCTCAAACACAACAAGTTCTTGCTGAAAGCTGTGAGTTTCATTTTTCATTATCTGAATTCCATATCCTCCTAATATTCTAGTACTGTGCGATGATTGCCCTAATGATTGTTGTTCAACTTGTCGATGGCCTTCTCGCTTTTACCTATTCTGATCAAATTAATCAATTGGCATCCGATGATATTATGTATGAATCATTGACAAAGGCTGCCTCAAAGTGGGTCGTTCTTCAATTTTTATATTCGACACACTTCGTTTTCAGAACTAGACCTCCAATCGGATCTCTCTCAACCGACGCGGAAACTCAATTTTGGGCGAATACGCAGAACTCTGTAAGAAAACAATGAAGGAAGTTCATGAAGATTATATTTTCAGTTTGGATGCTGTGGAGTGAATAATTCCTCGGATTGGACCGCTTCCTGGGGAGGTGCCGGAACGTCTGCCGATTTGGAAGCTTTGCATTGCTATCAGAGACATTATAATGATGTAATAGAGAAAACGAATGTCTTTTTTATTTGATAGTTTTACAGGGATGCGAAAAAGTAATCAGAAATCGTATTTCCTCAGATGCTCAATATCTTGGAGCTGCTTCGATGGGAGTTCTTGTAGTTGAAGTAAGGCAAAAGTATACTGTAGTTGGTTATTATACTTTGTGACCACGAGATCAAAATCATTTTCTGATAACTCGTGATACTTAACGGACACCTCATAAACTTACACTTCTTGATAAGAAAACAGAAAATAACTGTTAAACAGAAAGAATAATCTATTGTTTATTTCAGATTATTGCGAGTTTCTTAGCTGGATACCGTGCGTATACACTTGCTCATCCGGAGTTCAATGACAAATAATTTATTCATTTTCATAGTTTTTTTCTTAATTTTTGTACATTTAAAATTTTTAATTTTGGCGTTCATAACACATTGTTTTTCACAAGAATTTACACAAAAGTTTCTTGATGATAGTTTCGATTATCAGTGAGATAAGGTGTATTTAATAGCAAAGGTTCCATCGAATCAGATGATGATTGAAACGAAAAAAATGGAAATTTTCGAAGATTTCGAAACCTTTCTCTGCTATTTTTAAAGTTACAAAAGATCGAATATTGAAAAAACTTATCGAAAGAATGGAAAACAAGAAGGCGATGCCCTATTAACAACAGCACGACTCAATGTACAAATGAGAAGAAGTTTGAGAGAAAGAGCAATTTCAGAAGAGAAAGTAAGACGTCCATCAGGTGTCAAAACAGCCAATTCTCTTTGAGGATTCTTCTCACAAACGACTCGCCACGTTGATCCACCAGATGGATTTGGTTCACAAAATGCTTTTGCTATTGGATCATGCCGAGTATCTTGAACTTCAATTCCATCACTTCCTGAAGAGTATTCGCAATCATTTTGATTCATTTAGAATACTAACCCAGAGCATAATATCCTAAAACTTCGCCATTCCAATCGATTATTGAGAATGTTGGTACAGTTCGTCTTGGTCGAAGAAACGGAATAAAGAAAGAAAGAAGTGAACGAGGAGATGTATCTGTTACAACTGCTACTCGACGACCTGAAGAAATAAGTATGAGGGATCGAAGAATCAATTTATTCACCATATGATTCAATGATCCAAAACGGTGCCTCATCACAAACATTCTCTGACCAAATATCCAAAAGAGGGAAATCTGAGGGATCAGTTATCTGAAAAAATCACTTTCTTATTAACATGTTTTATGAAATAGCCTCACCTGTAACTCAGATCCTTGATGATTTAAACGTAAATGTGTGGAAGTTGACACGTAGAAAAGAACCTGTGATTTCGAGGGAACGATTACTTGTTTACAAGAATGAGACAATTCTTCTTCGATATCCGTATCTCCATCATTGATATCTACAGCAGTTTCAAGACGTTCTCGTTGAGATGATCCTGGTTGTGTGACAGTAACATGGCCATTCGATTGAGTCATTCCGTATTGATATCGAGAACAAGACGGAAATCCGTTTGTTGATCTGAAAAAAAAAGAATTTCGAATGACTTTTCAGTTTCTCAAAATGGTATGGTCATCCTGATAAGATACGAATGGAATAGTGGTCAATGAAACAAATGTTATACAAAAATAGAATGAAACGTCTTCTCGAAAAGAAGAAAAAGAACCATTTGTTGTTGTTGTTTTGACATCAACCACAATGTTTTTCTTCACCGTGTTTCTTCGGAATTCAATTAAAATGAAAGCGTTTCTTCTGGACGACGTCTTCTTTTTTCAAAAGTCTTCGAGAATAGTCATTTGCTCCCTAATGAGCAAAAAGAGTGAAATTTGTCTTTTTTCCCATCTTCTGGGTTCAAAGAAGATCCAGAAATGTAATTATAAAATAAGAACAGGATCAAAAAGAAAATGAATTCTTCAGAAAAATTATAGGAAAAACATCCAGTAGTTTCGAGACAAATAAGACATGACTGAGTGACTGGAAAACTAATAAAATGAAAATAATAATAGAAATATCAGATTACGATCATGAAATATTAATGAATCAGTCAAGTATCTACAATAGAAGTTTTCAAGAATTCTGCAAATTTTTGACTCAGAGAAAGGAAAATAGATAGATGAGAATGAATTCTGATATAAGGACATTTGTAGAACGTCGGTTAGAAAGAACTTCAGAATGGGATCCTAGAACCTCAGATGAAATCCATTTGACTTTACTTGCGGGTAGTCAAAAACTTTGGAGTTTTGAAAAGACAAAGTGAAGTGTTCACGTGTACTTCACTTAAAACTTTTGAAACTGAAACCAGTAAAATATGTAGTAAAACTAGAGGAAACAGGCGGCAGAGAGAATGGAAGAAAAACGGAAAGTGTAAAGTGTTTAGTGCTTTTTCTTCTTCGTTTTCTTCTTCTTCTTCTTATTCTTATTCAACAGAAAAAGGGACCTCTTCATTGGGCGAAAACGAGAAACAACTTATGAATGCATACATATTTGTTAGAAAAAGAAGGTCTCTTCCAATACAATTTCAAGTTTTGGAAAACATAATTTATTAGAAATACACAGGAGACTTTTCGTATATTTTCATCCAGTCGAATTCTTAGATTCGCCTTAAAACTGCCAAGTTTCGGGGGCGAAGAAAATGAAATATTTGGATACGAAATGAGCTTTTCGATACATTCTTTTCTCTCCGTTTTCATTCTCAAGAAGAGCAAAAAGAAATAAATTAAAAAATATTGATAGGACCTTTCTTGTGGTCCATGCACCCTACGAATAAGAAAAATGAAGAAAAACGACCGGCAATGGAAACGAAGCACACAAAAATGAAGAAGAAAAAAAAAGAAGAAGAAGAAGAAGCCAACTGGAAATGATTCGATGCTTCCGATGGAATGAAGAAATTGGGCGGAGTTTCAGAGAAAGTATATCAAAAAAAGTTGGAGGCGGGTAATTTTTGGGTCACAAGTGGAATTTGAAAGGAACTGACTTCCGGATGAAATGAAAAGGTTATATAGTCATGAATTTTGTTTTTCTTTCCAGAAGAAAACAACTCATAGACTAGATTCATTCTTGAATTGGTTAATCAAAATAGAATTTCTGGACAAGAGACCATAAATAAATGCACCGTTCAACGATCTTCCAATAACAAACTTTTAAGAATCTCATACCAAATATCCATTTTTTTCATAGTTCAGAATGAAAACAGGAGCAAAAATAAAAAGATAACCTTTTTGTTTTCGACTTCAAATATGACAAATATCTGAAAATGAATGGAAAAAGAGGAACTAACTCATTAAATTCAGTGGTTATATGATGATTTCTTCCCGTATTTGTCCTCTCACAGACATCTGAAGCTGAACTTGAAGATGCCAAATTTGAATTATATTCATCGAGCAATGCAGTTTCACCGTCCATTTTTCTGCAAAAAAGAATATGGAGAAATGATGAAAAATCAGAGAAAAAGTTGACAGATTTTCCAAGTTTCGTGTCGTTTTAACACTCGAAAACTCCAAAAAATGCATTAATTTTTAATGTGAATTCATCTTGACGAGTGCTAAGAAAACGAGGAAACGTGGGTAATCTTAAGACGAAATCTCAAACAAAACCAGATCAAATTTCACTTTTTTCAAGAGCAACCACCACATTTTTTCTGGAAGCAAAGACTCCAAATTTGTTTGTTTCGAAAAGGAATTAGTGGAAAATCAAGAGAAATGAAGTCATCGGGAGGGCAGTTTTCATCGAATTGAAGTAAGAATCTAAACAATTCATTTTCTTTCGAAACATATGAATGTACAGAATGAATTCAGAATATTGTGTGAATATTCTCTCATTTTGAATGTGTTGTTCCTCCGAAGTCCTTCGCTTCTTCCTAATGCGTGACCATTGAGTGAACTCTATTTAGACCACCCATTCATTGTGAGAGAGTTTCGAGAGAATCAATCGGAACCTCCCGGGAATAACAAATGAGTTGTGGACGAACATTGAATAAAAAGAAGAAGAATGTTGCAAATGAAAAGAAGAAGAATTCTCGAAATGATCATCATCATCTTCAGAATAAAACTTTATTTGATACGAGAGATCGCATCGAAAACTTTAATCTTACTACTACATCTATTCTTTCTTTCTGTTCATCTTCTTTTTTATTTTTATCGTTTGTACCTAATTCTTTTAAGTAAATTGGAAAAATATACGAAGATTCGAAGATTTATAGTCAGAAAGCACTATACTGAAGTGAAAGAAAAAAGGATGGATTGATGTAAAAGTGGAAGGGAAAAAGGAGAAACAAGAACATTTTGAGAAGCTCCTCACCAGGGGCGAATCAATTATTGGTGCACCGAAACGAATTCCGATGGGAATTTCAATGGAACACAAGGCGAAAAAGACAAGATTTTGAAAACAAAAATATAAACTTTCCAGTGAAACCATGTAAGATTTCACCTATTTTAAACTCTAGAAGTATGAAAAAGTTGAAATAATTTCTTTAGGATAGGGTAAAGAACTCCTAGATCCAAATAGAATTCCCACTTACAGAACACAATCATTACTCGGTTAGGTTGTTTATAATAGACTCAATTATAAATTGAATTGAAAAAAGTAGCATGAAACGGTTTTATCGCGAAAAACGATTCTGTGTTTTCGTGAGAAAGAAACGTAAAGTAATAGTAGGAGAAATGTCAAAAATAAGAGAGAAAGTCTTAAGAATTGAGACAAATGGAGCGAGAGAAAGAGCCAAAACGAGTGGGAGGAGTGGAGATTGGTGGTATTCTCATGCTCAATTTGCTCACAAGTGCACCAGAAAAGGGACAAGATTTGGATGGAATAATTGGACCAAGAATGGAGAGACCATCTCTTTTACAGATAATTATTCCACTGGGAATGTTGGAGTGAAAATGGGAATTGTTTTCAATTAAGATTTGTTTTATATAGGAAATCAGAAACTGTAAAGATAGGAATCATTGGATTTAAAAATCAAAGTGAATCATTGTCACGTGTGGTAGGATAGGTTTGCTAAGGGGGAATGTTGGATTCCTTGATTCACTTTCTGGAGAACACTGCTAAAGAAATTCTGAGACACAAATGGAAAGCGTAAGAGCATTTGAGGGGAACTCGAGCGGGTTTCCGGCCATTATATTCAGAATTCTAGTGTATTTCAAATGGTGGATATGGATGAATTGTTTGGGGGAAGAGCAAGATACCCAAAGAAACGAAAATGGCGGCGTTCGTACAAAAAGTGAGTGATTTATGGGGCTTTTACTCAAGAGAAACCCAAAAGGAAACGAATCGAGAATAGGAGACTCAAAAAGAGAAACAAGAAAGGAAATGACAAATGGAATCATGTGAAATTATAATTAAACTGACTAGAAATGGTGAGTGGCAAAGAGATATAACATTGAAAAACTTTGTATTTTAAAGTGAAAATGGTAGAATATTTCCTGCACACTCAATCTAAAAAACAAATCAAAGAATGCCAATAGGAATACAAAATTTTTGGAAGAAAAAAAATGAGAACGAAATTGGATTCTGTGGATTCTCACGAACGATTAATTTCTTCAAATCAAACAAAAAATTATAAGAACAAAACTAAGAAACAAAAACACGGTTCAGAAGAAACGATTAGAACTAATAATTGAATATTTGTCATTTACAAACACACAAATAATGATTAGAAACGACGATCGACTCAGAAAAGGAGAACAGTTGCTCGTTTCCTGCATCATATGGTCGGCAGAATTTCTTTCTGCAGCCTGTTGAACTTATGTTGCGAATCTATTGATGGCTTCTTTTTTTTGACCCAATACCTAATATAAATCAAAAATGCATTTTTCCGATTTGACACGTAAAACATTTCGAACTGAAAATACAATTTCTATTTTGACTGTTCGAAATGTACAGGAGTTTCCAAACCAGTAAACATTAAAAAATCTCGAATTTGGAAAAAATAAATTCAAATGTGATGGTCAAAGTCTAGATTCAATTTCAATTGAAGAGACTTTTCAAAAAAAAATACTTTTGAGGATAACCGATTGCGAACTATTCAGTAAGAACTCAATAGTTTGTAAAGGAAAAAAGGAGAAAAGTGTAAACCACATGGTGTCCGTACACATGTATCTGGATATGAAATAACGAGAAAACAGGGAGTCTCGTCCAACTGATTGACAACTTCTTCCTCCCACTTTCTTCTCCGTATTTTATTATTTTTTCCTGCTGGTGGTCCGTTTCAAAGCTGTTCGTCAGTAGAGAAAAAAGAGAGAGAGAGAGAGAAAGTGGAAAAAAGATCTCAAAAATCAAAAGATATATTTTCAAAAGCGAACGGAAGCAAAAATATGAATGATAGAAATTCATAGTGTTCAATGGAGACACAATAACATAGGAAAACATTTGCATTTCTTATGAAAAAAATGGATGATTTCTGAGAAATGCGAGTTTTTTTGAATGGGATGTTCGAAAAGTCTAGATCTAGACTTTATATGGTTTTATGGTTAAAAGTTCGAGATAGAATTGGGATTTCAGGGCATTTCAACACATTCAAGAGATCAATCTGATGAACTTGTTATTTTTGAATTTCATTGTTTGTGATTTCATTAAGTTCATTGAATTATCATCGTTTGTTCTCTTTATCGTTTCTCATCATTTCTCCCCCATCCAAATACTGCATCCGATTCGAAAATTTCGAAAATCTCTCGAGGTTCAAAAACGTTTCGTTTTGCATTCCACAGCTGGAAACTTTTGGGGAAGGCCATTATTCATTTTTGACGAAAATTGTCGACATCTTCACACTTTCTTCCATCAAAAACGGATTCCCAACGAAGAAAAGAGCAGCAGAATTCAGAATCCCACGAGATTTCGAATAAAACAGTATGGAGAAAAGTAAGAGGAAAATATGTGAGAGAAAAGCTGAACGATAGAAGAATGAACTTTTGTTGGAACATATTCGAGAATTGAAAGAATTATGAACAATCGAAATAGGTTATTTCTCGAGAATCTGAGAATGTATTGGATGAAAAACACTTTTTTTGATTTGAGAGCTTTGAAAGATCTCAACAAAAAAAGAGATGACAGCGAGAAAAGCAAATAAGAATATTTGTTTGTCGCAAAGAGAAACAAGGAAAATGTGAAAAGTGCCATTCGAAATGATTCGGATTTAGGAGAAATGTAGACGATTGGAAAAGTAATTTTCAGAAGAAAATATTGGAAGATGGATGATTTTCAGTTTTCATTTTCTGAACAAAAATTCAAAGAGGTTTGAAAAAGGAAAATCTGAAAGTGTAAGTTGAATAATGATTTTCAGTAATATCGAAATACATACAAGTAAACTTTTTTATGTAGATAAAACTGTTCTTTCTTCAAGAATACTCCTACCTAGTTATTTTTATAATAAGGTCAAAGGTTATTCATATACGTTTTCATTTCTTTTCAATGTATCAAATTACAACATTTAAGTACTGCTTTTTAAAATAACTGGGAATTGGATTATTTGATGTTTAACGAAGAAAAATACGGAACCAATGTATAATTTGCATGTTTTACTAAACGGAATACTGTCGAATTCCAATATTAGAACCTAGGAACGGGGTGTTGGAAAAACTCGTCATGGTCTTTATATTTTTCGATTTGTTCGATATGGCCACGATTTTTTTTTGTAGTGAACAATTGAAAAAAAGATTCCGTATTCGATCCTGTTGGACAATTAACAAGATTAGATTTCTGATTAGGAAAATCATTTTATATCCACAGAGTTTGAAAAACAAAGAATCTCATTGTCATGCAAATGTAGTGAAAGTACCCTGAATCACCTTCCACTTTCGTATCATTTTTATTCCCACCTGGTCCATTCTAGATTTCAAATCATACAGTACCAAAGAGTTATGTTAACGAACTAACCTCAACAAATGGATCTCCCGTTCGAAACTTCTGAGTCGATTATTAGCTGCTTGACGCATCGTGTTGCTCTGTTAGTTGCTCAAAAGTGAAAAATGACGAGATGGGAGAATAAAAATGTCGGGGCGACGACGTCGACGACGAAAAAGAAGCACACAGAAAAGAAGAAGAACCCGGAGACCTTGGTGGACCTCCAGAAATCAGAAAGAGAAGAGAGAGGAGAATGAGAAAATAAGACATTGAGAAAGTGTTGAATGAATAAGAGACTCAGAAACTGGAGCATTGTGGAGGACGAAAAGGAGAATAGGAGGGTATGAGTAGTAGTAGTTGTAGTAGAAGTTGTTGTTGTTGTTATAGTATAAGAAGAAATTGAGAGAGAGAGAGAGAGAGAGAGAGAGAGAGAGAGAGAGAGAGAGAGAAGTAGGTCTCAATTCCAGTTAATCAGTCAGGCCAGTTGTCACAATTATTTCATGGAGGATAAGTCGTTTTGATGGATGAGCGGAGAGCAGAAAATGGAGTACACGAATGATGACTTCCATTTGAATTTCCACAAGGAGAATATCATTCCTCAGAAAACTTATCTGTACAGATTGTGAATAAAATTTACTGTCGTTTTTTGAAATTAAATATTTGTGATCTATTCATATTAAAACTGAAAAATCATAAAGGATATTTTCGATTTCTCCAAATTTCATAACCGGGAGTGCAGTTCAACTCATAGTTTGATTCCATATGATGTTTATGATACTGTACCTGAAATCAATAAGGATATTCTATCAGATACCAGTTGAGTTAATCTGTCAGAAACACTCACATTAACCATTTGTGAATAGTATTCTTCTTCCAATGGATGATCATTTTGAGACAAGAATGTTCGGTTATAAAGAAGTTCGGCTGTGCAATCAACGATGGAATAATCAAAAGACGGCATCATCTGAAAATCAAATGATTCACTTTCAGAATTATTCGTAGCTTTGTACTTTATTAAACATTATATTAGGCATTTGAGCAATAATTGGAAATTCTTCGATTCCCATTATACAGACTCCGTGCCTAACAAATTTACTTCCACATTTCTCTCCGATTTCATCTGTCCAAGACCATTTACTCCATCTGCAGATATATAAAAATGATGAAATAATTTCTAAAGTATGTATACCTTGTTATGAAATCAGTTTTGTTTCCAGTTTCAATCAAGCATTTATCTGTGAAATGGCCCGGCATTTCTAAAAATTCATTCGCTTGAAACGTCGAAATCCATTGCTCATCCACACCGTAACCCTGAAATCCAACTTTTAGCTTCAGTTAAAATAAGAGAAGACTTACTCCTTCGTTCCACTGATCCAAATAAACTCGTGGATTGACCACCTCAACCATCCATTCAACTGCTTCTCGTGACAGTGATCCTTGTACGGAACCTTTCGTAATTCTCAAAGAATTATTCAAATAACTGGGTGTATGGACAGATTCTGAATAATAATAGTTCATTCAATACTGAAATTCAACACACCATCACGGAATAACTTCAATGTTTTCAAATCCCAATCGAATTTTCTATCAATTCTTCCAACTTCTTTATCAATATCAATGTCATTGGCCCCATCGAGAATTTCAAAAATTCTTGAGATTTCATAAACTGTTTTACCAATAACGTCATGGTTCTGAAAGGATGAAGGTTTTGAAATTGTATGTCAAAACGGGAAACATGCTTGCATTAGAATGAAATATTTCCAACTTGGCAGTTTTATCATTTGTTCCATGCATTTATAATGAGCTAAATTCATGTTATGTCCTGCTGAATCTATTGGAAGTTCTTCTGAAAACAGTTACAATTGATATTTTGAAATCTTAATATCTTTACCATCCAGAACATAAATATTTGGAATACATTTCGCAAGTCTTCTGATCCTCCATTTGAAATTATTGTCGCTTTTTGAATCGAGAAAAAAACAAAATATATTCTGTGGATGATAAGACATTTGAACTTGTTTCTCCAGAAATTCATAATCTTTGTAGACAATTCTTGCAAAAACCACGCCTATTTCCAATGGTTTTAATTGAAGTTTGAACGGTATAATTCGATTTTGAATTGAAGTACATGACATATCAACATTCTCAAGATTCGGAATAAGACTGATTCGGTTTTCTCCAACAAATTGATCTATATAGGCCTAAAAAAGTAATTTTTGTTCATAGAAGCACGAATAGAATCACTGACTTTGTCATTTCTCAAAATTCTTCCACAATCTAAATGCGACGTTTCTGGTCGTTTCCACAAAATATTTTTTTCTTTTGATGTCCAAAAACTCATTGATATTCGAGGTGACATTGAGAATATCATCATTGCACAAACCAGCATTGTGAGTAATAGAAAGAGAGTTCTAGAGAATTCTAAGCACATTTTGAAGAAAAGGAAATAATGGAAAAAGAATGAATGGCAGATGGGAGTGCAGAATGGAGAAAACGAAAGAGATGAAGAACGGAAAAGAAGAAAGAATCCAAACATTTCGATCATTCCAAAACATCCGCTCAGTCTACTTCCATTCTCTACTTCGTTTCTATCCGCAAAACAGTAATTTTCTATGGAATCTGGTATCGGAAAGATATTTGAAAATTTATACGAACACCTATTTCTACCTCATTTTCAATTCTGAAAGTTCGTTTTTTTCCCAATTTCATTGTATTGACAATAACTTCCCTATCTAATCATTTTATACAACCGTTTAGTTTTCTACTGCTTTTTGACGACCTTGAACTTCAACAATAACTTATTCAGAGACTATGAAATGATAATTGAAATCTTGAAGGGTTGAATTTAAAATATAATACAGAAGCTTACCTTCTGAAAAGTTTCATTTGTATTTCAACTAATAACTTCCGAAATAAGAGAAAATTGCGGAGGAGATGATAGTTGCCGGAACAAATTGTAATCACAACGCTATCATATTGGAGGTCGTTTCTTTCTGTTAGAAGGAACACATTTTTCTGAATATTTAATTTTATCGTTTCTTTCTACTTTTCTGAATATCATTTAGGAACATAACTCTCAAGAAAAGGAGAAAAACTATATTTATTTATATGCACAAGATACAATCAAACTCCTTGATGAACTTGTTTCTAAACTTTATATCAAGAAGAATTTGTATCATTGTGAATTATAACCTGTATCCTACTATTTATTTTTTTTTAGTGTTAGTACTATATTACTACTAACAATGAAATAACTCATGTTTAAATCTCCGCGCTTTCGACGTGGCCGTGGCCGCAGCAAAAAACTCTTCCATTCTCGCGTTAGAAAACCGAAAAGAGTGTAAATTCACAAAAAGTCATACAAAATGCGGGTTCTATTTTTAATTATTGTATTTATACAAGGTAACGTTGTTATTTTCTGAAAAAAAACGCCTAATTAATTACAGCTCATCTTGCGGGTCGCTTGCAAATAATTCTACCGGACGGACATCAGTTTGTTTCAGAAAACTCATCCTTCAACGCGAAATCGTTGCTAGAATTGCACAAACATATTCTGGGGCTCGAAAACAGTGCAAATGGTGAGAAACTTTGAAATAATGAAATACTTATTTGTTTCAGGCGCACATACAGTTACTGGTGGAGATTTGTTTGAAAGGCCTAGGGCAGTCATCATTATCAATATCGCCGTCTCAAAAGACTTCAATTACGATGGCTATTCATTTGATTTCCCTGATAATTTTGAGTCGAACAATCTATTGGAAACCTTGCGAAATCGTTTTGGAGAGAAGATGATGTACGCAGAAACTAATTCTTCCGGCATTTTCGGTTCACCTCACTTCAAAAGAAACGTTCCTCCAGAAATTGAGTTGGACTCCCATAATCAAGATATTGTAAACATGGGTAAACTGGCGGAGGCTATTCGTGAAAATGATCGAAATTCTGCGAATGTAATTGACTACTACCGTATTCATCTTGATGTTTCCAACGCTCGCACAGATCAAGAAAGATTGCAACTGGAGAAAAATATCAAATATGGAATCGAAAATTTGAAAAATGCAATCAATAGCTCTACTGCCGTTTTTCTTCACACAGATCCTGTTGATAAAAAGAAACTTATGAACACAATTAGAGCTAAATGGGTTGTTACACAACCGAGGTACCACGATTACCCTGCCAAATTTGCGATCACCGCATTCGTCTGCTTCTCCATTCTTTTTGTAAGGAAAAATTTGAAATTGTAACATAGATTTGTATTTTCAGGCGATTGTAGCGATGGTTTGGTTCATGTTCGATGAAGGTGATATGGGCAAAAATTCTCTTGTCTACCGCTTATCAACGGGACGTCAGAAGAAAGATTGATCCGATTAAGAACTAATTTTCTATAGTTCTGTAAATTATGTATCTATTATTTATTCTATCATTCCAACGGTTTAACATCAGTGTCATTCAAGAGTACAGCTAGCCGGTAATTTATTGCATTCCCATGTCGTGTTATAAAGCATTCAGTCTTGCCATCTTCTTGAAACTACTTGAATCAGGTTTTCACCTGTCATGTTATCCGGAAAAGAAGAATTATGTATTATATAATAACACCTAGTCATCAGTACCCAATCTTTTTTCTTTAGAATGCTGAAATCAGCATCGACACTGGCAAGAAAAGTTTTAATAACCCCGCAGGCATACAGATGGTGTAGTTCAAGCAAAGTTTCCCAGGCCCCGCCAGTTGTTTGCTTAGAAGACGAACCAGTCAAATTGGAAAACAATCCGTACACAAAAGAGCCTCGAAAGTGTCTCTTATGTTCTACTGGAATCGAGTTAGACTACAAAAACGCGAGACTTCTACAGGTGAGTTTTGCAGTTTCGAATTGTTATCATCCTTCTTCTGAATTTTCTTCAGCAATTCGTCTCAACTTTCTCTGGACGTGTATATGATCGTCATATTACCGGTCTTTGCGACGAGCAACAGAAGAAGCTTATAAAAGCAATTGCGGTACGAGTTGTCAGGTTTTATTGGTTTTCGAGAATTATTTTTCAGAAGTCTAGACGAGTTGGATTTATGCCGATCTTCGTCAAAGATCCAAAATACGCAAGAGATCCAAAATTATTCGACCCACTAAAACCACTTCGACCGCACTCATTCGCTTAAAACTTTTTTTTGAAGGATTCTTGTTATTGTTTTATAGAGTATAAATTTGTTCTTAGAATATCAGATCGAAGTTTACTGGTGGTTTATCGTATCGTTTTACCGGTGTGTTTCGTATTGTTCGGGAAAAAAGTTAAAGAATCGGTAGAATGTGATATTATGAGGTTAAACAAGTCATCCCAAAGATGGAAGGTGTAAAATCTGAGAATCAAATTCGAACAGAATGGAGTGAAAGAGCAGAGAATCTTAATAACGATGAGGAACTATCTGATTTTCTCGCGTAAGTACCTTGAAAGTTGCATTGTAATCAGCAGTTCAAAACCTTCAGGCATCTACAGATCGTCGACAAACATATATTTCAAATTGCCTTACCATCTCTATGCATTGTTTCAGAAAAACAGAATTCAGATAAAATTAAAAAAGAATTGGAACGAATATGCTCTAACGTTCTGTTAGGTTAGAAACTAATCTTAAATAATTAGAAAGTATCCTTTTTAAGATGCTGAATCAACTCGCCCATCACGTCGAGCAGTTCTCGCATGCCTCAAAGAATTCCGATCTAGTTCTGTCTGGAATGATTTCTATACACTGATTGATGCTTTAGAAGAACCGCAGGTTATTCACTTCCTTCCGATTATGGCACGTAGTCTCTTTTCAGTTTCACATAATTCGGCCCGTTCTTCCTCGATTTGATGCACTTTTGAATGCTGTTCGTGAAAACAAATTTGACTTCATCTGGATGACAATTGCTTTGTTCCGAGCGATTTCGCACACAAATGGTTGGATTCGAACTTGGGCAATCGAAAAAAGCATATCAATTGATAAAGAAATTTTAGAGCAAAACAGTGAAGTAAGCTTTATTTTACTTATAGAAAATGATGAAAATATGGTTGCGGATAATTCTAGATTGCTTTCTTTCAGTTCATCACAGCTCTCATCATTCCAAATCTTAACAACAATGATATCTTCTGGAGGCTATTGGAAAAAGGAAAAATCGAAAGTTTTCTAGTTCAGCTGGGATCTGTATTAGAAACTATAAAACATAGTCCAATGTTCATACAGAACCTACTGACATCCATTGAATCCTTATCCTGTCCAACTGCAATTTACTTCGTCGTTTCCACTCTCAGTAACATCACGTCTTCACAAATTCTCAGTTATCAAGATATCGCATTAATGAGACGAGTTGTATTGAGAGCGAGATATATTCCACACAAATCTATACGAATTACAACACTACGGAATCTTCTTGTTTTCTACGCTAAAGTGACACAATTGGTGAGTAACAGTATATTAACAACCTAAACATTTTAAATGGGTTCAGGATGACTCTGTACTCGAAGAGTTCTCTAATATAATTGCATACTTCTCTGGAGATTCGACCCCGGAAATGATTGATGATGCTTTCTATCAGATCGAAAAATGTATCATTTCTGCTGAATACAAACCATCTGAAAGTAGAACTGAACACAATTTTGAGCAAATCTTTGGCAAAGATTCAAAAAATTTGGGAATTCGTGCAAGAATGTGGTGGATTTCAATTGAGAAACGTGATTTACGGGAAAAATTTCTATCAAGACTACAATTAGAAGTTTCGGAACTATTAGGAGAAAAATCATCACTGGATCTCAGCGTGCAGCTCTTTCTCCTAAAAGAACGACCAAATGACTTGGAGTGTAGCACTGGTTAGTTCAAAGAAACTTATAATGACCATCCTGATTTCAAATTTCAGATGTACTCGAATGTATGAAAAATGATCTTGGCGAATATATTCTTGCAAAAGTCATTTCGAATGAAGGCTCCAAAAATGAATTCCAATTGTTGCATTTCCTCTACACTCCACTTTTCTTCAAATACTGCTCCCATTTGTTCATTCCGTTTGCAATGGCAATCGCCAAAGTTCTGCCGGAAATTAAAAGTTGTGAATCAGCTACACTTCTCCTAACGTTTTTTGACTCTATTGTTGAGAAGCTCCACGACGATAACGTTCACTTGTTCAGAACTGATTTTTTAAACTATTTGGGAGGAGACAATGTCATCGGATTAAAACGTCAGAAAAAGTAATTATCTACCTTTTTTTTCAGATAATGATAAAATGTTCTAGATCAATTGAGGATTACGATACTAAAGAATTCAATAACATCGTAGCCACTCTACATTCTCTGAGAATCAAATTGCTGAATAGGTACATTGCCACCTGTGTTACAATAAATAATACTCCCTCAATTTTTCAGATTCATCAAGAATGTAGAAGTTGATTCGTTCCTCACTGAGTGTATCGAACAACTCGATGTATCATCTGCATTTTTAGTGAAGCAACAGATCTGCCATCTCATTTCAAAATTCATTCGAAAGTGCTCTGACAGTAAACTAGTGTTGCAATGCATCCGAGCTTGTTCAAATATCATAACTGAAGAGAAGAAATCGTTGAATAGCCTGCCTGCGTTGGAATGTTTTGTTGACGTAACATTAAGTGCACCACAGAACATTCCAGAGGTATCGGATGAATCTATCAAGAATATGGAAGCGCAGCTATCAATTGCAAACCAGAGCACACCTGTTGCACTGATTCTCATTGACGCCATTACAAAATATCGATCAAATTTAGATGTAAACTGGACTCCTCTCATCATTAAACTAGCATTATTTGGTCCAGTTCCCAAGAAAGAAACCAGAGTAATTAACTATGCGTACTTCAAAATATTCGAAAAGGAAGAGGTACTACTGGAGAAAGATCAAATCGAAAGACTTGATGAAGTTGTTCAAAAAGCCCGGTTCAAAGCTGTTGTTCTGGCGATTAAGTTATCATCTGAAGACAGTAACAGTTGGCCAAAAGCTCTCATTGAAGAAATTTTCGCCGCATCGGGAATATTAGATCAAAGTTCAAGCAGATCGTTTGGATTATCTATGGCACATAGACAGAAAACAAGAGGAGTCGAATTATTACATTTATTAACTTCTAGTATTGAGGATAAAGTAAGTTAAGTATATTTGAACGTCTTTCGATTATTGCATTTCAGTTGTTCGCCTCAACCATCTTTAATTTCTGTATCAGTAGTGTGGTTGATCCTTGTCAACAATTCTCAATCAAATTAATTGTCGAATGGACTTTAGCGAGACTTTGTATCAAGTTCGAGAACCTTTTGCAACAACTCATTGACGATGATTTTGAAGTAAGGTCTAATTTTGAAAAAAAAATTTGGGATGGCGTATCTTTCCAGAAAAATATGGCCTCCCAAAGAATTGGCGCTATGTGCTCTTGGCTCAATGTTCTGATGTTAATATCTCGTGCTGCTCCACAACTCGTAGATAAATGTCTCGAGAAAGTTATTGTCTGGTGTACCGCCCAAAATTTCCCAGTCAGATGCACTGCTCTGGCGGCAGCTCGCCTCATGTTCTCGACGTTTGATAAAGATCGTCGAAAGAAATGGAGACTTGTGAAAGCAATCGTAAATTTCGATGCTGAGCCATCTGGAAACTCAAAGCGAGTTGTGGAAAACCTATGTACAGACTTTTATTTCTCCAAATTACACATCGATAATCATTTTGATTTTGAAACAATTCTGACAGTGATCGCGAACCGTACTGGAATGCCATATGAAGAGACAATCCCGATTACGATTATCAAAGAATTGAACGATATTTCAAATCAAATCAAATCTTTGAATGATGATGATGTGTTTTTAAAAGCTCCTTCGCAAGTTTATTCAGCACTCTCAAAGAACGCTAGTTGTTCACCAAGCATGGAAGACGAAAATGAAATGGAAGAAAGCGAAGTTCAAGCTTCTGTTGATGATTCGGCAGAAGAAAGTGTTCAATCTTCATTTCAAAGAAAAATTATTAAAGAAAACGAAGTTAAAGACGATGGAGTTTCTCTCATTGTCGTTGCTTCACTCGTCGATAAGCCTAATAATCTCGGAGGAATCTGTAGAACTTCCGAAATTTTCGGAGTTGATACTCTCGTTGTCGCTGATTTACTTGTCACTCAAGACTCGAACTTTAAGGCTTTGAGTATGAGTTCAGAAAATTGGCAGAAAATAGAAGGAGTCAGACCAGCCGATTTGCTCGAATACCTTCAAAATCTTCGAGCAGAAGGGTATACTGTCATTGCTGCAGAGCAGACAACTGATAGCATAATGATGCACGATTTTGTATTCCCAAAAAAGGTAAAATTGTGGTTATTAAATAGTAAACAAGTTATTTTTTTCAGGCAGTTATAGTTATGGGAGACGAGAAAGAAGGTGTACCAGTCAATTTGCTACGAGCCGTTGACCAAACCGTAGAAATTAAGCAAGTTGGACACACTCGGAGTCTAAATGTTCATGTAACCGCTGCGCTGATGATTGCAAAATTTGCGGAACAAGTTCGATTTGTTAAAATTTGATGTACTGTTGTTATTTTTTGTTGCTTGTTGCATTTTTTTCATAAACTTGGATACATTTGTTTTTTGTTATAATAAATCTTTCCCGACTTTTCAAAAAATCTGTATGCTAAATGTTTCTTCATTTTCGCAATTACTTTTGAGCTTAATAGTTTGCGATTTTCTCGGTATTTAGAAAGATTTTAAAATAGTTTCAGAGCTAAATATCTCTATAAGATAAAAAAAAATTAATTTTCCAAACGCATAGTAAGTGCGCTCCACCGACAAGCACCCCAACCTCTGAAAAAAGTTATTTGTGAAAGTCTTCTTATTTCTTCTGTTGAAAATGTCATCAGAAGTCCTCCGTGGTATTGACCCGCGTGGCTATTTTTCTGCGTTTTTTAGAGAAGGCGTGTTTCCCGATGGACGTGGGCTTCTCGACGAGCAAAAACTCGTTTTCAAGGTTTGTTTCTGCCCTCACTTCGTACGCTTAGAATGCATGCTTTGTCAAGGAGTTTTCTCATTGAATTTCATAGAACATGCACCAAAACGAAGCTTACAGCAAGGCGAATGTGGAGGCGTTGGATCATCTGTGGTCAGCACGCAAGGAGTTACCGTATCATGCACGATTCAAGCATCAGTTTCGCTTGTGAGCGATGGACCTCTGATATCAGTTCAAGTAGAACCAACTCAGCAGCTTTCTGAGGTTTTTTTTTTATATGAACAACGAAATATCCTTTTTCAGAAAGACGCTGAGGATTTCAACAACGTATTATTGTCTTTATTTTTGAATGATTTCTTTGTTCTGAGAGAGAATCTCAAATGTCTGGATGAGCTTGATAGAGCCTTACCTCTCGAGTGGCAGCTTCAAGTTACTATTAAAATATTGAGTCTTGAAGGAAGTTTGCTAGACCCGGCTGTGGTATGTAAACGTCCAGCTTGCTACTTTATACTATAGTTTGTAGTGTGCTATCGTAGCTGCTCTCCACGATACGAAACTCCCGTCAATCTCACTGAATCACGCTGAAGAAGATGAGTCGGTTATTGAAAAATCGCAAATCAAAGCTGACTATCGTACAATGCATAAATTGATATTGGAGGAACCTCTTATGTGCTGTTCATTCGGAATATTTGTTGATAATAGCTTGAAAAATAAGAATGAAATTCTACTTCTGGCTCCTAGTCAGGAAGCTATTTCTGTATGTCGCGCAACATGTTCAGTAGTTGTCGGTAAAGGCGATCGCATCGTGCTTATTCGGGAACGAGGTCGTATTTCGTCTTTCTCACTACTCAAGGTTTGGGAACAGATGATGAATGAAAAAAAAAACTTTTTTTTTCAGAAAATGTGGCAAATTACTTCCGAGAGACGTCAGAAGTTTGTGGAGTCATTCAAAAACATCTAAATTAATTTTCTTTTTTGTTTTGTTACCATGAGTATTTTCCATGAGTATTTTTAAGGCGGCTCAACAGGTTTTTTCTCTTTTTGTGCGAAGAAGAAATCGGCATTCCGAGGATAGTGAGAAAAGACAGTAGTAACAGCACTTCGTGGCGAGACCCGTTTTCTTTTTAAAATCAGAATGCCCGTTCTCACTAACTGTTTTTGAAAAAGAGGGAAACTTTTTCGCGCCTTCTACAAAATGCTCATGAAAAATTATTGTTTTCCGTTGATAAACTCTGTTGAACCAATGCTATGATTTTTAGTGCTTTGATTTCGAACCGTCATAAATCGTAGCATATCTTTGCCACTTTCTTTGACTTGATCACGATTTTTCGAATAAAACAGTTTTTTCAGATCACGATGCGCTACTTCGGAAGTTACAATAGAAACAGTAAGTATACAGCTATTAAAATCAGTTCATATTGCTTGCATTGCAGAAGGACTTTTCACGGAGAGCAAAGACATCATGGCGTATCAAACAGCGAAAGAAGATGATCAACGGAGACGGAAAGAAGCGAGTCTTGAAGTTGATACAGATACTCACGTTGGGATGTGGCTTCTCTGTTTTCCTGATAATGATCTTGCGACCGGTAAGCTTGCGTACCTTTATTCCAAAAAATGAAAAATTCAGCTATGTTCACAACAATGCATCGCCTGGCAGAAGAACTCGAGCTCGAGGTTACCCATGATGATATCATTTCGTGGCTCGGTACCGCCATTCGGTGCCACCCCTCTCATCTTGTTCCTCGTGGAGAGGCAGCAACTATTCGTGAAAAGTTGGAAAATTCAAAGAGTTAAAGAAAATATTCAAACTATTTCCAGGCCAACTCTCCCAGCTGATCCACGCGGAGGTGATTGGAATGTTGCAATCGGAGTTACTCAGGCTTGTCTCCTCATGCAATATCTGACAAGCTGCAAGTTGGATAAATTGACTGCGGATGAGCGAGCAAATGTCATATTTGGTTTGCTTTGGTATTGACGAAGCTTCATCATACTCTTATGTTTCAGCTGTGCTCCGCATCTTCAGTGACTCTGATGAAGTTGCCGCGTCACAACTTGCTCAGAAGTTCTTACGTCGACTCTATACAACTGGAAACCGAGTGGAAAACATCGAAGCTATTGCTGCTATCTTTTATCAACTTTTCAGTAAGTACTCAATTGCAACATTTCTTATTTTGCTCTTTTTTTTTTAGCCCCAGACGATATCGCCGCTATGGCAAATTCTATTCGGACACTTTGGAAAATCACAGGAGATGAGCCGCTTGTTATGAGATTGACTGTTGAGATTCTCATGTGCTTGTGTCAACGCTCTGAAATTGTAGCCAGTTTGCCAGATTTCACAGTGAGTTGGATAAAATTATGTTCTTCATTTTTTTTGTTCTTTCAGATGGGTGATCAAATGTACTGCAAGCAGGTTAAAATGATAATTCTTGACTTGACATCTGATGCTCACGAACAGGTTCCTGAAGTTCAACAAAAACATGAGCTCAGCACTTTAGTTAACGATTTGTTCAATCTGAAAAAGTAAGAACTCTTCTCGCTATGCACTCTTCTTTTAACTCTGACCCGGCTTTCTTTCATTCGTGTGCTATTATTTGAACGGTATCTTTCCATATTGCCCATCATCATCCATGACTACTTTGCCAGTTTTTTATATCTCATGCCTCGACATTTATGTAAATTCCTGAATAAACGATCGTCGAGATCAAATACGTTTAAATGTTCGTTTTTCATGACTGTCAACAGAAATTAACTTGAACAGTTTTATTCAATAGAAGTGGGGATAATTTGTAAATCATGCGAAAATTGGTTCAGAGAGGCCAAAGCGTATGAGACAATCGAATCAAAGCTCTGAAAACTACTAGTATTTCTGAAGCTTCAATAGCTACATACGGAAATCACTCCAAGAGAAAAGTTGTTTGTCGGTACACCCAAGTGAGCAACAATCAAGAGCATTCAGTATCTCTGTGTGAATTCCTCCGCCATTGCAAAGAAAAGCAACACGGCGGCTCAATGATTCACCGCATGACTGAAACAGGTGAATTGAAAGATATTTAAAAAAAAAAGGGAACTTGCGCGATATGAGTAATGTTTGTTCTCATGAGGTTGGAAGAAAGAATCCGAAAACATCACAGATGGATTGACGAGAAGAGCCAAGGCAATCAGAGCGAAAAACAGCATTTCCTGGAATATCAAAGTTAATTATGCAATAGGAAAGGAGAGGAGAACTGTCGTTTCCAAGCAGTTATTTCTTCCTTTTATACCGTCTTTTTTCGTGGGTGGTGTTTTGACGAAAACTGAGACGAATACGAAAAACAAGACAAATTATAGGTGTTCGTAGCCTTCTAATCACAAGAAAATACAAAAAACAATCCTTCGGTTATCAATAACATCGGTGACGATCTTAAAATTAGAGAGAAGACGTCAAATCAATCCCTCCTTCGTAATATTCAAATAAGGAAAATATGGAAAATAAAAGTATAACTTTTGGGTTCCAATCTCTTCTTCTTCTCATTCTTTTTCAATTCTCACCAGTGGTGAATGCTCCCGTGAATATGGTATAGCGTGATTACACTTCCGAAGTATATGTTCAGTTTTATGGGTTTACTATGAACATCTCAGAAAAATAAATTGGACAATGTAAAAAAGGAAAATAACACAATTATACTTTATACTTTATTGAATAAATTATTTCGAACAAAAAAATTATCCCATCGTAATATTAACAAATGATTTTGTCTCCTCGGGTTCAAAAAAGTGTTGCTTCATTGTACAAAACAGTTTCAGATGAGCTTTGGAGCAATGAGTTGAGCAACAGGTGGACATGAGATGAACGACGTCTGGAATGTTTGAAACGAAAGTTTAGAATCAATTTGAGTTGAATGACTTACTATCTTCTGTTATTCCATGTTTGCAAAGCTTTGTGATTTTCGAAATGAATTTGGATCCGCATTCAACCGATTTCAATTCAACAGAATTGATGAAAATGAGAAGAAAAATGCAAAGTTTTAAGAACAAAAACATGATTTTTTGTGTGGTTCTGAAGACAAAAAAAAAGAAATGAGGGTTGTTTGGTGTTTATGCTTGATTTATAATCAGATGAGTAATCGAGAAAACGTAGCTTTCTGATTCTGAAAAACAGAAATGAAACCGAGATCTAATTTCCGTTTTTGAGCCGGAAACAAAGACGTCATCTGAAAAGAGTCATGAGATTAAATATGGAAGAGGGTTATTATCTTGTTTTTAGTTTCTAATCCTTCGAAATGATCATTTAGCTCTGAAAGTTCTTAGTCATCCAAAAAAAAGAAGAATAAGAGTATTTGAGATTATTCGAATCAAGAGTACATTTTTCGTTCGTACTACGGTGGTTCTGATTCAGTTTTCAACAACGAACTATAATTCTTTTTCTTGGTGATTCAGATTTATTCTCTCTTTTCAATAATAACAATTAGAAAGTGGTGATTTCTCGAAAATTCGAATTCTGAGAAATGAAATGGGAAATATAAGCTAATGAATATCAGAAGAGAAAGGAAGTTTTTTTGTTTTAACAACAATTTTTTGAAGCGAAAAGGTTCAGCTAAATATTTCTCATGAAGAGAATATCTCCAATCAAATTACAAAAAATTCAACTTTACGTTTAATTTATGAAGAGCAATCCTCCACGTAGAAACGCTAGTTCCAGTTTTGAATTCTTCGAGTTTCACAATTTAATTCATTTTATCTTGACATTTCGAAATTAAAACACCATTGGAACATGGGAACGGTGTGTAAAGGTATCAGAAAGAATATCATTCGTTTCTGAAATGTTGTTCAGATAATAGTGAGAATCAAGTCATTGAATCAATCGGACTGGCAAATGGATATCGAATTCTCGACTATAAAGTAGTTCGTTTCATTGCAAAAGGAGCTTTTGGGGCTGTTTATCAGGTATATTCATCCGTCTTCCACTTCCAAAAATAACATTTTATAAGTGCATTCGCACTTTTCTTTTCACTCTCTTTTGCTAAGAACAGAGTCGCGTCAGCATATAGAATCTAACTCCTTCAGTTACATAATCAACTGGGAAGAACATATTACTTTATAGTTGATTAGACACTTGTATTATTCTTTCATTCCTGAAATTTCAAGTTACAGAAGGTTTCGTGATAATAACGAATCGTATATGATCACAAACTTTTCTGTAACTGGAAAAGGACATACACTCATGAGAGAATCTTATTGATCTAGAAGAATTTTTATGACAATTACTGTGAGAATGAAACTTTTCTGTTTTGTAAAATACAATATTCAGGTCAATCATATAAACACTCTTCCCTTTGCTTTGAAGCTGGAAACTCGAAATGCTGATATTAAAAATCTGAAAATGGATGCAGTTGTTCTAAGGTATTAAAAGCAAAATATTGTGAATTGCAGAAAATTCAGAACTCTTCTTCCGATTCGTTCTCCTTATTTCTGTCGTCTTTACTTTTGTGGAAGAGCTGAGAGATTCAATTTTATCATCATGACCCTTGTCGGAAAGAATTTAAACGAATTACGTGTTAGCTTTCCAAAACAGAGATTTTCTCGTTCCTCGGGACTCCAACTTGGAATTCAAATGATCAGTGCAATCCAACAACTTCATTCCGTCGGGTATTGTGAATGAAGACATTCATAGTTCAGAATTACGATTCCAGATTCATTCATCGAGATGTGAAACCAGCGAATTTCTGCATAAGTTTAGATAATCCCCGTCAATTAGTGATGGTTGATTTCGGAATGTGTAGAAAATATGTGAATGAGGGAGGAACAGAATTAAGACATCCGAGATGGTTTGTTCATGGATTCAAAGGAACAGTTCGATATGCTCCATTGGCTGCTCATCATGGAAGAGATTCGAGTCGAAAAGAGGATTTGGAGTCTGTTTTCTACGTTTTGGTATGAATCAAATGTGTATTTAAAGAAAAACTCGGTTTCAGGTGGAAATGTTAGTTGGAACACTTCCGTGGATGGTTATGGAGGAGACAGTACACGTGGAACATGCTAAACAAGTTGCAAGAACCAGTTGTAAGATACATTTTCTGTATTTCCAAGTTTTTTGAGATTTCGTCAGTCTTATTCATGATTCATGAACTTCAGCTCTTCACGAATTTCTTTCCGGATGTCCGAAACAATTAGTTCATATTCTATTCTACATTGATAATCTTCGCTTCTATGATTCTCCTGATTACTCTCTTATCCGAGGACTTCTCAAGTATAATTCACTGCTTTTCTATAGTGGAAACTCTTTTTTTTCAGTAATGCTCTTGAAAAATGTTCGCAAGAGTGCCCATATGAATGGGAAGAAGAAATGAAACAAGAGAGAAAAAAGTCAGAATATTTGAGATCAAAAGAGGAAATTGAATTGGAAGATGGATGACAAAAGCAGAACTATTTCAAAGAAAAGATCGTGTAAAATGAAGAAATTGAATCTGAGAAATTGAAATTATTTATTGAAACTACAATTTTCTGGCTCAGGAACATGACAGAGCCTGACTACGTTAAAAAAGAAAATTTTATCCGACAGTACAGTATCCACACGTTCTTGGGCACTGTTGTCTCATCAATGTAAGATATGCTGAGTTATTGCAAAGATAAGCTCTGGCTGGGCAGTCACTTGTTCCAGTTGATGGATTCGTCAAGTCAGCGCATGTTGTTGTCGTACGAGTAGTGGTAACAGTTCCTCCGGTACCTTAATTGTTGAGGTGCTTGTAAATAATTTTGATTTCAAACATACAATATCCACAAGTTCTTGGGCACTGTTGTCTCATTAATGTGAGGTATGTCGTGTTATTGCAAAGATACGCTCTCGATGGACAATCACTTGTTCCAGTTGATGGATTTGTCAAATCGACGCAAGTAGACGTTGTTGTTGCTGTTCCAGTACCTATAAAGAATTGAATATATTCAAAATTCTTCTGAACACAAGAAAAGTCTTTGAAGTAATTTGTATTAGGTATTCGATGAACTCACAATATCCACAAGTTCTTGGGCATTGTTGTCTCATCAAAGTTAAATAGATCGAGTTAGTGCATAAATAAGCTCTCGATGGACAGTCACTTGTTCCAGTTGATGGATTAGTCAAATCAACACAGTTAGTAGAAGTTACAGCTGTTCTGGTGGTAGTGACTGCAGCTGCAGTTGTTGTGGTGGTGATGGCTGAATGAATTTCCGATGGAAATGTCGAAATAAGATAAGGAATGCTCACTGAAAACATCTGCATCTGGGCAACAACCACTTCCAGTAATAATCGTGAATCCTGGTGGGCAGGAGCCATTCAAATCTGGCAGAGGAGCAGAATTACAACCAAGATTTTGTTGAAGAGAAATTCCAATTGCCGAGGCAAGAAGCAGAAGATGGAACATCATGATGCCACTGAAAATTTGAGAAATCTTTGAGAGAATGAGAAATGAGAATGGGCGAACTACAGTAAGAAGTGAATTTATTCATCTGCGAACAAGTGGCCTTTTAAACCAAACACATGCAAACATCACACTTTGCTAGTTTGTATTTGAGCAGCGAATGATAGTTTCGAAATGAAATGTCATCTGTATCAACACATATTCAGTGGGAGTTTATTCGGAAAATCGAGCGAAGTTTGGATTCCATTTGTATAAAACTCATATTGAAAAAACAATGGAAATCATTGAAATGGAAATATTTATTAGAATTGTTTCACTAATCACAATTTATTGTTTTCAAATCTACGTATTGAGTGTAGGATAGTTTAGGTGCAATATCCACAGGTCTTTGGACATTGAGTCTTCATAAGTGACAAATAAACCGAATTGGTACAATATGAAGCCATGCTGGCACAGTTGCTGACTCCTGTTGACGAATTCACAAGGTCGGCACAAGTGGATGAAGAAGAAGAAGACGAGGAAGATGATGAAGATGTACCTGTAACAGAAATCAATCTACAGAAGTATTCTGATCCTCAGCTCACAATATCCACATGGTTTTGGGCATTGTTGTTTCATAAGTGTCAAATAAGCACTGTTAGTACAGTAAGATGCCATTCCAGGACAGTCACTGACACCAGTACTAGGGTTAGTCAAATCAACACAAGAAGAGGAAGAAGTAGAAGAAACTGTGGTAGTGGCCGACGTTGTGCCTGGAAAACGGAATCTCGGTTTACTTCGATTCGAGTTAATGGAAATTAACTTTCTACATTATTTCAAACGAATAGCTGATTGGATGACAAAACTATATTCATTTCTCTTACAGTATCCACATGTCTTTGGGCATTGCTGTTTCATAAGTGTCAAATAAGCACTGTTTGTACAATACGAAGCCATTCCAGGGCAATCACTGACTCCTGTACTTGGATTAGTCAAATCAACACAAGAAGATGAAGAAGAGGTTGTAGCAGATGAAGAACCTATAACCCATTCGTTTTCAATTAGTCTGTACATGAACTACCTACAGTATCCACAAGTCTTCGGACATTGTTGTTTCATCAAACTCAAATATACAGTGTTAGTACAGTAAGATGCCATACTGGGACAATCACTGACACCGGTAGATGGATTAGTCAAATCAACACATGTCGAAGTAGTTGTTGTTGCTGCTGCTGTAGTCGTTGCAGCACCAGTTGTTGTAATTTCTAAAAACGAGAATCATCACTTCATGTTTCTCTCTTATTACCGTAAGTGTCAGCAGCTGGACAACATCCACTATCAGTGATATAAGTGAAAGTATCAGGACATGATCCATTCAAATCAGGTTGAGGAGTCGATGTGCATCCATAACTTTGTTGAAATGATTTTCCAATGAGAAGGGAAAACAAAAGAATTATGATAAATGAATGCATTTTCGGAGTAATTTTTATCTGATTCAACCGCTCCTTTTAAACGTTTCTTCGACAAATATCCGTTTTTTATTAGGTCAAGCCAAAAGTTTTGCATCAAACAGAACAAATTTTTGAATTCAATTTTATTCATTTATTTTCAATATCAGTTAACATAATATGCACCATCATGATCAACAGTGTACTGCCAACGGATAGGTAGCTGTTCGATTCCCTTTCGGTAGAACTCCCGCAGCTTACTATCGAAAATAGCTTAATGCTCGATTTTGAGATGGTCTTCGTCTTGAAACTCCTTTCTGTCTAGGAAGTGAGTGAGAGAAAAAACGACTAATAATCAGGAAGTATCATGTCCGGAGAGAACGGTAAATAGAGTAGAGTTGTCCATCCTAGTTCCGGAATTTTCTGACAAGTCATCTTCGCGACACATGGTCAAGAGGTATCGTGGAGCAAGTGAACTCGACCCTTTTGCCTTGCTTTTGTCAGAGACTTTGGTCGATTGCTTGCAGTAGAGGTCTGTTGTGACTGTTGTATTGGTTGGTAAAAGTTCTTAGTGAACCGACCCTTCCACGCTTCACCAGATGCTCAAAAGTGGGATTTTGGACGTAACTCTCATTTTGGTGTTGGAACTCCAGAATCCCCAGGTTTCAGTCATTGACGTATATGATGATAGTTGACGTAGAGTGTCCACTTCTCATCCCACATGAGAACTTTAGAGAGTCTCACCCCTTCCCTCTGTATGACAGACGAGAAGATGTGACATCCACTCTCATCATTGGCTGTGGAGCCAACAGAAGTGATGTCCGCTAAGTTGGCATTTTCCAGGGAAACCAAAGCTCATGAAGATAACTATTAAGCATACTTTGATAGTACTCAAGGTTGTTTATGAAATCTACAATCAATTGTCTAGGGTCCTCATCAGCCAGAGCCAATACATCGTTTTCAAATAACAACATAAGTCGATTACTATGGAAAAATCATTTGATTCTGGTTCTCTAACCTTGAGATTTCGGAACAAACTGACAACTGTTTCATTATTAACAGTATTGGGACCTAACAATATACTAAAAAGATCGTCATTATGTCTCCGTGAAAATTGAAATCGGGGTTGTGCAAAATTAGCAATCTGAATTGCCCTCACGTTACTAGCCCTAGTTGGCTCCTTGAAGCTGTCACTGAGCTAAATTTTTATGTATACATAGTATATATACTGTCCCTCATATACTCCAAACATGAAATGTTTGGGATGCTTCTCGAAGTTTTTAGAGACAACAAAGAAATTTTGATGCAAAACTTTTGGCTTGACCTAATATATTCATCTGGCATTTTTTATTTGAGCAGAAGTGGGTTTATGAAACAAAGTTCTGCATCAATTATTGAAAAGAACACAGATTGACAGTTTAATTTCACACTGCTTTTCATGTGAGAAGCGTCTTTCAATTCATCCCGTCTTCATTTTAATTAAACAGCATGCTGGTTTGTTTTTTGAAATCCTTTTTCGAAAACCTGTTAATTACAGAGACTGTAGTGACTATCGGTCAATTAGTATTTATCGGTTTTTTTCAAACATGTTATTAAGTAATTTTTCCAAAAACCAATAAAATGAGCTTCTCTGGATTATTATCGGTGAGTGCCGTTCAATTAGAAACTGATTAGAATTAATACCGTATTCATTCTGCATTGTATCGGAATTAACTCAGCGTTGGTTTCTGTTTTTTGTATACTCATCCAATTTTATTTCTGAGAATGGAGAGCACTTATTCAATTAAGTGTTTTATTATTAAGTGTAACTCTTTAATTAAGTGTAACTCTTCCCCCAGCGGACATTCACATTCATTTTAAGTGTGATATGAGATTAAAATGAACAAAAATAACAATAAGGGTTTATTGATTCATAGTCTAACATGGATTCACTTCAGGAGAAGGATTAAATAGAAAATAATTATTAAATCGATCATTTGAAATAATTAAATTTATCCAACAGTGCAGAATCCGCAGGTTCTTGGGCATTGAGTTCTCATCAATGGAATGTAGACGGAGTTGGTACAATAGGCAGAGAGTCTAGTACAATCACTCGTTCCTGTAGCTGGATTGGTTCTATCAACACACGTGGAAGAGACAGTGGTTGAGGTGGCAGAAGTACGTGTTGTAGAAGAGGAAGTACCTGAAATCACAATGGAATATTTTTTAGCTTGCCTAGGTAATACTTACAGTATCCACAGGTTTTTGGACATTGAGTTCTCATAAGAGTTAGATAAATTGAGTTGGTACAGAGATAAGCTCTCGATGGACAATCACTTGTTCCAGTTGATGGATTTGTCAAATCGACACAAGCCATCGAGAAAGAGCACAAAGCAGCCAAGATAACGACAGTAATCGGTTGCATTTTGGAAAATGAGTCACACGAATGGAATGAAATTGAAACAATTTGGAATGTTACTTTTGCAAATTTCCTTTTATACTGACTGCTCTACTAGACGCAAATATTTAAACAGAAGGCTCTTTTTTGTCTCCAATGGAGGCAATCCTTCAAACTTCCAGAACATTTTGTTCAATTAATTTATTGTTCAAAGTTAAATTATTAGTTTGAAGAAATTAAAGTGATCAAAAATTACATTCTGAAGTCACTGGCGGAAATTGAAATAACCGAACTCTTCTTTTGTAAATTTCTCGAAGCGACGCACGCTGGCTGAATATCATTGTTGCATAAAAGCATTATGAGTCTGAAATTTTAATTTGAGGTCAGATTTTATTGATTGAGATGAGTTACCCATCGAAGAGAGCGAGAAACGACATCGATGAAAGAGCAATGAGAATTTCCCCAAACGATCCAGAACTTAGAGAGGAAACCAAAAAAACATCAATAATGAAGAGGATGGATTGGAGCATACACTGAAAGATATTGCATTTCAGATCTGAATTCAGATGTCATTATGTATACGTGGCAAAGTGACCCGTAGTTGATTGAAACTTCTTCTCATATAGATTTTCAGATGCTCTTATAATTTCTTTCTTTTTCGGAATAACTTAATCTGACTCATCACGTCATACGTCTAATCAGTTCGTTGCCCTTTTCCCTACTTTTCAATTTGCTCACCTGAATAAACATTTTAGCATTTCGTTGTTTCCTCCGTGGTGCATTACTGCATCCGAAACTTACAGATTTCTGAAAAATAAACGCTTTTTCCATTTTTCGACTTTCTATTGTTTCAATTGTTTCAAATCTTTTAATTTGCAATACAAATATGCGAACTCACTGCTCCTCCACAGCAAATAATGAGAAAACTGATGAAATTCAACATATTGTAAATCATCATTAGAACAAAAGCACAATAGAGTTGAAGTTGATAGTTTGACACGTGGCAGTCTTCTTGATATCGAAAGATAAGATATTCAGATGAAAAGAAACACGTGCATTCTGGAAACGATTTCAGTTCTCCCACTTCCTTTCCATTTCTTTTCTTCATTCTGTCACTCACCCGGATATCCGAGAAGAGTCCAAATAGCTGCTGAAAACCAAGAAGTGAAAACTCCAAGAGCAATTAAATCTGAATTCTTTCTCTTTACATTTCCGACGAAACAAATTGTTGCGAATCGATTCAAAGAAAGAAAGCATTGAGTCAAATTCCCTAAAATTTAGCTTATCAAATGTACGCTTGAAATAAAAAAAAACCTTGAATATAAAGTCCAAAAAGAAGGAATTGACTCAAAATCATGTTCACATAGTTTGAAACCAGATTTTCTCTTCTGAAAGTTCAAAGAAGTTTTGATTCAGTTGCACTCATTTCTTACGCAAAAACAGCTGGAACAATCCAGAAGAACACAAGAGAACAGGCTAATATATTGGAAAACGATTTGGAAATCGAGAAAATGAAGAATCCTCCTCGAAACCGTATTCCAAACATAAAACCAGAACCAATATATGCATTAATGATCCCTGCTGCGAGACTTATCTGAACCGATTCTTCAGAATGAATTAATATTCAAAGAGACTACCAGAAGAAGTAAAACGGCGGTCCATGTCCGTTCTTCGGGCTGAATATCAGTCGTTGAGTTGAATTGAAAATACATAAATGTTCTGAAACGTCTCAAAGGTTGAGCTCTATTCTATTTCAGTGTGAAGAAAAAGCAAGAATCTAATCGGTGAACTGGAATAACAAGCGGAATGATTTTTGTTGTAGAAGGCGTGTCAAGTAATATATTTTTCTGATATTCTGATATTGCTCTTGATAACTCATTGTTCAAGATAATGAGATATTGAAAAGAGTAATTGTTTACAGCTCGTTGCACAAGATTTCTTTAGTGTGTTATGAGGGTTTTTGAAAGGATTGTGCTGAGAAAAATTCTAATTTAAACTTCCGCGTTCTGGTGCCATAGGAAAAGTTAGGCCACATGTCCGTGTAGTCCACGTGAAAACCTGGATAATCGTAAAACGTGTGGGTTTTCAAAAGCGCTCCTTATTTGATTCGAAGCGTCAACATTATGGAAATGGAATCCGTTCTCGATTTTTGCACTAGTGAGCTGGAGATCAGTGTAAATTTTAATAACTTTTACATTTTCCAAGTTAACATTTTCAGACAGCTCGCGCTCTTCCCGACACCCGAGAAAATAAAATTAATCTGGCTATTGCACTTGTTGGTTCACAAAAAACAAATGAAATTGAAGAAGGCACTGCTCTTCTTGAACGTTCGTTTCTCTATTAGTCAAAATATTAAAAAAAATCAATTAAATTTTCAGAGATTATGAAAGAGACAACTCGTGGCGACGATGCGAGAATTTGTGTTCATTATTTAGCTCTCGCACATGCGCGTCTTCAGGTTATTCTTTGCTTCATTTTAAAGTTTTAACATTCAGTTTTAGAATTATGACAAATCTTTGAGCCTTCTGAATTCGTTACTTCGCACTGAACCATCTAATATGCAAGCAAAAGGGCTTCGGAATGTTGTAGAAAAGAGAATGAAAAGAGAAGGTCTACTCGGTATGGGATTAGTCGGAGGAGCTGCAGTTTTGATCGGTGGAATCGTCATTGCTGGAATGACTCTCAAGAAATGAACAATCAAATTCGTTCAATCAAGAACCCCATTTACAATTTTCATGCTCCAGACCTGTTCATTCAAACATCACTTCCCTCGTCTGTATAATAGGAGACCAAGGAAATTGATTTTATATGATTTTGTTAATAATCTTGTTTTTCCTTTATGTCGTTCCTTATTTGGTTATGAATCAGAATTGAAAATGATTTGATTTCTGATTGTTTTTGACAGATTCGAAGCAGAAAATGACAGCTTGCGGAATTGTGCAAAAGGTTTTTTGTTGAAACGGGACTTCTGAACTATGATAACAATAAATATAAACAAGTTTCCATTCATCGAAAAATGATATCACCACATCTATATCACTTTTTCCTTGAATAATTTCAACTATCGAATAACAGTGGCTCTCCGGTTCAAAATCAACAAATACAGTTTCTCTTTGTCTCTTTCTTAGAGCACACTCTCTTATTGTCTTCAGCTGTCAGTCTGTCATCGACTTGCGCGGCCTTGTTTGGTTCCGTCTTCTCTTGATCCGTTGACCAGAAGGAGCATTTCCCAGATATTCCCATTAGCCTTTTCATAGTTTCACATTTCATTCCAATCGGATATCCAGACGATGGACAGGAGAAGAGATCCTCGATATAAACAACAAGAAACTGCTCATCATTATGATGATCGGTATAATTCCACTTATGATAACTATGATTATGAAGAGGATTACGGTAATCAGTATGCAAATACTGGTGAGTTTTCCAATGAAAAATACAAGAGGTTTCTTCGGTTGTTTCACTGTTGTTTCATTGATTGACTGAAGATATTTTAGCACTTCGATTTGAAAAACTTTGAAACCAAAACGAATTCTTTTTACCTTTTTTCAAATGTTTATACAGTTTTGATATCGAATTTTCACGTATTTCCATATATTTTTCAGTTCCTCATCATCATCTTTCTCATCCACATGCCCACCCACATCATCCAGAAGACCATGGATATGATGATGAAGAAGATCATTGGGCAAATCAACAACAACATGATTTCTATGATACTGTTCCCGCAACCAATCTTCCACCTGTTAAACCAATTGGTCCTCCAAAAAATCTTTCTCGTGTTCAAATTTCCACTTCGATTCCTTCCATGGAAACTGAGAATTCAGTGCTTCCACAAGTTCCACCTCAACCGAGATTCGGTCCAACTGGCGGATATAACAACAATAATAATGGTAATTCTTTATAAATTAGAGAATACATGAGCTTCTTCACCTAGTGAGACTCCTTGGAACGTTTCTCCTTGATGAAGGCTCACGTACTCACAGATAGAACATTTTCATAAAATCACATTTTGTAGATCGAAAAACTCCAGTGTCAAAATATGGAAATATGGTAACAACGGATTTAAAACAACGAAGAGAAACTACTTCTGATGTTCATATTCGTTTTGATCCAGCAGCAAATAAAGGATTTCCTCCAAAACAAACGTCGTTTATCGATGGATTCCGAAGTGGTGATTCTTCAGTTCCAAATGGGAAAAAGAAAGAAACAGGAGGAGGAATCGGTGGACAAACTACAAATACTATTCGATCGATCATCAATAATCTGAAAAGTGGAGGAACAGAAAAACGTGAGTTGAGAGAAAATAATGACGAAAATGAGAATTTAATTTCCAGAAGAAGACACAATTCCACGTAATCGTGTTTCAACAAATCCATTCATGAGAGCCAATCAACAACAACAACAACACTTCCAAAATCAGAATCCGAATCGTTTTGAAGCCAAAAATACTTCAAAAAATGTGGCAGAAGTTGTGGAGAAAATGAATAATGGCGACTGGCCGATACAAATCGAAGATGAGGATCCAGCGCCACCTAATTCTGATATTAAACGGTTAGTTATTGATTTGGTAGTCTGAAATGAATTGTAGGTGATTACAGAGGATATCAACAGCAACAAACGGATAAAGCTCGTCAATGGGAAACTCTTCATCGGAAGAAAGATGAGAAAAGAAGTATTCTAGAAGACGTTCCTCATTTGACAGGAGCACCACCAGCTCCGCCCCTTCCAACTCAACAGCCACCAACTTCTCAAGTATCACAGAAACAACAACATCCACAGATGCAAAAACCACAAATTAGAGCCGAAAGTGATAAAATGTCGGATAAAAGTCAAGAAGAGGAACATACAAGTGTGTCAACAGACTCAGCTCTTTGCTCTGAAAGCTCTGAAATCAGAGGACCGTCTCCTTATAAACTTCCATTCGATTCACAGAAGCCTGGAGAATTGACAGAAGAAGTTGAGAAACTTTTGTTTTATTTCAAAACTCACAAAGAAGTTTTGAATTATTTGGGAATTGGATTAACTGATCGACTATGGAAACATATTCAAAAACTTCCGAATTTCGAAAGTTCAATTCGTGTTTTCAAGAAACAAGAAGAGATTTCGGGTTCAAAACCTCCACCTGCTCCACCAATCAATCAAATATCTTCTCCATCTTCTCAACAATCAAATATTCCTCCAGCTCCAAAAATAACGATAAGTCAATCATTTGCTCAACAAGACAGAAAGGTATTCAGGAAGTTTGCATTCAGAATGAATCGATTGAATATTCTTTCAGAGCCCAATCGGACACGCCCACAACCACAGTATTTCACAGGTTGCTGCTCGTTATTATTCTTGAATTTATTGAATCATTCATCCGCTTTTTATCTTTCTTTTTCTTCTTCTATTTCAGATTCGTGTGTATAAATGTGTGTGCTGTGCTGTCTCTTTATCTTTCTTGGGTTTGGTTTAGTTTCTAAATATGAAAATAAAAAATAAATTTGAAAACTGAAGAGACAGCATCACATTTGAAAGCACAATTCACACACGAATCATAAAATAGAGAAAAGAAAGATGAAAAGAAGAAGTATAAAAAATGCAGAAAGTTCAGTTTCAATTTCAGAATGAAGAACTTTCACCGCAACCAAATGCATTTTCAAATGAAGATGCAAGATTCACAAAGAATCTTGACAATTCAATGGGAAATAATCGAGAAAGGTTCAGTAATGGTGGAAGATTTGTGAAGAAGTCCGCAGCAGCTTTGATTGCAAAAAAACAAGGAATGCAATCGGAAGATCCGGTTACTTTTGTTTCTGGAACTCTCATAATTTTGTTTTTATTTCAGAATTCTGCAACTGAAATAATTGATCCGCGGATTGCCGAAGAAATAAAAAATCTCCGTGATCGTGAGGAAGAATTGAAAAGAAGTCGTTCTGAACTGGCACTTATAACAAGTCCTCCTCCAAGTTCATATCAAATGAGTCCAAAGAAAACAAGTTCGAATAGTAATATGAGAAGTGCTCAATCATACGATCATTTGGATAATTCCATTCGTTCGCCAATCGAAAGATCTCATTCGTCTCATAATGTATATCATATGAAAAATGGAATGAATGGTGATTCTTCTCCGTATCATCTTGGTGGATCATATGGAAATGCAAATTATGGATCAATGCCAAGAGCTCAACACAGAAAAGATGTATCTTATCATCCTCAAACGAATGAGAATCGTGCTCATGATCCCGGATATCGTCAATCACGAAACGGAGAATTTTTTCGTCAGACACCAGCCACTTCTGAGACGGCGAACGCCGGTTGGCAGAATTCCCCGTGAGTATACTCGATTGGAAAAGGGTTCCTGAAAGTAAAAAAGAGTTTTCAGTTCGTCTTTCGAAAAGAAATCGTCAGTTGCAGTACATTCAGGCCTACAGCTTCCAACCGCCAACATTTCAATTTCATCTTATCAGCAAAGATCCAATGACAAATATCAGAATCCCAAGTCAATGTACGGTACAAAACAACACGAATCGCATCGTAAAATTGGGCTCTAGACGATGGTTTTTGAAGAAAAAAAGAACGATTTCGAAGAGAGAAGAGTCATTTAAAAAGAGTATTAATAGAAATTCTGTACGATTTTCTGAAACTGTAACCAGTATTTTCTAAATTTTTCAATTTTTTTAATGGAAATTTCAAAGGTTTCTGGTTCTCCAGAAGCCATTTTCCATTCATTGCCCCGTTTTCCCTTTCAAAATTTCAGATTTATTACGAATATATATGAGAAAAACAATAATAATATAGTGTATTCTGAATAAAGTATCACCTGTAGTTTTTTAGAGAACAATTTGAAGAATAATAAAAAAATAGGATGAAAAGAAAGAAAGAAAATATCTGAAATCGAATTAATTGTTTATCCATGGCAGTACTTTGGCGTCTCAATGGATTTCAAAGAATCGACGAGCATATTGATGTCCTTTCCAAAGATTTTAAGGCTTTTGACACATCCGACAAACTTATTAGTGAGGTCAAGTGACTTGAGAAGTTTATGTTTCTTTGGATTGGCTCCTCCGAGATAAACGAGACCATTTGAATCCAAATTGACGTCTCCTGGAGATGCGACGACGTGAAGAATCTTCTTCGAATCAACCCATAATTCACATTTTCTCTCTTTTCTGAAATATCAATTATCGTTTGATTTTTCATCTGACAATATGTCAAAAAGCATGCAATCCATTGGATGTCTGTTTCATTTCTCATGCTATTCTAGATTTATTTCTGTTGTTTTTTCCTTGAATGGTAGAGCACTTCGTCGGATATGGGATAGAAGAGATCATTGAAGCGTAAAATCTATTTACCGATACTTTGGTTTCATCTTTCACAGATGATCGCCAAAAGAACATCGATCAAAGGAATAAGAGCATAGATGAAGATAGTATCTCATAAAGGAAAAACAAAGTGAACGAGTAATTGAAAAATGTGTTGTTTCTGAGACTAGACATTCCTTCGGAAAGAAAATATTTAATACTTCTTTAGAAGAACTTAACTTTAAAATCAGAATTTCAATCATTTCAAAAATCTCACCTTCTAAAAGCAACGGAATGCCAATGATTATCAGCTACTGTCACATTTGTTGAAATCGGTTTTAGATGAACATCGGCACCAAGGTTCACTCCCACATATAGTTTTCCTTCATCAATAAACAAAAGAATGAAATCTCCACCTTCATCCGATTGACTCCAAACCCCTTCCATCCACAGAACTCCTAAAATTGAATGTTTACTTTTCAACTATTTCTTGGAAGAGAAAAAATAAATGCAGGTGTTAAATGACGTGAGAATTGATCCCGATTTAAATCCCCCTTAAGCATATATTTTAAGATTTTGAAGACGTGACAATCGAAGTACAAATGACATGTTTTTGGTTTCATAATCTTGTCAAAAGGAAGAAAAATGAAGATTTTAGGTCTTCGAAGACTTACCAAATTGTTTCAAAGTCCGGAATTCAAAAGAGAAATTCGAAGATTTAGAGGAAGCAACCCTGCAAAAAAAGAAAGATTCATTGAAATTCGTCTTTCGTCGAAATGAAAAAAACTAACGAGAAGGTGGCATTGTTGGGGAAAACGAGAGCATCTTGTTCATTAATGTGAATTCCACGCACATCATCTGAAATTAAAACAAAATTCAATTTCTCTTCCTGGTACACTGTTTTTTTCTCATTAATTCTCACTTTTCTCCCAAGAGAATTTCAGTGAAACGAAGAACGAGGAACAATAAATTATGGAATGTTTCAGAAGAAGTTATTCCAATTATGTTCTGGTCGATTTTATTATTTTTCCACACAACTTCTAGTTTTGACTCTATAGTTATTAGAGGAGACGAAGTGAGCAAAAAGGTGAAAATATCTTGAAAAGATTGAGCCAATTTTTAGAAATAATTGAACTAATTACTGTATTTATGTCGTTTCTGAATGTAAATACTATATCGTCAAGCTAAGAGATATTCAATGAACAAGAGCCATTAAATCTCGGCAGAAGCATCTTGAACTTTTAGAATAACAATATATTTCTAGTCTTGAGATACCCCTTTTGTAAACTATTGAACTTCCATTGAAAAGTGACTCTTTTCCTTCTCTTTTCCCATTTCCTTTTCTAGTTTATTTAGACTACATGCTCACGAGAAAAGATGGAAATCTACTATTCAATGTTTAACCTTTAGGTGGGAGCGTCGTCTAATGAATGAGTTTTTGAGTGTAAGAGGTCCCCGAATTCGTCAATTTCAATGCATTCGGTATTAGGTAGAAGAAGTGATCACTCACGTTCTCTTTGTCTACAAACAATTGTTCCTTTTCTTTCGAAACATGCTCCATCGCATCTTGAACAATCCTTTTTATCTGTTTCTTTTACATCAATCTTTTCGATTACTTCCTTTGTTACTCCCTGAAAATTGATAGATTATTCCTTTTTTCATTTTGGTTTTCAATGACACAAAACTGAAATTGAGTGTTTTATGTTTGAGATATAAAGCTTCCTCCACAACAAATACTCATCTTCCAATCACAATAAAAGAAAATAAATTTCAATTTTATGATTTTTCCATTTTTCTTCTGAAAAGATATTGAATTCAATGCGTAGTAAGACATTATCTTTCACTACAGAACCATATAATTCTATTTCAGATTCTTGAGAAAACATTACAGAATAAACATTTGAACACCGAAAAAAAGATGGAGTGGGATCAAAAAATACATCTCCTACGAAATACTAATTTCGTTCTCTTTGAAAATGTTGACGTTGCAGAGAAAATGGATTAGGAAATATGGTTTGATGCTCAGAATAAAACTAAAAAAACATGTTTCAAAGTTTCATTCGTTTGCCCCATTCGGAAAAAAGACATGGAAAAACAAATCGGAAACAAGTGCCTCGGTGATCTTTTTTTGAAACCGGGCACGAAAATTATGAATTTACTCTGTCCTGTGCTAATGTTCTATTCATTTTTGTTCTCTTACAGAAGAGAACCCTTTGTCTCTTTGTTCAAATACAACTGTTTCTCGTTTGATTTTTCTCCAAACTCTTAGGAAATTAATTTACCATTTTCAGAAAAAAACGTGATTATTTCCAAGACGATTTGTTCAACTCAACAGCCCACAAGTTATTATCCGTGACTAGACGTCTTTCATGTTTTTCTTTTTGTTTTTCGAACAAAACAAAGTTGTTCAAAAGAAGTCAAATGGATACCTATTAGCTTTCAGATTCTGCCAATTCTACCAACCAAAAGCCTGCATATTTTTCTCGTTTTGCACTTTTTGCTTTGTTTTTTTTTTCTTTTTGTTTCTTTCAACCAGTTAATTCCCTCTTCTCGCAGCTTCAACTAATTTATTTCTTTCACTCGTAAATTACTCATCGACACGTTCCTATCGAGGAGGTCTTCTGCCATTCTCTTCGCTCCGCCCACTTTTTCCCATTTCCTTCTCTCGCTCCGCCCATCAGACTGCTCACTCATTCCGTCAGTTTTCAGTCTCTCTCATCCAATTCTTCTCGATTCAGAAAATCATGCGTTTCTCCGTTCTCATCGCTCTATTCGCCCTTTTGGCTGTATCGTACGGATTTTTGTACGGTAAGTGAACATGAGATTTCATTTTGGACACTGAAACTTGAAAGAACTCTGATCTTTTTTCTATTCAACAAATGGGTAATCATCCGAAAAGAGAACAAAGCATAGAGAGTTCGGGATAATTTGAGAAAAGAAAATTGATGGTGACGAGTGCACCAATTCAAAGAAACTTTCCTTTTTCGCCCCTTTTCCGTTTCTTTTTTTCTCCTAATGCATCAGTTATTTGGACAAGTTGAGTGAAGAGTTCTGAGAAAATGATGAAAGAAACTCTCATGAATACAAAAAAGAGGACTACCATTCAGAGAGAAAAGAAATGATTTGCAGATTTAATTAAACATTTGGATTATATAACCGAGCATTACATTTCTTTTCTTCCAAAGGAGCTGGATTCTCTAAAAACAAACAAATTTGTTTTAGATATGGAAGATTCGTATCCAGTAGCTGGAGAAGTTCCGAAGAGAAGTTTGGAGAACTTCTGGAGAAACATTCATCTACAAATGCCATCGGGACGTGGCGGACAGAAGAGGACAGAGAGTTTGAGCCGTGCCAGTGCCAATGCATACTACAGACTTGGTTAACGTTCTCCGTTCATTTCAACATAATTTCTTGCTTTTCTCTTTTCTTTTTCTCGTTCTGGACAATAAAGCACTTGTTGGTTAACTGTTATTAACATTCAAAGTGTCTTGAAGCAATTGAAAAACGAAGAAAGATCAACCAAAATGGAAAGTTTGAATAGATGAAGCTCTGTGGGAAAATGGAAGATTAAAAGACCGAGCTTTGCAATATGAGCAAATGAAATTAAGAGCATATCTATGGATACTCGATTACGCCTCGGTGTGAAATCCAGTATTCTTTGGTGATTCTCAAACTCTTTCAGAATCTTTTTACATTTTTAACACAGTTTCTCTGATAAGATGTAATTCTATATGTTTCCTAGAACATCGAGCCATAAATTATAATCTGTCTTCCGTCATTCTAAGAAGTCCAAAAACCATGTAGATGATCAAACTTCCAAGTGGATAAGATATCTATAATTTATCTCATTGAACTCCATTCCAATTCATCAAATGACAGACACATAACACTTTTTGATTGAAGACGACATCACGTTTCAAAAAGAAGTTCTCTCAGAATAACTCTTTGGATTGTGTCATTTAATCAACCTAAGACAGAATCTATTTTACTCTGTCAGCTGTGTGTATGTGCAACATTCCCTTTTCTGCAACACTTTCCTTTTTTCAACTTCCTTCCGGATCTCATCAATTATTTATGCATTTACACTCCAAGTAATGAAATCATATGACTCCCCCATTTCTATTCCAGACGTGCTTGTTTTCAGATTTTCCTTTTCTGATTCACAAGAAAACTCAATGAAAATGAGGTATGATGCTTTGTGCGGTGCAGGAGAAAAAGAGAGAGAGAGAGAAAGAGAGAGAGAGAGAGAGAGAGAGAGAGAGAGAGAGAGAGTTTGGAACAAAAGAAATTGAATAGGATGAGAGGGAGTGGATGATGATTCTAACGGAAATAATAATTGAATTTCACGTTTTAATCGTCTACTTCTTTTCGATTTCTGAACTGCGGACGGGCAATGAAAAAGAAAAAACTTACAGAGATCAGGTTAATCGGAAGTTCATTGATTCGCAGTTCCTGTAGTTCTCCTTCGAACGGAACATTCAATTTCCGAACTTTATGAGATATCTCTCCATCTGGAACATATCCAACAAAAAGAATATCCTTTTTAGCAATATCCAAATGAGCATTTTTACTTTGCGACGTGTGTTTTTTCACAAGAGTACCATTTACAAACATCGAAACGTCTTTGGCGAATCGTTCAATTCTTACAGTATGCCAAGAGTTCAACGGAATTGGTTCACCGCTGAAAATTTGAATAATATCTCATGGATGATCTTCTAAGGGTTGTAGTATACCGAATATAGGATAATCCAGATCCGAGCTCATACACGAAATGCGGTTTAGCATCAATCATTGCGAAGGCGATGAAGTCGGTATGTGGATCAGAAGGAACGGACCAATAGAAGAGAAGACATGAAAATGATAAGGTTAGAGTGAATGACACTTTTGAAGACTCGGACAAAGTAAATTAATGAGTTTGGTTTTGAGAGCTGTACAAGTTTTGAAATAATAAAAAACTTACCATTTGTTCTTAGAGGTTTGAACAATATATCCACAAAAGTCTTTTCTCGAACATCCATTTTCAAATTTTCAAACTTCAAGAAACCGTTTTCTTTGAATTTGATAATTCTGGAGATTTCTGGTGGCATATCTGAAAACAACGTTTTGTTTTTCCCTTGAATACAATTTCAGTACTAACAAAATGGTTTAACATCATCGATTCTGACTGGAACATCATCGATTTCCAAGAATCCTACGATCGCATTCAATCGATTCTTTGTCCATTTTCCATCTGTCGCAATGAAAATCTTCTTCACACTGGAATCAAGAACATCTTCAAAAATGTGCTTTTGAATCTCTCCGTTCAGTTTGAAATTAATTTCATTTCTCTTCCATTTTAACTGAAATCAATGTTCAAAACCTCCAATATTTCGTTTTTCTCACCTCTAGGCTAACATTGTATGCAATCGTCTGCAAGGATTCAACACGCGCTTTTCCAACTCTGAAATTGTTTCTTTTTGTATTTTAACTGATAAGAATTCTTCTGTTGCCATTTCTCTTTTTTTCGTCTCTTATCACTATTTTATAATGAGTGGAAGACCTTCAATTGTTATTGATTTTCCAAGAAAAGTTGGAGCAAATGTTGAATTTTCGAGAGTTCGACATGATACAGAAAACACTGAGGTCAGTTTGAAAAATGTGAAATCATTCGAATAATTAAAACAGAAATAGAATTCAATATTCTCATGAATTCGGACCCATTTTTTCTGGTTTTCCCTATTACTAATTCAAACGAATTTCTGCCGAAAGACTAGAATAATAGGAAACAATAAAGTTCAAATTAAATAGGGGATGAATTTCTAAGTTTGAAGTATAATAACTAAATAAAACGGGAATAATGATGCAAGCAAGGAAAACTTTCTCCAAGTATTTTTTCAGTTATCGAAACAACCGAAAAAGTTAGAATGTGGATGGCTTCCATGCTGTATGAGTCCTGAGGATGCCGAATCATTTGGACACCACGTTTCTATATTTATGGTTGCTTTAGTCGCTTTTGCAACTTTTTTCTGTGTTACTTTCATTTTGGTTTTGGTTTTCATTCTTGGTTGAAATTCTATTGATAAATGTACATACTTGATTACAATCCGTCGATTTTCATGAATGATTTCCAAATATTTTTTGTCTTCTGTTACCATTCGAATCAATGTTCCTTCCCGTTTTTCTTTTAGATGAATCTGTCAATCACATTTTGTATTAATGAACAAAACTTCTGGTTTACTTACATGCATTGAGAGTTTGGAGAATCTTGTGACATCTTTTCTAACAAAGAACCAATCGGAATCAAGATCAGTTGTCAACTCAAGTTGATCATATTCTATAAAAAATAGTCGCATGAAAGACGAAATCAAAAGAAACAACTTACTTCTTTTCTTTGATACTTCGACACATATTCCTTGATGACTTCTCCATCCTTCTCCACAATCACAAACTGATTTTCTACCCGGGCGGGTTATACATTGCGCAGAGAGCTGAAACAATCTGAATGAATACTCAATCAATTGAAATTATTTTACTCGATCACATTCCTCATGCCTCGTGCATGGAGATCCCAATCGTTTCTCTTCTGTATTCTGTTCTCTTTGAAGACGATCAAGTACTTCGAAACTTTCTGAATTCAGAATAATGAGTATCTCATTTCATTTCAAAAACATACCTTCATCACAAATTCCCATTGAAACAGGAACGACGTCCATTTGATGCTTACAAGCAAACATTTTCAATTCACAAAGATTCGAATATGTAGTTGCATCCGATCCGCAAACTGTCATGTTGGCAACAACGCCTAGATGGTCCATATTACACGACTGTGGACAAACGCAATCTGGAAAACTAGCTGGAGAAGGAACACATTTTGCTCCATGAACACAGCAGAGGGAATGACAGTCTCTGAATACATGAGAAGTTGAGAGAGTATTTTTGATAAGAATTACCTTGGTGTTTTATAATCAGTAGTGGGAACACATCCTTCTGCGGCCATCATAAATCCATTCGGACATAGATTGCATTTATCTCCAAGTGCTCCATTTCTACATTCACATTTTCCAGTCGTTTGTTCACAATCCGTTCTCGCAGATCCAAAAACGCTACATCCACAAGCTGGAAATATGAAATTTAAGGTATGCTGCAAAAATAAACTTCAAAAAGTTAGTTGACAGAAAGAATGATTCTCTTATTATATCAGATTGAAATCTTACGTCTACAGGATAATGCTCCTTGTGCAATCAAATGAATTCCCCAGAATGATGGAAGACAATGATCGCATTTCAATCCAGATACTCCAGGTCGACATTTGCACTGTCCAGTTTCATCGCATGTATGTCCAAAAGAACCGACTCGGTTGCATTCACATGAATCTGAATGTCATCTCTTAGTTTTTCGATTCTATTTTAAGAAACTCCAACCATATTTTTTACTGCAATGGGAAATTAATGGAAGAACGTGAATTTCTCTCTGATCTCGACAAGAAATGGTATTTAAATGGCACTGATTGTCATAAACTATTCCATCAGATCCACAAATTGGGTAATCCGATGATAAATTGCATGTTGGACATGTACATATTCCATTTTGACACGTGGCACCGTGAGTACATTTACACGGCCGAATTACTTTCAAAACAACTCATAGAAATTATGAAAGAGAAAGAGAAGAGAAAGAGATTTTCAGAAGTAGACCAGACACCATGCCAACTCGAGAAAATAGAGAAATCCACGTTGCAATTCGGAACAGAAGGATAGTTTTTCATTTTATAACATGCTCAAACCTGGGAAAGAAATTTGTGATGAATGACAATGAGCAGGTGGCATTTCAGAGATTGGTGCTCCTTTTTGGCATGAAGCCAATTGAAGATGGCAGAGTGATGGATATAAAACCTGCAATTAGTTGTACGATAAAGATGGTTTATGACGGAAAATACCCCATTTTCTCCACAAATTCGAGCAGAAAGCGGTGGATTAGCAGGGCAATTGTATGAACAAATACAAACTCCTCCACGACATTCTTCTCCATAACGGCATTGTACATGAAGACATTCATCTGAAAGTATACGATCATATCAACTTGTAAACACAAATCATACCGCATTTTCCTTCGAATGCCATCACAATGAACTTCTTTTGATGACAAGCAGATTTTCTCATGTGACATTCAGATGAATATGTGACGGCGTCTGTTCCACAAACTTCTTTTCCTTGTCCCATTTCAAAAAGTGGACAGTCATCTGGACATTTACATTCTGGTTTATGATTCTCTCCGACTACACAAGACGAATAGAAATCACATTTTTTATCTTTGCACCCTTCTGAAATTTTATTTGTTGTTCAGTTGAGAATAAATCAATTACCACAAACAGAATTGTATTTCACAAAGATGTCTTTCTGTGTCAAACATGCTGCATTTCTCAGTTTACACTCGTTTGCATATGTTTTTCCGTCGCTTCCACAAACTTCCTTCAATTCATCTGTACACGAAGGACAGACACATTTTGGTTTTCCATCAACTGCTACACACACTTGCGGTTTCTTACAAGAATTAAATGTTGCACATACTCCAATTCCTGTATTAGAAAAACAAGGTTTCAAATTAATTTGGATGCTCTCACCACAAGTTCCTTGATGTTTCACCTTGATCATTGTCTTTGATTCGCAACTTCTTTTCTTCATTTCACACTCATTATCAAACGTTTCCCCATTCTGAAAAGTTGTTTTGGGCTATAAATGAGTAAGAAAACTCTTACTGTAGCACAAACAGGTCTCATCACATCTTCACAATTGGATGGACATTCACAGTCAGCAGTTCTATCCGGTTTCACTACGCAACTTCCCCAGAATCCGCATTCCATTTTTTCACAAGGGCTTCCCACTTCATTACAGTTTCCTCTTTTCCAGATAATTATGTCTTTTTGTTCTTTACAAGATGCTAGTTTCAAGAAACACTCATTCAAATATCTGAAAATCTCTTTTGATGTTTTCAACTTCAGTCTATTAAACACACGTCTTTCCATCTGTTCCACAAACATGTGCACTATTCATAGAGCATTGTTCACTACATCTGCACTCTGGTCTTCTATCAATTCCCAACTGACATGTCTGTCCATTTGGACATTTATGACCATGGCATGGATCTGAAAATGATCTATTTCTAACCAGAACTAGCAACAATTTCTCACCACATCTTCCATAAAATTTGACTGTTATATTGGTTTTTGATTCACAAGCATGATGTCTCAAATGACAAGAAGACTGATAATCGACTCCGTGAGATGAGCAAACAGGCGATGATTCAATAGAATCACCGTAATTCGGACATTGAGTTGGACAGAGACATTTTGCAAGAAGTATTCCATTTATCTGGTTCACAACACAATCTTCTCCTGGTCCACATCGAAGATCTTCACATGGATTCCGTTTTTCTGCAATGGAAATGTTTCTTTTTACAATTCTTTGTTTCCTTGTTCACCTTTTGGATATTTGTAACAACTTGAAACTAGAGGAAACACTGAGAACAGATAAAGAAAAGACAAGAAAATATACATTTCTTGTGACGAAAAGTAGTGGTAGAAAAGGAAAAGTTCGAAAAGAGAGAGAGGAAATGTGTGGAGTCTCTGGGGGAAAGAAGAAGAATGCTCGAATCTAATTTGTCTCCTGACACATCCTTCTTTCTTATCGGAAGAGAAAGGAGAACCTCTTCAAAACTACTTAACGAGTTTCGATGGGATAACGAGCTGTCCTCAAAAGATGGCACATTTCGAGTGAAAAGAAGAAGAAGAAGAATATCGGAAAGTTTGAAAATGATTTCAAAATTTGTCTCGTTATCAACTATTCACATTCAAACAGACCAATGTTCCGTTGGAGTGACTCTTTTTTTCAATAAAGGGACCAGGTGAATCTTCTTCCCGTTTTAATAATCAATTTCAGTCGGAAAATAATGTTTCAGTTCCCTCAGGCGTCGCAGATTTGAAATTGATCTTTTTCGCATCATCTGTCATATAACACAGGTTGCAATGCAAATCAGTTGAATTTCTTTCTGTTATTAGATCTTATCAATTTCCCATAACTCGCGAATTTACACTTAACTCGAGATTCGTCAAAACACTTGAGCATTCCATTTTCTCACATTTTCAAACACTATTCTCTTTCTTTTCTCCTTCATCCACATCATAATAACCTTATTCCATTTCCTTCATAGAAATGACTTTTTGTATGTTCATTGGATTACTGTTTCTACAAAAGACCTTATTTCTCTTGGCAGGTGCGCGTGCTTCCTTCTGCACTTTGCCCTGTTTGGTCGTCGTTTCGGTCAGTGCAGCAGTAGCCAAATCACAAACAATGAATCGAGGGGAAGAGAAGGATACGCGCGAAACATGTTGAATAAAAGAACATATTCTCTGTTTTGTCTTTCAAATTATACGGACCAATAGATAGAGCTGAATGCAACAGATGCCAGATGAGAAAATATAATTAGGAGAATAGAATATGATTGTTAGAAGTGTCAAATAGATGTCAAATATGACGAAAACCAACTCACTACATGGTCCTTTAGCGGCTACTCGCAATCGAATTCCTTTCTTCGCTAAAACACAACTTCGAACGGATAAATGGCAAAATGATGAATAGGATACATGATCTGATCCACAAACGACATCAGTGACTACTCGACATTTCGCTTTGCATTCACAAACTCCAGTTTTCAATCCACATTTCGATCCAAATGGGCACAAAGATGCTTCACAAATAGCTGAAAACGATTCTTTCATAGTACTTTTTCGTGTTTTTTGTCTTTATACCTTGTTTAGTTCTTCTTCTTTTCCTATGAGCCTGCTTTTTTGAAATTGTGAACATCATATCGAAGATAGGAAGGCTAACACGAATCATTGGTGCATCGAGGAGAAAAGAACCTTGTTGATTCGTCAATGCAAATATTCTAACATCAGAAGCAAGAAGACGATGAGCGCATGGCTAGAGGAATGATCAATATTTTGAAGAAGTTATCAGTATCACCTACCTCTGTTTCCAAAATATTACTTATGACAATGTTTTTGTTTTCTTCTAAATACTCCCTTCCTTTGTAGATTCTACGAGGAACTATCGTAATATTCTGAATCATTCGCAATTGAAAACAAGGTTCAGAAATCAGTTACCTCAATATATAAAGAATCAACTCGGTATGATATTCCATTAATAATTCCAGCAACAATAACATCAGAATTTTCAAAAAGACTATGAATATAAGAACGAGTTGGTCGTGGTTTCAAGCAGTTTCCATTCAACGACCATACTGTATAGGAAAGAAAAAAGAAAAGAGAAATGGTAAGTCTCATGTCGACATTTGAAAATGAAAACTCCTCCGTTTTCTTCACAACAATAAAAACTTTTTTGTTAAATTGAGCAAATTTGAGTCGGCTCCAATAGGAAAACGAAAGGTGCCAATGCGCGTGTTTGTATTGAAAGAAGCTGCCAGTCGGAGCACCTGTTGTGCATTCTCTCGCAACAAGAAAGGAGGCGGAGTCTAGTATATAGTTTGAGAAAATCAAATAGTTTTACCTTGAACTGAAGACAATGGAATCAACACAGAATTTCCAAAAGCATTTAATAGAAACGTAATTGAATAATCTAGGGTTCTTTCGATCAATCATGAACCTACATTACTTCGTGGTAAAAAAGATCTAACAGAGATTATGTTGATGAGGTCCCTCGTGAATCTGGTAACATTTGCAATACAGCTCGAATGAATAAGTATGTTTTACGATTTCAGATTTTTATAACTTGTAAAATAGTTTCATAGTATCCTGATCCTCCACACGAACGTGCACAAGTCAAACTATTTTCAAGTTTTATAACATCTCGCCTCTTAAGTTTCTTCTCTTGTCGTCGTAAGTCCACAATCGAATACAGTTCTTGAGCTATTTTTGTTTTTGAATATTGTATATTTCATTCTGTTCTCTAAAGTTTATAGCTAAATTTACTGTTTTATAAAACAGTCACAGCCTCCAGAGCACGGCACACCTGTTACCATTGCAGCGCAAACGCGCTCCATGGCCACGCATTAGAGAGTGAGAGAGTCGCTTCTGCTAATAGTCTTACAAATTCGAATTTATTCTCCTTTATTTCTCCTGGATATTTTTCTAACAAAATTTATATACTTCTAGATTTAACAATGGAGTATTCATCAAAAATTAGATTCGCCGTTAGTTGTTCAAGTAATATGAATCGATCAATGGAAGCACATAGTATTTTAAAGTAAGTTCTTATTTATCAAACTTTTGGTTAACATCGTTTTTAGAAAGCGTGGATTCAACATTGAATCTTATGGCTCAGGAACCCAGGTCAAAATCCCAGGACCCTCAATTGATAAACCTAATTGCTACGAGTTCGGACCTACAACCTACGAAGATATTTACTCTGATCTTGTGAAAAAAGACCATCAGTAGTAAGTTCGTCTGTCAATTAATTTATATATTTAAACATAGTTTTCAGCTACTTAGGAAGTGGACTACTCAACATGGTAGACCGAAATCGACGCATCAAAACACGTCCACAACGTTTTCAATCAGAAACTCGCGAGTTTGATGTCGTTCTGTGCTTGGAAGAACGAGTTTTCGATCAGGTTAAAAGAATTTCAACCATTGAACCAGCAAATAATTCTACCATTTTAGGTTGTCGACTTTTTAAACCGAAGGGTTGGGACCTCTGGAAATCCAGTTCACGTAATCAACATCGATATTGAAGATAATCCTGAAGAAGCAACAGTAGGAGCATTTTTCGTCGGTAATCTATGTGACAAGCTTGAAAAGTGTCACGACTTCGAAGAGGAAATCGATCAGATCATCACAGACCTCGAAGAAACGAATCCAAAAAAGAATCTTCTACACACAATTTGTTTTTACTGATGTCTCCAAGTAATAAAACTTTCAAGACCCAGCATCCGCTCGAATTCATTACATTTTTATTCCGCAGAATATTTCCTAACAGTCGCATGTAGGGAAAGCGCATTCATATTCAATAAGGCTTGCTCGAAACTTGAATGCATTGTCAATAACATTTCCCTTGAAATTCTTTATTAAGAATATTTCTAGTCAAAACTTCATACACACTTTTAAATTCGCATTATCTGTTGATCTCTGAGTTTGAACCTGAAATTTCGAATTGCTCGATCATTCAATCTTCAGATTTGTCTCACCACTTCCGTAGGCGCCCCTATAATTTTCTTCCCAGTCGTAGGCGTCCGTCATTGTTTTATCTCCCATCATGTTCTAAAATTAGAAAAGAAGAATAGCAGCAACCATCGAAAACGTTATTTTCCCACCCCAAGTAGAGCTTGCAAAGTAGAGTAATCCGGTTTATCGGAGGATCGAAGGCTAAAAACGGCGCCACAAAACATAGAATAGCAAGTACCAGTTAGTTGAAGAAACGGTGAATTCGGTTGTTGCTGAACTTTCGAACATTAATAAGGGAAAATGAGGATGTTCAGTCTCACAAACTCTTCTTTCGCACCACGGAGTTCCTCGGCGTGCAAAAGTTTCCATGGGAGGTTAATGAGAAGTAACTCGACACCAGAATAAGCCATCGAAACGAAATCATCAGCAGGACTTTGTTCTTTTCGATCATGTACACGAATAGATACATAACGAAGTGTTCCTCTGAAATTAATTCTTCGAATACTTGCATTTAAATTGTTCAATGAGACAGACACAAAGTTCACCTGAAGCCAGGTCTAGCACGGGGTTTTCTACGAGTCCCGTCGGCGTTCATGAATCTTCTCACAAGTCCATAATCAACTAATTTCAATACATGACGTGTCTAGAAGACGTATTCCGGTATATATATATAAATCGAGACGTTGCTCTAAAATTCTCACATTCTGTGTTATTCCGAAGCACATATTTGCGGGTTTCACATCGCGATGAATATATCCTAACGAATGAACATCACGTAGAGCAGCTATTCCCTGCAATCTTCCATAGTAACAAATGAAGTTTTTACGATGTTTTAAATTGTATACCTGAATAATAATCCTTGCTACAGTACTTGCACTCAGACGTTTCACTGGGCTCCGTTTTTTCAAGTCTCCAATATTTGGCCCAAGAAGTTGCATTACAATGAAATTTAATTGATCCGTATGTCCAGAAGCATACATTATTGGTACATGAGGTCTCCCTTGTAAACGATATAATATTTTCTGCTCCAAAAGCATTCGTCTGCTCACGTTTCCACGTCTTATAAGAGGTTCGATTTTGATGACAACGTCATCCGAAAATCCATGATCAGAAGCATAATAAATCTGACCGTAACCGCCGCGACCTATGAGACCCTACAGCTTATCTAATGTTCAGAAAGTTTCGAAATGAACTTACTCGAACTTTAAATCTTCCCCGAAACAATTCATTAATACGAAGATGCTCAGATCCATTTCGGTCTTTCAATGGAGGAGTGTACTTTTTGATTGCCGGAACAACAATTCCTCCATCGAGTACACTGAAGTTCGTTCAGATTATTCTCTTCTTATTTTCATAATCTTTTCAATGAAACTCTTAAGTCAAACATCCGCTTTCAAGAATTCACTCCTTCTAACTCTAATCCTTATCATTCCAGTTCTTACTAGTTCTAAGATTTCAGATTTTCAACATATTTTTTTCAATCAAAAGACATACACGACGTCATCGTGGCTATCGGAAGTTTCCATTTGAATAATGATGTCCTTTTTTCACTTTTTCCCTTTTGCACGCTACAACATACAAATTAAATCAGAAAATGAAATTGGAATTGTTGAAATTCCAATAAAAAATATCTCACGAGTCTCTTTTTTTAATCTCATTTCTTTGCAATTCCTTTCTTCGCAAATTCTTTTCATTTCCCTCTAGCTCTTTTCCTTTTTTGGTTCCGCCTCTGAAGGAGGTTCGTTTCCCTGGTAACTCGACTTCTTTCGTTTCTCTGCTATCTCCTTCTTCTCCTTTTCGTTATCTTTTTATCTCAGCTCTAAGCCGTCATTCATTCGGTTTTGAGCTCCTCTTCAACTCGAACTCATATTTGGAATCGTCATTCTTCCATATGTTACGTGTTCCATCATTGAATGAATCAGAAGCTTTACTTGATCTGAACTGTACTCTAAATGTTATTCATACTGCTCGATTCCTTCGAAATCAATTACAAGTTCAAGCTGCTCAGGTAACCTTTTTTAAAGATAAAGTTCGATTCCATGGTTCCTTAACTACATAAGATATTACAATAAATACTGAATAAATCATTTAGTCATCAGTAAGTACTGTGATCAAAACTTAAAGAAAATGAATGAAGCCATTGCGTGGGAACTCACAAAATAACGTCTAGTGACGAATTTCGTTTTGAATTCTAGGAGAATAAGTTTGGTGCTGACATGTATGCGGTGACAATCATCGGAGCGTTTGCTTCCGTCATCGTTCTTCTCATGTTCAGATCGATCAGACCTCATCAGAGCTTGGATGATCAGGTGAGAGCTGACATTTTATGATTATCATACTACAAGAATTCTGAACATGTGCGAAAAGTGAGAAAAATGTTTCTTTAGAAGAAACTTTCAGTAATTATTATAATACATTAACAATTAATTGAACTCTCTAGTTTCGAGATTTTCTGAGTAACCAAGAAAGCCGTATTTCCTATGGGAGAAAGACACCCATAACGCCCGTCATTTCATATCCAACTCGTCGAGTGCAGTTCTATTAGAGACAATTCCAGATTTTGTCTCGAAAATAGTATTTTCCAAACGTAAAGTAGGAGATCCGAATATATCTGCATTATAAAAAAAGAAATTCCGAATAACATTTTTTTTGTAGTTGAAAGACAATTTCCCCTGAAAATACAATCGAATTCTCAGGTAACACTCATGATGTCGACTATGAAAATGCGTGTGGAAGTGGATGAATACGAACGGAGAAAAATGAAAATGAAGTACATCCAATTCAATTATGTCTGAAACCTTCTTTCTTATTTCAGAGAAGCTAAAAAGAAAGCACAGGATTGGATAAATAATTTAAAGACTCGAAGTATGAGAAGTTTATCGAGAAGTTCTCGAAGAAGTAAAAGTTCAATGATTGAAACTCCTCCATTCAATTCTGGTAAACATTCTATTCCGAGGTAAACAACTCGATTGATATTTTCAGATTCTACACGGTCATATAAAAACGAAAACAGTTTGAATGTTCCGTTTTCAATGAGTCAGCAAGCAATCCAAGTGAAAGATGAAACTGATTCTGGAGCAGGTTCCACGCGTCAAAGTGTTTGTAGGTGAGGAATATGGGGACACCAATAATCAATTCTAACTATATACATACGTATTTCAAAAGAATAAATTCAAAGTTTAAAATGAAACAGGATTTCCAGTGCACCGACTCCACATCTTCTTGAAGTAAATCTTCCCGTTCGATCAAACTCTCATCTTGGATTTCTTCCTGAAATAGTTGTTACTGAAGAGCGTCCGAAGCTTTGTCTCCTTCTTCCACCACCCACTCGCCGACGAAAATCAGTCGCCACTACATCAAATATTCCTATTCACAAGTCTATATCATGCCAGCAATTGGCCATATCGAGGTAAAAATTAAGTTTTCCCGACTTTTTCGTGTAAAAGAACTTGACCTTGTCACTTCTTATCAGCTCACTATCAGATAATCTGCAATTTCTGTTACTGATAAGATGCGTTTTCCAGAAAATCATCAATGTCCAGTGCTCACAGTGTTTCACCGTCTCTCTCAGAAGAAATTGTTTTTAATTTTCCTGACAGCGGGTCCGCCACGCCCAATGATTCACCTCCGTATGATATATAGAATGTTTTTTGTTTCTTTGTATTTTCAGCCATTCATTCCTGTTGTTTTCGGGAATGTTTCTCTATACATTTTTGTGATGAATTCAATGAATGGGTTGCACAAACATTCATTTCTTTTTGTAATGAAGGGTTTCTATTTCTCAGAATCACGAATACTGTCAGCTTTCTTGAAGAAGTAATTTTGTCACTTTAGTCAAGCAGTTAACGAATTTTTTATTTTACGCGAAAACGATTTCAGAAAAAACTAGAAAAACAGATTTTCATCATCGTATATTCATGTTCACTTGAGAATTTAAATGAAATATTTCAAGCTTCAACAGAACTACTGTAGTCCGGCATGTCCGTAAACACGCAGAATCATGACCAACAGAACATTTTGTTCTTTTTTTCAAAAAATAACGATTATTTATTTATGTTTTCTACGAAATTTTTATTGTTTTCAATTCTTGTGAAAAAGCTTGTCTCGTGGTCAAGTGAATCATAGATGGGCGGAGCTATTCTGGTGTTTCTTTTTATTTCGAAAGACTGTTTACTAGAACGTTCTGATTGTTCTCAAACAATGTTCCCATATCGTATTAGTTTTCCCAGTTATCAGTTTTTTCAGTCAAACGCTGCAGCAACGTTTCTTTTCAATGAATGAAATAGATTTCCTTGCAATTTCAGCCAAAAATTGTTTATCGCGTTAGAGGCCCGCCTCGATCTCACTAAATTTCAAAGCGTTCTCGTGACACTGAAAAACAACACCCTCGAAGCCTTTTTCTGGCATTTCTACTCGTGGGATTTTTAATCCTTTTTTTCGATTTTTCCACTTAGCCACTCTGTAACAAACTCGCATTTATCAATTTAGACGTTTCACGTTGAATGTTATCTGCAACAATCTATAAACATGTTTTACTGACTGCACCTGCTTCATCAGACACTATGTCGTGCTCGGAGACAATTCATGCCTTTCAAAAATCAATTAATTCATTGCGCCCTGATTATAGAAAGCAGTTTTTCATTTTAAAAGTTACGAAATCAGTCACATGGTGGACCAATCAATATAAAACTCGTGAAAATGGTGACTGAAAAACTAAAAAAAAACATCCTTATGTCTCTGTCGAAGCCATTTTCTCTCGTCGTATACCCACCCGCTCCGCCCGCACTTGGTTGGCCTCCCCACGGCCCGGCCGAAAAAACCCGTGGCCGACCGAAAATTGAAAGTGATACTCAGCCTAGGCCACATGTACGCAGCCAAATTGTCCGCATTACATTCGAGTGTTTTGTCGAAGTGTTTGCGGACTTGCAGAGCTATTCGGCAGGAATGTCAAATTATTTTGGAATTGAGGAAACCTGGACGTTAAAGTTGATTAATATTAGACAATTATAGTGAAAAGCGATAGTTTATTATCGAAAACATTGGAATAAACATCTAGAAATAGAAGAAAAACAGGAACATTGAATTGGAGGCGGAAATAACCAATAATACTGACGAGCGTGCTCAGATCGCAGTAACCGGAGATGAGTTCTGTAAAATATATGTCTTTAGGCTTAATCCATTATGTGTCCGAAGTTTTGACGTAAATTAATCAGCACTCGTGAGAGCGACTCCAGCATTGGTATCATGTATGTTGCAATTATGACACGTTTTGAGATTTCAACATTGATAGAGCCCATAGACGATAGGAATTTTTTTCATTAAAACCTTCTGGACACCTCAGCAAATCTATTTGACAATGTTTTTCATCAACTTTTTGCATTCGTTTTTCCAGAAATCTTCATTTTGACTCATTCATGCTGTTTTCTGTGAAAAAATGGTTCTTTGAGGAAAGCTGACCCACAAAGAGTGTTTAGTTTTGTTATAAAAACTTGAAATGAGTCACTACAGATGTTTTCCAAAAGAAAATTCTAAGTTTATTTGGATACGTTTTTGTCAGAAATCAATTTTTGGAGAAATTGGGTTCTCTATTAAAGGGGTACCCATAAGCAGTACCTTTTTTCTGTTTAAAAATATTTGTGGAGTTAATAGAAACATTTATCAGAAAGAAAAACCTAAACTATTTGGATAAGTTTTTCCAAAAACCTCAATTTAGCATGTTTTTCTGTTATTTTTGCAGAAAAATGGTTCTATATGAAAGAGGAACCCATAGGCAGTAACTTTTTCTTGCATCAAAACATTTGTGGAGTTAGTAGGAACATTTATCAGCAGGAAAACCCTAAGCTATTTGGATTAGTTTTTTCAAAAACCTCAATTTAGCGTTTTTTATTGATATTTGGAATTTGGGTTCTGTACCAAAGGGGACCTCATAAGCAGTCCTATATTTTTTATAAAATCGTTCCTGGAGTTAGTAGGAAGAAATGTCAATGATAAAAAAACCTTAGTTATTTGGATACGTTCTTACGAAAAACCTCACTTCAGCACGTTATTCTATTATTCTGGAAGAAAATTGATTCTCTATCAAAGGGGAACCCATAAGCAGTAGCTTTTTTTGCATCAAAACGTAGAGGGACCGCCACTAATGTTTTCCAAGAAAAAAACCAATGTTATTTGGATACGTTTCCGAGATAAAATTTTTTAAATGCATTTATGCATTATTTTTGATGAAAATATGTGTTTATTTTTTTAATTTAGCGAATGATACTAGCATTTCAGTTTTTCAACACATAAAGTATACCTGCCTGAACGTTTTCGTCGTTTTTATCTGTTGTTCTCTTGACTTTTGGTGATGAAACTCTAAAAATTGGTTATTCGCGGCCAATTCGCAATTCCAATGTGTGGCGAGCAGGGATGACTGAAATCTTTGATGAGATTTGACAATTCAACGTTGTTCATTTAGTTTAACAATATGTGACTCTTAAAATAACAAAAAATTAACGAAAAAACAGGAAAAAAGGGTCCGGAAAACGCAATGCTTAAGCGAATTAACTTGGCCGAAGTCACGGACTCTAGGCCAGGTAGCTTCAGCCGGGCCGTGTCCCAGTTAACGTTCGGACAAAACGCGCTCTAATGTACATCTTCTCTGCGAGTAAACAACGACCACCTCACTCCCTCGCTCTATCTATTCTCTTTCACCTCTACAAGGCGATGGATAGTCCACTGGACCACCGCGCACTCTCGATCTAGTTCTTTTTCCACGCAACATATGTCGAGATTGCGTTCTCGCTCTCCGCTTCGTCTTCAGACTTAACCATTTCCATATTTCATTTTAATATCGTCATTAGTTTGAGACTACTCCGCCCACTTTCCTCTACCTCTTTATCAAACAAACCGTGCGACCATTGACTCTCTGTTTTCCTTCGTCTGCTCCGTTTTCGCTCACTTTTTGTTAACTATCTTTCCACTTCGTTTTCTTTTATTGACTTGTTTCTCATCATTGATACCTTATTGCTGGGTATTCAGATCTCCCAAACCAAGAAGAACACCATCAATCTGAAGATTCGAAATGAGGAACAGTCTCGCCCTAACGGGTTTCATTCTGATTGCATTGACAGTCCATCTAGAGGGACTCAACACTAGTGGATCTCAAAAAGGTAAATTTTTAGTCAATAGTTGGTCAGTAAAGCAAGCTGCATTAGAATTTCGCAACACTAGTTGGTTTGTTTTATGACTCATCTTTACTGAATATATTTTCTGTTGAATCCTCCGAATTTCCAGCATGCGATCCAAACCACTCATTCAAATGTCAAGACGATCGATGCATTCCCTCTTCTTGGCGTTGTGATGGCGACATTGATTGTCAAAACGAGGAAGACGAAAAGAACTGTCCAAGTGAGAGCAAAATAAGGTTTAAACATAATTTCTTGCTTTTCAGAAGTGTGTAGTTCTGACGAACACAAATGTGGAGAAGTGAAATCAGCCAGATCTTCTCTTGAACGATTCAAGTGTATCCCGAACAAATGGGTTTGCGACGGCGAGTTCGACTGTGAAGACAGATCTGACGAATTCCAGTGCAAGAGTATGATCAAATTTATTTTCAGCAATGACCAATTTTTCATTTTATAGACGTTTCATGCCAAGAAAATCAATTCCAATGTGAAGAGCTCTCTGGCGACTATAGTCTTTGTATTCCACAAACTTGGGTTTGTGATGGTCAAAGAGATTGCACAAATGGAAAAGATGAGCAGAATTGTACGAAGAAAGCAGACAAATGTCCGGATAACAACTTCCAGTATGTCATTCAAAAAAGTTTAATCTTTCTACGCAATCTTCCCCGTTGACCTAGTTACCGTGCCTTCTTCCTAAAAACTCTTTCATATATTTCTTCCTTCAGGTGTGCAAACGGAAACTGTATCTTCAAAAACTGGGTTTGTGATGGTGAAGAGGATTGCTCGGATGGCTCTGATGAACTTGTTGGTGCTCCATCACATTGCAATAAATCAGATCTATGCCCTCCCGGAGATATGTGGAAGGTAAGGTTTATTGAGTGTTTATCTGTGGAAAAGTGTATACACAGTTACGATAGTTTGTTTCTATCGTGAAATTGTTTAGAACGGTAAGAGTTTGCATATTGGATGACAAGTTAGTTTATGAATGCACTACGGATGATAGGTATGCGAAATAATTATGATAAACAGTTGCTATTTAAAACAAATCATTTACTGATTATATGAAATGTTTCAGTGTGGATCTGGCGAGTGCATTCCATTAAGATGGCATTGCGATTCAGAAGTTGATTGCAAGGATCATTCGGACGAAAGAAATTGCTCTGCTATCCAGCACACCTGCAAGCTTGCCGGGGTATGTTCTTAATTGGAGCACCTGCCTTTTATAGTTCATTATGGGATTAGAGTTTCATCACGTAATTATGAAGTACATCATGTATAATTGATTGAGAATAAGGCGATAGCAGACGGTTGCTGTCCCTGGTCCGAATCATGAAAAATCATTTTCAGGAGTTCGCTTGTAAATCTTCAAACAAGTGTATCAACAAATCTTTTGTTTGTGATGGCGAGCTTGATTGTTCTGATGGATCAGATGAAGATGATTGCACTGACGTTCGGAAAGAGTGCCTGAAAGATGAATTCACATGTCCAGCTACTTACGGCGCTTACGGAGCTGAATCGGGACATGTTATGTGTATTCCAAAAAGTTCTCGGTGCAATGGAGAAGAAGATTGTCCAGATGGTGGTGATGAGAAAAATTGTACTAATGTCCAACCCGGTGAGTATGAACTGAAAAAACAAAAGTTTATGATTTAAAAGTTTTTAGTTTCGTGTAAGCCTGGAATTGAGTATGAGTGCCCATCAACGCCATTGCAATGTTTAGAATACACTAAACTGTGTTCCAGTGCTAAATATGATTGTGGAGATGGACCCATGTCAGTCTGTGGACAAGACAAAATAATTGGTAGTTTCAAGATATTTCGTTTTTTCTCAACCCAATCTTTTATTTGTAGAAACTTGCACAAAACATTCGGATGGATGCAGTTCTCGTCCATCGTACATCCGGAATCATACTGTTCTTCACTGTGAAGAAGGATACAAACTCGAGAAGGACAGTTGCGTCGGTGAGTAATTGTTAGCCATATTGATGGTTTAGCGCGAGAGCAAACATAAAAAAGAACCAAGGAGATTTTTTCGAATAGTAATAGCTGCCGGCCTCTGATTGTCATTGTGCGCAGCTGTGCAAAGACCTACAAACAACAGGAAGTATTTTTTGTAGATATCAACGAATGTTTGAACGAGGGAATTTGTGATCAAATTTGTCTGAATACCATTGGATCTTACCGCTGTTCGTGTCATGCTGGATACAAACTGAGTTTCGGAGAGTCGAGAAACTCTCTTACGACCATTCCCAGCAGATGCCGCGCAATTGGCGGAGATCCGCTCGTTCTTCTTACGAACAGACATACCATCCGACAGTTTGACCTTGTCAACAAAATGCATTTCCCCATTTCTAGCCAACCAGGTTCAGCAGTTGCCATGGATTTCCATATTACCAACGGGGTTTGTTTTTTTTCAAATCTTCATCATTAATTTCGATTACTTTTTCTAATTTAGACTCTGATTTGGTCCGATGTTCTTTCCAAACAAATTCTCAGTTGTTCGATTGGAAATGCCACCGATGCTTTCTTGGGAACTGAAATGTGTGACAAGAAGCATGATGTTCTTCTTTCCGGAGAAAAAATACATACTCCAGATGGACTTGCTGTCGATTGGGTACATGATTTACTTTTCTGGACTGATGGTGGTCTAGATCAAATCAATGTACTGGATATGAAAACCGGAAAGCAACGTGTTCTTTATTCTTCTGACTTAGAAGAACCAAGAGCCATCGCGGTGGATCCAGAAGTCGGACTCATTTTTTGGACCGACTGGGGTAAAAATGCCAGAATTGAGCGATCTGGAATGGACGGTCAGCATCGTGTCGTCATTATTCAAGGAGATCGTGTTGTTTGGCCAAATGGTTTGGCTTTGGATTACGTCGACAAGCGTGTCTATTGGGCTGATGCTAAGATCAAGTCTATCTTCAGTTGTGACTATTGGGGAAAGAACATCAAAACAGTATTGCATTCTCACCAGTTCCTGCGTCATCCCTTCTCCATGGCTGTTTTCGAAAACAGACTCTTTTATACCGACTGGGAGCACGACGGAGTTATTACAGTTAACAAGGTAGCCGATGCTTCCCAAAATAATTGCATTTTACATTCCTTTTTTCAGTTTACTGGTGCTGACATTGAAACTGTCATGGAGCATGTGAAATCACCAATGACCGTACGCATCTATCATCAACAAGCTCAACCATTCATGCTTAACAAGTGCGAGCAATCCGCCTGCGAACACATCTGCTTGCCTCGTGCCGTGTACAGAGAAATGGATCGCACTCAAGAGAAAACATGGCACGACAGACCATTTTCTTGTGCTTGCGAGGGAAATACAGCTTCTTCAGCTTTGGAGTGTCTTGGTATGCCAGCTCCCTTATTATATCTTAATTATGTGTTCTGTTCCAGCTGACCTTGAAACGAAATCAGGATTCTCAATGTTCACAATTGTCTTACTTCTCTGCGTGGGTGGAATTATTGCTGCAGGCTTTGTGATGGTTCGTCGTAAAATGGGAGCTCGTCCATTTACCGCTCTTAATTTTGACAATCCAATTTACCGCCGGACAACGGAAGAGGGAGATCACCAAATGGAAGATCCGTTCCGTGATCCTTTTGCCGAGCCACCAAGTAACAGAGGGCGTAACGACGGCCTTCCAACTCTCGCTTCTGCAGACGACGGGACTCGTGGTGATGCTTTGAGTTTCTGATCCTGTAGAGTTTTTATATAATCAAAAATCTATTTGCACCCGTCCCCCTTTTTTGTACAGACTGCCCATTTTCTTCTCATTTCATTTCACTTTAAAATATTTTTTCCTTTATTTGAAAGCTTGATATTTTGTACCACCCTTTCCCGCCTCAGATTTTTCATGTGCAATTATCTCAATCTTGAGAAATCCCTGTCAAGACGTGTAGATCCTTCTGTGAAAATGTTCATTGTCTACCAAATTTGCGAGTCAATCTTTCCCGTAAGGGTTGGGTAGTAATTTCCATCATGTTTAGATTTCATGTGTTATTGCTTTTCTATATTCACTATATCATGATTTTCTGTGTGCTCCCCTTCATCACCCGGTTTACTATTTTTCCAAACGTTTTATGCCCCTTCACTATATGTATACTCGTTCTGAAACTGGTAACTTGTAATGACTTGATTGTCTGCTCCCGAGAACTGATGCGAATTCATTCTCTATATATCTCCCCCCTTTCCCTCTATCTCTATTTTTTTTCTTTATAAATTTTCTTTTCACAACCTATCAGTTTGTCCAGTAAATTATTTAAGCAAAAATTCTTCTTGGTGATCTGAAATACGATTCAAAATCGAAGCCTAAGCACATTTGTCTTCATAGCACTACAGAGTGCACTGCTCGGAATTTCTGTTTTTCGCCACTCCCTGGTCATCTTTTTTCCGTGAAAATCGACAGCTGTTGAAATGAGTGTGCCAGTTTTCGAAAGGCGAGAATTCCGAAACACGGAGAGCCGAAAAGACGGAAATCTTTCATTTTCTATTGAAATTATATTATTTTTCTCTAATTTTTTAATAAAATAATCAATTTGGTTCACAATCAATTTCCAAAAATTATTCAGAAGAACTGTTTCAGAAAAAGTTTTTTTCGTTTGATTCGAATCAATGAATTGTTGAAATCACTCGAAGTATTCGAAATTACTGAGAAATTTCTAGTAAAGGAGATCCTATTTTCGAGATTGGAAAAAAAGCTGATAATCATCTTGAAAGACTACAGTATTCTTTGAAATAAAAACTGAAATCATGTTATTTTTTCATATTTAAATGCCTTCGTTTCTCAATATTTCACTTATTTTCACATGAATCACTGGGAAGAAAAAGAGAAAAATGAAGAATGTTTATAATCAAATCAGTATGTAACTTGTAAGAACCTTTCGCTCTGGGTGACAATTGACATAGGACAGACACATCAATTCAGAGATATTGTAACAGAGACTAAATTGTCTGTGTCTCTTCTTCTCTCATACTGTTTCTCTTTTCCGTGCTGACCAGTAGACTGCGTATCACATTGTAATATAGAGTGAGCATCTTCTCCGAATACTTTCAAAATCATTGTTTTTTGTTGTTCGACCCCTTTCCGTCATATCTCCATTTCACTCATTTCTTCTTTTCAGACCAATGATCTGAAAACTGAAAATCGATGCTCTGCCAACCAAATCAATATTTTTTGTTTCTCTTATTCTGTTTGAATTTGATTTCTTCAGAAGTTTGGAGTGACCTTCCGCTGGCTCCGTATAATGTGAAAGTGAGTGAAATGAATGAATTCTCTTCTCGAATACATATATGTTTTCAGTTAATGTGCCGTCAAGGTCGACGTTTCTCAAAAGCTGCTCAGGGGACGAATCAGTGTCCAACGTCTTCAACTTCATGCGGATATTTTGAGTTTTCGAGTGGTGATAAGAAGAATGGAAATCCGACGACTGGTGTTTATGATTGTGTTGATGGAGGAATTCTATTTGAAGATTCTGGAGAAGTTGATGAAGATGAAGATGATCGTCATATTGTGGTAAATAGACACTTTTAATCTGAAATCGAATAGAATGATACTTTTCAGCCAGGATTCTCTGATATGTGTGGAGCAATTCCTAAATGTACTTCATTGCCTGTTGAAAAACTGAATCCATCTTTCATCAAATATGTGGTTCAAGAGGTCATTTCTGTTTTTCATTTCTCCATCAATCTATTTTATTTTCAGTATGATATCAAATTGGAACTTCTAGAAAATACTGAAATACGATTTTGTTGTGCACTGTTTCATTCGACTCTTCAGAGATTAGTCACTTCTCCAACATTCTCATTACGTAATGCAATTTTTATTCGAAGAATTGGAAAGTGAGATTTTTCATTTCAGAAGAAAACTCAGCTGCACCAGTAGTTTGTCAAGGGAAATTATGTGCTCCAGGAGCTGTCGGATGTCTTCTTCATGCTGTTCATGATGAAGAATACGATGATTATGAAGGTGAGATTTCTTTCTGATCGAAAAAAAATAAATGTGTTCAGAAGAAACAAAAAAACGGTATAAAAGACTTGCACTCAATGATTATATTGAAGATGAAGACGATTATGTAAATGCTGTTGAGGTCTGAAAACAAGGAAATCCTTTTCATAGAATTTGTTTTGCAGTTGAACTTTGAAGATACAGATCTAGAATTGATCACAAGAGAACCGATAATCGAGACTACGACAGCTACAACTTCAAAACCAACATTACCAAGTTTGAAATTGCCAATGTCTTTGGGTATGTGTTCTTTTATCTACTTTCTTTCGATTGATTTGGTTCTCAGAAGATATCAAAACTACGAAACCAATGACGACGACAACTTCATTTCCAAGAACAACTACAGCTACAGTTCTGTCGAAAAGTAAAACTTTTAATACAAAACATTCACACGATGAAGGTAGATTTTGAATTTCTGTTTCTCTCGATTAGTTTATGAATTGTAGAAGAGGAAGAAGAAGAAGAACCACAACAATCAACATACTGTGTATATCGTCATTTGAATAATGAATTCTATCGTTATTGTCTTCTTGTTCATCAATCCAGAGACGGAGATCGATGTTATCATCATCAGGGACACACGATTTGTTGTTGTTTTGTTGCTCCTGACAAAGAAACTTGTGATCCAACAGAAATGGATTTGATTGTTCCTCCTCCGCCATCAGATGGAAAAGCACTCCCACCACGTGTCATAGTAACCATTCCTCCAATAACCACAACAACTCCATCAACGACAACAACATCAACAACAACGACATCATCAACGACAACAGAAGAACCAACAACTACAACATTCACACCAACTCCAGAACCATCGAAATATCCTACTTTGCCTCCGCAAATCTATCGTCCTCGACCGATTGATCAGATGAAAAAAAGGAAACAGGCACCTAAAAAGTGAGAAATTCCATAATGTTTCTACAACTTTCATTCCATTTTTCCAGATGTCGTGTAGCCTATGTACGGACGAAATCAGGCTCACGAACTCGTCCGGTTCTGGTTTGTGATCAGGTTTCAAGTGTCAATCCGATTAAATATTCCTCTGTTATTCTTGTTTTCTCAATCATTTTCTTGTTACAGGTTGTTTAATTTTAATAATAAATAAAATATTTTTGTCATGTGACGTATTTCTCTCTGCCACGTCATACAGACAGACAAGCGTTCGTTTTCCTCTTTTTCGCATGTGGTCAGTTGGCATCAAGTTACAGAAATGCAAACATTGTTGAAATTCATTCCCGTATTTCTCTTCTTTTCTTTTAGGTATACTCATATCCGCCTCTAGAGCAACTTTTCCTCGTTTCTCGTCTGTACGATTCGCTTTCTTCCACTTTCACTTTACTTTTCATCCTACTCTTTTTTCAATCTTTCCATAACTTTCTCCAACTTGCCAAGTATGTTCCTCTTATATTCAGAGTATACATACTCTCTCATTCCATATGCTACTTTTCACTCCTCTCAACCTAACATTCTCCCCCTTTTCTCTCCCATTCAACCGGTTATTACGGTCTTCATCCACACAAATCTCTGAAGAGTAAAACCGGAAAATGCCGTTGCGAAGCGCTTCGCAGTCCATTTGAATGCCGTCATTCTCCATTTTCAGCATGTCATGATGATTCTCAAAGCTTTTCCTATGTCTTTCTTCAACGCTCAACTCATTTTTCTTCTTTTATTATTTCCATTCCAAATTGATGCTTTGATTTCAAGGGTTAGTTGTCTTCTCGATTAGTTTTAATCCTATTAATTCCCTTCTAGATATCGACAGATTGTGATATTGAATTTGCTGAATCAGCCACAAAACTTGCATCAGAACATATAACAGATCCAGCAATTGTTCAATATATTCATGCAGTAATGTCATCATGTAACAAGGCTCCGATTCAAAAAATGGCCGAAACATCAGTTTTTCTACTTGAAAAAGGAACAATAACTCCTAGAGTGATGCATCAAATCAAAGAAATTTATGAGAATATTCAAAAGAAAAAAACAGAAGAATTAAACAAGAAAATGAGTCAATTACCTCCGGAGTTATATAGTGTATGTTCATTTATTTAGAATTGAAAATTACAAAATCAACTGTTTTTTTTAAAACATGTTATGTGAAAGGATGTTTTATTCTCAGACAGCACAGAAGATAAAAACGATTTCAACGTCAGGAGGTTTGAGTGGAAATGAACGAATTCAACACATCGAAATGGCTCTTGGAGGTTAGTCTTTCTTTGAAATGAATGTTTACCGAAGATCTTGGAGAGATAAATAAATCTTCAGAAGAATAAGAATATCAACAGATTCCAATCTTTTCTAGGTTTCTATTCAGCTCTTCCTTCTTCATATCAAAGGCAAATACTCGAAATACTCCAAGAATCACCGCCAAAAATTGACGGAGCAACTTTTGAGAGGCCTGAAAAACCGGTGAGTCACAGTTTATTACAGTATATTTTGACAGTCCGCGTGTTTCAGATAGAAGTAACTCAACTTCCGCCATCGTTTTCAATTCCAAAACAAACAGATGAAAGTCAAGAGAAATTCATGATGCCAGAAAGAAAAAATGTTGGAGAAGAAGAGACGAATTTAGAACAGAAAATATCATTTCCAGAAGGTTTTCTTTCCGTTAAAAAGCAATGTATCATTGAGAATTTACAGATCCAATTATGGTTCCACGTGTCAATATGCCATTTCAACCACAAGAAAAACGGATTCAAATTCATCCACAATCAATCAGTGGCAGTCAACAGAATATATTGTTTCCAGATCTTCCTCCCACTAGACCCGTATGTATAGAAACACTCTGAAGAACAAAAATATTTCAGATTGAACCGGCTGTTAGCAGTCAAGGTGCTGGATTGAGAAAACTTCTGGAAAACCCGAATTTCGATAGTATAATTAGTTCGATTGTTCAAAAAGGAGCGAAAATAGCTGAAGGGCCATTGCCACGAACAGTCGGTGCTGTTGACCATACGAAAACTTCATCAAATGAATTGGGAATTCTGAATCCAGCAATGTGGTCGGACGCTGCAAAGTTACTCTCGAGAAGTACAAATGATCTTCCAACTGCAGTAGGATAAATTAGAAATTTCAACTTTATTCAATAATTTCAGTTATCGAAATTCATTGAAAATGGATCTCAAAATCTTCCACAAATTCTGATTCCAAGTGGTAATCAGATACGACAATCTCCTCAAATCAAAACAAATCAAAGTGATATTCAAAACTGATTTTCTTTTAATTTGTATTAATATTTCTAGACTCATTCCTACCCACTCGTCGTCAAAATGATGGTGCTCTTGATAAATATGATACTCATATTGATCGTTTTGCAACAAGTGGTCCTCGGAATGCAATCAATATACAAGGTGATCTATCGAGTCTTCGATTACAACCAATTGGAACAACTAATACTGGAAACACTGCGATTCAGCCAGCAAAAGTTGATTCGATAGTTGGCGCAATGCCAACAATGCCTCCGGCTGTGGGTTACGGTACTTATGCTCCTGCTCCGAGTGCAATTATTCCGAAAGTAGTTGAACGAATACTCTCACCAGAAGAGATTACTGGATCTTATCGGTTAGTTGATCTTTTCTTTTTAATTATATTCGGAACTCTTCAGACAACAACAAATCCGTCCAATTTACAATGAGAGAATGTCAAATGGACAACTTCGAAACGTGAAAATTGATCTAGTCAATGAACAAAGAAGGTTATGAACATTTAAAAAGTGAAGTATTTATTTTCTCAAATTTCAAAATAAATGAATGTAAACTCGAAGTTTTTCAATTGGGGAAATTACAAAGAATATCATGGGTTGGTACCAGTAACAAGAATACAGAAGATTTCAATTTGGTCGCAGAAGAGATTGGAATGGTTAGGGAATTGTGAGTGAACAAGAATAGTATAACAGTATATCAACACAAGAAAAGAAGTTAGCAACAATCGGTAAGATGCTGGTCGACGAGAGGATTTCCAGTGAAAAGGAAATATCCAACGGCTTCTCCAACGACGATGGACAGGATCAGATTCATGTTGTATGTCATGACGATGAGCATGAGAGTATATGCCAGAAGAGCCTGAATATTAACCTGGTATAAACATCATTGAAACTTTTGATGATAAATACCTGAAGGCCATAGAGAGCTCCTTGAGCGAGTCGATATGAAGTGAAGAGACGTTTAGTAAATCTGAAAGCGAACACGTTATTAAAACATTTTCTTGAACAAAAATAAAGTTACCCAGATAATTGAACGAGGGGAGCGATATGAACTGAATCTTCAGAGATATTGTCTCCTCCACTGTTTTGAGGATTTGTGATCGAGGCTTCTGCATGTCTTTGTTGTCTTTTTTGAACGTTCCAAACGGCTAGAAAATAACGGAACGATTTGATGGCTTCATAGAGAATGCACAGGAGAAAACTGATCAGCATCGAGACAGCCATACCTATAAAATAGATTTCTTGAAATGTTTTTCACTCAATGGAATATATTTAGTTATTAGAAGCAAAACTTACCAGAAAAGGATCCAGTTTTCCACCACGAAAAGAGAATTTTCTCTCTTTCTCCAAAATGTAGAGTCATATCCATGTCCATTTGGCTGAAGTAAATCAATATTCCTTCAATATGAGAGAAAAAACGGAAAGAGCACGGAAAAACTAGACGTCTTGATGATTAGATAACGTTTGTTTGTTTACATTTAACGAGCAGAATGTCACATGAAGTTCAGTAAAAAGAGATGTGTTCGAACATTGAAAAGAGTCAAAATCAATGGAAAACGATGGAAAAACGGAGGAAGAGATGAAAGGTTTGACGTTAGAGGAGAAATGTTTGAATTATTTCCGTGTCGATTTACGAGGAGAGACTACAGCTTACTGGCTGTCTGCGTCTCTCTACTTTACACGGCCACTCATCAATTCTGTCCATTAAATAGGAGGAATGTGTAGGATGTAGGGACAAGATCAAAGAATGCTGGTGTTTTTAATCGAAACAATTCGTTTGATTCAATGGAATCGTTGAGTCACTTCTAAAATATATTTATCATGTGGAAAAATATTTGTAGAGATGATTCATCTAAAAGAAGCTCATAAACCTCAATTTCAGAAATTGAGGGACTGTAATGGTTTTGTATCGACACAATTTTCCAAGTCTTCTGAACTTGTGACAGCTTGAGATAACCCCTCTAAATTTTGAAAAAGTGCAACAAGTTTCTTCATCGACTAAGTGATGCAATTAAGAACAAAGATAATCCAAAAACACCCTGAAAGGCCTCATTGTTTTTGTAGGTGTCCGTCGAGGCGGCATATGTTTTATTCTTACCATTAGTGCAATGTTTGCTTTATTCATTAGTTGTTGCTACACATCCCAATCAAAAATGAGGATGTCTGTCAAAAGATTACGAAAGGGAAGAACATGCTCTCGCCAGACGCACTTACTCTCAATCCACTAATCCCACCGACATACAGTTTTTGAAAATGCGTTTATCGGTTTGCCGCCACTCACCTGCGCATTTGAGTTCAAGTGGGAATCAATGGATTCAATGATTTAGGTGATGATCGGAATACGAAGAGACCGTTCCCGCATTGTTCGCTTCAAATTAATGAATCTGGTACGAAGACTATTGTATAACAAGGCACCGTTACAGTAATTCGGGCAGATAGTTTGAGAAGTCCAAATGCAATTTGTATTCATTTTCGTGAGTACAAGGATAAGATTTTCATAGAAAACAATCTCTTTCCAGTTTTGATTTATTCATTTTTAAATAAATGAGATGAGTCCTTTTTCCAGATTTCTACATATATCCATACCCATCTTATTTTATTTTTCGCTTACTTTTCATCGTCATAACATGTTTTCATTATTAAATCTTGTTTTCAACTAATTTTCCTCGGCTTTTCGTACGAATAATTATGGTCGATGAGCCGACAAAAAGCTTCTAGTATGAGCTTCTACGGTAGGAAAATCCGTCAATTAATTGGAATAATTGCTGTTGTGTATATCCTTGGGTATGGTGGAGAAGATTGTGGGTGTGAGTTGTTTGATGAAGTAATTCATGAGATGATGATGATGTCGATGTGTCACTGTTGGAGACTTTTTTAGCGGTGAATAAAGGAACAATAGATAAGTCAGAAGGTGTCAAATGTTCAAAGTAGCCAGAAGAAAGAGTTGTTAATTGAGTGTGAACCTTCAAACGGAAGGAACTTTCTACTTGTTCTTTGTCTTCCGTTGATGACGTGGCAATATGTTCATCTTGCACAGTAGGTGCTTTCTCTCTCTCTCTCTTTCTACTAATAAGTTGAGAAGCGTATGTCTACTCAACATAATAAGTTAAAAGCCTTCTAGCGCTTTGGCCGTCTATAATGTAATAATAGTCTTTCTACGTTTCTCGATGCTCAATTTCTTCGTTTAGTCCGTTTTCCTTTTCTCGTTTAAAGACGTTATGGGTATAGTGATAGTCGAAAGAAACAATACAAGTTATTTTAGATACAAGTGATGAACATCTGTGGAAAGGTTCAAATTGCTCAGTTGCACAATGACTATTACCCCAAGAGGCGTGTGTTCTCAACATGTTCACACTTATTATCTATAGAGAAGGGTTCAATCGCATTGTATTGTAACACAAACACATAATTAGAGAGAAGAGAAGTGCTGGTTCAAAGACGATGGTTTATGATGAAATGTGTTTCAGAACTACCGGAATGAGCAAATGATGAATCTGGTTGTTCTGGGAATCTGATCAAGAATCATGAAATCTGTGGTACATATTTCAGACTGTATTCTCACTTCCGAATGAAAAGTTTTCCCTTTGTTTTAGTTTCCTCCAGTTTAATATTGAGGTTCGGGAATGACTTTCTTCTAGGCAAAGGGCTTATAACTCCCCTCCACTGCCGATTTCTTCGATTCAAGAAGTCATGTCATTCGAGTCATGAGGCCTACGTGATGTTCTGATCGACCACATTTGTCTCTGCCGAATTCATTTTCCAGAAACAAAACAGGGATTTGGTGACTCTGACTCTGTTTTCGATTAAAATCTGATTGGAAAATTACTTTCTTCTCGATTCTTCTGATTCTTCTGACAGAAAAAACGATACATTTCATGTCTAATTTTAAGATGAAAAAAGATTTCACCGAGACACCTTCTGTTGACGTATTTTCATCACCTCTCAACTAGTTGTTTATTCTTACATTGAAACGCCTACAACATGGCCCAAGGCAATACTGTCATTCATAATCATTAGCTCCTGTCATCAACTCTTTTTTATTCATCTCTTCCTCTCCCTCTTCCACGGACCTTCTCCTTCATTCGACGACTCCGCCTCCTTCTGACGATGTCAGAAGCTCCGCCCATTCATCCTCACAAGAACCATATTACCGAGTTACCTCATTTTCACACTCTGCTCTTCACCTCAAAAAGTTCCCAAAGGTATTCATTTAAACTATGAATGCGACTTCAAGTTTCTCAATTGATGATCTACTTCGCGGTCATTCGAATGAAATTCAACGTATTCTGAAACTTGACGAGCCGTCGACGACTTCTCAATCTAGTTCCGACGAGGTTAGTTTTCTAAACGATTTAGAGTTTATCAAATTAGTTCTTTTTCCAAATCTCATTTTATTCGTGATCAAATAATATACATTTTCTGGAAATTGTTTACTATTTACTCAATCAGATTCGAAAATATAATGAAAAGAGATTGAATAATTGTCATTAGTTATCGAAATTTTTGAATGGATTGGAAAAATGATTTATACTTTGAATTCGATTTAAGTATTTGACTCAATCCATGAACTCACTTGAGAATCTTTTCTATCATTCATAAGATACTTTTTCGAAATTTTAAATTATATTTCATTAGAATTAGGGTTTCTTAAGATAACCATTGAAATCGAATAAATGTTTTCAGAGTTCTGAAAAATCATCAATTTCGGGTCTTTCTCTTCCAATATCGACCGAAATTGCTCCGAATATAGCACCTGCACTGTCTGATCAACTATGGCTTGCTGCAGCAGCATTTCCAATTGAACACAGTCTTTTATTGGCTCAACGTAGTGGAGTATTTCCTAGTTTCTGGTCGACTGCAGATCAAATAAGACTGTCGAATGCTTCGAAAGCATATAGAAGATTAAGGTTGGAATGGTAATTAGTCCTTCTGAAAATATCAATATACTGTCATTTTTAGCTCACGGAGAAAGGCGCGAACAGTATTCAGTGATCAACAATTACAAGGATTAGAGAGAAGATTTGAATCACAAAGGTATTTACTGACAGGGTTTGAATCGATTAATACAGGAAAAAAACTTTTATAGATATTTGAGTACTCCGGAAAGAATCGAATTGGCAAATGCATTGAATTTGAGTGAAACTCAAGTCAAGACATGGTTTCAAAATAGAAGAATGAAACACAAAAAAGTAGTGAGAAAAGACGATCACAGTGTGGACGATGGAAATGATAATGAGAGCGAATAACCATCAGAATTCTCACCGGTACAATCCAACCATCTCCATGAACAAATGTCTTTTTCTTGTCAATCTCCAGTTATTTCGCACTATATTTTTCTTTCATCAATAAAGTTATGAATATTGTTTTTTTCGAATGCGTTGTTCTTGAATAAAATGAACTTGCTTGTAAGCGCAAGTTTCTGATTACTTTCGAATAGAATATAGTGTGCAGCAGAAACATGACAGTCATATTGTAATGATGATTGCCAAAACCAAAACTTCCAGCAATTTATTTTTCAACCGTGTTTTTGGATCAAGAATTCAGTTGATCTGGATAACTTGAACATGATCGTCTCTTCTTAGCTTCCCGTATTTCAGGAATCAAATACCTATGAACATCTGAATGCAAATAAAGTTTTGCAAAGAGAAATGTTATGAACCACCCGCCAGTTATACTTATCAAAAAATTGGAAATAAACTTAATGCAACAGTTGTAGATAAAAAACAATCGAAATTCACATAATTCAATTCAAATTGGATTGTGTTTTGCTTTCTTCTCTTAATTTTTCAAATATTTCTTTATTATTTTCTCGCTTAAAACAGATAAAACTATCGTTTTTCATCGTTTTTTCTATAAAAACGATTTTTTCATGCATTTATCTCATTTATAAGTATATTTTCCTTAGCAGTCCGTTGACTTTCTCGTTCCGAAATGCTATTTTTGAAGATTATGATATTTTCTGAATTTTCTCTCATTTTCGTTTGTTTTCAGGTTCAATCTCTCGCGAAAAGTTGAACGATGTTTCATAAAGAACGACGAAGATTCGGAATTGTAAATAGAGAAGTTCAATAATTTATTTATTAGCGTTTTTTCGAATAAAAATTAATGAATACAAAAAGTTGTGTATTATAGTTGAATGCTCCTGAATCTTCCAGAAGCATTCAGAAGCAATCATAAGAAACCAGAAGCATTCGGTATGTCCACTTAATACAGTGGGAATTCAAAATCTGAAATAGATACAATTAAAATGAAATGGAAATTCAAAAACTGTTAATAACAGTGTTGATAGCTAATTTTCTGGTATACTGACTTTTCTTTTAGATGCAAATATTTGAACAGAAGGCTCTTTCTTGTTTCCAATTGAGGCAATCCTTCAAACTTCCAGAAAATTTTGTTCAATTTATTGTTCAAAGAAAGATTATTCGATTGAATCGTTTGTCCGTTTTAGATTCGGAAATGTGCAAACGCGAAACTTTCTAAGTTTTAAGGGAATCATTTTTCAAGAAACGATGATGTATAAACGAAACATTTGCTTGTTTCAGGAACAGTTAGTGGCTTTTGAAGTCATCGATTCTGATTCGGAGATTTGAAGGTAGTTTAGAAACAAGAATATGTTCCTGCTCGAAGAGTTTTCCCCTGTTCTCATGAACTCTTGAATCCAGTAAACACTTCGAGGAATCGCACAACCAATCGAATTTCCTGTTCTTTTTTCCATTGTGACGTACGTTTCATTGTTTTTCCAGCTGCAAATGAAATCTCTCAATGTCAAAGTTTGTTTTCAAACTTCAATTTCCTTTTTGGAAAACTTTTTTCTTTTTCAGATATGCACTCTTATTCATTGACGTCAGATAAAGAGTACAAGATTATTTGTGTCACTGTCATTGTGAGAATTGGTGTTAAATGTCTATATTTTTAGAATTTCTTCATAATCAAATGATCATTCTTAGTTCTTACAATGACTGAGACATAATCATTCGTCTGAAATCTCTTCAGAAGTGCAATTTCAAGTTTCAAACATTCAACTAATGAAATTTCTTTCCAAAATCGTGTTTTTGAAATAATCGTATCAAAAGATACAAGTTTCGTCAACTGTATAGTGAGAACAAATGTTCAGATAATCCGACTACTACTAGACATGGTACCTCCTAGTACCTATTGTTTTTAAATTCTTTTTAGGTTCACTGAAGCCAGACGGATGTTTTCATCTTTTTCTCATCAGAATCACTCTTCTAAATTGACATTTTATTCTTTCAATACGGTAAAATCTGTAATGGTCTTGCCCACCTGTCATTAAACTTCAACGGCATATATCTTGGTTCCCCATGAAAATATTAGAAATGTACCAAATACTGAAATGTTTCCATTAATGTAAACTTCATTTTTTTAGTTGGTTATTATTTAATATTTTCATTGGTAACCGAGATAAATGGTGTAAAACGGAGTGTCAAGGGGCAAGACTGTTACACATCTTACGGTAATTACACCTGAATTTAGTTCTCCCACCGCATCAAATCTAATGAACTTGCTGGAATTGGAATCAGTAGTTTTATATAAACTACTATCTGACATCCTTTTTCGTTTCCTCCTCACGTCTTTCTCCAAATACTATGCATTTATCGCATCACGTCAGTGAGTCGCTAATCGCGGCGAGCGGCCCCGTTAAATCGTCTTCTCGTTTTTGCTCCATTCCTTCAGAAGACGTGTCTCCTCCTCCTACTTCTTCTTCTTCTTCTTCTGCTTTTTTTGTTGTATCGATCCTTTCGTATGGAAGGCTCCGCATCCTCCTCGTTTCAACTGCCAACCTCTTCTTCTTCCCACTCGTTTTCGTCGTCCGTCTTCTTCTTTTCTTTCCTTTTTCTTCTGGTTTTTGCGAGAAAGAGTGTATGCGAGAAAAGCCAGTTGAAGAAGAAGAAGAAAAAGAAGAAGCAGTGGGCTCGGCGTCGCGAAGCACACACTCACTTCTTCTCTCTTTCTCTTATGCACGACGCCAACCAGTCCCCCCTTCAGCTTCTCACTAAAACGTTTTCTTTTTCTGCTCCGTGTGCCTCACCACAGAACTGGCTAAGGACTATAAAATATTGAATAGGTGGTAGTGCAGGCACTTTTTTTTTGTTTTAAACCGAAAAACCCGTTGAGTTCTTTCTTTTTTGTTTTCATTGTTCAACTGTCTTTGTCAATGTTTCAATACAGTTTAAGAAATATTGAGAACTTCAATGTATCCATAAGAACTCTTTAATTTTCTCATGTTTCAACTGAAATGGGCTTTTCAGTTTTTTTTCTTCTGGAAAACTTTTCTTTTCGTTGTTTCAGTGGTCAATTATGGTCAAACGACATGAAATTTAACTAATGGCATGGAAAGGGTCCTCTCTTTTTCCTTTTAAAACAGAGAATTGACCTTTCACCCAAATGAAAATTACATGAGAAGGAGACGTAGAAGAAAAGAAAAAAAAGAGCGTGGGAAGAATTCTGGAGTAGGTATCATTCATTATTTTATCTTACATCAGTCATTCGACATTTCTTCTTTATATCTTTTTTAATCAATTGTTTTAAATGTTTCTGTTTTTTGATTCAGTTGAGAACATTTTCTCAATTTCTGAGATTTCTGAAACTTGATTCATTCAGAAATGGAAATGGAGCAAGATCTTTTAAAATTTTGATTCAATTCTTCTCGAAAACACGTTCACTGTTAACTAAAACCCCTAATCATAGTTTTTGTATTCTTCTGGAAAACTGAATCAAGATACAGTGCCGGCCATAAAGGTATTAATAATCGGTCTTTTCAGTTCAAAATGGTCAAGTTTGGGCATTCGTAGCAAAGTGGGGGAGAATGGTATTGTTCTAAATTTTTTAGGGTGATTAGTTGATAGTTAGATTTGCATTTTCTTAGTAGAAAACTTTTCTCTAAAATTATTTCTAGAAGCTACACGGCTCGTTGAAGAGAAGAATGTTGAAAAACACGCTATTTTACACTGAAATCGACCAAATTTCAGGGCACTTTTCTTTAACGCGCCGTGTAGCTCCTAGAAATGATTTTAGAGAAAAGTTTTCTACTAAGAAAGTGCAAATCTAACTATCAACTAACTGCCCTGAAAAATTTAGAACAGAACCATTTTCCCCCACTTTGCTACGAATGCCCAAAGTTGACCATTTTGAACTGAAAAGACCGATTATTAATACCTTTATGGCCGGCACTGTAACACTGTATCTATTCCTTCTCATGACGCTTCATCGTTTCTTTTTTCTCATTGTCTTCAATTTTCTCTTCCGATTCGGAATCATTATTCAAAACCATGGGAATTGAGCATTGCTTACATCAAATGCTCTCCCGAGAGTGGAGACAAGCATTTGCATGTTTGCATTCAGCTTTTCGTTTTACACCTGCCCTTCTTCATCCTCTCTTTTTTCTCTTCTCTTCTTCTCCTTCTGACGACGTCGTCCAGGACAAAAAATCAATCAGGTTTTTTGTGTGCTCCACACGAGCGGCCCCTTTTCTTTTCTCGTCCGTCCCATTCCTATTATCATTCAACCTTCGCTTTCTTTTCGTCGCTTTTTGAATTGTCTAGCAGTATTAGTCATCCGTCGAACGAATGAAAAACCGAAAAACAAAAAACTAAAAAAATAAAAAAACAGAAGAAGCCAATAAAGAAGAAAATATGATCAATTTAAATTCAAATTCACAAAATATTTTTTTCATAATTACGAATTCAACTTTCGATGGGATTCTATCCGAATAATCCGAAAAAAGAAGAGAGAAAATGCAGATTTCGGTTGCTCTCAGCTTCTGAAAAATGACCCTTGGGATACCAACTTTTTGGGATTTTCAAAAGAGAAATTTCTCTTTTTCTTTGTTCTCAGTGACGTTTTTTATCTTTTCCCTTGTTATTCCGATGACCAATATCCATTTTTAAGATAATGGGATTATGAAAAGCGAGGGAAAACTAATCCAAATATGTCATAATTTAAGCATGTCATACATAATAATCTTTCATCACATCACCTCCCACCATCTTTCTTTTTTCTCATCTCGCCCATTTCTCCCATCAGTTTTCTCTTTTCAGAAAATTCTCTTTTTTTTCTGGAAAAGTAAACAAACCGCATCCTTCCGTACATTCGTTTCTCTCTTCTCTGAAAATTCTAATTATTTTGCTTCTGTAAACACATTCACATTCATTTTTTCCCATTTTTGTGGACTTGACTCCGCCCTCACCGACTCTAGAAAAACCTTATTCACTTCTTTTTTCTCTGTTTTCGAACCTTCTCTTTCTTCCTTTTCCGTTCTTTCTTGTGAAATTTTATTTGATTCGAATCCAATTTCAGTCACCATGGTGAAATTAGACTTTTCGTCGGACGGCGACGAAGACAAGGACGAAGACTTGACGAAGGAATTTGTGATGGATGAAGCACCAATGGAAGAGACGACAACACAAGTAGTGAAGCAAGTGTAAGTGAAGAAGAAAGAAAAAAGAAAAAAGAAGAAGGTCTTTAATCTCAAAAAGATAGTATCTGTTTCTTATGAAGAGAAGGAATAACAAAGAAAAAGAAATCGTTTTGAGCCAAAAAGAGGATTATGATTCAGACGGAAAGACTTAGGTTGACTTACTTTCGTCATTTACATCGGCTAATCATACAGGAATCGGGAAATGGAATATGAGTAATTCAATTTGAAGATATTAAGAAAGTGGTTGTGTAGGATAACAAATTTAGGTGACTGAATAACTTTTTAACACCAATTAACGGTCAAATCGAAAATTAGGGGAATTCGTGTCCAGTTGATTATAATCAGATCATACTTGGAAGTATTTCTGAGAATCGGATTCTCCACTAATGAATACTCTGTAATTTGAAAACTCGAAATCAAACTATACTCAATTTTTTGTGAAACATATAGATTTATCATTCCAAATTATACGTTTCCAGATGTTAATTACTCGTATCAATTCACATTTCAACACTGATATTTTTATAATTCGAGACAAGATTCGAATGTTTTTCAATTGAAAATATATTCCTCAATCGAGAAAAAGATCATAAAAACAACCACCATACGTTCATTTTTATCCATTTTAATGCGGATATTTTTCCTCTTTTTGACTTTATTCAACAATAATTTCAAATATTTTTGAGTGTTATCTCCTTTTCAAAAACACCTTTATTTCAATTTTAAAACAAAAAGAAAACGAAAGAAAACGAAAATCCATCAAACATAAAAACGAAATAAAATATAAAATCTGTGGGCGATCATAAAATTGCTACGCGATGTCAAGAGAGAACATGGAAAAATGTTCTTTTTCGATTGATTTATTGAATGTTTCTGTCACCGAACTCTCCTATTCTTTTCATTTTTTCAGAGCAACAACGACAAAAGAGACGCTAAAAGATGTGGTTGTGAATAAAGTAATTGATGTTAAAGACGTTGTTAAAGAGAAAGTAATGCAGCAAACTGGAAGTAAGTTCTCTTTTTTATTTTGATATGAAGTAGAAATATGTTTTGTTTCTTTTGTGAACCTTTAATTCAAATATCGACTGCTCTTGAAAATATCGACTGCTCTGTGACCAAAGTAGGATAATCTCTTTTCGCTGAGAAAAAAACATCGATCCGATTTCTTGATGTTCGCATTGATCTTTGAAACTTCCTTTTTTCACGTAATGACATTTAAGTGAATCGGACGATGTTTTTCATGATCGATTCACATAAACTTCAGAAAACATTGACAACTTTTTGTTCATATTGCTCACTTTGAACATCGAATTCTGATTCCGTCCGAAACGAATGATCATCGACATTTAAAATCTCAACAATATTTTCTTCTGAATTCCCTTTTCTAATCAATCCCCAATTCCTCCTAATTACTTTCAATTCAGAACATTCTTTTGATTCCTTCATCCTCTTAAAAACAACTAAAAGAGCCTGATACACTTATTCCGATGCATGATCATTCCAAACTTTTCCATCTCTATAAACAGATTCCAGTCGTTAGCCCCTCCCTCTATTTCACAGCTTCACAGGATGTCGATTGTAATTTGATATTTGATGGTGGTGGCAACGACTGGATTCAAAGGAGACACACTCTGCTTTTTTCTTTTTTTCTATTCCTTCCAATGCATTGAATATTTTAAATTTTTTCTCTTTCGAGTATAGGAAAAAAGAAGAGAAAGTAGTATTGAGAATTGACGTGTGGAAGAGAGGAAACGCACCAAAAAAAGGAAGAGCATGTGCCAGAAAAAAGTGGTGAATATCCCTGGGGAGAGACTGAAAATTAGTAGGAAAAGAGGAGAAAAAGCGGGAAAAGACAAGAACAATAACACATTTATCACCGGACATACGCAGTAGTTCGTTTATGAGTCGACTCTTTTTTTTGTGGACAACAAACATTGGTGACGGAAATAATTAGAAGAGTATTTTTCCTTTTTTTTTTGGTTCAGTAAGAGGATATGATGAGACACGAGATTCTCATCTCCTTCTCCTAAAAATAGAAGAATTGTACGAAAAAAAAGAAGTGAAATAAGCGAACGAGTATACTGAGAGAAGAGATAAATGAGCAACTATTCTACTCTATTTTTCTATTCCAATTTACTAAAAATTGAAAATTGCAGTGCCGGAATGGGCATTCGTCTTCCTTGGATTCGTATTTATCCTGCTCGTTCTCGCGTGTGCATTCTTCATCATTCGAAAATTATTTGGAAAGAAACGACACGGAGAAAAGAATAAAAAGGGTGGATTGAAGGGATTCTTTGGGAAAGGACAAGATGTCGTTGATGGAAAAAATATTCAAGGGGTATGAATGAAAACGTTTTGGTTGAGTTCAGAAGATTATGATCTGAATGTATCTCGACTAAATAGAAAAAAAGAGAAACACAAGAAATTTCGAGAAAAATGTCAGAAAAAACATCAGAATTTTATATTCAGTTGTCTTGAATTGTAAACGAAAAATAACTGTTCTTCATCAATTTGTCATTATTCAGATGGCTCAAGACTTGGAAGAACTTGGAGATGCAATGGAACAAAATGAGAAAGCACAGGCCGAAGAGAAAGAAGAAGTGAAATTGGGAAGGATACAATACAAACTTGACTATGATTTCCAACAAGGACAGTTGACTGTGACTGTCATTCAAGCAGAAGATCTTCCTGGAATGGATATGTCAGGAACATCAGATCCCTATGTTAAACTGTATTTATTGCCAGAAAAAAAGAAGAAAGTGGAAACTAAAGTCCATCGAAAAACACTGAATCCAGTGTTCAATGAGACGTTTATTTTCAAAGTGAGTCAGATTCTGAATTCATAAGAAAAAAGCAATGTTTACAGGTGGCATTCAACGAAATAACTTCAAAAACACTTGTTTTTGCAATCTATGATTTCGATAGATTCAGTAAGCACGATCAAATTGGACAAGTACTCATTCCACTCGGAAAGATTGATTTGGGTCAAGTAATTGAAGAATGGAAAGATATTGCACCTCCTCCAGATGATAAAGAAGCAGAAAAAAGTCTTGGAGACATTTGCTTTTCACTTCGATATGTTCCAACTGCTGGAAAACTGACAGTTGTCGTTCTTGAGGCAAAGAATCTCAAGAAAATGGACGTCGGTGGTCTTTCAGGTATGTTTTCAATTTGAAAGAAAAAGAAATCTCTGATTTGAAAAAATTCAATTTTGATGATGTTGAATTCAAAAAAAAATAAAAATTATAAGATCCGTATGTGAAGTTGGAAATGTTCGGAGAAGACGGAAAACGGTTGAAAAAGAAGAAAACGAATATCAAAAGAAAGACATTGAGTCCATATTACAATGAAAGTTTTGTGTTTGACAAGTTGCCATTGCACAAAATAAAGGTGATCAGCAGTTCATCGAACAGTTGAAATGGCTTTTCTAACAATAAAAACTATCTTCTATTCCCTTTGGCTATCAACCTTTTCTTAACTCTTATCTAACATTTGTTTAACATTTCCCGGGTTATTTTACAGATCCATATGTCAAAATTGTATTAATGCAAGGAGGAAAACGATTGAAAAAGAAGAAAACGTCAATCAAGAAGTGCACACTTAACCCATATTATAACGAATCATTCAGCTTCGAAGTACCTTTTGAACAAATTCAGGTGGCTTTCTCTTCTAACATGTCTCTTTAACTTTTTCTTTTTAAAAATCTCAATATATTCTCATTTCATTCAAATAATTACAGAAAGTTTCTCTTATGATCACTGTGATGGATTATGATAAACTCGGATCAAACGACGCCATTGGACGGTGTCTTCTCGGATGTAATGGAACTGGTGCTGAACTAAGGTGTGTTTATTTTCTGAACTACATTTTAAGTCCAAAAATCAGAACTTTTCTCAAAAAATCCAATATTCAGGCACTGGATGGACATGTTGGCCTCTCCACGTCGTCCGATTGCTCAGTGGCATACACTTGGACCAGTTGAAGAAGAAGGAGACAAAAAAGACGAGAAGAAATAGATTTTTGTCTTATTCTTTCAATTTATCTGCCTTATTTTTTTTTAATTTTCACTTTTTCCCTGACCACCGCTGTCTTTATATTTCCAAAGCATTCAATTCACCGATGTACATAGGATTTAGTCGCTGTGAGCAATCCATGCATCATTCTTTTAATTTTTGAAATCTTTTTCTAAAAAAAGATAATGTGTAGAAATGAGTAGTCATTTTCAGTGCCAAGGCGGTGAAATTTATATATTCAATCAGTCGTTTTCTCTCTCTCTCTCTCTCTCAACATGTTTCATTTTTTACTCTTTCTCATTTTCAGAGGTTTTAATTTATTTAAATGTCTTCTTTTATTTATTCTCTAGATGTCTATTTTAAAATGTTTCTTTTCTGTCAAACTGTTTGGCAAATTAACATGAAATTGTTTTGTATTCTCATATGTATTTCCTCATGAATAAACACTGCAAAAATATATTCATTATCAACAGTAAGTACAGTAATAGTACAATTGTTCGATAAAATTAAACAATGATAGAAAAAGGCAATTCAAGTTATTTAATCGAAGAATCTCTGTGAATTATTATGTTGAAGGTAAAGTTATGATTCGATGATTTCTAGAAAAAAAGAAAGATCAAATGGAACAAAAGAACAGCCATAATCGATGGGCTATTAAACATATTCTATTCATCATCAGTTCAGTAGGAATCAGCTAATTTTTGTCCTGGAATCAACAATTTCACTTCAATTTCCATCGGAAATGCAACCATACAGAGATATTTCACATGCAAGATTTGAGAAAAGCAGCCTGGGTCTTACCTGAATTCGACGAAGGTTTGACCAAAAGTTGCCAGCGACAGCCGAGTAAAAACACGATACCGTAGATTAAAACAACTAATTGAGCGATACGGAAACTGTTTCAAATTTCATAGTTAAACAATTGAGTAGTTTTTCAAAATTTTTTTTCGTTACTTTTTAGTTTTTCATTATAACTTTGATGATTTCCACTGTTTCAAAGAAAATTTCAGTAGATGTACAGTAGTGTATGAATGTTATTCGGAAGATTGAAGAAATGATTACCCAATGTTGCCAAAACGTTCGTTTTCGATAAGCATCTCCTTTGATTTTTGAGGTCAATGACGTATTGTCCAGAGATTTGAAACTTCCCGGGAAAAAAATTGAGCAAACTGTATCTGAATGAAAGTGTCGAAGTCATCAAAATGGATGTTTCAAGTCTCCCAGTGTAAAAAAGTGGCAAAAAAATGGATAATTGTCGACAACGATAATCAGCAAAAAATATTTTCAATGGTAAAAATTCATTCTCACTGTGAGAAACTATCCTGATTCTCTAGAAATTCTTGGAAAATAAATAATAAAACCTACTTTGTTGTTTAACTCTGTAAGATCTTTCCTAAATGCATTTCTTCCATTCGAGAGATCACTTGAATTCGGCTGAGCAACAATTCGTGAAGTGATGTGATCTTTTTTCCCACAGGTATCAAATTAGGGAAATAAAAAAGTAGGAAGTAATCCGGGAATGATGGAAATGAACGATATAAGAAACGAAAATATTTATGTGACCAGTTCATACAAAAATATGTTTTTTATCAAATTAACTGCTTAGAAACTGATAGATAAGTTGGTGAATGGACTACATAAAACATCACATTTCATATCCTCAAAGTGCTCTTTTTATTTCTTTTTCTCAGTTTTCTTTCCTTCGTTTAGCCAACGGAAAACGAAGCGATGCGCCTCGGTTGCCCATCAAATAAATGCAATTTGTGGGCGGAGAGTTCGAAAAGAAGAAGAAGAAGAAGAAAAAAGAAGAGGAGGAGGAGAAAAAAGAGACAACGAAAACATAGACACAAATGGAAAGTTAGTACATCCACGTCACATTGTTAATCATTTGGGAATAAATAAAAGATAAGAATAAAGAGAGAAATTGAATTAGAGTTTCCAATATATTCGTTCTGGAATTACAAAAAGAGAGCTATTCAAGTGCAAAAAGAGGGTTCCGAAAGGAAAACAACTCATGAGTGTGTTTTTCATTAATACATCGAAACTAATAAATGTGTTTTTGAAATGAATTCGAAAGTTAATGAACATATTTTTAGATATTTCAAAGATCGGAAAACAAGTATTTGGTCAGTGTAAATAATCATGTTTTCACTGAAAATAACACATGAATTTTTTCTTCGAAAGATATTTTAACTTTGGAAATCAATGCAAAATGTGCAACCGTCACACACAGTTTTTCGAACGGTGATCTCTGATTTCAACAATTCTTATGGTTAACTTTGAATTAATTTTGGACAAGAAGAGGTTTTAATGACATTTTGATTCTTCGACCTCAAATAGTATTCTGATCTCTTCTTCATCATTTCAAGTCTTTCATATTTTCATTATTCCTATTTCCACGTATCTGAATAGTGGTCACTCTCATCCTCAAATCTCTGCTCCTTTCAAATTACACCAAAACTTTCAACATGTGGTTATTGTAGTTGTCCTCTTCATTTTTCAAAAAAACCGCTCCCTCATTCTTATTCTTTCTTCGTGCCCCGGGTGTTGTGTCCGTCCATCCGCTGCTTGGCGCGGATGGGGCGGTCTGCCTCGATTTATGAGTCGCCCGTCTTCGTCGCCGCTCCTATCTTCTTCTTCTTCTTCTCCTTCGTTTTTTCTTTTTTTGGTCGCGCACGCACATTGCCTGACGATTACAACGATGATGATGAGGATGATGATGATGTGAAACGTTTGAAACCTATCTGTTACCGTAATACAGAGAATCTGGAAATCTGAATCAGAGTTTGAACACAAACAAAATGAAAATGTTTCCGAAGATTGACATTTTAGAGTTTAATCCTCTTAGGAATTATAATCTTGACATGTTTCAATATGATCTGCAGTTGCTAACTGAAGTCTTTTCATAATTTTTTGTATTCGTCATTCAGAAGACTCATTTCTAATCTGATCTAATCCGATCCCTTGCCCTTTTTAATCCTGGGTCGAAACAGAAAAATATGGAACATTGAAACGGAAAAACAAAAAAAACAACAACAAAAAGAGAAGAAGTAGAAGAAGTTTTGATGGTTTTCAGTAGGGAGACTTTGTTCCAGTCTTGAAAATCCCCCTAGTTCCGGAAGAATGTCCGCCAGCTGATACGCTTCTTCAAGAGGAAAAAGAAAAAAGAAGACAAGCGTTTTTATGTCTCATCGTCTCGTTTTCCTTTCAATTTAGCCGCCTTCACCGCCATCGAGTGATCTTCCGATTGACGACTATTTGAATGACGGATGATCTGTTCGGAAGTAGTTAAAACACTAATTGGGTTAATGCCAATACCACTGAACTTACTTCCAATCCTATATCTCTTCTTTCTCATATTTCATTTACTTTGAATTCCGTTCAAAAACGAGGTCAGCTGTTCTTTTTTCCTCTGGTCGGTGTCTAGAGTTACAAGGTGTTGATTTATGACCTTGATGGTACTTCTGAATGACGTAGTAGCAATACAACCCTCTTGTAGTTCTTAGTTATACGGTAGATGGATTAGGGGAAAAGAGAAAGTGATGACAGAAGACACTTATTGTCTCAATGAATAGAATTTTGATATAGATACTTGTCAGATGAATGAAATCTTCATAATCTTAAGAATTGAAACCAAAGTACCAAATAAAAAAGAAATGTGTCATTAGAGAAATGATAAGAAGAAAAAGAGTGATAAATGATTGTTGATAAGACTCCATTTTCATTTTGAAGCAATGAAAATACAAACGAAATTGTATTATTTCATTAATTTTGAAAGTAAATTAAATTCTATTGAAATAATTGACTTTCTGTTCTCTCCAAGTTTTAAATCTGATTCTAAAAAAGTGATTTTCCGAATTAATTAGATTTCGTCTAAGCGTGAGAATCAGAATAAGAGAACTCGCTTGTTTCCTCTTCGTTCAATAATCTCTCTTTTCAGAAGTATTTTGCTCAATTTGAAAGTCAAAAATTCATTTCTTTTCTTTTCTTTCTCTTTTGGAGAAATCTCTTTGAATGGTGTTTCTTTTTTTGCAGCTTTTCTTTCGTTTTCCTAGGATGTCTCTTGTGTCCAATTCAATTCATTTCATCAATCGGTTTCTTTCCAATGTCACTTTCTCTATGTCTCCAAATGCCACACTTCCCCATTTCCATCCCAATTCAACAATAATACGGGGCGCCTATCTGATAGATGACTGGTGATAACAATGTGACGTGAAACGAAACGCGGTGGCGAAAAAGAATAAGAAGAAGGAGGAGAAAAAAGAAGAAGAAAGGATGAAAAGAGAGAAAAAAGTAGACGAAGAACATGAACTAAAAGATGCAAAAGGAGATCATAAACCGGAGATTTCCTTCAAAAAAAACTGAGTTCAAGAGAATTGAGAATACATATTTTCCGGTAATTGTATGTCTTTATTTGTATTTGTAGTCAAAAGATTTCTCCTGATAACATATATAATCACCTGGCACTTTGAGTTGATTATTATTCTCGAATTAAAAGTTTCGAATTCTTTCGTAGAACTCTCAGAGCATATGTTTTTTTGCTTAATCTTGGATTATCTTCAGCCGATTTCAAGAGAATTTTAGAGAGTTATTCTTGGATGATCCGTGTCAGAATCAAACAGATTACACGTTCTTATTATGCTTATTTCATTCGAAAGAATGAAATCAATTTATCTCGAAAAAGTACGAAACCTGTTGAATTCTTGTCCATTATTTTGATATTCTCTCCTATATAGATTCTCATTTTCTCTGTAAATCCCCATCGGACCAATAACCCATCTGTTTTGACACATCAAACAGCCAGCAAATGACTCTCAGTGCCTCTGTCGATCGACCAAGAAGCCGCCAGATGCCAATCGTCATTTGTCAAGTGTCAACCCGAACCGACACATTGTCTACCACTTGCCCGTTACTCGTTTTCTACTAATATATGATGTTTCCACGTGGCAACTTTTTTTGAACTTGTTGTTTTTTGTTTGGATTTGATGAGTACAAACACATTTTTGATTCTTCTCCCCACATCATTTTGCTTCTTCTTTTTTCTCAAATCGCCCCCTATTTCTTCTTTTCTTCTTCTCCATTTTCTCTCGGTTTTCCTCTTTGGTTATCTAATGCGCTCATCCGTTTTCTACTTCTTCTCGTGTGTCCTTCTTCCGTTCTCTACGTTCATCCAACTAAACTATTAATAATATTTATGGGTCATTCGGTGTGAGAAAAAAAAGAGATCAACAGAAGGAGCAAATGAGTGTGCTTCAGTCTAAAAACCCCAAAAGAGATACTTTTTCTCTCATGGAACTCCACTTGTTTTCTTCTTTTTTCCCTCCGAGAACTCTTGTTCCAAGAAAAAAAGAAGAAGAAAGTTTAGGTGTCAATATGAATAATAACTGGTACCTTCTCTTCCACTTTTCCATCCATTGACACTTTCTCTGTGAATTGTGAGATGAAGAGGCAAACGAGGGTTCATGAATAATTAATATCAGCCGGTCCTTCTCCTCATTTTCTCTTTCAAATCTCTTATTGCCCCCCCCCCCTTTCCTCCTCCTTCTTCCTTCTTCTCCTTCTTCTTTGCAATGTTCTTTGCGTTTCAAACTAATGTCTCCTCTCCTCCTCCTTCTTCATCTCCTTCTTCTTCCTCTCTCGGTAATTCAATGGTGTCACATTGAACATGATACACGCGCCAACATTGAATTGGCAATTGAACAAAAACTGATAATGTTATCATTTGTTTCAAGTACATCACAACACAGGGAGACACATATGTTGTGCTCTCTTAAGATTACACTATGAGAGTAGAGAAGAATGAAAGAAAAAAACAAGAGCAAGAGGAAAAAGAAGAAGATAGATTTATAGATTTCAATTCTTTTTCAAACCGAAAATGATATTCCAGGAAATTGAAAATCAAATTATGCAATTCTTCAGATAAGAATACAATCGTTGCATGAAAGATTCGAAGGGTTTTATAGTTCAAAAGAGGTCGAAAGTTCATTCAAATCATACTTTGAAATGTTAACTGAAAAGAGAGAAAAGTGGAAACTCCTCTCCCCTTTTTTAATTCTACGTTTGAAAGAAATCGCATCTGACTCCTAATTAGATGACGATTTGGACTTCTAGATAAGAGATCTTTATCGTGATAGAGTTATTTCTGCCGAAAGTCGTCTCTACTTTCTTCCGATCTCTTAGGATATTCATTCTCTTCTCGTTCACAGCTTCTTCTTCATTTCTTGAGTATAACTTGTTAGGTGTTTACAGGTTTCCACGAAGTGAACACTCTCTGCGTCTCGTTCAACAATTCAAAAACCAATTTCTTCTTTTCTTCAGCCCCTTTTCTCTCCTCCTTCTTCTTTTTTCTACTGGTGGTTCTTGCCCGTTCACTCTCATTATTTATATCTTTATGAGTTTTGAACGAAGGGGCGGTTGTTCTTGTGCGGGCCGATACCGGTGGAAGAAGAAGAAGAGAAAAGAGGAAGAGTAGAACGCCTTATTACACAAACACGTGTAACCTTTCTCCCCCTCCGACCTACCTTCACCCCATTATTTTATGTATGTTGCAATACATGGATAATCGTGGATTCTTGTGGTTATTGCTGCCGGAAAAGAAGGAAGTCGAGTGAAAAGATGTAGATAGATGTAGAAATATGAACTTTAAGGACTGCTCCCTTCCTCTCGGCAGTCTGAAAACGCTAAATGGAACGAAAGAAGCATTTGGAAAAAAGGAGAGCTGAAAAACAACATTATGACATGGTGCGTGTGGAAAACAGGAGAGAAAGAAGCAGTCATAGATCAAACTCAATTCTTCAAATGGAATTTCAGAACTTCTTCTAGTTCTTTCTCTTCTTTTTTCTCTCTGAATTCTGAAATCAGAATTTAGAAACACCTGACATTTGATGTTTAAAGTATATATTTAAAAGACATTTATTTATTAAAAGTGCAGGTGAGAATATCTCCGGAAGTCAATCACTAACAAGATTTATTAGCACGTCAGTATGTGGTCTTTCGGCGGCTGCCTCCCCCCCTTGTCGTCCACCCTCTTCTCTTCTTTTAATCCGCCTGATCGCGCAACGAACACCCTCCTTTCTTTTTTGAGTGACCCGTCATCATCATCTAATTCTTCTTCTTCTTTTTTCTAATCTTCTTCAAGAGAATAAGTGCCAGAAATCATAAAACAAAGTGCCGACAGGTGTGTGCATTTTCCAAGAGTTTGTCTTCATATTTCTCTTTTTTTACTTCCCAAATGGCATCTCAATTATTCAGTGAGGTGGTCGTCACTTCTTCGTCTTATTCCTTTTTCTCATCTAAAATCCAAATGTCTTCTTCTTCATCTTCTTCTTTTCATTCTTGATCATCTTTCATTTTCATAAAGTCTATAAAAAGCGAAAAGGAACTTGTACTTTTATTCCATTGAAGTATTCAATAATTAAACGTTCTCCTGAAAACTGAAAATGGCCTGGTCCCTTTTATATTGACTCCCAATTTCTTGCAGTATGTTACACCATGGTTTGCCTTCATCTTCTCCTCCTTCTTTCTTCCGAGAGGTCATATGTTTGCCCAACTTTCTCTCGCCCATCTCTTTCCCTCTATTCTGCTTCGCGCCTATCAAATTGCAACAATTTCATTTTCATCTTGGTCTCTCTTCCTATCTCTTCTTATGTTCTTCTGACAAAAGTTCATAATTCATCTTGTCTCTCTCTCTCTCTCCTCCTCCTCTTTCTCTTCTTGTTTCATTTCCTATCAGTTTAAGTGAAGCGTCGCCAGTCTGTCTGACCGGCATGAACTACTTGTCACTCTTGATATCTGAAGCTATTCTTATACGTGTTTTTGTTTACTTCCATTGACACATCTTTGCTTCAGGTATCCCTTACTATTTCTAATTACATATCGACACCGACGTTTTTCATTTTTGAGACTTCGATCGGAAAAAAGTTTTTCCTATTTCCTTCCTTTTTCTTCTTTCTTTTTTGATTTCTGAAGAGAAAATGGAGGACAAAGTGCTTGTGAATGGAAATAAATTCTGAGAGCTCATTCTTTTATGTGAAAAAAAACGAGAAAAAATAAGCAACTAGTACTAAGTACACAATTAATTATGACGTGGAATGGTCAAATACACAAAAAGAACACACAAAGACACAACTCATCTGGCGTGTGAATGACAGAGATTATCTCTTTCTCGGTGGTCGACCTCAATTAGCGGCAGCCGACTGCCACTTTTTTCTTCTCTTCCTCTTCTTCCTACTATACTCTCTTCTCTCCCTCTCATTCGTCCTCTCAGCTGTTCACACTTCCATTTCTGCGTCTCTTCAAAAGTCAAAACTATTTGCAAAAGTTTGAGAGATAGGAAAATAGAGTGAGAGAAAGTATATCAGTAGTGCAAAAAATAGACAGGAAACCACCGTTTCCCTTCTTTTTCAATGTTTTTTGCACTTTTCTTGAATGTAGAGCCAACTGAAGAATATTTGAGTTTGAAAGAGAAGAAAAAAGGAAGAAAATGAGATAAAAGTGCAATGTTTGGTTGTGTTCTTTGATTGATTTGACACAATGACTGCATCTGCAGACAGAATTAAATTAATCATTTGAAGATAAAAAAGCATGACCAACAACTTTTTTGTTAATGGATTTGAACGTAGATATAATGAATGGATTCCCCAAAAAGATGATCCTCCCAGTTGTCCTTGAACACAACACTTTTAGACTACTTCATTCTCACAGAAAGCCATCCAATCCCATCAACAGGCATTGGTCGAGCCCGAGTTGTTTGCTCTTTCGATAAGCCGTTCATATGTCTCAATGTCTCGTTATTCAACATTCTCTCATTTTTTCCTCCCACTGCGCGACCCCTATTCAATTCCCATTCCCTGTGGCGTCCTCGTTTTCTTCTCCTCTTTATGTATCTTTTTTTCGTGTTTTGAAGGAGGGAGGGACCCTCATTGCCCGCCTCCTTTACTTCTTTTTCTTTAGAGGCTTTCTTTTTTGTGCCACGGCGTCAGGGTTTCTCCCACCAGCTCCAAATCTTGTTACATTGCGGAAAAGAGTCCCTGCCATCTCCTACTAGCCGTGTCACACCAATTAGACACTCTCCTCTGCCAGCCGGCAAACTGGGGATGGTTTTGGGAGAGGAAGGAGAAGAAGCAGAAGAAGGGACCACTTGCATCGTCCATATATGAGCACATACACACATTGTCACTCCTGTCACTCGACACGTACATGAGACAACATTCGTTCGATTGCTTCTTTGCGCTCTCTGTTTCCTTTTTCCTTCAAACTACCCGTTTCCACACTTTTTGTGCTGCGAAACTCTCTAACAGAGCAGCGCCCGGCGACTCCGCCCCTCGATGATTTGTTTCCGCCGGCCATGTGCCACCGGAAGTCACTATTTCCCCTCTGAAGGGGAGAGCTCTTTTGAGTCTCCTTGAGCTGGTTAACAAAAAAGAACAATTTTCAAGCTTGGAATGAAACATTCTGATGAAATGTCAGGAAAAAAAGGAAAAGAATGAGAAAAAGAAACAAAAGATAAGATAAAGGAAGCATCTAGAGCAAGGGGATATCTGTGTGAATGCTAGAAACAGTATGACACATTTCTACATTTCTTCTATTTACCTCAACTTTTAGTGATTCATAATTCACAATGTGTCGGTCACCGACCACTCTCTTTGCTATGACCAGAAGAAAAAGAAGAAGAGGAGGCCGTCCCACTTCCTGCCCACTCTGAAGTTCCCGCACATTTTGTACAGCAGCGCCTGATTCTTCACGCGTCAACGATTAATCTGTAACCTGGTACTTCATCAGATTTTTCTGAATCAGTTTATTCTCCTCCTTGAGAAGCTCCTCTTATGGGTGTCACTAACCAAATCTTGCAACCATTATCGCCATTCGTCCGTCCGTCTGTCATCATTCGCCGCCTCCTTTCTCCCGACCTTCACTCGTCTATGTCTCTTTAAAATCACTGTCATTATGGACAGTTGCGCGTTTCGTCAACGCATTGGTTGCCTGTGCTTATCTACCGTATTTTCACTTGTCAAACTTCTATAGTAGAGATATGTGTGCGTGCGACAAATGTGTCTGTGTACATTCGTTATGCCTTGTTCTTTTTGGACCGCCCCGCTAGCCAGCATGTGTTTTGTTTTGACTCTTGCATTTCAGTTTGGACGTCTTATGTCAGGCGGTACTCCAATTTTTCATTTTCGGTCTTCTTGAGATTATACAACAGGTTACATTGTGTTTCAAACTCTGAAACTACAGTAACCCATGTTACCACGTCATAAATGTCTCATCACATTTAGCTCGTTAACTGGCACTATATGAAGCAGTTAGGCAGGTAGGCCTATCTCATAAATCTTCTTCTAATGACCTTCCCGTGTGAAAGATCCCACGAAAAGAACACATCAGCGCAACCGAATCGCCCCCCCCCCTCTCCTCCTCCTTCTCTTTCATTTTTCTCCTCCTTCTTTCTACCCCCAATTGAATATATTTATACAAGTAATCGTGTTTGCCGACTCTGCACCGTACGCACTGTCTTTTTGGTATAGTGGCTTTGGCGCTTGCGCTACGCGCGCCTCCGCTTCATCGCCGCTTCCATTTTCCGTCTAGCGCTCTCCGAAAATCTTCTGTTCATTTTCACCGACGTCTTCTACTTCATCGTCATCATCATCGCCATCGCCATAATCGTGCGACCTACAAGCAATCTCTCTGTTCAATCGTCACCTTTCTCACTCTTGTTCTTTTTTCAAGGGGTCCTCAAGTACTCAGCAGTTCTTTCCCACATGTGATCATCATCTCCTCCGGCGACTACGCTTATCACTGATGCCTCAGTTCGTTATCAGCACTTGTATGTGTTTGTTCTACACGCATTCTAACCCCGACTTCTTCATCTTTTTCTTCTTCTCCATCTCCTTTTCCATCTTCTTCGCCACTTCTTCTAATTCCTTGTCACGCGTATTCTGGGAGTCTTCGTCACATCAGAAAGAATGGAAGGCAGTGGTAGAAGAACTAGGAAAGGAGACCTTCTCGAGATTTACGACTTGACAAGTAGTATTGGCGAACAAACGAATCGATCGTTTCTGAATGTTTATTGATAACGGAATGAGCATGGACTCAATATGACCATCACAGAAACACCTGTCATGTTTATTTTTCAGATGAAAACATTCTAGTAATGATACGTTTTTTTGAAACAAATTATACTAGACAAACAGCATAAAATAACAGATGCGTCAGAGTCATTTTCGATAACATCAAAGTATGAGTGATATTAGTATTCGAATGGGTCTGAAAACTAAGCAAGATTCCTAGTACCAAATTAATTTGTTTGTTTTGAAAGAATACTGGATTGGAAATTCTCAAGTTGATCTTTCTGAGTTTTTGAGATGGTTCTTCTATTGTAATTTACAGTCTTCTGATTCTGAAGACGTTTTTTGACTTCAAAAACTTCATTTTCATTTCTTCTGAGATTGTAGTTTCAAGTCTGGAAACCACAAATCATTTCAATTGTTTGCTAATTTCCAATTTCCTCCTACTCTGTTTCTCCTCCGCCATCGTCCGTCCACTACGATTTCCCGTTCCTTTTGCCTGCTTTCTCCCTCTTTTTCTTCCCTTTTCATGCCGTCGCCCCCCCCCCCCCCACTCTTCTCCCAGTTGTGTCAGTCATCATCGCTTGTACTTACTATAATACGCACCATCTGCTGTGATGTTTTGTGATGGTAGCCATTGCCCTCATCCCCACAGGGCAGATTCTTTCCATCTCGCCCCTTCACCTAATGATACCCACCCTCTCCTCCCTTTTTTTTTCCTTCCCGCTAGTCATCTCAAGCATTGCTTTGTTAGCACACAGGTGAGCGAACTGAGAAAACGCTTAGCGAGCAGACCGCCAAGCTTAGGGCCGGAAAATGTTGGTTCAAGGAGTAATATCCTTTTTTGATGGGTTCAGTCTACGGTAGTGTTACAGTTTGAAGTAAGTGTATTTACAGTAATTATTGTGTATGTGGTTGTCATCTCATCCACCACCTCTCAAGGAGTGTCAGATTCATGAAAATTGGTCGACAAGACCATAGGCATACCAGACCGAATAAGTATGCGCATCTACGCGTCATCACCACCTCCCGCCGCCAAAGTCTTAATTTCTTCTCACTTGAAACTTTCAATCGTTTTCATTTTGATATCATTATCCCTTCCGTTTTTGTACTTGACACCGTGTTCCTTATGTTCCTCTTGTATACTTTTTCTGCTAGTAAGCTATTCCGCAATCGCATCAAATTTCACTTCTTCCTATTTCTCTGCTTCATCTTAGTCCCACATGTCGTCCACTTTCTTTTCTTTTGACACCTTACCTCATTCTCATTATTGTCTTCGTTTAGTGCCTATTACCTTCAAATGACCCTTTACACGACAGGATGTTGTGCAAGTAATCGGTGTTAATGAGGTGTGACGTGGCATCGCCAACACATGTCTTATTCACACCCGTTTGGTGTCACTGCTAGTTGATCGACAGAATCAGCAAACGTCTGGTCAGATTTGCAGATTATTCAGTTTTTATTTTGGAAATCTGTTTGATATGATCTTCCTCCTAGTGTCTTAATCTTCTCCTCCTTACGCTTGCGCTCCTCACTTATTCATTCAACCATCCAACGACCCATTCACTCATTCATTCAGTCAGTTCTCGGTGGGAGGCCTTTCCCTCTGAACACAGGGAGAGAGAGAGAGAGAGCGCTCGCATTGGTTTTCGGAAAGGAAGATGATTGTTTGTGTGTCAGATAGATATGTGTGTGCGTATGGCTGTTGACTCTTCCCCCCTCATTTCTACCTTCCTGTAGTTGAAGAAGTGGTATTCCAGAGTTCATTTCATATCCGTATCCTTCATCTCTTTATTTCCTTTTGAATCAATCATCCAATTTGTCATACATTTCTATATACCCGACAATTAAGTGGTTTTGTCGGATTTGGCACTCGAGATATTCCCAGATGTCTTCCTCTGAAGAGAGCAGACGTTCCTAAAATGTTGAAGTTATTTGCTTGCACTTGGTCTCTTCTTTCCGTTTTTCTCATCTCTTTTCTTTTTCTTTCACAACGTCTTCTGCTACTTCTGGAATTCACTTACTGAATCATTCACCACTCCTTTTCCCTCCCCTTTTTTCACTTGCCAGCGTAATGTAGTGGCTCCTGATTGACTTCCTTCTCTTCCTTTTTGGCTCAAACCGCAAAACCGTTTCCGTTTGGTTGTATTCGCCTGGAACACTCTATTCGTTTTGAATTTAATAGCCTTCTGTGTCCCAAGAGACACTTGTCGTCAATATATCTTTTCTTTTTTCACTATTTCAACCTTTTATCTCGATATTCTCTCACTTTTCTCTGACATTCATCACCAAATTCTCGCTTAATCATCACAAGAGAAATGAGAAGAGACCAAGTAGCAATCAACAAAAAAAACACAAAACGAATCAACGTTCAACGCACTGGCGGGAGGAGGGGTGTAAAAGACACGACAATTAATCGTGGCAAGACCTTCTATCTCTCATTCTGTGTTTTACCGCTCCCGGGGCCTCATCCATCCGCTCCTCGAGAGGAAGACGTCGACACAATCGGTGTTTATTTTTGAGACGTAGGACAATTTTACTCGCAAACATATGAGCGGGGAGGCGCCGACGACACCCGGGCGGGCGGACTGACGAGAGGTTCAGATAGCACGAGAAATAGAGAAGTTGAAAAAATAAAAAGCGCCTGCTATTTCTGCCACCGCACGGACGAGATGCGGACATAACTTTTGGAATCCGTTTTTTGAGTTTTTCTATGCAACAGTTAACCTAATCAATTATTACTATATTGAACTCATCATCATCGTTCGTTCTTTTTCCTTAACTGATGAGATACTGAACATCTGATTTTATCAATACAAATGGAACTTTATTCATTTAATGAATCTCCTTGATCTCATACTTTTCTCTTCGGTACGGATACCGGAAGAGATTTCGAATCTCTCGAAACGGATTATCGTTTAACTCCGAAGATCAAAAGTATGTACCTTATATTTGCAGATAATCCGTTTCGTCTTCCATTTTCTTTTTTTTTTGTTTTCTTTCCAAATGTAGTTTAAAAGTGTTATCACGTCAGTTATATATGTGTTCCTCTTGAAGTATATGGTTGTCTCCTCCCACTTGTTCATGAGTCTCTCAATTTATGTTTGTCTAGGCTGGCAATTGACCCAACCATCATCAACCACCCTTCCAATTCTCCCACGTTTTGTGTTTTTATTATGCACACTGAGAACGGTGTGTGGACGAAAGGAAATGAAGAAAGTGAATTGATACTCTCCCATTAAAATAATTTGAAATGTTGCCATGTTCAAATGATATTTCCAAGAGTCTCATCTTGTTTGTCATATTGTCATTAGCGGGTCACCCCTCTTCTCCCATTCAATTCTCCTTAATCCGCGTCCCCCCTCCTCCTCCTCCTCTTATGCCTTCATCTTATGTGGTTCTTGTTGAGCAGTTCAACTGACCACAACTCTAATGACTATTTTTAAGTTTTCATTCGAGTTGCCACGTCATATAAGAAGCCAAGACACAGTGGCGGTCTGCTTTGAGGTCGTCACTGTCACCGTCGAACTGTTTTTGATCGCAAACATACATCGGTCGTCTCGTCTCTCACCAGTCTCAGCATCTTTTCTTTCCCGATGACTACCTCTCCCCCTTCTCTCCCGCCACACCGTCCTCCTCTTTCCCCGAGTATTCCACCTTTTTGTGGTATGTACTAGCACTTGCCTCTGCGTCTCATTTTCTTTTTTACAGGTCTTTTACTCTCACACTTCTTTTTTTCCCCTGTTTCTTGTAGGAAATGGATTTATGAGTAGATTCCCTCTAATACAAGGATTTCTTAATGTTGGGGTCAGATCACGTGTGAAAACTGAGCTCCAACTCTACACCTTACCCTTCTTGACAATTGTCGTTTCTCCTCTTTCTTATCATCACTTGACTTTTTTGAGCGACACACTAGACAAGACCATCGAGTCGTTGGATGAACGATGTTGCTTTTCTTGTATCATGTGTCAGATGCGCAAGAACAGGTGTGAACCACTTGTAAACTACGGTAATAAAAACAAAAAATCAATACAATTAATTTAGTAGTTGAACTAAATCTATTAAAATATCAAACATTTCTTCGTTCTTCCGTTTCTGATTGAGACTCGCGCCATTCGATTTCCAAAAGAGTTTTCCAAATTCAAATTCATTGTACTTTCTCTTCCGTGTTTTTTCTGGATGGTTTCTGGATCTTTACTCTTTGATTCAATCTGATTCCTTGACACTCGGTGGTCCTGCTCCTTCTGCTAAATACACCAAAATATTTGATGAATGCGGTGCGACCGCGATGCCGCCAATGTCTCTTTTCCTAGCGGACCAGTCGTGTATGTGCTCTGTTGTATGTGCCCCACTAACCGACGACGACCCTCGCCCGCCCCACGCCACTCCCACACCCCACCCCGTCTTCATCCCTTTCCTCTCTCCCGTCTTCCTTCCTTCTATCCCTCGATGCTGTTCTAGTTTGTGTTTTTACTAGGCTCTGGAGGGTTCCGGAAAAAAAGAACTTATGTGCTCTCCTTCATCATCTTCCTTCTCCTCCTTCTTTTCTTTTTTTAAAGTCATTCTACGTATCATGATTCGAATGAGTTTCAAATTTACAGAATAGTTCATCATTTTTGGGGAGAAACTGGATAAAATAAGAAGGCACGAAGTAAGAAGATGAGCCGCTTCGACAGCCAGTGCAGTGTAGAAGACGTCAACAAAGAGGACGAATGCGGGCCTTCGTCATCTGAGGATAGCCAAGGTAATAAAATTGTAACTGAACCGTCCTGTCTTGTACGTATGCCCCTGTCAACCTAGATACGGGTAATACGATGGCCGTTCTTTTCGAGGAACCTCCTTTCATCCAGTCCAGCGTGAAATGTTATGATTCTCGCGGCGGATTAGCGCTTAGCGGATTAGTCGAGCAAATGTACGAACACACAAGAAGACACCTACCGCTTTTTTTATAAATTACCTCATTATACATTTCAAAGCGTTTCTTATCAGTTTTTGAGACCGGAACAAAATTCATTGAAAGTGATAAATACGTGTTCTGAGATTACAAAAGTTCAAACAATATTTTCATTTTACAATATAATTAGTTACTAGCATAACTATACTCGGTCGTTATCACACCGTATAACTCTTTGTTTAATTAATTCAATAAACCAATTTTTCAGACGGCGTCTCATCACCCATGGAAAATGATGATGAACCGGAATTCTCACAAAAACATTATGACATTGAACCATGTTATTATAGCCTTACTGGTAAAGCTGATAGGAATTGTCGGGGAATTGTAAGTATTTTTACATACACTATTTTACATATTCAAGTTGAAAGCTGAAATTTTTGAAATTTGAATGTACTCTGGCATAGTTATAATCTGAATAGACATCTTTTTGTGTGCGTCTCTTCCTCTTCTTTAGTCTCTTGACACTCGAAAAACCAATTAATTGTCGTTCCGTCAAGTTATGGAGACACAGACATGAAAACAGTTTAGTGAAGGGAGGTCAGAAGAAAAAGAAGGAAGAGGAGGCGCCTGTCCTGGTCATAATTCAAACTTTATCGGATAGACGAACATCGCTACAAACAGGCAAAAAACCTGGAAAGGAATATTTTTCAATCGCTTTTTCTGCGAAACGTTTTGATGGCTAAACCTCATCAAACACTGAGAAGATCGCAAGCCAAAAAAGTGGAATGACCTCTTGTTTTATAAAAGATTGAACTTTGCCAGACTTAGTTTTCAGATGGCAGGCTACTCTTTCAAATTGCGCGCACGCTCTTCAAAATCAGAGAAGAGCGACAAAAACAGCTGGGCCAATTTTTGATCTGAAATTCGAGACAATTGCTTTTTTCTATCCGTCAAGGAAAGCAAAGTCAACAGAAGTTTTCGGAAGCCCCAGAGAGATGCTCCTTCCCTCAAGAGAGTACAAACAATAGAGACAACTGAGAGTGAAAAGGATAGATACTATGCGACAATAGACACACAAAACATTTTTTGCCGCATTATATGATTTGTTTGTTTGTTTTGAAACGAATCATCACATTCTACTCTAACAGTTTAATGACAGTTGTCAGTGACCTAGAAGTGTTTATAGTAGAAAGTTCCAATATATTTTTTATGGTAATTTCTCTCAGAGAACAGCAGAAAGTGTTTCAAGAGCTTTTAATTAAAACCTATTTGTATTAACAGATTAAACGAAAGAAACGTTTAGAGTACTTTTTTCCAGGTATACCGGTTTCGAAAAGACAGTGATCTTAAAGGGTTTCAATCGCACGATGGCATATTGTACAGGTTACGAGATTCAGTTTTCGTAGAAGTGTCACCGAACGAGCCGTATGTGATAGCGGCGATATGTGGATTTAAATATGTGAGTTATGGGGGTTTTTAGTCTCGAATGTTGGCAGATGGTCTAATTTTTATTGCTTTAGACGACACGAATAAGCTGGTTACTATATTTCTGTTTAGGTTCTAGTTACTTGATAAATTGAAGTCAGTTTATCTGTCGTTTGAAAACATTTTCCTTCAGTTCAAAAAAATGTGATTTTTTTTTCCTCTTTCGGAAAGAAATGATGTGAATATTTATGTAGTGAACAAAATGCGAATAAACTGATAAGATAACAAATTGAAATGAGGTAATGAAAAGTGAATGTTGCGAAACAAACCTTGAACTGAATCTAGATGGTTCATAAAGAGAATATTACTTAATAGACAAATCGTCACAGGCTGGATGGGCTAACTAATCTGTTGACCTCTTCTCAAATTTCTATATCTCGTGTTCTCTAAATCCACCGACTGTCGAGTGCTTCCTACTATTACTTTTTATGAAGGGAAGAACTGTCCAATTGACATGTTCATTCCTCTTTTCAATTGATAATGAATTTATGAAGAGATTTCTCTGAGGAAACAAAGAAAATGTATCACTGAGTCAGTTGCCATTTTCTTTCCCCCATCGGATCGTTTGTCCTTGAGTGCCCTCGCAATACCGTGTCATAATCGGCTTGCGCGGAAATTGGAAAGGAGAAAGTGAAAAGGACTTTTAATTTTATGTTCTTCTGTAATATCCGAAACGAGAAAAATTTCAAAAGAAGCTTTGTTTTTGAAAAGCAATTTATAATCCGAATTAAACAATATTCGAACGAATAACGAACTCTAAACAAACCGAACTGCTCGTTTTGTTTACACAGTATATTGACGCGAACAGTCGAGTATCAATATTAAGAACATTATGTTATGATACAATGTGTTTGAATAGTGAAACAAGGAGCTAATATATTGCAAGAAAGCGGATCTTTTTTGGCTGGGAAATAAGTAGATATCATATTAATCAGAGAGATAAAACAACTTAATTCATCAATAAAAAACCATCGATTTTCAGACAAAACGGGATCACGTTGTAGTGAAACTTTCGAGATATTTTCGAGCTGATGATATTCCTGAAATATCATTGAATTTGATGAAACAAGAACGGGCGGAGCTCGAAATCAACCAACATTTATGCCCAGTAAGTTCCCGAAAAACTTCCGAATTAATTTCGTTTCGTCTTTTCAGAAATCTTTAAATCGAGAGCTATTCAACTCTGAAATGCAAATTACACAACCTGTTTCATGTTTAAGGTCAGTTCTATTTTGAGCCTCTTTTGTTAGATGTATCCAAAAGAAAATTTTTTCCCTCGTTTTCTCTCTGCCTTTTTAAAATTTTCTTTTTAAATTTGGAAGAACCGCTTTCACAAAGTTTCCAAAGCCTTTTCGAACGTCGACCGTCATATTTTTCCATTTTTCGTTCGAGAAATCCATCAACAAGACCCACTCAATCATCTTCTTCCTTCTCTTTCGATCTCTTTTGTTCTGTGAGCATATTTCCCCTGGGACTAAATTAATTGATGTGACGAGGGCGGTGCGGACGGGTAGTTGTGTTGTACGTGTCAGAAAATGGTGGAAATGGCGGAAGAGGATCAATTATTTCACTTGTTTACTACCCTCTGTTCCCATCAAACCTTCCAATTTATTCTCTCGGTTCCAGTATTTTCTGAAGAATATCCTATATTCAAAACATTGCCTTCTGTTAGTTTTCTGCACTCTAGTAGTCGCAAGCACAATTTAATAAAAAGGGCCCGCTGCTCGGCCACCCGAGGAAGAGGACGTCGGAAACGACCATAGCACAACAAATCACATTTTATTGCAAACTTTGTATCCTTTTCTTTTTCACTGACCCTTTTCGCTTCCTCTCAGTTACTCAAGTTACTTTTTAGTCATGTCATGCTCTCGTATTTTGAAAACAGCTTGATATGAATCATCGTTCATTTTTGATGAACTATAATCTAACGGATTATATATGCAAACATTTAAAAATCACTTTTGACTGCTTGTTCTTTATCTTTGTCTGAACTTACTCATGTTTTCAACCCTGGCAAAGAATCTCACATTTCAATGTTCCAAGTGCCTCGCGCACAACCATCTGTGTCCGGTAGCCTTCACTGACTTATGTTTCTTCGTCGTCATATGACGCGAGACAACCCACCCGGAGTGTCTATTTCGTTTCATTCATCCCTCTTTTACTCTTTCCCTCATCAAAGTAATTCAGCTTAAAAAATTTTGTTAAGACTTTGTTTTTAAATAACACATTTTAAGCTCACCGAAAAATTCGTTCATTGATATGAATTGAATTTCTCATTCCAGCATTACCAAGCATAAAAATATGCATTGCACTTTAGTTCTTCAAATTGTTAAATTTAGAAAAAAAAATTCCCATTAGAATTTATTCAAAGCAACAGCTAACGTCTTTGAAACGAGAAAGTGACGAAGTCGATTTTCGAGCAGCTTGGTCTTTTCCTTTTTTACACACTCCAGCACAACACAATTGTTACTTTTCATGTTGCGCACTCACTCCATCGTTACATCTTCTTGCTAAATTGTTCCCCCCCCCCCTTCTGCTATTTCCTTGTTTTTTACTGAAATAGTTCGAAAACGTAGATTTATTTACACTTGTGTTAATTCTAGCAGTTAATGGAAAACCTGAACAAATTCTCGTAGAAAACAGCTGAATTCAATGTTTTTCATAGTGCCATAAAGCGTTTAATTCAAAACTGAATATTTTTTTGCAGAGGAAAGTGCATAGTAGAATACGTGAAAGACGTCAGACAGGCTCGCTTTGCTGCCGATTTCTCACTGGACAACGATACATTTTTCTATTGCTTGCATTATAATCAAGATTCAACGAAGCTGGCGTCTACTCACTACGCAATACGAGTCGGAACATCATTCCAGGTGAGTCGATTTGAATAATTTCAAAATATACTTTTAACAGTAATCCCAAACGATTTAATGTTTTTCTTTAAAGGCTACGTTGCCCCCGATGGCAAAATGCTCGGTCGGAGATGAAAAGGATCGAGACGAATTGTTGTATCGCCCAAATAACATTGAACTGATGGAGGAGAGCGACTATATTAGGTTGGCTAGAAGCCACCGAACGTTCACTCTCAGTGGAAATCATATGCTTGACTCTCAGAAGAACGCCAGGGTAAGCGAATTGTTAACTTAATCGGCAGAACACTGTCTTTTACATTTCCAGTATCTTCAGGTCAGCGATTTGCTAATGGATGAAGCCATCATTCAGTTACATAGAAGTGGCTATAAAATTGATGATGCTCTCAGTGAGTTGAATGCTAACGATATCATTTTGACCACTGACGTCGATTATATGACACAAGACGATGCTAAAAAGTTTGCAAAGGGCATCAAACAACTAGGCAAAAACTTTTCAAGAATACATCGAGAACTATTGCCACATCACAGTCGGGTAAGCATTTGAAACTCGTTTCAAGAGACCGTAATTTACAAGAAGACTAAGGAATAGCTTTTTAAAAATTTAAAAAAATTGCATTGAAATAGTCATATATGTTTTGTTTCTCCCCACTTTCTATGAACTAGTGTAGTGTCGTAGAGAACAAGTGGGTAAACATGACACGTTTTTCTTCTCTTCTAGATTTAGACCTTTTTTGTTCGGAAGAAAAATGAAGAGAGGGAAAGAACAAACAGATTGAGTGTTCGTAAATGCAACCGTTATTTTTTGGTTCTCCCGGTTTGAATAGGAGATCAGAGCGTGTAGAAAAAGAGAATAACAAGAGCAAAAGTCCACTAATATCATCTAATTTCTCTCATTTTTCTTCTCTTCTCAGTTTTCTTACGGCAAAAATCCAACAGAAAACACCAATGTTTTATTTTCAATTGCCCGTCTCCAGGCATAAACTTCTATGAGTTTCAAAAGGTCAATCAAATTCATTTAATCATTCTTTTCTAATTCGTTTTCGTTCGTATCTCATTCTCAACCATCCGTCATTTCATAGGCTATTCGCGTTAGTGTTGCCTAATGTCCACTTAATGTTTGTTATAATGAGAGAAAATCGAAAAAAAAACGCAAGTGAATGATGGGATTCTGTTTACAGGAGCAGCTGGTCTCTTATTACTACCTTTGGAAGAAGACACCAGAAGCAACGAAGCCTAAACAAGCAGCAAGAAGGGTTAATCCTACGAGTATCAAGCGGCCAACAAAAGAGAAAGTGAAAGCTTCTCGTCCTACTTCCACAGAGTATCTTGATTTCGATTCTGCTAGTGAAAGTGACGTTGAAAATAACGGACCATCTGGAAGGGCATGCCATCATTGTTACGGCATAGGTTTATTTCTTACTTTATAAACAAAGCATAAAATCAGTTTCATTATAGAAAGCAAAGACTGGCATCACGCTAACGGACTGTTATTGTGCACCGATTGCAGAATATCTTATAAGAAGTACGGACAGTTGAGAAGTGTTGCGAACCGTCCCACCCAAGTTCCAGCTTGTCTTTTCAAACGTTCCAATTCGGACGAAGAAGAAAGTGGTGTAAGGACGAGAGCCGGAAAGAAAGAGCAGCGTAGAAGGTATGTTCATGTGTTCGCCGCTCTCATTTTCCCCTTTTCCTTTATTCTCCCATATGCTTCACTTCCTCGGGTGCATATTCATTTCATTTCCTTACTCGTCTCGTTCTTCTAAATACGCCGTGTTTGTCTCGAAAGGCGTCATTTGATAACAAATGGTCAGGCAGCCAACGGTCGCCCTATCCTTCGACCAAAAAGAAAAAAGTAATATCAGGATAATTGATCGATTATGATACACTGCCTCGTTTCTCCCTAATTCCTGTTATATCTAGAAACTTCTTTCTACCTTCTTATCAGTTCGATTTGTCTTTCTTTGTCATCTCCGGCGTTAAACATTCGCTTTTTTCTTTCGATTAATTGCGACATAGTAGATAAAACAAAAAGATGAATTTGGTAGATATATTGACTGGGTCTTCTCACTTCTATCAAATTCTTCGTATCGTTTGAACATATCAGGGCCGGTTTATTCACCTTCTCTGGCTACATTTTTCTTTTCTTAGTTTTTTCTCCTTTCGAGAAACTACCTTTTCACAAGAACTATGAGAAATACCTGTATGATGAACTATATCGAGCTTCTCGCAAAAACGTATTAATTCCGATTGTCTTCTTTTCACTGAAGTTTTGCTCACTTGAAAATATTTGTGACAGGAGACGGAGATTGCTTGACGATCGTTACAACCACTCTTTCTCTGTTCTCCAGTGCCCCTTTTCTTAGCTCGCTTTCATCTCTTTGAAAAATTTTTCACTTTTTTTCAACAGCCTTGAAAGACTATCTATGAGCGATGAAAAAGTCATTTTGAAAACATATTATACGAAATACTAAATTCAATTTATACCACGGTTTGCCACTCTCAGTGTCAGTGTATTCATCCGATACTTTTACAATTTTACTCCTTTTTATTTTTTTAAAACTCTTAACGTAAAGTTTCTAATCAAACCAATTTCAATTTATCCTCAATTTTGTCATCAGTCAAAATCTCGTATTAACTGACAAACGCTGGGCTTAATTTTTCAAGGCCTTGAGAGGGGTTTCTCTTCTCTGCGCACCACTTGACACTTTCTTTTTCGCGCGCGCTCGTTGTTGGCAGCATGCCAGCATTCGTTTTGTCCTCGGTCTTTGCACGCGCTAACGAACACACTGCGGCGGCTGACAAAAAATCGCACCTGCCTTTTGTCTGCTGAAGGTGAAATAATCTCTAAAAGTATTCATTTAATTTTTAGCAACTAATCGGACTACTGTTTTAAGAGTGAATTTTTGAAAAATATGTATTGTGACGATAAACAACATACGAAATTCTTTCCTCTTTCGCAATTGAACTCAATTTGAAAGGAGCTCATTTTTTGCCGTCTCACTAATAGGAATATTTTCCTACAATTCCTATTTAACAACTATAAAAGAATGTAAAGTTCACAATGGATAAAGTTTGTCTGTAATCCGTACCACGCCAAGCGACGCTCAGTTTTGCCGCGTTAGCATGTACGTGAAGGAAAAAAGCAGTGTCCATCGTCGCGACATCTTCGTTTCTCATTGCCGGTTTCTTTACTTTCTGCTTCTTTTCGACTCGTTGCCCACTCTATTTCTTTTCTTCTCCGTCGTCTTTGTTACCGACGTCCGATGGCCTCCCTTTTTTCGTATGGCCAACACATTTATTCACCGCCTCAATAGGTTTATGACACGGACGTTGTAAATTCCCTTTTAAATGAAAGGAATTGAATTCACATTTTGAATTTTAGCCAGAACTATGTGAGCAGATTCTGTAAATCGCATGAATTAGTGTTCCTCTGATGGGTTCTCCTCCCTGATCCTTTCTGGCAACCGGAAACTCACGTTACACCAAAAATGAGTAGACTCCATTAACGACAGAAGGGCCAGACGAACAGATTGACCGTGAGCGCGTGCGCAATTATTGATTTGTCCGGTGTGCTAGAGAAAGGTACACACTTATACTCGACCACCCGATGTTCTCTTTTCTTTTGCCGCCATGTAGCTACAAATCCGTTTATATATTTATATAATACAAAGAAGTTACACTGTTTCATTGTACAATGCAGAATGAACAGAAACTCAGTTAATCTTAATCTCGTATGTATTCCCTCATCACTCCTATTCGATTTTGCATATTTTCCGCCTAACTGAAATTCGTTGGTTGCTATTTCGATGATACTTCTTCTATTTTCTTTGGAGTTCACTTTACTCCCATTAATGATCATATAAGATAATTCCGCATTTGTAGCTCCTCTTTAAAAATTGCAATTTGTACATGCCGTTTATCTGTCCGTACAAGCTTGGAAAGCAGACATTTCTCGTTTTTTGTTTTACCTCTTTCTCTCTAAAATAGGGAACATTAAAACCAAAACTACCGGAATTTCAATGATTTATCTTCTTTTTCATCACGATTTAAAATCATATACTTTCATGCTATGATAACAATTGATCAATCTTCATAAATATCACTGGCCCCAGTCTCTCATTTTCATTTATTTTCTGTGAATATAGAACATCTCTTCAGAACGCCGTCATCGATGAGTGAGACTCCTGATCGTCGATCACCTTCGACTGTTTCGAATGGTCCTCCACTTCTCGCTTCAGAAGAAACACCAACGAAACGCCTGAACGGGAATGTAAAACGAGTTCCAAAACGACCACTGCACAATGGTGTTTTGAACAATGCAGAAAAGTCTAACAGTGTTGAGCCACAATCACCATCTACATCTCCGCCAACTCTCACGAACGGTTTGACGAATGGTCATACTTCCGGCCCACCGACTCCTAATGGAGAGAGTCTGACTAAACGGATGAAACTGGTGAGTAATAAATTATTAAGAAAAAACTGATTTAGCAAATTACAGGAGCAATCAGAATATGATGATTATGACGAAGAAGAACGGAAGATGACTATAGATGAAGGAGATGATGAACCGATGCCAGTTTTAAATGGTTTCAAAAAGGAAGAGCTTGTCGAGGGCATGAAGCTCGAATTCAACGGTCTCATCAAGGAAGAGAATGGTGTTGAACATAGCCCGACCACCTCGAAATGCTCCAATGGAACCGTGAATGGCTCGGAGACATGTGTCGATGCTTCCCTAGAAGTTAATGGCGGTATTTGTAAAGACAACAAAGTTGAAATTTGCAACGGAGAGGAAAATGAGCATGTTGAACCAGATAGTGACAAAGACACAGCCGAAGCTGGCACTGAAATAGAATACGAGTCTCCGAATGCTTCTTTCGTCCGTTCCGTCATCAGATCTTGTGGACCTCGTTGTGCGCGAACAGATATGCATTACAAGTTCAAATCTGGTAGCAATTGGGATAAAGCAAGGCAGGAGAAAGAGGAAAAGAGAAAAGCTAACGGCCAAAGCTATCGACAGGAGCCGGAAAACTCGAAAAGTTTCAGTCAGCAGATAATGAAAAAGGAACAACAAGCTCAGTCCCACATCCAGCAGCAGCAACAACATGCTCAACAAAACGCACAACAGCAGTTGCTGCACCAACAATTAACTCATGCGGCCATGATGGGACAACTTCCTCCAGAGCTTTTAAGACAAATGATGCCGCAGTACCCTATGGATGCTACATCTGCCATGGTGATGCAACAGCTGATGGTTGGTCAACAACAAGGTGTTCTTCATCAGTTGGCAATGCACCAACATCAAATGGAACATGCCCATCACGCACAGCACGCACAGGTAAAGAATCTGTTTGATCAGTTCGGATTATTATGTTAAATCTTTTCAGCTTATGCGAATGCAGCAAGAAATGGCCCAACAGCAACAGCAAAAGATACTTGCTGAGCAGAGAAATGCCGCCGCGGCTGCTGCCCAGCAGCAAGCCCGAGAACGAGAGCGAGAGCAACGTGAACGTGAAAGAGAAGGACAACAACAACAAGCTCAGCATGCGCTTCAACAACAGCAACAACAAGCTGCTGTTGCAGCTGCTGCTCAATCTGGAATTTCTCCACAAATGCTACAACTTATGGCGCAACTTATGGCGGGTAATCAACAAATGAATCCACAAGACCTGCAACGTATCATGGATATGGCAAATCAACAGCAGGCTGCTGCTCATGCACAAGCTCAACGAGAGCAGCAAGAAAGGGAACGAAGAGAACGGGAAGCTCGTGAACGAGAAGCTAGAGAGCAGCGTGAACGGGAACAAGCAGCTGCTCGAGAGCAACAAGCAGCAAAAGAACAAGCTCAACTTGTAGCAGCAGCACAACAGGTAAAAACATATCAAACTCTGCAAAATCGATTATAATTTTTTTCATTGTAGGCTCCTTTGGATCAGCAGGTACTTCTCTTGCAACAGATGATCATGAACCCGGCCCTCATGATGCAACACTTCCACCAAGCTCAGGCACAAGCCCAACTACCGCACCAGCCTCAAGGACAAAACCCGCTACAAATGATGCAGCATTCTATTCCTCCAGGAGCAGCTGGTGCCGAAATGATGCGTCGAATGAACCCAGAATCAATGCGTCCCCAGCATCAGTGAATGTGATTGTTCATGCTCTCATCACGAAACCCGTAAATATTTGTTCCGGTTACCATCCTCTCGTTCTTACTGTGAAAACTTTCATTCTCATTACCTGTTTCTGATTTTGGGTATATTTCATCGACATATATGATTACCTCATTTGATTCCATTATCATATATTATCATCATCTCTTCTTACGTGCATTTCGTCCGTTTCTGTTTATTTGGTAATTTAGAAAATTTTCGTTGTTTTACAATTTTGTCCATTCATTCAAAATTGTTCTTCTCATTCTCAAACCTCGATCAAATTTGGCACCGGTACAAAATTTCTCATTTTTGTAGTTATTCTCGTTTTTAGTATTGCCTTTTAAACTTTCGCGAATCTCATTCAGTCACTTCCTACTCGTTACTTTCTGGACCTCATCGTTTCATTCCCTGTTTTTCTTGCTTTGTTGTGTATTTTTGCTAACTCCATCTCTGTTGCGTTTTGATTACCAGCGGAGACTAATTAAATGTATTTTCGTAGTCTCTGTTTGCACATTATTTAAACACAAGAAAATCAAAATAAACAATTTTCTAATTTTCCACAATCGAAGTAATATTTAGATATGTTAACATATTTCATCTCAGTTAGGCCAATGATCATGAATAGAGCAGTTCCTATCGTCTGCGTCTTTCCTGTCTTCAAAAGTTCCCACTTATTTGATCATCTGCGTCATCATTAAAAACGAAATAGTATTTAAACTCGAGAGTCTGAAGCATCACAAAAGGCTATTTCATGACGAGAGTCTCGATTGATTCATATTTCAACTTCCAGCCTGTCGAATGACTGCGTGGCATTTCACCGGTCCACCCGGAAGGTATGTTTTTTTGATGAAACAAAATAAGTAAAAGTGAGAAAAGAAATGGAGAAACGCAGAGAAATGAAAGATATAAACGGAGAATTCATCTGTTGATAGAGTCAGTCTTTCTCATCAGAGACACGAAAAAGAACGATGTATGTGTTTAATTTCTATCCAACTCACCATAAAACTCATAAGTCAATTGACTTCAAACGGTAAGCTTTGCTTATATTTAGATATGCTTCTCTCGATAAAATAGATTTCACTTTATTCATTCAACACAATCTTTTCTTTTGAATCAACGTTTCTGAAAATTCAAATGAGGAAACCTAGAATAATCATATATTTCCCACAGGTTCTTTTGAACTGAGCAATTTTCAAATAGATACAATTAGATTATTTATAATGAAATCATTTTTATTAATTATTCTTTTTCTAATTAGTGATTTCTATCGGCAATGACTACGGGATCCAAGTTTGAGAAAATGATCGAGTTCTTTTTCTTAATCGAGTTCTTTTTCTGACGATTGTCTCCCTTTCGGCATTGATTTTTCAGAAATTCGTCTCATAAACTAAAAAAGATCAGTAGTTGAGTAGCTTTTTAGCCGAAAAGGTGAAAAAGATCAAAAGACAATATCATCACAAATGAGAAAGCACGTGTGTGTCTGTGACCAGGCTTCGTGCGTTTCTTCAAGTTGTCAATCGTCTTCTTTCTGTTCGCTTATCTATCAAAATCGTTTCTCAACTGGTTTAATGTTCTTTGTTTCCCACAAAGAGAGAAATCATTTATAAATAAGTAGCAACTGACAACCTCTATTTGCAGTGATGTCGATGATCTTGGCTTCTTGCGTCCATGGTCTCCTCAGGAAGAAAGTGGATGTAAGAAACAATATGAAACATGGTACGCCTCATATCTTCCGATTGTTGTTCGTCGAAGATGTCGTTGGGAGAAAGAGAATCCGAGAAGAAATAGCCATTTGTGTAAGAATATCATAAAGTTCGCAGTGGAAGGGATCGTATAAGTTAATGGACTGAAAACTAAACAGAATCAAATTATTCAGGGAAAATCTTAGTTTATTTTCATAATAATCCCAGTGCACGTTTAAAGGGCTCATCATACCGTTAATGCTGTAATAGAAGAGCCCTTAAAATTAGAAAAAGCTTCAATTACAGGATTCACGGTAGATTCTATTTATTTTCGAAAATTGTTTTAGTGCAACGATTCATTCGAAAAGGAATTCCCCATACATTTCGAAAAGAACTTTGGCTCAGAAGTTGTCCATCGAGAAAAGATGGAGTTTGGCAGAGACACGAAGTTTCGGATGAAATCATCAAACAGATCAAACTTGATCTTCCACGAACTTTTCCAGATAACAAGTTTCTAAAAACAGATAGGCAAGTGTTTTTCCGCTCAACTAGCTCTCATAATTTGGATATTTCAGTACTCGAAAAACATTGGGAAGAGCTCTTTATGCAGTTGCTGAGCATATTCCAAGTGTAGGATACTGTCAAGGATTAAATTTCGTAGCAGGAATCATTCTTCTTGTTGTAAATGATGAAGCTCGTGCAATAGATCTCTTAGTTCATTTGGTTTCACAACGGAAAGACTATTATGGAGAAAATATGATTGGTCTCCGAAAAGACATGTATGTTCTTCATTCCTTGTTACGGGAACACTGTCCACGAATCGTCGTCACACTCGAGAGACTTGATGTCGGATTGGATATGCTCGTTGGTAAATGGTTCGTCTGCTGGTTTGTTGAAAGTCTTCCAATGGAGGTATCGCTTTTGATACACGCTTTTGATGTTTCTAGCTATTCTCTCTTGTTTTTCAGACTGTTCTACGTCTTTGGGATTGTATGATTTACGAAGGAGATGAATGGCTTTTCAAAGTTGCCGTTTCTCTTTTCCGATCTAATATGATTTCGATTTCGTCGTGTGAAACTATCGAACAGTTGATGAGTGAAATACAAAATATAGGTACAAGCAAAGCTGCTCTTTACTGTCATCAACTTATTCTCGTGAGTAAACGTCGTCAATTTAAATCTTTGGAAACGACTTTTTCAGAAAAGTGCTGCCCTTCCAATCACAAACAAATCGATTGAAAAACTTCGAGATGAAGCAGAAAAAGTAATCCAGGAATGAAAAAATTAACGAAAACACAATGACAAGAGTTCGAGGACACTATTTTTTGTCGATGAACCGCTACTTAACGACCTTAGATTAACATTCCAAAATGCAAAATTTTATCAAAGTTCATAGATAAAGATCAAGAACAAAATATTGTATTCTATGTATTCCATCGATGTGTTCTGAGCAATTTCCACATTCGAGTTGAATTATCGGTGAGAATGTCAATGTTCACAAACCGGTAAATGTTTAATTTTCAGAAATAAACTATACTTTATTTACTTTATTTTTTCGTGTTCACCTATACTTCCGTGCCCGAGTACGGTAAACAACTCAAAATGAAACGAGGTCAAATAATCAAACGACATACATTATAATTCCACGTCATCCTGAAACAGTTTCTCTTTTTGTTGACTCATCCTCTTCTCTTTTTACCCTTCATATCCACTTTTCACTTCAATTATCACATACTGAATGGCCTGATCACACTTCAAACAAAGAGCATTTAAGAGTAAATAACTTTTCTCATTTTGACCTGTATTTACTTTTGCCATTGACGTGTCGGTTACACGAAAGACACGGTCGTCCGCTGGCCTTTTTCGATCGTTTTAAGTCACAAACTTCTCTTTCTCTTTTACAGTCTCTGGACAATTCATCATCATGCGGTTTCTTATATTCATTCCAGTCATTTCTATTTTCATTGACTATATTATCTGTTTTGATTGTTATAAATTTTCGAAAAGCGAGTTTGCCACTATAAAATCTTGTGCTTATGGATGCGAGTACGAGTATAAAGTCAAAGGTGAGTGTGGGTCCCCAAACTAAGGAGAAAACTATTCTATTTGAAATAAATATCTCATAAAAGATATTAGAGAGAAAAAATTTCAAGTTCAATTTATTTCACATATAATCACGATTTTCGAGAATCTTTTTCCCTTTTACGAAGACCCATTAGTCTGCGTCTCTTCGTCTCCAACACTCTCAGATGGACTGGTATAGTAATCGCGCTGGCCAGTCCTTCCCTATACCCTTTCTATTTTCTGTCCTCCCCTCGTTCCACTGCTGTCATCTAGACACACTGGAGAGTGCGGTTTTGTCGGTGAGATGGCCGAGTGGTCTAAGGCGCTGGTTTTAGGCACCACAGGTAAATGGCGCTCTGTCCGCTAACGGATACCGATCGTATGCGGACCATATCGCGTCCATATGGGTTTGAGTAGGCGCGATGGACAGGATATGGACGCAAAAAGAAGCAGGCTGAAAACGAGTGCGCCGTCCATATGGACGTGTCCGTCTACGGCGCAAACGGACAGCATACGGGGCAGAACTCTCAGACGGACTGTAAATGGACAGCATATAATTTTGTTCAGAGAGTCCATATGGAACGTATACGGTTTTACTGATAAAGCCCACATAGACTCTTTCATAGGAAAAGAAGAGGTTTACAAGTTTCAGAGATACACACTCGCGCGCCTTGTTTTTGTTTCTTTTTTGAAGATATATTGTTAATTTGTACAAATTTTCTTGTTTTTATGTTATTTTCGTTTTCTTATGGATATTTCCTCATGTGTACTTTTTGCTGATATTGAAGAGATAGACGGCACAATAGACGGCATCGTATGAGGACTATTTTTAAAGCCACCTATTTTGATCCGGAGTTATATAACGACAAAACATTTATTGTCTATATCCAAATTCAAATATATCATCAGACGAGATGTTTCAATTGAAGATTACAATGTATATATGCAAGTCATGTTTCATACTAACTGCTTCTCTTGACGGATTGCACACGAACTACCTACATAGAAAATAGTGTCTTATGAAGTGTTGTGTGGATGTCCGATATAGTTTTTCAAACACGCAAATTGATAGAAACAGATGGTCATGTGAGCTATCATGTTAAATACATTCATGAAATACACGAGGAATCTTCTCGTGATGAAGAAGAATTACGAATCTTCTGTCATTGTGCTGATGGTCAAACAAGAAGTCCTAAGCTCGAGAAAGTTATAAACACCACTAAAAATAGAAATAATCAGACTTGTCACGGGCCGGGTCCGGTGTTCTACTAGGAGTTCAGAATCGAAAATTTTTGAATTTTTAACCAAAAATTGTTTGCCATTTTAAACACAGTTTTGCCAAAAAGGTCGAAAATTGGCCTGAAAGGGGTCATTTTTCTTCCTGGCCCTCCGGACCGGGCCGGGTCTTAAGAATTTTGTCCAGGCCCTTACCCAAATTTTACAAGTCTGACGAAAAGTTCAAAAGTGGAAAAAATGTTCTTACGATTGTACTCGATGCTTCTTTCCATTTCGCGACATCATTTAATGTCTAGCTTTATACTTCAACTGTTGCTTCTCTCTTGCAGCAACCAAATCATGTGAATTATATGTGGAATTTGCGTCACAGCAGCAAACGGAACAATAATTCGCAATTGATTTGAAATAGAAATTCAAAGCGTTCGAAAACTATTTTTGTGCAATAAATCAAAGTTTCTTTTACATTTTGATGCTGAAAAACAGCGCCGATGATTTTCCAGTGCTGCCGTAATTCTTACATAGCGCGGCCGTCCTTTGGTTTCCTAGGCCCCGAGCCTGTGTACTCCTCGTAGACACTCGCGAAAATTTACGTTTTGGTTTCGCTAACGCGTTCGCGTTCGTTTTTTTTTGTTTAGAGTTTATTTCAGCTCCAGTTTTATCACCCCTTTAAAATTAAATACAATGCGAACAAAAAAAACTTTAATCGCCCTCTGTTTTCTACAATAAACACTAAAACCAGTGGCCAGTGTCAAGCGGACACAATTGACGCAAAGAAATCCTCTTCGACGGATGGAAAAGCAATTAAAAATGAAATGATAATGATGATTTTCAAGTTATAATAATCGGATAGAGTTCTGTAAGTTCTACTTTAATATTTTCCAGACGAAACTTTGCGTGAAACGCAAGTCAGGTAACCCTGTTCGACAGGACTTGAATATGAGTAAAAAACATCAACCCAAGCTGAGAAACGCCTAAAATTAAATTGCAAAACTAGTATAAAACCAAATGAAGATGAAGACCGACTTAAATCAGACGTTAATGCCGTAAGTTTTCCGCTTGTATTCTTTATCAATTTAATAATTTTCAGGTCAAATTCTATGCTGAACTAACCCCCATTTCATTCATTAATTCTGAATACGAGCGTCTTTACATGATTCCGGAAGTATCTAAATATGAAAAAGAACTAAAGCAAGCGCTGGAAAATATAAATCCAAGTGGTCGGAAAGAACTCAGTTCTTCAATGGCGTCGCCGTATTTGTCTGATACGCTGGAATTCGAAGAAGTCCAGTTTTCACAATCTAATAAACCGTGGTCATCGAATAGCTTGAAGAACACGGAAAAACGAAAAGCTACCAAGAAAAGGATATCGTTTCGCCGAGTAGGAAAAGTTTCAAAGCTATCGGAAATCATAACTCCACTACACGCGGCTAAACGGTCCTCTACTCGATTGTTCTCCGACTCAAGGCAGCTTTTTCATCTCATTTTCAAAACAGTATGGCGTATAGGAACATTTAAAAATGTAGTTCCGTCTGTTTTACAGATCGCAACTTATGATATTTTTTCGTGAGTTATTGCGCGACGGAAGTTTCAAACGGTTACTATCATTCGGTCGGCGACGATTTCTATTTAGAAGTTATCAGTATGTGACTTTGTGCTGGCTCTAAGGTTAATTCGTTATGATTTCAGCTTATGCCCCAAACGGATTCGGCCAAGATATGGACAGCGATTTCGAGACAGTGATGACTTGTAGAGCTGGGGTGACATTAGAGAAATCGCCGATAGTTTCCGTGAACAACTCCTCAAATTGAACAGAAGCGAGGATGTCATTCCAACGTTCGTTAGAACCTCTTCTATTCAAATAACTAGTTTCTTATAGGTCTCCTCTCATCACTGGACCAGTTCAGTTTTAAAACACATGGAATGCGTCGCTGTGCACTCATCATACAACTGCAAGTGAGAAACAACTACTGCAACGGGCTCACACGAATCTCATCGACACTGCTCAAATCGTTAAATATTTATATCTCGTTACTATTGTAACCAATAATTTGTTTTCTATTGTACTAGTTTTTGTTAATATCAGATAAATTGTATGCTATTTGATATTGATTTGTACTGCACGGGGAGCGGGGGGAAGGGGGGAGAAGAAAGGAGTGGCGACGGACCCGTTACGGACGAAATACGGATGGCGCGCGGACGAAATAGGAAACGTATGTGGGCGATATACGGACAGCATGCGGACGCCCACGCTCAGACGGATCACATACGGAACGTATATCACCCACATACGTTTCCTATTTCGTCGGCGCGCCATCCGTATTTCGTCCATAACCGACCGTCAGCCATTTACCTGTGACCAGTCCCTCCGGGGGCGTGGGTTCGAATCCCACTCTCATCAACTTTTTTTTGTTCAGATGGTCTCAATCAAAAAGAATCAGGCGGATGCGCAGATCAAAACTCGTCTCCTGGATGCCGACAAAAAGGATCAAAGACAGTGTGCATGTGTGCAGACAATCATTGTAATAAACAGGGATATGATATGCAGGATTCTAGTGAGGAAGGCTGAGATAATCATTAGTATGTTACCAATAAATTTTTTATACAGAAACTAAATCCGTTTTGCAATAAAAACACGTTAAGGGCCTGGAGAGAATTAGCCGATGCCAGTCAGCTGGTTCAGAAAAAATGGAGAATTGAAGAATACTTTTGAATTTCAGATTACAGATAAAACGAGTTAGATTCAAGTATAAAAAGAATGATAGCAAGAAAGCTAGAAAAACAAGAGTACATTTTGAATGCAATGTTTAAATGCGATGAATGATGACAAAAGTAATCTACGTGCAAATCTCAGAAATATTGAATATGCACTCATAAAGATCGATTATAGACACTTTCCTCTGAATATATGGCCTATTCTGCGCTAAAATGCAATATGAAAGAGTTAGAAATACATAGAGAAAAAGCTGCCTAAATAATTCAAAATGTATCATCGCCAACGTTTCTGACGCCGATTTGCAGCTCGTCGACTACGATCCTCTTCGCGTGGCTCACAAGTTTTGAACGATATTTGAGCAAGACTACGTTGACGGAGCACTAAAAACAAAAACTTTGAAAGATCATCTTTGGATATGGCAGCTTACACGTAGAGTATTCCTCTTGAAGATCACTTAGAAAACGAGCGTCGGTAGTAGAGTTAGAGTAATTCAGCGATGAATTGAAGTACTGTGATGGTGAATCGTATTCAGCACTCTGTCATGAATAAATTAAAAGTTTAATAAGGAGATGGCCTACCAAGGGCGATAACAACCGATACTGCACATGGTGAGTGTGTGGACGCATGTTCTTGAGCATTGCTCGTTGACTCTGAAATATAAAAAATGATACTAAACATTAATGACTCTCGACAAGCGAACACCTTCGAGTAAACCACGCAACACCAACCACAAAACTCCTAGAACACCTCAAACAACCTACCAAACACAACGCAATTAGGTGATAAATGCAGCTATTAACAGAAAAACGTGTATTGTGAGAATGTGAGATAAGCATAAAAACAGAGTGAAATGGAGAAACATGGAAGAGCCATGAGGTTCGAGATAAAACAATGGTGTGAGATTTCTTGTGGGGAGAAAAAAACGATACAGTAAAATGGTCCATGAACAATTATGAAAGAATGCTGACCGAGAGAAGATACAGGCTGATATAAAAACAGATTAAAGGAAAAAATAGAGAATAGATTACAGAAGAAGGTAGAAGGAACTTAGGGAACAGACACTGGGACATTAGGGAAAAGTGGTGGGATTAGCATTTGGAAAACCGGTGAATAATGATGTAAGTCTGTAGTGCCGTCGAATGTGATGAACGCCGAAAACATCACAGAGGATATCAGGAACATCAGCTACTTGTTCTTGTTTTTCCTGTTACAACATGACAGTAAGAATAAAAGTTGTTGAAGAAGTAGGGAAGAAATTACTGAAGAAAATGAACCATTCATAGGCCACTACCAAACCCAATAAACTAATGATTGTATAAGTCCAATGAAACATTTAAAACAACGCCAACCTCTTGTTCTGCTGCTCTCTTGTCCACTGGCAGTTATCGTCGGACAGTTGCGGAGGATTCTTGTTCTTCTCCAAATTGATGAATTTCAATATAAGTTAAATAGTGTAGAATGGACACAGTTGGGGATGGTTAATAAATAGACATGAAACGGGGGAATGGGATTTCTGATTTTTCTTGAATGCGCACGTGTTAGCGTTAGTGGTTAGTTTAAGGCATTTAACTGTGCAAAGCATATTATGTTGAAATGAACCCCGTGAAATGAATATGACAGCCAGACATGCAACGTTCCAATATTTTGTTCAAACTTACCGCGCAAGTTGCCCACGAGGTGATATCATAAACAACATTGTCAGTACATGTATAATATGTGGTGTACAATCCGAAAAAACTTTTTTCAACCCAGATATCGTTCTGTAAATTCCGAGATTATCAATTCAAAGAAATTTCTTCAACAAACGCACCTGTTTCGCTGGATGCTTTGTACTACATCTCTTGCACGTTCTCGCCTGAGATGTCTGGATAGTTGTGGCAACGCGGTAATGTGTTCCGATACAGTCACAGAAGATAGTGTTACGAGCATCTTCAACTGCTTTTGCCATTTTATTCCAAGAAGCGATAACTTTTTGATGCTGAAAAAAAACAAAATAATGAGAAAAACTCCATTTTCACTTACTGCTTCATTGACTTTAGAGTTTTCTACCGTGTAACTGGATCTAGATTCTTTCAAGCCAATAGCTGCAAACGCCACATTCACTAGTTCGAAAATATCATCTACAGCATCGATATTACACTGTAACAGAGTTTAAAAATACATGTGTTACATTCTTGAATTTACCTTATCCGGAGAAACAAGAGCAGCCAATCGTTTGTAATTTCTTTTGATATCGTCATCAGAGCAATCGCTTTTTAATCCAAATACAGAATATGCATCCCGAATAGTTTCCCGAGAAAGTCGATCAGCATACTCAGAAGCATTTGTTGCGATTGGTAATTCCTTTTTGCAGCCCCAGTTTAGTTCTTCAAGTGTTTCACATTCCTCGACTCCAATCATACTAATAAATGTGAGTGATCTGTATAATACATCCACCACGTTGTTGAATCCGCACAGAAACACGGAAACGATTGCTAGGAAAATGCTTTGAACTCCTTTGCATGTTCCATCCCAAAAATTTTTTCCAGAAGTGATGAAAATGTCGGCTATCTTTTGACATACTTCCACGATGAGAATGAAAGTCCATTGAAGAGCAAAGCAAATGTGCCCCCATGTGAACCAAAAGAAGTCGACTGAAAAGTTATTTTCTAATTTATTGAAAATAATGAATTCATACCAGATGAATCCCATGTTTTTTGCAGCCAAGTTGGTTCATCTTTTCTTCCTTTTCTACGACGTTGAATTGGTTGCACCGCTCGTTTCTTCTGATCCTTTTTCAGTTGACCACTTCCATTTTGATGAGCATGATTAGACGCGGATCTAGTTCTTTGGGTCTCTTCTTCTTCCGTGTCAACCATGTCTATAAAAAAGAATACATATGCAGTTTAGATATGATGAACTGACCATCAGCTGGTGAACTTGATCTTGAAAAAATTTTTTGAATAAGATGCGGTCTTCCGTTTGTGGCTTTTTTATCGCTACGCAACTGAGCAGGAGATTCCAGGTTTTTGAGGACATCGTATCGAGAGGAAGCGTCTACCGGATGTACGCTTTCATAAATCAAAGGAGCAGGAGCAAGGGATGAATTTTTCTCCTTTTTGTTTTTACGGCTATTTATCTTCTGGAACTCATTATCCGCACGATTCTTCTTTGTATTATCGTGAGAATCAACAGGAACCAACGTTTTCCCTGGTAGAATGGTGTTGTGGAGTGTCTGTGAAGCACCAGTCTCCATCGATCTCGAACCAGCTGATGATACTTCTTTCCTCTGTAAAAGAAACAATTTGATTCTGGTGCAGCAAAGCTTCGACAGAACATATCAAATTTCCGGTCTCCTATCATTTCCCATTAGGAAAGAGGATAAACCGGATATAAAAAGTGGGCATACCTCTCGATGATTTTCATCCGGATGATGAACCGCATGATTTGAAGGCAAAGTTTGTTGCTCTAAACGAGCAGCAACATCTCTATAGCTGAATGGCATTCTCGTTACAACTGGAGCTGAATGAGGTTGTCCTTTAACAACTATACGTGTAGCAACAGTTTCGAGAGGTAATTGACTACTCATTTTCTTTGCTAACTCCTGTTTCTGCTTCTTCTCTCCACCTATGGGCGTTCCCTTCTTAGACGTTCCTAAAATTTAAATATTACAGTGAGTTGCTTTGTATGAATAATAAACCTGCATTCGTTTTAGATAAATGCTCCGCATAACTCTTCGAAATTTTTATCTTTCCTTTGGCCACTTCTACTACTTCAGACGGTGATAACGGAGGATGCGGAGTATGAAGATCATGATCATCTCTTCTAATCGAATGTGATGAGACTGAGGATTCAGAAACTGTCGTCGATTGCGGAGAGGTTTGGCTCATGTTCTCTTTCTTCCAGTCAGAGAAAAGAAGGCTGTTCGAATTCTATAGAAGGTCAGTTGTGAATTCAATCAGCTTAGCAAAACAAACCGTGTTGATGTTTGCGAGTCCCGTATAGTTCCATGCTGGCGTTGTCAAAGAATCATACACTGAAGCCGTTGTTGGAACTGTTCTGGTCCCGTAACACTCTAATCCGGGTGGAGGAGTGCCGAAATAGTGGTTTTGAACCTGCTAAAGAAAAAACTTAGTCTATGGCGTGAGCACACAGAACGGCTTACCACATTATGTGTATGAGTGTGGTGATGAAGATTGTGATGAAAATGATGCACTTGTGACGATGGAAGATGTGGGGCACGGGTAGGAGTCGACGGTGTAACTGGAGAAGAATTCCCGCTGATGTTGAAAGAATTCAGAATATCGTTTGCTGATGTATCTTTTCGGTCCTACAAAGGAGATATTGAATTTTAAAACTGATTGTTTCAATATACTGTATATGACAACCAATTTGTTGTCGGCATAGCGGTTGGACCCAGAAGTGTAGTGTTCATGTTAGCAGCGACCCCCCAAGATTCCATACGTGGAGAATATGGTGGTGGGGGCTCTGGCCACGCATTGGAAATAGGAGTATCCGGAATAGGGCACATTACCGGTCCAACATTTGTCATCTGAGTTGAATTGCTTGCCGCAGTTTGGTTCTCTGTAATTATTTTTTACTATTTTCAGAATATTTCGAAAAAATACCATTTAGGCCTGTGAGCAAAGGCGATGTTGTCGACGAAGATGTACCCGGATCATCTTCAAGAAGATTTCCTAGAAAATGTTTTTCCGGATCGTCTACACTTGACATATCTTCATCGATTCATCTGCAAAAAAGAAAAGAATAACACCGTGATGTTTGAGTGATGTCACATGTAATAGAAACGACTCGGACACGAGTATTTTGGTAATAGTGGAGAGAAACAACGTGAAGACAGATAGGAAGAATGAACAATTAAAAACCAATTTGATCAAGTTACAGACGTATTTAAAAGAAAAAACTATTAACTTATTGCCGTGAAAAGACGTTTTTTTGAGAAAGCGTACACATTCTTATCGATCATCTTCCAAATTGATAAGGCTTTCGGGAAAAGGAACTGATGAAATAAGGAGAAAATCATTCTGATCGGTTCTATTGTGACAATTCTTTTCGAATTCGCTTGGATAATGCGAGAAAGAATTTGAACAGTGGAGAAGAAAAAACGCGTCACCCTATTTTAGATATACAATAGTTTCCCGCGTCCTTGAAATTTTCGCTAGAGCGCAATTGTTTCCGATTGAACTGATTATTTGTCTTATGATAGATCATGAGCTCATCATTCACTGGGCATGTAGTTAAACTGCATAAGGCTTATCTTCCAATTAACAAGATCGAGTTAAACAGCTAGAAGTCGTGGAATTTCTTCGAATTTTTTCCTACTAGTCTATATGAGCTTCACAGCCATGATGTGCATATGGGAGCTGAAGGAAGAACCCGGGTAACGGGAAGGAAATAAACCGAGTGAAGAAGGAGCCGAAAGATCGTCGGCACAGACGTAGAGCGACCCTCGGCCGAATTTCGCTGCGTCTCTACAGGTACAACACTATTTTGGCACTGACAGCACACACTTTGAGAGACACCACATACACGCACTGACACACACTGACTACTCTCACAAACACTCTGTGTCTCTTTTCTTCATTGTCTTTTGTATGTATTGGGGCCCGGCAGGGCATCCTAACGCTTCTGTTCTTTTCCTACAACGCTTAAGAGATCCAAATCCGAAGTTAATGTCCCCAAGGTACCGTCTCTCATACTGCTTTTGGATGAGATGAAAAGGAAAAAGAAATTTTGCTATTTTGTGAGAAATCCGAACGGGTTTCGAGAGGTATAGCGACAAATATGATTGGCCACCGTAGCTTCGTTTCTTTTTACTGCACGTGGTGCTTTTTTTGTGGGTTCAAGTTACTTTTCGCCGAGAAATGAGGGAAGCCTCATGGTAAACAAGATTTTTCTTTCTTCAAACACTCAAAAGTTTCAGTTCATGTGTACGCGATTGAAACTGATAAATAAAATAGTATTAATAAAGGACTTATATCTCCACTACTGGATGTTAAAAGATATATTTTGTGAGGCGAGCAGTGGATAGGTAAGAAAATTCGAAAACAATGAAAAAGTCGAACACATAAGCGAGAAAAGATGGATGAAGATTTCGAAATTCATCTAACAAACATAACAATTTACTATGACGAAACTTATTGTTTTGGAAACAGAAAAGACAAAAAATTAACTTTTATCAGTTCACAAATATAAAATCCGCATTTTTCAAAGCAAGCTACGATTCAAATGACCTCCTGTGAAGCTGGATAGAAGCTACCTCCGCAAAAATGTTTGGATTGGCAGAAAGAAATCATCAGACCCACCAGCGAAGTGTTTTCTTACTTAAGAAGATATTCAGTGAACGTGGGAGCACTTAAACTACTCTATCGCAAACAATTAAATTTGTATTGTAAACTTATTAACAAAAAATAATAATAAAAAAGGTGCGAAAAATGACGCCGTTTCGAAAAAAATACAGGAAAGCGAAACATGTCTGCTACAGTGTGAAATAATCGCTGCGAGACCCTGAAAACTTTCATAAAACTTCCCTTCGAATTCCAGTTTATGAACAGCTTCATTTTCCAATATTTACTTCATGAGATTTCAGATATCTCATAAGATCAAATGAATACAAACAAATAGAAATTTTTTTGATAATTTAGCTAATCATCTGACAGTAAAGTATTCAAAGCGACATAGTTATTCAGAAATGAAACTTGTAATGACAACGTAATGAGTACAGTACGTCAAATAAAACCTTCAAGCGAAACTGAGCGATTTGTTTCAATGGTATTGAATAGTGTAAGAAAAAATGTAGGAAGTGAAAATATGAGAAAAGATAAAAAGAGAAGATTCAATGATCAGTGCACATTTTGTCTGACCTGCTGATCGATCCGATGACAGATATATTACTGTAATCAGATCTCATCCTAGAACTCAATGCATTCTCACACAGAGCAAGGGGGAAAAAGAAAAAAGAAATGAAATGCCGAGAGAAAGATAGAAAACAACTGGAAGATGGCATCTTAGATGTGAAGTGAAAAAAAAAGAAATCTAGGAAGCGAACCGACAATTCGAAAAACCTCATTCTCCCATTTTTATGTGTGGTGGAGAGCTATATACCCTCGAGAAAAATCGAAATTGATTCAGACGCAGGCTAAATTGTGTAGAAAATTGGAGTTCTGAGTGCGTGAAAGTCAAGATACGTCAACATGTAGACGTTTCGAAAAAAGTTCGAAGTGAAAAAGAAGAAAAATTCGAAGTGTACAGTAGACAAAATGACGTACAAAGGGAAACCGGATGATTCATTTGGTTAGACTGAAACACTCATTTGTCGGCAGAGGAATGAGCAATACGACCTAAGGCCAACCTTCCTGTTTCCCTCTTTTCCACATACAAAATGACGATGTCGATTGTCGATTGGGGGTCGGAAAAGGCTAATTGGGGTGTTTGTGTTTGAATAGTTTGAGATAATTGGCGAGAATTCATTCACATTCTTGTTAGAGAAAAATGATTTTGAAATATAATTCTCTAGATTTATTGGAAGGAACGAAATATTTCGGGGTCCTGTTTTTTCATTTTCTGTATTAAAATTGCAGTGGAAAATGCAGTTTTGCTCTCGAGAATTTATAAATTTTCCGAATAAACTGCTCTTTTCTCAACTAGGCAGTGTTCTGTTCGTGCGAATTATGCACTTTGTGCCCATGGAAACTTTGAGAATCTGAGCGATTTATGACTTTAAAAAAGCAGCCGACTGGGACGACAAAGGCAGTAAAGAATGAGAAAAAGACGAGATTTTCCTCTTTGAATCCGAAACGCATAAATTTTAGTGGCTCCTCCTGGGGAGGTCGTATACTTTGTAGTGCCTTTCTGAATGTCCGCGTCTTTGTATGTGCGCGAGCATGTGAATGTCATTGTTCACTTTTTATTCTCATGTCATTTATTTTGAAAACGAGTGAGCAGTACCACATAATCAAAACCATTCTTAGGTTCATAAAATAAAAATTAATTGAATTAAAAAAGAAATATACCAGTAGAAAATGTCAAATTGATTGGCAAGAAAACGAACGTTTTCTCGTTCGAAACGGGAAAGATCACATGGGGAAATTGGAAGAAAAAGTTAAAGTTTTGAGTGAGAAAAGCAGGGAAATCACCGTGAAAATGAGCCAAAAAAGTTTTGAAGAAATTCAATGAAAATGGGAAAAAATGTAGATTAGAAAAGAGATGGGTTCTTCTTTTTCTTCTTATTTCGACATTTGAATGGTATTGAAAGAGAGCAACATGCCAATGGAATGAAACATTTTGTGATGAGCAGGATCAGAACTATCAACAGACATACACAAATCACTACGTGAATACCTAGTTTCAGCCACTGAAATAAGAAAAATAAATGAATTATTTGAAGATAAGAACAGTACAAACCTCTGATAAACCACCTCCATGAGCCATGAAATAATCAAAATTCACAATCCACGGAAACATGTCACTGATTCCACTTTTGAGTCCATTACATCTGAAATTAAAAGACCATGATAGACAAAATGTTTCTTCAAAAACTAACTCTGCTTGAGAACACGGAGAATGCCCTTTCGACCAACTTTGTTCTTCTCTTGGAGTCCTTATCGCTTTTTCTTCGTAAGGTATCCATTTGCATATTTCTGATTTGGCTGGTTGTTCATCTGGCAGAATGCATACCCACTGAGCTTGATTTATTGAAGAAGGAAGGCTGATTCTACTTCCATCGTCTTTCACTGATGTTCCGACTGAAAGTTTAAATGTTTCTTCTGAAACAACCGAATTCGAATACTCACATTGCGCAGTACATGCAAACGTCGCAATCAGTTTACGATCATTTGTGAACATTTTAATGTGAACTGTTCCCTTGACTCCCTGAAACATCAGATAATACTTCAATCAAAGGGAACTAGCTCTTACAAAGAAAGTGACGTTTAGCATCCTATTTCCGTCATGATCCAACGTGATACTTCCTGTGAAATTAGCCAAGAGTGATTGACTTTTCGTTAGATTAGGGCGAGTATCTGTTTTCAAAGATACTTGTGCAGCGGTTCCATGTTCATGAGTTACTGTTATTTCACGTGAAGTTTCGTCCACTTTTACACTTCTCACAAAATTATTCTCGGTCACTTTTCTCTCATCTGAAGTTTAGTTTTAATTAAAGAAGCAATCTCATTGAAACGCACTATAAGTGTCATTGTATTGGGTTCCACGAAGTACGAAATTCTTCGTTCCGGAGAATTGATCCATGTGGACTTGTCCTTTGCAATTCTTGATCACTACTTTCTGGAAAAACGTAAGAATGAATAGAAAGTTGAGAATAAAAAGGAACTAACGTGAGCATTTCGAAGAAGTAAACCACTAGTTGCCACTTGCCAATCGTTTCCAATTCGTCTGTACCATCCTAGTTTATCCAGATCATTCTCTGTGATCTCATTGATTTTTCCTTCTCGTAAATCATTATGGTTCTCTGAAAACTTTGTTTTAGATTCAATTTTATTCAATATTCGTACCCTCTGGAAAGTAATACATTCCTTCTCGAAGCTGCTGTTGAGGTGAAGAAGCAACTAATTGTACTGATATTCTATGATATTCTGTCAATTCAAATTGCTCTTTTCCTTTCAAAAGATTTATCTGAAAAACATTAATTTTTTTCGAATTTCGATCAACTTTTCATACTCTATATTCATCTGGACCAAGAACTTTCATCATTTTTCCACTATTGTTTGCGAATATCGAATGAGTGATTATCATATCGTTGATTGGTTGCTGAAGTTTAACTGCTCGAAACATTCGACCATCTCTTGGTTTCAGTTTTATATCGCAACATGCCTGAATAATTAGGGTTTTCCTTTAATTACATTTTGTTTCTTTCAAACTGACTTTCGCTGGGATACTTGTAACTGGGCAATCCAACGGCTCAACAGCAGAATGGTATTTGGTGTAACATGTGGGAAATTCGGAAGTCGTTGAACAATTTCGATCGTCTGCATACTTTTCCACGTTGCATACGTCGTTTGATCCGAAACCATAGCAATGACATTTACAATTTGTATCGATTAAAGGTACGGAAAATGTGTAAGAACCTGGAAATTATAAATGAGAAAGGTAAAAAAATGAATAGAATAACTGACTTTCAATTGGATATCGTTGTTCCAGTCTTTCATATTTTAACACATGAACAACATTTTGTAACTTGATGCATATTGTATTATCGAGACCCCAATTGAATTGAGTACTGTGAACAGATGAAACTTTTGATGAATTGGATTCTCTTTCTTCTTCAAACTGAAAAATGTGCACTTTTATATGATATATCTTCAATATGAAACCAACATGTGATTGTGCATGAGCACTTTCTCCGCAATATAATTCATCGAAATGACTGGATACAAATCTTCGTTTTCTATGTCTTCTGAGTCGAGAATCTACTGATGAAACACTTATAAATAAGGCAACAGTGATTAGCCATTGCCGCAGTTTCATCTGAAAAATAATAATTTTTGAACAATGAACCAAATATTGAAAAAAAGGAGAAAGAAAGTAAAAGATTAAAATATTGGTAATCTATAAAATAGTGATTCACACTGAATTTCAACTGAATGCGTATTCATCAAAAGGAATCATAAAAGTCATTTTAGATTTTCGGATTTACGACCTTGAGCTGCTAATTGATTCCGCGAATTCACTTTCCTCTATTATCACGGTTCGAAAAGCGTATGGAATCAAAGTTTCGGGAATCATTAAATGAGGAAGGAAATGAAGCGAAGAGAACCAACGGAACGTGGCATTTCACCGGAAAAGAACAGTTCAGGTGCCGAGATGGAATGAGAAGGAGGAAACAAAAGAGACCTTATGCAAGGTCGCCTGAGTTTCTTCGGAAGAAGTGCTCGATGTAAACACTTGTGTTTCCCGTAGAAGATGTCTTCAGAATTGAATAAAGTAGAAGAGACTTCATTTTATATAAATACAGAAGTCATTCAGTTGAAATACACAACGAGCAATTCTTTTGAACCGTTTAGTTGTTACTGTGAAAAGTCAGAAAATGAATATTGAAAACAAGAAAAATCTACGTTTTCATTTTCAGTTGAACTAATAAAATATTCTTGAGAGAACGAATGATAAAACAATATGATTGTGTCGTCTTTTCCATATTCTACAGTAGTAATCTAATCCTGTTTCACGCGCCAATTCCGACATTTTCTGGAGGAGATTAACTTCGTACAAATCCGACGGCAAGAAAAAAGAGAAACAAAAAAGTATTTCACGGGAGAAGAGCCGCCACAAATCTAAGATCGTGCCATCACGCACTTATCCCTAAACACTCTTTATTCATTATGCTATTTCTATTGGGTTTCACTAGGTGTCATAATTACCGTATTCAAATAATATAATAAGAAGATTGAAAGAGTATCAAGTGACATAACGAGCAAAACGAGTATTTGAAATATGTAAATCTTTGAAGTCTAGATGTGTTTAGAAGTGAATTATGAGTGTTTCTCATGGTCATTCAATGAGAATCTGTCGACAGTCAAGTACTAAGTAAGTAAATGGTTCTGGGAATATGAAAGGGAACTTAAACATACAAATGAAAGGTGAATTTTATCATCGAGTCATATGTACAGTGAACTGGAACATCAAACCCATAATCATATGTGTTATAACCTCTGACCATCTCTTACAATCTACCATTACTAACCAGTTCCTTTTTGGATTTGTTTGTCTAGTAGCCTACCCAAACTTATTACATAACGTGTTACTTTTACCTAAAAAGAAAAAAAAAAAGAAAAAACAGGAAGATAAAAACGTAAATTCACATTTCGAAAAAAAAAGAGCTTTAGCCTAGAGATTCATCATAATTGTTTGCGTTTTGTTAACATTAACATGGACAACGCCCGGAAATTTGCGGTCATTCACCGCCAGAAACACTTATGATCTATCGGTTGAATCAAAGAGAAACAAAAAGAAAAATAAAGAGAGAAAGAGAGTACCTTCGTCCTCTTTCAAAACTAAAAAAAGCTGAGTTATCTGTGACATCGATCAAATAAAAGAAGAGAAGGTGCCGACGAGTACCGCGCACTGTGCGGGAATTAAGACCTCAAAAAAAAAGAATTCAGAAGACACGGTGAGAGAGATCCAATCTTCTGAAATATTCTTTTATTTCTAAAAAACAGGGCGACCTAGATTCGAAGAGTATCAAAAATTCGAATTCATTGTATCAATGATTTCGTGTCGTCTCATTACTATGCATACTGGAGTCAAGACAAAAGAGGGTGGAGTCGTCATACTATACATTCGTATGTATATGCCGTTTCATTCTCGTTTTGTTCACTCATTCTTCAAAAAAAACGACCTCCTCCGCTCCAAAAAATGAAAATCGTTTCGTACAAATCAACCTAATGGAACCGCAAACATTTCACTTTTTTGTCATGGAAAACACTTCATTGACTCCCGAATCGAATGAGTCGATCAAAAGAGGGCGTTCCGATTATTATGAAAAAATGAGTGGGAGAAGAAAGATCTTTTAGAACTGAGAGAGAGAGAGAGAGAGAGAGAGAGAGAGAGAGAGAAAGAGAGAGAGAGAGAGAGAGACCGTACCTGACAGTCCCTTTTCTGTATGTTCCTTTTTTCTAGGAGAAATTAGAAGAAGAGAGAGGGACAGATCACAATCTTTATATGACTAATAACCCCCGCAAAACGAAAACTGATTTACACTTGATGAAGTTTCGAAATTTGTTTCCTGAAAGGGACTTTCCTAGATTCTTCTCTATTTCTTAGGATTTTGAAACGAATGGATATCCATAAATGAATGATATAAGTAAGAAACTTGCCATATATCCCATATTTCAATCAAAGATAATGTTGTTAACTTAGAACTACTAAAGACAACTATATCTACTTTAGAACCCAAAATGGGAAGCAAAATGATATGGAATGGTAGACTGACCAGTTTGAATTGCTATGAAATGAACGGTAATCGGTTTTGCGGGAAGCCTGAAAAGGGGCGCTACATCCCTATTCATCTCGTCAACGAACCAATTTATACTCATAGTCCATGACTAATCGGAACATTGAATAGAAACTCCATCAGGTGCATGCTCCCTTTCACTCAAAACTTCTCTCTTTTTCTGAGAAAGGTGAATGGTACCAGTACGTGCAATCAGAAGAAATTATGAATCAGAAGAAGCAAAAATAAGAGAAGACAAAGAGAAGAATGGGGGAATAATTTAAGAAGTTTTGAAATCAAAAGAAGAAAGAAAAGAGATGTCTCCATCCGGAAATTAGAATAGCTCCGAAGAGTTGACGACAATAAACAAATCCACAGTTTAGTGTTTTGCATATAAATTGAGGATGTCTCCGATTTCTTCTGATTTCTTTTACTAATTGAGTCCATCCTCCTTCACTCTGTCTCCAAATTTCCCCAGTAAACATGCGGCTGAAGTTTTATGACGGGACCATAAGACACCTGTAGAAGTTGTTAAAGTTGGTATTAAAAACGGAAAGAAACATGAGTTGTACCGGAAGATGCGGGAGAAAAAATCATAAGAAGGAGGGGAGGAAGCACTTCTTTTTCACCTTCTATTGTTATACTTATGTCACCTCCACTGTTCAACTCATGACCTTTTGTACTGAAAAGAGACTAGATAGTGTGTGTTTAGAAGAGAATTAGAGAGAAATGAATTCATTAAGTGCGGGATGCTTAATGACGGAAATGAGTAATAGATGAATGAAACGGTAGCCGAAGTTTTGAAGAAAGCCGACGCGAATGAATGAGAAAAAGGTCTACCACAACTCACGAGCTTTTAGTCAATTGAAAACAAAACACCGTTTGACACGGTTTTCATTTTTGATAAATTGAGGTCTAGGGACAATCCATGTCTATATTGCTAGAACTTTCTGACAAAGAATAACTTTTTTCTTTTATCTTTTAAAATAAAATTTCTGAAATTATACATATTTAACGAATCGAAAGATTTTAAACACATTTTCATCCACAAATCTTCTTTTTCGTAGTATTTATAAATCTCATAAATCCTTCCGATTCATACCATACTTCATCCTAAATCAATTGAATTATAATCCCGAAATCATCATTTCCGTTGGAACACGCAACATTTCGATTCGTCCTTTTCAAATCTAATGACAGTAATCAGAGCATACCTTCCGATTTTCTGCGTCTCTTTCCCTTATGTGCTATTTCTCTTTCGGCTTGTTACGCACTGTCAGCTAACGGATCATCCTGTCGGAAAATTGTTGTTTATTATGAGGTAGAGATTGTATTACTCGTTCAGGTTTATAATTTACCAATTTCGACCATTGTCACAATATTTCATTCCTTTTTCTATCTCACGAGACAAATGAAAACACACATCGAGAAGTACTTCTAAAAGTGAAAAAAATATCACCCGAAGATTTTAATCAACAGAATTTCTATATTACTGTAGTTTTTTGAACTGTTTAAGTTGAATCTCCCATTAACTCATCTCCTATTCCAATAGGTATTATCTCATAAAAACCAGTTGTGATCATAAAATAATTGTTAAAAACCTCAAATATAACCAGACGGAAACCAATTTCCAAAAGGCTCATCAACGCTTTCGATTTCTAAAAATGACTAGCCGTCGGCAATGATTGAAAGGGGGAAAATACAAATAGAGAACGATTCGAATCGGTTCATTAATATATTTAGATTACCTCAGTCGTCAGTCAATGAAAAATCGAAAGGAAATGGAACAAACGACAGTTTATAATTGATGGTAATTGAAGTGAAACTCTCGAAGAAAACGGTCAAAGAATCGAATCGAGATGAACTTTTCACTTCGTTTTTAAAATGATTTACGTCTTCCGATTTATTATGTAAAAGAGCGAGGCAAGTGCAAAAAATGACCATGAAATTGAGGAAACCGTGATGAAATGGAGTGAATAGAATCAAGTGAAACCCGGAGAACATTATCAATCTTCTTTTGTCTCATCAACCATAATCTGTGTCAACTGAAGGTCTGGTTGAGGGATACGGTATCCCTTATTGTCATTCCAAAGTTGTAATGGAGTGTACATTGTCTGTTGCGTTTTTTCTGCGGCGATCAGACGAAGACGAGCGAAAAGAGGATTGTTGACTTCCGGAATTCCTGAAATTAAAATAACTTTTTTCAGATGTTTCGGTGAGAAATTCTTATTCTTCTTCTAAATATAACTATCGGAGGCCTACTGTATCGAAAAAAGATAAAAGAGAATGGATAGAGAGTATTTTAAAAGATATACCTGAAACCCAATCCCAATCTCTTTTTGTCCAATCTTTTTGTCCAAAGAATGCTCTTGCATTGTGTTCCGCCAATTGAGATGCATGTTCCTGGAGACATTATTTATCATTTAAATTCACTGCTAAACGAATATTTGAAAACAAAAGGACAGTGAAGAAGCAGCAAGACAAGAACGAAACGAGAACATAAAGCAATAGGGAAAGAGATTTACTTTGGCGACAGCGTCGAATTTCTGTGTCTCTACATTTTTGTATGTTTCCACGTATTGTCGTTGAACCAATGTGTATTTATCACACATTCGATGACATGTTATCACTGGAATATTATACCAATAAATGAAATCAATTCGATGCGATATTACCCAAAAACGCTCCAACTCCAGTAACAATCAAAAGAGCCCATGCATAAATTTGAGATTCAGCCTCAAGAAAAGAAGCATCCGTTGGATTAGGAGAGCAAATACAAGGAGAACAATACTGAAAGTTTTCAAATGATCCATTTGATTCGGATTTTCAATGACTTACTTTTCCATTTTCACTGATTTTGTTGAAGGAAGTGGAAGTCGCATAACTATTCCAAACAGTTTCATTTTTACATAAAATGGCATCCGAAGTGAGACAAAACTCGTGTGAACGATAGCATCTGTAGTATCCTCCATCAAGAAATACAACGAATAACCATGCAATCGGAGCAATACTCGATTGAAGTAACACTTCGATCCATGAAACACAAGTTGTTTTCCAACTGTGTCTTGTGTCTCGAACTCTGAAAGTATTCATTTCAAAAGTTGATTCTCAAGTGTTCGGAAACCTGAAGAAGAAACCATGAGCAAGTTTCCACGTGGTTGAGTTGACTGTGATTCCAATGAGAAGAAGAGCTGCAGTTGGTCCAAACATGAATACAAGAGAATGATACATATTCAATGGATATGCACAAGGACATGAAAACGTCAGTTTCCGAACGAGCTGAAAGAGAACATTTACAAATCGAACTTTTTTCGATTTCCGAAAATTTGGTTTTTTAAGAAAAGTGGCTAAAAGAAATTTGAAAAATTCATAGTTTTCTATGAATTGGAATCTTTTAGAAAACATAAAAGTTACCGATTGTCCTCCAACTGTAGTTGCAATGAGAATTCCATTGAGAAGAGTACTTCCATGATTAGTAAAAACGTTTTGAAAAACAGTGACAACTGAATTTATACTCGTCGCCATTTTTCTTTTTGTCGTCTATCGGCCGTTCAAAACTACCATTCAATACATATTATGATGATTCATTCAATTGAATAACAATTGGATATTATCGAGAATTCAATAGAAATGACGTGGCAATGGACGATGAGAAAAAGAAGAGAAAACAGTTGTGAAATGTTTTGATTTTACACTGAACTCTTCGTTTTCTGAAGAAGAAGAGAGAAATATAAAAAGAGAAAGAGGAGAAGCCGAGAAAAGAGATGAATCTTTTATCGGAGCGAGAGAAAAAGAGACAAAGAGAAACTAGGAATATACACCAGTATTATTCGGTTTTCTGGTTGCTATTGGAGACGTTTAGCAGATTCAGAACACGAGAAAACGGAAAACTTGTTCAAAGAAAATGTTTATTCGAAAGTGAAACTATTCAAGTAATGAAGTTTAGAAAAGCATTTTAGCTGCGAGGAAAGTGATGGCAGAAGAGAGGAATGCCAATGATCCAGATGCGGAGTTCTTCTTTTCCTCTGAAAATTATTCATTTTTTATATCTTCTAATTGTTTTAATCTGGAATCTATTCTGAGTCTACCACCAGAAGAATGAGATAGAAACTCAAATCAGAACCTCAAAAATAGTGATCAATGAATAACTCACTCTTCTTTCCGGATAAATCGATGGTTCCAACATTGTTGCGACTCTTTCCATGATAAGTCAAATTTCCTTTGATCCACACTCCTTTTGCCATCAAAATCTCCACCTTTGTCATGTTGAAATGATCGATGATTGGTTCGACACGATGACTGAAATAGAATATTTCAAGAACTAAATTCCTGTGTATTGAGAATAGAAATATACCTCATTTTGCAGTACAAAGTATTTTCGTCCACATCGTATTCATTGATTTCCAATTCGAATCCTGACTTGTCGGTCTTCTTTTCCTTCATACTTTTGATAGTTCCAATCATTTTATTCGAATGATCTCCGTTATGAGCAAGTCCTCCTTTCTGTTCAAGATTGTTCTCTTTCTCGTCACGAACACAGAAAACAACGAAGTCGTCCTTCATCACTTTATCAGAAGAATAAGCAATGGCGATCCATGATTTGTCGTGAATGTCGGTTCCGAATAACTCGATTTCGGTGTGTGTTCCGTTGGACTGAAAAGTTGAAATTGTGATTTCTTCTGAAGCAACTTTGAAAAAGAACTTACAATTGAACTGAAAGCGACAATGCAGTCGGTTCCGATGCATCCCCTTGGAAGTCCAACACAATATTTGTTATCATCGAGACAATCGGTCAAGTGAGTTCTCGAGGCGACAAGCCCCAGAAGAGAGCATAAAAGAGCAAGTTTCAGAAACATTTGAAACTGAATGAAGTTTTCTTCTGTTCAGTTCTCCTTTTATACGTCGTGTTAAGAAACGCCTGCCGCCTACAGTTTCACATTTATTACATTTTTCAAATAAACAAGAACAAAAGAAAATTCACTTTATTAAAAAAAGAGAGACCCGATTGAGAGTTCAATGCATCAGATGCTGGACATTTGTGATGAATCCATAAATGACGAAGAACATTCCAATGACAATACAGAAAATATCAAGGAAAATGTCAAGAATGAAACCGATTCTACATTCGAATTGTGGAAGGAAAATGAGAAGATGGAAGAGAGAAGGGAATACAAGAGCAAGAAGCATTCCAGCTGTCACACCAACCAATGGAACCATATCAGAAAGACGTGGAATTGCATACGAAAGTAAGACTGAAATATCCATTATCAGAATCACTTTTGACTGAAAAGAACACTTACAAACAACGACGACGATTGAATATCGGAATGCAAAATGAACGATTCGTTTAGTTGTTGTCGATACTCCACATGAATTTCTGAGCTTCTTCTTGATTGCTGGCCAAATCATTGCGACAATCGGGAATATTTGAATCAAGAATCCAGAGTAGACGACGAAGAGTAAAACAGCTTTCACGAATATTCCAAGGCTGAAATTATTTGTTTTTTTTTCCGATACTGTTCCTTTTTTCCTCACTGATCATTCGGTAAATTCAATGTAATCGAGTCCTGAACATCGTTACCGTATGCCAAGAAACCAAAGAATCCAGCAAGAGAATAGATGACGACAACCATTCCAACGCCCACACTCAACACTCCAAATGGTCCTGAAATTGATGTCATTTATTCCTTTCGTATAGTTTTTGATTGATTTCACATTTCCTTTTGTACTATTCTTTTTTCATCTTCTCACTTCTCATCAACCAATTCTACAAACGACGTCTTCAGAAAGGGGCGGAGCTTCATCCCCAAAGAGAGACACCCAGTCATTTCTTGCTCCAAGAGCTCCCACTGAGCTACAATTCTTCTTTTTTCTCTTTTTCTGTTCTGTCCGACTACGAACATGTGTGGATCAACACAGAGACCTTATCCGGTTGCTGAAGTCGTTCAACGTGTCAATAATGAACACGACGACATGCCAGTTCTTGAACCGGAAGTTGATTTGAATCAACCAATGGTTATCGATGTTCAACAAGACGTTGATATTGAAATTCAACTTCTTCGTTCAATCGAAGAAGCGGCAAGAGAGAATGAACGTTTGATTCAAACTGTTCGTCACTTTCAAGAAGTGATCGAAGAGCAAACTGAACTACTTGAACGTCATATTCAGGAGCATCTTGGAAGAGGAAAGGCCGAAAATGAAGGTAAGTCCTAGATCTTTCAATTCCTATTTTAACTGGAAGAAAGACCTATGATTTACAGAAAACGAAGAAGATGAGGAGATCGACGTTGTGACTGTGGATGATGAGATGCCGTCCGTTGATTCCAATGGACAAAATGGACAGTCTTCATCCTCTTAAACTCAATTCCAATTCAACTCAAATGCTTCTTGCCATGCTTTTTCTACTTCACGATTGCTTTTCATTGATCTTCAATTTCCACTGATTTCTTCTTTTTTTCATTTTCTCCTTAGACTGAATCTCAATCTTAAAATAGTACGCTTTGCTTTTGCTTTGTTTATCTGAATAAATCTTTTGATTCTAATAAAATAAATCCTTTTCTCTTCCTTTCGGAAACTGCTTAATCCATCACCCATTTCTGTGGAAAAAGAAAGAAAAAGCCTCCGAACGGGCTAAATAGAAAAAGAAATTGTTACCCAATTTGAATGATCGGATGAATGAGGTACCAAAACTCAATCCTTTTCCTCTTTCTTTTTACGTAAACGTCATTGATGGGTGTCTCATTAAATACAGTAGAAAAAGGGTTAAATGACATGTACGATTTCTTCTTTTTACCCATTTAAATGAGGTTTTGAATGAACTCGTTTTGGTTGGAGCATCGCCTTTTTTTTTTGAGAAATGGAAACGAAGAAAACGAAATTGGAGAGATTGACACGTCCACGAGTAATAAGGGGTTAGAAGAAGAAAAAGAAGAGGAGACTGAGATGTTGGACCAATGTCACATTTAGATATATGTTTTTAGATTGATGTCCTATTTTGGTTTTCAAAGTCTCAACGTCATTGATCAATCAATCCTGATCAATTCTTCGTCAATAGTATACTTCTTACAGAAGAAAAACCTGAAGCTCTCTGATACTAACCCTTCATATCTTCTGGCCGTTTCATTCGATTTTCCAACGGAAGCACCATTGCTTGACCTTCCAAAGCATAAAGAATTGCTCCAGAAGCACTGACAACTCCCACTAAATCAGTCACTGGTGGAAGATCCGACAGTTTTTTGTGCTCTGTCGTCAGAAGTTGCTGGAATTTTTAGATTAAACTTTTCTGCACTCTTTTTTTTCTTTCTGAACTTACAAACATGATAACAGCTAAAGCGATCAACATGAGGAAGTTTCCACCGAGAGAAACAAAAGATAAAGCACGCATTGAAGAGAGAGAAACAAGAAGAATGAATGCAGGTAAGACTAATGGAAACAATGTTGCACGACTTGGAACATCATTTACAAAGAATTCGAGAAGCTGCAAGAGGAAAAGTTCTCAATGAGAAATGAATCAAATGGTACCTCATGTAAATGATAAACAACAAAAATATAGAAACAACAACAGATTCCCAGTTGTAAAATGCATAATGATGAGTTGACCAATGCTCTGAAAATAAATAGATATTTTTGGGATAGATCCATCCGAATTACCTCGAAACAGGAGCCAGTTTTCTCAATGGAGTATAACTTGCTTGAGTTGCTTTGTATGCCATATTTCCATAATCAAGAGGAGCTGATTGATTACTTCAAAAGAATAGATTCAGATATGAACGACAAGAAAAGAACAACTCACATTTTTGATAAATAACCAGCACATTTCACAAGTTTTATCATGCATAATGCGCAAAGAAATCCAAGAATCAAAATGATAACGAGTCCAGCCTTAAATATGGGAAATTTGAGGAATAAAGGATGAGAAGAAGAAGAGAAAACTTACAATATAACCGGATTGTTTGAATGCAAGTGGAACAGAAAAACATCCAGCACCGAGCATTCCTTTCATCAAATTGATTAATGCAAATTTGGAACTAAAAGAGCGAAAAAATGCATGAATGTCCATGGAAATGATAGAAAATGAATTTACCTAATAGCTTTTTTGTAATGTTCGAGATCATTAGAACTATCGGATGGAGGGAATAAAACAGTCATTTTGAATAGATAAATATCGAATGAAACAGATCGAAAAGGCTTTTTGGAGGGAGTAATGAAGCGTAAAAATGATTATTTGACCAGTCTTTTCTCATAAGAGATAATAGTTTTTTAGTGTGCGTATATGTCAGATCTTCTTTTCGAAGGTCGTCTTATATTTTAAGTTTTCGAACAGAAGGCGTGATGAAGGACAGAAACAGGAAAAAAGAAACTAGGAAGTACAGAATAATATATCATAGATCTGTACTTTTAGATGTCTTCAAAAGGAAAATGTCTGTGTCTCCTCCTATATTAATAGTTTTTGTTTCAATTTCTCACCTAATAAGATCTTCTCCAAAGGACATTTCATCCTGTTTCAAATGCGAAAATAAAGATTTCAGTTGCATAATAACCTAATGATGTCACTATTAATATCAGATGCATTCAAAAATAATTGATAATAGAATTGATGCATTTTAAAAATCTTATGTTTATTTCTGATTTCTTCTTCACACAAAACCCGTTTCCTTTTCTGCTTTTCGTGAATTAAACAATTCGGAGATATGAAGAAACTCACGAAATCTTTTCTTTTCTCTCAACAAATGATTTTTTTCGTTGTTGTCCCAATGTTTGTTCTGCTTCATCCCATTTTGAAACTAATTGATATTCTGATTGCACATTGTGCATTCCAATATCATGAAGATCAAGCATTCTCTGTAAATTTATTATCAATAACTCTTTGTTTGAACACATTTGTGAGCTTTCTCCTAATTTATCTTCTGTTCATAGTCTAAAGTATTGTAGTCAATGAAGAAATATCAACAAATCATACTGACTTGTCAGATGAAACCTTTGTCTTTATAAAATAAATACTATAAATGATAATCTACCGTAATCACAATAAGCGTTTCTAACTCCTGAATCCCGACAGTCTAAAAATGACTTACATCTGCATTTGTAATTTGAAGGAATCCTTCGGAAATTCTTCGTACTCCATGTTGAAGTCCTTCAGAAATCGAATATCTTCGATGGTGTTCCATTCGACTGAAAATCAAACAAAAGAAATGGAATGAGGAAGACGAAGAATGTTCGAAAAGTTTGTCTCTCGTCTAATGAAAATACGATTTGGAGGTGGGGTTTTTGAGGACCTTCGTGATTTGATTAGTGGACAAGGACATGGAAATTCGAATGAAAAAGACAAACATAACAGTTCTGAGAACAAAATTGAATGATCAGCATTCGGTCGAAAGAATAAAATTGCGATCTTTGGGCATTGTTTATTGAATTGACCTTAACAATTTGATACTGATTGAAAAGGATTCCCTTGTTGTCGTTTTCGATGAGAAACTGTTTTCTTAGGTGAAAGAATAATGAAAATATGTTGCAGAAATTTTAGTTTTCGAGACATTTAGCAAAACGATTGATAGATTAGAAAATTTGTATCTATTTTGATCGAAATCAGAAAAACGTTGATTGTGGAAGATTTGGGCATTTGTTATAATCCGATTTCAAATAATGGACGCAGAAAAGAAATTCTGATATAATTTGTTGCTCAAACAACGATTTCAGAAAGTTTTGATTAGAAAACTGTCAATTGAAACAGAAAAAAAGAAGAATAAATGAAATGGAACAACCTATTTTCATTATTACTTTTATTCTATTTCTATCAATATCGAAAAACAAGAGATTAGAAGAAGAAAAGAAAAAAACAAACTGATAAAGAATTTATTTTTGCATTGCGAAGATTTTGTTCGTTTTCTACCTTCTAAACTGACTTAATTGGTCACATCAATCAGTTCAATTACGTAGTTGTTAACTGTTTTTGTGTTTCGGTCTTCTGACATTCAGATGACGTGGCAATCGAGAAAATTCAGATGGAGAACGAAAGGGAAATTTTGGATGAAGAGAACTGAATTCACATGGAAACAAGAAAAAAATATATTTCTTCTTCTCCGAATTTAACGATCTGGGACGGTTTATATGAGTGTTGAATCATAAAAAACAAAAGAAAAAACAATAAAATAGTCTGAAAGTTTTCCCGGTAACCAGAGTAACGTTGAGTCGACATCAACGTTGTAAAATTGTGAGTCAGTAGCTGAAATGGTATTAGAATCTGAACATCCCACGTCGTCTTTTCCTTAAAGAAAAGAAAAAAGAAGAGGAATTCCGAATGAAAAACTGAAAAGTGCAGTGTCTATAAGCGAATTGAAGAGGAGAAAAAGTTGAAATTATTTGAAGAAACTTGTTTGTTGTCGCCTTGTTCTTCCCATTTATCGACGTTCTTCGGTCCATTGAAACAAAAGAAAAACATTGACGAAAAGAGAATAAATTGATAAAATGTGTGAAATTAAATAACATCAACTGAAGGGTCTTAAATTTGACAAATTGGTGAATTGAAGTGATCAACTTTATTTCTTCCTGATTCAAAATTGAACAAAGTTTTTAGAAAATCATTTATTTTCATAATTTACTAACCTTTTCACAGAAAATGAGCTCTATTGAATCACAGTTTTTAATATAAAAAATAAATTATATCTCTGACCTAAAACATGATTAAAACATGATTGAGATCTATTCACATTTCCGTTTTTGTATTCAGTTTGGCTAAAAGTGGAATGTCAACATCAACGGATCCCTTGAATCCATTATCTTCAATTGATTCTAGTTTTTGAATATAATACTCTGGGAGTTTATGCTCTTTGGCTCCTGAAAACAGTGAAAATTGTAAAATGATTGAGTCCTTTTGAAAAAAACCTTCGAGAATCACCAGTTTATAGTGTGGAGATGGTCGCATTGAATCAGCTTGGAGATCAGAATATTGATATGTTCGACAAATGATCGTTCCGTGAGGAGTTTGAACAGGCACTGAAAATGAATGATCTTAATCTAAAACCCTTCAACTTTTGGAGTTACACATGGGAAATTGTCAATAAATTTCAAATTGAAGAGATCGAGAAAAATTAAATGTTGAACATTTAGTTTTTGAAGAAACGGAATGAATTGACAGAATTTGAAGAACGAACCCATCAAACGATGATATCCTTTCTCTTGTTTATCCAATGAATCAGAATACTCATTCGGCATCTTCCAAACACATCCCCAAACTTCTTTTCCATTTTCCTCTATTACAGTTGCCAGTGCTCCCTGCCATCTCTCAGAATAATTGGCAAACTCCAAACGAAAATTATCCAATTTTCCATTACAATCATATTCTGCTCCTTTTTGCTGAAAACAAATGATTAAGAAGAGAAGAAACTTCGGAATGAAACACTCACTTTGTATCTGATTCTGTCACCGAGAAGGTTGCTTCCATATGCAAAATAATAGAAAAAAGTCATGACTTTCTGCATGGAATGATGTGGAAAACGAGTAGAAGAGGAGAGAAAAGACTGAAACATTTAAGAAAAAAAGAGAAAAGCAACGACACTCCGATATTACGAGAGCATGGAATTTAAATACTAAAAATGAAAATTGAAAAATTTCATCGAAAAGGTTCTCAAGAATACCAAGAGAGTCCAAAGTGGATAAAGAAGGAAAGAAATCAATAAGCGGAGAATGATGTTTGAGGCGAAAGAGAAGAGAAAACATCTCTCAAATGTCCACACACTGTTCTCATTTGGCTGTTCGATCTTTGAAAATCATCCGCTTTTTAGACAGTTTAAACATCAAAAAGATGTTTGTTTTTCGAATGAAAAGACGATAGAGAGACACTTTATTTACATGAAATCTTTTCGAAAACTCATTACTACGAGAACGAGAATATATTTATGATCCAAATTGATCAGATTGATCATCAATTTGCTCGAAACGATAAGATCCACGTCCATCCATATAAAGAGAATATTCGTGGTATTTCCAGAGACTTTTACGATGAGAAACTGTGAATAATGTGATGTTCATTTCACGACAAAGACGATACATTGCTCCTGAAACAATTATTTATGGGTTTCTTTTTTTCTGAACGATTGTCTCGCAGTAACTTCTAACTTTTAAGCTTATCAGTTTCTATATTTATTTACTGAAGTTTTGTGCTAACTTATAACCGTTAATCTAAAAATGAAAGAATTCCCTTTTGTTTTTGAACAAACAAGTTTATGATAGATCTCAGTTTTGGAGTGAAGCTGACCTTCAACGTCGACACTAACTGCCGATGTACATTCGTCTAAAATGGCGAATTGTGGTTTGTGATAAAAGAGACGAGCCATCTAAAAAATGAGATGAAAATTAGTTATTCTATTATTTGATTACCGCAATTCTCTGTTTCTCTCCTCCAGATAACACATCCATCCAATCTTGAACTGCTGACCATCCTCCTTCTCTTTCAAGTATATGTGTCAATTGAACATTCTCAAGCATTTGTTCTAGATCTTTATCAGACAATCCTTTCATTTTCATATCGAATGCAGTATCTGGATAGATTACTTGATCTCTGAGTGTTCCAAGTGTCATATAAGGTCTCTGTGGAACATAAAACAGTTTTCCTTTTGCTGGTTTTGTCAAAGTTCCTCCGAATACAGGCCATAATTCTCCGAGTGTACGGAATAAAGAACTCTTTCCACATCCATTCGGACCACAAACCAAAACATTTCTTCCAGATGGAACTTCAAAACTGAGACTCTCAATAAGAACATCTCCATTTGGAGTGACTAATGGAACTTCGTCGAATTTGATAATATTATCCTGAGCAACCAGTTTTCCGTTTCCAGCTTTCAATGTCAATCTTTGATATTCATCTCCATTTTCATCAGCCACTTGAGCTTTTTCGAATCTTCCTGCCTTCATGTCATCCAAAACTTTCATCAGTGTATCTACTCTTGTTGTGAATCCACTCAATCTAGTCATATCTCTTCCAGCAAGAGCCAATCTTCCAAGAGCTTCTGATAGTTTCAGCATCATTCTTCCATTATTATAAAGTTCTTGCATCAATTCATTCCTATCCATATCATTGAATTTCTGATTATTGACATCGAAGAATGTCTTAGCACAAGCCATCCATCCAACGATGTTTGTGATGTATTTTCCAACAATATTATCAACAAATCCGAGAGTGAATCTTCAAATTTCAGATGAAAGACTGGAAAAAGTCTTCAGTTCTTACCTGAACATGATAGTTTTTCTCAAATGGAAAACTAGATTATTAAATGATCCCATCAATGCCAATTTCTCTGGTTTATTTCCTTGATAGAATGCAATTTCTTCACTATTCATAATAAGTCGAGAGTTTACATATCTGTATTCTCCTTCTAAAACTTGTTCTTGGACAGTGAGTTTCGCAATCTGAAAACGAAATTTCCGTTCCAATCAACACGTTTTTCCGACTTACAGGTCTCCTGAGTTTCGTTAAAACGACCATCGAAGCCATCAAATAACCGAATAAAAGCCCTGGACCACCCCATCCGAGAGCACGTCCTAGCTTGAAGACATACAAGAATACATCGAGAATTGGTTTTGAGAGATTTGAGTATAATTCCACAATTCCATCACAGAATTTCTCGACGTCTTGAGTCAATAATTGATCCGGATTCTGGATTCTGCTATCAAGATTTGAGATTTGATAGTAGGTGAATCCTCTGAAAATTCTTTCTCAATCAAACATTTTTCTCTTTTGTTTCTTCACGTACCCAAGATATTTTCCATATAAATGTTTTGTAAGATTCTCTCTGAATCGCAGTTTTAATTCGGACAATGAAAACTGAAAATAAATTGAATTTTAAGAATAGAAGGCTGATTATAATTTTCTCGATTCCCGGTGAAACGGAAATAAAAGATAAGGAAAAAACCAACTTTGAGAAGAGCATTGATAAGAGAAATTGCTGGTAAATTCAAGAAATATTTGAACACCGACATTGCGAACATAATCGGACTTCGATCGATAATTGATCTAAATTTGAAGATTTGGAAATATGATAAAGTAGAAAAAAGGAAACGAACGCTTCGACGCTTGTGGCATTTGTGATCATGTAAACGTCAGCAATCGTACGTGCGAGAAGAACAAATCCAATGACAATCATATAAAAAACCTCTGTTGAAAACGGTCCAGGTATCAAAATTCTCAAGAGCTTTTTGAGTTTTGCAAAGAATGCAGCATTGAGAGATGCTTTCGATTTTTTAACATTCCCTGTTCCAACAGTTTCAGACAAAGAAAGTCCTTTTCCCTCATTTCTGTAAGTTATTTTATTGAGGAAAAAATTAAAACCCCTAGACCTGTTTATTTTTGTAAAATAAGCTTTTTAGGAAGATCTTTGATACTTTATTAGTTATCAAAAGCGTTTCAATCGTATTTGTTTTTGATTTATGGCGTTTTTCTAGTTTCTCGTCTTGTGAGTCGGAAAAAGAAAACGGATGAAGGAGTCGGAAGTTATTTCAGTGAATAAAAGTGAGAAAATGAACTGAGGAACTCAATTAGAAATGCCTTCTGTACTTTATTATGTTTTAAAAGCCCCGATTCGATCGAAGTCTTTGAAACAAGAAGAAATACCTGAAGGATGCAGAATAGAGTTTAGCAATACTAATACATCCGAATATTCCAAAAAACGCTGGAGACCAATTCTTGTATGTTAACGTCGAATTGAGAAGTTGTAATTTGGATAGCACAGCCATCCTTTCTGAAACAGATTTGTTTGAAATAAAGTGATTTGACGGAAAAGAAAAAGGGAATGAGAATGAAAAGTCAACTTTGCCCATTGTTTCGAGCGATAAATCAAGAAAGAATTGAGTGATGATTGAGGCACAAACGGGCTGAATTGATAACTGATAACCACTACCGCCTTATGTAAAGAGGCTTATTCCGTGATAGAAGAAACGACGATGGAAGAAGAAGGAAAAGGGGAGGAGAAGAAAGAGAATTCCGTTTTGATAAGAATCGGAAAAAGATTGTCTGCTGCTCGGACCGGATACTTCAAATTTCGCATCATGTTCTCTTTCTTCTATGTAAAATTACTTTATTTCGACCTGTTTGAATATTAAAAATAACAAAAAGGAAAGAGGGAAAACAAAAAAAATGAAAAGGTTAAGATCCAAATTGATCAGATTGATCATCAATTTGCTCGAAACGATAAGATCCACGTCCATCCATATAAAGAGAATATTCGTGGTATTTCCAGAGACTTTTACGATGAGAAACTGTGAATAATGTGATGTTCATTTCACGACAAAGACGATACATTGCACCTGAAAAGTATTTACTTGATCAAATTCCGTGAGTTTCTCTCTAAACTGTCCGTATAGCAATAATTACTAATAAAATTCCAGTTTTTTCTTCATTATCATTTCATGTAGACTACAAAATTATCTCACTTTTTTGAACATTTTTTCATCAAAAATGGTCCATAAACGGTTTTATCACCGATTCGAAAATTATATGATCATGATTGAAAAACGGTCGTAACTTTTTTTGAGAGCTTAAAAACTACTTATCTAATCATACAGTTCCCAGAGACCAACAGATACACTTTTTTCAATGATTCGTTTTATAATTACCTTCAACGTCCACACTAACTGCCGATGTACATTCGTCTAAAATGGCGAATTGTGGTTTGTGATAGAAGAGACGAGCCATCTAAAACATGAAATAAAAATTAGTTTTTCTGTGATTTAATTACCGCAATTCTCTGTTTTTCTCCTCCAGATAACACATCCATCCAATCTTGAACTGCTGACCATCCTCCTTCTCTTTCAAGTATATGTGTCAATTGAACATTCTCAAGCATTTGTTCTAGATCTAAATCGCTTATTCCTTTTCTAATCATATCCAGGGGTCTATCTGGATAAATAATTTGATCTCTGAGTGTTCCAAGTGTCATATATGGTCTCTGTGGAACATAAAACAGTTTTCCTTTTGCTGGTTTTGTCAGAGTTCCTCCAAAAAGAGGCCAAAGTTCTCCAAGAACACGGAATAAAGAACTCTTTCCACATCCATTTGGTCCACAAACCAAAACATTTCTTCCAGATGGAACTTCCAAATTCAAACTTTCAATGAGGACATCACCGTTTGGAGTAACAAGTGGAACATTCTCAAATCGAATGACATTATCCCGTACGAGTAAGTTTCCAGATCCAGCAACCAAATCACTTTTCAGAAGAGAATTCATTGATTCATCTTTCTCTCCAACCATTGTTCTCTTATAATTTCCATTGTTCACATCATCCAAAACATTCAAAAGTGTATCGACTCGACTCGTAAATCCACTCAATCTGGTCATATCTCTTCCAGCCAATGCAAGTCTTCCGAGTGCTTCTGCCATTTTATACATCATTCTTCCAGAATTATAGTATTCTTGCATCAATTCATTACGAGACATTCCAATGAATGGTTTATGTTTCTTATCGAAAAATGAGCTTCCGACGGCGTACCATCCGACTACTGTAGCCAGGTATTTTGCAACGATATTATCAATAAATCCAATAGAGAATCTATAGAAATATGAAAAGATTGAATTAGAGAATTAGTTAGTTACCTGAAAAGAATAATCTTTCGAAGATGTTGAACGAGACTGGCAAAAGTGCTCATTATCGTTTCTTTTTCACTCTGATTTCCTTGATAGAATGCAATTTCTTCACTATTCATAATGAGTCGAGAGTTCACATATCTGTATTCTCCTTCGAGTGCTTGTTCTTCTACTGTCAGTCTTCCTATCTATAATTTTCTTTTTCATTTCAGAAGAAAAAACAAATGAAAACTAACCGGTCTTCTCAAATAAGTTAATCCAACTCCAGTGAATAGAAGATATGAGAAAAGAATTGACGGAGAAGAGAATCCAAGAGATGTTCCAAGACGGAAAAGATATAGGAAGACGTCAAGAATTGGCTGTAACATTTGAATTGAAAAGCACGAAAAAGAAAAATAATCTCACTTTCGACAGGTTGGAATACAGTTCGACAATTCCATCACAGAATCTGTCGACATCTTGAGTCAGAAGTTGGTCAGCATTCTGGATTCTCGTGTCCAAATTGGACATTTTGTAGAAAGTAAATCCTCTGAAAACTGGCGTCAGGATATTTCCTCAATTAAATATATCTCACTTCAAATACTGAGAATAGAGATGAGTGGATAATCTCTCTCGGAAACGAAGTTTCAATTCTGCGATTCCGAATTTCAAAAGTGCATTTGTAACAGAAATCGCTGGTAGATTCAGAACATATTTGAATGCTTCTAATGCAAATAACAATGGATTACGATCGATGATTGAACTGAAATTTGAAACTTTTTCAGCTTAATAAGTCAATTTAGGAACTTACGCTTCAATCTTAGTCGAAGTAATGATCATATAAACATCAGCATATGTTCGACAAAGAAGAGAAATGGCGATAAGTGCCAGATAAAAAGTCTCTTTTGAAAATAATCTCGGAATTAAAATTTTCAGAATTCTCGCCAATTTGCTCAAGAAGACACCATCCACGTGTGCTTTTTGTCCCTTCGAACCATCTTTTTTTGTTTTTGCAACCAAATGTTTTGTTCCTCTGAAAGAAAAGAGAATGTTCAAAATGAAAAAAATCAGAATTATAGAAGGTTTAGTTTTGAACTGAACAGTTCAAAAACTATCTGAAATATGATAATTCTCTTCTGAAATATGCCGTAATTCTCATCCTTAACTTAGAATAATATATTTGAAGTTTTTCAGAAATTATATCGGAAACTCATTCATCAAACTACACTTTGGCTGATTACGACATCGTTTCGATCATGATCAATTTGTAGTTTGAAGTAGATATCATATCGATTTATCAATTGATTCATCGTAAAACTCACCTTATATCCTGTTTATATAACTTAACCAATGCAAAAACAGCAAGCATTCCAACCATTCCAGGAGCATATTGTTTCGGTGGAATCGCTTGTCCCAACAGCTGAAGTTTTGAAAGAACTGCCATTTTGTTGAAGACGTTTCGCACCGGCAGACGACAATATCTGTGTTCAGTTCATCATCTCATCGCATTCTTATCACCTTCAGAAAAAGGTCAGAATGAGAGATCATTGAATAGGATGAGACGCAGAGAAACAAAATCAGTATGCTATAATGTAGTCGTTTGTAGCCAAAAAACATCAGAAGACGTTTGTTTTTTGATGGCAGTTACTGTATCCATAGATTCAGAAATTTACTCAAACAGTTATTGATAGCTCATTTAAGAAAGATCTTTTCTTTTAGCATTTGATTTTAAACGGTTTGGCTTCAACAATTTTCAGAATAGAACAACATTATTGTCTTTTTCTTCTTCATTGCTTTATTTTTATTACTTTTTTCCTTATCATTTTCTGAAAAACTTTCGAATTGAGGACTGTTTGCTTTTACTCGAGCGTCAGCTCCAGCATTATAAGAAAAACCCATTCATACATTTATTGCTCTTACAAATGTACATGCAAGAAAAAGAAATTGATTAAAAACAACAAATGAAAACAGATAAACTGTATCGAAAATACATCCTATAATCAAAAATGGAGTAGATACAAAAACCCGGAAATAACAGAGAAAGTTTAGAGAGAATTAATCGGCTGATGGCATCACCTTCAGACGATCGAAAGCTGCCTTTTCGAGAGATTCGCGCTGACTTGGATGAGAAATTTTGATTAGTTCATAGGCACGTTGACGCATGTTCTTTCCCCAGAGTTGGGCGATTCCATATTCAGTAACGACGTAGTGAACGTGAGCCCGAGAGGTAACAACTCCAGCTCCTTCGTTGATTGTTGGAACGATTTTACTTTGTCCCTTCTTCGAAATTGATGGAAGAGCGATAATTGGTTTACCAAGACCATCGTTTCCAATAGCAGCTCCACGGATAAAGTCAACTTGTCCTCCGAAACCGGACAAGAATCTTTTTCCGACGGAATCTGATACGACTTGCCCGGTCAAATCGATTTCAACAGCTGAGTTGATTGCGGTAACTTTTGGGTTCTTACGAACAACAGCTGGATCGTTAACCCAGTTGACGTCTCCGAACTCAATGAGAGGGTTATCGTTGAGGTAGTTGTACAATTTGGTTGATCCGTAAACGAACGACACAACGAGTTTTCCTGGATGAATAGCTTTCTTAGCGTTCGTGATAGCATTCTTTTCGATCAGGTCGAGAACTCCATCAGAGAACATCTCGGTGTGGATTCCAAGATCTTTGTGATTGCTGAGAGCAGAGAGAGCAGCGTCGGGGACAGCTCCGATACCTAAACAAACAAATGGAAAAACATGAACATTAGTATATTTATTTTACCCATTTGAAGAGTGGCTCCGTTATCAACAAGATTTTCAGCAATAATTTTTCCAATTTTCTTCTCTTGATCATTTTGCGGTCCAATGTTTCTCTGATGGAGCTCGAATCCGTCAGCTTCGTTAACAAGATAATCAATATGGGAAACATGGATGATTCCATCTCCGAATGTTCGCGGCATGTTTTTATTAATCATAGCTGAAAACCATTTAGTAATGAATGTACGTTGTTTTTAGAACTATTACCAATGATTAAAGGAGAGTTGGTAACTGCAGCACGAGCTGTGTCAACTGAAGTACCCAACGAGCAATATCCATTAGCATCTGGTGGAGATACTTGAATAAGAGAGGCGTTGAGCTTTATGGCTCCCTTGCGGAACAAGAGTGGAACTTCATATAAGAAGCAAGAATTGAAATCAGCGATTCCATTGTTGACAGCAGCTCTGAGATTATGTCCAGTGAACAAAGAGTTTGATCTGATTCTGTCTAAAATTAGAGGCGTGTTAATATTGATGGCCTCTTTATTTGTTACCTTTAACTCCTTCGGCTGTCCAAGGAGTGGCTCCCTCTAAATGCAAATGATGCAGTTTAACTCCGCTCAAGTTGTTTGCCACAGCATGCTCAGAAAGACTTTGGAGAAGCGGTGTTGGAGTGGCAGCAATTCCATGAACGAAAACATTGTCACCGCTCTTAATGTCGCGAACTGCTTCTGCCAAGGAAACAACCTTTGGCGATTTACCAGCTACTGGGAAAGCAACTTCACGCTTGTCACCGAAAATTGATGTAGTTCTTGAGCACGCAGCTGAAGTTCCGAAGGAGCGAGAAGTAAGTCTCGACAGCATTCTGAAAAACAAAGTTATTGCCCGAAACGAAAATTTGGCAAGATAAAAGAATTTATAAGACGAGTGGCATGATCATGGCAAAGCGTTATCAATAAGGCGTTCTCGAGATTCTCAAAAAGTTGATTGAAAATAATTATGATGAGAAGTGAAGATGATTTGAAGAAAATGAAAAAAGAAGACCTTCTCGGTCTGTGAAAAGGGCGTTTTTTTACGCTCTGATTGATGGGATTGAAATGAACTCTGGTTCTAGAGTAATTCCAGCACATTTACACTAAAATAGTTGCGAGGTGAACGAAAAAGATACATCTGCGTCCTTTTTTTTGTATATAATTCAAATGTCGATAATTCTGATGCAAATATAATAATTATCATAACAATACATGTCTAGGTGCTTTTGTATACAGCAAAGCTGTCACACGTATCAGTGGGTCGATCAACGATCGTTTCGAGAAATGGAATTCCGTTGTATCATTGTACATTTTCGTGAATAAGAAGAATAAACAAACAGTTGGCGATGAAAGCCACATATCAAGTGTTTTGACTTTTTTGTTCTTTGCTTCCCACGTATCAGCTAAAACAGTAGAATTGTGTAACTCGTAGTTCAGTTTCAGTGAACAGGCATTAGTCAAAACTTCAAGTCGCAAAAAAATAGGCAGCATGACAGAAAACTTCACCTATTTATTTTTCGTTTCGTTCGTAGCCGATCAAATAAGTAATATATCGCTTAAAAATTACACCGTTTTGTATGTAGTAGAATTCAGAAATATTTTTCTATGAGGAGCTGCCTACGTGCCATCAGCGAAGAGCAATAGAATCGGGGTTAAATCAAGGACAGTTGAGGGACGGCTGACTGCTGCAAAACAACGTGGCCGAGTGCCGAGGGATGGGACGAAAGTTTTAGAGAGGAGGAGCGATAGAAACAACTCTTGCGTCGATCAGAAAACGCACAATTGACAAGCACGTGGTGAGCAGAGAACATTGCGAGAAATGATTGAACGAAGAGAAACAGACATGTATACGGGCGGCCTGCGCATTCTGGCGCCGTCGTTTTCTTCTTCTATCTCAAAAGAAGACGCATGCACTCGTTCTTTCCTTTTTTCATTCTTAAGAATGGGAATCGATGAAAACGAAAAAACTCGAGATATGAGGAACAGCATATTTCACTGTCGAACATTTAGGTAAAAGTGTAAAATATGTTTAGTTTAGAAGAGATACAATGATTGCTTTTTATTGAACACAGAACACACAATATTTAAGTATAAAAATGTATACAGGAAATTCTAATAGCATAGCACAAAAGCCAACAAAATGGAACAGAAAATGTAGTAAAATTAAATTATATAAATGTCTTAGGATTGCTCCACTGCTCAAAATGGGGTTCGAAACTTTAATAAATTATACGGAATGAGTTAAATGAACCTGACGACAGTTCAATTGTACCGGTGTGACCAAAGTACTCGAGGTGAAAATGAGAAAAGCATGAGGAGAGAGATAGAAATGCCAATCAGAGAACGCTCAAAAAACTGTAGTGTGGCAGTCACGCGGTTAGTTTTCCCTGCGTCACCTGCCACATTCGAGGGTTTTCTGATCGAGCAAAGTATGAGGAGAGCAACTGATCTGGTAATTGACTAGATAATAATGGTAAAAAAAGGAGTTTGTTTGAGAACTATTCTAAAGTGTTATTTTGAATTTTGCGCCAAGTGTCTGTCAAATCTGTGGCCTTGTATTTGTAGGCAAATGAAGCTTTCAGAGCATCTGCGTTGATTTGAATGATGTCTGCGGAAGTCAAATTGAATGCGACAGCGGCCTTATAGTATTCTTCGGTCAATGACGCTCCCGGGAGCATTCCTTTATCATCAGTCTGAAAACAAATCATTTACTACGGTAATCGATTTTTAAAAACGTACACAAATGGCAACTGGAACACCTAGTTTCCTCCAGAAATTGAAATGAGAATCGTACATATTTGTGGTTGTTTTTGAATAAATGTTTGAAGTGAGACATATTTCTGCAAGCACATATTATCCAATGACCAAAATAGGACACTCTACTGATGTTTAAACGTACCGAGCGGAATTCTGTAAAATGTCATCATTTCGACGAACTTCGGATTTTTATGAAGGAAAGTTCCATGACCGATCCGATCAGGTAGCATCATGAGGTAATCCAAAACATCAGTCATCTGATTCATTACTTCAGCCAAGTGAATTGTGACTCCGAGCCCGTGAAATCGACGGGCAAATTGGAACAATTGAAGTAAGTGACTCCCACTCACGCTGGGGTCTCCGCTCAGCTCCACACCAATGATAACATCAGACTCTGGAAAACTCATTCGAAAGAATAGTTCTCAGATTGAATTTCTGGCACATACCAAGCTGAAGTACTCCTATAATAGCCAATAGTTCCGCTCCTGCTTCAGCAGTTAAAGTTCTGTTGAAGCTGACAATGAGAAAAACTTTTATTTGGGGGAACGCAATCCGCGCTTCTTTAACTGCTGAAAAAAATTTTTGAAGAAATGTTTAAATTATTCACTTGCCTTCGATAACTGTACGTAGATATGTTTCTTTTGTCATCCAAGGAGTGTTCTTCGGTCCAGTTCGAAGCTCAAGGTATACACAACCATCCTCCATAAACTCGCGAATAGTGTTGAAAGTAGCCTTAAAAAGAGGTTTAATTTTTTCACATATATATAGCTCTATTTTACAGCTTTCAACATTTCCGGCTTTTCGAGAATAGCATTGACGATAGGAAAAAGATCGAATAGATGATTCATGTCACTCGGAGAAGATAGTTGATATTTTGCTAAAATGTCTTGAGCTCTCGGCATATCAGATACCATGATCGTTTCTATCGTGTTTCTAGATAGACTTCCGGAGAGATGAGCATGCAACTCAACCTTCGGCATGTTCTTGAACTTTGGCAGAAAATTCTGCTGAACGTGCAAAGTGACAGCCATCTTATCCGCAAGCTCTTGTCTAGCAGCCTCTTCCTTTTTCTCACGATCCTAAATTCCAAATAGCAATTCGAGGTTTTGCGATCATTCGTCGACCTTACCGCTATTTGAGCATCCAGATAACTGTGGTCTTCTTTGTCTCGTTCAGCTTTTCGTGTTGCTTCTTGTGCTTGACGCTTTCTTTCCTCGGCAATGTTAGACTTTTTATTTTGTTTTCCGTGTCTTTTTGGAGGCATCTCTGGAAGTATAAAATGAAAATCTACATTTGAGAAAGATTATTAGAAATAGCGCAGAACTAATATAATATAGAATATATAATATTTTATTTTATTCAAGAGAAAATAGTTTGCGAACAAGAGGTGAGTAAATTTCAGACACTCTGAAACTAAAATACAGCAGCTTGGAATGGCGGCGAGTTGTATTTCTTTTTTTGAAAAATTGTATTCTGCGTAACTGCGATTTCAATTTTAGCTCTTTCTCCGGTAGATAGCTGAAAAACTAAGTTGCCAGTGTTTTTAAACCCCGAGAAGAGAGTATTTTCTGCCTGAAACCAAAATGCAAATCGATGCGAGATATCGCAGTTAACATAGCGCATGCTCCTTTAAAGTTTGGCTCCGTATGCTGGCGCTTCTTCAGAAGTCATTACAAGCCCGTTTCTTTTCATCTCTATTTAACACTCGGTTTTTGAATTTTTTTCTGTTTAACTTTCTTGTTTATTCCTCAGTTTCGAAGGTGATCGCAATTTTTAAATCGATTTCGATTTTTTAAAAATCTCATGGGTTTACTGCATCCATTTACCCACCAAACAAATCAGGCCATTTTTTCTTCATCACAGCTAATAATTTATTATACAAAGTGAGCAAACTAATATCAACAATTAAGTGAAATTTTCAATCGGAGGACGAATATCCGTAAAATGGCACAAATATTGAGAACAAAATGTTTTCGAATAATTAATTTAAAAGTACTTGTAAACTTGGTCAACGTTCCAAGCACTTGCTGTTACAGTCCATTCAGGACTATGAACGCGATTCTCTTTTATTTTTTCAATCATATTTCTTATTGACTGTGACTGCATGTCAGGGCCGTGTAGGTGATGACTGGAAATTCCCACCAAAAGAGGTTTTTCGTCGGATGGCGTTTGAGTCGATTTCTGAATTAATGCTATACTACTGAAGCTACTGCTGCATATTTAGAACGTCATACTTTTATCTTGATTTTGAAAATCCATTCACATATATTGTTCGGAACTGAGCACGTGAAGTACAAGAACATATTTTCTTGCGGTACTTTAGGTTGTGTTACAGAAGTATTAGTGATCAACCACGTGGTATCAGGAATCACATACGCGGATATTTGACCAGTTCCTAAAATGTCTATTTCAAAAAATTCGTTAGTGGAAATTAACAATACCGATGACCGAAAAACTGTATTCTATGGTTCCTTTTCCGTCAGATGTGTCGACACTGTGCTTCTTTGAAATACCCAAGATCTTGACAGGATGTTTGAATTTCAAGTGTTCATCGACCACTCTGACCCTTATATTTCTGTCGTTCAATCTGCTTTTCGTAGGGAACAAGAAAGGAACTTCACACCATGGGTTGTTTTCATAGTGGCATTGTAATCCTGTGTATTCTGGATCATTTTTCACAAATGGAATGTCTTCTGCTCCTCTGTAGTCGTGAGATATTGCATAAAAACGTGTTTCGTTGGTTGAAAGTTGACCATTCCTATCGTAAAATATTTGATTCACATGCTTAAAAGAAAATTACTGAGGAAACGTATTCATCTCACTTACGAAAAACTGCGTTCTCTTCGCAGTTGGATATGTCTCATCAAATCGATACGGAGAAGGCCAAAAACTGGAAAACACGTAGAGAACTGATAGTGTAACCAGAAGTACTCCAAGAAGATTATAAACGATTTCTCGGATTCCTGCTTCATTCATCGGACGAGAATTTCTACTTTTTGCAACTAATCCACTCTAAATTTATATTCTATTGAAATGTCGACATAAAGAATTGTCCTCACTAACCAAAGAAAGAACAATGCACCCGGCAGAAAATGATACAAAACAGGAAACTACTGGTTCTGGATTGTAAGAGCTTCTTCCCATAATTGGAATGAAGATGGAAAGTAGCATTTCTGTAGTGTAAATTGCCATTGCACATCCGGGGAAGGATATTATGAGAGTTAAAACTGTATTAATAGTGGGGCAGTCTGAACAAAATAGTTTTAAATTAAAGAATGAAAAAATTAACTCACTTGGCCATGCTCCAAAGAACGAAGCAAGAGACTTGGTAACTGGAATCAAAAGAAGGGCAAACAGGAATCCACTTGCCACGTCATAATAAGTGAAAATGAGCGAGATTCCAGAGAGGAAGGTAAGGTGAATCAATTCCAAACATTCACCATAATCTGAGCGAACTCTCGGATTCAGCCTAGCCGATAAAAGGCCTTGTACTGATAAACCTGCCCAGACACTGGGGAGTCCATATGCTACTAGAGCAAGCCAGTGTCTAGTGTACCATCTCAACGCTCCATATGTGAAGAGTGACATAAAAGTCATAGCTTTCAGAACAATGCCGATAGTGAGAAGGGTTAGGAGATAATCTCGTAAAGCCAATAACGTCAAAAATGTGCTTTTGTAGAACCGATGGGAAACGAGTCCGAAAATTGTTATGATTCCAGTCATATTGAGAAAATGGGCAAATGACAGTGGATAAATCACCACGAAAAGACCTGAACATGCATTAAGTCGACATTTCTTCTTCTCAAAACCAACCCAGAAAATCAAAAAATACACTTTTTCTATCAGAATGCTCATTTGGTTTCTCCAAATATGGGCTGTTCAGAAGATGATTCAAAGTGTGAAACACGTTTTCTCCGGCTCTTTGCAGTGATCCACGTGTAATTCGTTCTGATGTATCGAATTCGGTGTGCCACCAATAACCGTTTTGAACGAACGCTAAATCCAATCCAGGAACTCGTCCATGATCCCGGAAAATTCGAAAATCTGTGTCTCCTGGATAAACTCCTGATTGAAATACCTGAAAAAGGTGGAATAGTTTCTTGATTTAATAATAAAAATACTTCTTGCCCGATGACACTACAATGTGGATGAATAGCTGCTTCAAGATACGAATTCAAAAGCCATTGGTTGGCAGGGCCTGCTTGGAAAAGAAGTTCCCGTCCACCAGATCCACTAGCTTCTAAGTTTATGAACGCACGGATTTCATGTCTCCAAGAATGCTGAGTGATAAATCCATGTGCAGCTAAAAGAGATGACTCCTCTGCTCCATTGAAAAGGAAAATGACATCATGTACAAGAAGTTTTGGATTCTTCGAATAAAGACGAATCAATTCGAGCATCAATGCACAAGATGATAGATCGTCACTTCCAGCTGAAATTAGTCTCTTCGGAAGTTCGCCCAAATGCGGTGTAGAAGATTACGGTTTGAATTTGGTTGCCAACGACACTTCGGCTGTCGGATTAGTTTTCAACATCTATTTTACGCAAATTAAACCGTAATCCTCCTTCAAACGTACCATTACTTGTGGGCCAACTGTCGTAGTGACAGTTCAGTAGAACCGAAATCTGATCCTTTTTCGCTCCTTTTCCCAATCTGGCTATAACATTTGATACCTGAAGAAAAAAATTGGAAGATAATTTCGAAGTCATCTCTTACATTTCTATAACAGATATTCATTCCTTCCGTATCGTGAGCTGGAATGTCGAAACAGCCGGAAACATACTGTGTGTCTATTTCAAATCTCAAATTATCTACATCTTCATTTAGTTTTTTCATATCATTGAGTTCCTTTAGTATCCGATTCCTTGTTAGCTCTTCACAATTATAACTTCCAGCCGGCTTCCATCCATATCCTGAGAGTTCATGAAGAATTTTAACAGCCCGATTTTCGGAGAATTGGGTTTCTTCTGAAAAAGATTCGGACTTCAGATAATTACACAAAGATTATAACCTTTGTTGGGATCTTTTGGTTCTGGAAGACATTTATGAAGAAACGAGGCACCAAGGATAAGAGCCAAATAGAAAACTGCGATGAATTTCCAATGGAATGGCCTAAGAGATTCAATGAATTCTAGGCCAAGCAGCTGATGGATTTACGTGCGTACTTACCTTAACAAGCTAGAATCTTTTTCCAACTCTCTCTGAATCTTTTCGTTCTCACCATTCTGCTCATTTTCTTCAACATTCTTTTTTTGCTCATCGGCATGACGTCGACGAATTCCTGAGGACATAATTACCTTCTGAAACTGATATATTATAAATAGAAATTCCACGAAAAGGCAGGAACGTTGGGAATATAATTTGAGAAATGGTTACTTATTTTTGGGGTTTCTCATGCGAACTCGACAACTTGAGGTGTATAGATACCGAATCGGTCATGAATAGATAGGACAAAAAGAAGAAGGTAGTTAGAGAGTATGAAAAACTGGGAGTCTGTACGTGAGAGACGGAGAGAAATCAACGGAAGATGAAACATGGAAAGAGCATGAAATTAGCATGTATGATTTATAGTCTTGCAACAGTATTAGATTACCCATACTAGACATACCGAAACAGTTGAGACTTTAATTACTAATTGTAAGCGTATGAAAAATGAAAAGGAGGCAATTTAATAAAAAAAATTTAAATAAACAGAAAACGTAAAATACCTATAGTAATAAATATACAGAGTGGCAATGGTGGCATTAAAAAGCTTATTATTCTTTAAATCACTGAAATAATTTCTTAAATAATGGAGAAGTGCGAGTTCGAAATTATACTCTCTGGTTCTGCAAAGATATGAGAGTCGTGAGAACTGAAAGAGTATTCTTTTCCAATTCTGATATATTTTTCTATTGATAACCATCCGATCGGATTCAATGGTTTTCATTCATACGATCTGGGTTCTAAATATTCTCAGAATGAAACTTGCTTCAAAACTGTTTGCCTAGGAAATGGTTCCACATTGAAACACTTCTAATAGAGATGTTTATCTGTAGAGTTTCTTCTGTTTTTTTTAAGATTCATTATTTTAAATTGTTTGAACAATTCGCAGCTTTGAGTGATAGCTGAGTACAGTACTTCAGGATGTTTCAGGATGATAAATGGTAACGACACTCCATTGTTCCGCTTGCGGGGTCTTTATCCATTGTTTCAGTAAACCATAAAATCAAAAAAAATTTCATTTAAAATCAATTTTAGCTGTTCATAAGTCATTAATAATATTATGTAAATTATCTTTGCTACTTTTTTAATGTCATTTCACCGATATATCTTCGTTTTCTTTCGTTTCGCTTTATAATTAGTGTTTCTTCTGTGTTCGCCTATAATTAATTATTTTTCGGTGATCACAATGATTGGACGAGGTGGTTATTATCAAGGGTAATAGATGTTATATTTTTCGATTTCAATTATAATTTGTTTTCAGATCCGATGTGCCATCAAAAAGGTATCGACGGGACGATAACGCGGATCCAACAAATCCGAACCCATCGATTGTTGTTCACGTACGCAATTTGCATCAGAAAGTGAGCTTTTTGTTCGATAGAGAAACCAATTAGTAATCAACAGTTTTTAGTTTTGATATACATTAGCTTATGTTGTCCCAAATCATTTTTTCAGGTCACTGAAGCTGATCTTCTGGAAGCGCTCAGCAACTTTGGTCCTGTAGCATACGCGACATGCATACCTCATTCACGAATGGCATTAGTGGAGTTTGAAGATATTGAAGGAGCCAAAGCATGTGTGAACTTTGCTGCTTCGAATCAAATAAATGTCGGCGGACAAGTATTATTTCTTCTTAGCTTCCTCTGCATGAATTCTCCTAGTTGCAGGCTGCTCTATTCAATTATTCCACGTCACAGTGCATAGAACGGATGGGTTTTGAGTCAGCAACGCCCAACAAAGTTCTTGTGGTAACTGTTCTCAATGCACAATATCCAGTAGATGCCGACGTAATTTACCAAATTTCCAATGCCCAGGGAAAAGTACTACGTGTCGCCGTCATGCACAAGCCAACAGTAGTGCAGGCACTAGTGGAGTTTGAAAGTACTGAAGTGGCAAAGGCAGCCAAACATGCAATGAATGGTGCTGATATCTATTCTGGCTGTTGCACACTAAAAGTTGAATTCGCAAAGGTCTGTATTCAGATTTCTCAAATAATCTAAATAGTAGTTGTTCATGTTTCAGCCGGAACGTGTCAGAGTAACGCGTCAAGACAAGGACCAACGAGACTTCACACTTCCAGATAGTTGGTTTTCCTCCACTCTGTTATTTTCTGCGCTTCATTCTTCCAATTCTGTTTTAATGAACTGGTTCCCTATGATTGCCTGTATTGTTGTGTCTGTCGTTTTGGAAAACAACACGCAAACAGATACACAACAGAAATCAGAGACAATCAGGAAAAAAACACTAGAATGAGCAAGTTGTAGGAGTAAAATTTGTACATCTTGTCACATCACTCCATTGCAAAGAAATAATTTGTCATAGAGTGACACTGCACTCTGCAAGAAAACAAACATTTCAATTGAAAACAACCGAGCAATTTTACACAAAAACTTATCAATCTTGCACAATTAATCACGGAAATTAAACTGATAATCAGGCGAATCGATAAAGCGCTGCCCAATAACCCAATTAGCATGATGATTTCAGACGAGATTCTTCAAGATACAGGACGAAAGACATTGATACCATCAAGACCAGATGATCATCATTGTTAGTTCCTATTCAAAAAAATAATTCACAAGTCTCTCTTAGCTTTAGATCGGCGCTCTTACGAAGACGATCGAGATGCTTATGATAGACGTGATTATGCTCCGTCTCAACCTCCAGTACAATCATATGGATATCCACAGCGAGGCTCTGGGCCACCGGAATATTATAATGATCGTGGTGGTCCGCCACCGCCATCTCGGTATAGGGAGGAATACGATGATAGAGGTCGCGGACAACACGTGGGAGGAGGACCTGTAAGATTGAGCGCTCATGTAGAAGACGATGTGATTCAAATTTTTCTAGGGTTGTGTTTTAATGGTCTATGGAATCGAGCACGCTAAAATCAATTGTGACATGCTTTTCAACATTCTTTGTCAGTATGGAAATGTGCTTAGGGTAAGATTATCGAGTTTTTCTCGATTCCCATGTTCAGTCTTCAGATTAGCTTTATGAGGACGAAAATTGAAACTGGAATGATTGAAATGGGAACACCAGATGAGCGTCACAATGTACTCGACTTTCTCCAAGGATTCGCAATCTTCGATTTGAAGTTAGAATTCAAACCAAGTCATCAGGAATGTGTTCATTATCTCCGTGATCCATTCCTCCTACCAGATGGTTCGCCATCTTTCCGTGACTATACGACTTCGCGCAATCAAAGATTCACAACTCCAGAGCTGGCATCAAAGAATCGAATCATCTTCCCTACAAACGTTCTGCATTGGTTCAATGCACCTGGAACTATGGATGAAAAAACACTATTAGAAATGATGGCTGACAAAACTGATCACAAACCAATTAAAATTGAAATTTTCCCATCTCGAAACGAGCGATCTGCAGCCGGGACTGCCGAGTTTGAAACTATTGAAATTGCAAACGAAGTCTTGGCAAACGTTAACCATACCCCGGTAAACAGTCCTTATGGAAGTGTGAGTTTTCATGTTTTTACTTTTTTCCTATTTTTTATTATTCAGGCCCCGTTCATTGTCAAATGGGCTTATGCTACTCCACGTCGTTGGGATGGAAGTGGCGGTGAACCTCCAAAATACGAAGATGGATCAGACGGAGTGAAACGAGAAGGATACATCCATCCGGCTGCAAGGCGTAATTTATAAAACTCCAACAGAGAAAAATAGTTTTTTTTCAGCTTCTCCATCTTTTCGACGTGGTCGTGGTGGTGGTGATTCTGGGTTCCGCCGTGAGTCCTATCGAGGTGGACTTCATGGTAACGGAGGTGGTGACCGCTTTGGTCCTTATCCACCACGTGGAGGTGGATTCCGTGGAGGACGTGGCAGAGGCCGCTTCAACGATTACTGATATATTTCCATATAATTCCGGTCTACCTCTTGGAATATAACTTGACTGCTACATAATTCATTCGCTCTCAAGTCTCACTTCATATTGTTCTCTTTTATTCTGTTCTGAAATCTTTTCCCAAACAAAGTTTGTTTTTTCAAGCATCTATTTATCTAATGAAGAGTTGGTTTATTTTAATTTTCCTCTAATTATTTTTTTGAAACAGTTGATTGCTTCTGCCAAGCCATATTATCATGAGGTTTTTAAATGAGTTCTGAAATCTATTCTTTCTCAGATGAGTCATCATTCGAAAGCTAAACAACTCCTTCAACAACGCGATGAGTTGGACGAAAAAGTGAAAGAACTACTTTTGGTTTTGGAAACGGTAGGAATTTCATTCCATGAAAGCTGTACAAGTATTTAGTAAACTTCAGAATAATAGCACTATGGATTCTCCGTTGGTTGATGCTGAAGGATATCCTCTTAACACAATCGATGTCTATGCTGTGAGACATGCTCGTCATGATCTCATTTGTCTCAGGTTTTTAGAAAATCCCTTTCCAACAACGATGAATTTTAAGAAATGATCGCGCTCAATTGACCGAAAAAATCGTTGAAGAAATGGAGCAGGACGAAGAAAAGATGGGCGAATCAGCTCCGATTGAAGAAAAACCAGTTCACAGAACATCGAATGAGCCTTTTGTCAAAGTTTCATCGGTTGTCGAACTGTCACCAGCCGATGTAGGAGGATTCAGAAAAGAGGATTTGATCATTCAATATGGAAATCTTCATCACGGAAACTTCAAAAATATGCAACAAGTTGCTGAAATCACCAAGGAATATGAAAATGTATTTTATCATAAATTGTCGAAAATATTCTTTTTTTCAGAAAACTATTCGTGTCACAGTCATTCGTGATCATCGCCCAGTTCGTCTTGAGATCTCTCCAAAAAAGTGGTCTGGACCTGGACTTCTGGGCTGTAATATTGTTCCAATCGCTGGTGCCAATGTTTAATTTTTAAAAAACATTTCTGTAAAAAATAATTTATTCAAAGATTCAAAAATGAATTATGCTTGTTTGTTGTTTTCTCATGACATCAGATGTATGGTTTTAATTCTTAATTGAAAACAGTTACAATACCACAGAGTTGGAGAATGAATCGGTTTACAAATTGATCACATAAAGTGAAAACCCGTTTTAGGGGGAAAGAAATGTGATAGAACTAGTTGGAATTCGAATCACTTCGATCAATAAGTTGTCGACGACTTGCAGTTTCGGCAATTGTCGAAGGAAGTTTTGTATTAAGAGTTTCCGGAAGAATGAGAGTTAACAGTCCACCAGAAACAGCTATCAATGATAATGTTATTGCTGGGGCAAGAGAATGAACTGCTGTCTGAAAAGTGTTGAAATGAAAGAGTTCTCGATATAAAAACATACCAAATGAGATAAATACGGAGATAACATTCCTCCGAATCTTGAAAGTGTCTCACAGAAACCAATGCATTTATTTCGACCATCGGTTGGAAATATCTGAAAAATTTTCTTCGTTCATTATAAATATTCCTGAAAATTCCATTTTTATACCTCACTGGCAAACATGTAAATACTCATAAAAGAACACGAAATCGCAAATTTTCCGAGAAGCCAAAAGTGGATATGCCACGATTCAGAAGAGAGAACGATTCCGAGAAATGAGAGACCAGCAACGATGTGAGTTCCCGATATGAGAACTTTTCTTCCATATTTGTTCATAAAAATAGGTGAGAATATGTAGGCAGGAGCCTCAACAAGACTCATAAAAATAAAATTCAAATAGATATTCCCAGCCAGATTCTTCGAATAAAACGCCAATCCAAAATAAATAAAAGTGTCGACAATCCTGAAATGAGCGATTCGATCGTTTGATAACTCTCTCTCCTTTTATCAATTACCAAATGTAAGTCATGACAAATATGTAGACGATAAACATCTTGTGTTTCCACATTTCACGACACAAACTTTTGAAGTTTGAGCTCTTTTCATCTTGAATTTCAACTATATCATTGGCTGTAATGTCTCCTTTCGGTCCACGAATCTTGTCAAGCCACGCTTCAATTTTCTCTGTTTGTTGACTTGAAACTAAATAATGAAGACTTTCGGGAACTGTCCTGAGAAATAATAAAACGGAGATAACATAGATTTCGACTACTGTACTTACATATAAATAAGAAATGCAATGAAGACGTTCGGAAGTGAAATGAAAAACATAAGCCATCTCCAATCCGGTAAAATATAAGCGAGAAGTGCCAGAAAACAAGCACCGACCACCCACATCAGACCAAAATAAACAGAAGTGAAGAATCGAAGACGCAGCGGAGTATTTTCGTAACCGAGAACCCATCCAGCGAGACCAGAAGCCTGGAATATAAAACAATTTTTTTGAAATGAAATGAGGAACAACTCACTGTATAGAAGATTCCATGAATAAGTCTCATTATACAAAACATAAGAATCGAACTGGAAAACGCCGAGACCATACCTCCTCCAGCCATCAAAAGTACAGTAACCACAAACACAGGTAATCGTCCATACTTGTCGGCAAGCGGTGGTATAAACATTCCTCCAATCATATTTCCAACCATATAGAAAGTGGTTGTACTGTCAGCAAGCCACGTGGCGTCTCCTATTAAATTGAATTCATCGGCGACACCGATGAAACTGGAGTTTTCTGGGGATTTGACGACAAAAGATGGACATAATCCGGTGAATGCTAGTGGAGCCCAAGCGAATCCACAAACAAGAATACATGTCAGAATGTATCGATTACGCTTATCTGAACTTATCATTTGAATTGATTACTAGTACAAATCCAATATTCTAAATAAAACTTTAGGAATGCGATATAAACTTACCCAAAGTATTAAGAACATCATCCGCAGAGAGTTTATCAGTTGACGACATTTCCAGTTGTTTGGTATATTTACCCTATAAATGAACATTCTAGACATGAGAGAGAATGATGTTTTCGAGCGAAAACAAAAAATAAAAATCTCAGGATAATCTGTTCAGAATTTCACATGATCCCCCCATTCGACAGTAGTTGTTTTTTTCATTGAAAACTCATGAGAATACGATTTCTTCTCGAATTTTATTGGAAAGGAAAACGGGAATTTGATGATGAGGAAGATAAAAAAGAAAAATGATAGTTTCGCGGAGATGCAAAAAATATAATGAAGAGAATTGAGTGAGAGAGAGAGAAAGTATAAATAAATGTAACCTTTGGTTGTTTTATGATTTTATCAAAGTAGAAAAAAGGAAATTTTTGGATCTTCAGATGATCTAGATGATATTTTATAAGAGAGAAAGAAGGAAACACAAGAAAAATACTGAGAAAGATAAGAAAAAATGAAACGAAAAGAAGAGTGAACGCTTGGAAAAACAGTTAAAATCGGAAATGGTGAGACAATAAAATGATAAATGTTTATCAAAAACCGAGTGATTGTTGCGACAGAATATCACCATAATCGGGTGATTTTTTGACAGACATACACAAACTTTATGGAAATTTCAACCTTCAAAAACCTATTTTTAAGGGGGAAGGTGCAATATATTCGGACTACATTGAAACTGTGACCCAATGGTTTGAAAAGATGATATGAGATGATTGAAAATAGATACCAAGAATTGGATGAGAGGACAAAGTTTCTGATGATGAACGAGAAAAAATGGAGGAGAGAAGATGAGATGAATCAGAGAGGATAGAAGGAAAACATAGAGATAACGTTGATTCTAGAGACAACAGACATGAAAGAGGCTCCGATTGCAGAAAAAAATAAATGATTGTTTGACTTCTGAAGATGTTCTTTCAGAGAAACGTTTAAACTTATGTGAAAAAATCTATATTGTTCATGATTTTAACCGAATGGGACGTAGACAGGGATCTTGTTATCCGTCCAAGTTTCTGATTTCTCTGGAAGCTTTTGGTAAGTTTGGGTTGTCTATTTCAAAGAAAATCTCTCAAACATTTTGTAGTTTCATTATTTTTCTCAAACATTCGTTCTTAAAATCGAAACTGAGAAATTTTAATCGAATCATTTAATATTATAGCCCTTTAGTAACGTTATACATTTGAAATAGATCTATTATATACTAGAATTTTCATCTATTGGAACATAGATCTTTCAGAAATCAAATAACAAAAAGAGAAAAATCATTTCAAACAGTTTTCTGTATCTTATCTTCTAATAAGGAAAACTGGATTTTAGTGAAAAAACGGTCACGTGACTACGGTCCTTCGATAAGATATTGATTTCTGATCTTCTTGAACCAATCAGTTTCGATGACTCATTTTCAGTATAAAAATACAATATTTTTGTTCACATCTGCAATGATTTTCTAGAACTTTTCATGATTGGAATGGTTTCCCCAATCACAAGATAAAAACCATACGATTCATATTTCAAATTTCAATCTCATAGACCTATCGAAATCTTTTTCAACTCTTCTGGTCATTTCCAACCTGTCAGCTGCGGTTTCTATCAATTCCTCATGACCGAAAGAGAGCAGCTGACGAGTTCGTTCTCAATATTCTTCACTTTTCATTCTCTTCTTTTTGTTATTACTTTTTTCTTTTTCAATCTTTATGTTTTAGTTTTTACAGATCACAACTGATGAGGACATTCTTTTTGATTCTTATTCTTTTTATATTCACAAATGCCACTGTTCTAAGAACAAAAGGTTCGATTTTTGAACAAATTTTCGAAGAAAACCCAGTTTTCAGAGAATCTTCCCAAGAAAGTAATTTATGATAATTATGGATTTCAACCTCTCTGTTCGTCTTGCACATTACTTGTTTCTATTTCCAGGTTAAATCAATTTCAAAATAAAAACCTAAATCGTTTTCAGTTTCATTTTAAAATTCGATGTCTCTGAGCCAGTTGTTCTTGAATTCGCTACCGTAATCTGTAAATTGTTTGCCAAACAACCATGGGCTGTTTGTGATGGAATTTCTTCTCAATTCAGAGTAAGTTTCTCATTTTTTCTCCAAAAACTATTTCTGAATTCAGGATGAATTTTTCTATGTCTTCCGGAGACTTGCAAATGAAAGTCCATCTCAAATATGTGGAATAATATTACCAGATTGTGCTGATCCAACTGATCCATCTGAAGCTGGATGGAAAGTTACACTTCCACCGAAACCGAAACGGAGGAGGATTTCGAAGAAAAAGGAGAAAAAACCAAAGATATTTACACCTTCGCAGAATATGAATGTTCTACAACTGACTGATCTTCATATTGATTTCGAATACAAATATCCATCGGAAGCTAATTGTGATGATCCAGTTTGCTGTAGGAAGACAGTTTCAGAGCCAAAGAAAGCAGCCGGATACTGGGGATCAGTTGGAAAATGTGATATTCCATATTGGACAGTTGAGAATATGTTATCTCATATTAACAAAACTCATATGATTGATATGGTTATAATGACAGGAGATTATATAAATCACGTGGATTGGGAGTATTCGATTGAAGAGCATCTCGCAGTACTTCGAAAACTTCATCGGCTCGTTCAGAATACATTTCCAACCACTCCTATTTATTGGGCACTCGGAAATCACGAAGGTTTGAATAGTTCCATTGACAGGAAAACAATTATTTGATTTTAGGTGTTCCCGTAAACAGTTTCGCCCCACACACAGTCGATGAAAGGTTCTGGCCAACATGGTTATATAAAGAATTTCGAACGATGAGTTCTCCTTGGTTGACTGATGGATCAAGTGACAGTCTTTTGAAGTTCGATTTACTTAATTCTTATACATTTATCACTTTTTTTTCTATTTCCAGACGGGGATCTTACTCAACTCAAGTAATGGACGGACTCAAATTAATTTCTTTGAACACTGGCTTCTGTGAAGTTACAAATTTGTGAGTGTTCATTCGTTTCAAAAAAATCGAATAATTGTTTATTTCCAGTTTCCTGTATTTAAATCAAAGCGATCCAGATTCTACAATGTCATGGTTCGTGAAAGAACTCTATGAATCAGAACTGAAAGGAGAAAATGTTTATGTTTTGGCTCATATTCCACCAGGAGATTCGGAATGTCTTGAAGGATGGGCATTCAATTATTATCGTGTTATTCAAAGGTTTCAGACGACCGAATTACTGAAGATAAAACTTTTTTTAGATTTGAATCCACGATCGTTGCTCAGTTTTTCGGTCATGATCACTTGGATTACTTCACCGTATTCTATGAAGACATGAACAATATCACTAGTAGACCAGTTGGGGTAATAAAGACCTTATTAATAATAATTCCGATCTGTTTGAAGGTTGGATATGCTGCTCCTTCTGTGACAACTTTCGAAAATCAAAATCCAGCGTATAGAATTTACGAAATGGATCCCTATGATAAATTTGTAAGTTGAAAAAGAGATATTCGGAATCTTGTTTTTTTTTCAGAAAATAGTCGACTACACGACATACTATTCTGATCTCGAACAGTCAAATGAGAACAATAAACCCGTGTGGGAGAAATTATATTCGGCTCGGGAAGCATATAAGATGTCTGATTTATCGCCAATTTCATGGAATCAGGTTGTTAACAAACTTGTTAAAAACGAGAAAAAACGAGAGGAATTCTACAAGTAAGCTTCCACTCTAATCGATCTTTTTCGTACTTTACATTTCAGATATGCATTCCGAAACATGTCTCCACAATGCGATCCTACATGTCAACTGCAGTTACTGTGTAATCTTCGAATGGGTCATCATAACTCAACGCTTTACTGTCCAACGCTCTGAATCTAGAACTGGTTTCAAAAAATTTCATTTGTAAACATGAATGTACACAAAGATCGTCAAGGATTAATAAATAGTTAAATTACACCAGCAAATGAATTGACTCCAACCAAAGAAATTACAGAAGTTTATTCTGCTGCCAGGGGATTTGCGTGAATTGTTACACTTTGAATCCTGAAATGATGAATGAATGAGAAGTAGAATCGTCAGGAATTTCACAAACTCACTTTTGCTGAACCAACGGGCGATATTTATTGTCCACTTTTATAGTTTCCAGCTCTTCCAGCGTATCGAAACCATCAATAACTCTGAAAAGCATCTCGTATTATGAAAAGTTTATAAAATATAGTTTTTACTTACTTTCCAAATAAAGTGTATTTCATGTCAAGATGTGGCTGCTTGGCATATGTTATGAAGAATTGAGACCGATTTGTATCTGCACCATTATTTGCCATTGAAACACATCCTCGAGAATCATGCTGTTTGAAGAAAAATTATAATTTATACATTATCTCGAGAACTTACTTTCAACGCACTGACGAATTCATCAGCGAATGGACCACCCCAAATGCTTTCACCTCCTTTTCCAGAATGAGTTGGATCACCAGTTTGTATCATGAAGTCTTTAATGTTCCTGTGAAAAATACAACCATTGTAGTAGTCACTGGCACACAATGCAAGAAAATTCTGAATAACATAAAATAAAGACTGAAATTTCAAACATTAAAAGTTACCTCGCAAGCTTTTGGCGCATCATCTACATAAAGTTCTATCTTGATGTCTCCAGAAGTTGTATGAATTGTGACAGACATTTTCAAAATTGTAAATACTAGATAAGCGGGGAGCAGTTGGAATTATTCGAAATTTCGAATTAATGCATCAAATACTCTTCAACTCCAGGAGGACTACACGACTGCGCGGCCGTGTTCTCTCCGTCCGCTTCGTGCACATTAGCGCGGCTGTTCAAATCAGTATATTGAGCGCATTATATTGTATTAAATATTTTGCAATTGCTTAACATATATTAAACATATATTCTGAAAAATGAATAAACTACAATCATTCACACAAGGCTAGACAAGAAATACATAAATGCGTGTATCTTTCTTGCAAACAGGATCTATTTCTTCTAATAATGAATTATAATGACGATTCCAAATGAACCTCCTCAAACACTAATCGTTTTCGGGATAAATTATGAGAAATTGAAGTTCTCGAAATAAATATGTATTATACATAGTTCATGAAATCAAGTAGAATCTATAATACACTACAATACACTACAATTGAATTCCAGGAAATCATTTCTACCTTCTCTATTAAATCACGAAAGTATGGGGGGTTACATTTTTGTGTGTGTGTCCGTGTGTATGTCCACAACAGTTTCTCAGCTCCTATCCAGCCGTTTTTCACCGTTCTTGAACTAAACAATCGGAAAAGTTGGCCGCATGATGCCCGTATTTTTTGATTTTAGAAACTTGCACTTTGAAGTTCTCTGCGCGCATTTTTTGGCGTTTTCAGTGCAATTTTTCAATTTTGAATATTGACGTGTGGCCGTGATGAACTGATGAACTAAGATAAGAAGAGGAGGGAAGTTTCTCTCGGTTTTCGAAATATTTCATTTCTACGTTTCTAAATTTCCTCTTGGAAAAGTGATGATAAATTCACACTACCGGAGCCAACAAATCCCATAAAATTCGGGCCCTGATTATTTTTAAGTGGTACCAGTCAAAAATGAACAAAGAAAGGTCATGTTGAAAGTTAATTTCAACTCGAGAAGCTCAACACGCGGCACGCGTCTGGCATGGGCGCCGGAACGAGCGTAGCGAGTTCTGGCGACCAGGCTAGTCTTTTAAACAAAATTTGGATCGGTTGCTGAAACTAAGTTCTGAAAAACAAGAAACTACGTTCATTTCTCGGTAGTATCAGCTGTTAAGTAATATATCTTTTTCACTTATTATCGAACCGCGTTGGGATTTCAGAAAAGTCTCAAAACATTGTTTTTTTCTCAAAAACGTGACGATATGCCATAGTATCATGCCTTGTTTTCGAAAAAATTCCCTTGAGAGAACTTATAAAAACTATCAGTTCTTCTAACCTTTTTTTTTAGGTTTTGATCCGACAACATCCTCCGAAAACAAATGAAGTTTTAGAATTTCGCCTATAAATGTGAATTGAATTTCTGAAAAAAAGACAAAATGATATCATTTTCTGCACACTATACGTTTTGAGAAAAGACTTTACAAGATCCGTCCAAGTATGAAAGACATGTGAAAATGGACATAGGAATCAAATGAGACTAATTAGGAACGAAAAGTATATTTTTGTCAAAAATCCCATCGTCAATTACCGTATTTATTTTAATTAACTTGAATGCTTTTTTCCGAGAGCTTGGTCAAAGTTCCGGTAAAATTGAGGTTGCAGAACAGTCAGAGATGTTCATTAAGTAGATGAATACTGTAACGTTCCTCGATAATACTATTTATTTTATTACTTTTTCAGGAAATCGACATACTCTCAAAGTGTTTTCTAAACGCCCAGAATTATTCAGAATACATTGGAATTTATAAGTATGTGTGAAAACTTGGAAAACATATCAAAAGCGATTTTTGGTCTTTTTGAATCTTCTTTCATTTTGCATCCTTTCTTTTTTTCCCTGTTCGTTTTCTCAAACTAATTAGCTTCTTCCTTTTTCACTCTTTTCTTTGAAAAATTGTCAAAAGAATACTAATTCTCTGAGTTCTGTGAAACTCTTTTTCATTCTGCAGACCAAGATGACTAACTAACCAAAACTCGAAAGAAGAATACCAGTATTCTCATAATTTTCTGATTTGATAGAATACTGAACGTTTATTTTTCATTTTCCTAAATTTTGTTTTTCGACACTGATTCCGAGTATAACTGAACAGTAATTTTCTCAAGATAATTATAATAAATTAAAAACTAAAACCGAGAAATGCGACGGCGTTTCTGATTTTCATTACGAAAATTGATTCACTCAACTATACGAATCCATTATAATAAGTTCTCAGAGTTGAGAAAAAGTTGATGTATACTGTCATTTTCATGTTTTATTCACAAACTTCTTTTGATACTTTTCATGAACATTCGTCTATCTTTTATTGCAGATCTAGTGCAATTTCCACGTCATTCCATTGTCCTTTCTGTTTTTGTCTTCATTTCGTTCCCTCATAAATCGGGAATACATTCCTTTTCCTTTTTCTCGACTGAATTAATCTATCTTTTTTCCATTTTCTCCATTTTTCTTCCCATATTCTCTTACTCCTTCTTTCCCATTTCTCATGAAGACTCTTCAAATCTTCGTGTTTCTTCCCCTTCTTCTTCTGGTTTTCTCAAATTCTGTTTCCAATTATATCAATTTTCTCATTGCTTGTCTTCATTTTTCTCCATTCTACACGCTTTCTTCAAATGCATGAGATCCATTCTATCATTCCAAAACATCAAAAGTTCATTTCTCTTTCGGTGCAAAATTGAAAGATGAGGACGAGAATTCACAGTCGTCCGACTTATTCATATTCCATCGTCCATTCTTCATTCTTATCCTCTTTTTCTCTTTTTCTCTTCCATCATCAATCTTTTCTGAGCTCAAGCTCCACCCACTTTCTGTATTCTTTTTTTGCTCACACTTTCATTTTGAAGCGAAGCAATCTACAGATTTGCAATGCGTTCTCTTCTTGCCATTCTTCTTCTTTTGGCTCTGTTTGCTCAAACTTCGGAGGCTGTGAAAGCTGCTTCGAGATACTTTCAGCCAAAATATTTCCGTTATCGTCGGTGGGATCCGACTCATGACTTCTATGATGATTATGAGGTGAGCAAAGAAGAAATCAATCGTAACTGTGTATATGATTGTTAACAAGAGAGATTCAAAACACAAAACTAAAAAATCAGCATAAGTGCTGAGCACAACAATTCGGAGACAATTTGCGCTGCAAAAAAAGCAACGCAGAAGTATATTTCCTGTTCTTTTGTGTCATGTACTTCGCACGTCACCCATCATCTTTGCAACATCATTGACCATCTGTGATGTTTCAAAACATAACTAAATGCTCCCTAATCTTCGAATTTCTATAAACCAAAAAAGAATGTCGAAAAGAAAGAACGCAACTTTCAACTACATCTAATTTCAGTTTACTCGAGAAGTCCGTCGCCCGTTCCATCCGATGGCATACCGACAACGCCTTCATCGATAGGCAGCCGCCAGGAACCACTCGAATTCCCAATTTTGTGTTGAACTAAAAACAATAAAAGAATTGTTTCTTTGTCTTTATTATTTCTTCATCATCATAAAAAAACTCTTCACAATACAGAACATTTCACTTCTTTTTTGTTCTCGTTTCTCTAATACGATAGAAGCTTGTTGAATCGGCATCTCTCAAGTTCGAACTAAAATGCAGACGCTTTTTGTTTTTCTGAAAATAAGAGAATGGAAAAGAACAATGAATTTATAATAAGAATGCTTACGAAAGAAGGAAGATTATATGAATCAGAAATAGTCCATTGAAGAACAAAACTACATGCGACTGACTGAAAACATAAATGATATCACAGAAAAATGAGCGAAGAATTCGTAGAATTCTTGATTCCGATTTCTCATTTACATGTCTGTGAAAGGAAAAGAAAAACAACGCTTACACCCAAAAGAATCAAACTGAAATAACAATAGAATCCTTCGATACTCAGAACTTCGATTTCAAACATGTTAAGCGTTTCTTTTGCAATGAAAACATGAATGCGTGAATGGAAGAACAAATGGAAAAAGGAAAGAAAGTTCACGTTTTATCCGGAACAAATGGATTCTAGTATAGCATTATATTCATTTCTTGGGACAGCAGATTGTCTATTTGGTGAACTTATCACTTGTTTTTGATTTCGAAGCAGCCAACTCATTCTGAATGATAAAAAAATGTTACCTCATCTTGGAAAAAAAATGTTACCTCATCTTGGACGAGACGTTCCATTTTACTGTCATTTGCAAGAATTTGTCTCGAGAGAGTATTAATATTGGCAATCTTCTTGATAAGATCAGAAGTTACCGGATGACTGTTTTCGAGAACATAAGTGGCTTCGTTGATAATCTCATCGCAAAGAGTTTTGAGAGTTCCGTGCTGACTACGTTTGTGTGTACTATTCGATTTGTTTTTTTCTGTCTCGGCGAATTTGGCACGAACACGCATAAGGAGCGGAAGACATTGTTCAAGTTTTTTCTTTCCTTTTTCTTCACTTTTAACAACAGTCAGTGTCTTTTGAAGAGAACTTCCACTTGATGCCTCATCGCGATATTCAAGATCTTCGGCACGTTCACGGAAATAGGAAGCGGCATCGTTGATAGCTTCCATTGTCTAAACTAATAGTATTTTCACATTTTCCGAGATTTTCTTACAGTGCTCTGTGATCCTTTTTCGACTCGGTTATAAGCCACGTAACGCAATTCAATCTTCTCCATGTTATCATCGATCTTTTTCTTTCGAATCACAACACATTTTCTTGGCATTTCTGAATCTTCTGTGGAAGAGGTATAGGCTGAAATAATTAATTCATTCTGGAATAGAATTTCCTCTTACTTTTTGTTTCTTTTCCTCCAGAAGTTCTCATCATTCTGCGGTTTGATTCTACGTTTCTTCTATCGTAAAACACAATGAACAGTCTTGAAAGAAGTGAAACATTCATTCGAGATTTCATAGTTTAATCTCGTGAAAGTTCACGAGAAAAACAATCATTTGATTACAAGTTCAAGAAGATGTAGAAATTTCATCTTTCTCAAATAAAATTATATTTTTTTGAAAATTCCAATTACTAATTGTAAGAAAAGTAGATTATCAGTCTCTTTTCAATTCGTCCTTCAGTTCTTATCAGTTTTTTGCCCTTTGAGCCTTTATACTATTATCTAACAATAACTTTCTCCGCCTACACTCCGAAAGTAAAAGCGCATAGTCAAGAACTCAAAAAGAAAACTGAAATCAACAGTTTAGGTTCTGGAAACAGCTCCATGGCAATTTGAAACCGACGAGCATATTCGGAGCATAATTCCGGGAGAGACAATATTTTGTTTTTTGATTAAGAATAAATCACTTTCATATATAATTCGAGCCTTATGCTATCAAAAATCTCACTTTCTAGATAAGCTAACTAATGATCTCTTGTATTCCAATCATTTCGTCGTACTATTCACTTTTCTCCCTGATCTTTCTTCGTGAAAAATGCAAAGATCAATGTCATAATCTGTAATTGAAATAATTGATTTAATCCTATTTGAACTTTATAATTCGTTCTTTCTGACCATTTTCTTGTTCTAATGACATAATATATTTATTCCCGTATGAGGTCACAACCAATAAAAAACTGTAATTCCCTGTAACCTGGCTTCTTGTCAAAGAAATCACTGCATCTGAGTCTCTTATTCTATTTGACTCTCTCTATTTCAACTACAACAAATGTTATAAATTATTGACCGAGACACACAAATTGGCTTATCATCTTCCTACTGAAAGAGAGACACTATTCAGCGCACTCACATAGACCCTGAGAGCATGCGAGTGCTCGCAGTTCTTCTTCTTCTTTTATTACCTATTTCTAATCAGAAAGAAGATCCTGTCATCTCTCCGGCTCAATTATTTTGTCCTACTGTAGGCACGAATGCATATATTCTCGTGACAGTTACAACTGATAATTTATACGAGTTTGAAGATTTACTTAAAAGTTACGGAAGAGTTATGCCAAAAAATTCAACACAACAAATAAAATATGATTTTTATTTTGGATCAAACTATTCAACTATTGTGACTACAAATAGTTTGGAAATGGAAATATCTGTGAGTTACTGTATTCAACGCCTTATAAAAATCTGAAAAATGGTTGTAATGAATAAGAAGTTGACGTCAGTCTAACATAACCAAAAATGTTTAGGGTTGGGCAAATGACTCGAACTACATGGATAGTTTGTTCAAATATTCTAGAACATCTGGTGAAACTGATAAGTTGGTTGGAATAGCTAAATCTATTTTGGATAACGTAAGTTCTTGTGAATGTCCAGAGTAGAAATCAAAAAGTTGAAGGTTGCGAAAGACAATCAACAAGATATTTCCGTTTATTTGAAAAAGCAAGTTGTATTAATCACTGATTATGTTCCAATCAATATTACAGATGTTTTTAATAAAAATCAAAATGTAAGTCATTTGATACTTTTTCTGTAGAAATGGAAATATTACAGGAGAACACCCAACGACTGGGAATTTCTTCAGCTCAATCATTAAGTCCTTTGGAACAAGCAGCGGAATTTCCAATTTTCAAAAGTGACGATGATGAGAACATTGCACAAATAAGAGCAATTTTTCAAGAAACAAGAGATTTTGGTTCGTTGCTCTTACTTGAATTGGTATTACATGAAATAGGTTTCTGTTGCAGAGTTTCCAGCCATAATTCATGAAGATAAACCATTATCAGATATTTATGTGTTTATGACATCTGCAAATATGACTCAATTGATGAAAGTAATTGAAAATTCGATTAATGGACCAACTTGTCAAATGGCACAAACAAAGATGTATTCGCATTTCATTCATTCTCAAATTGTCAAGGTTTTTGAAAAAAACGTCATAAGGTTTTATAGAATTGACTGATCAGAACGATTCGACTTTGGAATTGATAATCCCTTGGCTTGGACAAAAAACTCATTACTTCGCTCAGAATTGCATCAAATCATTGAGTCATTTCAGTCAGTTTTCATTAATTTTCTTTGGATTTTGAGAAGAGAATTTACAGAGACTGATTTGAATTGCACATCATTAAAAAGTCAAATATTCAATGATTTTGTTGAACAAATTTCGAATTCAAACAATCGAACATTTGCATATTTGTTTGTCGATAACTCGGAATGTGCTGATTCAAAAAATCTAACAACGAGACTTGAAGATTCGGTAGATTGAAATAGATTCCTTGACATTTTATCATTTTAGATTTCAGACGCATGTTCGAATAGTTATGGATAATAATTTGAATGACGTTTATGAAGATTTCACATTTCCATTGATCAATCTCGGATTTCTTGATAGAACAATTGACAATCAAGTTATTCATAATGATGTATTCTATCTCCAGAATTATTCCACTTCTTGTACAGATGAAATACCAATGGGTTTGACAAGCATGATTAATCCCTTACCATTCTTATTCTTTTTTAGTTCCTCTTCTATCTGCTCGGCCATGGCATCGTCCAAAGTATCTTTCTATTGCTTTGGATGATATGCTTACTATTTTCATTTGTGCAACTGTTTCTGTCACAACTTTCGGAATTCTGATTTATAGACATGTCAGCAGAAAACATCAACAGCAAGTTGAACTTTTGAGTGAACTTATGTTGCAGCCGAGAATTTATAAGTGAGTTCTATAACTTCTATTGACAGTTAGGCTTGAAAATCATTCAGAAATCATCCTGAATTCTAATTTTTGGTATGTATGTATTGTAATCGAAAACTCGTAGATATTTCTTTCAGAGCACCGAAGGAATGTCCGAAAGTTGCTCGCTTGCCATGGGAGATTAAATCCGAAAATGTCCACATTGACACTGAATTTCTGCTAGGAGAAGGTACAATTTCAAACGTTTATCTCGGGAAATTGAAAGGGAAATCACCAATAATGCAGTGGATCGACAGAATTGAAATGAAACAATATCAAGATTGTGCAGTTGCTGTTAGAGTTAGTTACTTTGGCATTCAGTTTCGAACCTGAATCAATTCAGGTTCCACGTCATTTCGACGAACCGGAAGAAGATCAACTTCAGAGAGAAATCGCTTCGATGCGTCAATTGAGACATCATGATCACATTGCTCTTCTCCTCGGATGGACAAACAAAAATGATTTAGTCTGTTCATTATTGGAATTAACTCATATGAATCTCATTAAATATCTGTCTCAAATCAAGGAAACGTATGTTTTCTTATTCAATTAATCCATCAAACCCGAAGAATACTTTCAGTGCAGAACAGAATAATTCATCTGGCTTCACTCCAATTGATCGGATTCCATTTCAAACTCTCTACAAAATAATATTTGAAACTTGTGATGGAATCGAATATATTCACTCAAGAAATCTCGTTCATCGCGACTTGACAGCGAGAAATATTCTACTAACGACTGGATTACGCGCAAAAATTTCAGGATTCGGATTTTGCTCTGAGCCAGACGATCCGAAGTTCGCAGCGAATTCACTTGCACTTAGATATCTTCCAGTACGTTGGTTGGCTCCAGAATGCTTCATCGGGAAGTTTAGTGTGAAAAGTGATAGGTTAGACAAAGTATTGAAACTGTTGTTTTTATAAAAAAAATTTATTTCAGCTGGTCCTTCGGAGTTTTGATGTATGAAATCTTTTCGTTGGGCGAACAGCCATACGAAGATCTCTTTCGCCCGGAAGAAATAATTGAAAGTATTCGAAAAGGGAGAGTTCCTGCTCATCCGAAGTATTGTTCCAAACAAACGTTCGTCTTTTTACTAATTTTTAATCTCATCGAAATATTTTCAGTTACAAAATAATGCAAGGTTGCTATCAATCATTCATGTCCCGACGCCCTAATTTTACACAACTCAAAAATGCTTTTCATGTTCAATCTTCGAATTATTATCACAATCCAGCGTTTGAGCCTGATTATTAGATACTCTTCTCTAGATTTTTACGGGTTTACCGAATAACAGTTCAAAGTTTTACTCTTCAAACAAAAAATAAATAAATAGGAAAATTGCGACAAAGTGACTAATTAAATACAACATATATCCTTTTACCATGCTATAGCATGTTTATAATAATTATTCTCGAGAGAATAAACAACGAAAGTCGGTCGGAACTCTTTGGAAAACTTGCTCGTAAAATTCGCCACATCTGCACATTATTTTCAGATTTGTGTGGCTCACTGCAACATACAGTAATTGTCTATGAAAAAATAATTTTTATTAAGATTAAACTTGTCTTTTTTATTGGAACTTTCATTTTGCGGATAAAGGATCTTATCCAAAAGTTCAATTCTGTTTTTCAACATTCTCTCCGGTCCTCGGTATACGTTCCTTGAAGCATTCCGTATTTTTCTTGTATTTTTCCATATCTGTGCACTTGATCATTATTTTTTATTTATTTAAATAGTATATACTCACTTGAAGCAATATTTAAAAGAGTTCTCAATTTGTTTAATATTATTTTTACTTGAATTAGGCGAAATGGAGTTTAGTACATCCGAGAAAAACGCGTCATACTAAAATCATGTTTTTTTGGCAATCATCATCCCGAGTAATTCTTACGCCTTCAATGTTCTTGGTTGTGTTCAGCTCACTGTCGAGGCAAGATTCTAATTCATCTACATCATAGAGCCAACTAGCCAGTAGTGCGCTAAAAATGGGGAGTCCGTCACGAAAAGCCAAATTACTATTCATTCTGTTTAGTTTCCTCAACCATTCCCACTTTTTAGTTATAGCATCAGATTCTGTAAGCTGGCGGTCCAGTGAGAACATACACCGACCTTGTCGTTTTTGATAATTATTCTTGCATTCTGACCACGGAGACCATTGTAGTGTGATTGAAATGGGAACTCCCACAGGCAATGTTAATGATGTAAAAGTGGAGCGACAGGTTAATGCCGGGTTCTCACACCCTGTCATCCTCGTTGACTTTTGGAACTGTAAACTATCTCAAAATTTGTACTCTGTCGTTTGCTAGATCTCTTATACATCGTAACATGACCAATCATTGAGTCCATTTCTTGTGAAACAAGTTTCCTGGTCCTCAAACGGTTCCGCAGAGTTCGATTCTTTCCAATAATGATTTGGAAAACTACGGGATGAGTCGGAGCATCCTTTTGCTATAACAAACTTAGCGATCATATGAGTGTGAAAAAAATCTAACTGATTGCTTTAATTGTTTTGATGTTTTGTTCAGATATGTGCAACACGGGGAGTAGAGGTAAAAGGATATAAAAATAACGTTGCGATGCAATTGAATCTTCGTCAAAACAAAAGTAGACACCTTGTGAGTATACGTTTGCCTTGAAAGCTCAGGATTTAGATTTAAGATCGAAACCAGACCATACCTCGGTGATTATCAAAATCCCGTTAGACTGTTGATAATGCGGTTCTCCTAGTTTCCTGCTTGTCGTTTTAGTTCTGGAAACTTCTTTCAAATTTTGATAGAGAAGGGTTACGTTAGGTACTTAAAACTATCATAGTTTTGAACCATTTCGATATCCGGACTTTCTTTTAATTTTAATGTATTTCCTTTTTCAAAAAAGTTGTTTATGTTCTTTACTCTGGCCCATATTTTCGGTGAACTGAAAGAATATTGTAAACAGAATCTTAATGCGTTCAGAACTTGTTATATTACCCATTCAAAACCAAGGCAATATTACACATATAACATTCGATGCTGACAGTTTCTCCCGAGTAATAATATACGGGAACTAGTATTGGCTCATGCTCACAATCGCGTTGATAGAATGCTTTTGAAAATAATGATTTAAACAAAGAATGCTTCTCCGGAGAAATATCAGCATCAGCCCATAGCTTTTCAGAAGGAAAAGTTTTGAATATAACAGACTCTTCGGTGATTTTATTCTGTTTTTTGGTTTATTCATTAATTCAGACGAGAATCTCACTTTGCTTGGCATGCCACAGTTGATTTCTTCCTTAAATATCGAAGTAATTATAACGAATGTTGTTATATATGAGTTCATTTCCGTTTTTCAAAATGAAAATTGAATTCAAATTAAGAATGTAGTCCGTGAAGGCGTTCAGTCTCCGTGAACTGGGAAAAAAGTCAAGTTTCAAGTTCCAAATGCTAGACGCTAATTTATTACAAAATCTTCGCCTGACAGCCGATCGCGAGCCTCGAAAATTGCGTTGCGCACACAAGAAATGAGAATGATCAGTGCTCCGAGACACGCAGGCACTCCGCTTCTCTACCGCAGTCCACCCGCATAGTAGTGTGTGCGGGTAAGAACAAACATTTAACCTATTGATTGACTTATAACCGTCAGATTTGGTGATTGACTTTGAAATGAAACTTTCAAAAACAACTATCAGTGGTGCCTAAAAGACTTTATCCTTTTGCCCCCTCTAAGTTTTTCGTTTTATTCATCTTGCCGCGTTTTTTGTCACGCTTCGTAGTAGCCAATGATGAAAGTGAGGCACCACGCCTGGCACCACCTCCTCTCTGGCGCCTGTCGCCTCCCTGTCTGTTCTGTCTAAGTCTCTTAAACTTCAGCTTTCTCTAATAGTCGCGGTGCTTGCCGCCGTGTCTTTCGTCTCTGCGTCCGCTTGTTTCTTTTGTTGCATCGTTTTTTTTTCCTGCAGCTTTTCTCTTTCCCTGCGAATATCTATCTCCTTTTTTGTTCCCTCACCTTATGGCACTTTGCCAGTGCCAAAAGTGCGAGAGAAGCTTTAGTTACTCTGCCGATGAACATTACAGTTTCGTAGCGAGAAATCATGAAACATCGCATGAGTTAGCATAATAGATGTAACTCTTGATAATAGCTTTATAATAGGGAGAATGCTAGACAGTTCACGACTTTCTTCAGAGCAAAAGGAGTACCAGAAAATCATGTGAAAAACGACGCCTCCACTAGAAAAGAAGAGTCTTGCCATGTGCGCAAAGAACGTATATTGCTGAAACAAAACGGTTCTGGGTCCCAGAACTTCTGGGAGCCACGTTCTGACTTGCTTTTCATTTTTTGGAACGGTCATATAAAAAAGTAATCTCCAAAAAATTTATATCAATATTAAAACATCTTATTTCAATATTAAAGGAGGCCGGACATCTCGTTCAATTTTGGAATGGAATTTGGAATGGACGCATTTTTGCGTAAAATCACGCGCATACGTACAATGTTCAAAACGAAAAATATTCAATTTTTTCGAGTTTTCGCTGGAAATTCTTGATTTTTTCCCGCTTTTCTGTGATTTCACAGAATGGAAACCATGAAAAATGAAAAATTGGGTGACTGGGGTGCCGATTGAGCCGTATGCGCGACTGTTTCAGTGCCGACTTCTCGGTCTATACGAACTCGAGGCTTCTCTCTACAAAAAGGCCGAATGATGAATTTTCATAATCGAGCCAGCTGGAGTTCCAATGACTAGTGGAATGAGATTCCGGTGTCCTGGTTATCATTTTAGAAAAATATGAGCAATTTCAAAATTTTGATGTCTGGCCTCCTTTAATCTGGAACGTTTAATTTCCACCATTTGTTCACAGAAAAACTAACGCGTGTTCAATTGTCAGCACAGATGGCCACTACCTACACAACTCTTTGATCTGATTCGCATGTCTATTTTTTAACTGATGTATGTTCATCTCTGGCTTTCTCTCTCCTCTCCAGTGACGTCACCGAGTTCTTCATCGGCTCTCTGGCGCCAAATCGTTGTGATTTCCGGGCGCCATACCTTTTTCCGATTATGGCAAACTGTTTCTGTTCCTGTAAAAAATATTGATGGACACACGTTACATTCAAATTACTTTATTCTGTCGAGTTTTAACACATTGATCAAAATAGTCTAACATGAACATACAGAAAGAAACGCGTGTTTATTCATTGCTTTGACCGCCCTACCTGAATAGTTTCAAGTTATGTTATTCGTCGCAAATTTCCAAAATTGAATACAGGCACGCATCTTTTCCGTTTTTATTGTCGTTTCCTCACAATGAAAAATCTTGGATTACAATTTAAAAAATAAATTTCTCGTAGAAATTGATTATAACAATTTATCAACAGTCTTCGTGTGACTTCCGATAGGCGCTACATTTTTTCTCCGCTGTTATTGATATGTGGTAATGGGTTCTTGACATATGCTGACAATTCATACTAATGAAGCTTCGAATATAAATATATTCTCTATAGAGACCATTCATTAAATTCACGATCACGACGATATGACTTCCTCCTATTATTTGTGTGAGAAATAAAAAAATCAGAATATGTGAAATGTCGAAATTAAGTTGAATAGCTTTTTCTCTCAAAAAAGTACTCCCATGATTTACGTTTCGGGAGCTTTCATGTTACAATGGCCCGCCCCAGTCGCCTAGTTTTGGTTGGCGACGGGGAAAACGTATCCATAGTTTCTCCCATTTCTCTCTCCCGCAATTTCGAAGTGAAACTAAAATTTTTGAATGAATTGTCTCGTTAAGGAAAAAAAACGTCTAACTGTAGCTTCGAGGATCATTTTGATCATGATAAAGTTGAGCATTTTTACTGGTGAATCTTCAGTGCAGATGAACCCAGTAGAGTTGTAAGCATTCAAAAAAATCTTTATTGAGAACCCTATCGAGAGGAAACTTTAAAAACGTGGTTTCAATGTAACCCTTTGCTTATTTCTCCTTTTAACTCACTTCTCTCTGATATCAACTGTGCAGACAATAATTTCGAGAAGCCATCCACCTGTCGAAGATTCTTGTCGTACTGCGTCATATCATGTGACTGGCGCCTGAATTGTTTTGTGTCGTGTTTAGTTCTGAGTCTCTCACTTCTACATTATTTTTACCCACACACAGGTCCGCTCCACGCTCTGCGTCTTTCAGTTTCCTTTCTTTTTTTGTACTTTAATTCTCCGTTCGGCGCCGTACGTTTTTCCGGATGGAATTAGTCCACTACGCAAGATAATGTAACATTTCAGCTCACTACTAACTAGTGCAATTGAAAGTTACTGTATATCTCTTTAACCGTTCTGCTATAACAATACCGTCATACATTGATAAAGTGAGTTTCTATCTCTTGAACTGCTTTTAATTCCAATTACCTAGATTCCGATGCAAGCAGTAGTTGCGCTATGCCATTTTTGTGAAAATCACGGACCACGAGTTGTCATGACGTGCCAACCAATGCGAGATTTTGAAGAAAAAGGTAAGAATGGAAAAAATTGCCTGCCAGAAGGGTAATGTTTCCTACTGCGAGACAATCGGGATAAAACGCTTATCCGAGTTTTCATTCGTGACTTTAAAGATAAAGATTGATCATTTATGGTTATTGAGGGAACTGACATAAGAAACGGTTTTCTTTTCTCTTCAACTTGTTTCTGTTCTATCATAATTATACAGGTGTTTTGATAAATCTGTCTTTGGTGAGTGAAGAAAACAGAAACAATTGAGCATACATGAACCGAAAATGCTGAAGTGTGTAGAAGACACCCTACTATTATATTACGATCTTCCCAAAATATCAGTAGACAACTCTTAAAGATTCCAAATCTCACAGATACTGTTTCCAGACGCATCGTCAACTACCTCTTCGGCCTCAACATCTCTGGGGCCGTCAACTAGTAGTTCACCGCCCGGACCAATTATTCCTTTGATAAAGGTAGTTCGACATTTTTAATCCAGCTTCAACATTTTGAAACGCTTTCAGCTTGAAGGAGACTATGTAGAATTTGAAAGAAGTAGGTTAAACTCAGAAGATGGCACCACCTACCCCCATTACGGGAATTGTACAAAATATACGATTGATACAGAAGACAGGTATGACAATTCTTAAATTATATTGAAAAGAGAAATTTCTACAGATGTTCAGCTTGTACATCGTTTCGAAATGGACCTTGTCTTCTATCAAACGATCATCAAACAAGAACGAGTTATATATCTTCAGAGGTAAACAACGGCAACTGTAATCCATGAAACAGCTTGATGAATGTTTGATGAGTTTGTAACGAAGTTTTGAATATAATAAATAAACACTTCAAGAAGTTGGTTTCTAATTTCACTTCAATGTAGCTTCTTTGAATTGAACTAGTACTAGTCTAATTTATTAAAATTAATATTGCTGTTGCGATAATCCATAATTATAGGGAATTCGTGAAATCGGTGATTATGGAATTCAAAATCATAATCTTTCAGGTAGCACTGCAAGATAAAGTGTACGAAAGAGTGAAAAGTGCTTGTATGAGGTCGTTAAGCTGTGAAGTATCAGCTGCGATGAAAAAAAACCTGTCCTCGTCGCAACCTGTAACGCTGTCAAGACTTTGCACTCCTCGGAAGTGGCATCCACAAGTAATACATGAAGAACCAATAAACGGTACACCAATTCAGTTTTATTTTTCCTAACAATAGCTAACACAACGCTCACTTTTGTATAGAAATTTCAGGAACGAGGATACCCCCTTCGTCTGCAGTACTGCAGGAACCGAATGAAGATGGTGTTTTTGAACAGCCGTCAGTATATATCAAAAATACTAAATCTTAATATAATGCATTTCAGGGCTGCAGAAGAAGCCGATGGTTGTTTAATATTTGGGGATGTAGATAACGGTTATTGTTTTGCCTTCGTCTTCCGGTAAATATGACAAGAAATAAATAATATTATTCTATTTGTTTCAGATTAGCGGATGCAAAAGCACGAGGGTTCTATCGATTGTTTTCACTTATAGTTGTCAGCAATGATCTCACATTTCTAACGACTAACCATGATTATCTTAAAACCACGCTGGGTGGAATAAAAACTGAACTACAGGTATTTCATTTCATTTATATCTTCAATCTTATTTCGCTTACCTCAGAAAATGGCGCAAGACGTTTTTAACAAGGAAATTGATACCGGCGAAAAGCTGACAGAAGATGACATACACAAACCAGAATATCAAAAACTAGTTGGCAAAATGCCTAGTTGGTATCGACGAAAGGTGAGCATAAATTGTGGAACGAAGTTGCGAAGAGATTTATAAATCATCGAGATTAGCAAGCGTAAGACAGACATAGGTCTCTAAAGTTGCGGTTCTACTCAGAAACATTGAAAAGGAGTTAGATAAAAATCGAGAAATCTTGAACACTCACCGTAATCAGCACACTTTTAGCGTATATGTCTGCTTCAAAAGCATGAAGGTTAGTCGAATGCTTGATGTCCCATTTCCTACAAACGAAATCAAATTTTTAAAAGGAGTGCACTTTTTTAAAAAGACGTGATGCAGATTAGCCGTAAATTATCATGAAGAACGCGAAACAAATATAGTCCTATTGTAATTTTCACAACTCAGTGTCAGAAAGACCAGTGATTCATTCAACGAATGCGTAGAAACTTCTTGATTAAAGAACCGTTGAAAAAACGTCGATAAGGAGTAGAAAAAGAGCAGCTCATCGATGTTTCTGTGGACGTGTTTCCGTGAAAACTTTCGGCCGCAGCGTAGCAGAATCGATAACGCGCTAGAAATGATTATGAAATACTGAAAGGGGAATGGAGGAACATGAATAGATTAATAATAACTTGTGAAAGTCTTGATTTCTTTCAGATAGCGATCGAAACGGATCGGAATCTTTCAGTAGTTACTGCAAGCGAAGAGATTTGGGTTCAATTGCACAGGTACGAATTGATCAGTGCGTTTGAGTATCTTAATAAAGAATTGAATGGCACCGTGTATCTTTCAAATTCCGGAAGAAACGGTTGGCCTTCTAAAGCCCTCCAGAGTAATTCTTTTTTCTAACCGGTTTTTGTTATGATTTCGTACTATCCTACTATCACTTCTCACATATTAAGAACAATTACTGTGTGCATCGCGTTTCACTCTCAAAAACCGTTTTGGCTTTTAGTTCACCTCTTATTTTCAAAGCTTCTAGCCGCGAGCGCTCGGTCAATGGCGCAGAATCAAATGTTGCTCATCATATTTCTTTTGAATTTACTTTCTCACATGTCACAACATGTAACGCCAACCAACCAGGATTTCCTATATTGAATGATCATCTTATGTTTTGAGCGAATTGTTTCAGCAAGTTGAAATTGACACTTTTTTACGCTAGATTCCAATTGTTTGGCTAGCCAAAAAATTCAGATTGTCTGTGCTGTTAATCTTTTGATTATTTTTTTCAATTTTGTATAGAGGGACTAGCCTGGCCGCCATCACTCGCTCCGCTCGTTCCGGCGGCCAGGCCAGACGCGTTCCGCGTGTTGAGCTTTTTGTATTCAAATCACTTTAATTATGAACTGAATATTTTCTAAAATACAAATCTGAACTCGAGGAATTATTAGTGTGTAGTATGATTTGTCATCATTTCCCAAAAGAACATTTTGGAGAGAGACAGACGACCACTTTGCTTCTGGGAAAGTATATGCTCCTGGGAAAGTAGAAATTAGTGCTGAAAATGCACTTAAATGACCGTAAAAAATTCCATTGTTTAAATTTTCAAAATTTGAATAGATGGGCATCATGCGGCCACCATTTCCCATCTTTTGGTCCAAAAATTATAAAAATCGGTCAAGTGGGAGCCGAGCAACAGGTGTGGACAGACGGACACACAGACACACAAAAAATGTCACCCCCCATACTTTCGTAGTTTAAGAAAGGGGGCAGACTAGCTTTTGAGCCCTAACGGGCTCAAAAGCTAGGCGTGGCTATGCCACGCGCTGTTAGTGGGTGTAGGCGGGCCGGCCTGTCCGCCCCTCACTCGCTCCGCTCGTTCGGGGCGAACAGGCCTCGTATCGAGCATTAAGCTCTGCTTCTATGCTTTAAGCTTCAATGAGATCCTAAAGAGTAACCCGTGCCTGCGGCGCGGGATCGGATCTGCGGCCTTGTTAGTGGGAGTAGGAGGCCGGCCTGTCCGCCCTCGCTCGCTCCGCTCGTTCGGGTCGAACAGGCCTCGTATTTAGAATTAAGCTCTGCTTCTATAGGTAAAGCTTCAATGAGCTCCTAATCGGGCCTTCGGCCCGAGATCAGAGGATAGCTTCCGGGGATGTTAGGGGATTTCCAGGAGTGCCGGTCTATCCGCCCCTCACTCGCTTCGCTCGTTCGGGGCGAATAGACCTCGTGACAGAGGTGCGCTTCGCGCACGCAGTAATAAAAGGGGCGGAGCCTGCTCTGAAACTTTGCCCCAATTTTCGCCCGGATTTCGCGACAAAACTATATCAAATTATATATCATTGTAATCAGCGAACAAAACTCTATCGATTCGTATAAAGAAATCTGCAAAACAATGCGAAACAAAAAATTTAGTTTATTTAATTTTGCCTAAAATGAACTTTTGTCATAACTCGGTTCAAATTTTTCCGATCAAGCTGAAATTTTGTTTCCCTTTTGTTTTCAAAAATGAAGTAATTTGAGTATCAAATCAAAAAATTTCAGTTCAAAAATTTTTCAGGAGACGCAAGAAACCTCAAAAATCACGTTTTTCCCGTTTCCTGAAAAATTTTTGAACTAAAGTTTGGCTAAATCTTATATCAGTCGACGCAGAATTTTTTTCTCTATCGGATTTTATCCACATATTTATAGATTTGAAGAAATTAGAGTCACCACAGAAGCGAAAAACTTTTCAAAAATAAAAAACACACACTTTTCCCCACCACAAATATAAAAATTATTTTCACATAAATCAATGGTAAAACTATATAATATGACTTATGAGCAATTTATCTAATGGATAAAAAGAATTATTAAAACGGTCAGGTAGGAGCCGAGTAACAAGCGCCCAAAGAAGGCCTATTTCGGCGCGCCTCTCTCCCCTCCGAAAATGAGGTGCACTTTCGTAGAATGCACACAACTCGGCTCAAAATTCTCTAATCAAAAAATAAAAAATAGGGGCATCATATAGAATAAATTTCCTATCGAATGGTGAAAAACGAAAAAAACTGTCGAGTAGGAGCTGAGAAACCCGTGCCGACACGTTTGTGTCGAAATTTTGTTGGACACAATTTTGGGGACATGCCACGTCGACAAAATGTATTGCGCTATACTTTCCATATTTAAGGAAGAAGGTTGCAGACTAGCTTTTGAGCCCTAACGGGCTCACAAGCCAGTCCAGGGCATTAAGCTCTGCTTCTATGTGCTAAGCTTCAATTAGATCCTGAAGAGTAACCCGCGCCTGCGGCGCGGGATCGGAGTACGGCCTGCGGCCTTGTTAGTGGGTCCAGGAGTGCCGGCCTATTCGCCCCTCACTCGCTCCGCTCGTTCGGGTCGAATAGGCCTCGTGAGGGAACTTATATCTACTCTGGACTTCAATGTCAGCATCTTCCCAGGAGGTCAATTGGGAGAGACAGAGAGAGACGACCACCTTCCCAGAGGGACCATTCTCCTGGGAAGGTGCTTAAAAAGCACTATAAAAAGCTTTTACGTTAAAATTTTCAAAATCTAAAAAGACGTGCATCATGCCGCCAACATTCCTCATCTTCTGGTGAAAACACGGTCAAAATCGGTCAAGTAGGAGCTGAGAAAACGCTGCGGACACATTTTTATTACACTTTTTTCGGACATTTTTTGGGGGACATAAGCCCCGCCCTAATTGACATCCCCCATACTTTCCATATTTAAGAAGAAGAGGTTGCAGATGAGTCCCTCGCATTTACTACTCATACTTTCTTTTTGAAATTTTTGAGACTGCCACTAGGTCCTCGGAAAACCAACAACGGGAAGGAAATTCGACACGAGTTGTGCAAATAAACACGAAGAGCGAGAGAAAGAGTCTGTGTGGTCGTTTTTAAGGCGTGGAATGAGTATGGATTTTATCCTCATCGGAGATCTTCGGACCTTATTAGCGAACGGTATCTAAAAACTTTAATGACTCTCTGAAAATAGATTAGCTCAATATTGCAGAGTACTCTGTTTAACTTTTTTCTGTAAGTTTCTTCCGTATGCAGACTTATATTTTTTTCAATCGGAATTTTCTATAGGACAGATGGTTTTTAGTTCGAACCTTTTGAGAATCGACTTAATATAAATCATTTGCACGATGACGCTTGATGATATTTTGAAAAATATTTTTACTGTGTTTTCATATCTAATTAACTCTCCACAGGCGAACTGATTAGAGTGATCTCGACACGGTTCCCCGAGTGCTATTAAACTTTTTGACATCGGATAATTGGGTCACTAGGCGAGTAGCTTTAGTTTCCGAAACAGTAGATATTCCTTTGTAAATGGTAAAATATTTGAATCTGATTTGAAAGAGCTAAAAAAACGAAATATATTGTTAGAAATGTGTCCTGTGTATACGTATAATTAATTGACGGCTTAGTAGTTATCTGGGTTGACTTCTAATTTCTTCGTTATTGATGAAGAAAATGTACGTTTTTTTATTTTTTTTTTACGCTGAAATGTTTTTACATGCACGTTTCTTATATATTAATTACGGTATAAGACCATAAGTGCCCCCCATCAAAGACCATTTGTGCCCCCCACCGGAAAAGTCAGTTGTGCCCCCCACTTCAGATAGAGCACTAATTGGTGGGGGACACTTTTGGTATTCTGATGGAACATTTGTGCCCCCCACCATGAGAAAGCGCGCTCTATTGAACACGCCGTGTAGTTCTCTGGGACAATGTCACTTAATTTTTTTTTCTTGTGTGGATCGCTTTTTTTTTACATTTCCATCTATTTTTCTTGCAAAATTTTCAGTTATTTTGATGGAAATTCATCTAGATTTTTATATTGATTGATTAAGATCTTACTCTGTTTGGCCGATGTTTTAATGCTGACTTTCTAATGTCTGCTTTTTTATAAGGTAACAGAAGCAAAGTTAACGTCTGGGAGTCTAGCTCAATCGATCTTTTAGCATAATGCCCCAGACAAGGAGACACCTTAAAAATGGTGCCCTGGAAGTCAATTTTTGGGTGGGGGGCCCTTGTTATACAGTTGGGGGGCACTTGTTATACAGTTCGGGGGCACTTGTGATACAGGTGGGGGGCACTTGTTATACAGTTGGGGGGCACTTGTGATACAGGTGGGGCGCACTTGTTATACAGTTGGGGGGCACTTGTGATACCTAAAACTTGGAAATAGAAGTCTAGCTTAATCGATCCTTTAGCTTAACGCCCCAGACAAGGAGACACCTTAAAAATGGTGCCCTGGAAGTCAGTTTTTGGGTGGGGGGCACTTGTTATACAGGTGGGGGGCACTTGTTATACAGGTGGGGGGCACTTGTGATACAGGTGGGGGGCACTTGTTATACAGTTGGGGGGCACTTGTGATACCTAAAACTTGGAAATAGAAGTCTAGCTTAATCGATCCTTTAGCTTAACGCCCCAGACAAGGAGACACCTTAAAAATGGTGCCCTGGAAGTCAGTTTTTGAGTGGGGGGCACTTGTTATACAATATGATAACCAATGTTAGAAGTCGCTGGTTCATCTTACAAGGTGGGGGGGGGGGCCAAACTGACTTTTCCATTGGGGGGCACAAATGGTCTTCAATGGGGGGCACTTGTTGTAAATTACCTGGTATATCATAAGTGCCCCCCGCCTCAGTTGGTGGGGGGCACTTCTGGTATTTTGATGGAACAGTTGTGCCCCCCACCCAGTAGTGCCACCCACCTCCATTTTCGACCAAAAATGCACTAGGTGGGGGGCACAACCCTCCCGTGGGGGGCAGTACTGTGGTGGGGGGCACTTCTGGTAAATTACCTGTGTTTCTCTTGGTCTAGAATGAGTAGGTGTTTCGCTTCACTTCTGCATATCGTTAACGAACATCTTTACGCATCGATTCACATCTTTAGTTACTCCATAAAAGAAGACAAAGATAAAGGGAGGATGAAGATGAGGCCAGACAAGTGTGTCTAATTTCGTACTTTTGTCGCGCTTTCATGTCCTGCTGATTCCTTCACATGCCTTCCTTTCAACACTCATTCTCCTATTCAATATGAACATATTTATACATACGTGGAAGACGGTTTTTCTTATGGTATGGTGCTGCAGAGCCCACTAATCAAACATCGGTACTTGAAACACATCAGTTGATATTTATAAACACGAATGAAATAAATGATTTACAAAAGATGCTGCATTGAAAACTCTCGATATATTTTCCAGAGTCATGAATTAACTCATAAATCATATCGTATTGAAATAAAACCGAAAATAGTGATTTTCTCTTCATTGTAAATTTTTTAATGGTTTGTTCATTTTGTGTGCGATGGTCAAAAACAGAATGTCATCCTTGAAAGACAACAAAAGACTCCCTGCTAGGAATACCAATTTTCTTGATTTCTTGCCCTTCTTGTACACCGTAAGGCCGACCGGCATATTCCTCTCAACTAATATATAATTTGAATAATTTGACACGAGGGAGTATTCGCTTCGGTTCCTCAAATATCGGACACGTATGTCTCTGGATATGACGCAATCAATCTTCATAGTGCCGAAAAAGAAAATTTTTGCAGATCTGTTAATTTTATGTTTTCTTCTTCCCCCATGTATCTCTGCGATTTCGCTGCTCTACTCGTATTTTTCATTGTACTATATGTTTTGCAGGCACATGATGTGGACTCTCCGTTCTCCAACTATTGCCTGTCGAGATCAAGTTATGGAAGGGAAACCAACTCAAGATATGATGGTGAGTCAATTGAGTCAATTATAGAAAAAAAAAAGTGAAGTTGCACTCCAGAAATACAGTTCTTTTTTTAGTATGACTTGTGAGCTCAAAAATGTAGTTCTCTCAGAAAAAACGGATCAATGAAATAAATAAAAGCGAGTAGGATTACTCTGTTTATAAATTAAAATTGGGAAAATCTTGACAAAGAGGGAGATACTGTCGATTTGTTGAGATCAACCATACAATGCGGCCAATTGGAAACGGTTAAACCAGCTAAAATCTGATCAAATGTTGTTTTAAAGATGATTGACGGCTTTGAATGCTTCCGCGTTTAGTAAACGTGTTGTTTTCTCTATTCGATACAACTCGCTTATTTCTTGCTCTATTATCGAAAGTAAACACTGATTTGACTGTAGGATTGATTGCATATTCTTACTCACTCAAATGTTGGACAAAAATAATACTTTTGTAATCAAAATAATCACGGTTTTTATTTATTTCAATGTATTCTCTGCCAAATTCAATCTCAGTTTCCAGTGTGTCGGAATGTGACTTCAATTGAAATCGCAAAACATAATTTCGGCTTCCATAAAAAAGAAAATAGTAGATAATTTCTCTATGATTTCCTCTTTTTTATTTTTCCCCGCCATCCTGTTGCCTGCAACTATGCATTAATACCCTTTCTTCTCGTTTTGGTGGCATTATATTTTACGCACGAAGACGCCGTTTCTTCTCTGTCTTTTTCTCTTTCCGAACAGACGTCTACCAAAGTCATGATTGTCGTCTCAAATTCTCTTGGGAGCATGCTTTCGCCGTTTTTGGTTCTAGATAATCCCAATCAAATTTTGCTACGATTCGTTAAAAATAATTGTAAAAAATAAAAACTCAGTCATCAGAGTTCAGCATTGAGAATCTGGATTTCCTTAGTTAGGTCAAACAATACGCTATATTTTCCTGACGAAAACTACAAGAGACCCAAATATTGTGAGAATAACATTTTTTGCATTGCAGGTTCTCATGGAATTGGATGAATCACAAATTGTAGAACTCGAACTACGCCATCCGAATCAGCATTTGGTGAGTGGTTAGAAATCAATCCTCAATTATACCGCTGGAAAAATATTGAAAAAATTTGAAATTTATCACAACAACTCTCAATGTTTTTAAAATCTGAAATACAACTAGATACTTCTTATTAATTTTCGCCTACGTTATTTTGTAGTTCTAGTCTTTTGATATATTTTTTTTCTTTGATTACTGAGCGCTCCGAAGAAATGCTTCGCAAACTTTCTGAGTTTGAAATTTTGAAATACGAACAATTTTTAAACGTATTTTGATTTTCATTTTTCGTTTCAAAACTGAAAATTGTTATTAAACTACGTGCGGTCGTATGTTTTCTATTCCATCTTCTGTCATAACCGACAAGTGTTCGAGGGGGACACACGCACTGCGGCAGGCAGCAGCAGATGTTGGTTTAAAGTGACTGAACAACATAGAAATAGAGGGTAACCTCTTGTATTTTTTCACATTGTTTCCACATTTATTTTCCCGTCTTCCGTGCTTGAAACGAGTCCACCGCCCCTGCCGTTTTTTTGTTTCTCTTATATTGGAATTCCACGCAAAATAGAGATATTGCATTTTTCCTATATCGAAACTTAAGTTATTGGTATTTCACAAATAAAGCCGCTCATGATTTTTGAAAATGCGCTGGCTTTTTTCAGGAACTAGCACATTTATGAATTTTTCTCCTTTCCCATAGACGGCTTCTCATTGTGTGAGGCTGTCTACGGAGTATTATTGAGAAATATGTTTTGGCAACTATTGATTCGGTGTAAACGTGGTATAGAATTTTCATCATTCCTTAATATCTTTGAATTTTGCTTGTTCCTCCCCTATTTCTTGTCATATTTTTCAAGATAGTCTAAAATCCCTGCTTCCTTGTTTCTCTCTTTTTGTCGATCGCCGTGCTCAGAGAACCACGTCTGCGTCTCTTCGTCTCCGAACTCTTTTCGGCTCCTCCCTCTCGCTGGGCCCGCCGGCCGTCGATCCGTCGTTCACTCTCTGCTGTCTCGTCGTTGTCTCGATTAGGGGCGGGTACGTCCTCCTCTCACTTCGATCGGCCGGCCGGCCGAGCGAGTCTCAGTCGTCCGTGGCGGTGTGTTGATGGCCGCTTGTGTGGCCGAGATACTCTATCGGCCTGCTCAACGGCTTCTTTGCATTTTTAGTTTTAAAAAACCACAAATAATTTTAATACATTGATCGCTACTTGTCATTCATTTTTTATTTTGAAAGAACACATATGTTCATCCATTTTTTGAAATAGTAATGTAATTTCCGAGTTTCAAATATTTGACTTCTTAAAATATTTTTATTTCGGCTAAACAATCTCTGCCTACCAGTTTTTCATACTCATTATCTGCAGAAAACTTGTCTGCCGTCGCCTTCGTTTTGAAGGTACGATTCTATCTAATCCAACCCGGTACAATTATTCTACTCAACATGTGCATCGCAGTGCCACAGCAAAATAATAATCTAAGTGATAACATCGAGAATATCGATGCCCAGCCAGCTGCGAGACCTCATGCTAGAAACACTTTCATGATGCGTGTCTATTTAGGAGCAGCACTCGCTGCAGAGACTTCAAATAATCAGGGGACGGACAAGGTATGTAACTGATTTTGACCATATTCCGTCCGTAGCAGGAATGAACCGCAAAACCAGTCCGTTAATTTTATGGTTTAGATTGAGAGTTGAAAACTAAATAATCCAGAAAATATTTCATGTCCAGCATTTTAATTGTTTTAGTTGTTACAGGTGTCGATGTCTCAACTTTGTAATCTCAAGATCATTGCCAATTATTTGTACAACTGCAGTGAGCCTGGAGATTTGGATCTTCTCATCTGCCATGTCGTCACTGGAGGGCAGGTTAGTACATCAATTTTCAAAAGACATTCAACTGGAAATATCCAAACATCACTCTCCGCCGCATTAGCAATTATGGCCATATCGTTAACATACATATCCGATCAGCGCATCTATTCAAATTTTCCAACGAATGTAATTTGTTCATTTACCATAAACCAATAAGGTGGAAATAATACAGCTTGCCAGATTAACTTTACCTAACCAAGCCTTCGAATAGTTAGATTATCAATGGACAATCATTTACACATAGTATCCTTCTTCCTCTAACCTTTCCTCAAAAATGTTACTCTCTTCCGTGAGGGTTTCTCTACTTGAATAAGCATAATATATCGTAATATTCAGTTTAATAAAAAACGAACAATAAACGAAAGCGACTGCGCTGTTCGGAGTGGTCTCTGATCAGTTCGTGGGAACTAATACATGCTCTAGATACTGTATGCGCGTTTTCACTGCCATTATGGATGGGATAATAGGTTCGGAATGAAATGTCAACAAGGTTATTGTAAACAATAGGATATTAGGGTGTAGAAGGTAATATGAGAACTGAAAAAAGTAGAAATAAGGAAAAAGTGAGAAAAATTTCATTACTTATCAATGCAAGTTTTCTCTGTAACGTCCAGAAAGACGTTGCTCCTTTACACACAAAAAGAAGCAGAATAAGACTGAAAGTTTAATCACTCCTTTTGTCAGTCTTGCAGAGTTTCTCTTTTTTTACAGTAAAGTTAGTCAAAGTATACATATAAATCGCAAAATATAAATCAGATTTAAAATCAAGATTCTTTCTTTAGGTCGTTGTTGAATGTCGTGAAAAGGAATACAGTCGTCAGTTCTTGCTTGCAATTTCGAATCTTCTTCCTATTGGATGCATCAAATTGGCAACATACAAGGAGCATTACATGCCAGAGTACAGGTGAGAAACACAGTTCGATCTTTGATCAGCACGATTGTAAGCGGTATAAACGATCTATTTGACCAGACAAGGGTGTAGTACTCACCTGGGACAAAATGACGATGCGTTCTTTGTTTGACTAGACAGAACTTCTTATGAGAACACAAAGCAAAGCACAAATGATCAATTTTCTGGTTGAGATCTAGTTTGAATCATTTCAGCCATCAGTTCAACTTGATCGGAGGCCCTCACAACATGGATGTTCCACTCGACGTGCCGGATGTGATGGTTATCCGTGTATTGCCACGTGATCTTCAGGATGATCAAACGTCCCTTGCCAACTGTATTATTGAAGTTCGTCGTCGTCCGGAAAGAGAGGGTACCAATGGCCAGCTTCCACAGATAGTCAAACGCTTTCATGATGTACTTGTCAAGCTGAAAATTCCTGATTCGGTCCTCGAAAGCGTTCTCCGCAATACTCGTGAAGGTTGGATGTTGAAGGCGAAGATCTGTTTCCAAATGAAAAATCAATTGCCGGAATCTGAAGTCTTCAAGTATATTACCGGAGTTAACGTTGAGGCAGGAAACATCATTTGTATAATCAGACATATTTATTTTTCAGGATCGCGATGTTGTCGTGTTTTGGACTGCTGGTCTATCGGATGCCTATAAACAACACGTTTTGACTACGATCAGCCAGTCTCGCGCTGCCCTTGCTGCTTCTTCATCTCATTCATCTCGTTGATCTTCATACCAAAACACATCACATTTAAAGAAAGACGGCTGTGCCGTTGAAAACGTTCGACATTTCCGTTTACGGATCATCCTAGTTCTCTCTAGATTTGTCTTCTCTCCGTCGTCGTTGATTCATCAGTCAACGACATCATAACAAAAACAGTTTTTCACACATTACCCACTTCTTTTTTTATCACCTAAAGCTATGCTATCACACCAACCTTTTCGAAATTTCCGTTTACGAATAATCGGCTTCATAATAACCCACCTCATGTGTTCATTGAAAACTTCACTCATGATACTCTTATTGCTAACTTTACGCATTTCTTTTCTTATTTTATGCTTTTGCAAGTTTCTATAGACTGAGTTATTGTTCGACTATTCTATTCTTAGTCTTCGAAATTCCCTTTGCGAGCGGAGTCTGGTAAGAGGTATTCATTCGAATCTGATCCATTAATTGTTTACTGGTAACATTTCAATACCAAATCCGTTTCCATTCAAATCCAATTTTCTACCTCAATCGAAAAAGTACACTGAATAATTTCTCAGTTCCGCCTATTATCCGTTTCTGTGTTTTCTTCATCTTAAAGGTTTCAGTTTGTTTCATAGGTATTGGTGGTTATTCATGTACTATTCACAGCAAAAAATGAGCTTTTTCGTCAACATCTCTAAATTAGAATCTCATCGCTATACAACCATTTTTCCTTTCCTGAAGATAATTGATGTGAAAATCTCATGTTGTTCATTTCTTTTCTCCTTTTTTCCCTATCTGTTCCATTCATTCACGATGGCGTATTTGTTCATTTTCTTTTCCATCGTTCTATTCGTTTTATATCAATTCACGATTACTTTACGCAATTTATTCATTGTAACATAAATGAGATTCTTTTTCAATCCGTATTGGAACGTGTCTTTGTGAACATCAGAGCTAGAAACTAATGAGAATCACAAAATATATACGAGATTTCTTTTTGAGAAAAAATCCATTTAAACAATCGAAACTCGAAAAAATTATGCTTACACTAGATTATTGAAGACATTTGATTCGAGTAATTAGAATATGTCCAATATCAACACTCTTTCTCGAAATAGTCGAGTCGAGATCATCGACATGTCTCAAATGAATTTCACACGAAAGTCCTCCTTCTTTTTTGATTTTTTGTAATCCGGACAATATCCAATACAAAGAAACACCTTCTTCATCATCTGAATATTCTTTTGCATCGGAACAATGAAGTTCTTCCGGAAATTCAACAAATGCTCGATGTTTCAATGCATTTTCACTTGGTTCTTCATTTTCTTCAACTTCGTTTTCTTCCGTTTGCGATGGACGAAAATCAGCGATTGAAGCGAGAACGTAAACCTGGAATTGAAGAAGATTTAAATCGGAAAAAAACCGAATGATTCATACTTTATTCGTAAAATTTCCACAGAATTGGAACCAAACAGTGGCAACCAATTGATGAGATTCGAATCGAATTGTGGCTGGATTTGGAAGTTCTGAAGATATATATTCATACAATGAATAAGAACTCTCTTTCTAGAAATACCATGCATAAGTCTCCAATGAATTGTATGATTATCAAATGAAGCTGTATGACCATCAAAAATCAAAGGATCAGCTAAACTTCGCGGATGAGTTAACGTGCTTCTGATCTCCGGAACTTGCAAATCACATACTTTTTGATCATCTCCGATATCTAAAAAAACGAATTTTTGCAAGGATTAAGTTGAAATATTCACCTAAAAGGACTTTATTGAGCATATCAATCACAGAAATTTCCAATTGTACGTGATTTTTCAGATACTTCATAAATACTCCATTGATTTCTCCTTTCACCTGAATTTAATGTATGAGACTGAACATTCAATCGATTCTTTCTCACTTCGTATGCTCCAACTCCTCCACTTGTAGAATATCCATAAACCATATTCCGATGAGCTCTATGAAACTTTTTGAATTGTTCAGAGTATTCGACAAAAGCACCGATTGCATCATAGCTGAAATTCGAGCATTTTTCGAATACAAATAAAAGAGATTCATACGGTACGAATTTCCTACAAACGTCGAGAAGAAGTAGGTTCAAAGCGGGCTGTTTGTCCCGAAAAATGGAAAGAAGCTGAAAGAAACATGGTTGAATAAATAGAGAGTGTGAATGTAGATAATACCCAATCCATACTCATTGAATGTTGTGGTTGATGAGCATCTGCCGGAGCATCAACTCCCAGTAAATAGCATTGACCATTCACTTCGAATCCATGACCGACAAAATAAAATACAGCTGAAATGGAAAATCTTGAACTCGAAATTATAAATGAATACGAATACCGTATACACCGTCACCAATCAATTTCTTGTATTCACGAATGAAATATCTCATTTCGTCGAGAGTTAAATCAGCCAAAGTTACTGTTTTGTAATTCATTTTCTGAATTCAAAATCGATGCTTCGTTCATTTTTTTTCTCATACCTGAAGTGCATCAGCTAATGTTTGTGCATCACAATGTGGAGTAATTAGTTCAGGAAGATGAACATAAGAACAATTACTCATAACAAGGGCAACTTTATCAGCTGCTCGAAGAGTTATATCTAAATTTGGACGAAGCGGAACCGGTTTTTTCTCAACTTTTTCATCTTCTGCCAGAATCTGCGAAAGACGACCCATTTCGAAGTTTTTACATGATTCACATACTGCAAATTTTAAATGTTTTCGTTCTATTTACTAAAGAGAAAATCTATTACATTCGTCATCTCGAACACAAGCTGTGACGTCTACAAATTCAGATTCTAATGTAGAATTCCACAGTTTTCCAGGTTTTCGATAATGTTCAGAATACGAAAATCCTTCTGGAATCTCATTTGTTGCAATACATTTATACTGGTGTTCAGTAGAACATTTACACCTGAATAGTTTAACATTTATGTTTAACTTATTTTTCAATTGAGTGCCTTCATACCTTAAAACTGTATATGATCTTCCTGTATGAACTGGTTCTTTCGAGCTGCTTGTGTACCATTTTATCACAGGACACGGAAAACCTTGAGCTTTGCATTCTAATTTAATCCTCTCATTATCAATTGATATTGTAACTTGCTCTTCTGGTACAGGAACCCATCTCAATATTTCTGCAAAATCATACCTACCGTAATCCCCCTAATAGACTTGCGCCCCTAATAGTATTGCCCTCAGAAAGACTATACGAACAATAGTATTGCATGCAAAGCTATTAGGGCATTTACGGTATTATAATATAAAAAAATGCTCGGTGGCCAAATATTCAATTGAAACCTACTAAATTTACGCCGTAGTTGTAGTTGAATTGGATCAAATTCATCTTCATATGTTCTTGACAGTAATTGAAAACGTGCCAATAGGTCCCCAACCTCAAAACTAAATGCGATGAAACCTATTCCCTGTAGTATCCTGCGTACCGTTTGTCCACGATTCCCCCACCTCCTCAGAACTTGATCACAACAGTTGTCTCTTTTTAAAAAATTATCGATTTCTAATTGTCTGGAATTAATTTGATTTTCATGCTATGTGCTATTCCGCTTACTGCATAGAGAATATCGGATCTTGATCAAAATCGACGACTTTAACCCATAAGTTATCCCGCTCTAATTCCCTTGATAAAACACGGAAAATACGTACTGGTAAATCAGCTAAATTAGTCTCCATTAGTTTCCACTTTTCCGAATGTGCAGTGTATGTAAAATATGTAATCTAAAGCCTAAAATGTCGATCTGATGTTATTTCGAATATAGTCAATAGAAAATTTTCGTTTTCTTGCCACTTTATTTGATAATATGAGTTTGTCTTATTCTTGCCGTGAATGCACTACAATATTCTCTTCACCGTATGTTCTGTTCTTTGCAACACAATTTCTGTCCAATCGCTGCGAGACCATGTCATCATGCGGGTCTCCATCGAAGAAATTCAAATAGTGCTGTGGGCGACACAGACACAGACATCGCAAGTAAACGAAGCGAGGCGTACAAACAACGCGCGGCCATTCTTTCTCTGTGTGGCCAGAAATATCGATCCGTGTCTTCAAAAACGTATAGATGTTAGTGACGACACAAATCGATATTAAATTTTAAAATTATTGATTTTTTCCGTCTTTTTCAGAAATTTCAGTTTTGGCTTTTGTGAAAAGTTCAGGTTTTATTAGGTTCTTTTTTATTCTAATATTATGTGCAAAATTTCTTTCTGCTATCAATTCGACCAGAAATTGTTTTTACTAACCCTTAACTTAATTCCATCAACGCTCAAATTACCATTCTCTTTTCTTTTATATTGAAATTCTTATCATTTTTATTTCAGAACCTATCAATTTGTAAAAATCCTAATAAAATAGTAAACAATCGGACCATAATGGAGACGTCAAGGACAGCAACCACATCTACAAATGGGTAAGCATTTAAATTGTTTTTGTTTCACTCCGTGATATAGTGTCCCTTCGATGTTCCGATTCCTATTTTCAGAACAGAGAAGTCTCGAAGGCGAAACACTGATTATCTACAAATCGATCCATCGAGCACATTCATAAACAACACTAGTAGGGGGTTTGCTGAAGAATTACCTGAGAATTTTCTCGACACGATAAGCCCTCATCCAGTAACACCGTCGGCTAGCTCATCGTCAGAAGAATTAGCAACAGTCGTCGAAGAAGTTCCTACCTCCTCAGCTCCTCAGCTTGCGTCTTTGGCACCAATGAGTCTGAACACAGATCAACCGAGCAGTAGCTTTTCTAACTCGACACTGTTGTCCTCATCTTATGAACATATTAAAAATGAGCCAGAGTAAGCTAAACTACTACTGATTGAAAATCTAATAAACCATTATTCAGAGATTATTACAGATTCTCTGGGAGTGCATCTAGCCTCCTGTCACCATTGGAACTGGATTCGCGACGCAGAGAGTCAAATGAATTTGCAAATTCGCCGTACATTAAAGTTAGTGTTTTCTGAATACATATTTTCCGAAGTATTGTATAATTTTATAGGAAGAAGAGGATCTTGACGGAAGCCATCTACTGATGAGTGGTATTCGCGCAGATTCTCCAACAAATGGCGAATCTGGTGATGGAGATATATCTTCTTTATTGAGTGATGACCATCATAATGATCCGATAGGACGAACTCCATCACCACATAGTTCCTTCGCAGCTGATCCAACACCAATGATTCAAAGGCAACTTATTAAAAACGAAGGCGAAGTTTCTCCCGCATATTCGAAACAAAGTCGACCTGCGTATCAGAAATCCAGAAATGGGGATCGAATGGAGTTTGAAAAGCCTCCATATCAAAGAAGTAAGAGAGAGCCTGTCTTTCATTTTTGTTTTCCCTGACTTCGTTCTGACTCACCTTCCCACCTGAGTTGTTAGATTCTTCCCTTTCGTTCACTAATTGTACTTACCCATCTCTTTTAGATTCTCGGAAACAGAAAAAACCTCTAGGTTTGCTCAATCAATCGTCATCATCTTCTGTGAGCAGCTCCAACGCGGTAATGACTGCTCCAAATATTCCAACGCCGCCATCTGCCATGATCCCTTCTCGTCGAGTATACTCTACACAAGATTCAAATGATCCATTAAATGCTGAAATTGGCGACGATATTTACATTGACACAAAGGACCTCTGCAAAAGAATTGCTTTCGAACTGAAGAACCACTCAATACCACAAGCAATTTTTGCTGAAAGAATATTGTGTCGAAGTCAAGGAACACTTTCTGATTTACTTCGCAACCCAAAACCGTGGAACAAGCTCAAATCAGGGCGCGAAACATTCCGTCGTATGTACAATTGGGTAGCTCAACCACTGGCAACGAGGCTTGCCATACTAGACATGAAGACAGAAGAAGTAAATCGAGCATCCGGAATGTCTCCACCAACACCAGCTCAAAACGTTCGTACTCACAGGTAGACTTCATAAGATTTTTACACTCTCTTCATTAAAAATACGTTGCAGAAGATCAACGTCTGACCATGATGGTCCGGTTTCAAAACGCCCCAGACTCGTATTCACTGACATACAAAAACGAACTCTCCAAGCTATTTTCAAAGAAACTCAACGACCATCGCGAGAAATGCAACAAACAATTGCTGAGCATCTCCGACTAGATCTATCCACCGTCGCCAACTTCTTCATGAATGCTCGGCGGCGCAGTCGTCTTGGAGGAAACGTTGATGAACCGACGCCTTACCAACAGGTGAAGTTGGATTTTTCGGAATGTAGTTCAGACGAAGCAGACTGAACTTAATAACACTTTGCTTGAAACCCTCTCACTGTGCTCAAATATTATCACAAAAAACTCCTACATTTTGTCGTCCTTTTCAAGTTCGTGTGTCATAATTACATATCATTCAGAGTTTTAACTGTGCGTATTATGCTCGCTTGTGAATCGTGAAAATAAATATATTTATGAATTAGTTCTTGCATGTGTTAGTAGTTTCCTATGTTAGCCGATTTGATACTAACTGCTTGCTTGAGCCCTCACTTTTGTCACTCATCTGATAAAATTCTATTTTCGAGTTTCCAGGTTCGAAATATAACTCCGCCACCTGGAGCAGATGGGCAAATGATGAATGGTAATGATCATGTTCCACTTCTGAACACAGTGGTGAGTTATTACTCTTTCACTTCTTCCAAAGTGTCTTGATCCTGGGCGTTGTTTGAAATGTATAACATGCCCGAAAGTTGTTAATCTGTTTATTGTAGTAAATATTCCACCCTTATGGAAAGCGGAAACACTGATAATTCAATGGATTTTCAGATGGCACAAATGTATAAAGAAGAAGAAATCACGGAGAACGCGCATTCGGCAGAGCAACGAGAGCTGATCGAACGCGGGTTTGGAGTCCCCAGCGGTGGATCTCATCATCTTGGTTCTTCAATACAAAATGGTCACGAAGAAGACGAAGAAGAAGATGATCTGGATGAGTTGAACGATGATGAATTGGCTTATGAAGAAGATGTTGAAATTGGTGATGATGAAGAGGAAGAAGAAGAGGAACAAGCGGATGGAGATATACTTCCAGCGCCAAAAGAAGAAATTGATGAGAAAGCTATTGTTAAAGAAGAAGTGCCAGATGATGATGGAGATTATGGTTCAGCACAAATATCTGTCGATTGATCGACTCGGAAGGCATTCCTTAATATTTTATACAATCTAACGTCATTATTTACTCACAAACTCACATTCCCCGATTATCCGTAAATTGGCATTAAATATGTTTTTACTCTATTATATTTCATTGTATCATTCACCTGCCCGAACTAACTGTAGAATTCATTTTGTAAAATTTTTGAATTTTTCGATTTTTATTTTCAGCTATTTACGCAAGTTTTAATCACCAGTTTGTGCCTTTACTACAGTGAGCCCTCACCGAATGTTTTCGATTTGTATTTCATCTCTCGTCCTCTAAGTTATTCTACTGCCCTGCGTATCTCGATGTAAACGCACTTACAACTATTGCATTTCCTCTTTAATTGTTAAATAATTAGTGCAGGTCTTTTCACTTTTCTCGTTTCCGGTAGTTTCGTCTCTTTTTCAATTTTCAATTCCAAAATTATTTGATTATCTTCTATTCTCCGGCAGGTCCGTACTCACTACCACATCTTAACCCTTAATAATGTTTCATCGAAAATTTGAAATTTTTCGTTTAACATTCTGATAATGAAGATTCATTTATTAAAGAAAATTGTGAGTACACGATGAGGTAAGAAGGCAGAAAGGAGAAGAGATCTAGTGTGATTTTACAAGTATTTTAGGTGCAAGAATGAGAAAGATATAAACAGTGAAGTGGGTCAAAGTATGAATGAAATGTTAGGTGATAAAATCACAATTTGGAAGTAGAACAACTCAATGAAACTCATACATCTGGATTTTGATTTGAATCATTTTCATCTCGATTATCTCGGATGTTTCTACTACGATGAAAAGCTAAAGCATCTGCATACGCAGCGATAGGTGGTGTTCCAGGCGGAGACACCCAATTTGGATCATATTCAGGTGGAGATTCATTCGGATATCTCACTAAGTCGATATGGGGTAGATGTTCATTCATGAAAAGGTTATCAACCTGTCTTGGAATTGGTCGGGTCTCGGGTGCGATAACATCTGGCATCAGTCCTGGTGACGATGACCCTGGTGCTTGTGGGACTCCAGATGGGCTTACTATCGGTGGAACACGAGGAACAAAAAATGTACTGGGACGAAATCGATTACTGGAGCCCGGTGCATTTGGATCATTTGAATTCTCTTCTGGAGCTCTTCGTTTTCTTTCACTTCCAGTTCTCAATATTTCTTCCATGTTATCTCCAGAGTTACATAACTGATCGTCATCGTAAAGCTCTTCTTCTATCTCATAGTCAATCTCTAAATGTTCCACTTCGGTCGCCTGTAAGTTTGATTTCAGACAAAAAACTTAAAATTGGATAAAACAAACCTGATCGAGAGGCAGTCTATAACTACCATCAATCGGTGCTCCACACGTCAGAAAGTGAACCGGATCACTAAAAACGCCTCTGCCCTCAAGATTGAACGGATGAAAGTTTTGAAGTATTTTCTCTTTATCCTCTTCGCGAATGTCAATTGATTTCATGATTTCGTCAACCATTGGATGATGAGATCTACTTGTACTTGGTTCATCATCCTTTTCATCACTTTCATTTCTATCAGAATCCAACACTTTCTTCTCAGTAGATTGTTTTTTTGGCGGTGGAGAAAAGAAAAGAGGTTCATCAGGAATCGGTCGAATATTCAATTGATCCATTTCAATCAAAATGTCTTCTTTACACTTTTCTAAAAGTTTTTTTCGAGTCAGGTCGCAAATGTTGGCAGAAGTGTTGCCTCCTCGCAAATCATGATGAAGGAAATGTCGTACCTGAACGATACAAACTTATGAAAACTTCCCAGGGAAGAGGAATGAAGATGAGATTATAAACTGAGAGAACAGCCGACAAAAAGGAAAATAATCCCCGATTAGGAACACGTATTCAGATTTATAAAAGTGCATTGGAAGCCAAAAAACTTACTTCTTGTTCGAACATTTGTTTTGTTGATAATAATATTGCAACCGAATTCATCAATGCGCACAGCTGAATACCGATGAAGATTACGGTAGGCAGGAGGAATATCTTGAATGTTGGGACGATGGCAGATAGAACGGCGACAGTAGTGGAAACTTAAATACATTCATTAGGAATTATGTAAAACAATGGAATTGACTTATTTGTATTTTTTAATACTAATACACTTTCCGTCTCTCTCTCTCTCTCTCTCTCTTTCCCTTTCTTTCTTTCTTCTTGGCTCTTCTAATCACCATCAATTCGTTTTTGGACTTCGTCTTTTTCGGTGTCATCGTTTTTTTTTTGTCGTCTCATGAATACGAAACATTCTTTTCGGAAGAGGAATGCCACCGTGTTCATATACTAGAACTACGACAAAGAGAGAAAGAGAGAGAGAGAGAGAGAGAGAGAGAGAGAGAGAGAGAGAGAGAGAAAGGGGAAACGAAAGGGCGGGACATAAAAACAAGAGGGCGAACCAATGAGTGGTTTAGAATTGTATAAAATAAACAATTGAACTGATACGATTTCGGGAATATGATGAGCATCAAAATGCTCTCATTTTGAACGGATTAGATCAAAACATTCTAATACATATGACCTTGAAACTGTGGATAACATCTCTTATTAAAAGTAAAGCTGAGAAATTGTTATCATAATTTTTGATCTTAAGTGACAAGATGTTATTTTATTTCTCAGTTGATCTCCGAAATGATATGAAAAGAACGCACAATTAGATGTGATTTCAGAATCAAGACACACACGATGGAAAAAAAGATACTGTCAATACGATCTGTGTCACGAATCTACAGTAATCTCGAAGCTGTCACGATTGAAGATAAATGAAGTAAAGTGTGTGTCCAAATTTCCTTCTGGATGAATGAATGAGAAGTGAGAAAATTGAGGTGGCAAGAATAATTGGGGTAAGAAAAATGAACAAATTGATGAGCGGGAGGGAGAGTGAGAAAAGATGGACATACACTTTGTTTTTGACGCGTGGCAGAGTTTTGTCAATTCGAGTATATTTAAGGACTATGAAAAATTTCAAAATTTCAAAAACTTACCAGACAAGATAGTTTCAAAAAACTGAAGAACGTCTGCGGCAGCAATGAAAGGAACCCGAATCCGTCGTCTACTTTCTCTGATTTCTGGAGATAATCGTTCCACGGCAGCACGGTACAAAATACGTCGACGAAATCGAGCAAGATCGCAGTATGGTGTCCAGGCGGCAAGGAAGCCTATAGAAATGATGAATTCGTAAAAGGGCGGAGTCACAAACCGATGAGGACCGCGAAATTGGCATACAGCGGATGATATTCCAGTGAGAGTAATGAGAAAACTGCAGCGAATTCGAGCCTTGTTCCGATTACGAATGTAGAAAACTGAAAATATTGGTTTTAGAAATTTCAAAAGCGAGGGAAAACTAGTACAATTATATTCAGTTTGAAATTCGGAGTTATTGAGAAGATGAAGTGAATGAGTGAAATGAATGAGAAGACGATGGAACTTGCCAAAATTTCGTGGATCGCAAATCGTTTCCTGTAATAAACAGCAGTAATAAGGGATGACCTTGGAAAATAGAAGAACAATTGTTAGCTATTTTTGTAATTTGGTTCTGAATACCGTTTCCACTTCTCTAAAAATCAAGTAATGACGACAACTTCCACTAATTTTACAATTTATCGAACCAATTTTTTTTTCAATATTTCCTTTCTCTTTCATGATCCTTATCGAAGAGGCTGGAAACGTATGAAAGATGTAAAATGAGATACTTGTGTGATATTTTCTCATTCTTAAGTTTCTTTTGGATTTCGGACGAAAAGTTATATACAGAACAACAACGAAATTTCGTTTCAGAACAATGTGAGCACTTGGGTAGAAAAAAAAAGACGAAAAAAGAAAACAGTGATGACGAAGATGAAATTATTTTCTTCGCGTCCATCTTGGGGGGCCGCCATGGCCCGCCCAGTGTGGTAAATTGACACTAGAGACATAGGAAGAAGGCGGAGCAAAGAAAGAGAGAGAAAGACCCTTCTCTTCTCCATCATCCCAACTTTGCCGAGACGAAACATCAGAAAAATATCAAGAACTAGAAATATGGATTATGTGAATCCAAATGACGTCCGTTTCCAACGTGACACTTGCAATTCAAGCTGATAATGGAACATGAATTTGAAAGGCAACTTATTTTGGGAACGCAGTGGATTTTTTCATTAAGTTCGCCCAGTGACGTTCATTCTTTGAATGATTCAGAGTTTGATAAAAATCTTGATAGAAAGGTTTGATTCATGAGCCATTTCACTACATATTTTTGACCCAAAACCTAAAGATATCTGAAAAGTCTCCTTTGTTCTTCCGTCTGTCTGTTCTGTCAATCAATCATTTGGTCCTGTTATCTTCCGTTATTTCTCTTTCATTTCCATCCTACTTCGTCTCTTTTTTTCTTTTTGTCTCCTTTTTCCTGAACTCAGACGCGGCGACGACCTCCCTGCCGCACCACACACGTCTTCTACTTCTCTTCTGAGCAGTATGCGACTCATAGAGAGACAAACAAGTCTAAGTCTTTGAGAAGTGACCAAAAGGCACAATGATACGTGTCGGATCTAGATGAGCTGGTTTCGTAAAGTACATCCGAACTTTCAGGATGAACGAGGCTGAGATTTAATTTTTCAAAAAAGGTCTGTGAAATGTAGAAAGTAATTTTTCAGTAAGCGACAATGAAAACATAAACCGCGGAAGGTTTCTATGAGAAATTAATCTTCTCTGTTCTTGATTTTTTGAGATACTAATATGTTTAAGTCAGATGAAATCACGATAGGAAACTGGTGGCAAATTAGTGTGAAAGCTGAACGTTTTGAAGAATGAGAAAACGAAAGAGCAGTTTTTGTTACAGAAAATGCCTCCAGGCTTAGAAAATTGAATTAAAAAAGAGTCCAAATCGAGTTTAGACTGCACACTCACCAGACAACATCCATTTGATGGTAATGTTCGTAGAGGACACCGGATGCCTTTGGGGATAGAAGTTCGGAATATTTGGGAAGAAGATTGTCGATTTGCTGAAAAAAACGACTTGGCAAAATGAAAACCATCAAAGGAAAGAATTTACCTGAACGGTTTCTCTGATCGAATACTCATTCAATTTCTCGAATTTGTACTGGAATTGAAATTTGAATGGATTTGGAATGAGTGATCTACTGGAAGATTCCATTCTTTGCGTCAATATTGCCCAATTGATTGGTTCTTCTCTAATCCATTTCGAATACATTTCTACTCCTTGTTGATCTGATTCATTCTGAAAATAGAAAAATTCAAATACTCTAACTGGAACATCAGAACAGAATACAGTAACCATGTTACATGCATTTGAAATTGCGTGGAAGGATAAGTGGTGAACGAATGAATTTTCGCAGTAATTTACTATTCTAATCCCTATTTTCGCACTTTTTTCGTCACTAAATCCGCTTGTTTTACCTGATTGAAACTTTGAAACGATTGGTACAAATTTGAAATTGTCTGCAGATTTTCGATAGATTCTGAACGGCAAAAGAATAATATATTCGAGAAATCAAAAATTACCGAAGTGTTTGTCGAACTTTTTCAGTTCGTCCATAAGAAGATTGAAGTTTGAGGAAACATTATAAATTGAAAAATCAATGAACAGATCATTCTGATTTGCACTATAAAAAAGTATGTATGAAAAATTCTCATTTGTTGGATAACTCACTTTATCTCAATGGATTCTCTTTCTATTGGAATGAAAAGTACTCCGGATGCAATACAAATTAGAAGAAGGGGAATCGCCCAACCGAGGCAACTCATCTAACCGAAAAAACTGTTTTTCGACATATTGGTCGTAACTCTTACCTTTCTGAGCTTTATTACATGAAAATAGCCTGCAATGGCATAAAACCGTAAACTTCTCGTTAATTGATTAGGGTATCTCTGAAGTCAATTAAACTTGAGACATAAATATGTAGTCTTAATACAAACCATGTATTGATTGACATCATAGGTGCTGTTTGACAGCTTAAACAAATTCTTTGAAGATTCTTCGCGTATATTCGAATCGCTCGCAGCATAACTTTTTCCAAAATTTCTGAAATTAAGTATTACAGAATCTGAGATCAAAACCATACAAACCTTTCATCTATCTGATTTCCAGAAAATACATTTTCAGTATCCTCTCGAGAAAGAAATTCTTTTGTTGTTTCATTTAACTGTTCTCGAAGAGTTTGAATCATTTTTCTTTCTGTAATAAGTGGTTTTAATGTAAATTACAGTGAAAACATACCTTTCGTCAGTTTTCTTTTTTCCCATCCTTCTTCAAGAGCAGCAATAATGAGAGACGGGAGGATCACAATCAGAATTTTCTGACAGTTCTGATCAACAAAATACCAATAGGCGATGACAACTGGAACGAAAAGAACAGACAGAACGTATCCAAATTTCGAGAGATTTTCGAATGGTTGCCGGGAATACGCATCTTGTGCCGCTTGATATTTCGTGTATTTAGCAAGAATGTACTGAATTTGTCGTGTATCACTGAATTCTTTTACGCTGTCAACTGGAACTATGGTTTGAATATGATTCAGGTGAAATAGGCAATTTTGATTACCTGTACCAAGAGAAGAAAAATTTGAGTTGATAGCATAATGTTTTGTTCTCTGAATACATCTTTCCAGTCGATGAGCGCAGAATGAGACACGAGTTGTTAAGAAGAGGTTAACAAAAGTGAGGATGAGACCATAGGACTGAAAAAAGATTGTTCTAATAAAAACTTTGATGCAAAAAATTCAAATGATCTTACGAGAGCAGTGTAATCCAACGTAATGATTCCATCAGTTTTGCAAAGAAAAATGAACAGAGAAGCTGTGAAAATGTCTCGGATAAGAAACATTCCAATTGAACGAAGTCGATTTCCTAACCAAACAACGGAAAAGAAAAGTAACACGAGTATTCCACGACATCCGACAAGCAATAATATTATTGAGTTTGGAGACAGATTCGAAGAGTCTTCTTCGTTTTCCGTTATACCAGTGGACACAATATCAGTAGTGACTCGTAATTTTCGACTTATTTGTTTTTCATTAAACTTATAAACTTCTTCACGTAGTGCCATTCGAAATTCGTCCAATAACTCTTCAGCTTTTTGAACCGTCCAAATGGATTCAAAACCGTTCACGTAATCTGCATTAATCTGCAAAACATCGACTAAAAACTGTTATTTGAGGAAAACTGTTTACCAATTTCTTTAAGAGCATTGCAGGTGTCATTAATGCTATTTCAAGTTTCATGGAATCAAATGGATTGTCTTCACTAAAAAAACTTTTAGTTCCCTTGAAGAATGGGATTCCAGAACTATTTGCATCATGGTAAATTCCATCGCATTCCTGATTTATGTTCTCTTCGTAATATGAAGTTTTAGTCGTCGATGAAATTTCTTTAATAATCTCTCCGATCTCACGTTTTTGCATCCATTCGATGAATTCGTCTTGATCATCGACACAATCTAATTGAGAAATGAAACTTATATCTTCATTCTTCAGCTGAACATTCAATATTCGCTTATCTTTAATTTAAATTCTATTACCTGATATTTTATTAGGTTAGAACTATTCAACTGTTGAATCTCTGTGCACATATTCAAGTACTTTTCAGCACTCATAGTTTCATTGCAGCTATGAATTGGGTTAGAGCAGAGTTGATGACGAGGTTCAATACTCTGAAAAAACATGTGAGTTTATTCATTTACATGAAGTTAGTCACATTGAGCCACATCTTCACTCGTTCCTGAAGATCTTCCTCACGGAAATCTGGATATTTGTCGGATTTCAGCTTGAACATAAGATCTGACCATTTTCTTATCAATTCTGGTCCGTCTGAAAGATCAGCTTGTAAGATTACAGGTTTCGATAATTGAAAAACTCACACTTGGATATCACGTATGGTCTGATTTCATTTTCACCTTGAGCTTCGATAAATGCATTCCGTAGCCTTCTGTTCAAAAAATCGGTGTCATCATACCATCTACTTATTTCAGAATGAATCCCATAACTGTCAAGAAAACAGTTGAGAGGGGTGACAAGAAGACAGGGAGATAAGCGTTCAATTTCAAGTAGTAGACGCTAAAATTGAAAAATAAATTATTGAAAATAACAACTTTTTCTTACTTGGAAATGATGTGGAATACTGTCACCAGATTTAAACTGTAGGAAAATTGCAGAGTGAGGTTTATAGCAGATGTCATTGAGAATATAGGACCTACACAAAATCAAATACACTATGATTTAAATTTAAAACATACTTCTGATGGTAGTTGATCTGTAATTTTCCGATGTTCTCAAGTAATATCCTCTGTTGAGTTAGGTAAATGGGAGATCTCATGTCTTCAGAACTTTCGTTTTGCTGAACAATTTTCTGAACTTCTTTTCTCTCTTTCTGACTCTATTGACCACTGTCTTACTTCAAAAATGAATCCATTGTTATAATTGCTTGATGGAGGATTAGAATTCGAAAAAATTGGCCAGAAAAAATTGGAATCTGCATTAGGATCAGATATCTGTGAAGAAACCAATATAAGTGCACATGCCACCAAGGTTAAAACCCCGGCGGCACAAAGAAGAATGCTCTGTGCCCTCTTCATGGTGTCATCATCCTAAAACAAAATATAAAACTAATCATCATCGCATGAGAAAAAAATTCATATGGCTTTCAGAACCATCGAGAAAAAAAATTATTTTTGAATAATAATAATAAATTTATAAGAAAAACAGGAATCAGAGAACATGAAAACAAATTACAATATCGAAGAATGAACTTGTTTGATACGACCAACACAACAATTCTTCATGCAATATTATTATTTAACAAGATTAAAGAGGCTAATCGTCTGTCCAGCCGTCCTCAACACCATCTACTACTTCATTTTGAAGTTTTGCTAAAATGATAAATGTGAACAGACAGAAACTGTTATGTACTAATGAACTTACATTTAGCAGGAACTTTCTGGTCTTTTGCGACAATGCAGTTGGTAATATCCGCATTTTCTCCAATTTCTGCACCTTCACAGACGATAGAGTTTGTTACAGACGCTCTAAAAGGAGTACTCTAAAAACGACGAACGGCTAAATACAGAGAAAAATTCACTATTACAAGAAAATACTTTTACGGAGAGAGAAGAGATATTGATTCACCCTTATCATGGGACTCACCCGTTTCCAATAGCAACCCCTCTGGCAATGATACTCTCTTTCACTTTCGTCTTCTCACCGACGCGACAATTGTCCAAAATAACCGAACGCTTTATGATCGATTCCTTGCCGACCTGAACAGATTAATCCAGTATGAGACACAGACTGACCACTCTACTTCTTAAACTTAAAAAAAGCTGGCAATACGAAGTCTAATTTCTTTTTGTACAAATGATAAAAAGTATTTAGAGAAGTCACTCCCTAATTTATTTTGGGTTCAAGCCTTGTGAGAAGCAAGAATGACAAGAAGTATGCTCTTTACCTGTGCACTTTCTTCAATCCTGCTTTCATGTGAAGAAATTTTATCAACTTTGTGATTGAAGGTTTTTCCGTTCCCACGATATTCCATAAGCCGCGCAAATGATTTTTGAATCTGAAGCATACAGATCAGAGGATTAAGATTTCTATACTGAAACTCACTGCTTTGTTAACTTCAAAATAAGCTCCAATTGTATTTGCGTGAGCTGTCACATATCCATTTTCGTGAGGAAGTCGGTAGGCAAAACACTTAACTTCTGAATCTGATTCGAATTGTTTCTCAATCAAGTGAGGTACAAAATCTGCTTTGAAAGATGAGATGTGTCTAAAAATCTCGGCTGTTAAAGTAAGAGGCATTCAGAGAACTTACTTGGACCGGGAAAGTTGAGCTAAGGCTTTGTGGCGGACTGCATAAACATGACAATCGTTATACTTAGATGTCAATCTGATGGATGGAAACGTTTTCAGAGTGTTTTCCATGAGTATCGGTGCATCGAAGTCATCATCTCCACAAAGGAAAACGAGTTGGCCAGTGGATTCAACAATTCCCATAACATCACTAGCTGCAAATTTGAATTTCACCAAAAGGAAAATAAATACAAATCACCTCTTGGTTTCTTCGATTTCGATCCTGGAGCTGGTGCATTAACACATGTATCAGCTATTAGGGCGACGAGAGTTGAATTTGTTGCTCGAAAAAAATCAACCAGAGGAATCAGACTAGCGTCGCTAATGAAATCACACGAAACAATCAGTGCGTCACGCTAGAAAGTTGATCTTATTTAGTACCACAAGATAAAAACGAACCGTTATCTTGGACTGATGATTTTTCAATAAATCTGCAGTTCCGTAATCTTCTTGGCTGACAGTAATATAGTCTAGATTGGCAGGATATTTTTCTAGAAGTTTTGATTTTTTGACTTCTTTCTCAAGAATTGGCTGAATCACTTCACGGACGAAAATTTTTATGTCTGAAATGGATGGTATATTAGACCGTGATTACTTTTTCCATTACAAACCAGTGATTCCTGCTCTGAGAAGTGATGATAACGGGTAAAGGAACATAGGAACACCAACAATAGGCAATAAACATTTTTGAACATCGTGTGTGAGGGCAGGCATACGAGTTCCCCCACCGGAGCAAAGCAAAACTCCTTGCATTTCATGCATTTCAACTGTCTGATTTTTTTAATGAAACTTCCTATAAAAAAAGTTAAGTGTTAAACAGTTAATTGGAAAAAAAACAATAAAATCTCGTTTTTGAAAAAAAATTAGTGTAGGTTTACGGTTAAACACCCATCGTATGTGTGCTTCGGAGTGTCGTTGTCAAACCGTAGATGCGAAATATAGAAATCAGTTCGAAAATTATTTATTTAATCAAGCTTGAGAGAAAACTATTTCATCATTCATTGCTTCTTAGGTCTCGCTACAATTCCAGTCGTGTCAACAAGAATTGTAGTGTTCTGAAAAAACAGGCTTTCACTGGAAATTGGCGAATGAGTAGAATACTTCAGTAATATTCAAAGAAGAACACGATGAATGAATCGTATCTTTTGTTACATCCAAAATTTTCTTTTTACCATCATCTACTCGATAGTAACCATAAATCTAAACAAAGAACATGAGCAATATTCAGAAAAGTTCAGGAAAACCTTATCAGTTGCTAGAATTTTCAAAACTCGTCGTATTTCTCTGATTAAATCACCCAGTGACCCCCCACGTATGAACTCTATTGGCATGCCTCCATCGTCGTCATCACATTGACCTGTCTAAATAATACATTATTTAGGTGCTTAAACAGCAGGGAACTGTAAATAACTAAATTGATATATCTTCAAAGGAACAATCTAAACAGTCAAGCAGTTGTAACATAACAAAGAAGCCCGTGACAGTACTAATATAATTGGCTTTTTGAATACTGGAAACAATGTATTGCGAGCCTTCAGTCTCTTTGTCTTCCCCACTAATCCATTCACAATTATCGTAAAAGACTTGCCTTTAGAGAGAATTTCTGTCCGGTCATTGCGTTCAGATCTCCATGAATGACGTTCTGAATTCACTCTGAGTAATAAATATACTGATTTCAAGCCAACCGAAATAGAATCATCTCGAAGTGTCTGCATAGAGAATTTAGCCTGAAGAGTGAACTTTGAGAAAAAGCTTTTCCTCTCTGGAAACTGGGCAGCCAATGCGAGAACACTCTCACAACGATACGGAATTCCACACGACTTCTCAGGGCACACGGGCGATTTACCACTCTTTTCGCATTCATCGAGCATTGATCCAATGCATTGAATACACACGTCATGATCACATTCGAATTCTGATGGAAAGTTCCGAAGTACTTCACCTTCACAATTCACGGATCCAGTACACGGTTGACGAGCCTGAGAACATTGAGGAATGGCAGATTCATGAAATAAAGTTACCGTGTCCGGAACTTTCTTTTTCTTTCCACTGTCTTTTATGACACACTTTCCTGGTTCACAGAAGTCTCGCCCGTTCGTCCATTTCAATCCACATTCATTACACATTCTAGCCTGAATTTTACTTTATCTCAATAGTTTTCATTTAGTTTGGTTTCACCCCACAGCACGGAATAATAATTGTTTTATCAAAAGCCAATGGCTGTTTGCATGGTCCTTCGCATACCAAATCCTCTTCATCTATCATCATTTCTGAACAACCGGGAGCAGGACACGACATTTTCTCTCTGAATCAGCTATACAAGTTTCCCTTTTTCTTTATTAATCTCACTTTCGACTGGCCATATCATAACAATGAGAACAGATGTCATGGTGACAAGCTGTCCTCAGAATATCAGCGTTTACTGTTATTTTTCTTTGACAATTCTCCCCCTGCAGTAGAACCAGTATTCTAGTGAATTCATTTAGAGAAACTTACTTCGCACGTGCTCGTCAGTGTTTCAGGGGCAGAAAGACTGGAATAACAATGAGCAACAGGACAAACTCTTATCTGTTTTGATGTTTCTTTTAAACATTTTCTACAGAACGTATGAAGACACGGAATCAACTGAACAATTAGAGTCGTCGAAGGATTTAACTAAAACATCTCACTTGAACTGCTTCTTCGCAAAGCTTAAATTCATTGCATATTGGACACAACACAGACATTTTATGGAACTCTTAAAAATGATTCATCAACTAATGGAACAACTATCGGAAGTTATAAACGTGGAAATCACGCTTTGTTATCTTTTTAATTTAAAACAGTGGTTGTTTTCAGTGTGATGCACATTGGCAGAGAAGCAAAGATTTATATGTAGATGACGAACTATTAAATAAATTACTGCTTGATAAACTTGAATTAACAAAAGTTACATGGCAAATACAATAATCAGGACTTTGAAACGCAATAAATTAGAGAACAAATGGGATAATAGCCTTTCGGTTCTTTGGATAATCTGGGAACTCTTTGAGATAGTTGCGATGTTTTCCTTGTGCCCAGATGGTCATCTGAACAAATCCAGCTAACGTGAAGAGGAGAGCTGTAATAGAATACAAATTTTATAGATAGATCGATGACCAAAACTAACCTGGAAGAGATTGAACCATAATGGTGAAGCCTACCCATGAGGAGATTTCATAAGTGTAATTTGGGCAAGAAACGTAGTTGAAGAGAAGAGATAATGGATTTCCGTCGGGCTTTGGGATGCGGCGCTCGCGAGTTCCAGCTGGACGAAGGTTACGAAGAAGAATGTGAATTGAAAGATTTCCGAATTCAGAGATCACGAAACCGGCGAGACCCAAATAAACTTGAAGATTTCCGAAAGCTGGTGGTGTGAAAAGGGGATGGTTAACGAAGTAGGCCACGAATGCAGCGAATCCCCAATAATATGAGCAGTTCTGAAACCCAGTTTTTAAAAGGAAACAACAAAAAAAAGAAAACCTTGACAAGATTAAACTGTGGCATAGTCGAGTTTCCGAATCTGTGAATGAACTGTGTTTCAAACAAACGTTTTGCGTAGTGGAAACTCCATGCAAAGAAAGCAATTTGGACAGCTGGATGCATCTGAGCGTTTGCAGCTGCTGTGATAAAAATATATATATTTCAAAAATTGAGTTTTCAATATTTACCTGCACCGTAGATGAAAGACGGTCTCAAATAGAACAGCGGATAAACGAATAGTGGCCCAGCATATTCGGCCAGGAAGACGGTTTTCCAGGCGATTTGCGGACCCAAATCTCTTACATAAAGAACAGATTTTTGAGTGGAGAGCCCCAAATCAGAGAGTTTCTGATCGTCAGCCAATGGCTTTCCTTTTGGTTCAACACGAAGCGCCTGGCGCTCCTCAGTCAGCTTCAGTTCTAAAATTTATTCGTGCATCAAAGAAGTTTATAATAGATGATTACTAACTTTTTTGAGCGATGCGTTTCTTGATAGCTTTGATGGTCTCAGAGCCAGAGATTCCTTCGAGTGTGATAATAAGATTATCAGTCCGTTTGGCATCATAAACTTCCAGTACACCACTCATCCTGCAAGTATGGAACAGTATTTCAATGAGAAAATAAATAACAATTTAAAACGCAGGATTCTGTGTTCATATCAACAAGAGTGTGAAATTTTTGTTTCTCTTCTCTGTCGTAACAAGAAAATGGTGTGATCTGATTCTTATGGGTCGCTATCAAAGAAGAAACTGATAAAGAAATAAAAGTTTTGCAAGCGTCTTTCTACTGAAAGAATAGAATAGGATAACATGAGATACTTTTAAGACACTGCTACATATGAATCCGAATAAATGATCGATTTAGCATAATATGCATATGGATATTATCCTATGTTTTTTGATTCAAATTAAGAATATTCAGTCTTTAAAGATACCATATAAAATAATTTCATTCGTTTCTTTCAAATGGAAATAATAAAGATGGATTAATGAAGAACGGAAAATTTGAGACAAACTGTTTATGGCAGATTAACTGGCTTGCTTTTAGAAAAACGAAATCTAAGTAAAATTCTGTCTATTGTCTGCTTAAATAAACGAATTTCTGATAAGACATGAGCGTTTTTTGGAATAGAACGAATGTCAGGTGATTTTCATTCAATTATTACAAGAAACTTGCTCTTCTTCATCGGAACTCGATGACGTGTCCATAGTCGAAACGGGAGATTTTGATATGAATGGAGACATTTCGCAACCCCTCTTAAAAACTAAGTGGCGTCTGCCAGTTTAGCCACGTTCAATAGTTAAATAGTACGCCTTTAGTTTTTTGATGAATAACATTTCGGTCAAATATAGCTTGAATGCTGATAAACATAGGGAATACAATTGAAGGCGAGTTCGAGTTGATTAATAAAAAAATTTATTTTTAAACAGAAAGGCTTTCTATAGAAATATATAATAGTAGGATTGGTGGGATATTCCAGAGAAATCAGTACAACCAGGAATTAACTACAAAACGGTGAGAATGAGAAAATGGGATAATAGGCGGAATCAAAGATGCGACTGTTTTAGAAGTCATTGTGGGGCAGCGAGAGCGATAACACCGCACGCAGAACGGGCGCCGGCGTTTCCGGTCTTCTTGGATTCTTCAGCCTTGTCTCCAACTCCTTGTCCTGGAACAAGACGATGTAATTATTTTCATGATACTATTTTTTTACCGAGATCATCCTCTCCAGCGTGAACAACCATTGAACGACCGATAACAGTGTTTTGCCCGTAAAGTGAGACGAGCTTGTCAGTGATTTTAACTTTAGCTACTCCATCAGCTCCAGCCTCGACATTTCCGAGATCTCCAACATGACGGACTTCAGACTAAAAAAAAGTAAAAGTTATCAGTTTGTGAGAACTCTAGTACATTCGGTCCTCCATGAGTTTTCCCAGCTGGGTTAAAATGTGGCCCGGCGGAGATGCATCCGTTGGTAGAATCTCCGTATTGATGAATATGGAATCCGTGAAGACCTGGGGTAAGGCCTTTGATCTCTCCTTCAATCACGGCTGGGTCACTTTCGGAATTCTGAGATTTCAAAGTCGATAAAGTGCACATGAAGAGAATCTAGATTACCTGTGTAATCCAGATTGTTCCGGAGACGACTTCTCCACGAAGAACGGCGACGGCACGGTTGGACATTTTTTGGGAAGCTTCGACCTGAATTCATTTTTTTGAAACATGAAATGAGTGTTATAGGTTCACGGCAAAATGTAGGTGAAAGTCAAAAACAAGATGAAAATAGGGTAGTCGATGCGAAAATGGCAAGGAGTAGTAAACAGGAGAGAGTAGATTGCGCGAGAGGAAGAGACAACACCTCGTGTGCGCTCTCCGCCTCTCGGCTGCGAACTTATGTAGTCTCTTCTTTAGTATTTGTGATTTCTGGTGAAGATGATGACAATTCAAAAAATAAATCATACATCATTTAGCCCACGAAATTTGTATATTACTGACCGGAACGGCACTAACCTGTGGAAAAATGGCGTTGGAGACTTGAGAAAGAAGATTCATAAACATGGTGATCTAAAATTAACATAAATCTTTTTGTTTTTTTGAAAACTTTAACTTCGATTTCTAGACAATATATATTGTATTGCAATATGAAACTGCAGGTTCTCAATCGAGAAATCGAAATCGCTAGTTGTTTTTCTACAAAAAAACTAGAAAGCTTCCAGAAGAAAGCATAACTGATGGCATATATGAAGAATAAAAATAAGAACAGCTCAAACTGAGGCGTTTTGCAACATCGAGACTTGAAAATCGAAACGAAAAACAAGAAAGAACTTTGAAACTTCAGAAAATGAGTAAACAACTGGTAAACAACCTCTGGTGCAAACATCACACTTGACGATCAATGTGCGTGAATTAGTGTGTATTGTTAAAAACGCGGCTGTTCAAACGTGTGCACTAGTAAAGAATACGACCGTATACGAAGTTTTGTGATTCCCGGAAAGGAACATCGGAAAACGAGTCCCGGAGCACTGCGAAACCATGTTTTAAACCACGATAAAACGGGGAACTGAAACCAAATAGATCTAAAAGCATCACTGTTTGAAATCGAAGTTTGAAAGCAAAGTATTTAGTAACTATGATTTTCAAATCATGATTGTGGTATATGATATACTCGAACAAACTGTTTTAAAAACGTCTATTCAACCAATACAGTAAGCTCGTTCCCAGAAATAAACATCGAACAGTTTTTGTATCAACTTCACTGATTCCATTCAGTTTCAATGTCTTCCGGACATCTGTACTTTCCCTTCGAATCCCAACACTCTTTTTCCCGTTTTTTAAATGTCCGTCTATATCGAAATCGGTGTCAATTCGCATCCGCCTCAAATCGTTTCGGCAATAACGACGGCTCGTAAATAAGCGTATGTAATAATCGTATTTTCTTATTCCACCTAAAATCGTTCAATTCGTCATGTCTCATTCGTCTCGGATAAGCTGTTTTCTCTCGAATGTGATTGTCGAATCCGACGTCTTCTCTCTCTCTCTCTCTCTCTCTCTCTCTCTCTCTCTCTCTCTCTCTCTTCTCTATTCAGAATTGTTAAAGAGGTCGACAGAATGGTATCTCGGAAAAAGGAAAAACCCAGGAAAAGGCGGGTTTCTTTTCTCTCATCTTCTTCATTTTTGTCGGCCTAAAGTCAGTCGACCTTCACCCACAAAAATGAACAGCAGGGTGCATCATCCGGTCGAAACCATCTACTTATCAAAACGTTTTCCATTTTTCCTTCATTTCACTCTCTCTTTTCCCTTATTTCAATGTAGACATGGATCGGTCCATTAGAAGTATTTTCATTTCGACCTTCACTCATTTCCTTTCTCTCTCTCTCTCTCTCTCTCTCTCTCTCTCTCTCTCTCTCTCTCTCTTCCTATATCTGTTCACAGTTCAATGAATTTCCCGATCCACAATTCGATATCTTCTGGAAGAGCAACCTTGTTTTCATCCCTCTTTTTATCAGACTTTCTTTCCTCAAACCTTTCGCTTTTCTTCATTTCAACCACATTCTATTCTTCCAGGTGGCCCTATAATCCCTCGGGGTGACCTACTGTGTCTTCATTTTATCCTTCAAAATGTGGATGTTTCTTTTCTTTCTTCCCATTTTATATCGACCTGTTTCAGCTCAGTATGAGGTAAGATCGTTCATTGATTTTGTTTGTGAATTGATAATTTCAGTCCCCTGATCCGTCTTCTCCTGCTCCATCCAGTAATTATTGTGGAGCATTTGTCGAATGTGCTGCTGTCTCCCTGCTTGAAGAGCGCCTCTGCCTTGGAAATTCTCTTTGGAGGCCATATTGGCTACCAGAACGAAAAGATCCATTCGACTGTCATCAGAAGTTGAAAAATGACTATACTACCGTAATACTCATTTTAGTTTTCCACAGTAAATCTTTGTTTTATTGCAGTTAGAACGATTAGAAGAGGAATTAGATGGTCAATTGGTAGCATGTCTGAATGAAAACTCAAAGCCAATTGACAAGAAAACGGTAAGAGAAAAAGAGAAACGGGCGTGAAGAAAACGAGAAGAGTGACCCTAATTGACAAGATCTTTAGATATTGAAATCGAAAAAAAAGAAGAGAAAGTGACAGTCTTCGATTCTTTTTTATGAGTCATTAAACGAAAGTCATGACACTTCATTTGATTTCAGAACGAACAGTGTCAGTTGATTAGTCGTCCTCCGAGATTCTCATTTAGTCGAACGATAACATATGTTCCAACTCATTGTTTCACTGGAGTAAAGAGAAGAATCGAGAGACAATGTGGTCAATTGATGAAATGTTGTCCAAGTATTGAAAAGTGGGTCGTCTTTTAGTATTGATAATGTATAATAACCGAAGGTTTATTGCAAACAAATAAGATCATTTGATGGGTGGATAAAGGGAAAGAAAAGATTTCGAATTGTCTGTCGAAAAGAGATTTCATCAGATTTCGATTTCATAACTTTTCTTCCAGATGTAAACTTCTCTCATCTGAATCGACACTTCAAAAAATGATAAATACGACGAAAACGAATTTGAAAAAACGTGCAGATGACTGTAAAAAAGGAATGGTCATTTCTCCGATTATATTGGATGGCGTTCTGTTTTCGGAAGATGATGATTCTCGTGAGAAGACGTGGGCACCAACTGGAAATGTAAATGTCAGATTCACTGATGAAGAGACGAATAGAAGACGTCAGAATCAAGATGGACGTGGAAATGGATTCGTGAATGTTCGATTCACAACACAACAAGAGAATGAAGAAAGAGCAAGAAAATTAATTATTCGATATGGAGATAAGGAAGGAGACGGATTGACACTTCCAAAACTTTCTTATCCACCTCAATCGAAAAAGGATTTTGAAAAGAAATTCGACGCAGCAATGAGAAAAACTGATTCGATAAAACAACGAATTGAGACTCTCGATAGATCAAAAATAGCAAAAGAAGGATTCGATTCATTGATTGATGCGGCTACTGTATCGGAAACTATTAATAATATGCCCCCAATGGGAACTGTAACACTTCTTGATTCAAATGATGATAATGTAGTCGTTGAGGATTCTGGAGACAAATCTTCTGTTGCCACGTCAGTAGTTGTTGGATCTTCATCTGAATCTGTTACCACCAACCCAATTATCTTTGTTGAGAAGATTGCAGTTCCACAAAAGAACAGAACAATTGAAAAGTGTCGTGTTTCGACTACAATTCGATTCTCAAATATTCTGAAGATGTTAGGAGAGAATCCGAATTCAAAAGATTTCAAAGAAGTCAAAGGACTTGTCGATAAATTTGAAAAAGAGTTAAGAGGGAAAAAATTGAGTGAAGAACAACAAAACAAAGCGAAATTGGTATATAGTTTCAGATTTTGAACTCATTGATCAAAAATGAATTTAGATTGAGAAAACATTGGAAATGCTGCTGGAAAACTTTGATGATACAGAATATGAAAAAGTTGAGAAAGATGTTGAAAAGGTGGTAAATGAGACAAAAGATCTTCCAATCTGTGAAGAAAAAGAATCAACGAGTTCAACCATATTGACTTCTGAATCAATCGATGATGCCACGTCGACAATGCTAGTTGATGATAACGGAGACAAATTCATTATTCAAAGTAAGTTTTTTCATTAATTGAATCAACTGAAAGTGGAATCGTAATTCCAGAAGGATCAACTACACTTATCATTGGCGGAGAAGAGGAAAAAGGGAAAGAAGAACATAAAAATGGGGATGAAGTGATCAGAAATTTCATATCGGAAGAATATAAAGTTGAAATCGAAGCATTCCGAAGAGAGCATAATCTATGGACAAAACATAATAGCAATGTAATTAAACTATTTGAAAGAGAAGAAAAATTTAAATATTTCATTTCAGACAACACTTATAAAAAGGAACGAAACGACATGTGATATGTATATGAGATGTCGTTCTCAAATGCATTTGGCAGTTGATAGTTGTGCATGGAGATTCGCCAGCGATCAATTACTTGCCACGATGGCCGAATCAGCCGAAAGTCTTCTTTTTAAAGTGAGAATCCACTTTTCTTTCCTTTTTCATCTGAAACCTTTTTCAGGATGATGGAGTTTGTTCTCAGAAGGATGGAGATAAATTTGTTGAACTTTATGAGAGTATGATCAAAAGAAATGATAAACTTCGCGTTTGTCTCGATGATAAAAACGAGCAATTTGTATGTTTTCAATTCTCTAATCGGCAATTCACTTTCGGTTTTTTCAGTTTGAAGAGTCCGTTTGCCTTGCTTATCCAGAAGAACGACGTCATCAATACGATGATTCACTTCGACGTCTTCTGAATACTTCATTCGAATATTCGAAATCTCGAGAATGTTTCCATGATGCTAATATGATTCAGGAGAAATGCACACATCTCAGAGACTGTTGTCCGAACTTTGACGAGTATGATCATTCATTTCAATCAGATCAACAACTCTTTTGTTTTCAGATGTCGTGAAGAAACATTTGAAGTGGAAATTGAAAGAACAATCATTAATTTAACTGCAACAATCAATGAATTAAAACAAGAATGTGTGAAAAGAAAAGCAAAAGAAGCTGTCAAAGTGAGTTCTTCATCGATTCATTTCAAATGACAATTCATTTTCAGAATGTCGTTCGTCAACTTCTTTTGAATACGGATGCTGGACAGAAACTCGAAGCAATTGCTCAGCTTGGACTTGATATTTCAAGGGGAGCACGTGTTGTTCGAATGGCTAAATACAGAGCATAAATCACTCATTTCACAATTCCATTCTAGTTTTGCCGGTCATTATCTCACTGGTGCCAGTTTTTGTTTTCTTGACTTTCCGGTTATGCTTTAATCATTTATCTTGTTTCTTTTTGCGAGTACTTTAATAAATATTTTAATAATTAACTTACAAATTCAACTTTTAATTTCAAATGAAAATTAAATGAGAAGAGAAACATTTTCAGTTAAAAACAAAAACTGATAATGGTACATATAAAGATAACAGAGTGAGAATGAGATTAACAGAAGAATCGTGTTCTCTTAAACAAATTTTGATCCATTACATTTCCCATTTGTAACTGCTAAAGTGTCATTCTAACTGCCAATCGAATGGACGATGCCAAAAGGAATGTTTGTCACCAGATGCCCGCCCATTTCCTCCCCTAATCAAACGTCTTCTTTACTGTTTCTTTCTTTTTTTTGTGTCCATTCGCAACGACAAACTGTTGCCTTCTGAAACATCTTTTTAATGAATTCTTGAATTTTAAAAACTGTTCATGAGTTATGTTTTCCAAATGGAATTGAGTGGTTTTTAAACTTAAAGTTTTAAATAGCTTATGACTTCCCATTGGATTACTGTAGACATGTTCCCATTCGATTCCTAATTATTTCCAGATGTTCATAGAACGAATTAGCGCATTCTAGATGTCATTTCCCCCTGCACCCTAACCCGAACATGTTTATTTCTTGAAAGCGAAAAAAAGAAAGCGCAGAGAAAAATTGTCGTATTAGCACTGAAAAGATCGTTTTCGGTTCTCGGCACGATGGTCGTTGATTGACGACTAGGAGGAGGTGGAGGTGATAAGTGATGGAAAAAGGAAAAGAGGGGCTTCTTCTCTTTCTTCTTCTCCTTCATCATCTTGTTTCTCATTCACACACCTTCTCTCTTCGTTACATTCGATTTTTTGCCAGCCTTGATCTATCCCTTTCATTAGTTATCTTATCAATTTTTTTAGGCAGTTCTTCTTTTTACTTTAACACACTTTTTACTTTTCTTCTCCAACTTCCTCTCTTGATTTCTTTTGAAATTCTTCGAATTCTTCTAATTTTTTCAGAGAAATGGTCCTTCAAAAGACATTTCTATTGTTCACAATCTCCAGTTTATTCTCATTTTCAATAGGTTCGTTCAATTGAATCAAAACATAAAACGATGAATTGGAAACGGGTTTTCAGTCTCTGTCATATACAGTTTACACTAGAACAATACCCTTTTCGTCATCTTTTTTTTCTTTTTCAGCAGCAGACGACTCATGTCGGGATTTTGATAATAACTGTAGAGATTGGATTACTGTAAATCCAAATGCATGTGATTCAACAGAATATATTAAAAGAAGTTGTCTTCGGAGTTGTGGGCAATGTGGAAACGTTGATCCAAGTGAGTTGGAATAGAGGCAGAAAATTCAATTCAAGAGAATTTTTTCTTGATGTTTCATAGAGTTCCCTATAGAGGCTTTTCAAGAGAAAATACTTTCAAAATCACAGAATATGATCTCCGTCGTCTCTCTCAAGAATTGACTCCGATTGGATTTTTAGTTGGAAAATGGAGATCTGAACACGGAGGAAAAGTGAGTTCGAATTCAAATAATTGATATTTCAATCTCTGATTTCAGGCGATTTTCCCAACGATTCCGAAGTTTACATTCGGAGAAGAAATTGAAATTTCGATTCCGGACGACGCAATGCAATCAGCTCATGCACTCAATTACACGTAAGATTTCCATATTTTATTATCAAATCAAAATTTCAGATTTTGAAATTAATTTTAGAGCGTTTGCATGGAGTGTAGATAAAAGAGATGAGAAGAATCCGAACAGGTTTCAAATGTTTTCTTTTGGGTTTTTGTTTATTTTCTCTATTTGTTTCTATATTTCGTCTTCCATGAAAGTCCCGTTTCTCTTCTTTTTTCTTTTCTGGATTAGTGGTTTCTTTGGTGAAATATGTTGGGAATTCTGGTGTGAAAACGAAGAAAATCAGTGGAAAATCTAAATATTTCCAGAGCTTTTGCCTGGTCAATCAACGATAAAGACGAATTACACAGTGAATATGGATACATTTCAGTCAAACCAAACACGAAAGAAGTCGCTTTGACAACAGTTATGAATAATGGTTTGAATTGAAAAAGAGATTCATTTGATAAAAAGTTTATTGAATTCAGGGTTTGTGACAGTCGAAGAGGGTCCAGTTAATGGAAATCAGATCAGATTTCGATTGAAAGATATCGGAAGAATCAGTTTCAGCAGAGATTTACCAGTTCATGACGTAAGTTTTCGGGGCTCCGTGTTTCGGAGTGTCGATTTCGGAGTGTCGTGGAGCCAGTTTTCGTTGCCAAACAAGAATTTTGTCTTGTTTTTCAAGAAAATAAGATTTAAAGTCATTCGTGACTGACTGGATGTACTAAAGATTTGGTGATTGTGAATGTTTTATTTCAGCTCGTTCGAGAATGGACTCTTCTAGATCGATCAACACTTCAAGCTCGTTTGAATATGGAGACACTGACGCATGGAATGCAAGAGCATACATTCATTCGTTATACAAAGATAGAGCCATAGAGAAGAAGAGTATTCCGATGGATATTCCTTTTCATTCATTCAACTTCTAGTCAATTTCCCTTCTTTTTCTAACGTTTTTTCCTCTTTTTTTTCTGAATTTATCCCCCTTTCTTTCATTCTTCGAATGCTCAACAAATGAAATGTGTACTGATTTTATGAGTTCTCAAAAAGGCGAAAAAAGGAGAAAAGACATTGAGAAGGAAAAAGAAATGAGCTGTGAAATAAAGAAAAGAAATGAAAAAAGTAGAGAAACGGATGAGAGGATTGGCACTTTTATGGCCAATTGATGAGGATTCTGGAGACAGAAAAGAAGAAGAAATGCAAGTGAGAGCTTCCGAAAATTCAATAGAGATAATCGGTTAAATGGTGTCTTATTGTCCGGATTGAATCGTTTTTTGTGAATGAGTCGCCCGTTCTTCTCCTTCCTTATTCGTCAATGTCGTCACAACATCGGCTCCAACTCCCCATGTATTCTCTTCTTCAAATACAAGAGATTCTGGAGGATTGTGAACACCTCCTTGATCACGAGCATAAATCTGAATACTTATTTCATTATATAATGTCGTCAGTCACATCCTTTTTTCTTCTGATTTCTCAAATAAACAAACGAAAATAGTTGAAAAACTTGAAACAAACCGTCAGTATTGTTCCTGGTTTAATTATGATATCAGTTGGAATTGTATAAATAATCTCATTTCCTCCGTCCAATTTTCTTTTGATTCTGTGATCACCAATGTTCTCATCCTGAATATCACTCAGTTCTTAATGATTTCAATATCTAATAGAATAATATTCCTACCTTATTCTCACTCGTATTCTCCAGTTTCACAAATTTTCCATTTGGATCACACTCTGATATTGCCACGTTTCCTTTCGAACACTTCTGGAATGTTGTTTTCGTTGAAACTTCTCCACGAACTGATCTTGTAGAATCTGTGTTTTCTTGTTGTTGTAGTGAATGTGTTTTGACTACTTGCTCAACGATTTGATTGATTCCCACTCTGAATATTGTTTTATATGATTCTAATTGAATCTATAATTTCTCCTCACCTGCTTTCTTCTTTGTCTAACATTGTTCTGTAAATGGCAATTTCTGCATCCAACATTTGTTTTGTATCCAAAAGAGCATGCAACTCATTGAGTAATGTTTCATATTGCTCTCGAGTTCTTCTCAGAATTATATTCCTGTCATTCAGAGCACGTTCATATTGTCTTTGATCATCAGCCAATTGATAATTTAAATTTTGAACTTCCTTCTCCAAAAGTGAATTCTTATTCTCTAGATCACTTAATTTGGCTCTTATATCTCCCATATTATCTCTCATTCTCTGAACTTCTTCTCTTTGAACACTTGATTCCATTGCTGCCCGATTTGCAGATCCTTGAACCTCAGTCACTTTCAATTTGTACCATGATTCCATATCAATCTTTCCCTGATGTGAAATCAAATCATATTCGTCTTTAATGTCACGAATAGCATCTGCCAACTCCTTTTTGAAGAATTTTCTCGTGTCATTCTTAAAATTCTCTCTTCATCAAGACTGATTCTCGCTTTTCGAAGCTCTTCCCAAAGCTTTGAATTGTCATTTTCCAATCGTTTTTCTTCCTTATTTAATTGTTTATACCTGGCATTTAGTCTTTCGAGTTCAGATTGACAATCACCGATTTCATTAGTCCATTGATCGATTTTCCTCTGATCTTCCTCGTGGAAATTCTGAATATCTTTGTATCGAGATTCATATTCTGTCAAATCATCTTTCAGTCTCTGAAGTTTCACATCAATTTCTGCCTTTTGACACGAAGAATCATCAATTTCTTTACGAGCAATCGACAGAGATTCAGAGTATTTTATCTGAAAAATCATTGATGAGCAGAAAAAAAAGAAACTAACAAACCTTGACTTCACAGGTATCACCTCCCCATTTTCCACGAACTTCTTCCAGATCGCCAACCAATTTTCTGTTTTGATCTTCCAATTTCTTGACACAATCAATATAACTTCCGAGTCGATCATTCAGTCCCTGAAGAGTTTTCTTTTCTTTATCCGTTGACTCAAGAAATGATTTTGCCGCGTTGGAGTTAGTTGGAGATGTTTCTTGCATTGTATTCGATCCCATTTCAGTCTCAATTTTCAGAACACGCCCTGTAATCAGTTTAGTTTTATAATGGAAATTTCATTCATTATGCGTTCTCCACTCACCTTCTGATGCTGGAATTTCTGTTTCCATCTCCATTTTGAAATTCAGAAATAGTTGAAGAAGTATCTCAATAATATAAGAAATAACGGGAAACCGTCGTTCTCTCTTTCCGTTTCTTCATCCCTTTTCTTCTTCTGGATAAACAGAAATAGTGAAGAGAAATAAGAGGTTCCGGATGAAAGTAACGACTGTCACTGTATCATTTCTGATATAAATCAGGGAAGAAAGAAGAGATAATAATTCGATGAATACAATTAAATCGTACGAAATTTGATATGTTCGGTGATTAAAATGTAGGAATCGAACAGGAAAATGTTCAAATAGTTAGTTCAGCAGTGATTAAATGAACACCAGTGCACTGACGCACAAAATTCATACATTAATTCATTATACAAAAAAAGATAAAAAGATAGGAGACGATAATTTTGATGGATACTCGGATAATTTCTGTCAGCAGTTAGGCATCAACTGTCCAATTGGGGCAGTCTTCCGGTAGTTGAGCTCCAGCTGTGCAGCAACGGCGATTTTGGGTGGTTGCAGCCATGTATGACAGTTCCTTTAGGCAGGACTTGGGCTGCCTGTGGGCAACGGTTATGCAGCTCACGCATGACTGTGGCTCTTTCTTGGAGTGACAGTCACCCGATGTTAACGAGAAATTTCTTTTCTTTTTCTGACGTTTTTTTCTCACCTCTTTCTTCTTTTTCTTCTGAATTTATCCCCCTTTCATCCATTCTTTGAATGCTCAACAAATGAAATGTGTACTGATTTTATGAGTTCTCAAAAAAAAGAAAAAGACGTTGAGAAGGAAAAGGAAATGAGCTGTGAAATAAAGAAAAGAAATGAAAAAAGTAGGGAAACGGATGAGAGGATTGGCACTTTTATGGCCAATTGATGAGGATTCTGGAGACAGAAAAGAAGAAGAAATGGAAGTGAGAGCCTCTCGAAGTTTAATGTTTTCTCTTAGAATACTATCTTTTCTGGGATGTTATTAGTTCAGTGGAATTCTTTCAATCGAATATCCTGTTCTTTTTTTGTTTCCAAACTCATTGAACTCATCAACAGATGTTCCAATCCTTCGACAACTCATTTACTCATCGTGTCAATTCATTTCTCTCTGTCCTTTTCCTTTCCATTTAGACATGTCTTCTTCTCAGACCCTCATCCCTCTTTTAACGTCTTCAGAAGACAAATCGTTGCCAAATTCATCATTTTCGAGTGCTTGGCATCCAATGACAGAGAAAAGAGATAGGGAAAAAGAAGTGCTCTAAAACGGAAATTAGAACCATTTCCTTTTGGATTCTCGTTTTTTTGGTGGGATTGTAGCATAGAAAACCCCTGAATAGAATCAAAGAAACGTCGATTAAAAGTGATAATCGAAGAAGATTGTTTCATGGAATTTCAACGTATTGTTCTAATCAGCTGATAGTTTCCAAAAACTGATTCAATTCAATTGCTCTTCATTCTGGAAAAATTAAAAAAATCAGTTTCCAAGTGAAGAGTTCTTCAGAGCTCAAACAAAGAATTACCGTTTGCTGTTTCTTCAGTTTTTTCCTGAAATCTGTTAAATTCAAATACTATTTCTCTTTGGAGATTTCCACTCTTTTCCCAAACAACGTCGTCCGCCGTGTCTCTATCGATCCCATGAAGCTCTCCGTCTCCTAGCTTCAACATACTTTCTTCATTTCTGCGTCTCTTTCGTCACGTCTTCCACCCATTAGACGTTGTGCCCCCGCCTGAAAATAGCCCCACACAACATAGTCTTGCTCTTCCTCTCCTTCTACTTTTTCCCCTTTTTTTCTATCTCTCTATACGCCTTCAGATGACGTGTTTCTTTTTGTTCGTTCGAACATCAAAAACTCATGATCACCCCCAGTTTCTGTTACTTATTTTCAGACTATCAGAAGACTTTTTTGTATCTGAATTTGATATAAATTGGCGGAAACGGTTACGTAAAAAAGAGAATATCGGATTTCAAAGTAGAATGATTGCAATATAAATAAAACAGAAATAGAATTGGTTGATGTCGGAATATCCATTTTATGAGATGTAAATATATTCTCATTCACTCAATTTCTCTGAAATATGGAATAAAAGTAATTAATCGAATTCTTGAATGACTTCGTATCGTCCGAAAACCTTTTCGGTAATCATAAAAGATTCCTCAAAACAGAGTCCACGCTTGATATAAAAATGGTGAAATCAACCGAATAAATCTCTGAAAATAGATGAAATTTCTATGAATTCATGACGTTCGAATGAATTTTCACACGTAGAATTCTGAATTCTGAATCCACATTTTCAGCATTATTTCTGATTCAAACTACAAAAAAATCTTCTGTTAAAAAATCATTTATTCTATTTTCTTCCATTTTTAATTCATTCCAATGACATTTTATGGTATTCAAAGCTCCAATATCCACATTTTCTTTTCTCTTTTACAACTTTTTCTTCTCGTTTCTGAAATATAATTAGAGTGAATTTTCAATCGATTCTCTTCTTTTTCTTCCTCGTTTAAACGTCATTTCTTCATTTGGCACATCATCCATTTTCATTCTCTTTTTTCTCTTCTTTTATCTCTTCTTTTAGCTTCAAATTGAACAACAAAAACACATCGCGTGACGATAAAACTTCCAGCCGTCCCCTTCATTCCCAAAACGTCATTTCGAGACAATTTGGAACCACTCCTCCTTCTTTTCATTATGTTTTTTCTCTTGCTCATCCCAAAATTCTAAAAGAAAAGAGCTCTTCAAAAGCGTCTTCCAATGGTTTTTCCTAAAAATCTCTGTTTTTTGAAATTTGATACCGTATTGAATTTCGGTCAAATGAAGAAGGTCAAGAGAAGAATAATGAGATTTGAAGCGTTTCTAGTTTGTAGTTTTTTCCATGAAAAGGGGTGTAAAGGTTGAATCGATTTGAATTTCGTCTTCTTTTTTCTCTGAGAACATCCACTTTCTGAATCCATTTTCCGTCGAAATCAGATTCCATAATCGTTGTTTCAGTGACTCACAACCAAACACAATCCAATCTTATTTCTCCTTTTTCTTTTTTTTTCGCTGTTCTTCTTCTTCTTCTATTCCCATGTTTATCGCCAACGCCTTCTTCTCCTTTTGCTCCTTTTCTTTCTGCTTTTTCTCCTTTCTCCTCTAATTTCAGCCAGCTCGTCCCTCCTCCTCATCTAATTAAATTCGCCTCGGGGCCTCCATCTCTATCGTTTTTTTTTCCTTTTTCCCTCATTCTGAACTTTTTCTTTTTCCGTCATTTTTCTTTCTATTCATCGAAAGATTTATCTTCATTTCAGCACTCTTCTTTATTTGAATTCATCCCCAAATACATTCAATAAAACGGGAAAAAAGAAGAAAAAGAAGAGACGAATAAGTGGGGCCTGAGAGCCATTGGATGATTGACTTGAACCAACGAAAAAGAGATCTGAAGAGGTAACAACCAAAACGAAATGAAAAAGAAAATCAGAAAATACTTTCTTTCAAATAAGAATTTTCTTCGAAAAGTGAAACCTAATCTCGAGAGTTTTGTTCATTAATAATTCATTCGAATAGGCGGTTTTTTGAATGAAAAAAGGATATTCTTTGAATTAAACGTCATTCGACATTTAAATTCTCCTCCTCAGTGAGCCCCTTTCTAATCGAATCAAACACTAATCGGTTTCGTTCCCGTCACTTGCCTTCTCCAATCAAAATAATTCTCTTTTCTTTTAGTTGTTCCTATGAGAAAAAGAGAGATTCAGATGAATAATTAAATTCTGTGATTCATTTCAATATTTAAGATGTCTTCGGTTAAAGTGGCTGTTCGAGTGCGGCCATTCAACCAAAGAGAAATATCGAACGCTTCGAAATGTGTCCTTCAAGTGAATGGAAATACGACGAGTAAGTCCTCAAGGGAATTAGTTTCAGGACGAATGACATTTGAGAGTGGGTTAACCCCCTCCTACTAAAACCAATTCTAAGAAAAAAAAAATAGCCGCCCCTCCCAAATGATGCGAAAAATGTTGCTGACGTCCATCACAAAAAAGAAAAGTCGCTAGGAATAATTGAAAAGAAGCGAAAGAGAAGCAATGCATAAAAAATAGAACAGATGGGCTCTCGCCGTTTCACAAGAAGGGGGTTAAAGGAAAAGTGAAAAATATTCCTGGAGGTATGGGGAATTGAACCCCAGCCCTCTCCCATGCTAAGGGAGCGCTCTACCACTGAGCTATACCCCCGCATGTCTAGACATGATTCCGATTCTATGGAATAAAGAGAGACAATTCCTTTGAATGTGATTCTTTTTTCGATTGAATCAACTAAAAACCTGATTATTTGCTTTCCGCGCGGAATCGTTTTTCATTCTTCACACTCTCCGAAACGGGCGGAACACAAATACTGCCGCAACACATTCCTGTATTGTGAAATGAAAAATACTGAAGTGATAATCATATGAATTATTAGCAAAATGATAGTTTTTGAGAGAGTATTCAAAAAAGGAATTTCAGCAATCAATGGTCATGCAATCAACAAAGAGAACTTCAGTTTTAACTTCGATCATTCGTATTGGTCTTTCACAAAAAATGATCCACATTTCATTTCTCAGAAACAAGTTTACGAAGAACTTGGAGTTGAAATGCTTGCACATGCATTCGAAGGGTAACGGATGAGAGAGATAAGAATATGGAACATATATGAAATTCAGATACAATGTTTGTATTTTCGCTTATGGACAAACTGGGTCTGGAAAATCGTATACAATGATGGGAAAAGCGAATGATAAAGAAGAAATGGGTATAATTCCACGTTTGTGTGATGATTTGTTTGAAAGAATCGATAATAACAATGACAAGAATGTGCAGTATTCTGTAGAGGTAGCATTGAATGAAAAATGAAAGTTAGAAGACTGAAATCATAAAAAATTTAGGTTTCTTATATGGAAATTTACTGTGAAAGGGTTAAAGATCTATTGAATCCCAGCTCTGGAGGCAATCTACGTGTTCGTGAACATCCTCTTTTGGGTCCTTATGTGGATGATCTCACAAAAATGGCCGTTTGTTCGTATAATGACATCTGTAATCTCATGGACGAAGGAAACAAAGCGAGGTGAGAATCAGAAAAAGAATTCATAAACGTAAAAGGGAGAGAGTGGTAGAGAACTCGCTTTACATATGAGCAATCTGGGTTCCTTCAGGCATTTACTGTTTGTTTCAGAACTGTTGCTGCCACAAATATGAATTCAACATCTTCTCGTTCTCATGCAGTTTTCACAATCGTTCTCACTCAAAAGAGACATTGCAGTGATACGAATTTAGATACGGAGAAAGTTTCAAAGATCTCTTTGGTCGATTTGGCTGGATCCGAAAGAGCAAATTCAACTGGAGCCGAAGGACAACGATTGAAAGAAGGAGCGAATATTAACAAAAGTTTAACAACTTTGGGTCTTGTCATCAGTAAATTAGCAGAAGAAGTGAGTCAAAAATCTGTTTTCCCGTTGTTTCACATTTCAGTTGTAGACCGAATTAGAAAAAGAAACAGTAAGTGAGAGTGCCAACATTTCATCTTTTTCCACGTTTTTACCGTAACACAGTCTTCTTTTTTGAGTGCTCATGAGTGCTTTGTGAACTGAATGTATTCAATTTAACACAATTGTTACCAAAAAAATGAAAAGAAACTCGATGATTAATACTTGCACATGAGCTTTCGAGTGACAGAATCGAGACGATTCGGGAAGAAATTGTATGATTTCCAGGCTGGAAACAAGAAAAAACGAATGAAAGGAGTGATTCCATATCGTGATTCAGTTCTTACGTGGCTTCTCAGAGAGAATCTCGGAGGAAATTCGAAGACTGCAATGCTCGCTGCTCTCTCTCCTGCTGATATTAACTTTGATGAAACATTGAGCACTTTGAGGTTGAATCAATCTATTCCTCCGATCAGACAAAACTCATTTTTAGATATGCCGATCGAGCGAAACAAATTGTTTGTCAAGCAGTGGTTAATGAGGATCCAAATGCTAAACTCATTCGCGAATTGAAGGAAGAAGTCAACAAACTACGTCACATTTTGGAAGACAAGGGAATCGACGTGGCAGATGTACAAGAAAGTCCTGGAAAATCAAAGAAAGGACCGAAGTTGTCTGCACAAGTACATCAGACAATTGAACAATTACAAGCATCGGAGAAGTTGATTGCTGAATTGGACAAAACATGGGAACAAAAATTGATGGCAACTGAAGAAATAAGAAAGCACAGAGAAGAGGAACTTCGAGAAATGGGTCTAGCATGTTTGGATGATGGAACAACATTAGGAGTGTTCAGTCCGAAGAAATTGCCGCATTTGGTTAATTTGAACGAAGATCCATTGATGTCAGAATGTCTCATTTATTATTTGAAAGAAGGCGTGACAAGGTAATTTATTCAAAAATATTCCTGGAGGTATGGGGAATTGAACCCCAGCCCTCTCCCATGCTAAGGGAGCGCTCTACCACTGAGCTATACCCCCGCATGTCTAGACATGATTCCGATTCTATGGAATAAAGAGAGACAATTCCTCTGAATGTGATTCTTTTTTCGATTGAATCAACTAAAAACCTGATTATTTGCTTTCCGCGCGGAATCGTTTCTCATTCTTCACACTCTCCGAAACTGGCGGAACACAAACATAGACGCAGACAAAAAAGCGACTTAGTAGAAGTAATGATAGTTCATAACTCTAAAGAGAACAGAATGTTTTCTGAAACTTCTGAAAAAAATGACTGTGTTCTTCGAAAAATTCAAAAGTAATTTTCAGTGTCGGAAGGCCAGAAGCAGAAAAACGGCCGGATATTCTGTTATCAGGAGAAGCAATTCTGGATCTTCACTGTGAATTTGTGAATGAAGACGGAAATGTGACACTTTCAATGCAACCAGATGCATCAGTTTATATAAATGGAAAACAAGTGAAAACGCCTACTGTATTGCATACAGGATCAAGAGTTATTCTCGGAGAACATCACGTTTTTCGATACAATGATCCACAAGAAGCTAGGCAAAGTCGTCATAATTTGTCGTCAATTACTGGTTAGAATTGAGAAATAAAAGAAAAATTGAAATGAAAAAAAAGTTTTAGCAGAACAACCGATTGATTGGAAATATGCTCAACAGGAACTTTTGGAGAAACAAGGAATCGATTTGAAGGCGGATATGGAGAAGAAATTATTGGAAATGGAGTCACAATATAGAAGAGAAAAAGTGGAATTAGAGAAGAAAATGTATTTGCAAACGAAGGTATTTTGAAATGAGAAGAGACGATTGCATTTGCATTTTAATTCGAAATTCAAATTATTGCAGGAATATGAAACATTGATCGAAAGTCTACAAAGACAAGTTGATTTGGCTCAGTCAGTTATATCGAGTGGAGGTTCAATTTGGGAAGGTGAACGTATGCTGACGTCTTCTATGACCGAATTCCGTGAGTTTTTTGATTCAGTTATTCTACTGAATACGTAATTAATCCATTTCAGCGGAAGAATTAAAATGGACATCTGATCAGAAAAGAGTCGTTCGAAAAGCAGCAATCAAATGGAGATATCATCAATTTACTTCTGTTCGAGACGATCTTTGGGGAAATGCAATATTCGTTAAGGAAGCAAATGCAATTTCTGTCGAATTGAAGAAGAAAGTTCAATTCCAATTTGCTCTTCTCACTGATACTATGTACAGGTTGGTTTCTTTTTCATCTCATTCAATGAGAAATGAATATTTCAGTCCACTTCCACCTGATCTTCTTCCTCCTGGAGAAGATCTGACGCTCCGCCCATATCCGAAAACTGTCGTTGCAATCCAAGTTCAAGATTTGAAGAATGGAGCAACTCATTACTGGAGCATTGAGAAATTGAAGTGAGTCTTTTCTCCTTCGCTTCTTTTTTCTATTCTTCTGATTCTCTAAAACTATTTTTCTCTTCTCCTTATTCTTCTCAATTCTTTTTTCTTGCACGATCTTCACGTAGATCTGCAACTACAGTAACCCGTCGTTGTTTCGAGATCACGTCGTCGTGTTTTTCATAGAAATAACTGATATTTTCTTATTCACTCACGCCCACAAAGCAGCTTTTTGTGCTTTCACTTCTCGCTTACGTGTACTGTGCGTACACGTCTTCTACCATTTCTTTTTCATTGTATGGGCGGCACGGATTACTGTCATTTGGTTAATTTCACTTTAAGAAGGAAAATCCCTTTTTCAGAAATATATTTTATTCTGAGTTTTATGAATCGATGAATGCTTAATTCTTGTTCTTTGAATCGATTAGATCCCTCATTTAGTACAGTTTCTCATTGTGTATAAGTCAATTTCTATTCTATTCTATGATCTCTCAGAATCCTTTTTTCCCCTTTCCCTGCTTCTCTAAGTATAGTTTCAACTTCTGAAATCCCTCTAAAAGAACCGTAGACCGCCCGTCCGACAATTACAGGCAACGTCTCGAAGATATGAGAATATTCTACAATTCGGAACTTTCTGTTGCCGGAACACCAGTTGATGCTCCATATCCTCCAGTTGCCGAAGGATGGTTGGCTGCTTTGCATCTCAATCCAACACGTCTTATACCCGACAGGTACTGGATTCTTCTTCTTCTTCTCATTGTTTCCTTCTGATTGTTTTTCAAATGCTTTACGCTTCGCATGCAAAATACCATCTGTTTTCCTCTATTTCACTCAGAAAAATAATCATGCACGAAATGATATTATCTCTTTGTTTTCAGTTTTTTCTTTTCTTCGTTCAATTCTACTCAAAGATTTCCTCTTTATTTGGAATTTCTCTCTGGGTTACTGTAACATTCTTTCCCTGAGCATGTTCAACTATCGCGCGAAATCAACTTAACAAATCTTTTTTGTGTCATTACACATTCCATTTTTCTTATTCAAATGATATATTTCAGACAAAGAATTGAAGCAATGCGTAATATGTACGAGACAGATGCTCAAATGTCTCCAACTGATGGAGATCCAATGATGGATGCATTGATGGGAACTGATCCATTCTATGACAGATTCCCATGGTTCAGAATGGTTGGAAGGGCATTCGTTTATCTTAATAATTTACTTCATAATGTTCCACTCATCCATAAAGTTGCCGTCGTTAATGAAAAAGGAGAAGTTAAAGTGAGAATTGAATCAGAAAAGAGTTGATAAAAAAGAGTTTATTTACAGGGATATTTGAAAGTTGCCATTGAACCAGTTCAAAAAGATGAAGTACAGAATCAGAAAAAAGGAGTTCGACAGACGGCGAAACTTCATTTCCGTAAGGAAGATTTCCTAAAAACTCACAAAAACGGAGAGACTGATGGTATTGTTTTTTTCATTCGATTGACATCAAAATTTCAATTTCAGAATCAAATGACTTAGCATTCCCTGATCATATGAAAGAAGAAGTTGAATTCTGTTTCCGTGTTGTCGTTCTTCAGGCAATTGACGTGGCAGAAGCCTATTCTGATGTATTCTGTCAATTTAAGTATGTTTTCAGATTCGAAACATGTTCAAGATAATTCCATTTTCAGTTTTCTCCATCGCCACGATGAAGCTTTCTCGACGGAGCCAATGAAGAATTCGAAATCTCCGTTGACTTTCGAACACACTCAGAATCTTCACATAAAAATGAGCAAGACTTTCCTTCATTATCTTCATCATTTCCCAATTATTTTCGAGGTTTTTTTCTATTGAAGTTCTGATTATCAGAATGATAAATTCAGGTCTTCGGACATTTCCAACCAAAAAGTGAACAATTCAATTTCGAGAGACAAAACAGTGCTCTCGGAAGACGATTGAGCACTAAATTGACATTCCAACAGCCAAGTCTCGTTATTTCAACTCCAGTCAAAAGTAAAAAAGCGAATGCTCCAATTCATAATAAGTATGTTTTGATTAACTTTTAATCTAAAAATCAATTTTGAAAACTACAGCAACGCTTCCGTTAAATCAAAACACGATCTTCTCGTTTGGTTTGAAATTTGTGAATTGGCGAACAATGGAGAGTACGTTCCGACGATTGTTGATCATGCACAAGGACTTCCGACTCATGGAATATTTTTACTTCATCAAGGAATTCAAAGAAGAATCAAAATAACAATTTGTCATGAGAAAGGAGAATTGAAATGGAAAGATTGTCAAGAACTTGTCGTCGGACGTATAAGAGCAGGACCTGAATGGGCTGGAGGAGACGATGTTGATGTGTTATCTCTTGGCCTTTTCCCAGGAACATTTATGGAATTCTCAATGGATGATAGAACTTTCTTCCAATTTGAAGCCGCTTGGGATTCTTCTCTTCATAATTCTCCACTTTTGAATCGAGTTTCAAATTATGGAGATCAAATATACATGACCCTTTCTGCTTATATGGAGCTAGATGGATGTGCTCAACCAGCTGTCATCACAAAGGATCTTTGTCTTCTCATCTATGCAAGAGATTCCAAAATATCAGCAGCAAGTCGTTTCTGTCGGTCTTTGATTGGTGGAATATCCAAATCTCCGGAAATGAATCGTGTTCCAGGAGTATATCAATTGTGCCTGAAGGATGGATCCGACTCAGGTAGTCCAGGTGAAACGCTTTCCGCTTTTATTTCATTTTCCCAGACACTTTTCCCTTTTTAGTGGCTTCTATAGAGCATCTATCTTCACCCTTTCTTCCCTGTTATCACTTTTTTTTGCTTCTGCGTTTCTATTTTAAATCTTCATTTTTCTTACCTCCAATCACAATTTCAGGTGCAATTCGCCGTCAACGTCGTGTTCTTGACACGTCATCTGCATATGTTAGAGGAGAAGAAAATCTTGGCCAATGGAGGCCACGTGGCGATTCTCTTATATTCGAACATCAATGGGAATTAGAGAAACTAACGAGATTGCAACAAGTGGAAAGAGTTCGATTGTTCTTGAGACTTCGTGATCGTCTAAAGGGAAAAAAGAATAAAGGAGAAGCCAGAACACCGGTCAGTCCATGTGATCCAGTATGTGCAATTCCAGAAACTGTTAAATTGGATGAAAACGAAAAAGGTAAATAGTTCTTCTAAAAGAAACTTCTTCATGAGTCATTACTCTTTTTGAAGGTATTGTCGGAAAAGTATTGGGATTGATAAAAAGAAGAATTCCGATGAATAAAGATCCTCCGACAGGAAATAAAGCACAGGAACTAAGTGATGAAAGTGGATCGAATAGTATTACATCACCTACTTCTGACAAGTATGTTCATTCTTCTTGTTCGTTTGAATTAATTCTCATTTCAGATCATTGATAAAATCATCTCAATCGTCTGATCTTTTGTGCCGTCAAAAGTCAAAATCCGATCAAAATCTTGCATCAAATGACGATATTCTTGATAGTATTGGAGGAATGAAACGAAGTTTAAGTGGATCCAGAATACTTCAATTAAATGTTTTCGTGCCTGAAGTGCTTGAAGAACGTGTCGGAGTTGTTGTTTCGAAGAAAGGATACATGAACTTCTTAGAAGAGAAAACACAAGGATGGACTCGTCGATGGGTTGTTGTTCGTCGTCCATACATTCTTTTGTTCCGTGATGATCGAGATTTGGTCATTCGAGGAATCATTAATTTGGCAAACGCAAGGATCGAGCATTCCGAAGACTTGCAAGCGATGGTCAAAGTTCCGAATACTTTTAGTGTTTGTACGAACCAACGTGGATTCCTTATGCAAATGATGCCAGGCGATGAGGTATTTTCACTCGATTCTCTCTCTCTCTCTCTCACACACACTCTCTCTCTCTCTCTCTTTTATTCGTTTGTCAATTTTCTAATTTTCAGATGTATGATTGGCTGTATGCAATCAATCCATTAATGGCTGGGCAACTGAAATTACATGGAAATCAGAATGGATCAACATTGAAATCTCCGACGTCTTCTGCTGGAAATCTTCCATAAAATCTCATATTTCTTTGCTTTCCTATCTCTGTTTTTCCTGTGATTTATCACTTTTTTAAAACAAATTTCAAAGCTTCCAAAAAGTTATAATTTATTAATTTATTTGATCTCATTTTTCTAAAATTTAGCTGACGAGTCTCCCGTTTTCCATAGTAATTCTTTCAGCTTTTAGTCCCGGTTGAGCTGTTTCATTGAGAATCAACATCTTCTTTTTCGTTTTTTCAAAGTTTTCTATCGCTTTTTCGCTTTTCTGTAATGTTGAATGCCAAAATGTCTTAAGGTTCGTGAAATGAATTAAATTGCTTGAATATGAGATTCTCAGATATGATCGTTATTCGGAAGACTCAAACAAGATCACTGTTCATTTCTAAATACAAAAAAACTCGGTTTTTACTGGGGAAAGGCAATGTTGATAACACAGACACAAATGAGCGAGCAACGGATGGATAAGGATGCATTATAAAGCTATGAAGTGATTGATAGTACATTTGACATGATGAATTATGCTAGAAAACAGAGTTGAATAGAATATGATAAAACTGATCTGAAAAATTAGTAATACTTATTATTCACAAGAAGTTTCATTTCCGAGGTTTGTGAACATCAGTTGGTATTGTCATTGGAAGTGGTTTGTAGGAAATCGTCGTAGATTTTGAACGGAACGTGACGTAAGTGTAGAGAATGCTGCCGAAAACACTGGAAAGAGATGATTTTCGGCCCAAATACCAAAAATATCGTTTTGAAAGTACCTGACATTAATACCAGTGAAGTTCGCCCATTGGAATACGTAATCACCACTTGAAAACATTCCCACGTATGTCACAAAAAGATTTTTGATTGGACCAACACAAGTTGTAGTTAAGGCAGAGTTATGATGAGTACATAGAACGAGTGAATAGTTGAGAACGAATCCACAGACACAGGAAAGTCCAAAGCATGCCCAAACAGATGACGTCATCGAATCAGAGAGCATGAAGGTATACGCGCGATCCAAATCACCGGTATACTGAACAACGCAAAGAGCTGGCAAGAGCATGAAGAGACAATTATAGAACATGAGTCCATATTTCCCAAGATCCTGGAAGTTATCAATCAGAGAATTTTCCGTAAACGTTCTTCTATTCATTCAGCCATCAAGTTCCAAATAAAAAAGGTTTTCCGTTAAAAAAACCATTCAGCACGCCTCGATTTATTTCTCCAAAAATCAATTCACACGGTTTTCCTTCTATCTTTTTCACTCTTCTTTTGGTTTGGTTTGCGGCGTCAACGCGCCTTTCTTTTCGCGATATTTTCCTCTCATATTTTCCATACTTCTACAGTTTCCTTACCTTTGCATCTAACTTCTGTTTTGTATAAACACCCAAAGCTGCTGTACAAATGTTATTAATGAAGATCATTGTGTATCCGAGAGCATCAAATGAAAGATCGTAAATCGCTGCGATGAAACTTCCTCCAATCATCAATCCAACCGAAATTTTGACTGCTTTAGATGCTTTTACACTGAAAAATGTAGGCATTCAATTAAACCAGTTTACAACTCACTCCAAAATATAGAATTCCAGAATCATTGTCATCAGAATCGAAAAACGACGAAGAACTGTGAACATCGGTAAGCTGAAAATAAAAGTTGGAAATGAGAAATTATCTCAGTAACACACTTTATCATCTGAGTTCCTCCAAGACCTGAGATCAAATTGAAGAAATAAAGAAGAGGAAGTGGCATAATCTTCCGAGGGATTGATGAATCAAGTGATGGAAACTGTACGATTCGGAACAGTTTGGCTAAGAATAGAATGACCAGTGTAGCCATCATCTGACCAACTCCAACGAACAAGAATGATGGAAACCTGTAATGGAGGTTAGTTATTTTGTGGAAAAAACATTACTGCATGGGATCGTTACATGGGGAGTAGGAGTGCTTCCCCATATCACAACGGTTTTAAAAAACTTACTTATAGTTAGTTAAAAGAATTTTGTTAACAAACACAATGAGAACGGATATTACTCCATAGAACACTGCTGATAGTACTCGTATTAGTAACGGCGATTGTGATGATGACGTCATCTGAATTAGTGCTGCAAATTTCAATTGAAAAAAGAGCTTGAAATTTAAAAAAAAACATGAGAAACGGACATAACTGACCGTAGTAAAGAATTGAGTGGAAAAGAGAGGAAACAAATAGACTTTGTCATTTATATACAAACGATGGAAACGGGAAAAGAGGTGAGAACGTAGAAATTGAGGAAAGGAATTTGAGGCTATTCACAAGAAAGAAGGACCAATTTCGGCAATTTCAATGGCCAGGCTGATAGAGAATTGTGAAGGAAAGGAGTAGCACACGAAAAGCAGATATATATGATACGGAAAGTTATACATTGTCATGAGTATTGCTGCAATCAAAAAGGAATTTGGCACTGCGTACAAGGAGAATGAATACAGGGAAGAGACCCAGAGAAGGAAAAAATGTCAAAAATACAGAAAAATAGGAAGAGTAACCGGGGGAAATGTGTCAAATTACTAGCAAGCTAAAAAAAAGGAACCTAAGAATTCTACATGAAGATATGAAACTGAAAACGGGTGCATTAGACTATTCCATACGTAAGACTCGGATCGATAGTAATATTATACTCGGATAAGGAATACATAAGTTTCGCCAAGTATGTCATATGAGCTGGAGTTCGTAGAAAAGATGGCTCATTATACATATCAGCGGTCACCGGTGAATATCGCATAAGCGGAAGAAGTCCCGGCAAGATATGATCTCTGTAATAGAATGACATAAAGTCATTATAAAAAAATGAAATCGAAATGAAAAATACTGATAGTGAGAATGATTGCGAGAAATATTGCTTTTGTTATGAACATGAAATTTTCAAAAGATACGAAAGTGATTCATGGTGACACGGTGACACGTATATTTGATTCAATTTGCATATCACGACGAATAGTCTGCGAATTTTCTAAAATCAATGATAATATGCATTGTAATGAAATTATTCTTTCTGTCACACACTGATTCACCGCAGTTCATTTAACTTTAAACCAAAAAGAGGTCAAAACGACTGTAAAAGGACATTCGACACTCTGAAGAGAAGAATTTCCATTTTGTTCATAAAACAGCTGCGCAAATCTAAACAGGCTGCCCAGTCAATGGTGAGGTGGAAACCTCCCTAATGAAATGAAAAACTCGCGCGCGGTGAACGATAACGATCCGGGAGGAACGACGACTTTTTGGAAATGAGAGAATAGATACAAACCTGATGGAAAGAAGCACAAAGACGTGGAATTTACCGTCCTTTCCAAGAGAAGCTTTTCCGTCGATTTTTCGATACAATCTGAAACATGTTGTATGTCACTTCGATGGCAAACATGCGTAAGTGAAGAACATTTATGCAAAAAATCGGGATTTCAATCCTTGTTTTGTTTGGAAAAAAGGCAAAAATCAATAAATATTACATCAAAACTTCCGCGTCGAATCGCATATTGAGCGATGGTATCAGAAAATGGATTGAATGTGTTAATGAAAACGAAACTAACCGCAAGGTATGATGAATCATAGTTTTTTGCTCTTTTGGCAATTTATCGACCTCCTTCTTGCGACACAATTCGAAGAACCATGAGCAAACTCTTTCTAAAAAATATGTGTTATTAGAATGAAAGCATTTAAAAGTCTTTACCGATATAATCCCAAGGGCAAGTGTTTCTGAAATACTTTAAAAGAGATTCTTGTCTTCCCAGTTGGAACGCTTGTTCGATTGCCAATACAAGGCCATTTTGTCCGCAAAGCAAGTGTGCCAGTTCACTTTTAACTTTTCTTTCGGAGCAGAAATACTTGACGAGAGCATTCACAGCTTCGACTAATATATGTTCTACCTCGCTAACTTTAGTTTCTGAAAGCAACTGATTGAAAATCAAGAACATTTTGAATAATTTACTTCTACTACGAGATCCGGACTCAGTCATTCTTCCATTTGATGGACTACGCTCTCTTTGTGGCGTTTGACTTCTAGAGCTCATTCGGCGGGTTCTAGCTGGAGAACATGGTTCTTCTCGATCCAAAACGTCGTTATCGTTCCCATCATATTCAATGAATGGTTCGGCAACGAGTATTCGTTCTAGTGTTATGTCTTCTCCGTTTCCAAACCATCTGTCTTCACCAAACTTCTTGGAGCATGGAAACTTGTAAGTCTGGCCAGTTATTTCGTTTCGAACTAAGACATATTCGAGGAACCATTGAACTGGTTTTTCACTTTGTTGATGTCCAATTCGTAGTGTTGAAAGAGTGCCCAGGTTTTTGTGCTGAAATTATTTCATATTTGAGAAAACTATGTGAATTACTAACATCAAATTTGAACAATGGACTATTTGGTTTGAGCATTATTTGCGGAGTGGAGCAAAGACTTCCTTCTACCGTGACCCAGATCGCTGGAATTGCTCCTCGACCAGATCCGGTGACTATCACCACTTGATAATCCATTTCTGAACATGTTTCATATACTGACTATTTCAACCTTAATAAAACTGACTTGTCTTTGTAAAAGTATTAGTGAAACATCTGAACTGAGCTGCATTCAATGTGAGAATATAATAGAGAAACTGTTCTTTCTCTTCGTCTGTCCCAACAAAAGCGTATGGCTTGTACAACTCTCTGCAAAAAACAATAGTTGGTTTGCTCAAGAGAAATACAAGATCAAACCTCAGAACTCGCGAATTGCCGAGCAATGCACCAAGATGTTTATGCAAAAGTTTCCGCTCCAAAGCTAATCGAACAAAGGCACGAGCGTATCCAATATCTGTTTTTATTTCAGTCATTCGAAGTACATTCCTGAAATTTTGGATTTCATTTATGAAAACTTTTGACAGTGTTTCACTTTAAATCATAAGCAACGTGAGTTGGGAGCGGCGATAACACGACTCTGGCCCCATCTGGGCTTCTTGCTCTGCTTTGTGATCGGACTTTTCGTGGCGAACCCTCAACACTAGCGTATCCTCCCAGGTTAGAAACATCGGTTTGAGACCCATTCCATGACGGATTTGTGAAATCTGAAGTGATTTTAATATTCTCTATAAAAAATAAACCAAATGTTAGAGCATCACTCAAGACACTTAAGCTTTTTCTCAGAACCAGTGCCAAAATCAATCATAAACACACAGGGTTTTGGATTATTATTGACGGACAGTAGAATCAATTTGACTCCTGGGAAGCTTTAGAGCACTCTTTTGGGTAAAGTTACAGTTTAGCAGCTGGATTTCGGAACATTTAGTTAGGGTGGAAGATTTTTCTTAGAAAGAAGCTACGTGAGGGAAAGGAATTGCAAACCACAACACTGACCACCAATACTAGTTGACTTCTTGATGCCTCTCCCGGAAGGTAGTCCAGATGGCTCAACAGATTGATTACGAGCTCGAACAATTGAAGGATGTGTGATGGGATATCTTCTAGTTGGGGGTTGACCTTGGTTCTGATCGAACGGATTTCCATTTGAATCTTTTTCCACATTCTTATATTTTTCAACTATTGAAGTAGCGGCACGAAGTAGAGATTTACTCCAAGGTTCTTCTTGAGCTCCGCGAAATGAATCAACGATATCACTTATTGCAGTGAGAACATCTGTATTATTTTGAGGAGACAAAATAATAGGAGCAGGAACTTCATCTATTGGATATCCACGACGATGATGGGAAGGCGGGGGAGCAGGGGGGAGCGAGGGAGCACGAAGACCACGAATTTCTGTAATGGACAACACTCGGAAAAAAGAGAACACAGTACGATATAAAAGTAACTTATAATAGAGTATTTGCCAGCTGAAAGTAATGAATAACAAACTTCACAACAATATATAAAGCAATATAACTGAATGCGCCAATCTTGTGCCACCTATGTATACTACATGAAAGCCAAACAGAGGCCAAATTCAAAAAGCGGCAATTCGGTTCGACCACCGACACAAGTTTCACCGCTCATATACTGTCAGGTTGATTTCTTACGTTCGATTTTTCGTCTCAAGACGAGCCACGCTAATGCTGAATAAAGAGAAAAGTGATAAAAAATATAGAGAACGTATTTAAAAAGTCGATTCTGGAGAGGTTGAAATTCTATTTCTTGAATTATAGGAATGAGGAAAAACAGGAGAACTAATGTTTCAACTAGTTTCATACCTGGAGTGAGCATAGATGTTGAAGATGCTCTCGTTGTAAGTCCGGGTTTCTCGAAATCTTGATGTTGAAGCACAAAGTTCCATAGCGATGATTTTCCCTTTGAGCATAGAATTCAATTGATATGCGTTGTTTTCATACTTACATGCTTATTTTTCAAACCGTGTGCCCAAATTCTTTCGAGAAGATCACAAAATGAAGCTACGAGTGTGTTTTCCTCAACTCCAGTGAAAGTCGAATCAAGATGACCACAATGAACAGCTTCTTTACCCATCTTATCCACAAGCATTCTTTTTGTTTTGGCTGAAAGAAATCAAACGTCAAAATAACTGTTGAAAATTGTGAATAATTGAAAGCAAAATCTAGTTCTCCGAGCTCATGGAAAAGTTCATGCTCCTATGAACCTGTTTTACTTACCTTTGGTTTCCTTCAGTAGTTGTTGTACAAATGCATATTGCTGTTGTGCAACTTGTTTGCTAGATTCCACTTGCATTAGTCCCGCGCCTCCATAAACACTTGTCGGACGAACTGATTGTGAACCGGAGTTTCCATTAGACCCATCATTTTGTGAACGTAATCTCGGATATCTCTGCCGCCATGGTGATGGTGCTGGACTGATAAGATTAGCTCCATCCAACAAAGTAGTATTCAGTTGATGAATTGGCCAAACACCGTCGTATCGAATAGGAAATGCTCCAGCAAGAACGTGTGGAGCTGGAACAACGTAATCGGTCGTCTCTTCTCGCTTTGAGATCAGTTCTTCGGTAGCCGCAAATGGTGGAGTAGCTTCATAAGTGGGAGTTCGTACAATCGATACACCAAGTAAATCACGCATCACAGCTATTCGAGAATCAAACAAAACTACTCCTTCGTCCGGTGTTTCCCATTGGGAAAGAATTTTTGAGTCGATGAACGATGTGAACATCTGGGTTTCAAGGAATGCGGCGAGGAACGCCAAATGACTATCTGGTTGGTCGGAAAGGAAAGATGCCTTATCGAAACTGGCCATACTTTCCCTGTTGGCTTCATATGATTCTCTATCATCGCATCCCTGACCACCAATCACAAAGTGTTCATAAGAATAAAACATTTCGACAAAGCGATTGAGAACGCATTCACGAATTGCATTGTTGACTTTTGCATCCTGCAATAAATGACAGGGTAGAGATGTAATAATAACTTATCATAACGTGGATGTACTGAATATTCATGAACTCTTACCACGAAATAGTGTCTAGCTAGAGGAGAGTCGAGATTTTGAGAGCCCGCCAATTCTGTTTCGATGTTGTCCACGTCAACCACAACACCAGCTCTCCGAGCAATTTCAGCCACTCTAGCTAATGTTGAATTGTTTCTGAGAACATTTTCGAGAGGCAATGGTTGTAATCCTGAGCGAGACGGTCTGCGAATCATTCCTAAATCGAATGAAAAAAATTAGATTTTTGAAAATAAAAGCGAACCGCTAAGTTCTTCGCTCATTGCACTTCCATCTTCCAAATCGAATGAGCGACTCATTCGCTTTGCTACCCAATCATCTGGTCTTTTGTTTTTCTTCCTCATCTTCACTCCACCCTCGACTATTTCTTCAACTTCTCCGCGGACTGTTGACACAGAAGTCATCATTTTATCTTGCTCTGTTAACCGTTCTACAGCATTTTTGATATCATTAGCTAGTTGTCGAGCTCCGGGAAACACTGGAACATCTTCGGGCAATTCTGATCTTCCGGTGTCCAAATCAACGACACATACGTTGCTTTGAAACAGTTCTTCTGGAACATTCTCCTCGTAATACCATCCCATTACATAAGGTACTGGTGCTTCAAAAAAATCCAACTTCGAATACGGGAGAACCGGAGCATATGTCATTTGCCATCGGAAGGGAAAGGATAGGGCTAACAAGGATTCACAAACCGTCATCAATCGAGATAGATCTTTCGAACATAATAAAATTTGATGTTCGAGAAGAAAGCACGAGAAGAGCCTGATGAACTTTTCAACTGGTAGATAATCGAAGATGCTTCCTATAGAATCATCAAAAAACGGAAGTTCTTTAGGACCAGGGCGTTGAACAACAAGAGTAGTATCCAAAAAGGAAATCTGAAGATTAACAGTTTTGAAACAAAACAAAAAAAGTTTTTTACTTTTAGAGTCATGCTTGGAGATGGAAGTGGAACTTCGTAGAGACACCAATAAATATATGATTCAAGTGGAAGATGTGGAGATGTCGGAGAGGCAATCATTTTATGAAGAGAAGTAAGTAAAGCGCGAGTTGAATTCACAAGGGGAAGTCGTGAGAGCACGCAAAGAGTACGCGACCTGAAATAATGAATGAAAAAAAAGAGAAAAAACTTGAACACAGGGAGGATCTTTTTGGATAGCAGCTAATTTTTGTTTTTTTCATAGAACAACTATTTTTCATACAAACGAGTGATGCTCCGAACAAAAATATTTTAGATAAAGTAGCAAATAATAATTTTTTCATTTAATTTTTTTTGCCAAAAACATACATGTAGAGTATATTATGTCCTCCACCTTCATAATATGAAATTCGTTTAGTTCGATCTCTCCGATTTCTTGGCAAAGTGTGTGTACCACCTATAATAAAGAAATGTTTCGAGAACTCTAGATATGAAATGCCTGAAACGGTTCCAGGTGGATGATGAACTCTTGAATGTTTTTCAATTCCTCCATTGTGTTTTGCAGTAATTTCTCTAACATGATCTTGTTGTAGTTGAGCCATTGCTTCACAAATTGCCACATCTTTAACCTCTTCGTAGAAAGTGATGGCAGTACCGTTCACTCTTGATCCGTCTTCTTTTATATTTGCGAATGTGTGAACCATGGGACTTTTAGGTACATCTTTTTCTGTATAGAACCGTAGTCCTCTTGGCATGCATAACTGGAAAAACAACATGAATTTTTAAAACAGGATGTAGTGCTAACATGAAGAATATCATCAGAAAAAAGATTTCCAGGCCTTCGTTGAGGGAAATGATTGATTATTCTGGCAACGAATGATCGCTGTAGAGGAGGTCGAAACTGTGAAGTAGAACTTCCAGGTGAATCGCCGGGTGTGTGACTTGGGTCATACTTCGGATCGACCTTAATATAAATGTTTATTAATATTAAGAATACTTCATACTTTTTGTTTTTGAAGTGAAATAAAAGCCTTAATCTGTGTATCCTTTTTTACTAATTTCGGCTAGATAGGATGTTTTATTCCCAAATTAACGTGTTTTTTAGCATCTACTCTCTTCAGTTCAAAATTTTTCAGTAAGTTTTCAGACTTTTCTTCCGATCTTGTTAGTTCAATTCAATGTTTTATATATGATCAATGAGAATGAATGATTTACCACAAGTCCAATGTCTGGGTCGTAACCGGCAACGACAAAATAATCGACAAGAGTCACATCGATATCATTTATGTTTGCGCTCATTCCGCTAGTCGTTCATGCTGATAACAAAGGTTCTGAAACAGAAAATTGTGAGAGGAAACACCCTTTAGAACAAAAGGTTACTGAAAAGAGAGTAGCTGTGCGATGAAAAGATTCAATCAATAAAAGGTGAGAAATCGGAAATTTTTATCAGCTTCGTGCCTAGTAACATGAGGGAGTTCCAGTTTTGACAGATTTATTGACATAAAAGTGTGACGTCACCAGAAACTGGGCTAGCACTACTGGTGTGCCAGGCGCCCGCTTGGCGCAAAGTTGGTGGAGACCGCTGTCCGCGTGAACTCAATTGGAATTGAAAAACGTGAACTAATGAAACCACATAAAATTCCAACAACAATACATATTTTTAATAAATAAAAAACTTATTTCAAAATGGAAATAAGCAAAAACGAACAGGGTCTCCCAAGAAGTAACGATTCTTTGGCGATAAACAATTACCTGTCAAATAGTTTCGACAGGACGATCAACTCGTCCTTGGAACATAAAGGTCAGTCACGATCAGGATGGACATGAGAAAAGAACGAAGTTCGAAAAAACGAAACGTTTGAGAATGAGAAAAAAGAGCGATATAATTTATAGGGGGAAAAAGATAGAAGAAAACCAAGCTCATCCTTTTTCTCAGAAAAGAAAAGCGATGCAGCCATGCGAGGGATAATTTTGTTGGTTTTTTCACAATTTCCAGATTGCTTTCTCTCTCCCTTCTTATACTCACTTTAGATTTTTTTACTCTAGATATCAATTTCAAAGGAGACTATAATAAAGATGACGAGCTATCACTGGAAAAAGGAGAATCTTCCAGCTTTCATGTAATTTTATAGGTAGCCTCACCTGTTTTCTAATAGAATACTTTTAGCCTCCAGATGAATATGGATTCTCTAGTGCCGGAGATTTTAATCAGAGTTACGACTCAATGATTGCAGAATCAAAAAGAGAGTTGCAACGGCAAAAGTTCTCAATGATTGACAGTGATCCAAATAAATGAAATAGTTACAGGTTTCGACGTTTTCGTCATAAGGAGTACCAATGCGATGAATGCGATCGCATGTTCACTCTCAAACACAATCTACAAAATCATTTTGTTCAGGTTTCAAATGAAAAATTGAAGTCATTTCTTGAAAGTTTATTCTTTAGTACCATATGGGCTGCAAAATTTTACACAAAGCGTGCCCTTCGTGTAAGTGCACTATATGTGGGAAAATATACTCGGCATCGTCAGTTCTCGCTGAACATATGCTTCATGAACATGAGTGAGGATGAAGCATTTAGAAAAACTTATGAAAATATTGATTTCCAGCGAGTACATTGATCATTATGAGTGTTCAAAATGCAGAAAAGATTTTTTGACTGGAGCTGAGCTACAGAAGCACATGAAGGAGCATAATCAAGAGGAAAGGACATGTCCTTATAAAGAATGTAAAGGATTGAAATTTAAACTCATTAAAGTATGTGAAGCAAAAGTAGTTTATCCTATCTCACATTCATTTGTATTTAGGACCTCAACGAGCACGTGCGCTCAGAACATAAACTCAAGAAGCTGACGTGCTCTGTGTGCAATATGGTGTTCCGACAGCTGTCGACTAGGATTAAGCATGAAGAAAACCATAAGAAAGGTGTTAGAATGAAAGAATTTGTCCATGAAAAGTTGTTTTAAGATTCGCATGCCGTTAGTGAAACCAATCGAGTCAGAGGGCAAGAAAGAAGAGCAAAGGTGATTTACTGGTTTTTGAGATTGGCTCGGGGTTTTATGAGGAATATAAAACCCGGACCAATTTTTAAAGTGGAAGCTGAAATCGGCATCGTCCAAGTAATCAGGATATGGGCTTTTTTTCAGTGCGACGAGGATCTTGTGAAAAGGGATCCGACTTCACTTTCACCGCCACCAATCAAAATGCGAAAGGTTTACAGTCCACAGTTCGAAGCTATCCCTATCAGAAAACAGACTACAAAGCGATTAACAAGAGACGAGATATTGGCAAAAATTAAATAATTGTTTTTTTTTCATTGAATTAAGAAAAAATTTTCCAAGATCTTCTTTGAAAAAAAGACATGGAAGAAACCATATTACAATGAACCCTATATTTTAAATATGATTTTCTTCGAATTTTCAAGTTCAAACAAGTGTATTAAACTTTCAAAAGAATCGAAGACGGAAAAAATAGAATAAAATCGGTTTTGATAAACAGAAAACAAATTGATGACACAATTTTAAATAAAAAATATGATTTGTTAAATATTCGATCCTCGAAAAACAGTTTGACTATGGTACTTTTTGCTGAAAGACCATGTATGAAATGGGTAATGATCCTTTGAACCGAGTTACTGTAGTTTTTTAAGATTAGCAAAAAAATTTGCAGCTTTTTTCCGAAAACATTCATTTCATTCGGCTTTTCATTATTTATATATTTTTATTTTAAAAAAATTATTGCTTTCTTTATTGCTGATTATTAAAAAACCCATCCATTTATGTTTCCATTTTTCAACTTTCCAAATAATCCTTTTCCTCAAAAATCCTTCACTATTTAATAAATAGTAAATAGCTCTGTAAATTAGTATATGTTATAAGTAACGTAACTATTTAACATGCTTAATTTAATTTCCTCTTTTCAATTCTTAATAAAATACTTCCATCCGTATCACCTTTTTTAATCTGACAACTATTCATTTTTTGCTTTTCGAGTAGTTTGACAAAACTTTTTCACAGTAACTACATTCAAGTGATGTATGTATAGAGTGTAAGTGCGCTCTGCTGTAAGATCAGAACTGCAATGCTGTCTCAATGTTGTGCAATCTTTTTCCTATTAGACAGGCTTTTGGTTCCACTTTTTTAGACTTTTCAATTTATTTAGTCATGAGAAATCTTCTTCAGAATCAACTGAATATGCCTGACGACGGTGCTGAAGGAAGCAAGCCTGATGGAGGGCAGAAAACCGTGAGTGAAATGAATTTAAAAAAAACAAAACATTTGTCTATTTTTTTTAGAACCAAAGTAAAAATCGCGGGTCAGGTTCTACTGGTAACCGTGGGAGAGGAGGTACGTACATTTTTTACTTTCAAAATGTAGAGATTCTTTCAGGTTCAAATAATAATAACAATTCTTCGAAGAAAACGACGGCCTCTAACTCTCGCACGAATCAAAATTCTCGACAGCCAACGAAGGTAGACATGAAAAAGTACGAGAGAATGATCACAGCAGCCCAGGTTAGTTTTCTTTATCAAATTGGCTTTTTAGTTCTTATTATCTTTGTTCCAGACTAATTTCTCTGATATCCCATGTAGTCAAAAAACCGCTGATTGTGATATTTGCTGCAAGAAGAACGATGTTTTTGGTGTAAGATTTTTTTAAAGTTTAAAAATGAAGAAGTAATTGCAGATTGGTTCTTGCCGTCATCCAGTTTGCTCAGAATGTGTCATCCGAATGCGTATACTTGGCAATTCTAAGACGTGTCCCGTGTGTCGCGCGGATATCGAAATCCTTTCTTTCTGTACTGTTGATGAAGGTTTATCAACCGTAGCACTAGAAATGAAAAAAAGCGGTCATCCCGATGAAGATCGCTTCGGAATCAGATTCAGCAACAAGATATCGGGTTCAAAATATGAAAAATACTTAGCTCACGTATGCAAAATTTGTAAAACGTTAGTTTTCGTTCATTAATCTGAAATTTCTATCGAGAGTTTTCAGAGATGACGGTGAACGCCTTGAATTTCCATCTTTCATGTCCCTTCGTCAACATATGGCCAGTCGACACGAGCAATCTTATTGTCACATTTGCACAGATAATCTGAATTTGTTCTCAAGAGAAAGAAAAACATACACAAGAGAACAACTTCAAAGACATATGAGAATTGGAGATTTTGATGATAAAAGCTTCAAGGGTCATCCACAATGTCTCTTCTGTGAGCAAAAGTTTTTAGACGAAGAGAACAGATATCGACACCTCCGAAAAGAACATTTCTTCTGCCAGTTCTGTGAGTCAGATGGAACTATGACAAATGTATTTTTTGGGTGAGACTTTTAAATTCTATCTGAAATAACTTATTTTTTCTTCGGTTTGCAGGAAACACGACGAACTTAAAAAACACTATAAGGAGAATCATTATATTTGTGAAACCGAAGAATGCAAACAGATGGGAATAGCATTTGCAAATAAGTTTGAACTTGATTTGCATCGAGCTAATGAACATTCTGAAAAGAGAAATCTTATCGAGTTGGGTTTTGGTCAAAGAGTGCCAGACCCTGGTAGATCTATGGGAAGGTAATTCTGGGATTGAATGCAATATAATGAAATGTTTTATTTACAGAGGGCGAGGTGTACGTTATAATGAGCCTCCACAGCCGCCTGTTCCTCGAGAAAGAATTGCAGTGGTGCAAAGACAGGTGGAAACAAATCCACAAAGCGACCCGAGTCAATTCACAACTGTTCGATCAGCACAAAGCAAAGGAGTTTTCACGAGTACAAGATCTGCATTTACCAGTAGCCAACAAGATTTTCCCAGTTTGGCTCCACAAGCACCACCAGTAAGTTGATTTGTCGGTTCAACACTAAAGCAGCTGAGAAATTGACATTGTTCTTTGCAATATAATCACATAAAACTAAAAAATGAACATTCAGCCCAGCATCCGTTCATCAGACTTCCCTCGTTTAAATAAGGTCAACAAAACATCAGAACCAGTTGGAGCTGCACCAGTTGTGGAACATTTTCCTTCACTTGGAGAATCATCATCGTCTTCAGCTCCTCCATTGCGAATCAAAGTTCCACCACTTGTGAAAAAACGTCAGCCACCACCTCCCGCACCTGCTCCTCAAAAGCCAAAGCCAACTTCTTCTAGACGTTCCAAGGATGAAGAAGATGACTATATTCAGAGAAGAGATACACCGCAAGCAGTAGTGAAAGTCAATAACTCATTGCTTCGTTTCGATATGGTCGATGATCGTGCGACTTCAACTGCGAAATCAAACATTCAGATGGTACAAAGAACCGAACAAAAGCCAGCTTCTTCTTCATCCGGACCTGCTCCTAGGATGCTTGATTTCCCATCGTTACCAGCAGCTTCTGAACCGATGCTTCCTGCCAATAGTTCTTGGCTTAACAGTCAAAATAGTAAAGTTGTAAGGATTCACTAACAGTACAATATTAACCTTTTAAAATTCCAGAAATCTTCGGGTGTCATCTCAAGTGTCTCTGTGCCTGCAAATTATTCGAAAGCCACTCAGAATCAGAATAAAAAGAAGAATAAGGTATCTGTTCCAAAAACCGAAGTTTGGTCTTCACTTGGTCCTGCTCCGGATTTATCAACAACAACGGTCCAATCAGACACATGGCAAGACATACCATTGTCTAAAGAAGCTCTTGCTGAAAAAGAAAAACGAGAACGAAAAGAAGAATGGGCTAGAAAGAAAGCGGAAATTCAAGCGAGAGTTGCTGCTGCTAGTAATAAAAACCGTTCATCTGAACAAGAACCCGTGCCTGAAAGCGTACCAAACTCAGCCAGGTTACTATTTGATGTTTTCACGATCAAAATCGTATTTCTAGATCGGCGACACCGCCCGTTGCTGAACCGATATCCCAGAATGAAAGTCCGGAATGGGTTGTTCCCAACTCGAAGAATACATCAGCAGCTGTGAAAATCCCCTCGAAACAAAAGAAAAACAAGGTACTCCAGCAAGAAACAATATTACTTTAAATTCAAAAAAATGTTTTGTTCAGAAAAGCAAAACCAGCAGTGAAACCGCTGTAGCCCCAACACCAGTTTCATCATCTTCTCGACCTGTTTCTGAGTCAGTTTCTTCGACTTCGACTGCACCAGTTCCTCCAGTTCTCAGAACTCCACAAGCTGAAACAACAACGCATCCGTCTTCTGAAGTGGTCAAAGATTCTTATCAAGAGAAAATGGATGCGGTAATAAATATAATATTTAAATATTTCTATATTTAAAACTACAGCTCTGGAATATGCCAAAGCTACCGTCAATCCCATCGGTTTTTTCATCATTCTCGTTATCTGGAATGTTTGGTTTCAATTCTTCAAATCCTTCGGTAATTGGTAACAAGAATATAATTTTATATCAATTTCGAGAGTTTCAGACACCTAATGAAGCTCCTCCCGGATTAGGAAACGTTGTTCTAACACCTCCTCCGGGACTTGGTTTCACTGCTCCTTCAAAACCTGAAGAAATTTCGTTCGCTTCTGCTCCCGTTCTTTCTCATGATGATGTGAAGGAAAAACGTGATAGAATAGAAGCACAACGACTACATCAGGATAAAGAAGCACATCAGGTTGGGATGATTTACATGGTCTGCTGGCTTTGAGCCAATCATCTGTCTAGTGATAAGACGCACACGCAACATCAAATACACGTGTTTGTTTTGATAGAGAAAACTGGCCGAATGTACACACACACTGTTCTATTCTGTCCCAACTTTCACTTTTCTTGTCTGTTCTCATTTCAAAATTGATTTTTTTCAGAATGATGATGGTTGGGTTACTTCTGGAAAGCCAGCAACAAACAAGAAGAAGAATAAGAAGAAATAATCATAACTCATTTAGGTTTACTGAATTATAATATTTTCTATCATGTTTAACTAATCGGGGTTTTTTCTTCAATATCCTGTTCCTTTTCCAATTCTCATGATTAACATTTCGTTCTGTTTTATCAACATTTTAGCAGATTCATAGCTTAAGCTTAAGTTTGTTGATATGTTACTGTTTCACTGGTAAATAGATAATAAAATTGTAGTTTACACTTACCGTTTCAAATTAAGTGACTAGAGAATCCAGCGTCATTACCTGACAGTATTAGATCTCTTCATGATTTAGTCTAAATATTGAGCAGGTAAGACGCTGGACATCGGTCACCACAGAATAGGACAGTAGCTGAATTCGAATGACACAGAGTCTGGCCTTCGTGTGCTCATAGAGCAACAAAGTGGGCGGAGTTGAGTGGGAGAGAAGAAGGGGCGGAGCTTACGGAGAGCGACCACTTACAGTGCTTTTGTAGATGGGTAAATAGAACGAAAGGGAATAGAGGAGGAACACGAATTAGAATAATAATAATAATAAAGAATCGAACAGTTTCTGAAAAGTTTCAGATTGAAATAAAATTAGACTCAGACTGAGAAATTGATGATTTTCGAATGATGCCGTCGATTGATTTGTATCGATAAAGAAAAGTTATCAAAAGAGATAATGATTGAAAACAAGAAGAAACCAGACTCCTTTTCTTTCTAATTTATGTCTATTCGTTCGATGAATTCAACACACTTCTCTCTCTCTCTCTCTCTCTCTCTCTCTCTCTCTCTCTCTCTTTCTCTCTCTCTCTCTCTCTCTCTCTCTCTCTCTCTCTCTCTCTCTCTCTCTCTCTCTCTTTCTCTCTCTCTCTCTCTCACTCACTCATAATCATTGATCATCTGGAAATTGAGAGAAAGAAAATAAGAGAGTGAAAAGGCGGTGGACACCTGGCAATTATGAATAAAATAAAGGTTTCTTTCCTTATTTAATCGAGAGTCTGCATTTTAAGAAATAGAGAGAGAAAGAGAAAGAGAGAGAGAGAGAGAGAGAGAGAGAGAGAGAGAGAAAGGTTTTTGAGATGAAAACGAGAATGTTTGTATAAAATAGGGTATAATACAGCCAGAAAAGGCGACAAGTTATCAATTGAAAAGAGACAGAACGAGAGAGAAAGAATAGAGTTTTGGGAATTGATAACGATTAAAAGGCATTTGCATTTGCAGGTTCTCGACGAGTATACTTTTGAAATGAGTAGACGACAGAGAGGAAAATATTCAAATTTTTGATGATACCTTTCTCTTGATTTGACTGGAATAATGTGAAATAAAAGTTGAAAATGGTGAAATAAGTCAATATTTTATTATAGAGTATGAATCATAGTTTATATGTATTCTACGATGGCAAGCAATTTTCATTTCATTCTGACTTTAAATGTTTCTATATCTGATAAAAAGTAATTCGAAACGAAAAGAGAGAGAATAAGAATTGGTTCAACTATAAATTTAATCAAGAAACAGCAAAATCATGTCATATTTCATGCAAACACAGCTGCCGATATATATATAATTTCTATTCGGTTCTGAAATACTTCGAGTCAAAGCAGGAAAGACATAGAGAGTTTACGGAACTAATATGAAAAGTGCTTGATATTTTTCAAAATTTTCAATTTCTTTGGTCAATGGGAATGAAAGATATAATGATCTTTGTGGCTCATGCGCCAAAAAATCCAGATGTTTCATTGGGGATCTTTGAAATATACAATTCTGATATGAACACAATTGAAGAGAACGGACTCAAAGAAGTGTTCAATTAGTCTAGTCGATATTGGATTTCAGGGGAAAATGAAGATCAAAGAAACAAAAGTCGTTCGAAGAAAGACTCAAAGATCAATTGTCGAATTGAAGATTTCGGGTAGAAATCACTGATATAAACGCCTACAAATGAAAATTGCAATGCAGTAAGTGCATTTTGAACTAGCTTTGAAACAAAAAAAGCTCTTCGTTTTCTTGAAACTTTTCTTTTTAAAGTATGTTTTATCTCTCTAGTTACCGTATCCCAGTCGACAAACTCATTTGTTCTTCGCCTCTTTCTCTTTATTTTTCCATCTTTTCGACCGCTTTTTTCTCGGCGACCGTATAGTAGTCAGGTGGGAATCTTGTCACGTCTGGAATGGTGACAAACGAATTGAGAAAAACGGTCGAAAAGGCGCCCGGGCGAAGAAGACAAATAGACAAATGGAAGACAAGAAAAAGAGTGGTCAGACGGAGAATCTGTGGATATTTCAAGTGGATTTTGAGATCAGCTATGAGCATAAAATCAAGAGAATTCTGGGACAAAAAGCGAAGAATAGATATTCGATTTGAATGAAACTTTCAAGAAGTGATGAAATATTTCAGATTGTCTAGAGATCTCATTCCGAATAGAAGACGTTCATTTACTGAGTGGAACCCACTATGAGCATATTTCTATTAATTTCTTTCCCATTCTAACCGTTACATATTTACTGGGTGGTTTATTCCTTTTCGATTCGTCTGGATGATCGAAATTTGGTTCTGATTAGATTATGCAACACATTTTATTAGTAAAACGAAGAACTAAACTTCAAATATTCTGAATTTCTAAAAGAAATATAGCTTGAATGTTTCTGAATGTACACTCTGTTCATCGAAACTTCTGATCATTTTTCTTCTTTTTATCACTCTTCCAATATCTTTTCCAATCAGTTTTCTCAACGAAAACTCTGCAAACATGTCACCTGACGCACTTTCTGGAACCTCTATATCTTTTCTCGTTCCGGTATATACTTGAGGAGCTCTCTTTCTCTCTTTCTCTCTCTCTCTCTCTCTCTCTCTCAGATATCTCTTCAGAATTAATGTAAATGAAGAAGACGGTAAACTAATTACTGTTGATCAAAAGAGAGTATCATCTCGACAAACAACTCTAATAAGAGAGGTCAGGAACAAAAAGAGAAGAAGTCGGGTGTAGTAGTGATGAGAGGGCTAATCTCGAACAAACACGGAAATCGGTAAGAGTGTATCAGTCGAGTGGCCGGCCGGAACATGGCTCAAACATGCCGCTGGACTACTCTATTTAAGGAGGCGGACCGTGTTGTTTGCGTAAGTTACAGGACGATACGAGATGGCTCTCTAATCAAGAGATGTCTAACACTTGAGACACAGAAAGAGATCAACAGACGAATGGGTGGCCACCAGTTGGAATAACGATATCAGAGAGAGAGGGGGGATACAATGAATGTCGTCAATCAAAAATCTGGAATATGGGATTTTGAAGAAGAAATTAATACTTTTCTCAGAGATATAATCACTACATATCTCAAGTTTTTTGTTTTCTTACAGAGGGAATTCAAACAAAACAAAACATTCTCATTTCGAGTGTCTGATTCTGTAAATGTTAGGAAATGTAGAAAAAGTCTCAACCGGCATTGAGATATCGCTGAAGAAACGAAAACATTAAAAAGTATGTTTCAATCAAACGTGATGTTTCTCTACACTTTTCCTTCACTTATCGATCTTGAAACATAGAGAGGAGCTTTTCTTTCTAATTGTATGACGTTCTTAATGAGATGATAATAAAAATTGAGCATTCGAGTTTGTTTTCAATTATGCTCAAATTACTTGGTTCGAAGACAAACTCAGTTTATTTTTGTATCTATAACTGTTCGAACAGTTGTTCTTATGTCTCTACAGTTTCAAGAAAGTACGTTCTATTCTTCAAATTCCATTTGACGGTCCAGTAACTTTGAGAATTCCGAATATTTTAGAATTTGACTTCTGTTGAAATAGATGACCTATTGACCCCCAAAATGTGCTCTCCGTTCGAATCAATTGACAGTTCGTTGACCTGAAGTCTCCACCCATTTCACCTGGCGGTTCCCTCATAGGCCACCCACCGTGTCGGTTATCCCATTCACACACATTAAGTACCTCTTTTTCTCTTCGTATTGCTAACATTAGCAGGAAAGATTAAGCGTGTAAACTAGGGTATTTACGATAGTAGAAGGGTTACGGTAGCAATGAGAAAGGAATTGAACTTTAGTCGAAAAACAGAAGAAAGTGTGAGATAGAGAGAGAGAGAGGGAGAGAGAGAGAGAATATCTTTATTCTTTGGATATCATCATGAACAATGAGTAGTGACTAGAAAAGGAGATGAAATGTAATCGTTTCGGTCGGACGATGAACCAACCAGTTGACTTTGTGTCGATGTTTTGATTGCAATTGGCGGTGTCAAATGCTTTTTCCTTTCTTTTCGTTTATTTTTCCATTTTGTTTATTTTTCTGGTTTTATGAGAATGAATACTTTCCTTTTGATTATCATGACTACGAGAACTCAAATTCTCAAGTTGAGATGTGTTTTTTTCTGAAAATGTCGGTTCTTTTCCAAAGTTTCTTCCTATTTCCTGCAAAGTGTAACCGTATGAAGGAAATCATTCAACGATCTGTTCTCTGAATATATGAATTGGAACATTTGCTTGGATGGTTTCCCATCTATGTTCATTTTCCTCATTTCTACGTGGTAACATGGTATTATTCAGATGAATGAGTTACTTCGATCGAAAGTGGAAAAAAGAAAAAAGGAGAGAATCCATAAGCAATTATAATCCGGAACTCACTTCCTTTTTTCGTTCTTTCTGTGTCTCTTCTCGAGTTACTGTCTCTTCAAACATACCAATTATGAAAAATCTGTTTTTTCTATTTCTATTTGAGAATGTACCTTTCTTTTATTTCAATTACTCCAGATTGATTTTAAGAATCGAGTTCTAGTTTTCTTTGAAATCAAGAGCATTTAGAGAATACTTTCAATGGGTATTGTAAGAGAAAAAGACTAAATTTCAAAAATGGAATTCTGAGGTTTGAGAATGTTCATATTACATCGATTCTCGATTAACCTCTTTGTAATTGATTCTTGCGTCCTTACCCTCATAACCTTCAAAAAGTCTCCTCTTTGATTCTTTTCTCTTTTACTTTACTTTACACTTTTCTGCCACTGAAGAAGTCTATCGTTATCTGAAAATTCGATCGTTCTCTCGATTTCCTTCCTCTTCTTCACTTCACTTTGGCATGCATCAGTTACCGTGAATTCAATTGGTTTCGCAACATTTCTCTCCTCATCTAACCATATTTGTTCCGATTTATAATGTTATTGATGAAGAAACAAACAAAAATCCAGTTAAAACGAGAACGTTTTTGAATATAAAACACGATTTTTTTCTCTTTTCTCACAACCAAATTTCCGCCAAAAATGCAAATCGAATGCTCTCATTTCGTGCTTTCTCTTCATTGTTTTTCAATCATCCTCTATTCCTTTTTCTCGTATTCTCTCTTTCTCTCTCTCTCTCTCTCTGTCTCTCTTTTTCTTCTTTATTTTCTTTTTTTTAATTCGAAAGAACTTTTTTTTTCATTTGTTCCAATGCAATCCCAACATTCCGAGAAAACATTCATCTGCTCTATGAGGATTCTCTTAGTTCTTAAACGATTTGATTGTTCAAGATTCTTTTTTTGTTTGGAGTATTTCAAAGATTCTTCTAATCTGAATTCTTCACACTCCTATTTCAAACAATTAGTTTTTGAAAGGTCATTTTCTATCGGGGAAGAAAACGTTTTTCTCTCTCCATCAAAAAAAGTAACCACCAACAAAAAAGTCTTGTTTATTTTTTCGACGCTTTCTTTTCGTTTCTTTTGTTCCACAATGTCCTTCGTCTCACAATACCGATCGACTACGGTTTGTCCACTTCAATTTGTGAAACTTGTTTCTTTTCTCACCCATCGTTCATTTTTTAATAATTCATTCGAGAACTTCCAAGACAATAGTCTTTATTTCTCAGTATTTCTGCATTCTAAAACCCTGGAATTTTATTCTCAGTCTTATATTTCATTTTTCAGAAAATGAATGACTACTGGCAAGAAGAAAGGCAATGGAGACGTAGAGATATAAATGAAAAACAGAAACCTTTGAGTGTAACACTGAAGAAATATTCATTGGTGAGTATTCTGAAAATGAAAACACTGTTAGTGGAAGATTTATTATGAACCTTTTTTCGGAGAAATGCTCTAGATATTTTAATTTCTTGATTTTTCTTTGACGAACAAATGAATAAAAAGAATTCCAAATTTGCTGAATTGATAGGTTCAGACACGGTTATTCAGCTAACAAAAAACATCAAAATGTTTTCATTCAAAACGTTTTCGAAGTAGAAATATTCTTCTTTTCCGTTCGATTTCATTTGTTTTAATAGTCTTCTGAGTAGTTTTATGAGCTAAGAAAAAACTTTCAAAGGGATATAACCTTCCGTTTTTTATCAAGTTAGCAGCCGAAATTCTAAAAGACCAAGAAACCAAAACGATCAGAAATCTTTATTCGAGAAAAAAGGAAAGAACCTTTAGGGAATGATTTTGAGAAATCAAATTTCTTTTTTTCAATGGAGACTACAAGTTACAATACAAAATATTCCCCAATTTGGAAACGAATTGGTGTTGTGTTTTATGTGATCGAAGAGTATTCTAACCCGATATTTGATCCCTTTTTCTTCTTTTCTTCGCTAAACAAAAATCCTTATTCCTCCTCATTTAATCAGATTTTTTTTCAGACAATTGCTGCAGTTTCAATGCTTTCCCACTTGATTTTAGACGGAATTATATCCGTTTCTTTATTATCTGCTCTTATGTTCACTTATGTTCTTTCGTATCGAAAAGCACGAGTAAACGTCAATGAAACCTATTATGATCTAAGAAGAAACTATTATAAGGTACGTTGTTTCTTTTATTGAAGTATAAAAACTTTATTTTCAGACATGCATTCTTATATTTTCATCAACATTTCTTGCAATTCTTCGTGTTGCTTTCATATCATTAAGTGACGAATCAAGATTTTCATTGGTTTGTTTTCTAGAATATCTTTCCATTATTTATTCATTTGCTTACAGTATCTTGCATATCTCGCTCTGTTTCTTGCATTCACCGAAAATCTTCAAATGATGAGTGAAGCTGAATCATATACTCCACCGCCTCCTCCTCCAGTTCATGTTAGGAGGATCGCCCGTTATGCTCCAGCTGGATGAAATATTTTTTCTTTTTTAGAATTATGATCTCTCCATTAAAACCGATCTCTTCCCTTCTATTGGTTATCGTTAAAATTCGTTTTCGGGTACAAACTTTTTAAATGAATAATTATTTTAACAGCAGTTTATTCAATTACAAATTCATAGAAAGAGAGGAAGAACAATTGTAAATGTTCTTCTATTAAAAGGGCACCGCACGCAATAAGCGTTTTAAATGTACAGCAAATGTCATTAAAAAGCGAAAAGAAAGTGTGTAATCAACGAGCTGTTAATCTGTTGAACACATTTATAACATTCTGAATCAGTGTTCTCGATCTTTTGATGATCCCTTTGGAAGAACCATCAGAGTTATATGACGTTTTGTTTCGAAAACCGTTCCAGACACATTCCACGTCACAACTAGTTCTTTTTCATCGCCACTTGCCAAATCAATTGTGAAGCTCAATCTAAAATAAACTATTTTTCATTTTCCATTTGAAACCTAATTTACCTTCCATTCCAGATTGTTTCTCTCAAATTCTCCTGTCGTTCAAGAAAAGAAATGAAACGTTTCATTTCAATATGTGATCCAATATAAGAAACGGTTAAAGTGGTTCCAACTTTCAACTCTTCCTTATCTATTATCTTTTCATAGAAATCAGTGAATGTGGTATAATGGTTGCTTTGAAGGCGAACAGTTGCAGATGTTTTCAAAGGCATTTCCAAAAGACTATCATTTTGGAGATCTACTGATTTAATTAATAAAGTTTTAGCTGTATAAATCTGAAATTTAGGATAAGATTTAATTTCATTAAAAACTGAACGAACCATGGGAAGCCCGAAAATGTTCGTATTTGGGTGTTCGTTCTCGACAATCACTTTATCAAATATCATATTTTCAAACGGTTTCAGAGATTTTTCAATATCCTTCGTTGGTCTGATGACTAGTTTCAACGATTTCACTTTTTCCGGAAAAAATGTTTTTGACGGCCAATCAGCATTCTGAAAATGAAAAGTTTTCAGTGAAAACGACATCGAAAGATGAGTTTTGATTCTGTGACTCACGTGAATAGTCAACTGATTAATGAATAAATTGGGTCGGTTGAGATAATGTTCCAAACAAAGACCAATTCCTTTTTCCGATATCTCTTCCATTGATTTGTTTTCAATCACAACTCGAACGAATCCTCTTCGATCCTTTATATAATCAAAACGAAAAAACATTCCATCAATCCACAAAAAGACACAATTTGTTGCCAAATCAAGAGTTATTTGAACTTTTTTGAGATAAATTGGAATATTTTTCTCTATTTTTCGGATCGAAGGAACATGACGAACGAGTTCTTTTCTGAACGTTTTTTAATTGAAATTCAGATGAAAAACTGCGTTGAAACGTACCTTTTTCTGAATGAAATTGACGATAAAATACATCTAAAAGCAGGATATGTCAACTCTTTTTTCATTCTTCTTTTTTGAAAAAACGAATAAAAAAGATTAGTTGCAAGACGATATTCAAATGAATGAATGAATGAATGAAACCATTCGTGCATTAATTCTGAGACACTCCATCGATCGATTTCTACTGTACCTTCATAAAGAGGTCATTGTCTGCACCCCCCTAAAAAACTTCTCCTGATTCGAATGCATCGGAAGGCAGTTTTCTACAAGTTCAAACTCATTTTATTTGCTTCTCATCGATGAATAATTATTCAATAAATAAAAACAAAAATGAACTGTTGATTTTATGAAAGAATTAAGTATAAAAACACCAAATTGAGACGCAAAACGAAATCTGATACAATACTGTGAATACGAGTCACAAAGAAAGCGTAAAAAAAGACTGAGATAAGGTAGGATTTGATTTTTTCTCTGAACCACTGAATGGAGTAGTAAACATTGATTCTTCGTTTCCCTAGAGTTTCCGACGCTCCCGTTCTTGCTGTGTTGGTGGTGGAGGAGTTCCCTTGCGGTTGAGAATATCTGGAAAACAACATTTAAATTTTGATGAGACGAGTGTATGCACCAATATGATCCTCAAGCATACGGTCACGTTCCGAAGGGCTCATTGCTGTCATTCGCACCCATCTTTTATCGTTCTCAAGAACAGCCAAGATGTCCTTCATGTGCTGTTCACCTTCTTCCATCAGTTTCTTGCTCTTGTGAGTGATGATTTTTGTTTCCGACAGCATCTCTTTGAATTCATCAGTTAATTGGTCATGTCTTCTTTCTTGCCAATCTCGGAAGTCTTTTTCTACTTTCTATAAAAAAATTGTTTCCTATAATCTGTTTTATCCCAAAGAAAACTCACCCTTTCTGAGTTGCTTGCAACTTTCATGAACGTTTCCTCTTCATCTTGAATGATTCTTTTGGCATCACGCCAGCGCATCATAGGTGTAATCTTTTCATGATTATCAAGAACATGGAAGAATGCATCTCTACGTTTTCTCTCCAAGCTCTTAATATGATCGTCGTAAAGCGATTCCTTACGTGTTTTGTCTAACATGTCGCACTTCGAATAACGATCATCTTTTCGAAGGATTCTTCGTGCTTCATGCCAGCTGGTCTCTGTTGTCTTAATCAAATCAGATAAAATACTTCGATAAGTCTCCTCGTTCTCGGCTATTTTATGCTTTTCGCTTTCTTTGGTACGCTCTCTCAATTGATCGCCAAGTTCAGCTTCCACTTCCTTCTGCCGGTTAGCAATAGCAGCTTGCGCAGCAAGACGTTTCTCTCTTTCTTGTTCTTCTTCAATATCCTGAAAAATACCATAAAGATTGATAAAAACTGTGCTGTGAAACTCACAGATGCCGTTTCATCTCCTAAATTAGCAATAAAATCGCGAAAGAGTGACTCTCTTGAAGAACTACTATCGAGAGCAATGTATCTTTCTTCTTCTTCTAACGTCTTTTTCACCACCGACCATTTCGACTTTCTAGTTAAACCGGTCTGCTCTTCCAATAGTTTCACGAAAGCTGCTTTCAGTTTCTCTTTTTTGGCTCGCTTCTCTTCTTTTTCTTTTTTGTGCAATTCTCCAACATAGTCATTGAAAGCATCTTCTCTATCACGTGATCTTTCAACAGCTTTGAAACGAGAGTCTTTTCCGAACTTAGAAGTGAAGGAAGAGAAAGATGACCTTCCATTCAACTCAGCCTCTGCTAGCAACTTTTGGAATTCATCTTTCGCTTCTTTAGCTTTTTTTCTTTTCTCCGCACGTTCAGCTTCAATCTTTTCTCGACAGAAAGCATCAAAACAAGCACGACGCTCGGTTGCTCCAAGAGACAAATAGCGTTTGTCGAAAACGATTTTTGAAAGCTCCTTTTCAAATGTGCTCCCAGTTGACACTCCTTTCTCTTCTAGCATCTCCTTGAACTGTTTTAGTCTTTCTTCTAGGGGAACTTTTTCTCGTTCCTTTGCGGCGAGCATTTCGGCTTCTATAGCTGGATCAACAGATTTCTGGAGCATTTGACGAGGGCGTTCTTTTTCTTTCTTTTGAGCTGCAAGCAAAGCTTCTTTCTTTTTCTCTGAACGACTCTTTTTAGCTTTCGGTGGTCCGTCTTCATCAGATTCTGATTCTGTATCACTCCCGTTCTTCGACATTGGTTTCTCTTCATCTTTAGTAATTGGAGGGTTTTGAACAAGTATATCGACGTCTTCTCGTCCATATGTATCTGGCGGTCGTTCCCAAACTGAGGTCTTCGTCGAGGGATTGTAGAAAAACACCTTATTATCTCCAGTCCAAACAACACACCACGGAGTACCACTAACAGGAGTACTTGTTATCGGGCGCGTTGAATCCTTCATTCTAGCAGCTTCTGCATTAACTGCTGCTGCAGCTGCAGCACCAGATGCCTGAGCTTTAGACATTGGCAACCCACCACCTCCATTCGAAGATGACTTTTGCTGCGCCATGAATGCTGCCAAAGCAGCTTGAGCCTTGGCTTGCGCTTCTGCGATAGCTGCAGATTGAACAGGTTCTGGTGAGCTCCCAGCTCCATTCTCTTTCTCAACTAGTGCTTTAGGTTTTTCCCAAGTGTTTTCTTGAGTGATCGAATTGTAGTAGTACTTTCGGCCGTCTGGTGCGCTGAATTCGCTCCATGCATCGTCGGGATTTTGAGATGCACTACCGTGTATTGATGCCATCCGTTGTTCTGAAATCAATGAGTGTTAATCATGAAACAAATGAGTAAATTCTAGAAGATGAAGTATTTCGAGATCTCCCGGTAGATCCCAAAGTTCGATTTTATAGGAAATTATTATTTTCGTAACTATGAATGTATGGAAAACTTAGAAAAGTAGACATTACACGTTAGAGGTAGGAAGAGGCTCGCACGGCACAGAATGTATGTCCTTCTCGCAGTCCGAAAATCCGCTGTTGTTCTGCTCTTTTTTCCTGTGGCTGAGAAACAAAACGGACTTTCTGATTATTACCACTTTCAGTATTGTATCAAACTCATTTTTAAATACATATCTAACAAACGCTTCTCAGCTTTGACAGCAATGGAGAGGAATGACTAGAAGAGCGACATAACTTTATGAAGAAGAACCTAAGAATCTGAAATGTCTATTCCTTACCTTCTGAAAAGGAGGAGTTGCGGTGAGATGTTCAAATGAAGTGAATAAACCAAGAAGAAGGGCTCAAAAAAACAAAGTCAACCACATACCTTCCCGATTCTTTTCCTCTTCTGTTGCTCGGCTGATCAATTGGGCTAACTCCGGTTGACTGACAATTTTAGAATTTTGCGGGCGTTCCCATATAGTGTTTCTGTTCACTGGATGATAAAAATACTTCTTTCCTTCGGCAGTTTCAGTCTCGACCCACAGCTCTTGTCCTTCTTCGCATCCAGCGAGCTGTAATTCAGTGAATAATTTCAGTGGGCGCAATAGAAACATACTCTTTTCAACCTTTCTTCTTGATCATGTGGGTTCGGAGCTTGGGGGGCACCATAAGCGCCGGGTCCTCCGTTGTAACTGTAACCTGGTCCAGAACCAGCAAATCCTCCTCTGTACGGAGCAAATCCACCACGTCCTGGTGGCATACCTCTTCCGCGTGGCGGGAAGCCGCTTGCCATACCTGGGGGAGCAAACCCTCGTCCTCTACTAGCGAACCCTGGCGGAGCCATTCCAGGGCCACCTCTACCTCGCATTCCATATGGTGGACCTCCTGACCCATATCCACCTGGCGGGCCACCAAACCCTCTGCCTCTGCCACTGAAAAGTAACCATTTAGTTATAAATTTGATAAGAACTCCAATGTTTGATACCTTGCCGCTCCACCACGTCCGTAACCACTGAAATTTATATTTGTTTTCAAGTAAGAGTGATTTGCAAACCTGAACTCATCTCCTCGATTCTGCTCGTCGTACGCTTGATCATAATTGTTTTCATGATCTTCGTTGAAATCGTCGTAGTTATCCTGATTATCTTGACTCATCTAAAAGAAAAGAAAATGGAGCAGTCAAAAACTGTTGAAAAGGCTGAAGTCTGTACGTCGTACCTCAGTTTTTTTTTCATATTACTTATAAACTGATTTTAACAATACTTCGCGTACATTGAATTATGAAAAATACTGGGATGAAGAAATCAGATAATCGAAAAACTCCTGAAAATGATGGTAAACCTTCGGAAAAAATAAATACAACATTCTTCATTTAAGAAAAAACCGCGTCGCCATACGCAACGCTCGGTGGAAGAGGTTCAGCAGAGCGCAGTTGCGCACTTCCCTAAAAATTCAATTTATTCAAAATTTAAAAGAGATTTCAATTGTCTTTCAATTCATTACGCGTTAAGTAATCAGGAATATTCTACTTGTGTTGACTTTTTTCGATTTTTATGCGCTTGATTGAGTTTTTTCCGTTTCAGCATATGTCCAGCGAAACACTAGAATTCAGCGGATGCAACTTTTTCCGCCTCAGATTAGCCTATTCTATACTCAGTGGCAGACCAATCAGAATCATAAACATTCGAAAGAATGACGACAGACCAGGGATTCGGGGTTTGTTTTTTGAAATACTTTTACAAAAAAACTATTCTACACAGATTTCGAAGCAAAAGTCATTGGCATGCTAGAAAAGGTGACGAATGGAACGAAAGTTGAAATCAGTCGTACTGGTACGCAAGTTAACTTTCGTCCAGGAATGATCACTGGTGGAGTTATCAATGTAGATTGTGGCACAGAAAGATGTATATCATATTTTTTGGAGCCATTGATTCTTTTATCCCCATTTTGCAAACAAGCGATGACTATCAAACTGAAAGGGGTCACAAACGCTCCTGGAGAAATTTCAGTTGATGGAATGAAATCTTCCTGGTTAAAAGTCTATAATAAGTTTGTTTTGAATGATGAAAAACTGGATATAAAAATTCAAGCGAGAGGATTGAAGCCAGAAGGAGGTGGTGTGGTTATTTTCACTGCTCCTATCGTTAAGACACTCCGACCAGTCAAGGTAAACGTTCTATTTTTCTATAATAATTTTCGGTTCACTTTCCAGCGTCAACAGATTGGAAAAGTTTGTAAAATTCGGGGACAAGCCTATGTGACAAAAGTAACACCTTCACTCGCTTATCGTATGATTGATTCTGCAAAAAAGGCAATGCATGGATATATTTCGGATGTGTTTATTGCTGTTGATCAGAGAAAAGGAGATTCTGGTGGAAATTCTCCTGGTTATGGACTTTTTCTGACAGCAGAAACTACAGAAGGAGTTATTTATCACGCGGAAGCAGTTTCAAGACCAAAAGGAGAACCTGGAGATCCCATTCTACCGGAAGATATTGGACTCGAGGCTGGCCATGCTCTTCTACAAAAAATTTATATAGGTGGAGCTCTTGATAGCAGCGCTCAAGTTCTTGCAAGTACTTTCATGACTCTTTGTCCGAAAGATGTATCTCACTTCCTCTACGGCCCTCTTCCAATGTACAGCGTGCACACGCTTCGCCATCTCAAACAGTTTTTTGAAATTGAATTTAAAATGGAAGATTATCGGAAAGTTCAAAAAGAAGAAGAAGAAGATGAGCTACGAATTGGGAGTTGTGACAAAGCCTTGATTACAGCGGTCGGAGTTGGATATAGCAATTTGAACAAGACAATCCTTTGAAAATATTTCTCATTTTTTGTTTTCCGTTGTTATATTTTTAGTTGTTATTGTTGTTATAAATTTTTCCAAAAATGAATACGTGGAACATCGAGTTAGAATCAGAAGTATTAAACTCCGTATCTATGATGCTTTTACAGTTAGGAAATTGTGTTTTTACAGATGTCGATTGCCTGCCGGCTTTTACTCGAGGCTCTCGAAGAAGGGTATATAAGTATCTCTGATCTTGTATGTTTTACATCAGTGTCTCGGTATCATTAGACAACCATCGAACTTTCCAGGACCCGGATAATGTAAAAGATTTGGAAGCCTTGTTCCCAAAATCTTTGGTAAAGAAATCTGAACCGAATGAGGCGGAGTTAACAGCGGATTCAATCAACAACTCACCAGACTTCTGTACCTCTATACTCGATTCTTCTGTGAATGACGTTCAAACGCATGAGCCTACGATTCGAGTAGAAAAAGTAATTGACATATCAGCACGAAAAAAATATCGAAAATACTTGCTTAACGGCGGAAAATACAACAGCAGCTGCGAAACAGTTCTTGAAAATGGACGAAAGAAGCCACAGAAACACATTTACCGTGAAATCTTCCATCAGAAGATGTCACGTGTGTTTGCTATTCCGAAAGGAGACTTCGAAAAAGTTGTTGAAGAAATTATGAAAGAAGAGCATGTAAGTAATAGTATTTTCTATGTCATTAGCTTGGTTTTGCATCTGTGTTCTTTAGTCTAGCTATAACATCGAAGAAGAAGCATTGGTAGCTCTCCAGCGAGAATCGGAAATGATGATAACCAAAATGATGTGTCTAGCTAGTCATCTAGCCGAGCATGCCAGTCGTGAAACAGTTCTTGCAAAAGATGTCAAACTTCTCGCTTTTCTCTTCAAGAAAAATAAAGAAGGATGCTCATACGAGCTTTGACAAAAATCTATCATGTTTGAGCCGTTTGACTTAATCATATTAAGTATAAGTTCCATTTTTGACACTGAATGTTCTTACTGGTTTGTTCCAATTGTTATAAATGCATCACTCGTAGATCTTTGGTTTTAATGAATATGAGTTCTTCAGGCTCTCATATTTTTCACCCTGATTGTTTTGATGTCTTTTATATCATTCGAAAAGAAATAAGAAAGTCTTGATAATTTTTCAGATATCAAGATGAACGATGTAATCGGTGCCGATGTTTGGGATTTCTTCTGCAAAAAATTGCCACGAAATGATCTATTGAGTGAAGAACAAGCCAAAGCATATTCTGAAATTGAATGGGTCGCACAGGTAGTTTTGTTTTTTATAACAGCATAAAAGGAGAAATATTTGTAGACCGATGAGCTGAAAGCGAAGTTGGTTCGATCTACTGTTACGCGGTATGACAAGGAGGAAGTGGCAATCAGAATTCCTTTGATGACCCAAATTTTTGAAGTAATCATTCGCAGATCAGAACATTTTCCTGAAAGTTCACCAGTACTTTCGGGCGACTTCATCAATGGATTCGCGTTGTTCGAATGGAATATGAAATCGGCGTTGTTTGATTTATGTGAGACAGTCACAGATTACTGCATAACAATAGACATCGCAATATTAGAGATCAAAGAAGCTGAACTCGATGGGTTTCATTTAATGGATTTGGAAATAGATGGAGAAGAAAATGGACATTTGTTGGTTCGCATGAGAGCCACGAAGTACAAAGAAACATTGACTTTGTCTCTTGATACAGAAGATTTCAAAAGTTTTCCACGTGTTCTTCGTTGTTCCAATCCTTGCAGAATGTCAAGCTTCGATTGCGAAAGGTGGAATAGTGAAGATAAATTAGGATCCAATTTACGAAGATTATACGGAGAAATTGATGAACATGATATTTCAGTTAAGAACACCGACAACGATATGAATTTTAACGCTGAGGATAATAACGAGTTTATGGATTTCATCTAAAAATAAACTTTGTTCATCATGTTCTACTTATATGATTTAGAATCTCGGTCTTTAACCGGCTCGTTATTTATTTGATTTTCTCTCATTCTTATTTCGCGAAAGCTTACAGCCCAAATGTCTTACACTGTCGGCCCACCACTCAAAGTTGAACAAGAAAAGAAAGAACTTCACTCGATTCCGTGTAATATTCAATACACGGGGGCTGCTGAAGTCTCGGGAAATTTCGTTCGTGAACAAGTAGAAGGGGAAAACGTTGAACGTGGAATGTTCCGAGGCCGGGGAATGGAAGGAGCGGAATGGAAATCACCTGATGGTTATGAAATACTTGTTCTCAAGGAAAGGAAAGGTTAATCGCTTTTTTATCTTGCACTACAACCTGAATTGAATTCAGGTCCGAAAGGAGTGACACTTGGAATTGAATTCATCCCGGAATCAATCAAATTATGGCAATGGGATCGTACGTGTGGAGAGAACAACGCAGATCGGACTGCCGTTGCCCGAGCTTCAGAGTATCTTCGAATTGCACAATCACTCGCTGATGATTAAAGTTGATTATTTTTGGTGTTCAATCGATTGATTTATTGATCTCAATTCACCATTCCTTAACGTGTACTCACAATTTTTATCATCGTTTATCTCTATATACATAGTTTTCAATCATTAATCAGTTCACTTCTCAATGTGGTTTTGATACCGAGGTATATCCTGTTTTTAATTAATTATGCTCGAACCTAACGTTTCATTAATAACATGTAATTTACAGAATGGGAAGAGTTTTTAAGAAAAAAGTAGGCTCTAAACGAGAAGCCGAAGAAGAAGCGAAACAAGAAGAGTCAGTGTCAAAAAAGAAACAAAAGAAGGAGAAAGAGCCTGAACCGGAGCCAGTAGAGGAAGAAGATAGCGATGAGGAAGAAGATGTGACAGATGAAGACGACGAGGAGGTTGATGATGAAGACGGTGAGGAGAGCAATAACGTCATGGAATTCGATTTTGAGGCATATCCTCCGTCGGAAGATGATCGCGATGGAATCGTAAACATGCTCACGCAAACTTTTCTAAGAACTGATATCGATTTGAAAGGAATGGCTGATGCGATTATCGAGAAAGCTCCCCATGGCATCGTTCTAACGGTGAGACTGATTAATGAAAACAGAAAATACATGAGTTAACTCACTTTAATTTTCAGCAAGCTTATGATGATGAAGAGACTGAAGAAGACTACATGGCTTATGGTTTGTGCACCACACTGGCACTCAACGAGAAGAAAGATGATGCACCTAAATTCATCAAAGATATCTTCAGCTACATGTTGAATCGTGCTAAAAAAGGAGCACCATCAGAAATTTACAAAAAGATTGAAGAAGTTCAAGAATCAGCAAATGGAGAAACCGCACTTTTCGTCAATGAAAGACTTCTCCACTTCCCCGCAGCTGTCGTACCACAGCTTTTCGAAAGCATTCGAACTGATTTGGCCGGGTTCGATACGAAATACAAAAATGTTATCTACATCCAAAAATTGCGCATCCAAGATAATGATGAAGGTGTTGAAACAGCAGGAAACGCTGGAAGTAGCTCTACACCGACAAAGAAAAAGGGTAAAATGGGTAAAGCTGAAAAAAAGAGAGCTGCTGCAGCTGCTTTAGCAAATGCTGCCATTGAGTTCGATAATCAAGAAGATCGTGTCCTCTTCGAAGTAAGAATTAGATTGAATTTCGGAGGATAACAAGTAGATTTCAGATCAAAGAAGGAAAAGAAGTTCATTTCGACTTCCCAGTTCATATGGATGTCGAACCAGGAAGCAAGTTCCACAGTACTGAGGAAGATGGAAAGAAATGGAATCCATTCCGTCGTCTGGTTATCATGGATGATAAACGTTTCGATGCTTTCTTGAAGAGAGGATCAGATGGACTGATCGCTTGATTGTTAGGAGTCCATAGCTTTCGATAAAATACACTTTTCGTTAGCAAACTTTTTCTTGATTTTAATTGTTGTTCTGAAGTTGTTGTTTTTCAAATATTATCTGTGAAATTTTATAAAATTATAAAGTGTTAAATTGCATTCTTGGCAAGAATTTCTTGTATATTATCTGTTTTTATTCTGGAATATATTTTTCGAGAATTCTGGCAAACTTCTTGCAATTCTTTCCTTTTTTAGATGAGAGTTATCATTAAAAAATCAGAAGAAGAGATTCTCCGCCAATTCTTCGGACCAGTTCAAGAAGCCGCTCGAAGACCGTATCTATTCGGTTAGTTGTAATACTCTGCTCAAGTAGATGATTCATGTTTGTTTAGATTTGGATCCTCTATCAACTTGGTGTGAACTTTCCGAACTTCGTTTCACAATGCTCATTTGTGAATTCAAACCCATTGGAATTAATCGTCAGTTTCATTTGATGGCCATTCATGATCGTTTAAACAGAGTTTATGATTATGAACCAGCTCAATCGGCAATTTTTCTCAGTGGTAAATCTAATCAAGAAATATCTGAGAAATCTGTTCTTATTAAAGCTGAAAACAAGGTCGCCTTCCGTCAACAGCAGAAAAAACTTTTAATGGGAGCTAAACCAGAACGTAGTTCTTATCCACCAGTGTACGCGTGTCGTCCATCTTTGGAAATGGTAAATGATAAGCTCAACGAGTGGTTTGGGATGCAAATTTGTGAAGATAACGAATCTGTTCCAGCTCCATTTGTTTACCTTTTCGATTACAAGCTCCCCGAATGGATTACCAGAGAAATGGAAGCGGTATGTTGTTATGATTCAATTTGATTTTATTAACTCGTAACAGCTTCCAGGACGAACTTCCAGCGAAGAGACCCTCGATAACCAACCGAGCACATCTTCACAAGAATCAGGCCAAATCTTCGAAGAAATGAATTAAAATGATCCACATAACTGAAAGATCTCTTCCCCACTATCTCTTCCTTTCTTTAGTCCACGTTTTAAAATTTGCTCTCTCGTAACCTAAATAATGTCCGATGCTTACGTCTAACCGAATGACTCAATGAATCCATGCTGAATATGATTTCCGTCTTACAAATTGTCTTCATCCAAAGAAAATAAAGACGAGATTAACATCAGTGATTGGAGAGGTCCGTAACACATACAGAAAGAATTTAATACCAATATGCGAAAAGTGATATGTGTGACGTTTTGCTATTTATAATATTATTTGAAAATTAAGTTTCATCTCTAATGAGAAGCTCGGAAAATCAAATGAATTCATTCCGAAAATTCGTATTTTTTTACAAGGAAGTGTTCTTGAAATTTCCATCATTATTCATGAAAGTTGCTTCGAATTCCTATTTGTTTTCTAAATATTGCTCAACCATTATTAATACTCTTGCTAAGACTCAAACACCGTATTCCCTCTAATAAAAGTGCACCCAATTATTTAAAACCGGTGATACTTCTTTTTCTAAATAATATTATGAAGTGATCAATGAATAATGTTTCTTCAGAATCTTATTGTAAACGGTTTTTTTGATCTGCACATTCTTAGGATAAATTCTCAAAAATATGAATTTCTGCTCCGAAAACGTATTTTCCCCTCTCTAAACTCTCTCCTCTCTCTTATGCTTCTTCCATTTTTCCGCTTCCCGCACAACGCGTTCCGCATCGATTTTTATTTTCTTCCATGTCTTTTCCTCAATTTATCCACTTTTCAAACGATAAATCAAGTTTCTTCCTTAGAAAGAGATATTATTTTAATTGTTTAATTAACCATGAAATGAAACTCTTCATTAAATCCAAAATTGCTGATGTAATAATCTGAAAATAGAAGAGAATATGATTGAACGACACACTTGTTGTTTCTGTTCTCTTTTCTAAATCATTCTCCAGATGATGATGATGACAAAACACACTTTTGAACAACACGGGGGTCGAATGATGACAATGGCAAATCAGAAGGAAAGAAGTATAAAAAGAAGAGAATGATGGATTGATTTCTGAGTTTACACTGACCAAATGAACCATTTTTTGTGTGCTCTTCACTAATCAAATATTGAAAATTTGACAAATTTCACTATGTACTTTTGTATCGAAAGGTTATTCCAATTTCTCATTTTAACGAAAACATTTTACTAATCCCATCATTTTGTGACAGTATTCAGTTCGGGAAACTACCCTGATACTTGCTCCAAATGTATTTTGTAATCTCTCTCTATCTCTCTCATTTTCTTTCCAATTGATCTATAAACCTTCTTTTCTCTTTCTGCCAATATCATCTGTGTAGTCGACCTTTCTCTCCGCTAAACGGCTGATGCAACCGTCTGCCGCGTGCCGCTCAGATGAAGAGGCGGGCGGGAGAGGAAGCGGACACCGAACCGATTCGTATATAAAATTGCGCAGGAGCACACTCACGCCATTTCTAATTTCTGATCTTGCTCTCTCTTGGTTTCCTACTGTAGCTTGATCATTCTTATCAAAAAGAGGTCAGTTGACAATTAGAAGAATATTTGAATTTGAATTTTGATGACAATTGTTTTGTGGTGTGTCTGATATGAACACGAAACTGTGTTTTTTTCCATTTCAAACGTCATAACTGACTGATAAGCGATCAAAACGGTTTTTGGAGTTAGGATCACTTTCATTTTTTTGATAAAATGGATCAACTTCTCTAAGAAGTATTCAGTTAGAAATATATGGCAAAATGAAAGTTTCATTCCATTTCAAATCTGTGATGTCGGTCTCTAAAATTAATGATCTCTCTCTCTCTCTCTCTCTCTCTCTCTCTCTCTCTCTCTCTCTCTCTCTCTTTTCTTCCAAATATTTCCTGCAAATACATTTTGGAATCTTATCTTCTTCAATCTACCATCAAAACGTTTGCAGTTAAAAGAGAAATATCATCATTTGTCTGTGCCTCTCTTTGTCTTTTCTCCTTCTCAACTGATGTTTTGAACTTGAACTCTTCCCCCCCCCCCCTTTCTCTCTCTCTCTCTCTCTCTCTCTCTCTCTCTCTCTCACTCTTACTTCCATTCGTCTAATGCTCCCTGTCAAGAAGAGACATGTGGCTGAAGTAGACACAACGTGAGAGTGTTTCTTTGATAAAATAGAAGAAAAAGGTGATAAGAGACGGCGAGGAATATGATTGTATCATTCAAACAGGAGATTTCATCGACATGTTTCTCGAATAATAATAGCACATGGAGAACCACGTGGGTTCTCATTGACTGGAATTTCAACTTTCAGAAAAGAGAAGACATGTGAGGGAATAAGTACAAAAAAGAAAATATTAATTTGAGAAGACCAAGAAACAATATTGGAATCAAAATTTCACCGACATTCTCGTGTCCGTATTCTTCAATCAAAGGTCGTTAGAACTTTTCTGGAAATATTCATATATCGTTCGGATAAGAAATACCAAACGAAAGAGATTTCTCGCAAAGAAATTGGAATCAATTTCTTTGGACAAACCGCATAATCTTATCTTATCTCTTTCATCTTTTCACATGGATCTTCATCTGGTTCTTTCTGAAATATCATTCATTTCGGTTATTCATAAAACCGAATAATGAGCATTCTTCATATCGACTCTTTCCGTTCATTTTCCCATTCCCGATGTATTCTAATGTCTATTTTCGAATATTTATTTTCTGCTTTCCGGTCTTCTCTTCTATTTATTTAACTAATCAACTCACTCATTTCCAAGAAAAAAGACAAAATTCGAATCGTTGGCCTAAAACAGAATTTTTTTTATGATTTCATTGAAACCTTCTTTTTTCCGTTTCTTTCACTTCGCTCCGCCTCCATTTTCATTTGACCCCGCCTCGATTCTTTCTTTTTCTCTCTTTCTCTTCTCCTCCTTTTTTCCTTTTTTCTTCTCATAAATCCATTCATTATTTGACATCCCTGTTTGCAGTCGAATTATGGCTACTTTCCCACATTTTGGAACTGCTGCCATTCACGTTGGACAAGAGCCAGAACAATGGGATATGAATCAGGTGAATTCTTTCGTTTCGGTATCATCATTATCTATTATTCAATTCCAGGTTGTTCCACCAATCAGCATGTCATCCACATACAAACAAGACAATCCAGGAGAGCCGAAAGGACATGATTACTCTCGAGCTGGAAATCCAACTCGTGATGTTCTCCAAAAGAATTTGGCTGCTCTTGAAGATGCAAAGCACTGCCAAGTGTTTGCTTCTGGACTCGCTGCTACTTCCGCAATCATTAATCTTTTGAAAACCGGAGATCATATTGTTTGTTCCGATGACGTTTATGGAGGAACTCAGAGATATATTCGTCGTGTTGCTGTTCCAAATCATGGATTGGAAGTTGATTCCGTTGATTTGACTGATGTCAAAAACCTTGAGAAATCGATCAAACCAAACACCAAAATGGTTTGGTTCGAATCTCCATCGAATCCACTTCTCAAAGTTGTTGATATCGCTGCCATAGTACAAGTTGCCAAAAAGGCAAATCCTGAGATAGTTGTAGTCGTTGATAACACATTCATGTCCCCATACTTCCAACGTCCAATTTCTCTCGGAGCCGATGTCGTTGTTCATTCGATCACAAAATATATCAATGGACACTCTGATGTTGTTATGGGAGCTGTTATCACCGATAGCGATGAATTCCAACAACATCTTTTCTTCATGCAATTGGGTTAGTTCTGAAAATGATTCTCATTCACATTAAACTCATTCTTACAGCTGTCGGTGCGGTTCCATCTCCATTTGACTGTTTCCTTGTGAATCGTGGACTCAAAACTCTTCACATCCGAATGAGAGCTCACTATGAAAATGCTCTCGCAGTTGCCAAATATCTCGAAGCAAATGATCGAATTCAATCAGTTCTTTATCCAGCTCTTCCATCTCATCCACAACATGAAGTACACGAGAAACAAACAAAAGGAATGTCCGGAATGATTTCATTTTATTTGAAAGGAGAATTACAAGAGAGTCGTTCGTTCCTTTCTGCTCTCAAAGTATTCACTTTGGCTGAATCTCTTGGAGGATACGAATCTCTTGCTGAGCTTCCAGCTATTATGACTCATGCATCAGTTCCTGCTGAGACCCGTGCAGTTCTTGGAATCACTGATAATCTCATTCGTATCTCTGTTGGAATTGAGGATCTTGATGATTTGGTTGCTGATTTGGATCAAGCGTTGAAAATTGCTATTCCAAAAGTCTAAACTCCTTGAACTAGATCTATGATATGCATTTTCGATATGTGAAAGCCGGTATCATTCTTTATGAATTGAAATAAATTTTTTCTATGAAACAAGATAAAATATAGAATAAAAGAAATAATTGAAACATGCATTGAACAAAAAATATATATTTATTCATCTTGAGACATATTTTCTTGATCGTCAATCTTCTGTAACTCTTCAATCATGTGATTTCGAAGTGATTTAATTTTTTCAATTGCCACTCTTTCCTGTTTCCAATTCTCACCATAAACCTCCTTCAAGATCAATTTTAAAATGACTCGAAATCTCTGAAAAATTTACCATGAAATACTCAGCAGATTCTCTGAATCGGTGGCTCATATAGACTTTCAAACGGCGACGTTCTGATTCAAAATCGCGTTCTGTGCTGAAAAGAATACATTTCATGTAAAAAGAAACACTTTTAACAAACTCTTCAACTTGGGCTCTCAGATCAGCGGCCAACTGTTGTGCATAATCGATTACTTCATCAGGGAACGTTGACAGTTCGACAAGCTCGAATCCTAAAAATAGCTACAGTAGTAAAATTTTCTTTCGCGCATCAAATGAGCTTTTGATCTGCGCCATTTTGATCTTTGCTTCTCAGTGGTCCGCGAAAACGGTGAACGGGCCATAAGTAAACAGTCGATTGCGGATTGCTCATTTCAAAAATCGCTACTTTTCGGAGATGTCACTGGAAACTCCAAGCAATACTAACTCGTCTTTTAACTCAGATGATCTCGATGAAGTTGTCCTTCACTATCCAGATGTACGTTTTCCTTTAAAGAATTGTCACAAATTTTGTATTATTCAGGATGAAATATTTCGACCGAGAACACCTTTGCCAACGTTTGATTTCGTTGTAGGAAACAGAGTCAACACGAGTCTTTACGCTCAAGAAATGTCACTTCTGACATTCACGCCACCACCAGATTCAACGGAAAGACCTGAGACTTCTACGTCTTCCATTTTCTCTTTCATAACCGATACAATCAGAACTGTAAGAAATCGTAAAACAAAAATGCATACAGTATACTACATTGAATTTCAGCCTCCGCCACCAGAATCATTGAGACTTCCGACATTCGAGGTTCCTAGCGACACGATATTTTCTGATGCATCGAACTTTGCAACAATTGGAGTCTTTGCTGAACTGAATAAATGGTTAAATGAATGTCAACCACTTGGAAACTTCGCAAGTGTATCTGCCGAAGAGACGGCAAAAGATACGAAAGACAATTCATTTGTTCATTCACTTCCGTCATTGTTCAAAAAACGAGAAAATGGAGTTGGTAGTTTTCCAATACTTCTGATTGAAAATATGTTAATTTAGTGTGGATATTGCCGTTCAGTTGGATACCCAAGATGGCAGACTCATACAAGACAAAAGTGCGAACAATTGATTGCTTTGGCACCGTGTAAAGTATGTGGGGCACATGGAGAAAAGAATCACACAGAGACGTGGGTATTCTGGAAGAACCTTCTTTTAAATATTACAGTTCAGATATTGTCCAATGAAGCCTTCCGTGATTCTCACACTCAACGAAAGTTTCACGCAATCTCTGGAAGATGGACGTTTCAGGCGCAACTGCAATCTCTTCCACAAGTATTCTGAATTGATTCACAGCATTTACTCACCCAGTGACTGATCCTCAAAGTACCGATTTGTTTCCTATATCGGGTTTAACCCGTCTATTTATTTACGCCTACTACAGAGAATTTTATTGAATTTCCCGCTCACAGAATTTATTGATTCCATCTTGCCTTTCAAAGCGGTTACGGTATACTCCATATTTTACTAATAAACCATTCTTACCGTATAATGGTCCTCTATATTGTCCTCGTAATAATTTGTGTTTTTTCAGTGACTTGTCATCAGCTTGCGGAAGAAAGTGATAGCTGAAAATAATTTTGTCGTTCGTTGACAGAACACTTTGAAGCTCACTTGTCGATAGCATTCGAGAAGTTACTCAAAGCCGCAATGTCGAGAAAATGAGTTGCAAGAAAAGTGTAACTCTGACGGTTTTTTTGTTAGGTATAGTTAGAGTTTTAATTGACGAAAAGACGTTTCGGAAAAAAAGAACTCACACCCAACTCCAAAACTTTCTCGCAAATTGCATAAGTAATAGCGATTCCTTCTTCAGTAGAAGTACTTCTTGCTAACTCATCGAGGACGACAAGTGATCTTTTATCTGCATACTGTACAATCGAAGAGGCGTCCGACATTTCTGTAGCAAAGGCCGACTTGTTCCGCACTAATTCATCATTGTGGCCCATTCTTGAGAAAATTCGAGTGAAAACTGGAGAAGGAGGAATTTTCAGATGATTATTCGAAATAAGAACCTGGCATTGTCGCATAGTTAGCAGGAATGAAACACCCCATTTGAGCCATGATAGACAGAAGTGCCGCTTGCTTCAAATACGTTGATTTTCCAGCCATGTTGGGTCCAGTAATTATACCAAAACGGCGGTCTCTAGTTAGACACTGTAAAGGGAGAGATCATAATGAAGAACAGTCGACGTCCAGTACCGTATCATTTGTAATGGTTTTTTCAGTATCAGCCCAATCCAAAATTGGGTGACGTCCTTGACTAATCGAAAAAGATTGACCAAATGATGGACGACATGTATCTCGTAGATGAGAATAGACAGCGAGTCCACAGAGAAAGTCAATAGTCGAAAGAGCATCCATGGCATAATAAAGAATCGGAATCAGTGGTTGCATTTCGTCAATCATATCACAAACAATAACATCACTGGCTAAGAACATTTCAGCGACCACTTGCTCTAGGCGATCTGAGAATAGACATGCCTTTCAGTTCAATTATATTAATTCACCATTACAAGCTATCACGGAACGCGAATTGAATGTCACCGTTGTTCTGTTTCTAAAAACTTCCAGAAAATGCTGAAAAAATGGTATAGATAATACTTGAGCTTAAAAGTACCCGGGGGATAGTGATACGTTCCGCTTCACGAGTCACAAATGTGTAGTGGAACCCACGTGCATGTGAAAAAGAGAGTCGAACCGATGAGTTGTTGTGAAAGTGTTCAGCAATCTCCCGAGCACCTTCGTATATTCTGATGAAATAGCGGACCTTCGAGGCATTACTCACCGGTTTCTTTTACATTATCAATTAGTTCTTCGTATGTTTGCCTTGCTAAGTCTAACTGAACAGCCACATGATTTTTGATGGCATAACATTTGGTATTTTGCAGATGGAGTGAATTTTTCTTTGCATCCAGAAGAGAATCATCAATCTTATCCAATAGAATAGTCATCATTTGATCAAAAGTTGGATCTTTGAGAAACTTAAATTTTGAGCGTTTAATTCTCATTAAATTTTACGTCATACTTCAATTTTATCATTCAGAAGTGTTGACTTCACTCTGGCTGATTCAAGCAGCTCGCGTATAGTTTGAACTACTTTCAGTGTCTGTACTAGATTGATTATCTGATTGATTTTGGCCTCAGATTCTCGAACAGTCCATGATGATGAAGTTTGAATACACATTGCAATCACTCGATCTAAATCAAAGGCGTTCGAAAGCGTGTGCCGAAGTTTTTCTCGTAATTGGGGTTTCGCCACAAGTTCTTCTATCGCCTCCTGACGAGACTCAATGACTGCAACATCGGTCGATGGTTGAAGAACATTGGAACGAAGAACACGGAATCCGTTCTTCTAAAAAATTAACTTTAATGAACAGAAATAGAAAATCTTTTGATTACCGTGACCGTATGATTTAAAACAGCTAACAATGTTCTTTTTTGCTTCATTTGACACTTTCGAGCTTTCTATAGTAAATAAGGAATTATTTTATGCAATTGGATATTAAGTCACATACACTTGCATCATCTGAATCTACAATTTCCAAACTTTCCCATGACACAAAATCTGAAAGTTATTGAGACTAAATCGTTCATTCGTAGTTTACCAATCATGCAAGTGTCGTTCACTCCCATTTCTTTTATCCGAAGTGATTTAACTCTAAAAAAGACGCATCTAGTTTCATGAATATATTTCAGTAAAACTGCCAAAGCGCCAAGGGCAAGAGAACGACGAAAACATCCTTCAGAAACAGTTGAAACTTCTGCATTCATTAATGAATGGAGTTGCCTTTCTCCTCTTTCCGCTTTGAAATATCTTGAATAAAAGATTGATTTGGCGATCACTTCGAGAAAACTGTTACTTTGTGCTTATGGATTGGAGAGATGCATCTGGAAACGCTGTCATCAGCGCTTCTCCGAGAAGTTTCGTTGATCCTCGATCTTCATTTCCGTTTTGAATTACAATCTGAACAAGGAATTATCAATTTTTAGACCTTTACTATCATTCATTTACATCATAAGCTTTATGTACATTAATCATCGTTTTTAGAGTTGTATATTCTTTTGAATCAACGAATTCACACAAATTGATTTCTTGATGTTTAACATCATGCATGGCAATTCCGATTTGACCTTCATAGCTTCCACGTCCTTCCATGATAACTGTAATAAATTCCATTGCCTGGATGAAAATTGTCAATTACCTATGACGACATCTGATGCCACATGTCTAGTAGTCGTATTATTTCCAGTTGAATCCAGAAGACTTTGTCCATTAAGACGAATAAGAGAATTGGAAAATCTATCTTCTGATCGGGAATCTTCAGCCTTCCGGTGACGACGCTGTAGGCTTTTGTTACTATACATCTGTAAATGTACTACACCTAATAAACGCCGTTCAACACCCAAGTACTATTATGATAAATCACTGATTTTCTTCATCTGAAAGGAAACCCCACAATTAACGTTTATTCTGAGAAAACTTTGTTAACAAAACGAGATAGAAGACAAAAGCAATAGATGTATCGCCGAAAGAGGCAACAATTGTGATATAAATAAGAACCAAACAGAAAAAACGGATTGAGATTATGAAATCCTTCCGAAAAACTATTACGCAGATGTGGACGGAGCTTCCTCTTCGGTCTTCTTTTCAGTTCCATCTTCTGGTCTCATTGCTGGGAACAAAAGCACTTCCTTGATATTGTTGTTATCAGTAAGAATCATCGAAAGTCGATCAATTCCCATTCCCCATCCGCCGGTTGGTGGAAGACCGTATTCCAGAGCATTGCAGAAAGTTTCATCAATCATTTGGGCCTCATCATCTCCAGCATCTTTGTCTTTTGCCTGTTGTTCGAAGCGTTGTCTTTGAGTTATTGGATCGTTCAATTCGGTGTAAGCGTTCGCGATTTCACGAGTGACAGCGAAAAGTTCGAAACGCTCAGTGAGTCCTGGAATGGACCGATGCCATTTAGCGAGAGGAGACATGATTTGTGGATGCCCGATGAGGAATGTTGGTGAGATGAATGTACTCTCGAGATACTCTCCGACAAGCTTATCAAGCAGACGAGCGGTTGTCCGCGGAGCAGAGCAGTCCACATTGTTATCGCGACAAAGCTTGTCGAACACTTGTCGAGCTTCTGTAAGTTTCAAATTCAGAAATTTAATAATTTTAAATATCCATACCTTCAGTATCCAATGTTGATGGATCTGGAAGTTTGACTCCAAGTTTCTCGGCAAGACCATCGTACATGTGGACTCTTTTGAACGGTGGTGTGAAATCAACTTCGTAAACAGGTTCAGTGTTTGGTCCATTTGGATGATACTCGATCTTATAAGTTCCTTTGATTGCTAAAACCATGCTACTGAGAAGATCCTCGGTGAGTTGGATAACATCTTCATAATCAGCGTAGGCCATGTAGAACTCGCAGGTGGTGAATTCAGGATTGTGAGTCAAATCAATTCCTTCGTTACGGAAAAGTCGTCCAACTTCGTAAACCCGATCGATTCCTCCAACAATAAGCATCTTGTGGTACAACTCTGGAGCGATACGCAGGAAAAGATTCATATCCAAATCATTATGATGAGTAATGAACGGCTTGGCAGTGGCTCCTCCTGCGATTTGATTCATGATGGGTGTTTCAACTTCAAGGAATCCAAGATTGTCAAGATAGCGGCGGAGGAAAGTGATGATCTTGCTACGAATAACGAAATTATCTTTTACCCGGGGGTTCAAGATGAGATCCAAGTAACGCTTACGGAATCTATAATTCAGTCATTGTTATTAAAAATTGTTTAAACCATAATTTTACCTCAACTCCTTGTCTTTGAGCCCGAAGTGAGAATGGGGAAGCATATGAAGGCATGGTGTAAGTTGCAGAACTTCCTTGGGAATCAGCGATAACTCTCCAGCTTTGGTTCTTGTTGCCTGGCCCGTAAATCCAACAATATCTCCCCGTTTGATGCGATCATGAAGAGTCACAAAGTCCACGTCTCCTGTGTGAAACTTCGCGTTAGCCATGATTTGAATATGAGTTCCTTCTCCGTGGATGTCGTAGAAGACAAGTTTTGAACCGGATTCGCGCTTAGAATGAATGCGACCAGCAACTGAGACGATTTCCTCCGCAACTTGCTCATTTGAAAGAGGAGAATACTTTGCGATGAAATCAGTCAAAGAAATGGTGACATTGAACTTGTGCGGGAATGGATTTTCTCCAGCAGCTCTACGTGCCTCAATCATACGAACTCTCATGTTGAAGTATTCTTGAGGGTCAGATGGATCAGCTTCTCTGGGAGCTCTCGGAGCATCCGCAACAGCTACGTTCAGCCTAGCAGCTTCCCTCTCCAAACGTTGCTGTTCCTTCTGGGCTTGCTTAGCAAGCCTCTTTTGCTCACTGAAAAATTTTCGATGAAAAAACAACGGCGTTTTAGAATATCTGAGGACACATCGACTAACCGAGTGTTTTGGCTCAGAAAAGCAGAGTTCCCAATAAATGACGGCGACTTTCGTCGCAAGAATGAGACAGCCGTTCGGCTCAATATTGTTTGAACCGTTATCATCGTTTTACCACTTACTTCTTACTTAATTTGGCCTCTGGCTCGCTCATTGCCGTTTCAATGCGTTGTAGACGACTGGAAATTTTCATTATAATGAGTGAAAAAAAAAGAACGAGCTAAATCAAGGAAAACACAACTCATAAACAGTTTTCTGGACTGATCCTAAATTCCCTAAGAACTTTAAAATTTGCATTCTTCAAAATGGTTTGGCAGGCTTGATTACAATATGAATTTTTGATTATTTATTTTCGAAATCATGTTTCTTCGCTGCTTCGATTCACGACGAAAGCTGGAATTAAGAAGAAAATGAAAAAGAATGCTCGCCGCTCCCTAAATTTTCCTAAAACATTCGAAATCTATCAGCAGAGCGCACTTGCAGTTAACATTTTACGTGAACAGGCGTGGCGCAGGGCGCTGCGATGAATTGTAGGGAAGCTTGTAAAACTGCTTTTCATATTCAATCGGTCAATCCTTTCTACTCATAAATGCTCAAAACAAAATACTACTTCAATCTGACGTAACGTGTTGCAATTTTCAAGTTGCGTGAAATTTCACAATAAAACTTCCGATTGTTATTTACCTCGTTCAGCTTTGAAGAAAAACGACTTGACTTTCATTGCAAACGTTTTTTGAGAGTAGTAGCAGCATCTATAAAAATTAAAAAAACAGCTTACATATCAAACGTAGACAAAAGCAAATAATTCTATGAATCACTCAGAATAAGAATGCTGACAATATTCAAAGATAGCAAAAAAATATCGTGCTTCTGAATAAGCGTACTTTTTTCATCCTTAGAATACTAACTGGGATCGATAGTATAAGATTATCATTGTTTGATCTTAGATGTGTGATCATTGCACTCGTTCATATGTCTCATGTATGCTGTCACAAAAGCCAACAGTTGGCTTTCTTCGTCATGTGCGAAAGCTTCTCGAATGAATACTTTTTTTATAATTAAAATTACCAGTTTGAAGCTTTTTTCACAGACTTTTTGTTGCTTGATCTTTACTTCTTTTTTGAAGCTACTTCTTATTTCTTGCTCAGTTGTCGTTATTGAGAACACTTCAACTTGTTTAAGGAACTTAGAACTACAACTTTCAGAAACATGCTCGCATCTTCCGGACACGCGCTTCGCCGGGGATTCGCCACATCGACTGCTCTTTCGAACAAAGAAGCATTCATTGTTGGAGCTGCTCGTACTCCAATTGGATCTTTCCGGTCATCACTTGCTTCCGTCACCGCCCCAGAACTTGCATCAGTTGCCATTAAAGCTGCTTTAGAGCGTGGTTCAGTGAAACCTGGTTCTATTCAAGAAGTAAGCCAATTTTTTTTTCATTTTACATCAAACGTTTCAAGGTATTCCTCGGTCAAGTTTGTCAAGCTAATGTTGGTCAAGCTCCTGCTCGCCAAGCAGCTCTCGGTGCTGGACTTGATCTTTCTGTTGCTGTAACAACCGTTAACAAAGTTTGCTCTTCTGGATTGAAGGCTATCATTCTCGCAGCCCAACAAATCCAAACCGGACATCAAGACTTAGTTATTGGAGGAGGAATGGAAAGCATGTCCCAAGTTCCATTTTATGTACCACGAGGAGAAGTGCCTTATGGAGGGTTCCAAGTGATTGTAAGCAAAAATTTATAAAATTTATTAGATATAATTTTTCTGTAGGATGGAATCGTTAAAGATGGGCTCACAGATGCATACGATAAAATCCATATGGGAAACTGTGGTGAGAAAACATCGAAAGAAATGGGAATCAGCCGAAAGGAACAAGACGAGTATGCTATTAACAGCTACAAAAAGTCAGCTAAAGCATGGGAGGTATTTCAAGAATGATTGTTCTCTGTGGGTATGATAAGGTCTTTCCAGAACGGAAACATCGGACCAGAAGTGGTTCCAGTAAATGTCAAATCAAAGAAAGGTGTAACGATAGTTGACAAGGATGAAGAGTTCACAAAAGTGAACTTTGATAAGTTCACAACACTTCGCACCGTCTTCCAGAAAGGTTGCACTTGCTCTCAGATGCATGATCTGAATATTATGTTACAGACGGAACTATTACTGCCGCGAATGCATCAACTCTCAACGACGGAGCTGCTGCTGTAATCGTTGCATCTCAAGACGCTGTTTCTGCACAGAATTTGAAGCCACTAGCTCGCATTCTCGCTTATGGTGACGCTGCCACTCATCCACTTGATTTTGCTGTTGCTCCAACAATGATGTTCCCAAAGATTCTTGAAAGAGCTGGAGTCAAACAATCAGATGTTGCTCAATGGGAAGTCAATGAAGCATTCTCTTGCGTCCCACTCGCTTTCATCAAAAAGCTTGGAGTTGATGCTTCTCTGGTAAACCCACACGGAGGAGCTGTTTCAATTGGTCACCCCATCGGGTATGTCTTCTTATCAGTTGACCGTTCTTTCCGTGTTCTTATCAGAATTGTTTATCGATCTTTTTTCAGTATGTCCGGAGCCCGCCTCATCACCCATCTGGTTCACTCTCTTAAGAGCGGACAAATCGGAGTTGCTGCCATTTGTAATGGAGGAGGTGGTTCCAGTGGAATGGTTATCCAAAAGTTATAGGCAGACTTTCTTGATTTTGTTAGATTTCTGGTTTTTAGTTGTAATTATTGTTCTCTTGTCCATATCAAAATAACGGTAAATAGTTCCACTTATCCGTTTTATTTTTTTTTCAATTTACCTCAATTGGCTTTGAATTTTCCCCATGTATCTTCTTGAAGTTGTTCTGATTCTAGAATACAAAACTTCAGATTCATAGAACATGTCCGAGAAAAAAGTGTTCATTTTGAGTGGTGCTCGTACTCCAATCGCCTCGTTCAGAGGGTCTTTCACCAACGTCGGCGCAGTTGAGCTTGGAGCTGTTGCTGCTAAGTCTGCTATTGAGCGATCGGGTAATTCCAGAATAAGTTCGCCTCAGGCAAATCTAAACTTCATACAGGAGTGGCCCCAGAAAAGATAGAGGAAGTGATTGGAGGCTGTGTACTTCCAGCTGGTCTTGGACAGAATGTCACTCGCCAGATCGCTTTATCTGCTGGTCTTCCAGTAACTACTCAGGCTGTTACCATCAACAAAGTTTGTTCTTCTTCAATGAAAGCTCTTGTGACTGCAGCTATTGAAATCAAAGCTGGCTATTATGATACTATTCTTGTAGTTGGAACTGAAAATATGAGCCAGGTTCCATTCTTTTTGCCACGTGGAGAAACTCCATACGGAGGAGTGAAAATAGTCGATGGTATCGCAAAGGATGGTCTCGAAGATATCAGAGAGAAAGGACCAATGGGCTTGTGTGCTGAGAAAACCGTTCGTGATTATGGAATTACAAGAGAAGAACAAGACGCGTATGCCATCGAAAGTTACAAAAAAGCATCAAATGCATGGAGCTCTGGAAAATTCTCGGAAGAAGTCGTTCCAGTTGTTGTCAAAAATGCTCGTTCAGAAGTCGTTGTTTCTGAAGACGAGGAGTACAAAAAACTGATCGAGTCGAAAGTTCGTTTCTCTTTTAATCTAGACTGCATTCATCAAATTCCAGGTGTCTTCTCTAAAACCAGTGTTCATCCGGGACGGATCTGGAACCATCACCCCTGCGAACGCTTCTTCTCTCAACGACGGAGCAGTTGCTGCTGTAGTGGTCGGAGAATCATCTCTACCATCTGGAGTAAAGCCACTTGCCGAGCTTGTTTCATTTGCTGAAGCCGGGCGAGATCCAATTGATTTTACTGTTGCCCCTGTCGATGCAGTACGTAGTCTTCTTAAGAAAACTGGTCTCGAAGTCGCCGATATTTCCTTATGGGAATTGAATGAAGCCTTTGCTGTTACTGCACTCGCTTTCATCAAGGAGTTGAATATTGATCCAAGTATTGTGAATGTGAAGGGTGGAGCTGTAGCAATTGGACATCCATTGGGGTAAGAGAACCTTTTAAAACTAAACTGAATTTGTTTCAAGATACAGAAATTAATTGAAGTATAAACTAGAGAAAATTTGAGTAGACGCATAATCAAATTCTCCAATAAGCTACTGTAAAAAGGAAATTTTCAGAATGTCTGGACTGCGAATCGTCAATTCTCTGGCTTATTCGCTGGCTCCTGGACAACTTGGAGTGGCTGCTATTTGCAACGGCGGAGGAGAAGCTACAGCTGTTCTAATTAGTAAACTGTAGTTTGTGCAAATTTCATTTTTATTTCCGGTTAACTATAATCATTCCTTGATTCACTTTTCACAAATCTATTTTGAATTTCAACCTGTTCAATAAATAATCATTAAAACACCCGGCTGAAGCTCTAGTAGGAATCAATAAGGAATGTGAGTCGTGAGAACACCTGCACATGCACATGCGTCTCCGGCTTTCTGTCTCCATGGCAACCTCCAGAAATTCTCGATTCGGATACTTTCCATATTTAAGGAAGAGGGTTGCAGACACACATAGTATTTCACAACTCCTTTCTCATTCTCTTCAATTTGACTTTACTTATTTTGAAATGTCTGAAGAACAAAAAGGAGGTTTTATTGCTTTATCAAATCAACAATTTCGTCAAATATACCGAAATATAATGGGAGACACTAAACATCAAGTGAATATAAGGCAAGCATATACAGTAAGTTTCATAGAGAAATGAAAATGATTTCCGATTAAATTGAAGATTTTGAATTGTTGTGGTAGAAATATAACACCGAATCATTTGATAAATCAATGGAAATTCCTTGGTGGTACTGTGTATTCTGATTCCAATTTCTATTCAACATTTATAGAAAAAATAGCAGCAGATCGGTTATATGATATTTATATGAAAGCAGAAGAAGTCGTATTAGAAGGGCATGAATACGAAAAAGCGGTGAGAACAAAGAATTTGAAAATGGAAGATATTTTGAATTCTGTGGTTAGTTTATCGATAATTTCATGTGAAAAGGGGAAGAATTTTAGAAAGATGGATCCTTGATAAACAAAGAATATTTGGAATTAGTTTTGAAGAGAGACTGTTTGACTGAAGAAGGATTTGTTGATGTTGGAGTACTTCTTGATGTTACGGCTCAATCAAAAGTGGATGCTGTGAATAAATTATTAGGTAAAACATAGGTCTAATAATTAATAGTGCGTTTCCAATTTTGTTCCAATCAGAAATTTCCAGCTCCCAGAGTGGAAGAAGTGGAAGAATATGTGGTGAGTGAATCCGAGTTCCGAGTCCTTTGAGAACATTCAACATTTCAGTTAAAAGTGCGTGGATGTATGACAGTTTATCCGAAAGTGCAATGTATTTCATTCACAATCGATGCGGAGCAGCCCACATTTTGTGAATTAACTCTTTCTCTTTCTAATAATAGTATGTGTCATTAGAACATTGGAATTCAAAGAAAACCGATTTTCAGCTGATGTTCCGAAAGACAGATTCAATAATGACTTGTTTCTCGTCGTGTACAGAGATCAAAAGTTAATTGGATTAACAAGCAAAGTTCTCGATGACAGATATAGTACTGGAATGATGACTGTGAATCCGGGAGACGAAATAATGATTGTCGGAATGGGAACAACAACAAATCGAAAGAAATCAACGACTGAAAAAGCAATAATCATTGAGGAGAATAACAAATTGAGTAAACGATTCAAGTGAGTTATGTTGAATTGAGAAATATATTTCTCCAATTTCAGATACGCTCTCATGAACATATTCGATTCATTCGACGTGGATCAAGATGGTATTTTAAACAAAGACGAAATGAACTTTTATACAGTAGCATGCGGAGATTCTGAATTAACAGATCAAGATTGGGAAGTCTATTTGAATAGTTTTGATAATCGTGATGGAGGATTAACGATGAAAGGATTCATACAGATCCACGAAATGGAAGCCATTGATCCTGAAGGAAATGCTGTTTCCGATCTATGGCATTCTTTGCTTTCTCTCGGATATGATTCTCAATTATCATCAGTTTTTGGATGTTCTTATGATATCGAGGCTCGTACAAGTAGACTCATCAAAATGGTTCCAATGTTCCAATATGTAACCAAAGAGCACAGAGCATTGTAAGTTTTCATTCTGACTAGGATTTTGACTCAAAACACAAAGATATTATAAAAAAATGTTTATTCAAAGAATGCATTTTCATGGGTTATACTCGATTGGAAGGTTCTTACGACGGACCATTCCGTCTCCCTGGAACCATTCTCGACGGAATTGTTTAGCAGCTCCATCTGGAGTATTGGTCCATTCAACAGTGATACGATCGTTATTCGTGTCCTGAAAATAGAAAGATATGAAGTCATTTCTTTGTTAATAAAATACCTCTTGTCCGAAAGCGAAAGCATCGCAAGAGACGGCAAGAAGGACAGCTTCCTTTGGGTCGAGAACTCCACATGGTGGATCAACTCCGAGACGCTTCATGTTGGTGGTCTTGATACCGTATCCAATGCGACGAGCCGACGAGTTGATCACCTTGATGTGATATGTATGCTTGTCGTCGTACGGGGCATTGAACACAATCTTAGCGTTGGGTTGGGTTTGGATGTCTCCTGGTGGGACGGATTGGGCCATTTTTGAGGTTGAAGGAGTTTTGAAACTCAGTAAAGTTCCTTTATCAATGTTTCTCTTTTATACCATTTTCTTATCAATATCCTAGATCTAGATAGCAGAGATAGCAATCAGTTCACGTTTAAATTCGAATTATTAGAGATGTACTTTGAAAATGTTAATTGAGTTCGGAAGGAGACAATCGTCTAGTTCCAATCATTCATATACCTAATAACCGATTCCACTTTTCCTATTTCTTTGTTTTAATTTAAATTTCAGTCTGCTAGAGAATTTGTATTATCTCGGAGAAGAAGACGATCGTTTTGAAATCCGTCCACATTTGTTCAAAACCGATTATTTTGGACTTTTAATTGCAAGAAGAGAGGAGAAATATGCAAAAGAAACGTATCGAATTCTTCTGAGTTCTCGAGAAAATTTAAAAATAAACTTCCCTCATCAAGTGGATCATTTGATCAGATTTGCTGATTCTGATAGTGAATGGGTATTTTTTGATCATTCAGAATCTTCCGTTATTCTGAATCTTCAGGTTCTTATCGCTTCCTATACTATCACAAACAAAGACGCTCAACTAGAATATCAACTGGAAAAAGTAGTTGGCGGCTCAAATTCCACCTCTCCATCTCTTCTCAGAGCATAATTTTTGTACCTTTTTTCTGTTCATAGAGATAAAACAATTATTGAAAGTCAATAAATTTTATTTATCAAAATAAAACATGATGTGTAAATGAATGTTTGTATGAGGTATCAATCAGAGAGTTTACTTCGTAGACGTTGGTATTGTAGAATGGCGGGGATCGTCAATGCTCTGGATGCCAAAATTGCTCCAAGTGATCTTTGTTTTTGCGATAGCACTTTTCGCCGTATCTAAATTTCATTCAATCATTGAAAATAAATTAATTTATGATAGATAAAGCATCGTCACAGGAATCTCCTGAATTCTTACCGGCAAGCTTCCATGTCAGGGGGACATTCCTCTTTTCTCATAATACTCCCGTCATTGCCGCGTGGACGAGTACGTGTTCCTCTTGCCACTTTCTTCGGTGAGTTTTCTTTGAATGAAGTTTCTTCATCTTCTTCTGAAGAAATTTCTGAAACTTCGTCAGAGTCTGATCCACTTATTTCTTCTTCTTCTTCGTCTACTTCGCTATCTGATCCTTCCTCATCCTCAGATTCAGAAGCTGACATTTCAGTATCGCTGAAAACATGAGAGCAACATTCCGAAAAAATAATCTTGATGAAATTACAAAGGACAGATGGGTTCGTGATCATAAACTTTATTATAATTGAATATCTGAAAATGAAAGCAAACATGTAGAGTTACCTCTCCTCGTCTGAATCTTTCTGACTTCTAGATTTTTTAGCTTTTGGTTCTTCTACTTTTTTCTTAGAACTACTGGACTTCTGCACGAAGCTGTTATTGTAGTATCTGGAAATTCTTTAGTTTTATGAAAAACACAGAACAATTAACCCACTTTTCAACAACTGCATCCAACCCATCTGATTCAAAAACACTAGGAGCGGAGGCATGAACTCCTTTCAAAACTGTTGAAGCACTTGCTTCTGTATCCAATTCTTTGCGAATCAGACGAATAAGAATTTCTAATTCATCGTGGCGCATTCTTTTTGCAGCAAATTTGAGATGATTGAGAACAGAATCATCTTCTTCTAATTTCGAAAGTTTATCGAGGTATCGCTCTACTTTTTGGAGACTCCATTTTCCTTTTTCATTTGTTACTTTCTTCTCGTGTGCATGTGAAATGGAAAGTGCCACGTCGTTGCTCTTAGTAACATACTTCTGAATTTTAGCTTCATCCATATCTAGAATCTGGAAAAAACAAAGATGATTTTTATCGGAAAATTCTAGACAATTCTTACTTTGGCGAAATGCTTAATCAACTGTTCGTCAGTGACATTATAGTTACGTTTGTCTGATTCACGGATAAAGAAACTGAGCCAAAGCATCAAGTCACCGTCAAAACCTTCTGCAAAATGAATAATCAAAACACTCTGTTTTCATGAAATCTTACTCACTTTTTTGTAGAAGTGAACTGATGGCAGATGATTTTTCTGTGTTGCTTGAAAGATCTTTTAGAATCGTGCACATTTTAACAAACTGAAAATTTTCAATCATTCAGAATAAGATTAGTAAGAAGTATTTAGACATGCTCACTTTATAGAATGAATTGAAATCGGATTCTTCATTGAATCCCGTCGGTCTTTTGCTGTTCACAGTTTCTTCATTTTTTCTCTTTCTGGATGGAGTTTCCTCTACTTCTTTCTCTTCAGTGTTTTTCTTTTTGGGAGTTTTTTTCGGTTCAGCCGGACCATCCTTCCTTCTTTTCTCGGTTAGTTCATCAACTAATTTTTTGATTTCATCTTGATCTTCTGCATTCAGATCCTCGAAACCTTCGATTTCCTCTGTATCATCAATTACTTTCGTAGTTGGTCTCGCCTTGAAAAGCATTTCGAACAAACAGTTTTTATGAAAATATTGTTTCATATCTGGTGGTGGTTTACTCGAATCCTTCGCCGCGATAAAGAAATTCGGCATGATCTTTCCCATTCGCAAAATCTGAGAATAAGAATAGTGACATTCATTCTTTGTGTTTATAGAACCAATTTACCCCTTTTTCAAGCTGCATTTTACATTTTTGACATTTCGCAACTCGTTTCGCATAGTCAGTACAAAATCTTGGTGGAACAGAAGTCGCCATCTGAAACGTTTATTGGAAAAATTTTGCATCGCAACTGGTTTAGAGAGAAATAAGGTTAGTATCAAAAACTCAAAAATTAGTCAAAAAGAGGAATGTATATATTGAAAGTAAACTATTTATTATCCCGTTATGTTCGTTAGTGGTTGTGGCGAGAAAGGCTAGTATCAAAATTTCGAATTCAAATAAAAATACATATGGTAAAGAGCAACATTACATAATACAACGATAATCGAACGACTAGACTGCGCGCGAATTCACAGAATTCTCAATGGAGCGACAGGAGGGCATACACAGAAAGAGAGAGAGAACTGCCTGGTGTATGTATCAAGATGGGCAGACTATGGCAGACTACGACTGGGTGTTTATACGCCAAAGAATGTTCGAATCATTGTCTCGGCAGCAAGTCCTGGTGTTATTTGACCTCTTCGAATCTCATTTTCCAGCTTTGGAGCCTTGAACATTTTCAATTACATACGGAGTTTTAGAAAAGAACAACTCACTAAATGTGCAATTTTTGGATGTTTTTGAAAAACGGCCATTATTTCATCTTTCACATGATTCCACATCCACGTTTTCATTTGTTCCTGTCGTCTTCTCTCCAGGTCTCCAGATTCTCCAATTATATCCCAGAACTCATATAAACTTGAACAAACTTCTGATACAGATTCCTTGTTCATTATTGAAGACCTCATTACTTTTGGACGCCAGACATCCAGTCTTGGCCTCATGAACTTCAATGCCGATATGTATTCTGCTTGTGTCATTTTAGCCTTTGCTTGCAAATCTCCATCGTCTTTCGTGACAACCAGAAGATCACTCATTTCCATTATACCTCTCTTCACTCCTTGTAATTCGTCACCATGAGCAGGAGAAAGTAAAAGGCACATCATATCGCACATATCTGACACCGATGTTTCTGATTGTCCAACGCCAACTGTTTCAATTATAACTATATCGTATCCGGCTCCTTCACACAAAATAACTGCTTCATGAATACCACGTGTAACGCCTCCTAGTGAACCAGAAGTTGGAGACTGACGAATATATGCCTTCGGATTACGGGATAACTCTTGCATTCGTGTCAAATCACCGAGAACAGATCCTCCTGTCATTGCACTCGTTGGGTCAATCGTCAAAACAGCTACCCTTTTCCCACGATTTTCCGTTAATTCAGCTCCCAAAGCTTCAATGAAAGATGATTTACCAACTCCTGGACTTCCAGAGATTCCAACCCGAAAGATCATCGCATCTCTGCCGTATTTCTTATATTTTTCTCGTTCCTCATCCAAAACCAGTTTCAGAAGCATGTTCCCCTGCGCTCTTTTTGTGGGATTTCTCGATTCGACGAGGGTGATTGCAGAAGCCAAAGCAGCTCGACTTCCACCCATCAACTTTTCGAATAGTCTTTGAACGATAGGATCTTTAGCAGTGACTGTGTCATCCCAATGAATACGAGAATACTGCTCCAATAGATTGTCAAAAGGCACTGATTTTTGAACACCCGATACAGACGGAATATATGGTTTCGAGAAAGAGGATGAAACAGCTAACGACGAATATCTGAACTGATTTGTGATACAGACCGAAAAATCTATAAAATCTTACCTACAACTAATTGAAGCAAGTCTAGATGCTTTTAGGAAAGATTTTTCTAACATCTGAAAAAATGTTCCGAACAAGGGTAAACGAGTGATAAACACATTATGTTCAGAAAAGAAAGTAATCACGTGTTTTCTTACACGTTCCAATGATCAACAACAACAAACAGTTGAAAATAACAAGTTAGTAAACATTTGAATTCATTTGGTTTAGTCCAATTATTGGTGGTTACAAGGAATATTCGTAAATTTTTGTATAACTTTACAGGGATCAATTGAAAAAGGAAAAAAAGAGATCTATGATTGAAAAAGAGTTGATTTACAGGTTAGTGATAATTGGGAAACGCATGAAAATGGTAATTTGAGCGATTTCGTATGGGTCCAGTGGATGTCATTATTAGGCTAGAAGTTAGTGTTTACAGCTAACGGTGTGCGATAATCGTCCAATATAATGCTCTCGCTAGAAAAAATGAAATGTGCAGTTACATAAGGTCTTCTACTCCTTTCGATTCAATCAGAAGCTTGTCCCAGTCAATGCTGGCTTGGAAGACTTCCTGTTGCAGCCATTTCTCGTAGTTTTTCTTGAATTGACGCCCAAGAACGATGTTCGAACCCAGAACAGAGTGTACACAGGTATCCAGGGGTTCAAAATCGCGCATGTCAACTCGATTCAAATAATCATCTCCAGGCATGGGTGCGTCGTTCACTTCTGAAAACTTCATCATAAGTAATGATTAACTTCAATTCGGTCTCACCAATAGCAAATTGAGGATATGATTTTGAATAGCGTCTACTATGAAACCGTTCAATGGATGCTTTGATGAGACTGTCTTCTTTCTGATAATCACATTTCCTTTTGATATCAGACGCGAAGGCCCAATCATCAGTCATTCGATGTCGTACTCTAGAGTAAATTGCAGATATGATGTCCATATTACTTTTTCGCCATTGACGTCCCAAGTATCGTGATTGCATTTTGATGGCTTTCAGAACGTACAGTTGCAGTATCGAGAGGCGTACTTTAAACAATCTCTTTAGGACTGGAGCAGATTTGAAAACCATAAGCATTTTCACTCTGTCATTTTTGGCTTTGACCAATTTGTTGAGAAGACGAATCAAGTTGATAGCGAAGAAAACATTTCGCCACATAAAGTATGGACCAGATCCTGGAGGACGTGGCTCCTCGATGTTATCTTGCGTTAAAACAGGCCATTCTTCTGAAAAGAAACTTGAATTCAAATTTTAAGAGAAAAGACTAACCGTTATTTCGAACGTAATGATATAAGCATTGAGGGTAGTTGTATGCGTATATTTCATGTCTTGATTGAATAAGTTTGTTGGTATTCTGCAAAAATGAGATCAGTCGCTGACAATTGGCACTGATCGAGTTTTGAGGTCTGCACGTATCTTTCATATGTTAAGAAACGCAGAGAAGTAGAAAAAGTTGAGCGACATTTGAACTTTGGTGAGGCAAGATCGCTTTTGGAACTTTTACTAGTGAAGAAAACAAACTTGCCTGGTCAAGGAACTTCAGGATAAGAGGGATTCCGTTCACATAAACAATTTGTTTACAAATAAATTCGAATTGGTAAATGTGATTAAGTTTGAAGTGTTTAACAAGTAGAAGAAGAATGGCTGACAGTGACTTCACGATGATTTCTTTATGTCTGTTAATATCAATAGCAAGTCGGAATCCTTCTTCCAATGGCGAAGATGTGGAATTGTCAAGTGATATCGAATTTGAAAGAATGTCAGAAGCTTCCATCTCAGGAGTTAAACAATCGATCAAGACGTTCAGTCCTTCGTGTCTCGCTTTTGTTGATGGGACCGACGAGACCATTACTTTCACCAAAGCACAAATGTACTGACTCAAATTTGGAAGAATCTTCCTGTACAATGCCTCTGTCTTAGTTTCTGGGATTTCTTCTTTCATTGAAAATAAATAACGGTTCAATTGTTCGTCTTTTTTAATTTGTAATTCCGTGAGTGAAGTATACTTATTTTTGCGGAGGATGTCAACTGCTCCACAAAATGCTGGAGGAAGTCCAAAGAGCGATGTATCATCTCCCGGCTCGAAGTCATAATTAAAGTATTTGAGACGACCTTTTTGAATGAAGTCCTCAATGTCTTGAGCGTTAGTTTTACACTTCCATGGTAGTGTTTTCTTCTGTACAATTGGAAAAACAGGCGATCCCACTCGCGGAGTTTGTTCACCACTACCTTGGCGGAAATTATGTGCGCTTTCCGGAATGGAAGGAGCTGAGGAAGTGGCACTTGGCGAATCTTCTTTTTTCGATCCTGCAGTGGATGCTTCAGAACTTGCATCAGAATACGCATCTTCATCTTTTGAATCATCATTATAAGCCATTTGTCTGGCCATCATACCAGCTCGCGCAAGACTTCCAGCTCTATGAGCCATGTTACGGACATGTTCTTGATCCTTTGCAATGAACGCTGCTTGAGCTCCTGCTACAGTGATAGTATCTTCCATGATTTCTAAACCTAACGCGGTCCGTTTTTCTCTTTTCTTTGCAGCCAGTTCTTCCCATCCTCCCAGCGAGAGCAAAAGAATTTTCCAAATTAGCAGGACAATCTTTTTGATTGGGAAGTGAGGAGCAGTTCCAATATAGAACGGATGTAGCATATCGAAAAGGACGATGAGTAGAGGCTCGTTCCCATTTTCGATTGGTTCTTGTACTTCTTCGCGAAATGCTTTTCGAAGTTCAATGTCTTCGTCTGTTTCATCTTCTCGGCCGGATCTTTCGTCTAGTATCTGTACAATCATATGGTAGATTCCGGCAAGAATAACACGAAGCATTTCATTATCAACCATAGTCGGCAATTGGCGATTCCGCCATTTTTCCGAATCAGATAGGTCAGCTAGACTAGCGTTTCTGCTACTTCTTGAACTGGCTTTAGAGATTCTTCCATCGTTTGGTGGGCATTCAAATAGTTCTTTTATTTCAGTCATCAGAAGAGTACAGAGAGCCTGAAATTATTGACTGAATTGTATCAGAGATAACATGTTATTTTACCTGGAAAACTCCATTCTTATAGCAAATAAACGAATTTTCAATTGCACGATGATAAACCATCGTCGGCCCTTCTGGATCCATTTCTCTAGTTTTTCGAATTGGAACATTCATTAGCAACTTTTGATCGTATTGATATTCTATTTCCTCGTTTTCTAATAGTCCAAAGTCGGTAGCAGATCCCTAAATTTAAAATTCGAAACAATAATGAACACATTGATACCTGAAGAAGGAAGAGAATCATTCGAGCAGATTTCAGTCGAACTTCCATATCAGCGCTCTCCATTCTTGAGCATAAATCTTGAATGACATAATTTTTTTGTACATTACTGAACTCTTCGAATGTTTGTGGAAATTGTTCATGCTTTCCGTCCTGTAATAACAATCCGTAATTATCTGCTTATTCAGAAGCACTTACGTATGATTCATCAATATATTCTTTCCAATTATTGATATTGATTCCGAATTCTTCTATTTCTGAATAGCTATACAGTTCGGCCATCTCCCGTATTCCTGTGTCACTATCGCCATATTCAAAATCCAAATCTTTATCAATAGCTGCTACCTAAAAGCTTATTTCATGTATCAATAACGTTTTTGAAATTCTGCTCAAGGGAGATTCTGCTTTAATGATTGATTTGTCTAAAGCCAACGAAAGCTGCTAAATAAGTCCTTACATTGTCCGAACTTTCATGATGAACGAATCCTCCATACGCCGGTGTTATCATTTGCTGTGCTTCTTTCAATTGTTTTAATTTGAGCACATTCGCTGATCTTCTTGCTGCAAGAGATGATTCGGAGTATTCTACTTGATCATCATCAACACTTCTCCGCTCTTTGTCACCATAAACTGGAACTTTTAAAAAACTAATAAAAAGTTTCTGACCACAGTCTCTTACCGTCTTCTGCAAAATTCGGCCTGATTCCCATTACATGCAACTTTCCCTGCGCACACTGAAACACAACTTGTTTACTAATAGTTATTCTTTATCACAAAAATTGTGTCAATTTCATTCTTTCAATTATTAACGAACATAATATTTTCAATTTACACGAGTTAAACAAAATTGGCTGTTCAACTTTCAAGGCAACTGAATATTTAAGTTTTCATGAAAGCTGCGTCACGGCCAGTTTTTCGTTAAAACCCAACCGAAACGACACTCCGTTACTCCAGTTAGATGTGCAGGCAATGTTACCGTAGGTATTATATGCTAGAGTCATTTTACGGAATTTTTACTTTTCTCTTGAAGATTTTTACGCTGGCCTACTGATTTTTTTTCTAAAAGTCCTTAAAAATGTGAGGAAAATCGTTATTGTTATATTTGAAGCTCTCTCCGTGTCAATTTCTCTCAAAATGCTCGTCAAATTTGTTTTCTAGTTTTAGGATTTCGTTTTTTGATTTTCTTTGATTCTTGGCTCGTTATTGAAAATTTCCTTGAACTTTAACAAATCTTTATAGGTAAAAATGGCGGAGACTGTCATTTCTAGAAGACCATCTGCTCCATCCACCGGACGGTAAGATTTTCATTCTCAGGCACATCGATAACGAAGCTTGGAAAATAATTAGAAAGACAAGCTTCGGAATTTTCACAGAGTTTAGTAAAAATCATGCGATTAGTATCTGTAATATAGTTGACACTTTCTTTTAATAGTTCAATTAGCTCATGTGATTTTCCCTTGGAACCTTTCGACTTGTTAAGCTGTTACTTTCAGACATGCCGATATTTAAAAGCCATGCGCTTTTATTAAAAATTTTATTACAAGATTCAAATTTGAACTGACCGACGAATATATTCTTCAAATCATTCATTTTCAGTCTTTACGTCAAGGCTATCTTCACCGGATTCAAGAGAGGACTCCGCACCCAGTCCGAGCACACCTCTCTCTTGAAGCTCGAAGGAGTTTTCAACAAGGAAGACGCTGCTTTCTACACCGGAAAGCGCGTTGTCTACCTTTACAAGGCCCACAACAAGACCTTGGTAATTTTCAACAGAACTTGCATATAAATTTTTTTTCTATTTTAGAAGACCGGACACACTGTTGCCACTCGCACTCGCGCTATCTGGGGAAAGATTACGCGTCCACACGGTAACGCCGGAGCTGTCAGAGCCAAGTTCCACCACAACATCCCACCAACTGCTCTTGGAAAGAGAATCCGTGTGGTGAGTCTAGACGAAGATAACTTGTTTAAAGTTAAAATTTTCAGCTCCTCTACCCATCCAACATCTAAATGGTGATCATCTGTTATTGTTATTGTCCGCAGTTGTTGTAATAAACAGTTGTGACTTTGAATGTACGTTCCAATTTAATAGCACTATGAGAAGTTAGTGTCACAACTAAAGAAACCGAACAAATCTGCTAAAAGTTTAATTTTAGTCCCTGAAAAAAATTATTGGAATTAGGTCTGATTGATTCTTTTCTCCATTTTTTATCAACAGAATTTATGATAGGTTTAATAATGCTTGAATAAATATACATCTAGTCTAGTTGATGAGTAACATTTTCTGAATGGTGGTACTGTCGGCGGTTTTGATAGTCTGGGTTGGCTTCATTTTGTTGAGATGTTGATACGTCACTAGTGAATGTAGTCTGAAATGAGAAAAATGAGTTTTGTATTCATAGCGAGCTACTCACTTGTGGTAGAATAGTAGTATTTTGTCGTAAAACGTCAATCGAGGAAAATACAGTTTTGAACATATGACAGAGACTGAAGTTTGATATTCCGGGTCCACAGGTTGGACAAACTCTTCCAATGTACCAATATAAAGCAATTAGCGCAACGAAGTGAGCAACAGCAAACCAAAAGTGTATCAAGAGAAGAATAGCCAAGTTAACCAGGAACTGTAAATTTAATTTTTAAGCATAGTTTCTACAACATTACTTACGCCTAAAAATGAGACATATCTATTGCTGAACATGGAATACCACGTAGCTTCTTGCGTTGTGATTCCAGTTTCCGTTTCTTCAGTGCTTGTTATGTTCACATCTCGCCGCTCAGGAAACAGCTCATTCAGGTCATTCATCTTTGAGGTGGAACCATATCCGACAGTTTCAACTTCGGAAGCATGTTGAACAGTGGCAAGATCATAGCTCATGGCAAGAGATACATAAGAATAATTAACATATGCGTACGTAATCAGGAAAGGCATTGTTGAGAGAATGGCAAGTTGATTCAGGTCTCCTAGAAGCACGAAAAGAGATGCAACGCCCATCAACAGGTATCCAGCAAGAACAGGGTTGTCATTCGGTCCGACCTAAATTATTTATCGAACTCTGAACTGTTTTCATCTGTAGCTCACCCCTCGAGCAAGAACATTCAGACATGGAATGATTCCTTCTTCTGCAATTCCTTGTAAAACACGTGGAGTTCCAAGCAATGATCCTACGGTAGATGACAATGAACAAACATATAATCCAACCAAAAACACGATTCCCGTTAGTGCCACTTTCTCAGAGATCATGACATCACATAAAAGAGACATCCGATCGCCTACTCCTCCGAGAATCATAATGAAAACGAAACAGATTGTAGAGCTCACTCCAACAGCCGAAAGTTCACCCAATGGAATACTTTTATGTGGATCTTTAAGATCTCCACTCATATTGACTCCAGCTAAAACTCCGAGGAAGTTAGCAAAGAAGACTCCGAATACTGTGAAAAACGATTGCTCGGGGATCTGACGAGGAATACCGACAACAGAACAGTTGACAGCCTCATAGTGCGCTTCAGCATTGACTCGAAGGCGTGCCGAAGAGAAACGGAAAACACCAGATTCTGGTTCACTTGTGAAAAGAGCTCCGAAAATGAAATCAGTGACAGCAAGAGCAATTGTCATAAGAAGGACAATTTGAAGACGAACAACCCAAGTGACACCAGCTGTGTTCACGGCTATAAAATTTCAATTAATATATGTATTTCAATTGTATTCTCAACCTGTAAGGACCATCAGAGTCAATATTGCAATTGCTTTTATCAATACTTTGCTCTCTGATTCAAACAAATGAGCAACCGATTCTCCAAATCCAACAGCCACGAGTCCAGTTGCAACAGCTTGTCCAAATGCGTAAATAATTCCGACTGCTCCTCCTAATTGATGACCAAGAACATGAGAAACTAAGAAATATATTCCACCAGACTAAACGAGAGAGAAACTATTTCCAATTTGAATGATTTCAATAACTCACTTTAATTTGGCATCTTTCTACAATTCCAATAGCTGAGAAAACAGTAATCAGAGCAAGAGAAGTACATATTCCAAGAAGAAGAATTGAATTTGCAACGCCTGCTGTTCCAACGATCCATCCTAGACGAAGGAAGACAATGATTCCAAATATATTAACCATAACAGTTGCAAAGACGCCATCCCAAGTACCGAACAAAACTTTTTCTTTCGTGAGGATTGTTCTGAAACAAATCAAAAGAGTTTTCAGTTTGAAACGATTTCATTTCCAGAGAAAAACTAAAATTTCATGATTTGTCCTAATGATTGATTTCAATACCAGAGTTCCCTATACTGTATTCGGATCGAATAGAAAATCTTACGGTTTGCTCAAATCCGCGGGAATTCGTTCCATTCTCATGTTCTATTTCGAGAACATTTCAATAGTAAAAAAGTAAAAAACAGAGGAAGAGGGATATTATGGTGAGCCTCCAAAGACAGAAGGGTGCCAAATGAAGAAAAAACCGAAATGAAATGAAGAAAAAAAGAGAGAATGAGCCTTGAGATTTCATTACTTTTCTCTCTCTCTCTTTTTTTCTTTTCGAATGGATAATGAATGGGCCAAGTCTTCAGTGGTATGGAAATTGAAAATAGAAGGGAGTGTGTTCAATTTCAAAAGAATTCTATTCATTAAGTTGAGTAACGGAATGATGAAAGTTTTCAATTCATTTCTTTTCATCTTCTTTTCAATTTCATATCGGCAGTTTTTTAAAATTAAAATTTCGAACCTTTGCCACCATGGCGCTTGTGAAGAATCAGCTGTTTCCCCTTGAGAAAAAATTGAATCCGGAGGTTCAACGACAACAGAATGCGAAGATGACGAAGCCGCCATTCTGAAGAAGATATAAGACTATGGACCCAAAAGAGACGATGATGATGATAGGGTCTGAAACATATAGGAATGGGAAAAAGATTGGTATTAGAAGACAGAACGATATTTGAAATATTAAAGTTTTTGAATTTGAACTGTTCCGAAAACATCGTATTTAATTTCTTCTTCGATAATTCATTTCATTTAACTAAATATGGAGACTCTGATACGGTACATGGAAAAACTCTTTTTGAACAGTTCTGTCTTATATTCTTCTAACTTTATTCGGAATCTTTATACCAATTTGAACTTCAAAACAGCTTTTTCAATTGAGATTTAGCTTTAAAACTTCTTATGGCACTTTTTCAAGAAGGCAATGAAGCGTTTACCATCCTACGTTTTTGATTACTTTAAATCTCTTTTTGACAGAATCTTGATGATTGATTTATGACTAATTGACAGAAAGATTCGATCTAAAATTTTAGTTTTTTTCAATTATTTGTTTTTCTCTCATTCTTTTTCTGGGAAAAAAACAAAATGAACATGCATGGATGAATGGATATACCAGAAGAGGAAAATAGACAATGCACATAGCGAAAAGAGAAAAGCTCGTCTCTGAGTCTCTCATTTGTATTCGCTCTTCAAGTCTACATTTCCTCTGAAATTTGGTTTCAATTTCGGAATAAGGAAAGAGAAAAAAAGAGAAGTGGAATGTAGAAGCGACACTATGGAGAAGACAACATTATTGATTTGGAGAGAGCTCATGGCTCTTGCTCGAAGAGCATGTATGCGTGACGACGTGAAGAGAAAGAAGAGGGAAAATGAAAAAGGGAATAAGAGTAAAAAGAGAAAAGAGAAGAGAAGCTCTTCGAAAATAGTTGATTTGGCTAATTGGAAATTAGATGAAGCTAAGGAGTATCGAGTGGGGAAATGAAGAAAGATTTGCATTTAGAATTCAAAAGTTCTATTGTTGTACATTTGGTCCAGTCATTATACTTCGAATCCTAATAATCCTGTTGCAACTCCAGAATTTTATGAATAATTATGAGTTTGGAGAGGAAAACAAGCTGAACCGGATAAGCGAAACCACTCCAGAAGCATTCAACTTTCACATCTGAACCTGGAACTTTTCGTATATATTACCTCCTTTATCATGTAAAACTATAAAACCTCTCGATAGCATTGTCTGAGACATTTTTCAATTCGAAAAACAACATTTTTAGTTTGGAGGACTGGACTAGTTATCTTTTTACCACTATTGTAGTACTGTAGTATTGGCGTAGTTTATTCTGAACTTAGTTTTTCAAACTTTGAGTTTGAATGTTGAGATTGTTCCTACCTCACATTCGATTTGTTACTTCTCCAAAGACAATTGTTTAACTCGATTTGTGTCCCTTCAGAATATTTTCTGTTTTGAAACATAGGAATTCCTAGATATGTTCTAAAACAGAAGAACCACTGACAAGCCTACTGAGCTCATGTAAATCACCCTCGTTCTTTTTCTTTAAATTTTGTTCTTGAACGTCTCTTATACATTCTAATAAATTTCTATAGCGTAATATTAACTTAATTGCATATTTGTAAACATTGTTTCATTGAATTGGTTTCCGGAAATGGCCATTCTGTCGAAAAATGTAAATTACGGTAACTCAGTACGCAAACACTGTGGCGGAAAAATGCAGAACTTTTTTTGCAAATAATTTTTCTCCCTTTTCCTTTTTCCTTTTTTCTCTCTCTCTCGAAGAAAAACTCATCCTAAACGCTATTTTCGGTAAAATAATATTTTTTCATTTTAGGAGAAGTTCACAATATGGCTCGCTCACGTAGAGATAAGAACGGTAAGTATTTTGATTCCGGAAGATGTTTTTCATTCAATAAAAAATTTCAGTGTCGCTCACCAAAGTTAAAAAGAAGACTAAGGAGACTAAAAACAATTTAGTTAATGAAGTTTGTTCCACAGTTTTTTCAGTTTGATAAATTCAATTATACAGGTCCGCGCCAGTGTCGACCAATACAAAAACTTGTTCATTTTCACGATTGCTAACATGAGAAGTACAAGATTTATTGCTGTGAGTTCGAAAATTTGAAACTATCATTTATAAATGTTTTTTTAAGATCAGACAAAAGTACAAGGAGACCTCCAGATTTTTCTTCGGCAAGAATAATGTCATTTCAATCGCTTTGGGAAAACAGAAGTCTGACGAATATGCCAACCAATTACACAAAGCGAGCGCTATTCTAAAAGGTCAATGTGGACTTATGTTCACGAACATGTCAAAAAAAGAGGTTGAATCGTAAGTTTTGCATATTCAATTCACATTCGTATTACGTCTTACAGAGAATTCGCTGAAGTTTCTGAGGAAGACTACGCCCGTGTTGGAGATATTGCCACTGAAACTGTTGTTCTTCCCGAAGGACCAATTTCACAATTTGCTTTTTCTATGGAGCCACAACTACGAAAACTTGGTTTGCCAACAAAACTGGACAAAGGAATTATCACTCTCTACCAAGAGTTTGAGGTGTGCAAAGAAGGAGAGCCGCTAACTGTTGAGCAGGCCAAAATTTTGAAACACTTCGAAATTAAAATGGCCCGATTCCGTCTTATTTTCAAAGCATTCTGGAACAAGAAAGATGGATTCCAAGAGCTCGAGGCTTGAACATGGTTTTTAAACATCTTGTTAATTTGTTGATTTTCTTCTGGTTCTCGATATTTTCCTTGGGAATCCTTGAAACCTGTCTTTGTTTTTTGTTATCATTTTCAATAAACTGTTACTGTTCAAGGAGGTTGATCATTCTTCAGTTCGTGGCTTTTTCCTGAAATTATGTCTCGATTCAAAAGTCCATCCGATGGCTTAAAGTGTAACATTCCATCTTTAGAAGAATGTGGCGAGCTTCTATCGTTGTTCGGTCCCCTCTTTTGGCTCAAATAAGAGGAATGGCTGTTAAAAAGAATGCTGCAGAACCAAAATTCACCCAAAGTGCTGCGTTCCAAGTATCTTTGATAGAATTTATCAACTGACTGTGAAGTTGAATGTTTCAGGGTCGAGGTGCTCGCGGAATTCCTGCTCTGAAACAGGATTACTACTCTTCTGATTCTTATGGACACAAGAAAGTTCTATCGGCACTTGGAAGCATTCTTGCTGTTGTCATTTACTTTGGATGGCTTAGAGAACCTTCAGATCTAGATGAGATCTGGAGTGCTCCTCCACACATTTTAACATCGAATCTGGAGAGGAAGATGCTCAGAGAACAAATAAAACAAGCACAGGAAAAAGGAATGGATACAGCTTTATTGAGAGCACAACTGGAGTATGTTGATGTAAAGGAAGAAGCGTTGAGGATTCAATTCGAACAAAAGACAAAACAACAACAACGTAAAAATCAGTCTTAAAGAATAGCTTGTTTTTTTCCGATTAGGGTAATTTGTTTGTCGTAGTTTCTGTAGTTTCACCTTTTTATTGCTCAAACACGGGTTCACGACGTTTTTATCATTTTCTTTTTATTTGTAAAGGTTGATCTATATAATGAATGTAATTTGCAATAAATAGAATGAGACACTGAAAGACTAAGAAAAGATAACAGGCAGATAGAATTATTGGGCGAAATGTATGGAATTGTTTTTTCCTGATCGAATTCTAGAAGAAACTAGCAGGAATATCGAAATTAGAAGAATTGAAAGAACAACGAGAGCGGTTACAAGAAGACTGAAAAATAGAGATGAAGATGGCGAATCGCAGATAGAAGTTGGAGAAGATAATGAGGACTTTGACTCTGAAATATCAACAGTTGTCTTTTCATTCAAGCCTTTTATTCATACCAAAGTATTCAGCATCTTGTGGATTCTCGAATACTCTCAATTCTCCAACCATTTCCATCTGTGGATATCCATTTTTCATTATAAATTGTTTTTGTGGCCGAGGTACTGTATTGATGAGAACCTCACGGCGATGTCGTTTTGGATTGTATCTGAATTTCGGTTGTTTTTAGACGAGCTTTTCCGTTATTCAATATACCCGACACCGTAATAAATACTTCCTTTTGTTGGTGATCTTCTTACAAATTCAACAGAAGTGTCTTCATCGGGGCCAGTCAAATCTGATGGCATTGATGCTGGCGGACGGATTTCATCTCTGAAAGCTCTCGGGACTAATGGAAAAAGAAAATTATCACTTACGCAAACGTTTTTCCTTTTTCGTTTCCACTATCCGTGAATCGTTCTTCGAGTGTTGGACAAGCTTCTGGAGGCTGAAAATGCGGAATTTCCAGTCTGTTTCCGTCTACTTTCAAACTCACCGATAACCGTTTACAATCATCTCCTTTCATGCAAATCTTAATTTGACAAATGAACCGAGTGACAGTTCTTTGAGCAAATTTAAAGACATGCGTCTCTTGGAATGCAATTGATTGTTCTCCATTATAAACAGGGGTATCCATAACATAATGATCTATTCCACATCCATTTTGATCAATTATCAGAATCTTATTTCCTTGTCCATCCTCCACGTGGCAGTTCTGAACGAGTATTCCATTGTGATCTCCATCACAACTCCACACGTGAAATACACTGTCTCCGATTGATGCATATTGAACAGGCGGACCATCTTTTCCCTGTTTTCTAATCGAATAGTTACATTTCGGCATAACTGGAGCATCGAATTGAGGTGATAGTTGAAGGGGCGGAGCTTCACTGATATCAAGTGTTGACTCAATATCTTTCATGACATGTGAATCCACGTATACACATTGAGCACAATAACTACGATCGGATTCCGTTACAAATAATGGATGAAGTTGAACGAAAATGCATAGACGTCGAATGGAACCATTCGGCTGATCCTAGAATCAATTGGAAGTTATTTACGATTTCTAATAAAAGGACACCATTCTGATATTTTAAATCAGTTCACTTTAGCAATGAAGTTATAAGATTTCTACAGTACACAAAGTGTAAAATAGTGGAAGAAAATTCAATTCAATTGTTTCTCTAATCAAAATCTCAAAGTTTGATTGTGTTGGATCGAAAAAATTTTTTTTTAATTTTCTCTCAAAACTCTATAAATGAGTGTTGCAGAAAGTACTCACAGTTTTCTCGTTAATCATTCCACATTTATCATGAGCAACTTCGATCTTATTCTGATTTCTAGAGACACATTCCATATCATTTTCTCTTCCATCCACGTAGATATGAGATGGATTTGAAATGGATGTTTTGACCTGAAAATCAGTTCAGAAATGTACAATGAATTCATCATTACCTTGATAATGACTTTATCTGATTCACATATAACTATCGGAGTGTCAACTATTTCATTTGGATATTTGAGACAGGAAACGAAAAGAAAAAACAGAGAGTGTAATGTGATGAATATTAGCATTCTTGTTAGTCAAACGAAAGCCGTTTTTTTCCAAAGCTGCCGTCATTTCCGAAGATTTAAATAGGCGAATGACAAGTGTCTGTTACGGTATAAGATGACTGCAAAAGGTTTTGAAGTACCACCAAAATCCTTTTGTTTGGTCGCCCCAGCCGCTTCATTGTCAACATCAAACCACGATCACACTTTCGGATTTCAACGATCAAGTGAAATTTTTTGTAATGAAGGCATAACTTTGCTGAAGTGAAAGCTTTTGAGTCATAAGTCAGATAGAATTCGATCTGTGATCATAATAAAAATGGATGAAAACTAATTTGAACAGAACTGATATTAAAATGATTGTCTATGATTCCAATATAACGTTTTCATCGGAAGAATACTCTGATAGGATTGAAGGATTCAACTGTCCATAATTTTGAAAAATCTGTAAACTTCCCAGAAATTGAGCTGATATCACACAAGTTTGTTCCCGTGTACACCTCTAGAAGTTTACCGAAAGGTCAATCCAGGACGTCTCAATAGGCCATAAATAATGTGGCGAAGACAGCTGTGTACCTTTCTGACAAGACTCCTGCTTCTTCTTCTTCTTCTTCTTCTTCTTCGTATCCTTTTCGTTTTGTTACTTGCATTCTGCGCTCAACTATGTTGCGATTAGTCGCAATTTTGCAATTGATACAACTTCTTTTTTTATTTTTTTCTTCGACTTATGGAGATGAAGGGAAGTGTACAATCAGACCATATGAGGCAAAAGGAGCAGAAAGTCCTGGAAGTAATGGATATTTGATTGAGGTTTGTGATTATAAATGGGTTGAATCTCTTTGATATCGAGATTTAGATAAATGGAACATCATCAAAATCCATGGATATAACAAAGGGATTTGTTCCCGGAGAGATTTATAAAGGTAAGTTTGTCAGATGGATTTAGACAAAAAGAAACATTTTCAGTGTCAATTCGGGGATGGAGAACACAATACACTGTTAAAACGTTCCGTGGATTTGTCGTTTCTTCTCTTTTCGAAGACAATTCTTCCGCTGGTTCTTGGGAGGTAAATAAATATTTCAGATATCCAAGAAGACCATAAAAGTTTCAGGTAGTCAAAGGGCACGGAGATGCAAGAATCTCACCGGGCTGCCGCAGATCTGGTGTTTCTCATGCGAATCTCAAATCAAAAACTTCCGTTCACATGATGTGGAAAGCTCCAGAGGTAAATGATATTCTAAACCGTTTTATGTAATTATTTTTAAAGATTTCATCTGGATGTGTAATGTTCCGTGCTTCTGTCATTGAAACAAAATTCGTATGGTTCACGGAAGCAGAAGGATTGACTCTCAAACTCTGTGTTCAACGTTTGTGAAACACAAATGAAAACGTAGAGTTCCGTCTTTCAGAAGGAAAACAAGTCTTGAAACCAATCGACGATTCATCTGCCACGTGTTGTGCATGTGATATTGCCCAATATGATTTGGAATTCACAGGAATTTGGAGTAAGAATACTCATCCGAAAGACTATCCAACTTGTAAGTCATTCTGCTCTCTTTTAATTCAATTTTCTTCGATTTAATAGTGGAACATTTGACACATTTCACTGATATGCTCGGATCTTCTCATTCGTCGAATTACTCTTTATGGAAAATCGGAGGAATTTCAACTGATGGAATGAAAGAAATAGCTGAATGGGGTAATACATATAAAGCAGAAGGAGAAGCAAAAGCAAAAGCTTCTGAAGTGAGAAGTCTGATGAAAGTCAAAGGATTGTGGTTTCCGGATGTTCAGGGTGTTACCAAATCAAAATTTGTCGTCAACAAGTGAGTCTTCTTATTTATTAGAAAAGATCTCATTCATATATTCCAGATACCACCACTTCGTGTCTTTGGCCACTATGTTCGGACCATCGCCAGATTGGTGTGTTGGCCTTTCTGCTGTTAATCTATGCCTTCCTGATTGTACTTGGATCGAAGAGAGAACATTCGAACTTCAACCATTCGATGCAGGAACTGATTCTGGACCAACGTATATGAGTCCAAATGAACCAACTGAACCACGTGAACCAATTCACTGGATTACTACAAAACTGAATCCTTTGAGTCCGTTCTATAACCCGAGCTCAGACATCATTCCAACTCTTGCAAAAGTGACATTGAGACGAACAAATTTGACTTCTTCTGAATGTAAATCAGATGAAATTTATAAGGCCGAAGCACATAATATTACAAATACAAGTGAAGATGAAGAGTATAAGGACAGAAGTGAGTGACTCTTTTAGAAATATTTGAATTGATTAATATTAAGGAGAATGTATGATGACTCAGTGGGAACCATGGAGTTTTTGTTCAGCTACTTGTGGAAAGGGAATCAGAATTCGTAGCCGTGTTTATGTATTCCCAATCAAAGCTCAAGTGTTTCACTGTCACAGACAGACTTCAGAAAAACAGTTTTGCAATGCGAAAATCAATGAATGTGAAAGTGAGCATTGTTTTAATTCTATTGAATTACAATCTTCTTCGTTCCAGACTCGGAGGCGTTCAGTTCAAAATGTCAAGTCAGTTCGTGGGGTTCATGGGGTGATTGTAGTGTTCAATGTGGACATGGAATGAGAAGTCGAAATAGAACATTCTTAAATCCATCCACCAAGATTGGAGACTGCTCGGTTGAGTTGGAACGAAAAGATATCTGTGTTGGAGAGAATGGAGACGATTGTAACGTCACTCCAGATCCGTTGTGCAAAACGACTGCATGGTCAGATTGGTCACCTTGTTCAGCTTCATGTGATGAAGGAGTTCGTGTCAGAACGAGATTATTCTTTTATTCCGAACACGAAAAAAGATGTATGCATGTTAATTTGCAAGAGAAGGATACATGTGTAATGCAATCATGTAGAAGATTTATTGAAATCAATTCTGAAGGTAAAAAGGAAAAAAAGAAACATTCATCAATTGTTTTCTTTTAGAAATATGTCAAGAAGAGAAGCAAGCAGGACAATGTGCTGGAAGTTTCCCTCGTTATTGGTACAATCAAGATAAATCTCAGTGCGAACGTTTCATTTTCACTGGATGTAAAGGGAATCGGAATCAATTCGAAACAGAAGAAGAATGCAAACAGATATGTCTACCGGGATATGAGAAAACGAAATCATTGATTCCAAATAATCAATTACTTGAAGATTTTGGAAATGAACAAGTAGACGATGGAGGAGAAAGAGTCGACTGTGAAGTATCAAAATGGACTGCATGGGGATCTTGTTCAGTTAGTTGTGGACGAGGAAAAAAGACAAGATCCAGGCATGTTGTCAAATTGGCGAGGAACGGAGGAAATCAGTGTTCAGAGCATTTAATGCAAGAATTGCAGTGTCGATTGAGACCATGTCGTATGTTTTTCTCCATTGTTTTCCCCAGTAAAGAGCCGATTTTAGCTGTTAAACTGACATGTCAAGTGGGTCCTTGGTCTCGTTGGTCTCCTTGTTCCGTTTCTTGTGGTGAAGGATCTCAGACACGTAGAAGAAGAGTCATCCGAGCCAGAAACGATGATTGGGAAGAAATCGAGTGCGATGAGGCTGAAACTGAAGTCCGACAGTGCACGGGTCGTTATCAGTGTTGACAATAATTTTTAATTTTTCGTAACATTGTTGTTATAATCAGGTTATTCATATTTTATAAATGTGTTCAGCGTATAAAAATTTGGAACGATATTGGTAAACAGAGGGTACTTTGAGATAATCGAATAAATGGAGATCGAAATTAATAAATGCTCAAAAAATGTTCAAAATACAGATCCCTATTATTTGTTTAGTTGGTTAGAGTAGATGATTCTTCGGAAGTGGATTGTTCAGCAAATGATGCATCAGCGAACGAAGTTGGACCATGGCATCCTGTTTCCTGCTCTTTTGCTTGTTGATGCCATGCGGCTGATAGATGTGGTTGAACAACAGGAACATGCTGTGGATGAGCATCTCTCCATGCACGATAGCTGAAAACTTTTAATATTATCACATTGCTTTCTGTTGGTAAAAGCTGACCTTGGGGTTAATTTCCATTGATAATAATATTCGATGAGCTCTCCAACTTTTCGATACGGTAGCTAAAGTTTACATTATTAATTTGTTAATGCTAAATTGTATTACCCGGAGCCTCGAAATTAGTGAAAAATCTTTGCCGTACATTTCTATCGACTCTTCGAAGATCTTGTGTTCTTTCTCATCGAATCCCAGGGCATCCGGACGTACAGTACGGAAAGGAGCATTTATATGTGGAAACGGGAACGACGCTTTGGCTTTTTCGGTATCGAAATTATTACGATACAGTGCACACAATGCATCCTCATCATCACGAGTTTCGAAACCTTCAGGTGGAACTGGCTGTTCGTGAGTTCTACGTAACTCAACTACATCTTTCAAATACTTGTCAATAACCGCATCATCAGGTTGATTTGAGTTTTCCTTAGTCCATAAAGTAGTGTCATCTTCTCGAGGAGTAGATTCTGAAAAACAGCAATTTTTTGAAAATTGGGAGTGGTAACTCACTTTGAGAGTAGGAAACTTCGAACTCTGGAACAGACGCTTGGAAGAGATTAGGGTCAACACGAATCGATCGTTTCCACGGATCTGGCGGAGAATAATCATCATCGTCGTCATCGAGACCACTCAAAGAATTCCCCATGTCCAAAATGGTGGAGTCAAAATTTTCATTCGGAGCGGAGCTCGTTTCTCCATTATTCTGAAAATCATTACTATCGACTGCTAAAAAACGATTCAGCTCACTTGTCCATTTGCAGAATCGTTTTGTTCCGAAACATCACCTCCAGCTGGTTGATATCCATATTTACGTTGAAGTTCTTCTAATGACATTTCGCCCTCATCTTCTAGATCTGAAAATCTCCAAAAAATTTAATAAAAGATTGATAAACGAACCTTTCAACTCATCAGCGTAATCACCTTCGTCGAGAAGTTCTTCTTCTTCAATAGTAGCTGGAAAAAAAACAATCGATAGAGAAACATATCGTACTTACCTTCGTAGTCTTCTCCATTATCATTTTCTTCAACATAATCTTCTTCATCAGTCAATGACGAACGAGATCCTTCTTCATCCATTTCATAAGCAGTTGAACAATTTTCGAAGATGCAGCTTAAGCGGGAATTCACTACAGTCTGTTAAGTGACGGTTGCGCGTCATATTTGACGCATCTGCTATGCCGTGTTGGCAGACTCGCTTACAGTATGGAGAAGAAATATAACTCGAGCAGAAATATTCAAATTGTATGAATTTTAGTTATATAAATAATACATGCAAAGCGGAAAAGGATAGACGTGATACGTATATAAAAAAACTTAAAGTATTTACAGGAAAAATGCAGAATCGAAAAAGTTTAAAAAAAATTATCAGTCGGTTGTACATAGTATACAATGTAATTAGAACTACAGTAATCTGAAAACTTCTCCAGGAAAGACGCGCAATGAAATTGTGGATGGTCCTATCACGATTCGAAAGAGTTCAGCTTCGCGGTATTTCTCATCTTCCAACTGAGATTCGTGTTTTGAGTCGTTACGTGTCTGTTTATGACTCATTGTATTATTCCAGTGATAATAAATTCTTTCTTCGAAGCTGTTCGTGATTTAAAATAAAAAATTACCGTTCTAAAGATCGTATTCATACTGAATACACTCAATTTCGAGTTTTCGTAGTGTTAACACTTCTTTATAGGCGTTGTATTTTATGTGTGGATTTTAATTCCGAGTAGATCATATTATTTTCATCATGGGAGAATCTTTTAGATGAACGAGCAAAGCAAAGAAGAATCTGATGATGCATCCTTGTTCAATCCGTTTCTGCTAACCAGAAATGAATACGATACTACAACGCGACTTCGCATGGCAGAAGAAATGGCTACTTCCAGGTTTATGGTTCCTTGAATTCGAAGTTGATCAATTTTTTCAGAAAATTGTATGTGTCACAGACGCTCAGAGAGATTATTGGAAGTCCCGAAGACTTCTATCATGATGGACAGCAATCTTGGAAGGCAAGAGATAATAATTCAATGCTATCTAACATTACTTAAATTCAGATGTCGGATGATGCAAACAAACGACGCCTCATGTCGTACAACACGAAACGAGAAGCTTATATTCACCAAAGACGTGCAGATGGGCTCCCTTTGCCTTCGAGTATCTCAATGGTTCATCTCGAATTTAAACACCATTCAATTATTCTTTTTCAGATCGAGATTAACCCAACTAGAGTAACTCTCACTATGGAATTTGAGTCCCAATACTATCCACTAATGACAAAGTTCGTAGAAAACGAGAGAAAAAACAATACTTACCTATTTACAGCGATTACGGAGATCATGAAAATGTTGCCTCAATTATGAAAGAAACTAACACTCTCATTCAGCTTCCCGATCGCTCTGTAGAAGGACCCGATCCAGATCCATATGCTCAGCAAATTACCATCACTGGTCATTACAATGACGTCGATAAGGCTCGGAAGTTGATGAGAGTACGTTATAGTCCAGATCAAAATATATCGCTAGTATACTATATTTAGCAAAACTGTCATATCTCCGTAATCATGCCTCTGTCACAGTTGAAGGCCTCGAACCACGAAATCCAAGCGCTTATTGGACAGAATCCCATTAAAAATGTGGAGATGTCCTTAATTTATCTACCGGAAAAGGTGATCCTTAACTGTAATTTTTAAAAACGAATATTTTTAGAGGGGTAACATAAAATCTTTTCTTCGCTTCACGAGTCGTGAAAAAAATCAGAAGCAACTCGTCGCTGCAGCAAACGAAGTTCTCCAGATGTTTTATGAAAATGAGTGCGCATTTGAAAATGTAAGATATCTGCATTAAAAATATTTCATAATAATCACATTTTTCAGTTTTCTCTTCATTTCACTTTAACATCATTCCATTCAGATTATGTTATCGGAAACTCTCCAGCAAAGTTGCATATGGTTTAACTTATTTTTTTTTGCAAAACGTTATCATTTGTTTCAGCCGAGAATTGAAAACTTCACAAAAACAGTAATTCATTGTCCCAGAAAAAAAGAATCCAGGAATCATTTGATTGTCCTCGAAGTTAAAGGAACGGTTGAAAACATTTTGAAAGCCAGAAAATGCATCATGGTAAGATCTACTGGAAGCTCACCGACAATTTCAATTTTAGGACCTCCTTCCTATTTCCTTAAGCTTCAGCATCAGTAGTACGGATATGAGTGTATCTCCTACAGAAGTTGATCGAAATGTTGAATTTATTGATGAAAATCATAAAACAAAAATCAGATTTTGTCGTTCGGTATACGAGCCTAGAGAACTGTTATCTAAGGAAGTCGCTTTGCATACTGCAACCATCCGATCCAGGGAATTCAACATCAAACATGTCTATATTACATATCGACTGTTACTCTCGGTATAGAAAACGGAAATGTATGATCATCAACTTTTGTGAGCTTTCAGGAAAAATTGAAAGTCGTCGTCCCACAGCCAACTGATCATGATAACTCATTCTGGCCTATCAAAAACTTCTCGGAGAAACTCGGAGAAAATGATCCACCGGTAGTTTTAGTTTTCAAATTATAAAACTGGTGGAAGTTTAGAATCGTGGCGACTCGGAAATTCCTGTCACTCATCTTCGCCAAGAAGCTGCTTTTGCAAATTCTTCCCAGTCGAAGAGCAGTCATGGAAGTACTGCAAAGTCCTGCTCGGAGTCTTCTGAATATCCAGCACGACAGTATGCTAGGCTTTCATCTGCTTCGGAGTCTGCTGGTGAGAAAAGTGTTTGAATACTTGAGTTCTACCTTTTATTTTCAGCGCATTCAACTCACTCATTGCCCACCTTTCAGGAAACCGTTTCCCAGGCTCCGTTCCCGCAAATGGTAATGATGCAACCATTCATGAAAGGTGTGTTTTCTATTTGATGAGCATGTTTTTACATTTCCGATTGCAGAAGGACCAGCGCTGCCTTTTCCGTTCGTTCCCATCTACATAAATCCAGCCGGTGCGCGATATTCTCCAAACTTTTATTGCATGATTCCTCGAAACAGTCCGAGCTGATCATCGATTATCTGTTTTTCATTTCTCGTCGTGTAAAATTTGTCCTGTGAAATGAGTATTTTCATGCAAAATCCCCTGAGTTTTTGGACAGTTTTAAACAACAGGTTCCCCGTACCATTCTTACCTATACTGTTCAATTTGTGCCTTTCCCCGGTTGTAATGATATTTATTGCTAAATTTTAGCCACAATAAAACATTTGCATCAAAAAGAACATTTGTTTCAGTTACCTGAATGAACATTGATATTTCAGGTCTTCCGATTCGCGCTGATATGCTCCAGTTTGACCCCTTCGCCTTTTGTTCTCTGCAGCCGGCGATGAGACCTGTCGTCGAAGGTATGTAGACTCTAAAATATCAAAGTAGAACTAATATTATAGCAGAACACTCTTCATATCGGCCTGAGTCGTCATGTTCGTCACGGGCTCCAAAACAGTCGAGAGGAATGCAGCGACCGAGTTCAGCCGCAGCATCTACGTATCATTGTTCAACACCAAATTATCCACCGCGTGCTTATGAAAAATTTAGAGAAGATGAAGTGCGAAGTTCACCAAGATCTCAATCCGGAAGAACGTCTTTAAGTGGAGACGAACCATGTTCTGATACATTTGATGAAAGTAAGAAAACGGTTTTATATTGAAAAGTATTTCTTTTTGGTTGAAACAGGAGGACGACAATATCAACAACAGCAACATCAAAAATATCCAAAAGATGAAACTCAGCGATGGAAATCTGGGAGCCGAGGAGATATCTTTTCTAAAAGGAATATCTCTTTCAATAGAGATTACCGCGGTGTTAGTAATGCTCGAGATCACGAATTGAGTGCTGTCACTCCGGAGAGACCTCCTTCAGCAGAACAAATTCAATTTCAATCAACACATCATCTGAAATTGAAACCGAATGAAATTGATTTGGAGCATGAAAGACTGTTCACACATGACTCTCCACAAGTGGAACAACACGCTTATTCGGCAGGGAAACATGGAAAAGAAATGACTGACGATGACGTGTTTCGTCAGTTATTCTCCAATACAAATTTAAAAGAAACTGGAAAACGTTCGAGAGCTGTTAGCTGTTTCATTGGGTACTATTTACAACTGATCAATCATTTGAAAAATACAATTTTTCAGAGATGATCCATCAACACAATTAATGGATTCTGATGGTATAACGGATTATGCTATGACTCAAGCGTCTCGTTCTATCGATAGTTTCAAAAAATTGTCTGGAATTGCAGTTGGAAAAACAATGCTAGAACCAAGATCTCGTAACGAAAGAGATTACGGAAAAATAAATCTGGAACACAAAGATAAGAATCAGTTAGACATGAATGACGGAGAGCGATACCCAGAAGCATCGAGTCTTGGTGCCAGACAATACAGAATGGATCCTATGAAGTTAATAGAAAGTGTACGCGAGTCAAGTGAACAACTTCCACGTATTCATGAAAGACAATTCAACGATATTCTTAACGAAAAAGAAAAAGAAGTATGAAATAAGAACTCATCATTCTCCATATTATCATATTTTTTTTCAGCTAGCTGCATTCAGAGAAAGAAACTCCGAATCGACGTTAGTCCAAGAAAAATTGTCAGGTTAGCAAATCTTTTTTGTGAAGTCAGTTTTATTCATTGTTTCAGATGAAACGTCGTCAATGGATTGTGCATTTCAAAGGGAACATTCATCAGAAAATGTCAAATAATTTATCCTGTTCCATTTCTTTTCCCACCCCTTTTACCCATCGTTATTCAAAATTCTTTCATTCCGCCTCAATTCCAAACTGTTTTATCTCACTAATCATCCATTTTATGGTGTCGAATTGCCCCGCAAATTTACTGTTTTACTGATTTCCTTTGACTACAATATCTTCGACTTTTACCTTTTCCCAATTCATTTATCCATTTTACTCCGTTTCCTCTGTTTACCTGCCTTTTCCCTCTAACCATTTTTCGTTTTCTTGAATTTCTTATTTGCGAAAATAGGATAGGTAGAGACCGGAGAGTGAATTAGAATTTTAAATGCAGTTTAACATTACATTTCTCTACTTCCAATTCTTCTATTCACACATTCTAGGTGTTCATTTTCTCAAGAACTATATCTTTTTCTACTGTTCTGATTATCTGATTTCATTATCGCTCCCGGTCTTTCATCGAATATATATATTCATATATATTTACCAATACTTGTCTTATTGCATTTATCTTTTTTTCTCGTCTTTAAAAGCATGCATTACCCCCCGCCCCCATTTTTTTCCCTTGTTTTGTTGTCATTAAACTACGGTTCTATGAATTTTCAAATTTATCCCGTTTTTCAAAAATAAAAATCTTCGACGAACTTTCTCAAGATCGTTACATTTTTAAATCTTTTTCTCATGATTACATGTTTGAGTTACTGTAGGCAATCGATGAACTTTTGATGATTTCGGAGAATTGAATGGAAGAAGGATTTTCAGATATAGACTATATCATATAGTTTACAGTTCAACGAATCGATATGTCTATTTTACGTACTGTTTTGTCATGAAGATAGCGAGTCGTCTTCTCCTCTTTTTCTCGAAACGGACTGTCCATTGGAGGCACTTATCGCTTGAAATGAGCCAATATTCCGACCGCCTGACTCTATTCACTTCATCATTTCTTCTTTCTTCCAAAATATTGTCTTCTTATTCGAAAAACTTGTTTTTTTCTCAAGGAATCGAAATTCTGATGTCAGATTTCCGTTGGATTTAAGTCAGATTTCCCGTTTTTCATTCTCATGAACGTAGATTGAATGATATTTATTCGACTGGAACTTCATAGATATTTAAACGAAAAATAAGATAATTACCAATGATTCGAAAGAAACACTTTAAAACTAAACCTGATTGATTCATCGAACAAATTGAAATGTCGAAGAAAGATGTAGACTAATTTCATTTTATTTGTTCTATTTGTACCTCAAGGAAAACGTATTTTTATATTACTTCCAATTAGTTTTTTGTCGAAGAAAATAACACTCAAAATGACTCAAATGGATATATTCGTTGATCTTATCACTAAAATGATATTAACGTTTGCTCATCAAATTCGAATTACGTATGTTCGATGAACTTTTTCAGGGTCATTTTCTAAAAAAAATCAAATTTTTCTCTGTCATAAAATGTAAAATATTCATGAATGATGGATTAATATACCGTACTCTCTCCTTTTTGTGGATGGAGAAGCATTCGTTCTTCCCTTTGAACTGTGTTGACTGGAGTGCACTAATATCAGAGGAATTGAACTGAATGCTAGAAATACGAAAGAGAAATGAGAGCATTGAACTCTTATTTGATTATCGAACTACCATAATTTATTTATTTTCCTGTTTGTTTTTACTCACTTTTTTATGCTCTTATCATGCCACTTTGAATCATTTCTCCAATCTTTTTTTTCATAATTATTTGTTTATATTGTTTTTGTACACGGTATTCGATTTCCGGTATTTTCGGTTTTCAAAGTCTACCCAACTGGATTTCGAAAATTCTGAAATGAAAGAATGAATAAACGAGAAATCATATTTGTTTGACAATAACCTTTGTTGGTCTAATAAATACAAAACAATTGTCATTACATATTCTCTTTTGTCTATACTCTTATCACTAAAGTTGAATGAAAAGGCGACCTTCCAAAGTGTTTGTAAGGAAGTTTGAAGAAAGAAACAAGTCAACGTAAATTCCATTCTTACCCTCTTTTTTCTCTTTTTTCTTCCGATAACTTCTGCAATTTTTTAAAACCAACTGATTTTCTTGTGTTTTTGTCGGGCATTTATTCACTTCTCTCCCATTTTGTCGACCCATTTAATCCCAAATGGCTGACATTTATATCGGCTTCTATCAGAGTGTTGTCAGTTATGGAACCGCAGACATAGGAGGATATGCACGTGGAATATCCATCAAGGATAATGATAATCTTGTGTTTTGAGGGAAGAAACATTTCCTTTTTCTCGCCTACTTTTTGCATTTGCACTTGATTTTCACGTCAACATTCAAACACAATCTTCCCTGTATTTTGTTGTTGTTGACGTGTGATTCTGATATGAATGAGGTCATCAAATGAACATTTTGATGAAACTCAGTGCTCAAAATGTGATGTTCACGCGTAATTCTTTCTCTGAAATTCGATTATTTTTCATCAGAATAGTACAAAAAATGAAAGATTTCTGAATAATGTAGTGCATTTATTCTGATCAGATCTAGGTTTTTTTTTACATTTCTCACTCAGAAAAACTTCCCTTTTATGGAATCTGATGATTCTGAAAGGGTTTTAATGGAACTTCCAATTGAATTTTCAGTTAGTTCTGCTTGATACTTCAGGAAAAAAATTTTAAAAAATTGGAATTCGTTGAAGTTATTTGAGACGAAATACTTCCGATGACGATCGGTATCAGGTGATTTAAAGACACCGAAACCTTTCAAAAATGTAAAGAAATGAAAAATGGACATGAACATTTTGATATCTGAGTCGGATCTTTTTGAGAATTTTTCCTTTGTTCTGAATTCGAAGATATCAGATTCGAATATTCAAATACCAGAAATTGTCATTTTGACTCTGACATTCTTTGGGTTTTCAGCTGAATTTTCAGCTTTACGAACAACATTCACGAAACCATTTCATATTTAAATCCAATAATAAATCACTCTGCTTCACATCAATTTCTCTTCTTTCTATTATATTTTGCAGAATATTAGGAAGAATCTTGTGAATTCTCATTTCATATTTTCGATTTCCAGTCCAGATCAAAACGGAACATTTGCAATTATCATGTTGTTTTTGCATATTTCCATTCCACCCACCTTTCATTTCTATTCACATTCAATGTGTTTCTAAACTTATCCTTCCTGTCACTATAAATATCATTCACGACTCCTCCGCTTCCGATCTATAATTTCCTGTGCACCCGAATACTTTTCCTTCAATTTCATTCATAAAAGTTTCTAAGTCTTTCCTTCCGGAAGATCTCTTCCTTATTTCATTTTGAAATGAATTTAATCTAGATCAGTTTCAATTTTCTTATAGCTTCTAAATGTGATTCATTCGTATTTATAGTGTACCGAAATGCATTCGTGTCACCATCTCTTCCTCCCAAAACCCCTCTAAAAATCCTTCGCATACTAATCTGATAGTGAGAGAGTCTCATCGTCACTCACACGTGCCTTCATAATAAGTCTCTTTTTGCTTCTGCTGGAATAAATTAATCGACGACAATTAGTTTTTTTTTTTGCAATTTCAGTTTTGTTTCCAAAGAAGAGTGTTCCCACTTTTCTTGTATTCAGAAGGAAAGTTCAAATCTGAAAGTAGTTGTCTTCTTGAGAAAAAGAAAATCTAATTTATGATTTTGGACACTTTCGGTCAAAGAACACGGTTGTTCCCGTTCAAAAACACTCGTTATTCTATGTTTTTTTATGAATGAATTTAAATAAATCTTCTTTGAACATCTTTCAGAAACATTATTTTCTTGTTTCTATCTACTTTTCTCTCTTGTCAGTCAGACATAAAAAATTCGATTATTGCTCTTCTCCTTCTTCTTTTTTCCAGTTTTCTTTACTCGATCCATCTCATAACTTCCTTTTTCTCTCTCAAAAGTCCTTCATTCTGCCGTTCATCAGAATCAATCAGAACAGAATAAGAAAAGTATTATTTTATTCCTTATCACATCTTCTTCTGCGTCTCTTTTATTCATTCCGTATCTAATCCTTCCGTCAATTGATCCTTCATTCTCATTCCCAAAATTATTAATGGAAGTCTTTGTATTTGTCTACGAAATTGATTTACACGAACTTATATAGTCTGAATATTCCATTGAATGAGCAAGATCTTCGATGATTTCCCAATTAGTTCGTGTCATATTTTAAGATTATTAAATGAAAGATTCGGTAGTGAACATATCAGAATACTCCATAGGCGTTAAGTATGTACAGATGGTTTTTTGTTTCATCTCACTATCAGGCGTATAACCAAATTATTACAAATCTTCTAGAAACCTTCTAGTTCTCTTGATATAATGCTAAAGAAAGAATCAGCAATTCCATAGATTCGAACGGTTTCCAGAAGCAAGAGGAAACTCCAAAAATTCATCACAATACAAAATGAAATATGGAAATGAGATTGACACGATATCATCAATGTAGTTCTTTATCTCGTGCCTTTGAACCCGTTTGCAAATCTCACTCCGATCCAAATCTTTTTTGTACTCACTCGAATTTACTTCTTCTTCTTCTTCTTCTTTTTCTTCTTCGAAAATTCTGAAGCAATATTCAAATTGAGGTGAAGAAAAGCGGAAAAACAACTGTTTAGCATAAAATATCCGTTTTTAAGGGATCATTTCGTAAATTCGATCGGATAGCTTCTATAAAAAAAGCATGTTTATGATGTGTAATTTTTCAAATATCTAAAAATGGAAAGTGTCATTCTCTTTAGACTTTATGAAGAAACTTCGAAACTGTACTGTTTCTGACGTTTAAAATGTCTACTTTCATCCGTATACTGACGTGGTGCTTGCTCTCATTCTTGTAGCTTCTTCATATTCTCCTTCTCATGGTTACTAATCCTCCATCTTCAATTTCTCCCCCGCTTCATTCCAACACCTTCTTTTTTATTCTTTCTGAAGGTCTTCCCTTCCAATGTTCGTTTTCAGTTTTTTTTCAAATCGAATCGAATATGTTTATTTACTCTTTTCTTAATCATTTCATCTCACAGGAGTCATTTTGATTTACGATTCGGTTTTTTCTTACAAATTTCTCTTGTTTTTTCTACTTTCTCAAAGCTTTCTGTTTTTAGTGAACCTAATTTTTTAATTTTCAGAGGAGATGATATCTCCATATTTTGCTGGCTTTCTCTATTTAGCTACAGTTATAATTGGCCTCTTTGGGAATATATGGGTGGTTTGTTCAGTAGCCAGAAGTCGAAAACCAAAGTAAGCTTGACCAAGTCAACGATATTTATGAAATGACAAAATTTCAGATCATTAATGTCCAGAAGTTCTCCTTCAGATCGGTTACGAGCCTATATTTCAGTGTTAGCCGTAATTGATTTGACAGTTTTGATGGCACTTTTAGTCAGAGCTCTTTATCATTTTCTACCACATTTTATGCTTGGTGAGCATTTTTCTTTCGGACGAAGATGTAATAAAATGAAGAAAATTTCAGATTCAAACAGTTGTCGAGCAATGTTTGTTCTTGAGAACAGCGTCAAAATAACATCATTGACAGTTCTTTCGTGTATTTCAATCGAAAGATATATTACAATACGAAAACCATTTTGTAGTGAGGTATATCAAGTACTCCCGATTCATCTAATCAGTTATCAATTGAAGGTCCGTCGACAGTTTGTGAATGCAACACCGATTGGCGCATCAGTATTCGTTGGTCTCGTAATCGGAGCAATTGTTGTTCAAATCAATTCTGTTACCGTATCCACAGATGGAATGAATTGTGTCCGATCGTTTCGAGGAAAAGCGTTTCCAAGAGTTGCTTCTTATCTGACTGCAGTGGCATTTCTTGTTGATTTGACGATCATTTCTTTGAATTATTCACAAATTGTAAGACATGTTCGAAGAAAATTCACGAAAAGAAAGGCAAGAGGCAAGTGAAAATGGCTGAAGAAGGGGTTTCAATGTGTTATTTTTTTAGTTCAAGCGAATTCTCGAGTACGCGAATCTCTTGTAAATGAACCTCGTTACATGAGAGAAATGACAGCTGCAATTGTCCGAGTTGGAGTTTTTCATGTTGTCTGTTGGCTGCCAATGTCTTTGCTTCAGGTCAGTTGATCCTTCATAGTGCAATTTTTTTCGTCTGCATTCAATTTTCAAATACTGAAGTCTTAAAATTGAAAATGTACTTTTGATCTTGATCATTAAAAAACGCTTTTCTTCTGATTTTTATATCTATAAATACTTTATTTTCAGTTCATTCCTGACAATTCGATTCAATCAGAATTGACCGGAGGCATTCGATTATTCAACAACTTCCGTGAATTTAGGTATACTTATTTTGAAGATCGTCACATTTTAATCTCTATTTTATTCAGTTTTACTCGTTGGATAATCTTCATTGCCACCTGGCTTACTTCTACGAATGCAGCTGGTGACTGGATTTTCTACGCAGTCATGAATCGAGACCTTCGAAATCTTATTAGGTATGATCTCTTCGTTTCATCTTCTTCTCATGATGACCTCACAATATATCCATCTAATCTTCTTTTTCGTTTTGTTTACATAATCATATGAACACCCTCTAATCCCATAATTTGATAGTTTTCGAATAGAGGTTAATCTCATTAAGCGAGAAAAGCTTCGAAAAGCACAGGGAAATGAAATATGTGATCATCTCATGAGAGCATTTTCTTTTTATTGTTAATGATAACAACAAATTGGTGTCAGGTGTAAAGTTAGAAAAGAGAAAGAACGGCTTCTTCTGAGAACTTTGATGACTAGGAATTAAAAATATATGAACAGAGATAAATTGTGACCAAAGATTCATTTTAATTGTTTCAGATTTGCGACTGAACGAAGAAAACGGTCAACGATGTCGCACGCAGCATCTCCTTCAACGAATCGAAGTCTTCGACAACAAGTTCCACCTTCTATGAAAGTTCTTCATTCAATTTCCTATCGAAGTTCAATTGGTGGATCGATGGACGATGCAGCTGGAGCTTCATTCCTGCAAAGTTCTCCGAAAGAGTCAACCGTTTCCCAAGAACCAAATAGTCCTTATGGTGTTCGAGCAAAGATTAGTATTCTAACAAGAAAGGAATCCGACGGTGATATGGTCTAATATAGTTATTTTTGTATTTAATTTCTCCTATTTAACTTTACGGTTATTCATAACGGGTTACCAGCAAATGGGTATAACCATAATTTCTTTTTACATGCAAAATGAAACTTGTTTTTTCATGTCTTTAATTTACATTTGGTATATGTAAACTAAAACGCATTTTTCTCATCGTTAACAAATGAAAAATAAATCTGCCAAATTATCGAGAGTATTTAAAAGCAACAGCATTTTGTTCACAGTAATAAACAAAATGTTATAGATGTTCTCCATTAATGGATCCGGATTCTATTTCAATAGAAAACTTCTAAAGGACGCATTTTTAGAGTACAAATTTTTTCAGAAATTTAAGTTTGATAAATATGGCAACTCCAATTTTTGTTGGCATATTTTTATTATTCTTTTTTTCTTAAATAGTCAGCTGCGGGGTGCACTGTCATAGTACTTGGTTTGCAAAACTGACGCGCTCCATTGAGATGTGTGACCGCGTGCGCGACCGCAACGCAGGCATGCAGGGATCTCTCGCTCTTCAGGACATCTTCTGCTCTTTAACATCTTCTTCCCCTTAACGTTTCCTCACTTATTAATTCAATTTTTCGAAAAGTTCTTTTTTTCCAGACGACGTCGTAGTCTGTACAGGAGTCCTCAACTTGAATCATATTTAACAATGGGTAAGTTAAGATTATTTTTTTCCTATTCAAATTAGAAGTCAATTATTCTTCATTGATTTCAGCGTCTTACGACCAAGGTCAACCGGACTACAACACTCCGGAGGGTCAGGCTTACTGGGCGTACTATCAACAACAACAGCAACAACAGGGAGCTCAGCCTGATGTAAGTCGAAAAGCGTAGTTAGTTTGTAATCGAGTACCGTCTTTCTAGCAATATGCCGGTTATAATAATCCTGGAGCACAGGCTGTTGCTGCTGGAGCTCATGCTCATGATCCATATTCTAAATCTCAGCAGGATCAATATGCTACTGGTGGATCATATGGAAGCCAAGAACCAGCCCAACAACCGCAAAACCCGTACGCACCACCTCCACCTAGTTCGGATCCATACGGACAGAGTGCTGGAGCACAACCAGCAGGAACCGATCCATATGGACAGAATAGAGGTGGTGGTCGTGGAGGATCACGTGGTGGTTATGATGGTGGTCGCGGTGGCGGAAGAAGTGGGTTCGAAGGAGGCCGCGGAGGTTACGGAGGCGATCGTGGTGGATACGGTGGTGATCGTGGTGGTTATGGTGGTGATCGAGGCGGATATGGCGGTGATCGAGGCGGATATGGCGGTGATCGTGGAGGACGAGGAAGCTTCGGAGGCGGAAGAGGTTAGAAAGTTCTGTTGGACAAAAACGAAGTAGTTTGTTCCAGGTGGATACGATGGAGAACGTCGAGGTGGCAGTCGTTGGGATGACGGAAACTCTGATAGGTAAGCACTAACCATGATTTTTTCGTGAAGATTTATTTCGTTTGATCTTTGAAAACTTGTCGGAAAGAACCTGAAAATGTTGTGTCGTGTCAAAATCAAAACTGCTACAGAGTTCAGAGTGTTCCATATTCAAAACATATTTTTAAAATTTGTGAAGAGTATCGTATCTTATCATGTTTGGCTACGTAAGTTGCAAGAAAAGGTCAGTCACCGTTCTGGAGCACACACTAATGTGCTCCGCGGTTTTGGGCAACTAGCCCGGTTTCTTATAAAATATTGTGCAGTTCAGCTATTATAACGTGTAATTGGTTTCAAAAACAAACGAAGAAGAACAAATGAAGAAGTCAACAAAACGGCTTCAAGTGTGCAGGAGTTACTTCTGTCTGATATCTCTCATGCCATGAAAAAGTAGAAGCTAATTAGGCGGAGCTTCTTGTTTTTTTGCTAAGAAAATATTTGAAGTTTGAAAAATGTATCTGCGCGCTCAGGTTTTTCGCTAAAAATTGAGAAATTGTTTACTGTGTTAGCATGAGAGATGAAGGCAGAAGGCTCCGATGATGAAAGATGTTTTCCAGACAGGGCGGACCTCCAGGCGGAAGAGGAGGTTATCAAGGTATTGAATATGTGATTTGCTTTATTAAATCTACTACGACCAGTTCTTGTAAAAATCGAAAATCCGAATATATTTCAAAAGTTCAAAAGTTAAAATGCATGATGTTTCATTTAACTGGCACGACATTCTCTGAATTACAAAAAGTTAACAAATTGCAGACAGAGGACCACGGCGTGATGGACCAGGAGGTGGAGTTGGAGGATACAATGCAGCAGGCGGTGGTGGTGCTGGTTCGGGAAGCCGTGAATTCGGATCTGATGGACGTGTCGAGTTGAAAGAGACCATTTTCGTTCAAGGAATCTCTACCACGTATGTTAAGATCGCTTAATTCAAATTTATGCTGGAAACTTTTTAGAGCGAACGAAGCTTACATTGCTGATGTCTTCAGTACGTGCGGCGATATTGCTAAAAACGAGCGTGGACCACGTATCAAGATTTACACTGATCGCAATACCGGCGAGCCCAAAGGAGAATGCATGATCACATTCACAGATGCCAACGATGCTCAAAATGCGATCAATATGTATAATGGATCACCATTCCCAGGAGGCTCACAACCAATGAACATTTCGCTAGCTAAATTCCGTTCTGATGGCGGTGACCGTGGAGGACGTGGCGGTCGCGGGGGTCGTGGTGGTTTTGGTGGCTCGATGGGTGGTCGAGGAGGGTTCGGTGGAGATCGTGGAGGGTACGGAGGAGGTGGTCGCGGCGGATACGATGGCGGTCGTGGAGGCGGTGGCGGATTCCGTGGTGGAGATCGTGGAGGTTTCAGAGGAGGAGATCGTGGAGGCTTCCGTGGTGGAGATCGAGGAGGCTTCAGAGGAGATCGAGGTGGAGATAGAGGAGGTTTCCGTGGAGGACGTGGTGGTGGTAACGCCAATATGGAGCAAAGAAAGAACGACTGGCCTTGTGATCAATGTGGAAACAGCAATTTCGCTTTCAGACGGGTAAGCAGCTAGCTGTCAGTCTCGAAAAACAAACTTTAATATTTCAGGAATGCAACCAATGCCAAGCACCAAGATCGGATGGAGGACCATCAGGAGGCGGTGAACGACGTGGAGGTGGAGGCCCACCAGGAGGCGATAGATACAGACCATACTGAGCTATCAAATCACACTCTTCTCCGAAAATATTTACTCCGAATCAAATATTCTCTTCTCTATATGATCTCTTTACTGAAAGAGACCTATAATAATCTAAATAATATATCCATTCAAAACTTATTACCAAATTTTGTGCTAAATATTTTCATTTACTGTTTTTATGTTGAGTTTGAATAAAAAATTGGCGACTCTCAATGTGTTTTTGTTCCATTCATTCATTCGCCTCTCCTCCCATCAGCTGCTGGCGTGTCACTGTCTGCCCCATCTCTTCTCTCTTCGTTTCTTCTGCACTATCTGCTTCTACATCTCTTTCGTCCCCCTCCCGACCTCCCTTTTCCTCGGCGCCCACCGGGCGTCATTCTCCCAATTTACTCGGAGAGACTGTCCTCCGTTCCGGGCGAACCTTCGACCGAATAATGAGCAATATCACTGGATTAGAAGGTGAGTTGGAATATGGAATACGTGGATGATTTTTGATGTTCAATAATGAGAGAGTCTCTCTCTCAGAGAATACGAGAATACACTGTTTTTGAACTTGAAATGCACTCGAAGAGAATGTTTTTACTAAAACATAAAAAAAAACGAAAAGATTCTTTTTTTGGAAAGAAAGAGAGAGAGAGAGATTTCTGACTTTCGAGCTCTTTGAAATGATTGAAAATTATTTAGAAATTGAGATAAAAAGCAAAAAAATCATGTCGAAACGTGCACTTTTTCTATTTTATTTTCCGTTAATTTCCACTAGAAACCTCGTTTTCCCTCTTTTTCTTCCCATTTGAATCACTAAAAACTTTCCAATTCTTTTGTTCTTTCCTTCATTTTTTTCTCCGGAACAATGAGCTTTTTGGGTCTTGTCAATGTCTATTTCTCTTCTTTTCCTCTTGTATATTTCAGATATTTACCCAATGACCTACGATTCGTGTTTCGATTCAAAAACTTGGGTGTTTGCCCACTCTTTTTTAATGTTTTCTCTTCATCATTAATCTTACTCTTTTCGTTACTTCTTTCGGTTAAATATCAAATAAAACAGGAAAAAAAGATAGAGATATCGAAGAAGAAAGTGATATGTTTACAAGTATAATATCAATTGTTTGCAGTCAAATCTCTTCGAATCGGCGTGGAATCTGTTGAAGTGGAGTTGGATGAAGATTCGGGAATCTTATGGACTTCACTTCAAACTGCGTTCCCTGGTAAGTTGGGATGTGTAACGGAGAAAAAAAGAAACAAATCATCACAATTCAAAACATTCGGGAACTTCCATTCAATGAAACTCAGCTGAAATATAATCAAAGTTCGAAATGCCTTACTCACTATCAGATAATTGTTTCTCGTTCCAACCTCTGTTTTTGAGTATCGGCTACATTGAATTTTCTGTTTTCGATCAAGATTCGCTTATTACTTTAGAGGGATTCACGTGAATTCCTACTGACTGATAACGACGGAACAGTCCGTGGTGTTATTTTTGACACAAGCCGCCCTCCATGTATTTCTCTTTTTGATGTAGGCATCAACCACCTCCCTGACTGTATGCGTATCATCTTCTCTCTTTTCTGCTGACCTTTTTCTAATTTCAATGTAATCATTGAATGGTATGCAAAAATTGATAGAATGCAAAGTGGCGTTGGAAAAGAAATTAGAAAAGGAAAGAAGAAAGAAGAAGCTTTTCTTATCTGTTATTGTCTGTGTTTATATGATTCATACACTATTTCGTTGGGTATAAGCACTGATGAAATTAAAATTGATAGCAATCAAATGCGGGAACAGAAAAAAGAATGAGAAAGAAGAGATCAGAAATTGCAGGATGTTCTGGAATGTACTACAGAGAAAATGGAGATTCGTGTAAAAAATCGGTTCGTTTTGATGGAAAGAAGTTCATTGCACCTGGCGGAGCATGGAACGATCGAGAGTATTTTGTGACTTTGAGTAAGGAAAATGAAACAAGAAAAGAAGAAAAACGAATTGAATTCAGGTCAAAGATGTCATTCTGCAACTGGAAATCCAGGTCATACAGCGTCTTACAGTGAAGCGACAAAACAGTTCGAAAAAAGTGTTCAAGCCGTTCAGAAGATGATGATGGCTTCTGGAATGAAAATTGGTGAGTTATAGTTTGTAGTTTGAGTTGAAAAAAGTATTCTAGATATGAGTCATTTGACAAAGAAACGCCAACACACTTCCTCTCGGGATACTGTATCGACAACTTCATCATCAACTGTTACTCCAGATCCAATTCAGGCTATTGACGTACTGTAGTCATTTCAATATTTTTCTATTTTATTTTCTTCAGGAACGTTCAAAGTTATTGAAAAACGCGGGAAGAGAATTGAGTCCTTTGGAGCAACAATTTTTGGATTTATGTAGAATTTCAACTGCAAAAGATCAGATAATTGATGCGAATAGACAAGAAATTTCAAAGTTGAATGAGAAATTGAGAAGTTTGGAGAAAAATTTAAAAGAAACTGAGGCGGAATTAACTGAAGCAAATGGAATGATTGAATGTAAACAACAGGAATTGGATATGGTCAGTGAAGCATTAAAACGATGGGAAGAATCGAGAACCACGGTTCGTTTTCTATTTCGAAGAACATTGAAACTAAAAATTTGTTATTCAGATCAGTGAATTGAATCAAAAATCAGGCGATTTGGAAGAAAATGTCACAGAATTACAGATGAAGTTAATGAATTTGGAAGAAGAGTAAGACCATTGAAAACAAATTTTTGAAATGAGAAATTATTTTTTTTAGAAATCAAGGACTAAAGGCTAATTTAGAAACAAGTCAGAACAGAATAAAAGAAATGTCTGATTCGATTTCAATGCTCACTTCTTCGAAAGAAATTTTAGCAAAGGAATTGGATCAATTGAGACCATTCGCTGAGTCAGCCGGAATCGAAGATTACGAGAATATTCCAACATTTATTAATGCAGTTCAAGAGAATAAAGAACTTCAAAAAGTAAATGAAAGAATGAGAATGGAAACTGAAGAATCAAAAGAAAATCACAAACAAATGCAGACTATTCATTCGGAAGTTTTCGAGGAAAATGCAAAACTCAGAAATAGGTCGGTAGCCAAAAGAAATCAAAAAATTATTAGAAATTATCTCTTTTTAGAAACGAAGATTTGGAAAGACGATTCGCCCACGTGGATGATGAACTTGCATGTGTAAATGAGAATTGGGCAAAAGAATTGAAAGAGAAACAACAGGATTGGGATAAAATTGTGAGTCTTTAATCAGAATGTATAAAACTTCGATTATATTTTTAAATTGATCAAGAAGGATTAACTTTTCTTCAGAAATACGCAGCAGAATCAGAAGTGTTATCACTCCGCGAACAACTTGTTCATCTTCAATCAATTCTTGAATCTGCAACTCGTGAAGCAGCTGAAAATGCTCGAAGGTCAGCTGATCCTCTACTCGAATATTCTCTTTTCTAGTTGCATTTTCCGTTCTTTTTTCTTCAGAAACGTCATCTGGGACTGGTAGAAACACTTAGAATCTCGAAACGGTAATCATTATACATACTCATTTTCATCTTTTTATTCCGTTTCCCATCAAATTAACAGTCCTCAGTTGAACTATAACTTTCGAAAAAAAACCTCTAAAAGCCCTGAAAATGCATCAATTTTCGTTCTTCTCCCAAACGATTCTGGAACGTTTTAAACCAAATTCCTCATCCCATTTTCCTTAAAATTTCCCAGTTTTTCTTCCGTTTAACGGTTTTCCTTTCACTCGGTTACCCCTCAATTTTGATAAGTTTATTTTTATTGAGATATGTAAATACTTTCAAAAATAAATTGTTTTTAGTTTTGTCAAGTCTTCCGAGTAGAAAAGTAACCGTTGAACTGAAAGAATTCGAACAGAAATAGAAAAGAAAATGAAGCAGTTACTACAGTAACTGATACACGAAAGTCTCAGTTTCAGAAGATATCCAAATATCTTATTTGACCAATACTACATTTTCATTTCTCAAAAACCTCGAAAAAAGTTTTCAGAGTATCAGAATTAGAACACGAAAGACATGAAATTCGTCGTTTATCTGATGCAGTTCACATAAAAACACAGGTGAGCGGCAGTCCAGTCCATCATCGTCTGTCGTCTTCAATTCGTTTTTAATCGAATTGCGCTTCCTTATTTCATCTCACATATCACTTCATTTTTTATTTCACTCAACGCAAATCAACACTTTTTTCGTTTTCTCAATAAATTATTTTTTTATTTCTGCTGTGAAACTGGCTGATTTTATGTTTGCATGGCTTTCGCTTTTTTGTTTTCCAATTTATCGAAATCTTTCTGAACTTTCAGGAAGATCTAACACGTCAAATAAAAATTCTGAAAGAGAGACTTGCCGAATCGGACAGTCAAGTAGCTGAACTCAATGTTCTCGTTTCTTCGTTGGCAGCAGATGCCACAGCTTCTCGAAGAGAAATTTCTGATTTATTGTAAATAGAATACTCCCAGTTGTTTAGCTGTTTGAAAGAGAACTCGGTGTTTATTAGAAATGCAGCCATCCAATGAATCTTCGTCTATTTTCTGAATTCAATTTAAACAAAAAATAGGGAACGGAAGTTTTATAACCACCTAATTGTTTCTTTCAATGATTTCTTTAGTTTCATTCTCCACGTATTCATTAAAAGAAAGGAGCTACGTAATTGTCATTCAGAATTGTATTTACTCTCCAAGCCGTCATTCTAAAACTGAGATCAAAAACGGATGAAATTCGAATCAATCGTCTCCCAAATGCCCAGTTTTTCCTTTTACATGTTGTCTCCAATATTGATCGAATGCGACGAAAATTGATTCTCCAATGGCACAAATTGCAGGAAAAATGGCAAGAGCAAGGAACATCCAATGGGTGTAATTGGTACATTCTTGAGTTGATGGATATCTGAAATTATGAATAGTTAGTCGTAGAATGATCTAAAATAAATGATACCCAGAAATAGATGTAGTTTCGATTATAGTAGAATTGAGAATAGTAGAATTGGAGAAGTTGTCTTCATATAAATTCTGACATGGAACAGTCAATTGAGGGTATCCTCCTCTTTCAAGGAAAAGTGATAGAATGAGAACTGGAGCAAGTTGATCTGCTGGTTTATTGAAAAGAGCTTTCAAAGTGAAAATGATTGTAGAGAATGGTGATCTGGAAAAAGATTCGTGTAATCACAGATAGAAATCGAAGATCTCACTTTCTATTATTTTGTTTCATGTCAGTATCAACCACTTCTCCGGCCACGACAATATAAAATCCTTGCCAACCGCAACGAGAAATTGCACTGAAAATTAATAGTTTTTATTAATTCAAATTCGTTTTTTAACTTCTCAAGAATAATAAAAATAGCAACTGCTGTGACGTTATCCATTCCAGCAAAAAGAACGACAGCGACGTTGAAAAGGGAAAGAATATTCAAGGATTGAATGACTGCTTGAGTTCCAAAACGGTTCGTTGGCAGCCATAGAAAGAGAAAAAGAATCTGTGAAGTTCAGAAATAAATGGGTTTAATTATAAAATAGACTCACACTTCCACACGATCTTGCAAGAATGTAGAATAAACCCAAAGTCGTTGAGTTCTTTTCGAAGAATCCATTGGTGACAAGAAGACTCTCTGTGAATACAATCAGAAAGTTTTCATTTGCCATAAATCGGAGAATTCTAAAGAATTGAGCACCGACAAGACAAATGAATCTTGGTTCTTTTGATATTTGCCATGACACTTGAAGAGCGTTTTTCCACGTATTTTCTTTTAGTTTAACTGCTGAATTCTCTTCGCCCTGAAACAAAAAACTGGTATTTTTTGAAAAATAAAGAAAAAACAAATGAAATTGGAAATTGATTATAAATGCCTTACTTCTTGAAATTTCTCCAATTGATGATGTTCGTTTACTGGTTTTTCAACTTTCAAATTATATCCAGAATAAGCCATCAGTGCAGCCGATACACATGCAATAACGACACAACACGTCTGGAACAACCAGTAATGTTCATTTGTATGTGGCATTGTTTCCAATGGAAATATCAGAAGACCGGCAATAATTGTGAAGATTTCTCCATAGACAATGACTCGGACTCTATCCTCATGATTCCTTGAATTCTCAACACATAATCCACAGTAAGCAGAGAGAACAAGAGTGAGAAGAGTGTCATAAATGAATAGGGAAACGAGAAGATGAAGTGCAGTTACCCATCCAATTGATCTTTAACATTATTTTTCTTTGAATACAAACAATTTACTGTTTTGCACTACACGGAACCTCTAGTGTAGAGGCCAGACTACAAAGGAAACTACACAGAAAGATAAAAAAAACGATCAAGGGTTTTTTCTGTTTTGAATACTACAGTAGTTTGCAGAAATCGTTCAGTAAATACAGTTTTTTCATTCCATAAAATCATATTTCAATCATTTCGGAGAAATAACAAAACGACGATCAAACTTCACAATGATCTAACTTCAATTTACATAATCCGTGAACGCTCTTCCTTGTCTATATTTTCGATTCAAATATTTGTGTTTCAACCTCTTTCATAGTCGACTTTTAACTCTTTTTCCGGTTGATAAACTACATTCTCTTATCATTTTTCATTCACTCACGTGGACCAAGGAAACCAAAACAAAAGGAAAGACGCGGCAAAAACTGGGCCTGCATAGAGGACCACTTTCCTTCGATCCATTATCCATTTCATTCCACAACATCCCAAATCCTGAAATATGGATCTATAGAGAGAGAAAGAATACGGAAGAAAATACCTGCATGTAACCCATCATTGGATCATTCACTGCATTCCAAACTAAAAATAGGATTTGGACAACTTTCAGATACGATGGAGGAAGATGATATTGATCGAAGAAGACCTGAAAAGGAATATGAAATGGCGTTTCATGGAACAAGTGATAAGGATCTAACAGACCTGAATGTATTTAGAAGTGAACACATAGTTAATCAAATCAGCAGAAAATGAGATAAGCCCTATTAAAAGAGCAGTGTAACTGAGAAGCGAACGGAAGGAGGCCATTGATTTTGAAGTTCTCTTGTCTCTATTTGGGTTCTTCCTTCTTGTTCACTATCAATTCGATAGACACAACAAAATAAATAGGCAAGTGATGATGACGATGTGTCCATCTCTTCACTTCTTTTCACTCTCTCTTTTCTCGTTTCTTTTCACAACCATGTTTCTCTTTTTTCCGTTTTTTACAGTTCTTTTTTGTTTGCAAAGATTATTTATTTCCTGTTCGTAGATATTCAAATTCTCACCTTTATGTAATATAAACTTTGAATTGAAAGAATGAATCCAGCTCCAACGACAGTCAGAACAAGTTTCAGAGTTGGTTTATGGATCAATGCCATTTCGTTCTGAAAATGAGAGTATCAAGAAAACAAAAAGAGAGTTCAAATACCATTTTAAAAGGAAACATTTCTACAAGTACAGACACAGTTTCAATGATTTTCGAATATGATTTAGGCTATTAAATACGTAATTGAGACCGTCGAAAACCCAAAACGATTTGGATATTCGGATGGAAAATGGGCGGGGGATGGTGTACAATTCTTGACCTTTTTTGCCATTTTGATTCGATTATTGTCAAAAAACCGTAGTATGGATAGTTTTTGTAGTGTAATTTTGTAACTAATATAATAAACAGAAAAATATTCAAAAAGAGGAACAAAAAGAGAGTTTTCCCTCGGTATTATCAGTTCAAACAAAGGTTTAGTCTGAAAGAATCTTCCACTTTTTTTTTTGATTTTCTTATCATTTTGTAGAGAAATAAAATTGGAAACGACTACAAACCATGCTTCGTTCTCTCCGAAACTCCTCCTTCTCTCAGTTCTATTTAGTCATTCTGATATCTGATTCACGTTTTGAAAATGATTAAAACACAGAAACTACATAATCCTAAACTACTACTCTGATTTTAAGTGTTGGCTGATGTTTTTTTTGATAAATGAGGGTTATCAGTGGAACAAATTCATGGAAAAATCTTGAGTTCTGCATCAAGAAAGTAATAGAAAGTAGATTCAAAAAGAGAGAAAAAACGATTTTTCGGTGAAATGATAGTCCTTAATCTAAAAGACATTCATCAAAAAGAATGATCGTTTTTTGTTTTTTCGGATGATTTAAACCTGTTCGATGTCACACTACAACCTACAAAATTCTTCTTTTCGGCACTTTTTGTTTTTCAATACAAAAACAGATTTCGAGCGAGCGTTTATTCGAGTCGAGCTGGGTTGAGTCGTCAGCCAAACAATAAAGAAAAACACGAATGAGCAATTAAAATTAAATGAAATTATAATATAAAAGAAGGCAGAACAGCATACAACGAAAGCACCGTATTCGATACAGTTACGGCGAGACCGGCATGGTCTAATAGCCAGGTGGAGTACGTGGCTCTGGGCAGTGATCGCAAGATCCTTCGTCTCCTGGTGGTCCTTGTGGTCCTTGAGGTCCTGGTGGTCCTTGTCCTCCAACTGGTCCTGGACCTCCAGCATCTCCTGGTGGTCCTTGTCCTCCAGCTTCGGTGAGTCCAGCAATTCCTGGAAGTCCCTTTGGTCCTGGTGGTCCCTTTGGTCCACGTGGTCCTGCTGGTCCTGCTGGTCCGTTGACTTGAATCACTCTTCCTGGTTGTCCAGCTGGTCCTGGTGGTCCTGGTTCTCCAACACCTCCTGGTGGTCCTGGTGGTCCAATCATTCCTGGTTCTCCATTCTTTCCATCTCCAGCTCTTTCTTGTGATTTTCCCTTTGGTCCTGGTGGTCCCTTTGGTCCTTGTTGTCCAACGGCTCCTTGTGGTCCTGGTGGACAAATGATGCATGGTTCAGATGGTGGAAGTGCAGAGCTAAGAATAGATCCCTCCTTTCCTGGTACTCCTGGAGCTCCGTGATGTCCGTCGTTTCCATTTGGTCCAATATCTCCTGGTGGTCCTGGTGGTCCAGCTGGTCCTTGTTGGCAAGGGCAGCAAGTTGGACCAATATCAGCACCAGCACCAGATGGTCCACCGTATCCTCCACTTCCGGATCCACCGGATCCACCGGATCCCTCTTTGTATCCAGCATTTCTGCGGCTACGAGTGACTCCAGATTTGTGGAGAACTTGCATCTCAACCCACATATCACGAGCACGAGATTTGCAGAATTCGGTTTCCATGATTAAATGGGATTGGAATGATTGAACGTAGGAATAGATCATCGGGAGTGTCACGATGCTGAAATTGTCTGAATAATTACTGAATCTCTGAAGATATAAATGGTTACCTTGAGATGACGGCTGCAGTTGAGACAGCAACCGCAAAGAATGCGACACGGCGCATCTGTTGCTGCTGATCGTCTTCTTTGTCAATCTTCATGTTCAGCTGACGACTGAAGATTCAATTCTTGGATAATTCTTTTATACTAATCTGAATCGAATGATAAGCAAGTTCTCTCGTATAACAATAACAACTGGTAACCGGGTAAATGGGTCAAGAGAGAGAGAGAAAGAAGAAAACAAGTTTATTCGTTCACATTATCATTCAGATACTGGTCAAATTAACATTATGAGTTTCACCCCACATTTGGATCACTTTTAACAGAAATTCACAATTTGAATGAGGTTTTGATGCAACCAATTGAATGATTTCTCGCATACGATCGATTAGAAATCTGAAGAAATGTAATAATATTTTAATGATGAGAATATCTTACTTTTCTTGTCTATCATTGGCCAATTGTCTAAATAATCCAGCACATGCTCCTCGTTTTCCATTCCAATTTTCAGTTGTCGGATCACTACTTTCTATTTCATGGAATGCCTTCGATGCATAATAAAACTCCATCGACTGAAAATAAATTGTTCTTTTTGAATGAAATTCTCAGGATCAAACCGAGTAACAATCATGTGCAATGACTTTTAAAAGACTTAATCTATCTGTTGGATTGGTTGTTTTCAGCATCATATCCCATGCTTTCTGAGGTCTTTTGTTTTTTACATCTGAAAAACTTAATCGGATTCAAAGAATTGGAACAAACTCCGTACAGCATCTTGCCAACATAGACTTATAGAGTAATTTGTCTCTTTCCGGGCCAGAAACTCGAATAAAATGCTCTTCTGCTAACACATATTTCTTGCACATCAAATAGGCTTGAGCTAAGTTCAAAAGGAAAGCGTCGTCTTTTGTGAAATACATCTCAATTGACTCTAGATATGTAATGACGTCATCGAATTTAGACGACAGAAACAAAGCGGCGGCTGATGCTTGTCTTCCAGCAATTGTATCTTTAATGGGATTTTTATTTTTGAAGAAACACAAAAGTACCTTGGACGAGGGCGAATTCTCCGACCATTCGAAAAAATGTTTCTGCCACTACGAGCTGTTCTTTCTGAAAAAAATCTTCTATAGAATCAGATAATAGATTGATCCATAACCAACCGATCCATAATCCTGTCCAAATCGAAGACAAGTCAGTGCTTTGACTAAGAATTCATGCGGAGTTATTGGATCAAACTCTCTACATAATCCCATCGCATCTTTTACATAATCTGAAATTTCACAGAACTAGAAACGATTCGATCGATTTGTTTTACTTCTATTCAAATGGTACAAAATGAGATTGAGTCTTGCCTCTGGAACATGTTTCATCAATGATGGAAGAACTTGTAAAGCAGTTTCACAGTTTTTGAAAAGAACTAAATTGTGTTTACAGAGATATTCAACTTCTGGATACAACTTTTGTTTCAATAATGCTTCCATATCAGTGACCATTGTCATTCCCTCTTGATCTATATTCAGTGCCAATTCTGATTGATCATCAACTGTCGTTTTCGAAGTAATCGTCCGATATAGAACTGACAAAAGTAGATTCTTTGCGAATGGACTGTCCGGATAAGAACGAAGATAGTTTTTGACAAGATTGTATGCCACGTGGGGATAATCCATTTTTGCATAACACAATGCCATATCTACATTCAATGCAATCATAGTCCTTAAATTACTGACTTCATAAATAATTTCATAAATAGTACGTACGGCGTGCTTCGAAGAATGCCAGTGTATACATCTATTGCATCTTGATAGTGCATTCTATAAAAATTAATAGCTGCCAGAGATAGTTGATCTTCCATTGCTGACTGAAAGTCAATATAATATTTGAAATTCCATACAATCACTGACCCCGAGATTCGAATGATAGTGAAGAATTCGTTTTTCTTCGTTCAGACGAAGGGAAACATTCATCATCAGCCGAATGTGTAATGGAGTTTTTGGAGATTTCTCAGCTATTTTCTTTGCTTCCAAATACCGTTTCATATGGAATTTACAACAAGCGAGATAGTTTCCCAGTTCTCCAGGCGCATCAGTTCTAAGAAAATGATTAAATGAAAAACGGATCGAGAGAATCGAAAAACAAACTTTTGCATAAGATATAAATAAACATTTGCTGCTTCTTCGTAATTTCTGAGTCTGTAATAGCAGTGAGCAATCCACAAATAAAGAGATTCTTCTTGATCCATTTGTCCTGCTTCTTGATCCACTTGTCTTGCTTCTTTATCTAGTTGTCCTGTTTCTTGATCCATTTGTCTTGCTTTCAATTTATGCTGAAGTATAATCGTTTCTTCTCTTTTTCATTCTAAACCTTTACTCACATTCAGAAGAGAAATTGCTCCTTCGTAGTCGTGACTCGACAGAAAATCATCCAGTTCTGGCATTTTTGGAACTTTTCTCATTGGAATCACCGCCGAACTTCTCATTCTGTTTCGTAATAAATTCATCTAAAACCAATTATTGAATATGGAAAAGAAACAAGAAACAGACCATTTTCAAACTGGAAGACAAATAGAATGCAAATAGGTGTGTATGTTGAATGAGAAAGGATTAGAAAGGAAAGTGAGCAGCAAGAGAGCACAATTGAATGTGGTCGACGACATGTTGCTATGGAGATTCGAATGCAACAAATTGGAAATGGGAAAGGGAGCGACAAGTGAAGAGATTGAGGGAGAGAAAGAGAGAGAGAGAGAGAGAGAGAAAGAGAGAGAGAGAGAGAGAGAGAGAGAGAGAGAGAAGTAAGTAGGGGTTCCCTGATTGAATGAGAAAGTGAGTGAGAGAATCATATTGAATCTACTAAATAAGATAGAGAAGGCCGATCGGACGGAATATCGATATTCATTTTTTTCGAAATGCAACTCCACTCTGCCGTAATTTCTTCTCTTAGTTTCTCATTCCTTTTCTTGTTTTTCATAATCAAAACTAAAAAAAGAATTGAAAAATCTTCATATAATAATTCAACACATTAGAAAACCCGATAGAAAGAATTTAAAAAAAAACAAGGAAATAGAAAAGAAATGAAATCACAAATCGAATATTGCAACGATAAGAAAGCTCTCTTTTGTTCATTTATCACGACTCGTCAGGATCCTCTTCTTCGAGGTAGATACTCCAATATGCGAAATTGAATAGAATAAATGCTATCGGAAAGATTATTCTGAAATCAAATGTCTTCTAAATAATTCTGTTTTCTCTTTCAAACCTAGCGATGATATCAATTCTTTCTGCTCGTCCTCTTGATGAAAGTACACTACACCATCGAACGAGTTCGACCCGTTTACGTTGTCCAATGTAAACTAAATCAGTTGTATCGTGAAATGTCCATCCCTCTTCCATCAATCCAGCACTTCTCGGTGGACCTCGATCGACCATTTCAATTGATTCGAAGTCTCCTTCTTGCATTTCCATTGTTTTCTTTGGACGACGACGGATCAGACGCTGAAATGTTCATTTGATTTTATTTCGTTTCATTTCAGTGAATTTACTTTTTTCTCCTGTGGACTGAATGTCAATGATTGCAATGATTCTCCAAAATTATCATTATCGATGACATTCGAAAGACGGGATCGATTGCATGCTGCTTTTTTCATTTGTCTGAAGTTTAAAAAGTAATCAAACTGAAGATTTCTGAATTATGTTTACCTGTGTTCATCCAGAATTCCCACATAATTCACAACTGCATATTCTATCAAAGAGAAGAAAATGAAAACTGAAAATAGAAAGACATGAGAATTGACTTCAACAAAAGTTCTCACCAACACATGCTCCAACCCAAATATCAATTGATTTTGCATAACTGACTGGAGGAAGATTTGAATTGATTGCATGAGAAGTCGTTATCATTGTCAAAAGAGTGACAATTGCCAATGGAACACGAGCAGCTGTTGATTTCCAATCAATCCAATATGAAACCCATGCGACTCCAACCAACATAGAAGATGGAATATACAGTTGAAGAAGGAAAAATGAGAAGACTCGGTTCAATCGAATTTCAACTTTTAAGCATGAATATGTTCCCGTGTTGGTTTTCGATGTACACGATCCGTTTTTGAATGAAGCGATCTCGAAATTAGGCAATGCTCCGTTGGCTCCTTCGTGGATTTGGATAGCTGGAACATCCCAAATGTATTCGATGTCAGCAGTTGTATATGCATCTGAAATATATTATTGAAATAGAAAGAACTCTCTTTTTCTGATAACTCACAAGAAGCAAATGCAATTTCACAATTCTGATGGTCCATTGGATATCGAGAGAGATGCATTGAACAGGCGAGATGAAGTGTCAGTCTTCTATCGTATATTAATTTTCCGTCTGATCTGATTTTCAGAAATCGATTCTCTTGATTCAACATATGATACCATCCGTTCTTTTCATTTTGAAAGAAAGTATCCGGAATCCATAAAGACTGATCTCTAGCCACATGAATAAATTCGAAATTTCGATAATCAGATGAGAGAAGTCCCTGATGTTCAATGAATCGAAGACGATCATCATACCACTCTTGACGAAAACGGAATTGGGCCACAAATTCCTGAAATGAAAAAGAGAATGAATGTGTTCAAATAGTCTCTCTAAACTCACCATATTCTTCTCAGAAACAGCTGAAATTGATCTAATATTTAGACTTGTCGTAACAATAACAGCTCCTCTCGTATCATTATAAGGAGTTCTTCCAGACGGTCGAACGGCTGAATCATAATCTTGAAGAAGATCGCAAACGGTCATTTGTTCTCTCCATGCTTGATAATTTGTTGTATGTCGACTGAATGCTGTTCTTTTGCTGAAAGAATTCCCAATTAATATCCTTTTTTCTCTTGAATCTCACCATGATTTCGTTTTCGATTTCTTTGAAAAAGTAGTGATAAAAAGAGAAAAAGTGAGAAGCAAAGAGACGCAAAGCTGAGTTTTCATCACGAAAAATAATGGAAGGAAGACGGTTTTCTTCGCATTTCGAGCCGATTCCCTCCGAGTTGGAACAAGAGGGAAACGATGGTTTCAGATGATGGAAATGCTGAAAAAAACAAATGGTGTTGATCAGAAAATTGTTTGATTCAAAGAGAATAAACAATGAAAAACGATGGCTTCGTGAGAATATTTTGTTGATAATTGAACATATTTGTTTATTGAAAACTCTCAAAACACTCTAGTTTTCTTCGTTTAATTCATTCATTTCTGTAAACTTTTCTTTCTTGAAAACAGCTTGATTCTGGGAAAATTCTCAAAAAAAATAACAAAACGGTTGAAAAGAAAACAGTTTCTTGATGTAGAAATCTTCTGAATTCTCAGAATTTTCAGAGATGGAAGGAAATTGAATTAGATAGAAAGACCAGGAATCTATGTGAGGAAAAGGAACAATTGTGAGAAGAGAAAGAGGAATTCTTTGGTCTGGATGTTCAGATGACGTGATGGTGCGGAAAACGAGGAAGTTTGGTCCCAGATTGAATTCATATAAAAGAGGTTGAAAAATAAACAGAGAAAAGGGAAGGATTTGCAGCTTCGGATGGAAACGAAAGACTAGTGAGACTCGAAAAATTTCATAGAAGTGCAGGATGAAAATTATTTCAGAAAATGAAAGAATTTGCAGAAAGAGATCTTCTGGAATCTCTTTCTTTCCGTTTTCAACAGATTCTGCAACAGAAGAAAACGTCCTTCTCTCTCTCTCTCTCTTTCTCTCTCTCTCTTTCGTTTATAACCTGTGTTGGAGGTGCAACACATTGCTTTCATCTATCCACCAGACATAGAGAAAAAGCATACCTAGTGGTCGGTGAAAAAAGAAGTAGAAGAAGGTGGCCCCACAACGAAAACCACTTCATTTTAGTGGCCATTTTGTGGATAAAAAGAGAAATAAGAGGTAAAGAGAGAGAGAGAGAGAGAGAGAGAAGATGACTGACTGACTGCAAGTCAATGCGTGCACATGCCACATTCAGGCTTTCCAGGACACCTTGATACACCTGTCCTCCGTCATTCCACATTGCATATTCTTCTTTTTTTCCATTTACAAATAATCCTTTCACTAGAAATTCAAAATTTCCATTATCTCTTTTTCTTCTATCGGAATTCTGGAGATTATGGTAGTCAGAGGAGGTTTCCGTATTTCCGTTTAATATAAATAGCCAACTAGACCATTTCTTTTTAAATTCATTCTGAACGTTTCAGTTTCCTGTGAGTAAGAGTTCTTCTCTCTCTCTCTCTCTCTCTCTCTTTCTCTCTCTCTCTCTCTCTCTCTCTCTCCTTCATTTCACTTTTCGAATAGACCGACTCGCATATTTTTGAAAGCTTAAAAAGTTTCCAGAGAAATTCCATTCCTTGCATTTACTTTCCATTTGTCTCTGCGCGAAGTATTCATTTCAAATCCACTGACTCTGAATCTCAGAGAAAAGGGGATACTGTAGTTGTTTAGTATCTTTTCTTCAGACAAAAAATTCGGTTAAAGTATGTCATTCAAAGAATAAATGAAATCTCGAAGAGCTCTTCAACAACACAAAAAGACCTCTTGTGCCCTTTCTCAAATCCATTCAGGTCATATTCAAATTTGGCGGTCGAATTGAATTAAAGCGAGAGAGTGTTTCAGATCAAGAGACCCAGACGAGACGAGTCCAAAAAGTTCATGAAAAAAGGGAAGATTGAGAGAGAAACTGAAAATCTGTTACTTCAGAGATTTGTGTATGGAAATTGGCAATTTTATATCGAGGGGTGGAGCAATTATGGAACTTCTGAAGAAAGAGAAAGAGAAAGAGAGAGAGAGAGAGAGAGAGAGAAAGAGATAGAGAGAGAAAGAGAGAGAGAAATGTTTAAATGGAAAAGATAGGAATCGGTCAAAAAATGACCGAAATGAAATCGGAGAGAAGAGATAAAAGAAGAAGAAGAAGTTTCGAATCTGAGTGCAACTTGTAATGGGATGAAAGAAAAGAAGGCGTGTATGCTCTGTCGTTTCCTGCTTTTCTCTTCTTCTTCTTCTTTCGATTCAACTTCACTCCTCAGATTCATCTCCAATCGGAACAAAACGAGTGAAGTAGAAGAAGATGTAGTTGGAGAAGGAATAGAAGAAGAAGAAGTTGTAGAAAGAAGGATGTATCTGTGCAAAAAGAAACACAAAGTCCGATAAGTGCTCGTTGAAACTTGTTGAATATTCAACGAAGAAAGACGGAATTGATGAAAGAAAAAAGAGATTCAATGAGAGAAAAAGAAGAAAATGATTTGAATTTCATTCATAATTCAAGAACGGAAGTCTGATTAATGGAGTCCATCTATCGGAGATCATTGAATCTTTCGAAGATTGTTTTGATCAACAGAATAGACTAGAAACTCCATTTTCGAAAAAAGAAGGCGAACAGTTGATGTCCTTGAAGACATTGATTCCCCTGTGTTTATCATAATCAAGAATGCCCTTCTACAATTCAAGAAACCTGAAGATCTTTTCATGGACTTATGGTTCAGATACGTCACGAAAAGGTCAAATGTATGAAGTGAAACTTGAAGAAAAAAAAGAAAAATGAGATTCTGATTGTATAAAAGTATCAAATTGAGCCAATTAGAAGAGTACTAATGAGTCATTGAAAGTCCTAATGAGTCGTCAAAATGTGAGAAGAAACTGAAAAAAGAAGGAGATTTGAAATATGAGAGAGAGAGAGAGAGAGAGAGAGAGAGAGAGAGAGAGAGATCGAAACAAGATGACAGGTTATGATGAGAGCAAATATGTATTACAACGAGATGAAAGAAAGAAGAGAAGTCTTGAAGATTAGCCTCTTCCTCTGGCTCATCATATTGTGCTTGTGCTACGAGCGCCGCTTCCACGAGAGCCAAAAGAAAAAGACGTCATTCGACAAAGGTGAATTTGATTTTCGAAAAGAAAACCCCCTTTTTCCTCCTCCTCTTTTACTTTTTTCTCTCGAGTTGAGACGACTATGATTAGGTATTCAGAAAGTAACAAAGTTCAGAATATTCAAAAAGGTCTTGAGAAGAGGATTTGAGTTCTCTTTAACCCATTCATACATACATCAAAGAGCATATTACCATAGAGTACTGTAGAAAAAGGAAAAGAAAAAGAAATGAAAATGAGAAAATGAGATAATGGAGAGAATTTGATGTGAGAACTGGATATTTCAGGGATTTGCAGGGCGTCAAAAGTATCGAATGACCGCCTCCGGGCACATCTTTCCACCCATTGTCTGCTCTCTATCGTAATCTATTCACTATTTCTACTTGGTCAAACATTTTTATGAATTTATTATTATTATTACTACTATTTTTCTACACTCTATCTTCGAAAAAAAAATAGAAGAGGTGAGGAAATAGGAGGAAATATATGAAAGCTACAGACGGACGTTGAAGCGTTTTTTTGGAAAACTGAGGGTGTGAAGACGGAAGAAACTGATGGAGGACAATGGGATTTTACGAGCAAAACAATAAGAATTGTGAATAATTGAGGTGTTTTTAAGAGATGAGCGTCGGCATGCAAAGCAACGTAAAGTGGCTGGAAACGACACGCAACGATCAAAGAATGAAAAAAAAATACAAATGGGGCGAGATTCATTGAGATTACTTGATATTATGATTGGGGGCAGAAATATTTATGAAGAGGCTGCTGACTGACGGGAACGATTTATAGGTAGATATCATTTCAAATGCTTCGATTCCATTGAGGTTTTAGTTACAGCTTTCAATAATTGACAGAAACAGAAAAAAGATTCAAGAAATCGAGACAAGAAAGTAAGAATCTGTTTTTTGTGTGATGAGACTAAGATTTGTTTCATAGGTTCGAATTGTTACTCTCAGAGTTTGAAAAACAAAGAAACCCTTTCATTCAGAAAATATGAGAACCTATATTCTTTCAGATTCCTTTGCTATAGCGGCACAATTCTTAACTTAATTCTGAGAAGAATCAATTTTTTCTCTGAGGAATATACGTTCTATTTTCTCTCTGAAATTGTTGACATTTCCATCTTTTTTCCTAAAAGGATCATCACACGAAAAGCATAGATAAGTATGAAATTTGGTTTGTGAGAGAAGTGAATTCTCCTTTTTCTTCTCCATTCCTATTGTCCCTTTATTCTTTTTCTCTCCTTTTTCCATCATTTTCGTATTTCAAAAACTACAAAAATCAGTCAAAAACAAGGTAGTTTGCACTGATGAAAAGGAGAAAGAAACAAAAAGAAAAAGAACAAAAAAGGGACGAAATGAGAAGTAGATGAGATCCGAATTGTCAACGGAAGAAGGCTCTGGTGGTAAAGTGGAGAGCTCGAAGTAATAGTGTTTTGCGCATCTTGGTCCGTAATTAGTCACGGAAGACATGAAATGAGCAACCGGAAATAGGCTCGGATGGAAGGGAAAAATATGAAGATTCTTAGATTTCAGATGGATTAATTCAGTTTATTCGTAGATTATGATGCTCCTGGAACAGAATTATTAGAAGCTTTTTGATGTTTGTCGCCGTTTCGAAGAAAGAAATCATTCTCGATTCCAATGGACCCCTGATCAAGAAATTTCATGAAAGTTCTGGATGAAAAAAATATTTTATTCAATAGCGATGATCTGAGAAATTCGGTGTTTTTCGCTTTCTTTCGTTTTGTCTCACATACATTTTTTAATAATCTGAAATTGATGTTATTCTATTTATTCTACGAACATTAATGTGTGAATCTGAAAAATAACAATGTACTTCAGATTTTATTTTTGTTATTATGAGCAAGAATCGGTTTTTTTTTCAATTAAAAATTCTGAAATCATGTATTATGATATTTTCTCAATTATCCATAAAGTTGAAATTTTTTTTCCAGATATTCTGTTTCCGTGTTAGACGAAAGATATAATCCAACTTTCAATACATATAAATGAGAATTAATTTATTTGCATTCAGTCACGAGATACATCTCTCTTTCCTTTTACGACACAAAACTACTTTCTACATATTCTAATCGCATCTTCTCGTTGCCCCTGGTGACTGCGAATCGGAAATGCACACAATTTCCCGTCGCGCAAACCACATTTTTCGTTTTCAGTATATATCAAGTTGCCTGTGAATAAACATATATCCATTTGAATGTTTTTATATTTCAAATAATAAAAAATAAAACTGTATAGACGGATTAAAAATAGATGATGATTCAGGTGTACATTGAGTACTCTTGGTTCTTTTTTTTTCGAATCGAATCCCTTTTTTCGAGATTTCTTTATTATTCTTTCTAGGGATTCATTCCATTTCATAGATTATTCTCAAGAGAAATCCTTCAAAGAACCTTATGTTTTCTTAATCCGTTCGTATCTCGAAAACAAAAAAAAAGAAAGAAATGTCTCGAATAAAAATAATTTTTTGCGAAAGAAATTAGTTCCCCTTCGCTCCTCCAAAAACATTTTTCCCCCATTTTCTCTTTGTATTTTTGAAGACAAATTGTCAAGATAACAGAGGAAAACGACTGTTTTTTTGCAAACATTTCCATCTGTTTGCTTTCTTGTTTTGACACTTTTCAAGCTTTTTTTCTTTTGAAGAATGGAAGAGTTCTTCAAAAATTCTGATTCGAAAACTGATAATATTCAAGATTTGTTACTCCAATACATTTCATTTTTCTATTTCACTTTTGACCTGTTTCTCAATATTTCTCATACATAAACCACAAATTTTTGATTTGTACTTCAAGTAAAAACGAAACCATTCCAAAATAAATTGTCATCTATTAGAGTTGAAAGAATGCCCTTTCAATGTTTTTAGAGATTTGTTGCTCACATTTAAATTTTATAATTGAGTATTTTTGATTGAGACATTTGAATGATTTCGATTCAGAGATATGAATCATTATAATCAAGGGTTACATGGGAATGATAATAAGGAAAGGTTATTCTAGAAGTTTCCATTAGTTAAATTATAATTTTCGAAACCTGATTCATAATCCCTTCTGTAACTTCAATAGAGACATTCGAGTGGGGAGGAATCATTCTTCTTTTTCTTTCTATTCTGAAGAATTCGAGTGGAAACTTTTTTCTATAACTGATAGACTATGACTATGAGTAATCTTTTCCATTGGGACATCTGAGATCTGACACTTATGCACTATTAGTATGAGAATCATCACTTTTCAGCATATTTAATGATTCTCCGGGAATGAAGCTCCGCCTCCTCCCTCCTCCCTCTCTCTCTCTCTCTCTCTCTCTCTCTCTCTCTTTCTCATCATATGAGAGCCGGTCTCTCACCTGTTTATTCCCCCCATCTGAGACTTTTCTCTTTTCCGAAATTCTCCGTTTTCCATTTCCGTCATCCTCTTCTTCGTCTTCTCCTTCTTCTTCCTCTTTTTCTTCACATTTTCTTCAGCTTTCTTTCAACTCGATTCAGCCTTTCTTTTTCTCCATTTTTCTCTCTTTTCTGCCATCCTCACTCTTTTTCTTTTCTTCTCTCTCTTTTCTATACTATTTCTTCCCCAACGACGCTCTCTTTTCGGTTAATTTGGAGCTCCGCAGAGCAGTCGAGAGTGAGCTTGGGAGCACCGAGAAAGGGAAAAACATTGCGCTTCTCCCCCGAAAATCATGAAAACTTTTTCACGCCTTTCGACGTCTCGGACGTACTTCTTTTCGTTTTGAAATGAAATATTCGTGTCTCTTCTCCGTATTTATCTCTAAAAACACATTCAAAATCGTATGAAAAACAAAATGAAGAAAACCGAATTATTCGAAATGCTTTCTAATTTGAGTTTCTTTTCTCTCTCTCTCTGGTTCATTCTGGTTTAGAAATTCTTCGTTTTCCGTTCATCTGTTCAAATTCTCTCTGAATATTCTATTCGTTTTTTCTCGAATTCTTCTTCCTAACCACTTTTTTTTCTTAGTACTTGTAAGTGGTACTTATATCTATACTTCCGCATGAAAATCAATCATCCACATGTGTTCTTTTTCTATTATGCCCACTCTCAGGAACTCTCTTCTTTTGCTCCTTTTCTGGCACTCGTCACTCTCTGTAAATATTTGATTTTCCTTGTTCCTGAGAGTGACCGGTTCTCTTTTTATCTCATGTCGTCATTTCTTCAAAACATCATTCTTCAGAGAGGTGAACGATATTCGTCATGGCTGCTACTGCGAGTCGTCATCCTGATCAAAAACAACACGATCGCGCTGAAAGTATTCTAGCTGGTTTCAAGCTCAATTGGATGAATTTGCGAGATGCTGAGACTGGAAAAGTGTTATGGCAAAGTACGGAAGATATGGCTGACCCGAAGAAAGAACACAAAGGTAAGCAAAAAGTCTCGGAATAAACCAATCATCACAAACATTATGCCTGGGGCGGTAAGTATTATCTTCACAGACAACCGCGTGGGAATGAACGCGACACAAGAGAAATGGCAGCCGCGCGCACAACCACAGCGCCATTTGGCCGCCGTTTCTTCCGATGCAAAGAGTATAGAGAAACAGCCACTGCGAGAGAAAGAGAAAAGACATACTCTGGTTGCGAACGAGTAGACTAGTATAGTTTTGTCAGGGAAATTCACAGAATAATTGCAGCTCACGTGCCGAAGAACCTTCTGAAATGCCGTACAGTGTCTCGAGAAATCAACTTCACTTCATCTGTGAAAATAGAAAAGTTTCGACTGGAACAACGTGTTTACTTGAAGGGAACCGTCATCGAAGGTAAGCGAATCGTTAGAATATTCATCCTGTTATCGCACGCGATAGTTGAATAATATAGTATTCGGGTGACAATTTATAATAAATTCCGACTTCAGAATGGTTCTTTGACTTCGGATTCGTCATCCCTGATTCCACGAATACTTGGCAAAATATGATCGAAGCGGCACCAGAAGCACAAATGTTTCCATCGTCGGTTTTAAGTGGGAATGTAGTTGTGGAAACTCTTTTTTACGATGGAGATCTCCTTGTCAGCACATCGAAAGTCCGTCTTTATTATGATTGAATGGAAATTTATAATCTCTCTCTTCAATGTATTCCATTTCCCTTTTACTGAATTACATCTGGATCTCTGTATTTTTAAAACCCTTCTCAATATACTTTAATCATTTATTTGCATGAAAAATATTTTATAAATGTACAAAATGTCACAAAAAATGAATCAAATTGAATGTACAAAATAAGAAGAGAGAAAACGAATATTCAAATCGCAGTATTAACGAATGAAGCATTGACGCGCGATAATTTCTGACGACTCATGTCGTTCGACTGAAAAATATGAAAAACTGAAAACGATTGAAAATGAGAAATGAATTGAAAAGAACAAACCACGATTGTATTTGATCCAGTACGGCGGAATCGACATAATTCATGACATCGACGACGGAATTCCAGACGGAAGAAATAGAAAATTGGAAGATTGAAGCATGATTGAAATCCATAGAGAAGATACGCAACACCTGAATCAGTATTTCATAATAAATCCTTTTTTCTCAGTGCAAAAGCTCTTCACAAGCACCCTAGACTCCTTTCTAGCCGTGAGACTACTCCTACAGATCACTCTCAACAGTAGTCTGATTTTTGAAACTTAAGACTCAAAACACGTTGTTCTTTGGATTTGGTTCATCGATGTGAAACGTTTCTGCAAAATGAAAACTAACCAACAAGAAGTACGTCAAACTCGTCTGTGTCCCATTGATCGGCTACGAGCACAAAATTTGGAACACTGACCATCAACACATTGATTCCCGATAGAATAAGAATTGCCATTTGTTTTCGTTTTTCCGTATGATTCAGAAACTGAAACAATGAGTTTATTATTGTGTCTCAATCTTCAATCTTTCGGAAACTACACTAAACATAAGGACTGAAGAACAAGAATCACAAACCTTCGATCCGTGGGAGCGGAGAAAAAGATTGAGAGTGACACCGAAAGCAATCATGTATGACAAGGCAATCCAACAGTAATGAATAGTTCCATAAACGATTCCAGTTGAATCCATGACTGCACAAATTCTGTTATCATTCAAAGAAGGAGAAGCAAATGAAACGATGAGTGCAATGAAACTGAGAAACTGAAAAGAAGAAAAGAATGAGATGAAATGAGAAGAAGAAAGAAGAACTAACAACACAAATGAAAATTCCGAGTGAAGAGAGATAAAGTCGATGTCTCCATGTCCATCGACTACGGTACCAACTGACTCTATTCACTGCCAAAACGCGTTCAACAGTCAGAAGACAGTGAAAAGTTGCTGGTAATTGACCTCCAAACAAAAGGAAAACAGGCCATAAATACCCAGTCATACATTCATAACTGCTCGTTTTGAAATGATATTGATCATGTAAAATGAGATTCAATCGACCTGATCCAGACATAATGAATGATATTCCGTTTATCTGAAACAGTTTCCCTTGTTCATAATCTAAAACAATCGAGAGATACCATGTCTGAAACAGATAACAAAGTGAAGAAAACGAATCTTTGTCTGAAATCTTTGCTTGAATTGAATACAACAAGACAGATAGTATTTGGAATAAGAACAAATATTCCACACATAACATAGAGTCTACTCCGTAAGAGAATTTCTCCATCACCGGGGAACATCTTCTGAAAGAGCATCGTTTATATGAAAGAAGAATGACGGATGAGACGACGAGTGACGAAGGAAAACTTGAATTGTTAGGGCGGGTCATTGTGATGCACACACGGGTCACAACCATGTGCTTGGCACGTTTTAATTAAATCTTTCTCTCATAAAACTATGTTTTTGTGGTTTGAATTCAACTAAATTCAACGAACTATTCTCGAGAATCATCATTTAACTCAAGGCAGTTTTCGTTTTATTCAAACAGTGATCTGTCATTTATAGAATTGAAAAGATGCTTATGAGTGAAGTCAACTTTGAAATGAACTTGAAAACTTTTTGGAAACTAATTCTGACCACCTTGCAGAATGAAGGAGCTCATGCGAGTATGTTTACCACGAACAAAGACGACATCCGATGGAAACACGTGTTGGGCGTGGCCTAATAAGATTGGACTACATATATTTTGAACCCTCTGACTGTGAATTCCCACAGAAGCATTAGGTGCAGTTAAAGTCAAGGAAATGGTGAGAACAAACGAATTCTCAGATGCTAAAGAAAAATATACATTTTGAATGAGTTTCAATTTATAGAGATGAGACCACTGAAAAAATACAGAAATCGGATGGAAAACGTAATGCGTGAGATGGAAAATCAGTTACTTCTGTTGTCGCTACAAAGCTTGTCAATCGACTGGAAACAAACGTATTGTAGAATCTAGAAATCTTTAATACTTTTATATTTTCGCTTTTTTTAAAAATGATTTTTAAAATATCCATCTTTGATCCATCATGCCACTTTATCAGGTATCTGTTCTGAAAAGAATGGATTCTGCTATGCGTCAGTTCTAGCCAAAAACATTATTCTGGAAAAAAAATTGTTGTAATTGTGTCGTATATACGAATATCGACAATACATGATACGGTAATTTGTGATTGAAAGCTTTTATAATGAGCATTTAATAGTTCAACCCAAATAACTTCTGAAGCATCCGAGTGCGAATCTATCCTCTGTGTTTTTGATTCCATGTGCTAGTAGTGTCACTACAAACTTCTCGTGCTTTCTGTTGAATTTTCTTCGAAATTCTATGGGAAAATGTGATTCTGTTTTTGATTTATTCTTTGTGTTGGACTTTTCATTTCTCATTCAAAAATAGAAGCGAACATCAGGTGGTACGTGCAGATCTTGTGAGAAATTAATGAAGTTGCAACTTTCAGAAAACTCAGAGAATTATCATTAAAGTGGAGAAAAGAGGAACGGGATCGAGCAGAGAACCAACATTAATTCTAAAACGGGATGGTCATCTGAAGACAAACACACGTGGTTTCAGAATCAAGTTCAGATTTTTGAAAAAAAACTTGTGAGATGAAATGGTTCTTGAGCTCTTTGAGCTTCATGAAACGGAAAAAGAAATCTGATAAAGTTTTATTGAAAAACAAGCGACATTGTGGGAAAATGATGGGAAAGTGTAAAATTCTGAATCAGAAATCATTAAAACATATTCTGGAATAACCAAAATTACAAGAACAACTTTTATGTCAAGAAAAAGAACATTCAACTTTCTTTTCAGTTTTGTATTGTTTTCTGGATACTTTTCTTCTGTTTTTGACAATTATAATATGTAACCAACATTTACTGAAATACCTTCACCCTTCAATACAATCAAAAATGAATAACAAACTTTCCTGAAACTGATTCACCACCAAATCGGCTCATGCAAATTCAAAGAGTATATGTCCATTTGCCCATTCTCCTCCGTCATTCCCCCTCAATAAACATGTCGGTGTCATCTGAACTTCCGACGGTCGTTTCGAAACCTCCTAAAACTCGTACTAAACTTCCAATTTATTTGATTTCTGCAATTGTCGTTGCTCTTGTTATCATTGTTGTTGTCATCAATATTGTTCATCGACTTCCTGATTCTCCTGATGATTCCAATGATTCTGATGATGTCAAAACTACCGTATCGTCTCTGATAACTGATTTTTTCTCTACAATAACTCCAAATACTGAAACAAATCCATTTTCTTCAACTGCCAGTTCAATTGTGATAACAAGTTCTCCAGAAAGCAGTTCGACTTCTGAAAGTGATTCATCCTCGAGTAATTCAGACAAAGATCATAAAGAGGGTGAAAACAGTACTCTAGTTCATGTGACAGTAACAACTACAGTAATCCCAAGTACTACGGTAGAAGAAACAACAACAGAAACAACGTCTGTGACAACTGAAACCACTCCAAACAGTATGTTTCTTTTAAACAAAAACAATTGATACAATCTTCTGTTTCAGGACTTTTCACAACAACTGAAACATCTGAAACATCAGTTATTCCAACATTCGAGACTTCTGAATCTACTGTAATCCCAGATACAACTGCGGCAGAATGCAGCAAAACATGCAGGTTCGTCGAGTGGATCGAAGATACGATTCATATGATATCTGGTTATTTTGACAATTTGACTAACGAATGATTTCATGATTTGAATGAATGAACCGGTTTTTTGAATGAATTTGAATTCTAGAAGATTATTATTATTTACAAAAACAAAACGATTTCCAGTGTTTCGGTGGTTGAATCCATTCCACGTGGAATATGGTTTTTGGACAAAGTTCACACGAAAAATGCTTATGAATCATGGGCGGAGTTACTCGGAACTGCTAGAAGGTATGTTTACTCAAAATATGAATAATATTATGAAAAAGATTTCAGTGAAATTGATATATTCGCCTATAAAATGAATTTACGTGGAAAAGAACTTCGATATGACGTGGATAATTCAACATTCGAAGGTCGACAGTTATACAGAATATTGGAAGAAAAAGCAAAGTCTGGAGTTTCGATCAAATTGATTGACTGCCAACCACCGACGTTTCCAATGAATAATTATGATGCTGATGAATTAGAGAAACTTGGATTGATTAAGAGACAAGGATTAGATATGAATAGAATGAATGGAGGTGGAGGAGGTGTTCAACACAGTAAGACATTCATTATCGACGATCGACATTTGTTCGTTGGAAGTTTGAATTTCGAATGGAAATCATTCTCTCAGGTATTTTTTTGAAAATCGAATTGAAACGATTTCCATTTCAAACAGAAACTTGAAATCGGTTTGGAATTCCATGATTGTCCGTGTATTGCCAAAGACGCTTCTCTTCTTTTTGATCAACTTTTCAATTCTCTTTCTGGAAATGAAAAATTGGAAACAGTCGATTTCCAACCACATCGAATCGGAAATTCGACATTCCAATTTCTGGTTTGTCTCTTCATTCAATCCATCGGAATCCCTTATTTCTCTTTTCAGGCATCTCCATCATTTCTTCTAAATTCTTCTCATAGTTGGGATCTTGAAGCTCTTCTTAATCTCATTTATGAGGCTGATCAATTCGTTGATATTTCTGTTATGCAGTATTTCCCTTCGTGGATTTATTTCAAAAATCGAGAGTTTGTAATCTAAATTTATTCCAATTTCATTCGATTCATTTCAGATATTTCTCTCAAATTGATAATGCAATTCGAATGAGTATTTCTCGTGGAATTCAATTTAGAATTCTTGTTTCTGGAGATCAAAAAGAAGAACAAAAACTAATGTTTTCATATTTAAATAGTCTTTCCGTTCTTCATTCTCCTTCCGAAAATCGATTTATTCAAGTGGTTCGTGAGACTTTTTCCTCCAATTTCTCAAATATTTTTCTGATTTCAGAAGTTTATTTTGATTCCACAAACTGCTCAAGAATCATACAAGGATCGAAAAATGCATGCGAAATTCATGATTTCCGAATCAAAAACAATCATTGGATCATCGAATTATGCTCCCGAATACTTTTATAAATCAACTGGAACTGCCGTTATCGTAGAAGAAGAACCGAATAATGGAGATATCAATCATCAAATTAAAGAAGTTTTCAATCGGTAATTTCTGATTTCTCAAGACGATCATCATCCCCTTTTTTCAGTTATTGGCACAGTTCCTACACCGAAAGTCTCCAGAAATTCGGTGAATCAAAAGGATATCTTCCTAAAACATCGAAACCTTCGAATCCATTTTCCGGATGGTTTGGATTTGATCAAATTGGAATATTCAACGAAAAGTATTCTGCTTCGGGATTGGTCTACGAAAAAAATTCAGGAGAAGATCAGATTCTCGATCCTCTTATTTTCATTTAATTTTTCTCTCATTCAAACATTTTCATTTCAAATGTAAATTAAAATCATTTTATATTTTGTTCATAGCACATGAAATAAATTTTCACCCGAGAGATAAAAAGAAGGCAATTCAAATCTAGATACATTCAGTTTACAGCTAAAATATTTTAATTGAGAGAAATAGGTTAAAACTAGTATTACGGCAGTTCAAATTTTACAGTTCAACTGGATGTTGAAGAGTAAGTCCTCCGTTTCCGCAGACTTCCTTTGCCAATGAAGCAATAGTAGATACTTTGGTTTCATTGTCAGAAGCATTTCCGGCGTCTTTCAAATATCTGTTTGACGATCTCATTGCCTGTAAACGAGTTTGATTGGTCTCATTACTTTTAGATTTCGTTTATTCACCTTTTCGACGTAGTAAGTAGCAACCTTACGTTCGAAGTCGGCGCTCGAAGATTTGTTTTTTATGGCGTATGTAGCACGGGAAAGAACAGCAGCAGAGCTGTAAATTTCGATAGCTGCGTTGGCAACACGGTGCATCTCGTATTGACGATCTGAAAATTTTATTTCAATAAACCATTTTCAATATCAGTCGTACCAATGATTCCCTTCTTGTGCTTGATCAGCAATCCTTGAACGGTTTGTCCAAACAATCCTATTTGTTGGTCCAAAGCCTTGGCAGAATCCTGAAGACTGGCATCAACGACTTGTCCAAAGTTGGATCCCGTGTTTCCTCTGAAAAACTAAATTATGAATTGACTACCTGCACATATACTAACCCAGTAACTCTTGCAACAGCTAATCCGATGAGTCCTCCAACTCCCGAAGTTTGAGCAGCAAGATGCTTTCCGGCATGCTGAGCTCCAGTGAGGGCGATGAAAATACGAAGCACATCGTTGGCTCCTTCAAAAATTCTGAAGATACGGAGATCACGAAGCACTCGCTCGAGTCCTGTTTCGCGCATGAATCCCATTCCTCCATGAATTTGAATAGCATCATCGCATACGTGCCAGGCACTTTCAGAAGCAAGAACCTTTCCAATAGCTGCCTCCAACTGATATTCCTTGATTCCACGATCCATGTTAGACGAAAGCATGTATACAATGGACTCAGTTGCATAAAGTTTAGAAATCATTTCGACGAGCTTTTCTTGTACGTTTCCGAATTCTTCAAGTTTCTTTCCGAACTGTACACGAGTGGTGATGTGATCAACAGTTTTTTGAATACAGTGCTTCATGGCTCCAGTACAAGCAGCAGGAATTCCGAATCTTCCATTGTTTAGAATGTTCATAGCAACTTTGAATCCTTCTCCTTCCTTTCCGAGGAGGTTCTCTACTGGAATTTTCACATTGTCGAAATGAACTTCAGTGGTGTTTGATCCTTTGATTCCCATTTTCTTTTCTTGTGGTCCACTTGTAACTCCTCCGAAACTTCTTTCGACAATGAACGCCGACATTTTGTCCTTTGTCGATCCATCAGCTTGCTTGATTGGTGTCTAGAAAATCTTAAACTACTATATCTTCTCCTTTTAGTCCTCTTACCTGAGCGAAAACTGTGAAAACTTCAGCAAATCCACCGTTCGAAATCCAAATTTTTCCACCGTTCAAGACATAATGCTTTCCATCGGCAGACAACTCGGCTCTGGTTCTGACAGACTGAAAACAATGTGATGACTTCTTTTAGATTTTGTCATACTACTTACACTGGCATCTGATCCAGTAGTTGGTTCAGTGAGGGCAAAAGCAGCAAACTTGCGTCCAGTAGCTAAATCAGGCAGATATTTTTGCTTCTGGGCATCTGTTCCTTCCAGAAGAATTCCCTTGTATCCGATTGATTGATGAGCGCCCATTACAACTCCGAAACCGAGATCATAAGCTCCAACAATTTCGGCAACTCTAGCCATCTGAGAGTTATTGAATCCAGACCCTTCAAGCTCTGGTGGAACAAGGACTCCGAAGGTTCCGAGTTCGGCAAATTTGTCGAGAACTTCTCTTGGAATATCAGATGTTTCGTCATTCCTGAGAAAACAAAAGTAAAATAATATTTTTTGAACCGAATCACTCACTTAACAACGTCATTAACTTCGATGAGCATTTTTTCAAGTGGTGACATCACCATTCCCAACGTCTCCTTTTGTTCTTCGGTCATATTCAATGGATATGGAAACACCTAAAAAGACATCCGGAATTGTTAAACTTCACTTTAGCTTGCTTACCTGATCCGTCACGGCCTTTCCACGGAAAAGATTCATGACGAACGAAGGACTGTCGACAGCGGCCGCCGGAGCTTTCTTTGGTTTAGCATCTTTAGCTGCAGCAGCAGAATGCGAAAGACGGAGGAATCTTGTTTGAGAAATTCGAGCGGTTTTACTCAAAGTTGACAGCATTTTTATTCTGGAAACAAACAATATTGCTTGCGATCAATGAAGAAAAGAAGAGTGGCGGAGATAAAAGCGATGAAAACAACTTGGGTGTCGAACGGAGAAAAGTAGAGCAGAGAGACGCAGACTGAAAGGGGACAAAGAACACTCCCAATGACTGCGGTTGCATTCAATTGGTTATTTTGAAAAAAAGGAAAAAGAGGTGATTATAAACAACTGTGTTTACTTATTTTCAAATGAAAATTGTTTTATATTAATACATAGAAAGTAAGGATCGAGGTCACCTCCGAATTTTGTCTGGCAACTGATCACTGACAAATACTCAGCGTACACACGATAAAGAGGGCCACGTGTAAGGCGGGTACGCTATCTCTTGTGGACTTTGCCCTGTGTACTTTGAACGTTATGGACAACGTACTATTCTGAAAGCTTGTGTGTATTCTAATATAAACTCTGGCGTAACTGAACAAGTTTAGTAGAAATTTGTACACAAATTAGTGCTGCCATAACTTTATAAAGATCAAACTTCTATGAAAAGTAAATTTACAAGAAGCCAGTAAAAGTACGCAAACAATTTCATGATCTATTGAATAAAAAAATTCTCCGTCTGAATTTCTCCTGAAATTTTCAGTTTTTCTACAATTTACCTCTTTTAGAAGCTTCACACTGTTTTTTGCAATCAAAAACAATCTGAACGGTTCAGAAATGAAGAAGTGAATACTAATTCAGAGTAATTTTTTCAAAAAAGGTGAAACGTGGATAGTCGAACACGGAAAAAATTAATAAAAACTATTGCTATGAACACGACTCGATGTGAGTTTGATTGGCTCATGAGCCGGCTCAGAATCGCGTTGAGACCTTTTCATCTGTAGTATTGCGCCTTTAATGTATTTTTCAATGTACAGTACACGATGTATAAAACTGGACAATTGAATATGAGGAAGAAGTTGACATTCGATTCTAGTCTGAAAAAATTTTTCTAAATATCTTCTATCTGATATATTCTGAAAAATAACAGTGTCATATTATTTACAATTTTCAGAAAATAAATTTACAATTCGTGGTGCTTCTAGACACCCTGGGATCAGTTTTCATCTGCACTGGAACGTTCCAGTTCAAACGAAAACCTTGATTTGTTCTCTATGAATACATAAAACTATTGATTTCTCACTCCTCCGAATGTAGTCAGCCCGCAGTGTTGTCTTATCAACTAGTGGGGTCAACGACAACTCTAGACTACACTGTACCGATACTCGTTTTCGGTTGTTTCGGTTTTCTTATTTCATTTTTCTTTTTTTCTGTCCCAGAATCAAAAAATGGATAAGAAGACTGCCTGTGCCCATGTACCAGAACCATCTGAGTTCGAATATACTACAAGAGATGCAATCATTTATGCTCTAGGAGGTAATATAATTAACTCTGTATCTCCCTAACTAAGTGTTTCTTTTCAGTTGGTGCTCGAGCCAAAGAAGATTTGTGTTATGTTTATGAGAACCATGAAGACTTTAAAGTTCTTCCATCGTTCATTGTTGCTCCAGGTTTCCTTGCTCACACTTTGATGGATTGGCCTGGAGTAGAGTTCGATCTGCAGAAGTATTCGGAGAAAAATTAGTTTTTAATCCAAATGGGATGGTTTCAGAGTTCTTCATGGAGAGCAGTATATTGAAGTTCTACATCCACTTCCAGCCGATGGAAAACTGAAATCTGAAGCAAGAGTTGTTGATATTCTTGACAAAGGATCTGGTGCTTTGATTTTGGGAAATGTCACAACTTATGATGAGCAAGGAAAGAAAGTTGCAATTCAACAGTTCAGTACTTTCCAAACAGGATACGGAAACTTCGGCGGAGACCGTACCTCTCCACATGAATTCAAAGCTGCAGCTGTACCAGATCGTGCTCCAGATGCAGTTATTGAACAGAAAACTTCTGTTGATCAAGCAGCTCTTTATCGTTTAGGATCTGGAGATATGAATCCTCTTCACGTTGATCCACAATTCGCCAAAGTATCCGGATTCAAAACTCCAATTCTTCACGGTCTTTGCAGTTTGGGTTTTGCAACCAGACACGTCATTGCAGCATGGGCAGGAAATGATTCCAATAAATTCAAAGCTATCAAGGTAATCGAGAATCTGGAGATTTCACTTGCAAAATTAAATATTCTAGGTTCGTTTCTCGTCTCCAGTTCTTCCCGGACAAACTTTGGTAACTGAGACTTGGAAAAATGGGAACAGAATTCTGTTCCAAGTGAAAGTAAAAGAGACAGGAAAAGTCGTTATTTCAAATGCTTACGTTGATTTGACTGAAGCTTCGGAACTTCCAACGGTTCCTGCAGATCTTGTTTCAAAATTGTAAATTCGTTGAAAAGAGAGAAAACATTAATTTATCAGTCACAAGATAGAAATGTATTAGATTGTTGATTTCGTGTTTATATCCTGAATATTTCTTTTTGAATAAACCAGTTCTTATTGATATTGTCATCTACTTTCGCTTCTTTTTTCCAAAAACGTCATTGACTCCTGGGAATGAAACACCGACTCCCGTGTTCACTCCGACGCCTGCCATCGGTACTCCAACTCCAAAGTTCGTTCCAACTTGTCCATTAAGATAATCAACTCCAACATGTTGATTCTGTTGATAATATGGTCCAACTCCTCCTCCAACATCTACTCCAATCGGTTTTCCAGCTTCTCCTGGTTTCAATGGAACACTTACCTAAAATCAAATAATTATTCGTAAAGAACAGAGCAGAGAAAATATAAAAGAAACATACAACAGCATGAGTATCTCCTTCGATTCCAAGTGATTGAACTAACGGAACACCCCATCCAGACTTATATCCGTACTTTCCTTCATACCAATTCGCTCCGATTTCCTGATATTGTGACCAGTAGTCTCTTACTCCAATATGATCAGAATAACCTCCTCCCCATGATCCAAAAGGAATATTCATTTCTCTTCCAGCTCCAATTGCTCCTTCTTCATTAATTGGATAATAAGGGATTCCTTTGACACTCCATGTTCCCAAATTGAGTCCAACGTTTGAATTGAAAGCATATGCAATATTGTAAAGAGGATCTGATTTCGGAAGGAATCTTTGACAATCCTGAATGAATTTCATAATAATAAATTTAAAAGAGACAGCTTACATGAAAGTATCCTTTACACTTATTTCCATACTTTTCTTCTGTTTTGTTTCCACCGAAACAATGTTTTCTGACGGTTGGCAAGAATCTGTTACAAAGAGCTTCCAAATGTAATGCTTTTCTATGAACATCTATGTCTTCTGGACGAGGTTCAACAGCTGAAGGAGGCCTTTTGACAATTGTCATTCCACGAACATCAGCTGCTTTTGCTTTCTGTTCCAGTTGAGATTTATCAGTGATTCCGCCGAATGGTGAGCTGAAATTCCAAAGATAAGGAAGCAAGTATTGAATGAATAAACCTTGGTCTCTGTGATATTTCACTATCTCCAATATCTGCACGATCAACTCCCAACGCAGAACTTCTTAATCCAAATTCTTCCATATTCTGGGCAAATCTCTGTTTCTCTTTCTCTTGTTGAGCTAGTAATTGGTTGTATCTAAAGAGCTATACGATATAATAGAAAGACTGGAGGCTATCAGAGAAGATAATTCAACTGACCTACTGATATGTGTATTGATGGCATACTGTTTCATTCTATCGAAATAATCCTGATAATACTGATCATATTGTGCCTGACGAGCCTTATTCGCTTCCTTTCTCTGTTGTCTCCATTCATCCATTTGTTTCTCATAAGCGTCATCATGATTCGGTTGACGATGCCTGAAATAGTTCAATTTGAAGTTCAAACCGTATTCCATTCAACCTATGCCTTCTTTTTGGTTTGTGTGTAGTCGTCGTTTCTATTTGTCCTCGAGCGAATTCACTTGGAGAATGATTATAAACAGGTCTTCCAGATGTTGCGTCTCTTAAATAATTGATAGAAAGGCAGGTAACTAAAAGAAGAAAACGCCATCACTCACTTTGAAATTGGAATCGGATCTCCACCGTTTTGAGGTCTTGCCTCAATTCTCCATAATATTGAGAACACAAAAATAAGAATGAATTGACGTAACATCGTCAACGGAAGCCGTCTAAGCACTGATAAATTTCAATGTTTCAACAGTTGGAAAGCAAGAAAAATGATGATTACTGCAAAAAGGTTTCTTGATTTCTCTCACGACAGTGTCTTGAATAGGCCGCCTATGTGACCTTGCTGTTGACTGACCGGTAGAAATTAATGAAGTTGTAGTTTGTATAGTCTCTCATTGTCTAAGCTTGATAATGAAGATTGTGTGGTTTGTGATAGAAATGATTGGAATGATATTGTGATGAACCCAGTACATTAGAACCGTCGAAAGATAATCAAAACCATATGAGAGTAGTTACGTATTCGAAGGCTACAGGAAATGTAGCTTGCTGACAGATGTTTTCAAATCTGGTAAGAAGCCTCTCTGCGTTTTTGGATATCCTCATGTAACGAAATAACTTTTCCAAAGTTACTTTGTCTTTTCTTTCAAGGAACTACGATGGAAGAAGTTCAATAGTTTTCTAAAATTCTCAACACAGTTGGCTTTTTATATTCAATCATCCTCTCATCTTGTTCACTGTGGGCGGAGTTCTCGTCATACACCCCGTATAGAAAGCGGCGGAACCCGTGAGATGTCGGTCGCTTTGCGAAGGGTGTGTATATAAGTGAGAAGAGAAAAGAAGGGAGGCTGCATGACGACAAGGCGAGTACTCGCAGATACGAAACGTTCCCCGTTGAGCGCACTAACTGTGAGCGAAAGTCCCTGGACCACCGGCAGAAAGTGTCACCCTCTAGGTTGGGTACTCTTTGGAGTTTTAGTCATAGCACAGAGACGCTCCTTAGAACAGCATAGGGCCTACTCTGTTCGTCATGTTTTTGATTCTTTTTATGTTGAAACCGCGAAGAGGGGAGCGGAAGCTGTGCTCAGTTCAGCATGAAATATGACATTTCCTATGTCTAAAGAGTCATTTCACACTTACACACGACATGTCGAAAGAATATATTCAACGTTTATTCTCCACTCGCAAGGCTTCTCTAAAATTCTATCATATACGTTCATCTAATCTTCTCTCTGGAATGGCAAAAATACACCGAGAATGTCGAGAGAAGTCTTTGCCAGCTATCAGATTAACGTTAGTTAGATGACAACAAGTCATCAGACGACACTCCTTTGAAAATTCATTTTCAGAAAACCTATCGACTATTTTTCTGGTATTTCGGATTGGACAACTTCGAAAAGATATTACGTCAGAAATCGAGATATCGTTAGAGAGAACATTCGAACGATCAAATCAAGTCTTCCTAGAGTTCCGGCTATTCGAAAAGTTCCTCCGTTCTCATATCAATCAATTCAATCAAATACAAGTGTTGTTCCATTGCCAATGATTGCTCCGAATCGTTCAAGAAGTGTGGATTCAAATGTTTGTTTTTATCTTTTTCATTATCTTATTCAAAACAAATTTTGATTCAATTAAATCTTGATAATGAAATTTCAGGTGTCCGATGATTGTAGTCAATTCCGTGCTCTATTTTCACGTGGAGATTTACATGTTCGTATAGTGCATTCTGGAGGACCTGGTGAAAAGTAAATATCTTTTCTCATTTCTCACTTATTATTCATTTTGCAGACCACGAGAACTTCGATGGGCAAAAGATCCTTCTCAAATGAAAAACGAGACAATTTGTAATCTTCTTGCCAAGTTTTCTACTGGAATGTCGTTGCTTGATCATGTATTCTAAACTATTTCTTTTTCCATACGCCCTTATATTATGTCATTTCAGCCTTTTCGATTTGTTGCTGAAACTGGAATAACTGATTTGTTGATTGCACTTCGAAATCATCAATCGATTGTAACTGTTCTTCCACAACTCGTCAGAGGAATACGAGCTGGTCTCTATTCATTCGACATTGAGAAAAAGAAATTCTGTTTGAAAACTCTTTCAAGAATCACATCGATGCAAGGAATCGGACCACAAATTGTTCCATTTTATCGACAACTTCTTCCTCCACTCAGTTAGTTTTCATTCTTTTCCAATATCGAATTGTATCGTTTTGAGGAACTGTTCGTCAATCCAGAAGCAGATCTGATCGTGTTCATTATGATAAAGGACGTCAAATTGAAGAAATAATAACTTCAACTTTGAATGATCTTGAACGAACGGGCGGTCCGAATGCACTCATTAATATAAAATATCTTATTCCACACTACGAATCATGTCAATATATTTGAAATGAAATGTTTATTCGATCACATTGGAGCAATACTCGAATGGTTTGCAATTATAATTATATCTCGATTCCTATGTTTCGAAGAGAAAATGTCAAGAATGGCATGACGAAATGGAATAATGAAATAGCAGGTAATTACAGGATCAACGAGAGCAGGAAGTGAATTGGTAACAAGTGTCAAATGCTCTGAAATCAAATGAATTTTCATTTCTATTCTGATGAGGAAACCTGAAATAAGGACTTCGTTTCCTGTTGTCTGAGTGTAAATATAACTTGAAACCATTGGAACATATGAAATAACTGGTAGAATCGATTGAACAATCAATCCGTGAATCAGTTTTCTTGCTTGTTCTTTTGTTTTATCCGCCATTTGTTGATGATTTTTAACCAAAGTGAGTCCTTTCGATGTAAGAATCAAACAAGTCAATGGAATTCCATATCCTCCAATACTTATAATGATAGTCGCCGATATAAATTCGAAATTTTTGACATCTGAAAATCCAGGAAATGGATAATACGATGAAAGATCGTATGTTGGATGTTCAATTGCTGTTGCTATTTGAACTGATTCAAAATCCCATCGAGAGAAAAATGGAATTATCTGAAAGGAGATGAAGTAATCGAGAAGAAGTGAAAACACTACCAAAACATAAAGAGGAGCTAAATATGAAGATAAAATGAGAACATAATTTCTTCTTTTCGTGAATTTAGTTATCGTCAAAGAGAGAAATCGAAAGATAACTGTTATTAATATTGCTAATCCTGCCGCCATTCCGATCGCCTAAAATGTGTTTTATATTGAAAAGAGCTTTCTATTTTCTCTTTACCATTGCGATATGATAATTGGCAAAGCATACTTCTGGTCTGAAATGCCGACATGGACCAGCAGGGAGAATCGCCAAAGAAGTGCTATTAGTGAGAAATCGATGTTGAATTGAAAATGAAGAAATAACGAGAGAAATTTGAATTGAAGCAGTATTTATCAGATAATATTTCAAATTTTTGAGGGAATTTGGAAGCCTTCGAAGAATCAAAAACACTAAAAAAATCTGAAAGGACAGACCAAAAATCCCATAAAAAATCCAATAAATATTGAAGAAAGGAACATAACAATCAGAAGACGTGCACATTTCTTGAAGAAACTTCCGATGGAAATGAACTCGATTTGATATGTAATCTAATATTATAATCACATTTCAAAAACTATTATTAGTGAACTCTTTTTCAACATTTTTATGTATTTCGACTATGATAAATAAATGAGAATTTGATCGAGAGTTCAAATTTTGAAAACTTTAAAAATAATCTTTCGATCATCTGCTTTTGTGATTTTTGGAATACATTTGAGGAAATCTTCATTATCTCTTTCAAAAACTGTTTTCATTAAAAATCTCGAAATTGAACCAATCCTTTTCCTCCGAAAAATTTTAATTTGAACTTTGATTTTGGTACAAAGTATGATTGAATCGAAGAGATAATTTCTCACGAAACAATATATAAATATGGGAAAATGTGTTTTAATTGATCCCAGAAGTTGAATTATTGGTGACGGAAATGACTCTTGACGGACGTTTCGGAAGAAGAAATTCAAGAATTGCTTGACGATATGGAACAATAAAATAGAATGAAATGAAAGGATCCACGAGTCCTGGTAATGCTGACGAAGCAAGAATCAAATGTTCTGAAAGGCATTGAACAAAGTTTTCTGAGAATCTGATTACCACAAATGAGTAGTTCATGTCCTGTTGTTTGACTGTATACATATCCAGAGAACGATGGAATATAACAAATGAAAGGAAGCATTGACTGAACAATTAGACCATGAATCAACGTCTGTGCTTGTTTTTTAGTTCTATCCGACATATGTCTATGAAATCGAATGAGTACAAGAACTCTTCTGGTTAAAATGAGACATCCAATGGGTATTCCATATGCTCCAATCGACAAAAGAAGAGTTGCAGTTATAAATTGAGGACTTGTAATATTAGAAAATCCAGAAAATGGAATATATATCGATAGATTATATGATGGATGCTCATTGACAGTTGCAAAATGAACTGATTCGAAATCCCATACATCAGTGAATGGAATCACCTAATTGAGTCAAGTGTTTGAATAGTCTGTGTATAAATGAACTCACCAGAATGATCAACGGAGCAATATATGAAGCAGCAACCATAACGTAGGTCTGCATCGAAGTAACTTGATTTTGAACAAGAACCAGAAAACGGAAGAGGACAGTTATGGAGATGGCTGATCCTGCAGCTAAACTCGTTGCCTGAAATCATCTGATTCATCTATATTTTATTCACAAAACCAAACCATAAAGACATGATAAACGATGAAACAAAACCGTGAACTTATATAACTGCATGGTCCAATTGAGAGAACAGCTGCACTATTTGTATTTGAAAGTAATCTGTGTTGAGTAATAAATGCAGTCGTTATCAATATTATTTGAATGAATGAAGTATTATAAAGGAAACATTTCAGATTATCAAGAGTTGCTGGAGATTTATAAGATATTAAATACAGAAGAATCGACTGGAAAGTGATGGCAAAAAATCCACATAACGGCCAGTAATAGTTGAAAAATGAGACATAACAGTTGGAATTGGAACACATTCACCGAATCTTTTGAAATAAGAATGGAGAATAATGGAAGAAAGAGCAGTTTTATCCTACTTTTCGAAGTTTCGTTCCCATGACATTTAGTTAAAAAATAGATGGTGTTCAAGAGACTGGAAAAGTATTTTTTGAGTTTTGATGCCGATTTTTGAAATGATAAAACATTTGAACGTAAAAGTTTGAAGTTGGATGAGATTCGAAGGTTGAATTAATTCTAAAGAGCATTTGTTGAAGACTGACTATTCCATTCATGTTCATCATACTGCATGATCATAGATCGATGTTCGGAGACACACGAACTACGAAAAATCCTGAGGAGTTTACCAAAAACTATGATCACGTCAACAGGTTTTTTTCATGACATTTTCAGATTTTTCCCATCTTTTTAGTTTTTTGCATTTTCCGGAATTTCCGAATGAATCGAAGTTTGCACCATCTTTTCCGAGTTCAACAAATATCAAGTTGGTTTGAAAAGTCGCCGTTTTGTTTTCAAAAATGCAGTTTTCCGGTGTTATCATACATTTCTCTTTTCCCGATCAAGTCACAAAAATGACTAGATTTCTGCGTTTTTCGACTACATGTACTCTTTATTTTCTTTTTTTGTTCCAATATCTGCGTCTCTTTTGTAAAATAAAAAGAGAGTTTCTTTCATTTTCTCTTTTTAGAATTTTCATTCAAAATGGTTTCCAATACGGAAGTTCGGGAACGAAGATTCGATTCTTATGCCACTTCAGAACAAGTTAGTTTGAATATTGAAATATTCAGAAAGAAAGAAATGTTTAAGGTGATGAAAGGAATCAATTTATCTGGAAAGACGTTCGTTGTTACTGGAACAACATCCGGAATTGGTGTTGAAACTGCTAGATTTCTGGCATTGAGTGGAGGCCATGTGGTCATGTTAAACAGAAATGAAGTGGAATCAAAGAAACTGAAAAAGAGAATAATAGAAGAAGCTCCGAGTGCAAGTATTGATATAATTAAATGTGATTTGAACTGTATGAAATCGACGGAAAAAGCAGCAGACGAATTCATTGAAAAAGAATGGTGAGTCGATAGAAGTGATTCTGGAGTATACTATTTATATTCAAATAGGCCAATTCACTGTCTCATTCTGAATGCCGGAGTCTGTGGACCTGCTTCAAATATCACTCAAGATGGTCTCGAATCTCATTTCGGTGTCAATCACATTGCACATTTCATTGTAAATATCTCATTTATCTTTCAAAATTAGACAATACCTCTTTTCAGTTAATTCAAAAACTTCTTCCAATCGTTCGTCGATCTGCACCAGCAAGAATCGTCATTCTTTCTTCGACGGCAAATCAACGGACATCCGTCGATTCATCATTGCCAATTAATGAAAAAGTGAAACTTCTTTGTCCAGAAGATCCATTGGAAACCAACTGGTATCGTTTCTATGCTCGATCAAAAATGTGTAATACTCTTACTGCATTCAAACTACACAGAGACGAATATTCGAATGGAATCAGCACTTATTCTGTTCATCCGGGAGCACTTATTAGAACAAGTATCTTCAGAGATTCATGGTTAGCAACAATTGGAAGTATTCTTATTTCTCCATTCACCAAATCGATTAGTCAAGGAGCAGCAACAACTTTATACTGTGCAACGAATCCAGAAGTAACTGAGATTTCTGGAAAACATTGGGATTCGTGTTGGGATGATGAAACGAAATTGGATAAGAACTTGTCGAAAGATGAAAAACTTCAAGATGCATTGTGGGAGCATTCAGAGAACATTTTGAAGAAGATATTGAATAAATGAATGTTTCCTAATTGTTTGGTACGCTTCCTGGTAAACATTTTCTGAAAAACTACTTGCTTTCATAAAGCTAAACCATCCACGAAATGTCTATTTCATTCTTCGTTAAAAATAACTTCTGAACAATTAAATTAATTTTATGCGAATAGAGCTTATAAAAAATGAGAAAGTGAAAATACTGTGGGGGCAATACAATTGTAGATGCAGGTTTTACGGTATCCATAGAGATTGATCTAGATACTTTTTCTAAGAAAAAAGTGTTCTTTAACTTCACTCGAAAACAACTCAAACACGAATAAAAACTATATCAACATTCAAAAAGACATGAATTCTTTTGATCATCCAACAATCCATTCAGTATTCTCTCTGACTTCTTCCACAATTCATCTTGTAATTGTTCGTCCCTTGTGATTTCTTTATATAAATTCTTCTCATCGTCCCAACATGATTCCCAATATCTTCCAGAAACACTTGCCACTTCTGGATGTCCAGCACAATAAACTGTCGTTGAAGCCCCTTGACTGATGTTTTTAGTGAACGGAGTAGATAGAAAACTGGCAATACTGACAAGCCAAGAGTCTCGAAAGATATTTGTTCTGACTCCATTTCCAGGATGAACTGAATATGTACTGATTCCATTCACATATTCATCACGATGGAGTTTGAAAGCAATCAACATATTACACATTTTTGAACGAGAATACAGACGAAACCATGATGCATCCAATGGACTTGTTGGACATAGAATTCTCAGTTTATTTTCAATTGACATATCGGAAGTAACTCCACAATTTGCATGAACTGAAGAAGAAACCAAAATGATTCTTGATGGATTCGAATTACGAATAATCGGAAGAAACTTTTGAATAAGCTGAAAGAAATCATTCGATTATAATGAACGAGAGAATGAAATTACCAGAAAATGTGCGAGATGATTGATTCCGAAATGAGATTCCAACCCATCGGCAGTTGTTTTCGAAGAAGTTCCGAATACTCCTGCATTCAGAATTAGGCAGTGAATCGGCCTTAAACTTGCATTTATTCGGGTGAGGAATATGGAATTAAGTCCACTTACCATTGTTTTTCGATGAATTCATCAGCAGCTTTCTGTACAGATTTCAACGAATTCAAATCACATTCAATTATATCAATTTCTGCATCATACATTTCATCCACTATTTTCTTTTTCAATTTTTCCGATTCCACAATATTTCTATTCAACATAACGATATGAGCTCCATTCAAAGCCAAACTTCTAGCAGTTTCTATTCCAATTCCTGACGTTGTTCCAGTTATAACAAACGTTTTTCCAGCTAAATTGACTCCTTTAATTAGGCACCGCAATGAAAGTGGGCGGAGCGTCGAAATTTTTCTCCCCAGCGCACCTCGCTAACTTTGAGGCTCTGTACCGCAGACTGGGGATAGATGATTGACATATAATTAATATGGCTTTATGTAATTAAATGCGTAGAATCCAATGGAATAATCAGTTTTTTGATATCTCGAAAAATTTCAACGAAGATCGATAGGAAACTGATGAAAATAGGGGTATGGCCCGACGAAGTCGGTCAAAAATGGTGATTAAAAGTCGAAGTCGCTACTTTTTTTGATGGATTCTGATAGTTTTTGACATGAGGAAATGGATTTTGAGGGTTAAATAAATTTTCGTGTTACCCGAATAACAGAATATTCGGTCAAATTGGTATCAAAACTAGAAAAAAAATTTCAGCGATGACCCCTACTTTTCTTAACTGAAATTGATAGATATAAGTCTTATGTACACGACTGACAATTTTTAGAAAGATTGGTAAATTTTAAGTAGTCTTCGTGCTTATCCGAAAAAGTCCTTATTTCCAAGAAATTTAGTTTTTTAGACAGTGATGCAGGTCGAAGTCGCAGGTTTTCTTTTCATCATTGGATTCTACGCAAAATTTCGCACAATACCCCTTTTTAAAAAAAGAAAATCTGTGTTACCCGAAAAAAGTTTTTTCTTTTTTTCTGTGAAATTTTTGTGATAAATTGATAGAAAAAATGAAGCGGAACTCTCGAGACCGCCCCCATTTCTTGTACACCCTCTCGATTGGCGCCGCCCGCCGCCCGCGTGGTCGAGTGGTTGCGCGCTTGTTTTTCGTTCGGCGGTGCCCAGATCGAACTTTCTTCCGCCCACTTCGCCTTTTTCCAGCGCCGCTGGGGAGAAAATCAGTACATTGAGGTCTTCCACAAAAACAACTATAACTTGAGATTGGAAAAAAATTTTTCGCTGAAATTTTGGAAATGTACTTCTATAAGGGAGGGGAACATATTCCAATAGAAATATTTTAGAAAAATTGACTTTGAAAAATATGCTGTGGTGCCTACCTTTAATAGTCTAAAATCAGATTATTTAGAAAATGAAAAGAAGAAAAAACTCACAACTGGAGCATAGGTTCGTCCGGTGAATTTTCTAGTTCTGATGCTTTCGTCAGACATTTTCAAATGAAAAATAATGATAAGAATGCTTTTATAAACGAAAAAACGAAGGAAATGAGAAGACAGAAAAGAACAAAAAAGCGTCAAAAGAAAAGATATAATACGTAGTCAAGAGACACAGAAAAAGGGAGCAACAGTGATTTGTTCTCTCATAGAAACACATAAAAAAGAGAAAAAAAGTAGTCAGAAATGTTATCATTTCGGAGAAAAATTCTTCTTTTTTTCATATCATAAATGCACATTTTCCATATCGTTATCTGATTTTCCATTCTCGTTTCTAATCAATTCTTCTGAATATTTCCATAAAGAATCTTGTAATTCCTCATCTCTGGCTACTGATTTATCCAGATTCTTTTCATCATCCCAACATGATTCCCAATATTTCCCAGAAATATTGGCTACTTCCGGATGAGTTGCACAATAAACACTTGTAGCTGCTCCTTGGCTGGCGTCTTTTGTAAATGGAATCGAAAGGAAATTAGTGATACTCCAGAATCCAAAATCTCTGTGAAGATCTGTACGAACTCCTGATCCTGGATGAATCGAATAAACACTTATCCCATTTTTGAACTCATCTCGATGCAGTTTGAATGCAGTCAACATATTACACATTTTTGATTTCGCATACAAACGGAAATACCATTCAGATGCATCTTTCGGACAAAGAACTTCTAATTTCTTCTCGATACTTGAACTTTGTTTCACACATGTATGTTTACTCAACATTGATGAAACGATAACAATTCTTGAAGGAGAAGAACTACGAAGAACAGGAAGTAACTCTTTCATCAACTGAAATCGGTCATATAGTCTACGTGTTTTCAGATCAACTCACAATGAAATGAGCAAGATGATTGATTCCAAAATGTGCTTCATATCCATCAGAAGTGATTTTGTTTGTTGGTCCAAAGACACCGGCATTCAGAATTAATCCATGAAGAGCCCTGGAGGAAACCTCCATTTCTAAATGTATTATAATTTCTCATCACTACCATTTCTTTTCTAAATACTCCTCAGCTGCTCGTCTAACAGAATCCAGTGAATTCAAATCGCATTGAATTATATCAATTCGAGAATCTGGGTTTTCAGATAAAAAGTTTTCTTTCAACTTTTTAGATTCTTTGATATTTCTATTAATCATTACAACGTGAGCTCCTTTTGAAACTAATGATTTTGCAGTTTCAACTCCGATTCCGGAAGTTGTTCCTGTGATTGCAAATGTTTTTCCATTGAGATCAATTCCTTCCAAAACCTAAACTTTTGAGCTCAAAACATTTGTTTAATGTTCAAAAAACTCACTTGGTTGGCATGAGTTCTCGAATGAAATTGTCGTTTTCTTTTGTTGTCAGCAGTCATGATGAATGTGAAAAAAACGAGTGAAAAGAACAACTGTCGATTGGAAATGTATTCTCTTTCGTTGATTTTCTTTTATTTGAAAATAGTTTGATGATAGTTGATTCAAAGTTCGAAGAACATTGGGAAGAATGTAGTCAAATGAAACGATAATTAAGGAACAAAGTGTCACTTTTGAAATTAAAATATGAAAAGTGATCGAAGAAATTGAGTCTGATTGATGCCGGTGTTATCAGTGGAATCAAATGATTACGAAAGAGAAATTTGAAGAACTGGCCCTGGAACAGCGCCGAATCCGTGCTCTGTTTTCGTTTTGATGATTTTCTAAAAACGAAATAGTAAAATTAAAGTTTTTTGGGAAGTTTAATACCGGAGGATACTCGGAATAAGATCCGACATCAGCTTCGGTGAACTTTTTGATTACAAGTACTCCATTCTTATTTTCATAATTGGATGACTCGACTTTCTTTCCATTTCCATCAACAAAAGATCCTTTGTGTTCTCCTTCAAAATGGAAGATTTGTTCTCCTGCCCTGACAGTTCTCTTGATAGCTTTTGCTCCCTTGAATGAGTCGATTTCTACTTTTTCGCCATTCTGAAACCTTTTTTTATTTTACTGATTTCTGTTCACAAGAAGATGCAAATCGGATTCCTGAGTTGGATTACCCTGCTTCGATTTTGAAGATTTATAACTAACTTTGACTAGTTGTTGAGCAAGAGAAGCTTCACTGAATAGAACAAAAAACGAGAGACATAGGAAGAAATTGAGAATGAAATGATCCATTCTGAAAAAAAATAATGAAAAGAAACAAAAAGGGTAAGAACAAGAAGTAAAACGAAGGTTTGGACAATCGAAATGACGAGAGATACCGCCTATTCTTGATTTATTGACCAGTTGGTTTGGATGAAAAGAGGTCACGCCTCTCGTGTTTCTGACTCTGTTTATTATTTGTTTATCGGACAGCCATGAAATGATTTTATTGAAAAAAAAAGAAAAGCTATTATGGTTAATTGATATTGCACGATCAGAATCCAAGTTTATTTATTCGAGAGAAAGGTTGAGGGTGATTCCTGGAACAGCGGAAACACTTCCATCGGCTTGTTTGGTCTCGATGTTCTTCTGTAATTAGAAATAGTTAAGGTAAGAGATATAGTCAATTATAGACGTACAGCTGGATGTTCAGAGTAGGATCCAACATCAGCCTTCGAGAACTTCTTGATGACGAGAACTCCATCTTTGGCTTCGTAGTTGGATGACTCGACCTTCTTTCCCTTTCCATCGACGAATGATCCCTTGTGCTCTCCATCGAAATGGAAGATTTGCTCTCCGCCGGCAACAGTTCTCTTGATTGCCTTTGCTCCTTTGAATGCATCGACTTCGACTTTCTCTCCATCCTAAATGAAATCAGATATCATTTAATTCAGTTGATATTGAACATACCTTGACTCTCTGTTGAGCAACAGAAGCTTGAGAAAGAGCAAAGAAGGAAACGAGAAGAAGAGATGCAATGACAAAACGGTTCATTTTCTGAAATTGGATAATAATTGATTCGGAAGATTACCGATGGGATGTTGATAATGAAAAAGAATTAGGAGTGGAGTGAGAGAACGTCTCTGACATCCATTCTTTCTCGCGGAACAACAATAAATAGTGTCGTCAGCCAGAAGGAACCGCCTTAAGTTAGTCACCAGTTGGTTGAAGAACGACAGGCTCTGCCCACTTTTCAATCAATCACTTTGTTTTTATTGTTTGTTTGTGGGCGAAGGTAAGAAGGAAACGGAGAAGAAAAGAATTCGCGTTTCTCCTAGTATCAGGAAAAAGATTCTCATCAGAAAGAACAAGATGAACATTACAGAAAAGAGATGAAACCAGGAAGTGAAAAATCCTCTTTCTGCACCAAAATAATTCGAAAAGGTCACTTGGAGAAACTTGATTCGGGAAGTAGAATTGAAGAAACATAGTTGTTTACTCAAAAGATCAGAGTGAGAACAAGTTGGAAAATGAAAAATAGAAACAGGTATTCGAAAGAGTGGATAGTCAATCCGATAGTATATTGAATCAGCTGGATACTTTTGCATAAAATGAGAATTAATGAAGACAAATAACCTCTGCCAGAGATTTAAAATTTTTTATTCTCATAGAAAAGGAAACTGATTTCATCAGTGTTTTTCACTCCTTTTATCCTCCTCTGTCCTGTTTTTCCTGGTCCATGACCGTCTCCCTTTGGACTTTTTGTTCCCGTGGAATAACAAGAAAATGAGTCAGAAAATGACAGTTGACACTTTCATTGTTCGAATTCTTTTGTGTAACCCATCCACTGAAATCTATTTCGAAACGAAATTTTGAAAAGAAAAATATCTTAAAACCAATAAATCGTGTGATTCATTCAGAATCAAATGGCCAACAATAGTTCCGATTCGCGTTGATTATAGAAATTATAAAAAAAGAATAATGACCTTGAATGAATTCATAATGACATCACCAACTACCTCTTTGTCTTTTTCGGTTTTGAAATTTCTTTCTAGCCCTTTGTCCTTTTATAAATGAAACGAAGTGAGTGAGGATTTCAGATATTGAAAAGGTAGAAACGAATTGTGAATCTCGAAAAAATATGGAATCAAACGACAGAAAATCCAGTTGTAACACATCAAAAGATATTGTATTGCCTCATTGATTACTGTTTCGAGAATCAAATTCAGTACGTGCCATCATCAGAAACCCAGTTTTTGTTGTATTCATCAGAAGTTGAATCTATTGAAAGGTTTTTAGAAATTTAGCACAAAGATAAGCTTGCGATGAAAAATCTTATGAATGTTTACTTTTGTAACAAAGCGAATATTCTGGTAAAAACAACAGAAGAATATATGAATTATAAATTTCATTAAAAAATAGTACAGTTTACATTGATAAATAACTGACTCCAGATGAATTTTCTGTTCCAGTGCCAGTAGTACCGTGTGTCCCAGTTGATGCAGTTGTTCCAGTTGTTTTAGTTCCATTTCCTTTTGTTTTTGTTCCTGTTCCAGTTGGAACTGTTGTGGAACATGAAGAAGAAGACCCAGGATCTCCGGATTTCTCTCCCGCCAGAACATAATATTCGAAAGACTATAAACAAAGAATTTCTACCATTTATGTAGTTTGAAACTCACACTTGGCCTACTTAAAGTCAATTTAAACGGTCTTGTTTTATGGAAATGGATTGCAGTGAGAATGAGTATGAAGAGAGTGAGAAACAGAAGTATTGAACATTGAACTAAATTAAAATAAGCAAGAAACGGAAGAGCTGAAAACGGCAGATGCGAACTATTTACAAAATAACTATTCGTACCTTCGAAAATGGAAACGAAATTGGTTGAGCTTACAGATTTGACAATAACCATTGTTAACAAACATGTCGAGATAAATCGCATGACAATTCAGAAATGGATATATAGAATTGTTATCATGACGTGTTCAGGGAACAATGCTTTCCACTTTTCTAAAAGTGTTCATTTCAATGTTAAAGTACAAGTTCAAAACGTTTCCATGACGTGAATAAAGTGTTTTGGAGTTCTCGTTTTGTTCGGAAAAATGATGTGGAAACTTCTAAATCATGTTGAGTTGCTTGTTTTCTCTGTTTTCGTTTCAGACAGTTTCATCAAAATTACCTATTTCTTTCTGAAACTGCAATGAACTAAAAAGCCCTTCTTCCCTCTTATTTCTCCGAGAATTCATGTCAGTGCTCCTCCATCAAAGGCCCTGGATTAGTTGATTCCTCGTGTAAACCATCAGTTTTCTTGACTTCCTCTCTCTTTTTTTGTTTTCTTCCAACTACTTTCAAATCATCACCATCTATCATCAGTCGTCTTTTCGGCTCAAATATTCTTGCTTTTTTAGTCAGAAAAAAAATTTATTATTACCAGAAAAAAGGATTGGAAAGGAAACATTTATCTAAAATCAAAGAAGGAAAAAGACAAATTGGCAGAAGGTTTTTATGATAGAATACGATAGAAAACAGAAAGAATTTTTGAGAAACGCTCCCGTAAAATCAGAGAAATAAAATTAATTGAATAGAATGGTTGAAAAACTATAAACGTTTGATAACCAGCATCGAATCTTCGCTAATCGTTCTATCGATGGTAGGTATTGATGAATAAGAATTCGACCGACGGGAAGTTAAAATTGGAGTATAAACAGAAAGAGTTGGAGAGGAATGACGCCAATTTGTTGGTGTTATTGTTGGATCTTCGTCTTCAGAAGTTTCATATTCTGTAGAACAGTCCTCATCGTCATCTCGGAATGAATATGTTGGAGCTGGTGATGCAGGAAAATGTAAAAATGTCGATGGTCCTGAATTTGAAATTTGAAAAAACCCTTTTTTAGGAAATCAAACGGAATCGAAGGAAGGAAATAAAAAGAAATCACCTGATACTAAAGAAGGAACAGATCCATCTAAACCCGTTTTCTCTGCTTCTTTTAAAGTTTCAATATTTTCAGCCTCCCCGATCGGTTCATAATCGTTATGTAATTGGGTTTTTGTTGATTTTTTGATGGGTTGCCTGAGCGACCGGCACGCGACCAGACGGACCTCGTTCGAATCTGTGTTCAAGTTCATATTCTCCTCGTTGTCTCTGGCTTTGAAAAAACCGAATACACATGAAGATGGCTCCTCCCTGAAAAAAAGAAAAAAAAAGGAAATGAAGTAAATTAATTGGTGTTGCGTGTGAAGCTTTATTGGTAATCTCTCTTTTTGATTAATGAATGGAATCTAAGTGATTAATCAAAATGAGAAGAATTCTGATGTTGGAAAGAAGAAGGAATGAGACACCTGTTATACGTTATAAAATAAGTGAAACACATTGTGATGCCGCACGAAAATGTGTCAAATACAACCGCAAAATGATTAATTGTCAGCTGATGCTCTCGAGGATTTCCGACGAAGCATAATTCAATTTTGTGACAAAAAGAACAAAAGATGATAGGTCAAAAGGAAAAATATGAGAAAATGAGGATTTTGAGAATTGTACAATTCGTCTCGGGTTTCACAAATTTTGTTTAAATTTTTTATTTTTTTTCAAAATACACTTTTGGTTTCATAATTTTTTCCCGTTTCCATGATATTTCAAAATAAAAAAGTATACTTCTGACGTTAAAAGCAACAAATCAAACTGGTCTCACCTATCTGTCAACATTCAAATGACTACTGTTTTATGTTTCTTTTTCTTTTAGACGAAGACACTTTTAGTATCTTTTTTCATCTTTTTGCATACGGAAAACTTTGTTTCAAATCAAATAAAAATAAAATAAATCAAGAAGTGAAGCTTTCACAAATCCGTCATTTTCAATTGCCTTAATGTTTTCTACTCGAGTGAACACCGCCATCAAAAGTACGGGTCCAAAACGACTTCTTTCTTCACCTCAATCTAGGTGGTCCCTCATGACTATAGTTTTATAAAAAGTATACAAATAAGTATGAGAGTGATAGGAGACTCTTTGCTTTTTCCTTCTTCTTCTTCTACCCTATAATTAGTATCTCCATGGTGTCAAGTCAATTCGGGAGGGCTCTTTTTCGTATAACTAACAATTATTCCCACACATGACAAATTTCGTTTGATCCATTTAGTACGTTTTTCGAATTCTTTTTCCAAATAACGAAGAGAAAAAGAGAGAATCGGAAAGAGAAAAGTATCTAAAATGTGATCATGAATTGAGATTAGATAGAGCAAGAAAAAAGAAAAAAGAACGCACTGAAGAGAATGATTTCCGGATGGGAATAGAATCGACTACGGAACGTTTCAAATGATTCAACAAAAACAGATGTTTATAGGTGAGAGAATGTGGATGAGAATATGGAAAGAAATGGAATAGAAACTACGGAAACACATCCTTCCGCTTATAACTCTTCCAACTTTATTTTGTTATTTTAAGATTTTTTGGACTTTTGAATAGAAATTTATATTCTCATTCAAGTTATTTTTTCATAATGATTTACTTTCTTTCTCTCTAAATCAATGAGTAAATGTTTCTATAATTACGTCTTCTCTCTCTTGATTAGCTTAGTTTATTATGTCACTCACCATAAGAGCAACGAGAACTTGACAGACCATTATGATCATATATTTCTCAAGACGTCCCATTGATTCCTGAAAATTGAATTGAGAATCAGAAGATCAATTAGGTGTTTCATTTCACCTTCATTGATACAATATCATCGAATAACTGAACAATCCTTGCATATTCCTCCATAAACGCCTTTAGGCGTAGCTCTCGTTCCATGATGGCCGGAATAATTTTCGATGATTCTGAACAAATGAAAAACTTTAGAAGTCGCTGTAAACTCAAAACAAAACCTGTTCCTCCAGTGAAGGAATAAAAGAAGACAAAGAAAAATAGGAAAATGATAGAGACGAACTGGGAATTGGAAGAACCGAAAAATAAGTGAGCGACGGGAAGGGGAGCCGACAGAGAGGGGACAACGTGGCGTGAAAGAGCATGCTCCGCCCCCTTTGTGTTGCTCTTTGGAGACGAGGAGAAGAGGAACGTGCGCACGTTTCATAACTTGAAGAGAAGAAGAGAAGAATAGAAAAAGAAGAAAAAAGAAGAGGTAAAAGGTGTATTACACTCAGAGAAAAGAGAAATTGTCATGGATTTTATGGATATGCACTCTCCGTTTTTAGAATAAAGAGGAACAGAAATTAAGTAGTCACCTGTTTTTTCAGCTAAAAAGAGAACTGGAACAGTAGAATCTTCAGAAGAATTCACTTCAGAAATCTCTTGTTCAAATAAAAACTTCAGAACTTCTAACTGAAGTGGTTTCGATTGGATTTCGTTGAATAATAAATGGATTGAAAGCAAAGATTCATTTCCACATAATTCTCTGAAAAACCGAGAAAAAGCTACAGTCATCCCCCTAATAGAAGAGCACTACGAGAATATTGACATCGAAATACTAGTAAAAAGGGCGAAATAACTCGAAGAATTGGATCTCTTCGCACACAAAATTATTCCGTAATATGTGCGACGAAAGGAGTTTAGTTCCAATGGGAATAGAAGTACTCATTGCTCATGATTCAATCAGTTCAGAATGTGTCACGTGGATATCTTTCTTATCCATTTGAATGTCTTTTTTTGAAGTTTTTCTGAACAAAGTATCCAATTTTGCCTTTAGAATAATCGCAAAAAACGCTTCCATTGTCCATTTTCACAGCATATTCGTTTCGGTTTTTCTCTTCTCATCAGTAATTCGTCAGCTGAAAATTAGTCTATACCGAAAACAACAACAATCATCGAAAATTCTCGCTTTTGCAGCTGACGTTCCAACTCATATTTTTCAGTCACATCCATAACAATAAAATATATATTTACTCTTTTTTTTTAACTTCACAAATAAATACAACGTATACACTGAAGGGTAATGATACATGCTTCGAAATGTACAAAAATGAGAAATAATGCACAAAAAACCAGGGGGAATAAAAGTGTGGGATGAACTAAACTGAAAAAGAAAAAAAGAAAAGGAGTCTCCGAAAAGAGCGGCAAAATGTATCCCCTTACATGCATACTTTTACACGTTGAAAGTGCACTAAAAACCCGATCAGAAAATAAAGAAAAATTGAGAAGATTGTGCTGTGAAAATTAAAGTAATCGAAATGCCCGTAAAATGTGTGAGAAAGAGAGACAAGTATTGAATCTGATATGCAATAAATGGATTTTGAGAGAACGAGAGGCGGAACGGCAGAGGCAGCTGATGTGATTCAGAAATTCTCGTCATGAACGTCGTCTTCAGGTAAGTTAATTTGTACGTGCATATTCCGGCGATCCAATCTAAAAGATGTGTTCTCTTCCGTTTTCAAAGCATTTTTCATTGACTTACTCTGCTGCCGAACTTGCTCTCGTTGGCAACGATGGTACGTTCAAAACCAGTCCACCTACACTTCCGTCGTCAGAATTGTCTTTATCACTTGGTGTTAAATCTATGCTTACACAAGATGAGCTCGTCGAGGGAGAACTAACGTCGAATTGAGGTGATTCTGGCCCTAAACGAACATGCTCCACCCTGTTCACCTCGCTCAATTGATTCGGGGTTAACGCCCCACGTCGAAGTATTTCTATTGGTGGCTTAAAACATAAATAAATGAACTATTTTTGAACATTGTGACGTACTTGAATATAGTCATCGCTCGCGTCTTCTTCTCCATTGTCCGTTAGGAATGTTGGAGTTTTAGATTCGGCACCTGATTCCAACCTTTCACTTTTTTCATAAACGGATTGATCATTCGATTTATCACTGAATATGCTCACTCCTGAAGTTGGAATTTTTCCGGCTTGGAGATATTCCATTGCAAAACGGAGCTGTAATAATTTGATGATTGGTTGAGCTTCCGAAGTGCGTCAAAGTTGAATCGTTTGCAAGTTCTCATTTAGGAAATAGGATACTTTTCAACACAACGGAAATCGCAAAAGAGTGTTTAAAGCTAAAAGCGAACCTCTTTAAGTGCGACAACACCAATCAATTGTCCCTTTTTTGTGACATATGCACGGTTTAGACCAAGAAGAGAGAATAGAGAATGCGCCTAAAATTTAAAAGATAATAACTATTGTTTCACAAATGAACAGCACCTTGAATAGGCTTGTATATTCACTCAATTGGAATGGCGTTGAATCAATATTAAGCTGAGTGAAGTCAATTTTAGTATTGAGTACCGATTGTTCCCATTCAACACGCTGAAAAAATTGATGATTGATATCATTTGTATAGATTTTGGGTTAATAAATACGTTTTGTTAATAATTCACTTTTTTCAGTGAATTCAGAAGCCAATTGTTATAACATTTAATGCTGCTCAAAACAATTTCAAACACTGGCAAAAACTGAAACATTAAGTTACTTAAGCATTTGGCAGACTGCTTTAGAAACTTCTAAAAATCTCTAGTACTATCTTACATTATCAATGAAATCTTCATTATCGTTCAAATATGTCTGAAAATGATTTTTAGACGAAAATTTTTATATAACTACTTTAATACTTTGCTTCGAAGACTATTACGTTGTTTTCCTGAAACTCACCTCATTTCCATATAAATCGAATTCATTATGACTGTTTTTCTTGGGGGCATTCTGACGACCGAAACTCAGATGTGTGATTGAACGAAATATGTCTGAAGGAAAAAAACTCAAATAAGTAATTACTTCACGGTTTTCTTACCTCCGATAGTGTGATGGGATTCAATATGTCCAGGGCTAACAGTGTTTCCACTCGTCTCTCTTTTTAACATTGTCATCGACGTGGAATCGAATAACGCTTGTTTTTCTTCTACACTTAAGATCTTCCGTGCGTTTTCCTCACTCAGGCCACTTAGGTTTTCATTTCTTGTTATTGTTGGAGCTCCTTTTACAACAGGTACAATCAGAAAACTGAAACAGTTGATATTTGTTATGTTGTATCAATGAACTAAATATCTTACCGACTAGCTCTTCTTTCTCCAGCTCCTTTCGAAGCAAGACTTTCTTCTGTTTCATCTGATTTACTTTCTTCTTTTCGTTTTCGTTCACTTTCCTCATCTAACAATCTTTGTTTAACTCTACGCGTTGCTTCTGCGAACCGTGCTTTTGTACCTAATTGGGCTTCAACGTATCGTTGCAATTGACCTCTGCTTATAGATCCCACAAGTGCAAGAGATTCTGAAATAATGTACTGTATACTTCTCCACACTAATTTCGAAAACACACCTAGATTTTCAACGAGTGGAAATGCTCTGATTCGTTTCTTGGATTCAAGAGATTTCTTAACATCACCAATAGTTGAATCTTTTGCTATAAACACAACTGGAGAAATCATAAATTGTTCAATGAGCATTTGATGGTAAAGAGAAGTTGTATGTGGAATATCAGGCAAATAAGGCAAGTTTTTGATTCGAATGATGCTGTCGTAAATTGAAGGTTGTAGGTAAGAAGCCACAGCATTGGCAATGAGGACGGCGATCTTGAAAAGCAAAACATTTTAAACACTCAATATACTTTTATAAATACCATGACTGGTAAAAGATGACATAACTGTCCAGTGATTTCGAAAACAATAACAGCAACGGAAACCGTATGAGTAACTGCTCCACAGAATGCAGCTGCTCCCACTACAGCATAGACACCGGGACGAATGAAAAATATGATGTCACCGCTGAGATATCCACCCGGGTAGAGAGTGAAGACACCTTCACCAACAAGTCGCCCAAATGCAGCACCCAGAACAAAAACTGGCATGAAAATTCCAGAGGGAACGGGTAGCGTAGAAGCCAGAATAGAGAGAAAAAACTGGAATTTTTGAAGTTGAAACCATTTACCGTTGAAAATACTCACATAAACTGATTGGAATACAGCAAGAGTGACAAACGGAGAATAATTTCCTGTTTCTCCCGTCCAATGGGTGATATCGAAATCGGAAGATGAAGTCATATTTCCACAAGAATACGAATTATTCGTCGGAGCGGACCAAGCACAATTTACGAAAAATTCTTTCATTGTGTGACTGAATCTCTCCTGAACAGAGGTATTCTTAAGGATATTCATAAATCCATCTTACCTGCCCACCCATGAATTTGCCTAATCCAATTGGAAAGGATAAAGAAGAGATAAAGGTTGCAATGAATATTGGATAAAGAAGCCAACTGAAAACAATGATCAAATGAATGTTCAATTAACAAACGCTCACTATTTCTGAAATATCATTTTTGCAATGAAGTTTCTTCTTAGGAAAAGAACAGTTCTCCGATGTAGGTATACAAATAATGATCCGGCAAATCCACATATTAATCTGAAACGAAACGGTTTACATTGAGAAATGAGGAAGGAGCTTGCCCAATCAATGCAAAAATAGGAAGTTCCTGTGGAAGAAACACGTTTTGAGGAGGGAAATTCGTTTGATAGTGGGCCTCTACAGTTACTGCAGCAGAAACCGAAAACATTTTCAGTATTCGAAAAAGAGTTGCAGAACAAGTAGCAGCGAAGAATCCACGCCAATAATTTCGAACAGCAAAATAGACAGAAGTGACTTCTATTGAGAAGAGAACTCCTCCGATAGGTGCAGAGAAGGTACATGCAACTCCAACAGCACAACCAGCTGCAAGCATTTCTCCACTCCGAGATTCGTTTTCAAAGATTCCTCCAGAGGATCCATGAACTAATCTTGTCAATTGAGATGCTACTACCGATGCAACATGAACAAACGGTCCCTAGAAAACTAGACGGGTTTTAAAACACATACATGAAATGGGAAGAACATACTTCCTTTCCCATTGGGAGTCCACTTCCAAGTGACAAAGTGAGACCAACCATTTTTGAAATGAGAGTTCTTACAGATAGATACTCTTTCAGAATAACTCCTCTTAAAATAGTTTTCATTTCCGGAATACCCGATCCTATAGCTTGTGGAGCGATGTAGTGAGCACAAACAGCAGACAGAAGAATCAGTCCAACAACATATCCAACCCATACTAAGTATGCCAATGTAACATGATATGGTGATACCAGATCGAAAAGACTCATTTGACCTGAAATAGTTCTTTTTTAGATATGAAACAAACTTTGGTTCTTGATTGTTTTCGTTAAAAGTTTTCATGGGTTGCCCTATCTAGCGAAAGAATTTCCCCCACGCTTTTCTTATCAAAAATGACGTTTTTTAACGATTTCAGTAGGTTATTGTGCTACAGCTGATAGAAAATGAGACCAACCATTTTGTAGATTCAGAATTGCATAATCCATTCCAAATGAAAGTGCTGCCATAATAAATCCAAGAAGAGCCAAGAAAATCCAATCACGGATAACAGTGCGGAAAAAGTTTTTGATGGTATCTGAATCATTTTTTGTTTTTTAAAGAGGAAGTATTCTTTATCACCTAAAGAACACCAACTGGATGATTTGGTCTGATCTTTGTGAGTAAGTGGAATCGTGAGGCCATCTGATGTTTTGTTCTGTAAAGGGAAGATCATTTATAACGTTCCCGGTTACATTTAGAAACACTCCTGTTTTTGAAGTAACCTATGTGTTTTCAATCATTTTTTGATACTTTCAAAAGACAAAGTCAAAGTAACTAGAAGGCGTTAAGAAATTAAACTTACACCGTTTTCGTCGAAAATATTTAAGCGAAACATGTAGGATTAGATGAAGAAATCAATCACCAGATGTTAAAAGCCTACACGTTTTTGCTGTTTGATAACGATTGAATGTTTCTTACTCTGGTAGTTTTTATTTGTCTTTATTATTCATTACCCTCCTCTTGATGGGTGCTTTTTATTGAAGAAAACAACATTAATTTTCTCCCACACGTACGCTCACCTTTTCGAGTTTTGATAAGATTTGTGTCCCGACGCCCATACTGCAGGTGTCGTCTGTCGGTATTTCTCGAACTGTTCTGTAGACACCTAGGCACTGGAAATTTGAATTCAGTTTTTTGAAAACGTTTATTGCCAAAACCAGAATCTAGCTGTGATTATTATATTTTCAAGTTAGAGATATGAAACAATGAATAGAGGAACGAAAAGACTGATGAGACGAGACGTTCGTGGTCAAAAGAAGCGAATCAGATGACGTGGAGAAAAAGAAAATATTACTTTAACACCATGACGTTTAGCAGACTTTCCATTCTAATCGGTAAATTTAAGGGTGTTAGAAAGGCGCTTAGAGAGGAATGAGTGGGAGGGACTGTCCGCTATTCTTTTGAGGTTTGCTCTTGTCTACCAAAAAGAATACCGTTCCGGAACATCTGGAAATCGTTATAAATGGAGTCCTCTTCTGGAGCACACGGTTGATGACGTCACACGAACCGATCGTTCGCTAGTTGAGCGGATTGCGAACGAAGCTCCGCCCACAACTAACAACAACAATAGAGGAACCTTTACCTGTTTTTATAATGACTTATGAATTGTTAACATAAAATAAAATCTCATATCGGTGAAAAGCGCAAAATGGCAACATTCACAAAAAATCCAGAAATAGTAACGAATCGTTGGAAGACGTGCAGATCAGTTCCGAAGAAGTGTGGTGTGACTTTTCTGATTGATAATCGAAAAGACGAACAAATATTTGAAGACCCCTAAAATGGGTGAAAGGTTCAAAAATGTGGGAAAAAGACCAGTTCGCAACCTACGGTGTCTTCTTTTGGTATCAAACAATTATTATCACTTTTCGAGAAAAAACGAAAGCAAACATCGAATGGGTTCGACAAGGTCACCGTTTTTCAGTGCTCATTTCATGAGACACAGTGATCAACAAATCAGACGGAATGCTTTTTCGAGGGATGTCAGATGAATAATTTAAATTATTGACTCTTGAATTGGTTGAAGAATAGAAGCAACCGCATGCATTCGTTGAAAAAGAATGACATTTGATGACGTTGTGAAAGTTCTTTGAACAGTTTTTTCGGAAGCATGGATTATGAAAATGAGTGGTCAGTGTGTAATGAAACGGAACTGAGAACGGAAAACATATGTGAAAATCATACGGAAGACTTGAAAGTGATACAGAGTAGTTTTTTTTTGCATTCTGTCGCATGTTTAAAATTTTATCAATGAGATGGGGGTTCGACGATGTGAAAAGTCACCTCCACTCTTTTGTTCTCCAACACAGAAAACTGATCAACATTTCGTTTTTCAAAAGATAGTTGATATCAATGTATTCGTCTACTCACCGAACCAGGTTGTAGGTCATATTCTTTGCCTGCTGCCATCCGAACTGTCTCTATTTCATCTTTATCTTCGATATTCGTTTTTTCCGCATTTTCTGAATTTGTAAAATTTAAATTCTCTAATGACGAAAGCGAGGTAAAATTCAACCTACCAAAGTAAACAGTAAACTCAAGTTTTAAAGCATTTCTTACAAAATTCATTGATGAGAAGATTAAAATGAGATATGTTAGATGAACCCATCAATTTTGATAAGAAGAATTTTCGGGAATATACTGCCGTTTCATTCTAGAATGAATGTATTCTCGGATGTACGCATTCACAGGTTATAGATTTATATGATAATAAATCGGTTTCTTTTGAGAATAACAGAAGACTGACCTGGTGAAAGAGGTAGTAAACTTGTCCATTCTATTTTTGAAATTGGGGTTCGGCTGGGCATGCTGTATCTGCTGAAATGAAGCGATATAAACTGTGAAACAACATGTATTAGGTGAAATAACGATTTGTGTAGGCGAGCTGCGAAAAAGCTAACAAAATCTGAAGTGGCGGCAGGTATGTGCTTATGTCTTTACAAGTACGTTCAAAAGTTTTTTTTATTTTAAAAAAGAAGATATCGAATGTATTTTTTAATAAGGAAAAGCACCTGTAATGATAGATTTTTCAATTCGACAATAAAACGGTTCAGGGGGTGTTTTAATGGTTGAAACATATTTCGGGTACGATCTTTTCATCGTCAAAAGAAATTTCCAAGCGTCAGTAAAAGTTTATTTTAAAAATCTCGAATTTTGTTGAAAAATGATTTATTTATTTATTTATGAACACAGTTTGAATGTTACGGTAAACAAAAAAACTGCAGAACGCCGTAGGCTGACTACCGTAATTTATTTTAAATAATATATGATTTGTTTAATGGTGGTGTTTACTCGGAAAAAATTCCTGGAGCTGTGAAAAATCAGAGAAAATACTATTTTAAAGAAGAATTTCACTTGTGGACTTCGAGATTTTCTAAAAAAAAGTTTTTCAACTTCTTGTCCGAATAAAAAACTACCGGTTTTATGTTTCACAATGTATTTGTAATGTTTTTAACTATCAAAGTTTTTCGTTAGTTGAAAAAAAGGAAAAAGAGCAGAAAGTACAATCGTTTAAATAATTACAGTGTCATGTAAAAATAGAGTTTAGAAATGTAAAGTGTGAAGACCATCAGACGTGAATAGAGAACACAGAGAGTGGATAGCACCAGATAGAACATTGTGAAGACTGATCAACTGTGGAAAAGTACACGAAATGAAAAAGAAACTGCTGCCTGAAAAGCAGAAATTATCTCTGACTATTCATTAATTCGTTTAATGTATTTCGAGGCAGATGGGAGTGAATAAATACTTTTACTTCATTTTATCAACTTGGTACGAGTATTAACTCAGCCGAATATCGGCGCCTGTGAATAATTCAAATGTGTTTTCATAATATGCGTGCCTAAAGAGATAGGTGAAATCCAGTTTACACTGAAGAATTTCGAAGTTTTGCCAAGCAACAACATCACATAGATCCACTGTTTTCATCAAATGATGGTTACTATTTAATATGGAAGAAGATCAGAGAAGAGAATAAACTGTAGAAGTTGGCAGAGAAAAACAATTTTTCCGCTCCATATGAATCCGTCCTGTCGAAATAATTATTTTAAGATATAAATAGATTCCAATTCTCATATTTTATTTTCTTCATTACTCCATTGAGTTCTCCTTGGAACAGATAACTTTTATTTAGTTCCCCGTTTAATATTTATTGATTTTGACAAGAAAAGATAAAACTGTTCTGAGTTTTCGATGATTCATTACTTTTGCACCATTCTGTGACTTTTTTTGTTTATCCAGGCACATGAGACACAAACTATTTGTAACTGAAATTTCTTCAATTGTCATTCGATGTTTGCCCTTACCTCTGTTCCAATGCTCACTGTTCTTTCCAATTCAAACACTCTTTTTTTTTGAAAAGATCTTGTTTCATGTCACAACACAATCAACAAGCGATCATATCATGTTTTCGACCAAATCCATTCATTTATCGGGCGGTCTCATTTATCGAATGAGGCGGTTCGTGTCAGGAACATCAACATCCACAGGTTGACATTCAGATTATTAGATTGACAAAATATTTATTCAACTGCAATTGTTCTAGTTCAAAATAATGTTGTTCAAACAGAATATTTCAAGTAAATCAGAATAAAAGGGAGGAGAATTAAAGAGGAATTAATGATTGATGAACTGACTTCAGCCTACTTTCTCACAGTGAACCTTCGGTGCTTTTGAAAATCTCAGGCAAATATTTGAAAAAAAGAAGCATCATCGTTTTATTTTAAAGTTCTGATAAAAAGCGTCTCTCTCTCTCTCTCTCTCTTTATATATGACACGTCATTATTTGTCTATAGTTCCTGATTCTGATTCTTGTCACCCGTTCATCTCTGTTCTCATCCAAATTTCAGGTGACCTCTGATGTCTTTTTCCTCAAATTACCACTTGATCTACTTTCTTATTCTCTTTCCCCAAAGTATCCGATTTCAATCATTTTATGGATTGTCCTTTCCTTCTTTTCTTCGATTGATCAGCCTGTATGTTTGCGCAAAAACTTTCTATTCCGAAGTCCGTTTTCCCAAAAGTCACTTTCATGATCACATATTTTGTTTGATTTTAACTTACTGCCAACCGTCCGACTTCTCACAAAATATTGACTCACTCAAAGAATTTCTCGGTGCTTTTTGAAAAAGATGAAATGTTTTGGACAATCTGTGATATCAGAAACAGCTGTTCATGAATGTATTTTTTCAATTTAAGGATGAGTCATTAAGAGTTTTGAGAGAAGAGAACGAAAAGAATCGAATGGACAACAAACAAGTTTGTAGATAAATGAGGTGAGAACTGGACACTCGAGTATCTTCTTCTCTCAATAAATGTTGTTCGTCGTAGGCGAGATTTAATTCTTCTTCAATGAAATAATTACCTTGTTTATTCTTTCATCTCCAAATCATTTTTTTATGAAATCACTTTCTATTCAGAACTTGTACCTTATTATGCATTGTTGTTGTTTTCAATTTCAGCAAAGTTCATCCACCTGTGACTCATTTTCTCTCTCCCTCTCTCTCTCTCTTTCTCATCTCTACTCTATTTTTCCTCTTTTCCAGACGTTTCCAATTGATCCTCTTCTCTCTTTTTTTCTCGTTTATTTAGCCCCGCCTCACTTGATTTCTCTTCTCTCTGCGCCTCGTTTTTCTTTATAAAAGTGGTCATAGGAACTGCGCACCGATCACAGGATTCTACTAGTCTTCTCTTCCCAATTTTCTTCTCGTTTTTGGATTAACCCGGATCAGAGTGCACTTCACGCATCATCTATCCTCTTTCCCTCTCTCTCTCTCTCTCTCTCTCTCTCTCTCTCTCTCTCTCTCTCTCTCTCTCTCTCTCTCTCTTTTTGTCAATTATTCTCTTATTCCATCCATAAATAGACCGTGTCAACAGAATGTGTTCGTTCTATTCCATTCCAAATTACCTTGCTTTCTGGTCGGCTTTTTTCAAGCATCTCTTTCATTTCAATATCTTTCATCCACAGATTCTTTCTTTAAATAATTGATTTTCAGAATGAAAATCGTCTTGTTCGCAACTCTTTGTGCAGTCGCTTCTGCTTTTCCACGTGAGAAGCGTCAGCTCTCAATCGGTACAATCTCTGTTTCTGGAGCCGGTGGATCAACTGGATGTGTTGTCACTGGAAATGTTCTTTACGCCAATGGAATTCGTCTCCGTAATTTGACATCTTCTGAACAAAGTGAATTAGAGAACTATCAAACCGAAGTTGAGCAATACAAAACTGTAAGTTTAATGAAGCCTGTTTCATAGTTTCTGTGATAATGCAGTCATTGTCTGTTCTTATGAAACAGAAAAGTTGATAGAAAACTCTGTAACATTTAACAATGAGTTCGTATACTTTCAGCAACTCCGTGAAATTCTGAACCAACGTCGTGAGAACTTGCGTAATCGTCTGATGTCTCACGGAAGAAACCAACAACAACAGAGCAATGACGTTAGCAGTCAAAATGGATCAGATGATGGATCCCTTCCAAAGGCTCCAGAAAAACCATCTTTCTGTACTGCTGAAGAAACAACTCAATACTATTTTGATGGTTGTATGGTTCAAGTAAGATTTTCATAAATAGGATTAGTCTGACATAAAGAAGATTACTAAAGGAATGACCTTATTCACCAACTATTTCTCATAATCCTCTTTACAGAACAACAAAGTCTACGTTGGTGGTCAATACGCTCGTGATCTTACTTCTGATGAGGTCTCCGAATTGCAAACATTCGATACTCAACAAACTGCTTATCAAAACGCCGTTCAAGCTCAGATGCAAAGTGTAAGTGTCTAATTGAAAAGAATGAAAATAAAATGTTCTTGGTTTCAGCAAGTACGTGGACTCTTTGGAGGATCTGATTTCCTTTCTGCTCTATTCGGAGGAGATGATATCCGTCAACAACAACAGCAACAACAACAACAACCATCTTCAACTACTCCAGCTTCCACTAGCTCTACAACTCTTCCACCAAAACCAACAGTTCCACAGTTCTGCACAGCTATTTTCTAAATCTGCTTTAATGTTTTAACTTCTTAACTGGCAATTCTTCATGCATTTTAATTCAAATATGTGCATATAACAGCTACGGTCATTACGTTCTCCATCAAAAAAACTTGTACAGAAAGATGTATTTTATTCAATAAACGTTCAATATAAACCTAAAAATTGTTCTGTTTGTTCTATAGAAACAAAGTATTGAAAGAATGAAAATATTCAATTTACAGAGAAGTTTTCAAAAAGAATACACTTTTCATGTAGTTTGAAATAAAAGTTCATTGTTCATTTTAAACTTTTCTCTCGATTCATATCAAAAATATTGTCAGAAAAGATTCTTTTTGTTACTTCGGAATTTGCTTTCAAGTTTCCGAAACCTATAACATTTTGCTCCGATTGGTTGGAATGTTACAAAAACGCAACACTATTTTGTCTGTTTATAGAAGGTTTTGAACATTGTAACCATTTTTTATTGCCAATATTCTATTCATAAACGGTGATTTTAAACGAGGAGTTTGAATATTGATAAGACATTTTCGTGTCTATTTCACTCTTTCTTTTTATCAGCACTTTCTTTTTCAAACTTCACTCTCCTAACGCATTTTATGATACTATTCTTGACTGTATTTTTTGATTCTTTCTTCTGACTTTTAGTGATCATTTCCAGAATGTTTCGTTCTCTTCTTGGAGTAGCTCTTCTAGCAGTTACAGTATTCTCACAAGGAGAAAAAGATCTGATAACTGATCTTCCTGGCCTTCTATTCAAAGCAAACTTCAAATCTTATTCAGGATATATTGATGCAAATGCCGGTGGAACATGGAGAATGCATTATATGTGGGTTATATTTCTAATCGAACTACTCATTGATTAAGCAAGAATCAGTGCTCTAGAACTTGCCTCGTTCTATAAAGAATTTTTGGAAATTCATTTTTGAAATAATTATATATATAGGATGAAAATACTGTGTTTCTCCCGATTCTCCAGCTCTTTCAGTTATCCGGCAGTCGAATCTTTTCAAGTTTTACAAAAACGTTCTCGAATCTTATTTCGAAATTTTCAAAAAAGAAAGATAAATCATCGTTTTTGTTTCATTGCCATCAACTCCAAGTCATCCTAATCATTCAAATTTTCACCATTTCCCACTTCTGCAGAACTGAAGTAGTCATCTAATACAGCAATAATTCTTACGTAATTCTCGGCAAATCAAATCAGAAACTACCTGATAACGATTTCTTTGTAGGGTTGTAAAGGAAAAAGAAAAGCGGAAAAAAAGAATTGCAAGGGGTTTTCAGGCTGACAGAATCTCGTTCCAATCCAGATACGGATCCATTATTAGTATGGTTCAATGGAGGACCAGGATGCTCATCTCTTGGAGGACTCTTTGAAGAACTTGGACCATTTTATGTGAACTTCGACGGAAAAACTCTTTATGAAAATCCTTACGCTTGGAATGCGGTATGAAATATAACTGTTAGATACCGTATACAAACCAATCATTTTCTGACTTCAGAAGGCAAATGTATTGTATTTGGAATCTCCGATTGGTGTTGGCTATTCTTATGACACCCAAACTCCTCAATACTTCAAAGCCGACGACGATCAATCTGCTGCCCAGAACCTACAAGCACTTACAAACTTCTTCAATGTGTAATGTTTTCAACACTAAAAGAAGATTTAAATAGATTATTACAGTACTCAACCAAAGTACGCCAATCGTACTTTCTATCTTTCTGGAGAATCTTATGCTGGAATTTACATTCCAATGCTCACTGATCTCATCATTAAAGGAATCAACGATGGATCATTCCCGAACAAAAACTTCCAGGTAAGAAATGAACTCTTGATCTTTCTTTTTCAATTCTCTCGTTTAGGGATCAGCCATCGGAAATGGATTCATGAATGTAAGAGGACTTTTGAATGCTCTCACTCTCTGGAGTGCTTATCACGGACGTGCTTCTATGCAGTTAGTGACACTTCAAAAGAATAGAAATCTAACTATAATTAACTTCAGAGACTGGGATACCATCAAACAGACCTGTGCCAAAGGAGCCGACGTTGACAGTTTTGACTTCTCCCAATATACAGTTTCTACAAACAATATTGACTATGTTGGAGACAACTCATCTTGTGGAAAACTTATTCAGCCACTGATCTCTCAAAACGCAAATAATGATGAAGGGTAAGAAACAGAAAAGAAAAAATAAGTTGAAATATTCTCTTTGATTTCTTTCAGATTCGATCAATACAATTTCTATCAAGAGTGTTATGATAAGTCTGTTTTCCAAGCTCCTCCACCACCAGCTTCCGGTAAAAGATCGAAGAGAAGTGCACTGAAAGGAGTTTCTTCTGTTCAAAAGAACTTTCAATATCAGAAGTTAGGATCATTCCAAGGAACTGCTAATCTATCTCCAAACACTGCCGTAAGAAAGAATAATTTAGAAAGAATGAAAGAAATTCTTCATTTTTTAGACTCTTGTTAACCGGTTTTCGAATGACAATCAATTCGGATATTTCTGTTGGAATGAGGATGCCGTTGCTACTTATTTGAATAGTGATAATGTTCAAAATGCATTGCATATTCCACAGGAATGGAAGAATCAAAACAACACTTGGGCTGATTGTAGAATGTCTATTTACAACAATTACACTCTCAAATACGACACGACAAATGAATTCTTTAACAGAACCATTTCAAATTTGAAAACTGATTTCCGTTTTCTGATTTATAATGGAGACGTTGACACCGTTTGTAACTATTTGGGAGATGCAAAGCACATTCGTCAAGTTGCTGCTGACAATAATCTTCAGGCAAGTGATTCTTTTTAATTAGATAATTCTGAATGAACTCTTACAGACTGGTCCTCGAACTCCATGGTATTACAGTGATAACAAGCAACTTGCTGGATATGTTCAAACTTATTCCGGAAAGAATGCCAACGGAGCCAACATCATAATCGATTTGTTGACTGTAAAAGGAGCAGGACATATGGTTCCATATGATCGTGCTGGCCCTTCTGTTCAAATGATTTCAAACTTTGTCTGGGCTAACAAAAGCTCGCAAATCAATTATTCAGATAACTCGAACTTTGATCCAAATATTCAACTTTCCGATTTGGTTGGATCTTTTTCCTCTACTATTTCTTTCCTTTCCGCAATTTTTATTGTTTTGATTAATATCATCTTCTAAATTTTCTTGTAATTTATTAGATTCAAACTATAGAATTTTCTTTAAAACTGTTATAAAGTTCAATAAAAATGTGCATAATGAAATTATTTAGGCTTGAAGCAATTTTTGTTGCTCAGCGGATTTTGGTGATTCAGAAACAGAAGCGGCATCAGTCTCTTCGATATCTGGGTTATGCATTCCAAGGGAGAAATGATAGAACCATCCACCAACAAGAGCACCGACAAATGGAGCAATTGCTGGAGCAAGCCAATAATTTGGATAAGGAGAACTGAAAACAATATGTAAATGGCAGGAGGTTATGACCACTTTCTTACTGAAAAACTCCTGGTCCGTAGATGAAATAACTGAAAAGTCTTGGTCCAAGATCTCTTGCTGGATTGATTGGATATCCAATATTCATTCCAAATCCGGTTCCAATCATCATGACTAAGAATCCGAAGAACATTGGATGCCAAATCTTTGGAATTTGATTTCTTTCGTCAATTACAACGCATAGGAAGTAGGCGAGAACTCCAGTTCCAACACACTGATCAATATAAGGACCCCAGACTCCTAGGTTTGGAGATGGATAACTAGCAAAACATCCAGCAGTTCCTGTTGCTCCGAGAATTGATCGATTACCACCATCAAATGCATCAAATTGTTCTGAAATCTGTTGAAAACAAAAGAAAATATAACATTTAAATTACCATAATAATAAGAATACATTGCAAGAGAAGCAACAAAAGCTCCAGCTGTTTGAGCGATTGCATACAAAGGAACCCACGGAAGTTTGAGATGTCCAAGAGACCAAAGAAGAAGTGATACGGCTGGATTCAGATGACCGCCTAAAAACAGAAAAATATATATGATCCGCCCACATAAGATCATATTTCTTACCTGACATCCTAGCGGTTGCCATAACTGCGAACATAATCGCGAATCCCCATCCAATATTGACTCCAATCCATTCAGTTGTCTTTCCACCACCAGCATGGAATTGGAAAACAATAGAGAGACCAATAAACTGAAAATTCAAATGTTGAATGAATGTTCTTTCCAATGGAGAATAACTTACGCAAAGCAGGAATGTTCCGAAGAACTCTGAAATGAGATTTCTCCATAAAATATTGGTATGAACTCCATGAAACCTCAGTCTTTCAGGTAGAGTATCTTCTTTTGCAGTCATGATTTTCTGAAATATTCTAGATTGATAGGGTGCAGACTGCTCTTAACAAAACGGCATATGTTGCTTATCAAAATCGAAAGTGTGGTGAAACATTTTTGTTTAAAAAAGTTGGAGACGCCACCCGAAATGAAATTGATAAAGGGGCGGAGTGAAACAAGAGGAAATAGAGATGGCAAGCTTCTTTTGACTATTAATCCGAGTGAGGAGTCAAAGCCGATGAGTACACTTTGTCAGTTCTTTGGACGAATCGAAATGTGTGTGTTATGATGGTAAAAGAGACTGGGAAATCGAGAAGAAGCACCGGTGGCAAACAGTTTATTTTCTATACTATTCGAAAAGAGAAAAAGAGAAACGGTCTGGGCGTGGGTGTGGTGAGAAAACAAAATATTTTCTGTTCTGTTAGCATTATATCATACCTTCGTGGGAATTTGATCTTCAATGGAAACGACACACGGCGAATACATGCTTGAAAGTGACATGGATTCAGTAAAAAAAAACAAATTGGAAGATGAATGCCACGTGGATATTGTTGACACGTCGATTTAATAATAAATACGTGAACTTTTTAATCGCTACAGTAATCATTGGTATTGAAAGTTGGTCAATAGAAAAGAGTTGCGTAACTTCAATTAGTTCAATATTTTCACTTGGTTAGACGGATTGAACGATTGAGTTCAGTCAAAGGTTTCTCTATTCTCTAGGACAAAGTAACAATCAACGGGCTTTGTGTGAACCAGCAGAACTCACTTGTCACAAGCCATTCAATGAAGGGAATTGTGAAAAAAGAAAACCTGGAACAGAGGGACATTCGAAAAAAGAGCAAAACTCAAAAAGTTTGCCATTTCAAACGTTTCTATCGGATTTAACACACTCAAACTACACTATTATCATTCAATTGATAATAATTTACACACGCGAAAAGGGCCAACAACTAGTGACTCCATCTAATCCGTCAATAATCTTACTTAAAAAATGTTTGACAAACAGGGACATCATACTTCACAACTCACCCGGATGAATTGGAGAAACATTCGAAATTGAAGAAAAATGAATTCATTTCACTTCATTTCGATTCCTTATAAAGCCAGTTAGGGAAACGGTAGATCAGAGAACTTGAGAAACACGTGAGTGATAAGGTATTCTGTAGGTTACGGCAACTGTTCATTGATAAGGAAACGAGTGCTCTTTGAGCACACTTTGAGGTCTCTAAACCCATTTGAACTCTGTAAACAAGAATCGTTCGATGTGGAATTTTGGGTGTGATAAACAGATTACGAACAGGAGGAAAACGTGTCCAACTCGTGGTCTTTCGATACATCAATAATGATAAATTGAATGGAAACTGCGGGAATGGAAATGAAAAAATGATGACTTTTTATATTTTCAGTAGATAATATCATCTCAGTTTGTCAACTGAAAAAAAATTGGATTCAATATTTTTATTCGTTCGCAGTTTTGAAATTTGTTTTTTAAAATCTGAAGAATGCATCATGATTTAATTTTGTTGATTATTTCCTTGAGTAATAAATCTTTTTTTATTTCAAATCAGAAGCCAAACATCTTCGTTTCCAAATCTCATTTCTTCCTTCTCTGTATACATTTCTCGAATCGTTCGTCTTTTTACCCGTAAACTATGACTTTCTTTCTAATGAGAACTACCAAAACAGTTTTTTCATAATTGTAGGTATTCGAAGAATTCTCAAAGTCGTCTTTGTCTTTTTTTTTCGAATCTTCAAGGCTGTTCCGTTTGGCGTCAACGGTTCCCCCCTGGAAAAGGTGCCATCATTGAATTGATTGTTGATCACGATAAGTGAAGGTGTCAGAAGTCAATCGGTTTCTTTATTCGGCGAAAAATACGAAATTTTGAGAAGAAGGCTCTCATCAGAGAAAGATAAAATCTAGGTTCCCTCCAGATTCATATCGACGAGAGATGTCATGACAACTTCAAAGTCAATAACAAAAAGAAAAAATAACTTTTTTTTCTTTTTTCATGAACTTTCCAATTTACACAAAAACTTTGAAGAAACCGTGGAAATGAAAAGAAAAGAAGGAACGAGAAATGAAGTTTTCACCTTTTGAACACACCGTCTAGACTGTAATCCAACCCTTTTTCATCAAGGATTCCCTCATTTCCATCGACTCAGTTGTAACATTAAAGATTCTTGTCTCGTCACGTGTTCCAGCCCATTCGGTCGCCCCGTTTTCCAGGTATGACCTTGTCATCCCATCTGCCACGTCGTTCAGCCGATACTTCTAAAATTTGCATCTGAATCGGGGTGTGGCAACGACGACGCCGGAGAATGAAAAGAAGGAGAAAGACGATCTTGGATACATCAAAATGTACTTTTGACGCCTGTACTTTCATGCTAATTTGCATCGTGCCAACCTCTGCAGAAAGCGTTTTTGTGTTTGATGAACCGATGAGAACCATCCGAAATTCTTTCTTTTTTTTCTTTTCTCAAGGAAACTTCGAGAAGCTTTAAAATGAGACAATAAGAAAGAAATAAACTGTTTTCTTGGAGTTTCCCTTAGATAAAAGCTTGTTAATTTCATTAAGATTCATTTCAATTCGAATGTTTTCCTTAATTCTATCTTTCCTAATACCATCATTATCATTAGGAAAAAAGATATTCATTATGTTTCTCTAGTACAATAAAACAGTATTAAACACTTTTCTACAACCTTTTCGTATCATCGGTTTCTCTTGTTTTTATCCAATTACAAAGTAAGTAAAAGAAGTCTCGAAGATCATTCGTTTCCTTTCGCTTATCAAATAATTCTCTTTTTTTCTTTACTTTCTTTCAGTGTAACAGTTCTCGTCGTTTTCGTTTTCTGAAAAATAAGAGAAGACGCTTCACCTCAAATAGTCAATCAACCCAAAAACAAATTACCGTATTACCGTTCGAAACTTCCAATTAATGGACACAAACACGTTTCGTTGCGGGGACTAAAAATGACCAATAAGAGAGTGAATGACTCGAGAGAAAAAGATTCAGCTTCTATTCTGGAAACTTTCTGGAAAAGATTCCAACTTGATGACGTCCCATTTTGAGTTTTAAAACAAAAGAAAAAGTGTTTTTAGATAGTGGTCAGAGAATTACGTAGACAGAGAGAGAGAGAGAGAGAAAGAGATAGAAGATGTCGAGGTCATTTTAAAATGGGCGGAGTTTCAAAAGTGAGGTTAGAAAGGTAATGGTCAGTTTAAAGAGACGAGTAGTTGATAAAATACACCGACAAGAGACCTCGATTCGTAATTTATTACTTGAGGGTAAGTCTTTTTTCTTATTTGACTAGACTCTTCTCTCTTAGATTTAAGAACATTTGAGCTACTTCGAGTGCCGATTCTCATTCTTTTTTGAAACATTTTCTGTAGGAAAAGGAACATTCAAATCTGAAAAAAGAGAAATAATTCATTCTTTTTGACCGATTTCTATCAAAAGTCAATTGAGTTTTCTAATTTTTTCAAAACATCCAAAGATGTTCTTCCATTCGAAAAACGATCTATTTGAACTGATTTCTAGTTTTTCCCCAACCAATTGCCCTACTTTATTCCTTTCCGGTGTCCCTCTTCCAACACCTTCCGATTGTGTTTAATACCCATAGTAATAAGTGTTCTTGACGTTTGCCACTTCTCTCATCTACAAATGCCTAAAAAAGGATGACCTTACCACAGTCAACTGTCGTTTTTTCTTGCTTCTCCGTCCATTCAAGAAGATAACTTCTTCGTCTCTTTATTTTTACACAAAAGAATCGAAATGTGCGCGCTTTTCCCAATTTGTCACTGTGTTTCAAGACAAGTGTTTGACAGGAATCGTTTGACAGTTCGAGAATTGAAACCAATTCCGTATTGTATTACAGGAAGCATTGGGGAAATGTGGTTAGGATAACAGAATGAAAAGGAAAGCGGAACAGTTGTTTCATGAGAAAATAAAGTAGAAGACGTGGCAGAAGAGTTTCCCAGATATTCCACGTGACCAGGGAGATCATTAAGAGAATCAGTAGTCATCCAGATATAATGATGCCAACTTTCTCTTTGATCCGACTGTTTGTTCGGCATTCCTTGCTTTATCACAGAACTTTGTATAGTTTCTTCTTGTTGTAAGAATTCAACAATCAAGATTATTCTGATCCTTCTGGTATCCTTCTGAATATAATTGAAATTCATTCGTTTCTTCTCTTGAAAACAACGAAACAAACCACACTTATTTCCAATTTTCATAGATTTCTCCTCCTTTTTCCTTCTTTCTACACTTCGTAGTCTCTTCAGACTTTTTCTTCAAATCCTCTTTTTCTCATTTTCGAAATTCAATTGATTCCCCGTTTTCTTCTATTATTTTTATAGAATTATCAAATAAAATATAGTTTCAAATCAAGAAAAAGTTCATCTTCGTTCGCTATCCGATCAACTTTCTCTCGTTTCACCTATTCGTCAAATCAAGCTTTGGAAGCAAGTAGAAACTGATAATTGATGTGATTTCAAGTACAGATAGAAGATAGGTTTTCCTAATTCTCTTACAACTTTGTTTCTTTTTTCTTTTGATTTGGAGAGTGTGACGTGGTTTTGAAAATAGAACTGAAAATAAATTCTAGGTTGCCCCGAGTACTTCCTGTCGAAGGAACGCCTACTTTCTCAAGTTCTTCTACACTTTTGTTCATTGTAATATACCTGTGGAACAACAATAATCCAAGTGTTTTTCTTTAAACACCTTCTCACTGACCTCTTACTCAATAACATCTCTCTCCTTTTTCCAGAAACATTTGAAAGAATTTCTATGAAATGAATCTGTAAAATAGGGAATCAGCAAAGTCAAGAGTAAAAAATATATGTTTCTTTTCTACAGAAATAGGAAATATTTGTAAGGAACCCAGAATTTATGGTTCTTTGACTCTCCAAAACAGTTGAATATTTTGCTTCCGTGATAGTTTTTGACTTCCTTTTCGTTCTTTCTATCACTTAAATCTCCTTCCGTTTTCAGAAATTATATCTTCTTTGTTTGTGTTCATTTTCAAAAGAAACCTATTACACTCCTTTCTATTTTTCTTCTCTGTCCTTTCTCGACCGTTTCTTTGCCAATATTGTCAACGACATCATCAGCAAGTAGTTTTGTGGTTTCCTGATTCGCTTTTTTCTCTTTTGACGGATTATTGACCGTGACTAATTTGTAGAAAAAAAGAAAAAGAAATCGAGAATGTAAACGAAGAAAAAGAAGAAGTAACTAGAAAGAAAGTGATGGCAAACAGTTCATTCGCGTCAGTTTAGATCACTTTTAATGTGATCTGATAACCCAACTATTCTAAGTATTTACAATTTAATTACCAGAAATGAGTAACTTACTGAAAAAAGTTTCGAGGATTTCGAGAACACAGTTCTAGAAATATTAGAGACCACAGTTTTCCATTTTCTTCTGTAGAAAGTGATTATTTTTATTGCATATGACAGTACTTAACATCACTTAAATTGCAGAAAACTCATTCTAAATGGAAAATCTTTTTTTCAAACCATGTGTGTTTAGTTTTCAGTGAGGATAATGTTCTTCAAAATTTCAAATGTTTAGGTTTGACTTGTTTAAAGTTTTTGGGGATAGTATCTCGATGAAAACAAAAAAAATTTAATTCCACACAAACGGTTTGAATTCACATTCTTTGACCTTTTTTCCAATGTCTTCTTTCTTAATTTTAGTATCCAATGTCATTACTTCCTTTTACCATATCAGTAATTCCCCCTTCTAAAGTATCTCTTTCACCTCCATATACAACCACTAGAACCAAACTGCAAATGAAATTTCGAGAAAACCACCAGACAATCTCTTTTCAATCTTTGCTTTATTCCACTCGTCTTGGGTGTGCTTTGATCTTCTCTCGCCCCGTCGTTTCACCATTTTTTGCACGTCTTCTGGATGGGTGAAAACGATGAAATTCAGAAGAGAGGGGGGTGCAGGAGACAGTAGAAGACACCTCTTGAAATGTTGCCAAAAGGCGGCGCGGACACTTGATGATAAAAGTAGACGACACCGATTCAATTGTCGGAAACGTTTTCTTCTCAGAATACAATTTACCATTCTCGCTTTCCTTCGTGAGTTCAAGACAAAGCGTAAACGGTTGAATCAATTTACGGTTCATTTGATTTGCAGACTTCTCTCTTTTAGTCATGAAACGAACATCACCGGACAATTACTTTCGGTTTCAAATGATCTTTCTACTTTCTTATTTTGTCTCTTCTTCTAGGGAAAAACTCTTTCTCTCTGAAAGATAACAGTATTTTTGTTTAGAAACGTTCCAAAAATGACTAATTCATCTTCCGTTCCTCCGATTTTTGATCCTCTTCCATTAGTTTTTTATTCCCATTCTCATTTTTTGTCTCTTCCCCGCTTGTAACCCATTGACATTGAATTCGAAACCAATTGACGCCTGCCCTCCTCCTCCTTCCTCCCCCTTTTTTCTTCGAAAACTCGCAATTTGAATAATAGGTGCGAATCGGCACAATTAGACTGAAGATGAGAATTCAGAGAATGTGTCGGTGGACAAAACCGTTGGTGGCGTGCGGCCTTCTTCTTCTATTATGGATGCCAACGGGATGTGGTGAGTCATGTCTAGAAATCAGAAAAAATGAAAAGGGACGTATTCAGAGGCTGATGATGATAATCCCGTTACTTCTCGATTTCACTGTTTGAAAAATGGATGTTGTGATCATCATGAATGGTGTAGATTTTGGGCGTCTGTGGGAGAGTGCAAAGTGAGCTCCGTTTCAAAAATGATGAGAAATATCTCACCGTCAATCAATTTTTAGACAAATGCAGACTGGATGGTAGACAACTGCCAACTCGCATGTAATACTTGTACTCGAAAGAATATCATCAGACCAGCAACTAGAACTTCAAACCGTCCACGAAGACCTCCGCCACGTAAACTTGCAGCAACAGTAACTTCGATATCTAAATTTTTTCTGAATACCATCTTCTAATTTCAGACAAGAGCTTCTATTGTAACAACTACACCGAGACCAGTTCCACCTCAATCTCGTCCACCGCCAGTGACTCGTAGACCCACAATCACTGCAGTTACAATTCCAAAGTTAGTTTCATATTTTCTTGTTACACGCACCTCCACGCATCCGCTTTGTCATCCTTTTCTATCGTGCTTTCCAACCACCGAACAGTTGTATTGTCATTGTGTTGTCTTTTTTCAAGCCCAAGTGTTCGAGAAGTACACGCAAAAACTGGTTAGGTGTGGGTGACGAAAGAGGTATTTTCAGAAAATATTTAGAAGAGTAATTAGAACAAATCGATTCTTTTGTCGTTGTGTGGTTGGGTATTTTTGTAACGCTTCTTGTAGATTCAGCACCACTCACGCACCAGTCCTTCATCAATCAGCACGTCCTCCAATCAGAGTTGCTAGCTCTTTTGGTTCAAAGGGGAGGAAGGTTACTCGGAAATTCTTCTTCTTCTTCAATAGTACACGAACAATCTCTTTGACAACTACGACACCATTTACAACAACAACTCTTCCTCCTCCGACTACAACAACAACAACTACTACAACAACGACTACACAACCTCCAACAACGACAACATCAACAACTACCACTACGACTACAACTACAACGACAACTCCACCGCCAACTACAACCACATCTCCAACGACTACAACTACAACAGCAACCACTACAAAAACTACGACTACAACTTCACCGCTACAGTTTATTCCGTCTTTTTCAGACGGCGCTTCTGACGCTTCTGTGCCTTCCCTTGCTTTTGAAGGCACCACTGTAAACTTTGAAACTACGTGAGTCTTCGTCCATTTAGTTCATTTCTGTTTTGTGTGCCTGTATTATGTTTCTGCTATCCGTTCACTCATCAACCCCAAAATATTAATCTACCCCCAAAACAGTTCCAGAAGACTTTCTGCTCAATCAGTCACACGGCGTCCATTTGTGAATCGACGTCCTCCTCCACCGCGCCAACGTCCAAATATCATTCGACCAACTATTCGTCCAACTCCACGTGTCTTCACTATAACAACCCCTATTCCAACATTCGCATTTGTTCCTGATATAGCTCCAGTTACTCGATTCTTTGTTCAAAGGCCAGCAACAACAAGAAGACCATCAGTGTTCTTCACTACCAGAAGGACATTCCCACCACCTCCTCCTCCAACAACAACGACAACGACTACTCAAGCACCAGCGACAACTCATTTCACAAGAGAATTCACGTATGATTTCAATTTTTTCTGTACTTTTAGTTTAGTTTTTTTGGAAATTGTTTCAAACTTTAATTGGTGGCAAGGGAATCTTATCAACAAACCAACTAAATTCTTTATTAATCTCATCTTCTGTCAACTAATTTGAAAAAGAAATTATTCAATCCTTTCAGACAACCACCAACCACTAGATCTTTTATTAATACTGCTCAAAATGCAAGATGTAGAGAAATTATAAATGATCCAATTGTTGCTGCTGAAGATATGTGGAGAGAAAGACTTGCAGTTGCCACTGAAGGTACTGTCTTCGTAGAACTTTCCAGATTTAATTCTTCAAACTTCTAGACAATACTCGTCGACAAACAGTTGATCTTGATCAAGTTATCCGCTCAAATACAGCTAACGCTTGTACACCAAGACTGGATGAAGCTGATTGTGAAGCCAATATTTGTTATAATGCACTTTACCGTACACTGGATGGAACATGTAACAATATGAAAGGAGAACCATTGAGAGGAGCATCTTATCGTCCATATACAAGATTACTTCCAACTATTTATGACAATGAAGTATCTGAACCAGTTGGTGAGAACTAAAAAAGATTATCTTCTTTTAATAGAATTTCCATTTTTAGGATCACTATTCACTGACGCTCGTCCATCACCTCGTGAAATTACTCGTAAACTGACATCATCCCAAGCGTCCGTTGAATCTCCCGACTACAATGCCCTTATAATGCAATTCGGACAATTCATTTCCCACGATATGGCTAAAACTACTCTCGTTCCTTCTGCAAAATGCAATGTCTGTCAGAACATCACGAGTCGTTGTATGGCTGTTCCGATTACATTTGATGATGCCAATGCGAAGTGAGTTTTCATTTGAAGATATTTAAACTAATTGAGATGTTTTACAGTTTCCGTCAAGCTCAATGCATTCGTGTTTCTCGATCATCTCCCATTTGTGGATCTGGAAATTTGAAGCCACGTCAGCAGCTGAATGAGAATACAGGATACATCGATGCTTCACCGATTTATGGTTCTTCTGTTCACGATTCAAAGAAATTCCGTGATGGAACTTCTGGATTCTTGAAACTTCCAATGTTCAATGGAAACGCATGTCAGTTGAAAATCGTATATATTCTCCTAGAAACTTTTGATTTCAGTCTTACCGTTCGATCAAAACAAATGCAGAAATCGTGCTCAATGTTCTGTTATCTTCACAGCCGGAGACAGTCGTGTTAATTTATTTGTCGGATTGTCTGCATGGCATACAATATTCACAAAAGAGCACAATCGGCTGGTTTCCACATTCAAAAGACTCAACCCACATTGGGATGGAGAACGTCTTTACCAGGAAGCAAGGAAAGTCGTTGGAGCCCAAGTTCAAGCCATTGTGTATCGAGAGTGGCTTCCAAAAGTTCTCGGAGCTTCGTTTGCTACGGTTGTTGGAGACTACAGAGGATATGATTCTGATGTTGATTCGACTGTTGCGAATGAATTTACTTCGGCTGCATTCAGATTTGGACACGGAATGATTCAAGAATTCTATCAACGTTTGGATACTTCTTTCCGGAATATTTCATTCGGACCATTGGCATTCCAAAAAGGAACACTTCACTCTGATGTACTTGTGAATGAAGGTGGAGTTGATCCATTAATCAGAGGAATGTTCTCTCAAAATGTGAAAAGACCTCAGAGAGTAACAACTACTGTAACAGAAAATATGTTTGGATCAACTGATTTGTCGACAATTAATATTCAAAGAGGAAGAGATCATGGACATCCAGCATACGTTAAATACAGAGAATTATGTGGAATGGGAACTGCATTCAATTTTGAGCACTTATCGAGAGAAATTCTGAATACAGGAACGAGAAACAAACTTCAAGAAATCTATGGATCAGTTGATAAAATCGATTTATGGGTTGGTGCTTTGCTGGAAGATCCGATCATCAGAGGACTTGTCGGACCGACTGTCGCCTGTATTATTGGTCCACAATTCAAAAGAACAAGAGACGGAGACAGGTAATCATTCAAGATATTCTGGTGGAGATTTATGATTTATTTTCAGATTCTATTATGAAAACCCTGGAGTATTCACTCGTAGACAACTCGTCGAACTCCGGAAGAGCTCTTTGAGCAGGATCATTTGCGATAATACGAATACGATTTCTGTAAGTAAATCTCTCTTTCTCTCTCTTTCTCTCTCTCTCTGTCTCTCTGTCTCTCTCTCTATCTATCTATCTCTCATTCTCATACTCATTCTGATTTTTAGACGATTCCACGTGAAGCATTCCGAGTGGGTCATATGGTTCCGTGTAGTCAAATTCCATCAATGGACCTCAATCAATGGCGCGAGTTTTAAATGACAAAAAATATTAATTTCTAATTTTCGTTTTCTGTTTTGAACATTCCTTTTTCATTTGATGCGGGGTATGAGCATTCAGCTCACTTCTTCAGAACTTTCTCAATAATTTACTAGGTCTTCATTTCATTCTCTGGAATTTCTCTTAGCTCGGAAAATAAAAATGTTTATGTATAACAACAGACCCGTTGAGAAAATGATAAACAAAACGGAAAAATGATTATTGAATATTAGAATTCAAATCTCTTGTTGGGAAAGAATCAACGAATGTGTCCAGATTACTTTGTTGTGTCAATGGGGGTGATTGAGACTGTTTTCCGACGATTCTCACGTAGTTTATTGGAACAAGACCAATTCGACTTCCATCGGCAGCGCTGTAAATTGCTTTTTTAGTGTACTTATTGAAACTGAATCAGAATATTTACCTTGCTAAAAGCCATCCTCTCACTCTTGGTTGCTCTTCTTTTGGTGCAACTCTCAATGTTTCTCCATTCATAAAACTCAATTCTTGATCATTCGATGCTTGGAAATCAAAAAGTGCTTGAGCTGTGTAATGAGCGGCCGATCCAGTTGCCCATTTCCTTTTTTCTTCGGCAGCTTGAACCATTTGACTGACACATTTATAGATAAGCCAAGGCCCTCCGATGGCAACAACCCAGAAAAGAGCGGCTGGCCAATTGACAGTTGATGGAGTTCTTGTCGATCCAAGAACATCAGTTGCTGAAATAAAACATCAATTATTTCGTTATTCATACGAATTCTCACCGTAAGGTTGGGATGATCCCCATGCCATTTCAGCTGCACTTGCATAGTTCGCTGGTTTCAATTTGAGCATTACAAGAAGCCATCTCCAAAAACGATAAACCCATCGGAAAAGTGCAAGAGAAACAACTACTGATGACAACTGAAAAATGATAATTTTCAATTGTCTCAAACAAAACTACTCACTTGAGTTTTCAATCTTCCAAACTGTTCAACGACTCCAATGACTGCTCGAAATGAACTATACACTGCATTGTGTGTTGAATTCAACATGTTTGCAACCGAAGAAACTGCATTCACAACTGATTCAATCGATTGAAATGCTCCACGTGATTGTTCTTCAGCTAGACGAGCGAAATTACTTTCAGGTGATTGACCGTAACCCATGTGATTGAATCCTCCACCGTATCCACCGTATCCCATTCCTCCATACATCCCACCCGTTCCATACCTAATGAAAAATTATGTTTTTTCTTAATTGAACACTTCTCGAATAATCGAATTTGGAAGTTTTTTGTGAAATTTGAGTTTTTCATATTCGAAATTATAAAAGATCATATTCTAATTTCCATTGTTTGAAAGAGAATGCTTACATTCCAGAACCAGGAAATCCATTCATTCCGTATCCTCCATATCCAAAACCTGTATTCATCATTGAATTTGCCATCATTTGTTGATTCTGAAATTATCGATTTTGAATTATGGTCACATGAAATCGAAACTATACATCAATCGGTCTCGGCGGAAGCGGAGGCGGCTGATTTGTCGATGGAACTGACATTTTACTGAAATTGTTCTCTTAAATTAGTTACTAATTGAATAAGAAATTAGAAAAAAAGCTGAATGTGGCAGCGGTGAATTGTCTAGTCTCATAGGGGACTACATCAATGCCGCCTGTCGATTGATAAGGTCATGACTACGATGTAGTCTATTGAAGAAGTGTTTGGAAGGATGGACTTGTGTTAAAACTCAAATGATTCTCTTTCAATCATTTATTGTAACCATTGTTTCTAAACGAAGATAAACCCGACTCGGGGAAGATCATGAGAGAAGTTACAAACTCGGTTTTTGAATGTATAGTGGTGAATGAGAATGAAATACATAAATTATTTAAGAATAAAAAGTGAGAAGATGGTTGTATTCTTATCATCAAAAGAGGTGATGCACATTTTATCGAGCTCCTCCACGTCCGCCTCGGTTTCCGCCACCTCCGCGATGTCCTCCACGTCCTCCACGGCCACCACCACGTCCTCGAGATTGCTCGCGTTGTTGTTGTCGACGAACCTCGTTCACTTCGGTTTTAACGAGATCAACAACCTGTAAAGAAAAGAATTAAAATGTGACATTTTGAGAAATATGACTCACTGTTTCTGGAATTCGGAGATACTTGATTGTGGATCCACGGACATAAGCTTCTGACATTTTGAAAAACTTATCTCCATCCTGAAAAAAAATAGGTTTGAGTGGTACAATCATAACATATTTTGTAGTAATTAAAGTTGACATGTGGCACCAATCGTTTGCACTGTAGTGCATTGTTTAAAGCGATTTCACGAAATCAGAAAAATTTCATTATAACTGGAAAAGTACTTTTCGATAAAGAAAAGCTATTGTGTTTTTGTGATAGTGATGAATTCCCCTGAATAGTAATTAACAGAAAGTGGATGTCACTTCCCGATTCACATAAAGGCAATAATTTTCAATTTAATTTAACGAAAACTGCTCCCATGGAAGCTTCCAACAAACCTTTGAAGTGAAGATGACGTCGACGAGATGAATATTCATCCAAGCATCGCAAGCTTTCAAATGACCATTGTATGTTTCTCCATTTTTCAGCTCAACTAACATCGGGTGGTTTTGAGCAGTTTTAAGGAGAGAAAGTGGGAGCTGAAGAGTTACTTTATTTCAATGTGATTCACCAATGAAACTTACCACCATGATTAGATGTTTCTAGTTTTTCGTCGACGTACTCAAATTACTTAAGTTATGAATTTGTAAAGTCTGAAAATAATTTATTGAGTTAATCAAAACAAAAGAGAAGAATTTTATAGTTTTTAGAATTAAAAATTGCTGAGAATGGCTCAGAGTTATTTACGATAAACAAGGCGTCGTGCCGGTTTAACGGAGTGTCGTTCAGCGCTCTTGTATAACTCAAGCGACGCATTGATCGATTTCCCTTTTGTTTTCCTAATCCCTGCTGAGTTCGGGAGAATTTTGACTCAAATTAGAGTAATTAAGTTAAATATAATGCTTCTTCAATTGTGTTTTTCAAGTAATCAAACCTCAATCATTAAAAGTTTTTCAGAAAATGTCGGATGATTATGACGATCCACCAACGTGTTTCAGTTGCATTTCAAAACTTGATGAAGTAATCCACATAAAATGCAATGAATGTAATGTGAGAGTGTGCATGTTGGTGAGTTCAATGTTTTTGCTCAAACCGGAAGCAACCATTAGTTTTGTAGTGTTTCCAATGTGGAGCGGAGTCACCTCCCCATAGACGAGGACACAATTACGAGCTTTTCAACCAGTCGGAGAGTGGCGATGGTATGACTTGGACAAACGAAGATCACTTCGAACTATTAAAAGCTGCTCATCGTTTCAAAATGGGTAATTGGGGAGCGATAGCTGAAAGTGTTGGAAAGGATAGAAGGCAAGGTCCAGAAATCAAAAAATACTTCGAAACACATTTTATTCGTGGATGGATAGGGCAGTTTTCGATAAAAAGTAGTCATTGGGATAAGATTAAGTACGAAATGAGCATCAATCAAACGTTAGACACTGTCTTGCGAAAGAATTGTCTGGATTCAACTGAACGAATGCTTCTGATTCGCGATGCAATTCGTGATTCTGGAGAGGAACTCAATGAAAATGACCCGAAGTTAGACATGAAAATTCAACAGTTATTGGAGCAATATGTACAAAAGTAAGTATAACATAACACTAGATCAATGTGAATGTTTTGTCATTTTCCAGGTGTATGAACAATGAAATCGAGATTAAATACGAACGTCCTAAAGTTCTAACAGATCAGTATGAAACTGAGTTATCTCCAGATGATTGTGATCCAGATGAAGAAACAGATTTGAAAATCAAAAAGTCGGTCAAACTAGAAGCTCAAACCGACGATAGTGACAATGATGAGTCTCCTGGTCCATCGTGTAGTTCTCGCCGTAATGGACCTCCAAGTCCAAAAAAACGAAAGACAACACGAGTTGTGAGAGAGTCGAGTAGTGACTCAGATGATGACGAAGTAAGTAAATGTTTAGTTTTTCTTCAATTTCTCACCGAAGTCTTACAGAAAAGTGAAGCATCTGATAACGACGCTACAATTAATGGAGTTGATCGTGAAACAGAAGACGAAGATCATGATACTTATGAAACAGCTCAAGAGTTTGATACTGATGATGAAAGAGAAGAAAAGAAGCCTAAAAGAGGATATGTACCATCAGGAAAAAGAAGAAAACGAAAGAGGATGTGGTCCTCGAAAAAAGAGAGAAGACTTCACGAATTCGCAAAAATGATGAATCGTGAACAGAAACGTGGAGAAAAGAAACTTCAAACTCTCGGGGAAATTTGTTCTCAAGAAGAAGTTCGAGAGTTGAGAAATGCATTTCCTCGCTTGTTACACGAGAATGGTGTCTCAAAATCAGACCGTCCCAAACTGAAACACAGTACTGACCTCAGTATACTTGGTTATAATATAGAACGCGAAGAGTTCGAAACTGAATGGTTCAGTGACGCAGAACAGCTGATCAGTCGGCTTACAATTTCTGCTGCACCGCCACCAAAAGATCAAAAGCTAGATATTGAAAATGATATCAAGTTTGCTCGTTTGAGACACTATAATCGATTGCTCGGAATACGAAAAGCGAAGAAGAATACAGTACTCGAGCATGACAAGATTAACGAATTTATCAGATGGTATAAGGAAGCTTGTCTTTTGGCCCAAACAAAGAGTATTTCGGAAATTATGGATTCCCGCAGTGAAAAAGAAAAACTTTTGTGCATGACTCAACAGTTTCTGACTCGAGACGAATATCAAGCTCTGAGAGCTTCCATCGAACGTATGGATGGATTAATCGACCGGATTGAGGTTCTTCAAGAATTACAAAGAAATGGTAAGAAACTTGAATTTCAATATTAATATGAAAACAAATCGAGAAATACCCTTCTCTGACTATCAAACAAGCTATATATGAAACAAATGAATTTTTTCAGGTGACACCACTCTGAAGAATGCCCCAGTTGAACGAAAGACGAAGAAAAAGATGCGCAAAATTGATACTGAACAGAAGAAAAAAATTCATTCCGAATGGAACAAAACGAAGAGATGGCATACTGGAGGATTCGAATGAATTTATAAATATTTATAATATTAGGTTGGCTAATATGAAACCGGAATCGTCTTTGTTTGATCATATTTCGAACAAATGAAATAATTTTGGAGTGTGCTATTTTTTATCTGAAAGAGTATTTTCTTGCGCGTCTTTTGATATATTGTTTGCTTGTTTTTACTTACATATTGAAGAAAAAATCAACTCTAGAAATGACCGACCCTAAATTTCTCATGCGCGCTTGTCTGTGGTATGATTTTAAAAAGCACACGACTTCTGCTGCATCTTTCCGCACGTTGTCTGAAATATTTGATGACAAAGTACTGACTCAGACACAGGTCTATGAATGGTTTGAACAATTCAAAACCAGCGATGATAGCCTTGAGGACAACGGACGTGGAAATCCGCCTCAAACGATCCATAACGATATTCTGAAGCAAGTCATCGAATCAGACCCGAGTCAAACTACTCGCGAACTTGCTCAGTAGTTTGGATGCTCCCATGGCATCATCGAAAATCACTTGCACTCAATTGGGAAAAAGAACCGATGTGAAAAATGGACTCCACACGAACTCAGCGATATCAACAAAACGACAAGAGGGGTGACTGCAGGAATTCTTCTTCGCCGCGCCAACAATTCTGGATTTTTGGACTCGATTGTTACTGGAGACGAAAAGTGGATTTGTTATGATAATACTACAAGAAAACGACAGTGGTTGGATGTCGGTGACCTCCCGAAATCCACCCCAAAACCCGATTTTTATGGAAAAAAGTGATGCTGTGTGTTTGGTGGAATAGTAAAGGTCTCGTCTATTTTGAGCTTCTGGAATCTTGTCAGACAGTCACGGCAGATCTTTATCGACGTCAACTTGACCATGTCAATAAAGCCCTGCGTCGCCAAGGAGTGGTTACCACCTCCACCAAGATGTTTCATGATAGCGCCTGTTCGCATGTTGCAAAGATCACGGCACAGAAAATCGAGAAGCTGGACTTGGAAGTTCTTCCTTACGCGCCGTATAGCCCTGATACTGCTCTATCGGATTTCTATTTATCCCGGTTGATGCAACCATCGCTCGCCGAGAGACACTTCAAGAACCACGATGAGGTCGAAAAATGAGTGCGCTAGTTCTTCGCATCACAACTCGTCGAGTTCTTTAATAGAGGCATTCATTTTTTGCGTGAACGTTGGCAAAAGGTCATAGATAATAATGATAAATACCTTTTGGATTAGGATTCTGAATGGCCAATTTTACAGTAACTTGTTTTCACACAAAAAATTCCGGTTTCATGTTAGCCAACCTAATAACTTGTACTTAATTTTATCCTTCCCAAAGTTTATTTTTCATGCACAATACTTTATTCTGATTCACTTCCATTTATAATTGAGATCCTCTTTCACAATCTTGTATTTGCTATAATTATCATCTATCTCTTCATCAATTGTGGTCATTTCTTCGATTTACTGCATTAAATTATATATTTTAATACAGTCTACTATACAGTATCCATGTTTATTAAAAAACCAAATTGTCATCCTAGTGGCGTGAAATTGAGTCACAAGGAGGAAAAACCAAAATATACGACATGGAAAATTGTTTGCTCCTCTATTCGGATGAGACGCAGAGAGAAGACAGTCTTCTTTTTCGCAAGGACACTCGGAAGATGCCTATCGGTCGGTCTCTCTTTCCTCTATTTCTTCCCCCAATTTCTTTTCTTTTCTTCTAGAAAAAAAAGAGAACTTTTTTTGTTGTTTTCGATAAATTAACTCATCAATTCATCTTGCGCGTTTACCAAAAATAGAATGAAAAAGTTGAGAAAAGTGGGCGGAGCCAACTGAAATTGATGAGTAAACGAGATAGTAACTGGTTAATTTGACACTTTTTGAAAGTAATTTGAAGGTTAATTTCAAAGAAAAACATGACTTCTCCTGATATTATTGGCACTTCTGTTGCTGATTTTTTTGGTTTGTTTCCCGAAAAATTATTGAAAATGCACGAAAATTAGACAGAATTCCCGACAGAAACTATAAAAATTCTCTCTTTTCTTTTCGAATTTTCAATGATTTTCAGTTTTTGAATACGGTATTCAGTTGTCGTCCTACCCGTAATAGTACTGCAGGGATTTATTTTTCTTGATGATTGTAGATTTATGAAAATATAAAATTCAAAAAATAATTCAATATCTTTTGTCAAAACTTGAAAGTTTTAATTTTTAAGAAAAACCGCGTCGTGGCTCTTTTCTTGTCACAAACATTGCTAGTGACGGATTGACCGCCGTGGCAGTGACAAATCCCCATCGAAGGTGATTCCTCGTGATGAAAAGAATCAGAAAACGTCCATTTTTATAGATGTTCTGCTTTCAGATTTCAAATTATGGACGATGAATTGGCAGAGGCAAGAGGAGAAAATACTGGAAGAAAACGAGAATTTCATTCAAGAACCAATGCTTTGGATGTTCGTTTTTTAATTGTTTCTCAGATTAAATCATTCATTTTCAGACACTAAAAGATCTTGATTTAAGTGGGAAAACGTATGCAATAACTGGAACAACATCAGGAATTGGAATAGAAACTGCGAGAGCTCTTGCTCTTAAAGGAGCTCATGTCGTTATGTTCAATAGAAATATTGTAGAATCAGAGAAGCTTAAGAAAAGAATTGAGGAAGAGAAATCGGATGCAAAAGTCGATTTCATTTCTTGTGATTTGAATTCATTGCAATCGGCAAAAGCAGCAGCTGATGAATTTCTTTCGAAGCATTGGCCACTTCACGGATTGATTCTGAATGCTGGAGTATTCGCTCCAACGATGAAATTCACTTTTGACAATTTTGAATCTCATTTTGGAGTCAACCATCTTTCCCAATTTCTTTTGGTTAAAGAACTTCTTCCGGCTCTTCGTCAATCTTCTCCATCAAGAATTGTATTTGTTTCTTCTGTTTCCAGTAGTCATACTGGATTGAAAGCCGAAATGACAAGAATGGAAAAACTGAAAAAATTATGTCCGGAGAATGCAAATGAATTCTATTATAAGTGAGTGAGAAATGGAATTCCAAGTATCTTAATCTTCTTTCATTCAGACTGTATTCCTACTCTAAAATGTGTAATGTTCTCACTGCTTTCAAAATTCATCGAGATGAATATGTCAGTAATGGAATCAGTACATATGCAATTCATCCAGGAACTATGATTGGAACAGGTGGATCATGACTCTTCCAGATAAATGAAATCATTTGAGAAGTTTCCAGATATTTCTCGAGGTTTCGGTTTCTTCGGAAAATTCTGGAACGTCATCTCAAAACCATTCACTAAAAGTCTTTCACAAGGAGCTGCAACGAGTGTTTATTGTGTTGCTCATCCAGATGTAACTGAACTTTCTGGAAAATTCTGGGAATCGTGTTGGGATGATGAGAAGAGTTTGGATGCTGATATAGCAAGAGATATATCACTTCAAGATGAACTTTGGGAACATTCTGAAGGTCTTATCGATGAATGGCTCAAAACTCAAAAACCAATTTCAACGATTGGAAGTGATTCGACACCTTCTGTGGAAACTGTTTCTGAAGAGAACGTCTCTTAATTCTTTCTCATTTCGAATGTTCATTCGCTAGTAATGATTGAAAAAAACCTAATAAAGCTTGTTCATCTGTCAATATATATAGTCCATTATATTAATAATACAGATCAAACCACCCTCCTCCATGCCCGAAATCCTCCGAAATTTTCGTCCGTTTTCAATCATCTGACTCTTTTATTCAATCTCCTTGAACGATTCGATCTTTTTACAATATTCTCTCTCTCTCTCTCTCTTTCTCTCTCTCTCTCTCTCTCTCTCTCTCTCTCTCTCTCTCCCTATCTGCTTAGAGTGCCTCCTTGTTCCTTTAAAAGTGTCAAGTAGTGGATAAATCCACGTGAAAAGAGTACTATGTTGCCATATTATTCTTATGTATTTCAACTCTTGATTTCATTAACCTTTTGACCATACCAGTTAAAAATTGTTTTTTATTGTGTCGACGGGTTCCAAAACTCTTCCACCCCTGAATTGCAATTCTCTCATTTCCTAACAAAATCCAGTCTTTTTCTAAAATCTAAAAGTTTCTCGAAGTTAATCTTTGAGTACTAAAGATCAAACTAGATCATTTTGAAAGCTTAATAAAACGGAATCAAATGATAAAAATGACTTGTTTTTGAATCGTTCGTCGATCAGCGTATCGGATGTTTCTCTTCGAAGCTTTATCACATCAATGAATTGTATTACCCTAATTGTCTTCCTCGTTATATGATCCTTTGATTCTCTTCGGATCCATTCTTTTCTTCGTTTTACCTCTTGCCAAATACGTCACGCCCGATTCTTGAAGCATTGAGACTAGCCGTCGAAATGTTGTTCGCAGCCACTTTGAAAGCCTCATTATTGCGGGTAATGGAGTGTCACTGGTGCCGGAAAAAGGATTGAATCTCCGAGAATATATCCTATCGAACCCATGTTTTCTCGAATCTCTTTTCCTGCCAAATCGAGACTCAAGTCAATCATTTTTGATTCATCATCCCGAACATCATCTAAATGTGAACATCTTATAGACAATAAAAGCTTCGAAAGAAGTGAAGAATCCTTTTCTCCTCCAGACTAATTTCTTTTTTCTCTTTCCGAGACTAGATTCTTTCTGTTCATTTAAACATTATCAGTTCTTGTTCCGTTGGTCACTGATTAGAAAATGGATATCTTTTTCCTGAAAAAAATCTGAATTCCATTCTCTTTTTCGTTATGTTCTCTTCATTTTACCATACTCAACACAGATTTTCAAGTAGTTTTCGTACGTTTTCCGCATTTCTAAATCACTTTATGCTTTCCTCGCCCCCTTCTTTCATTGTTGTTATTTGACTTTTCATTCTACCTTCACTTTCAATTTTTTCTTTCAAATTACCTTCTCATGATATTCAATTTTTCCCGAAAATTTTCCACAATTCCAAAGTTATTAACAAAAAGGAAAATATGCTTCTACTAAAATATAAGAGAGTATCTCATTTTCAACCGATTCTGATTCCCATGTATCAACTCGATTTTTATAATTCCGCGGACGGAGTTCATTTGAAATTTTCTTCATTAACAGTTTCTACGAACTTCCATTTTTCATTCAATTATCTTGATTTTTCACGAAACATCTCCAGAGAAATAGAATTCACTCAATGGGGAAATTCAAAAATGTAATTTGTCAATCGAAATAACTTTTTCAAGAAATTCTCTTTCGTAGAACAATAAAAAGTAAAACTTAGAAATTGAAACTGCATAACCTTTCCATAAAAGAGAAATAAGTTATAAGAACCTTCACCGACCATAAACCACAGTCAATTTTCCGTTTTCTTTTATTCAACCTCTACCGTTCTTTTTCCTTTTCCATCTTTATTCTTCATCATCAACATCTCGAACGGAAGGCTCCTCCTCCAATTATCTACTCCCGAAACCAGCTTGTCCTCCCTCTTCACTCAATTCGCACTCATTCATATATATGAATGTTCACTAACATCTGCTTACAGTTATATGATGGTCAAATGCAGTCTTCTTCTTCATTTTGTTTCTTTTTCAACACTTGTAAACGTTGTTCTTCCGTGCGTGGCAACCAGTGGAGGTGGATCAACTACAGTAACCACAACAACTGTAGCAACAACGACGACAGCATCAGGTAACCTATTGAACTAAGTATTTTCTTCTCTCAAAGTCTCGAATCGTTTGACATTCCCTCAAGAGTTCATTTTAAAAATCAAAAGATTTCTAGAGAGAATGTTTTATTATTTCTCCATCATTTTTTGTCACTCGCCACTGATCACACTTCGGAAAACCCTTTTTTCCGTTTTAGTTAATTTCAAAACTATTCAATTCAAGTTTTCCTAAGAAAAAAAATAAGTAAATTCATTTTTAGGTTGCACAAGTTGTACGGCAAGTCAAGTGACGTTCGCTCAAGCAGCAGGAACAATACAAATCGATACATCGGGAATGTGAGTTCTCATTTCATTTCATTCATTCATTTCATGTTTTGTTTTCAGATTGGGAACTGATGCAGCATCAGGATGTCTGACATTAACAGCAACTTGTACTGCTGATGTTATGATGACTGCATTCATGCAGTTCAATTTTAATCAGGGAGGACCGGCAGAGAATCAAAATGCGGGAAGAGTGAGTCTCTTGTATTCTCTGAGAATCAAATGAAAATAATTTTTCTTCCGTTCAGACAATCAATGCACTTTTAAATTGTGTCGATGGAAATTGGGTCTACACGAGTGGAGGAGTTTCTAGAATCGTAACTCAAGTGTCTTGCAATCAAGCTCCTGAGGTTGTTGGTTAAACTTGTCTTCATTGTTTTAATAATTTTTGGAATAATAATCATCGACAATTGCTCACAGTATTCTTGTTCATAATAATTGTTGTTTAATAAATTCGATTCGGTTTAGTCTTCAGTCCCCCTATTTTTTCTGGAAAAGTATATGTTTTTGATCTGCAAATGTAAAAGGAAGCCATATATTTAGAATAAGTTTTGTGAGTGAAAAGGTCTGGAAAATGTTTCCTGTTTTTAAGAATAAGATTGAATGATCATTAGATGATCGGGAAAGTCAGAAGGAAATGAGATGAGTAAACATGCTTTGCTTTGATTTTGACTATTAGGACTAGAGTGTTATCACTTTTTATTTGACTTTTCACCTTAACGAAATTTCCGGAATAAAACAGGATTAAGTGCAGGAAAAACATGGAAATAGACAGTCTGTCTCTAATTCAAATGATGATTCGATAGATCATTAAGCATCAGAATGAATGATTTCATACTTCCAACAGATAAAAAACACTGTTTTCTAGTTAACATCCGGTACTTAAATATTCATAACTCAAATCTCTGCAAATGAAATTTGAACGGATCTTTCGTACACGTTTCTTAAGTGTCAGACAAAGACAACTTCGACTTAAGTGGGTCCCTTTTCAGTACATGCACTGAAAACTTTAAAATTCTTCTCGACATAATCTCTCACCTTTTCTTTTTTTGCTTCTTCCAATCTGATCTGAAAGAAGAAGAAACCATAGTTTCAGAGCAATTTTTAATCCTTCTGGGTGTCCTAATTCATCCCTTTTAGTGTTCCAAAATACTTTTTTCTCGCTTTGCAATCTAGAAAAAGGATATTAATAAATATTTTAATCCTTCTAGAAGAGTAAAGAAAATTAGTATAATCTTCACAAAGGGTACCTGTATACGTGCAAAAATGATAGCTGATTTTTAGTTTTAATGGAAAACATTCGAGACAAAAATAATTAGTCAGTGAGTCGCTCGTTCAAAAATTAGTTTCATTGGTTTCCAAAATTGCTCATTCTTACCTACATTCAAGAGTGAAAATCCTCGTCAAATTGGATACAGAGTAGATACGAAAGAGTAGAACAAAAAGAACAAGGCCAAACAGCCGAATGCTGAAAATGTTTTTGTATTCTGAATTTATGTCTGAATGTGCGATGATGAACATTTCGGATGAGTAATAATAAAGATCACAACGAAGAAGTTGGCAACTAATACTTTCTCAGTTTCAAAAATCACCACTGAAATATTTTTTTTGCTAAAAGCTACACGGCTCATCATAGAAAATTTCACTGGAATTTCGTCGATTTCAGTGCAAAAATTGCGCGTTCTTCAACATACTTTTTTTCAGCCGACTATGTAGCTCTTACTAGTTAAAACAATTATATAGAGAAAAGATTTTTAGTAAATACAAGAATCCAATACCGTATCAAAACGACTCAATTAATGAAGAGTTGTATTAGAAGAAAACGAGTTGTTCTGTAAGAAACCACTAACATTAGTTTTCCTTTATATACCATTTATTGAAACATGAAAACAGTTCCCTCATAAATATTTTCATACACTTTTCAGATTGTTTATTTTCTTGAAACCGGAATGTTTTCTCTATTTTGTAGCCATTTCTACATCTCTTATCGACTTCTTTATTTCTCAAAATGTGCTGAGTTCATCAGAAATTTCACTTTCATCACACTTGTTTTATCAGTTAATAATCACCACGTGTCGACGATTTTCGAGCGACGCCGCGTGTCAACTAGACAATTTTCACTCATTTTCGTTTTGGATGACAATCAGATTTTGTTTTTGTGAATAGTGCCAGCTGACTGATGCCACACATTACAATATGTTTCAATTTTGAAGAGAAAAGGGCATGTGATTGATTGAAAATGTGCTGACGATGCGGTAAAAGAAGCAGGAAGAATTAGAGGAAATCAAACCATGAAAGGGTTCAACATGACTGATTTCAGTGCATTTTTAATCGTCTTTTTTTGATAGAAGGGTCAGCTGTTTTCACAATTATTTAGGTTTTTTTGGAAATGAAAGCAGATGATAACGGATGTTTACAATTCAAATAAAGTCTTTTCGGTAGTTTCGGAAAATACAATTGGCATGTCAATTGAATTGAGAGTGAACCTCATTCGCAACATTCAATTCCTGATTCATTCGATTGATTCCACGATAAAAAGTGATCTATGTTTTAGAAGCTTTGCAATTAGGATAATCAAGGTGAAAAGAAAAGAGAAATGATTCAATGTGAACACATTTGTGTTTTGATCTTCGGAACAATTCAAAACTGTTCGAGGAGTTGTGATGAAACTTTCAGAAATATCTAATTATTAGAAGTATCTCAAAACAACGAATTTCAATTTCTGAGAATTGAAAATTATGTGCTTTTTGAAGGTTTTCTGATACAGTTTCTTCTGATTCTTTCCTCCGAAAATTAATTTTTCCGCAATCGAAGTCAGAAAAAAATTCGGTCCCTTTTTTCATTTTTTCTTCGTTTTTTTTCTGAAAAACTAATGTTGAAACAGTTGTTTTATCAATGATTTCATCTCAAATTTAGTTCAAATAATTCGTGAAATTCGAAACGGTTTGTAGTCATTTCCTGTGAAACGTCAGTTTAAAATACATTTTCTCAGTGCACAATTTCTTCTATTCTTCTTCTATTTCGTCTTACTCATCCCTTCTTTTCTCTGATAATATTCTTTCTTCCCGAAATACAATCTTCAAAACTTTCGCTTGCTTCTAAAATTATTCGTTGATAAGAATCTTTTGATCAAAATGTGACTGAAATGTGTTTCAGTTGTTAATTTACGTCACCGAGTGTTTGTTTTTTCAAAACGGTAGAAAGATGAACTAATATACATTTTTCGGTAACCGGGTACCGACTCTTTTTCAGTTATTTCTGATAGCATTCAAACAAAATCACGAAAATCCCTTTCGTTCAAATAGTTTATTTTCGAGAAAGTCGAGTTCAATTCCATCTTTGACGGTCATTTCGATTGTGACGTCGCAAGATGAAGTGGAAATTCGCCAGAATTCGCGACAGTCTCTGAGAGATCAAACGTCGTTCAGTTTCCCTTTGTGCACTCTCTGGTTAGTCTTCGGCGGAAGACGAGAACCTCATTTAAAATGACTACGTCAAAATGAAGTAGTACACATTATGCATGCGCTATATTTAGGAATAAGTGAAAACGAAATGAGTCTGAAAACATATGATTTTAAAAGGAAAAGAAGAAGGAAAAACTCATGGAGACATATGGAAGAATATTAAAGTGTGAAGAAAGAACAGAGATCTAAAATTACTTTGGGATAGGAAAGTGAACAATCTATCAATTGGGAAAGATCAACTGAAAACTTCTGGTGCAAAACGGATTCGCAAAACGAGTATTTTTGGAAAAATGAAAATAAGACCCCTCAAAACAATTATTTTTCTTTTTCAGTTTCAATTTCCCTCAGAAAATCGTGAAGCTTATCAACTCAAAACTCCTTCCTCCTTCTTGAAACTCTCCGTCATTCGGTTGTATTTACATTATTCGTAATACTGATAGCAGTATTATGTACTTATCGCTTGGAATATACTAGCTACTTAGCCTTTCTCAAACGAGTCATCTTTTATAAAAATCTTTAGCTTATGAAAATCGTATTTCTTAGCACAAATTTGTATTAAAAATAGAAGGAAGGTCCAACTTAATAAGAAAGTAATGGGTTACGCTTTTCAAGGTATCGTCTCTTGCAACTGTTCACTTGATGAAACTCAGAACTGTTCGTCCCTTTCGATCCAAAAAATTTTGATTTCGGAGCCTCGAAACGACTCATCTAATCGTATCAAAATGAATTGAATTAATTTGAATTGCGGGGGTCCAATAGAGTCATTCGGGCGGATATGACGCCTCAACAGGAAGCCGTTCCCTTCTGAATTCTCACGTTTCAACTCAAACTTTGTGAATTTCAACTTAAAGAAGTTATAAAATCAGAACAGTGATCACCGTGTTTTACTCGCCTACCGACTATTTTATTCTGATTACGTGTCAGGATTACAATAAACACATTTCAATATATTTCCAAAATTCTTGTTCCTTATGATTGAGAGAATGGCACAGCCGTCTTTAAGCTTTTAAGACATAGAAGAGTAGGCGTTCGGATAGCATTCAAAAATACCATTTGGGTACATTTGACGGTAGAACAGAGTCATAAAATGATCTTTGGAATTGAGGAAGAACTGAGAATTCAACATGATCTCTGATTTGAAAATGGAAGCATAAACTACAAACAATCATATATTTGAGACTGTTTCCACTGGATCAAAACGATTGAAACTGAAATTACTTGATTACTCGATTCCACTATTTTCCAAATGGATTTGAACCCGAAATGGAGTTTCCCTTCTAGAATATCAATTTTCCCATTCCTCATTACATTGTTTTCATTTCATCGAAAACTACAAATTTTGCGTGGGATTCATTTTATAGTCCAAATTGTTTTCAGCTTTCTCCACTCCTTTATTTTTGTTTTTTTCTTGTTTGAAGGTGTGTTACATTTCTTTCCAGTTTGTACTATCTCCTGTTCTAGATCTACAGATTTCTCAATGCAAAAGTTGACATTTTGTAAAGCCCATTTCCGTTCAACATTTCCTGTCTCCTCGATAATTTTTATAAAAGGTGCATCGGAATATCAACAGAATATCAAAAATCTAGTATGGCCACACACTCAGAAACTCGAGAATTCTTTGATCAACTCGAAAAAACTATAATAAAAAGCAGACAGATTTGTGCTATAAGTCGTCGAATTACTTTCGAAAACTGAAAATTTTCATTGACTAAAAATACATTTTCTTCCGGATATACTCATCGTTTTAGCTCTTTAATCCAAAGGATTTTCACATTTTATTCTCAGAATGGTCAAATTTCATGTCTTTTGTAGAAAATTTTAAAATTAAATTATCGGAAGTGTCTTGATTTTACCCAAATTTTGATAACTCATTCAACCATTGAACTTTGTGAAGAGAACGGGTAGAATTGAATAAATAGGATTAAATGGAAGTAAATAACAAGATTAAAAATGGAATTAAAGAGATATCTGTTTTATTTCTCAATGAACACAATCAGAAGTCAGATGAAGACGTAAAATCTTGGAAGTTGGTATCTGAAAAATGGAAACAAATAAACAAGGAAACCTGAAGTTTTCTCTTTTCGATAGTTTTTTGAAAGGTTGAATGCTCATTGACTTATTCAGACAGAACACAGAAAGATTAAGAAGAAGAGAACTCTGTTAATGATCATTCTGATTAGAAAAGTCAAAACACAAACGAAGGACATGTTTTGAGAGCAAATTGAGTGCTTTAGAAACAGACAAAAATGGAATCAAGATCAACCTATTTTCAGAAAGACTCAGAAACTTAATCATCTGCAGATCAACTGTTAATTATGTGAACGGGTGTAGTTTGTGTTCATTTCTCTGAAAACTTGAATCTCTTTTTGGAAGTTGAAATTTGATTTTGAATCTAGTAAGCTGGAAGAAAACAAGATTGTGACGCAGTAATGGACGTTTTTGTGTGAGGGTGGATTATTTTACTCATCGCTTTTAATAACTGGATTTTCTTCTTGGAGTTATTAAAAAAACAAACAGCCTTATCGGATTGAAGGATTACGATTGTTTAAAACGGATATTAAAATTTTGGAATTTAATTGTTTAGAGATGAAAAATGCATTGTTTCCTCCGGAAGCTTTACGTACATTTCCGGGATCAGTGTAATCGGTCGGAAGGTATTTACTGATGAAAATAAGATTACGAAGCAATCTATTTATCTGAGAGTTTTATTCTGGGTGTTCCTGGATACAAATTGATCATATTGCAAGTATATTTCTCCACCATCTACCTCGTTTCTGTCATTTCTGTGATGAAAGGTCATGAGACAGTCAATCAATCAAAGAAAAAAATGGAATCAAAAATCGAAATGTTCCTGTATTCCTGCTAAACTACACTTCTCCTCACATGACGTTTTCGGTGTTTATACACCGATAACTTTTCCATTTTCTTCCGAAATTATTTGATATTAACGAAAGGAAACTGTGGTTGAAATACATGGGAAAGCAGGAAAAATATCGAAATTAAAATATGGAAAAACAAAAAGATAAGAAGATTTTATTTCGAGAAATTCTAAGTTTTGCGAAAAGAAAACAAAGTGAGTCAATGTTATTTTCGAAGCTCAAGAATTGACCTATTCAGAAATATTTCATCTATCAAATATCCAGAAACATTCATCTTTTTGATCCTCTTATTCAAGTAAATCTTTCAGGATTATAAGTTAAAACATGGAGGAAAACCATTTATCCATGTAGGTAGACGATCGGAAATTGAACATTCAATTAAACATCCGGATAGAAGAATTGAAACAGGATATGAAGATACCACCACAAAATCCTCTTCTATTTCCCCTGTTCCCTCATTTCTCATTCTGAATTCAATGTACTGAGAAGACAATTCACAGAGAAGAAAAGAAAAAAATAGTTTGTGTACCTAAAAATCATTTTGATTCTGAAAAGAAGAGACGAAGAGAGATGATTACCTTTGAAACAAAACACATAGTGATTTTAGATACTATAAAATCCAGTTTTGTTCCTTATCAATTGTGTCAAATGACCACTGGATGAGTAAGAAAATATGATGTGCCTCTCTTCAGGAAACACTTCTCAAATTGCAGAATCTTCGTTGTTTATTTCTGCAATTTGAATCTTGTTTCTAATCATAAATGAATGATTCAGAAGATTCAGAAGCATTTCCGTTGATCCCTAATTGTTTCCGAACTGATCGGAAAACAAATCAAAACTCATATTCCTTGTCTCCGATAATTGTCATTCCTGAGCACAAACCATCATTTCCTTATCTCTCATCTTTCAACTTTTCACCTGAATTTTAATAATTTACGTTCAATTTTGCAAATTTCAGGTTGAATTTGATGATGCAAAACGAGAGAGTATATGTAAACATAGACACAGACAACAACAGTCCGGTCAACGGCGTGGGAAAATGGGAGTGGCTCTGCGGCGGCAGGTAGAGCAAGAGGAGCAAGCAAAAGGGGCGGAGTCAAAACGAAGAGCAGTATAAAAGAGAAGAGAAGAGGCGGGAGCTCCTTCAAACACGTTCTTCATTCTAATAATGATTCACATGCCAATTCACGCTACATTCGAAACCAGCAGCTCCTTTGAGCTTCGACGTCTACGTCTTCTTACTTCAAGAAAATCAAACTGACACTGTATTTATTCTGAAAGACTGTATCTACAAGTGTATATATTCATGAATATATTTTGATTCGTAGCTGCCAGACAGTAGATGACACAAATTAACACGAGGTCTATATTCAATTCTGATGACGGGCTCCACGGATATCTCCATCAATTCGATCTCTCCAATCAGCCGAATGCTTTAATCTAATCGAGAAATGTGGATATCTCAATTATAATATTTTTCAACTGGTTCCTTCTTTTTCATTGTTGACCATTTATTTGTTGATCTCAATTTGTGGAAGAATTCATATTTATTTTTGAAATCTCACAATAAATTTATTTGGATTCAATTATCTTTTTTCATACTTTCAGATGCTTCAAAAAACAAAAAATCAGAACAAAAAGTTTAATTTTTCCACTTTTCGTTCTTCCGACCTAGACAATTCATCAGAAAAAACCAGTTTTTGGATGTCAATTGGGGGTCACTTTTTGTCAAATGTCATTGGCAATTTGTCATTTGCAAACTATCATTTGTTGTCAATTTGCAGTTTCCATCCTGTTTTTTTTTTTTGGAAAAAGTTCTAAACTCGGTTTTGAACTGATTTCTGAAAAAAAACCATATTTCTCTCAACAATCAGAATAAAGTGTTCTTGAGAAGGTCAAACCTCAAAAACGTTGAATTATCATTTGAAGATTCTTGTATTCTTATCAAACCGTTCTCTGTTTTTTCAAGAAGACATGTACATAATAATTTATTCATGAAATAAAATTAATTAATTAAAAATAATTGAGATCAATGGAATATCGTTGATAGAAGAGATTCACTTCTGGATTTTGAAATGACATTTGATTCTGGAGATCGAAAAAGAGTTCTTGAAGTCCGTTGAGCATTGAATAGACTTTTAGTCGTAGATAAATTAATAAATATTGAATGTGAAATAGTCACAAAGTCGTCTTTGGAATCAGAAATAGTATTTCTTTCGAATATAAATTAGCGAGGCTTCCTGATAATTGAAGTCTGAAGACGAGCTTGTCGGAGATCTGAAGGTGATTTGTGCAGATCGGCGCAGGTTGAAATTTCATAGTGAGTTGGGTGATGGAACATATTGAAAACGAATTCGATGTAAAAGAACATAATTTTTAGATAATTTTCGTCTTATTTATACTACTAACAAGACTCCGCCCACTTTAATCATTGCCCATTTTCTAGTTTTTTTGTTGTTTTTTTCAGGTTTCAGCGAGTGAAATGTTCAAGATTTTAGGATTAGGAAACAATTGAAACTATCTTGTTTATGGATAATATTATAGCTTTCTGGAAATAAAATATAAAAAAGTGCATTGTTTGATTGTTTTTCTCTCGTGTAGACATCGAAGTGACCTTCATCAGAATCCGGTTTCTCTCTCTCTCGCCTACTGTTATAATCAGTGAAAACTGAGATGAACAGTCTCTGTCAATCTGTCATTTGCTAAATGTCATTGCTATTCTTCTTATCTTTCTCTCTTTTTCTTTCCAAAACTTTATTTGCACACGTGCAGGCGTTTCCCTTTTTTCCTCATTTCTGTTTCTGAACTTTTCAGTTACTGATAATTTGATTGCTATGAATAAGTTTCTTAATTATTCATAAACATTCTTCACTGAATTTGGGATGGTGCAATCAGAATGAGTCACTTTTCCCATAGATTGATTATTGGATGAGTAATTCTATTTGTAAGTACATGGTCTTTAGGGAACTATACCTTTTAACATGATATCAACAGACAACATATCTATTGTTTCTTATTCTTCTTCTATATGAGAGATCGAAAGTCATGCAACATATGTTGTTATTTCCTATTTTTTCAAATGAATCATTTAGTTTGTAGAATATATTTTTCAATTTCCATGAAAGTTTCTGACTTTCAAACCGGAAGCCTTATCTCAACCTTTTCACGGATTTCTCTCTCTCTCTCTCATTCTTAGTTTCCTGATCCTTTAATGCTCATCTGAATCAAATGGGCTTCAAGAATAGAACAAAATAAATCAACAATTCAGATCTTTGGAGAAAAAGAAAGTCATTGACGTTAGTAATGTGCATCTTATCCCACTCCATTCCTTGGATAAAACAATTTGTGTCTGGAAAAAATGTCTTTTTGAATCATATTGACTCAATGAAGGTTCCTTGGATTTATATTTTATGAATGACTGTTTTCTGTTATCGAATTCAACTCAAATGAAAACATACTAACAGTTCGAAAGTGATTGAAAGAACAAAACAACAAACAAGAGAATCGAGACCAAAAATGAAACATTTTCAGATGAGAAACTAAGTCAGATCGAAGTTCCAATTGGTTTCAAACCCAAACCAAAGAATCGTTCGATATCTTTTCCTTCTTCAATCAGTAAATCCGTGTTCTTGATTTCCTGATTTTCAAACGATCAATCTCATTTATCATTGACTTCCGCTCGGTTCGATTTTATTTTTGTTTTTTTTTCATTAAAGAAAGAAAGATTGCAATAAAAAGTTTTCGTGAGATCTTTTCGCAGAAGAAAAACTCAGAAAATTATTATTTGATTTCCAGACACATTATTATCATTTTTGGAAGTTCAAATTGAAAAATAAAATTAATGTTTTATTTAGTTTTTTGCCTAATTCATTTAATAATAGATGTGGCACTTTGAATTTTGAACACTGAAAGATTTGAATGGAAATAAAAGACAAGGGAAGAGTTAAAATATTTCAGAATACAATTTCCTGTCACATTCCATCATACGATAGCATCAGTTTGCACCGCGAAAAACAAGGAAATCGAATAAATCATATTAGAATCATCCCTTATCTTTTCATTTCATCAAATAATTCTCCACAAAACTCAACTGTTTTCTCACGTATATTAGTCATAAATTATGATATAATACACAGTTTGAACCTAACTGTAAACCTCTGAAACCCCAGGATTTCCAAGATTTCACCCACTAAACCATATTTTGGAAATCCATTATGTAACATTCTAATCGTCTTTTCTCCTTCCTCTCTCTCTTATCCCATCACGAATAAGCTTGCTTACCAAAACACTCTCATCGCCGGTGTTTATGGGATTTCGGACTCTGATTACCGTTTTGTTTCAGTTTTTAGTCATGGAGATGTTTATGAGAGATTTGTCATTGTGATGGGTCATAATTCCATTGTTGTTGCCCTTTTCATTCTTTTCATTACATCATGCAGTCTGGAGAATTCATTCATCTGTCCGGATAAACAAAGTGCAATCAGAGTGATCGAAGATTCCGTTCAATTTGAGATGAACGTTTGCAGATTTATTTTTATAGACCGGTTCAAATTATTCGTCATTTTAAATTGATGATTTTTCTTTTTTCTGATTCCGGAACCTCTTGTCTTCCTTCGTGTAGATTCGATAGAACAGAAGAGTTCTCATGAATTTGGATCTGTTTAGTTCTAAACGACGAAACTTTCGTTTTGGCCCCTCGGACTCCTGGGATCTCAAAGGCAAATGTTTTCCTGGGGACCGTAACTTTGGGAATTTTCTAGTCCATCGGAAGTACAGAGAAAACCAACCCTCTACGGTATAAAAACATGATATCAACGGAGTCGAACGTTTGACAGATTCTTGTATGATCTCAGTCGGCTTCACTCTTTATATTTGATGGTTAGTTGAGTTTTATTCAGCCATAAGTTGCAGCAATCAACTACAGTTCTTTTTTTACTACAAATGAACTTGAAAAAAGTAGAATTCAATTGTTTATTGAGTTCATAAAATGAAATGAAAGAGACCAAGTGAAATTAAAGGAATGCAGTGATTGAGATTTCCAGATCTTTTGTTGTGAGCAACCCGTTCGAAGTACAATTTTGTTGAAGATGATATCCAATAATAAGAGAAAATTGTCAGATTTCAATGCATTGTTCTGACGACCGGAATCTGGAGACGTGCACGTCGAAGCTCGAAGGAGCTGCTGGTTTCGAATGTAGCGTGGATTGGCATGTGAATCATGTTGTTCGAAATGAGAGGAGACGAATGAATTCGATGTTTTTTCTAAAGAAATTGTCTGCTTTTATAGCATTCATGAAACCCCGCCCATTTTTCTGACCGCCGTGAATCGGATTGCTCGTCGTTATTGTCAATTTGAAGTCATATATCATTGAAACTGTTCGTTTCATCATGCATTGTAAAGAGGCTTCTCCGAAAAAAGGTTGCAAAGAGTATCTGATAAGGAGTACATTCCGTTGATGAATACATAGAACAAAGAAGTAGACAAAATCATTTCAAGTCTTGAATATTTCGAGATCTCCGGATCTGAAAAGATTTGAAAGGTCTGATAAGGCTTCACCAAACAACACATTTAACGTCAATCCAACATTTCCAGAATTCAAAATAAAACAACTTTCTGTTTGTTTTCTATGTTTCTCAAAGATCTGTTTTTGTAATTCAGAATTAAGTGGATGAAACTTCTGAGCTTTTTCTTCTAGAAATCATTTATTCATTGACCAGGAATCAAGAAGAAAACGTCAACACGTCGTTACTTTTCCATATCACTCTCAAATCATCTCTCCCATTCATATCACTGATCACAGTCCACTTCCCTCCCAACCTAATTGACTTATTTGCTCGTAGCGTTGAATTTCACAGCTCATTCTTATCTTCATCTCCGAAATGTTTCGAAATTCATCACCTAACCGCCAATTCCACAATCATCGTCGTCACAAAACCGTCACATTCTCTTCCGACTACCGTGGGAAATGAAACGGAGATAGTAGAGTATACACAGCCACCAACTGCAATGGGCGGAGTTTCGGAAATGGGCGTCGAGTATATAAAATGGAAAAGAAAAGGAAGGAGAACGAAAATTCTCATTCACTCATTTCAAAATGATTCACATGCCAATTCATGCTTCTTCAAGCCTTGAGCTTCATGCCTCCAGAAGACAACGACGTCTTCACAATATTTCTAATGTGCGCAGATTCGACTGAACTGTTTGTATACAACATTTCCTGTATATTTCTCTGTCAAATTTGAATGCTGTCTTGCCACATTTCATCCCCAATTCTACTTCAATTTGTCATTATGGGTTCAACAACAACTTCAAAATGATCTCTTCGAAAATGGAAATTCTTGCTTTATACAACAATCGAAATGCTTTAATCTTTTATTTATTTATTTATTTTCTTTAATTTAATTTATTAAATGTAAATAATGGAAGAAATAAATAATTATTGACCTCAATCTAAATGTGTTCTTTGCAAAGAAAAAAAAAGAAAAAATAAGGCGAATGGTATGAGGAAACCACGTGCCTTTTACTACGTAATATGTCCTTCGTGATAGTGAAAAGACGCAAAACCAAAGGTCTTCAGCTGAGAAAAAAAGAAAGATTGTCTCTTGTTTGTTTATTTATTTGTCCTTTTCATTTATTTTACACTCTTTTCCTCTCTATTCATTTCTCTTTTCACAGTTTCAAAGAAAACCGAAGAACCTCTAGATGTACTCATTTCATTTTCTTGATAAAACAACCCAGACGAGCAAAAAATTTCTCTTCGTCGGGAGGCGATTGTCAATGAAATGAACGATCTTCACACGGGAAAATGATTTGAAAAGAAGATGGTTCTTTGATTCGAAAAGAAGAAAAAAGAAGAGAAAGTACAAAAAGAAAACGTAAATCTATTTTGAGATTTCTCCGATAAATTCTGAGATCCGGATGAATAATATTAAATTTTATGGATTTAGAGATTTAAGTGAAACATAGTTTATGACCTCAAAAGCGAATAGTTTGTTGGATTTTACTTCTCCGGTGACTGGATCAGTTACTCATAAATTTAATTTGCAAAACACCTTCTGGAAGAACATTTTTCGGATTATCGGTTTTTGTGATGTTTGTGGTGGAACTATCTTATGATGTAGCATTTGCAAAATGAAAAGAAATGAGTAACCCCAAAGACACGTATATCCTACTGTATCTTCTCCTTCTTCTCATCTTTTGATTCTTCAGTTTTTGAATGATGTGATTCAGAAAAAAGCAAATTCTAGAATTATGAACGACTCACTATAGCCTCCCAGGGGTGTGCGGAACGGAATTCGGAATTCCGAAAAATTCCGAAATTTCTAGATTTTTCGGAACGAAATTCCGATCGGAATATTCCGAGGCAAAATTTTCGGAATGGAATTCCGATCGGAATATTCCGAAGAAAAAAATTCGGAACGAAATTCCGATCGGAATATTCCGAAGCGAAAATTTCGGAATGGAATTCCGAAATTCCGATTTTGGGCCTCGGACAAAGTTTCTTTTTTATTCTTTTTCTCTAGTTTTTCTCTAGTTTTTCTCTTACTTTTTACTAATTCTTCGACAGCAACACCAAAAAAAGAGTTTTCATAGCGCATCGCAAGCGTAGAGAAGAAAATCTCCCGTTTTTATTACTGATTTAAAAAATTTTTAAAATTCCGAAAAATTCCGAATTCCGAACTTTTAGAACTCGGAATATTCCGAGATTCCGAAATTCCGAAAATTGAAAATTCGGAATATTCCGAGATTCCGAAATTCCGAAATTTGTGAATTCGGAATATTCCGAGATTCCGAAATTCCGAGAATTCCCGATTCCGCCCACCCCTGATAGCCTCCGTATAGTCATTTGAGCTTCTGAACTGAGAATGAGATTTCCACCGGAAAAGTAAGAAAGGAAATCGTTGATAAGACCAAAAAAGAAACGAATATGGATATAATCTTGTTTTCTTTCTGGATGAGAGACCAAATAGTATTTGACTACGAAAGGATAAGCTTCCGAAAGGTCTAGATTAAGGAAATTCGAGTTAGAAAATAAACAGGATTAGAAGAAATTTCTTTTTGAGCTTTGTCGATAATTTCAATTCCTCGATGTTTCGGATTACTGTAGAATTGGAACTGAAAGATCTGCAAAGTTCATCGTTTTTCTTTTGTTTCATTGAAATCTAAAGATACATTTTATATCTTCTCCACTTATCAAAACTTCATTCATTCTCTTATATCACATGACAATCCTGACTTTCTTTCATAGATCTTTTTGCAGGACTTTGTTCCTTGGCATTCATTTAAAACTACTACGATTCAGAGAAGGATCACCCGATTCACATGAAATGACTGCGGTCTGATGCAATCTTCGACCATTTCTATCGTAGGTTCATGTGCACCGTCTTCATTTTTCTCTTCCGCCCAATCATTTTTTGATTTCTTTTTCAAAGAACACTCATCGGAAAGTACACATTTTTGTTTATAAATAATTTATTATTGAACTTTGAAAGCAAACAAAAATAAATAAAATGATATCGGAATGAAAATGTGTTGAGCACCAGTTGAATTGTCCAGTAAAGCAAGAAGTTTCCTTGTTGAGATCGCTTGAGCACTATTGGAACCCGTTTTGGTTGTGGAATTGAAATCAGAATCGTGGCGAGACCCATTGGCAATAACAGTAAATATACAAATATATTGAAAATGGAGTAGTTGATGATGAGACTGTACAAGGATTTCAGTCAATATTGCGCACGATTGTGAAGTTTTGAATACGTCGTAAGCGACGAATCGAGGTGACAGATTGATGGAGCTCAAGGCTCGAAGTGTAGTGAATTGGCATGTGAATCATTTTGAAATGAGTGAGAAAAAGAGAGTGTCTTCATATTTTCTCTTCTCTTCACGCTTATATACTAAACGCCCCTTTCCCCGCCTCGACTCCGCCCATCGAAGAGGCCTGCTGCTGAAGTTGGCTGTGGTCACGCTAGATCACATCACTTCCATGTCATGTTCCATTGACTCCGCCCATTTTCCCACGGTGAGGCGACTGGGAGGGCAATATATGACAGGTATGATTCAGTAAGGTGATGACAGTTTCTCCGAAGAAACTCCTTTGTGACACCATACGATAAGCAATAAAGAGTGCAAATAGATTGACACAAAAATGGGAAAGAAACTACAAAAAAGTTACGAAAGACTTTCGAAAAACGAAAATTATATGGTTGTTATACTACGATAGAAACAGTAGTTTATTCAGAATGACGTTTCACAAACATTTGTCATCTTTTGAAGTGAAACTGGGCAGTAATCAGAAGAAAATAAGAGTATATCAGGAGTAGAAATTATTGAAAAAAGGGAATGATCCGATCATTCTTACTCATTTTCAACTATCAATCACATCATTATGAACTCGTTTTGAGTGGATAGAAAATGAACTTGAATGAACGATGATCTCTTTCAGTAATCTTTTTTTAGACAAAGGGATTCCCTTTCGAAACTATTCGGACAGCTTTCAAAAAGTGATGTAACATCAATTCTCAAACTTTGCACTCATTCCTCTGCAGACTTTTTTCGCTCACCCGGTCAGCGACACAAATTGAGTCAACAAATGGAGAAGGAAGTTTCAGGAAAGGGAGAAAAGAGCAAAAAGTTTGCAACCTTCGTGGGAAACGTAGGCGAGTGGGAAAATCAGATGAATACGTAACAGAATTCTCTCGTGATATTGTCTTTTTCTGCAGAATGGGAGCAAATGAGTAAGTAGACATTGTGATGTAATAGATCCATTGTTGTTCTTGGTGTTGGATCTCTTTCCTGTTGCACATTCAATTATTCATGTTGCATCAATTTTACGTCACAATTTGATTATTGTTTCTCGAGTAACAAAGGAACGCCGACACAAATGTGTCAATGAAGAGGCGGTTGTGTTGTACTTCACGCAAAAGTTTGAAAACAGTTTTGAAAAAGGGAAAGGGAAACATAATTATGTTTCTTTCGGAGTTCGAAATTGAAGAAGTAGACAAAGAAAATCATAAGTATTTGTTTCCTGGATTCAAACTTTTTCAGTTATTTATAACTCTGAAAGAATGTTCAGTGTAATTCTGGTTGCAGACTATTTTTCCATTGAAAAACAATGAAAGAATCTTCATTGAACACCTGTCATTCTCTTTATCCTCCTACATGTTTCATCACCGGAAATCCGAGTTGGCCATTGGTCATTTCTTAACAAACAAGACAACAACAACAACACAGACATAAATAAATGTTTATTATCTTCCTAGGAAGAGCCAGAAGATGAGATCATAATGTTCATTCATCCACCCGTTTTCATTCAGAGTGTGTTTTGTGCAGATCCATTCCAGACTTCAGAAGCAGATCATCGTCAGTTCAAAGTTTTCTTCGAGAGCGGCGTCGATTTTGTTCCTTTTGTGGAATATCAGGATTCTCCATTAACCAAACTGTTATATGGATCATTGTTTGAATAAAAGAATGTCGAAAGAGGGAATTGATTCCTCCGAGAGAATGTAGTAAAATTCTTTGATTGTTTCCCTTTTTATATTGGTTTCTCAATCTCTACCGTCTAATTGGTCTAGACCCCGCCTCAATTTCATTGATAAATTGTTAAACCGTGCACAGAGATTGATTATAAACTGTTCCGATTCTTGATCAATTGGTGGTAGATAAACATTTCGAAAAGCTCTTTTAATGAAGTTTTATTATAAACAGCAAACTTCAGAACTCATTAAAACTTCTTAATCCTGGTGAATCCAAAATACAACCGAACACATACTATAATCCATCTGAGGCTTGTGACTTTTTGACATCTGCTTCAATCTTATAATCTTTGGGACGAGCAAAATCCAAAGTTTCAGTATTTTGCCGATTGGATTATAGAGAAAATAAACAAGATGACTAGCTAAATCCGATGACACTGCTCGGACAACACGAGACAATTTGTGTTGCTGGGCAAAAAACGGATGAGTTTGGAAGGATTTGTGATCTTAAAGAAGAGAAAAACCATGTGACTCGCTTCATCCTTTTTTATCTTTGCACCCTTTTTTATTTACTGATATGAGACATGAGAACTCTCGGTTTATTTGTCCTCGAACTGTTTGATGGTTGGAAAGAGATGAACTGAACTGACGAACATCTCGATTTCAGGAGATGACATTTATTAATCTGTTGACAATTCAAAAACAATGAACAGACAATCTCATCTGTTTGAATCTCAAAATGAATCATTTCTCTTATTTTGTGTCTTCTTTTTTTTCGAAGAATGTATGGTTTCGGAAGAAACTCTGCAAACCAAGTGACCCTGATAGACTAATTCGATTGTTTACCAATCAGTTAGCTATGCACTTTCGAACGTCTCTAAATGCCGCCGATTCGGAAAATTAGAGACTGTAGAAGAATAAGAGATAAGAGACAATTCGGGAACACCGGCAGAGGAAACGGCAAATTTTGTGATATCGGCGGAGACGTCTGTTCAAATGATTTATCAGATATGTAGTGATCGAAAGACAGACATTCAGTATCAACTTTTTTGTTTTGAAGGTTCGACTTATTTTTGAGAGTGGAGGTCAAACGTGGAAACGTTTACAATAAAGTACAATTCTGAAACGTGGATGTTCTGAAATATTTGCGACAGTTGTAAAATTCTTTTAAAAATCGGCATCAAATTTCAATTTTATTTTAGAAATTGACCGATTGGTAGTCACGAAAAGCGAGTTTGTTTCTTGATATAAATCAGAATATCCTCGTATGTCAGATTTAGTACAAAGATGCGTTACCTCGAAATGTTATTTCAAGATTTAAGGATTAAAAAGGATGAACTTGTGAATATTCACTTCTATTTCAAGACATTTGTCATATCCAAACAGAGCGAACGTTCTTTCGGTTACGATGTAGCTTCGAAGAAAATTATTTCTCTCTTGTTTCTGGAAAACCGAAAACTTGAAGGAACTGAATTCGATAACTGGAAATAAATCAACAGAAATGAAAGAATTCATGGGCTTTGTTTCCACATGGTTTCAGATTACTGTACTCTTGTGAACATGACGTGAGTCACACTTCAAGACTGTCATTCGCATGATCTGTGCAAATCCCACCATAGATCACGTCTCCAATACGAATACCAGTCCCATCGGAGCAATCTTTGTGCTCCTGATGCTTCTCACCTCGTCATCGTTCCCATCATATTCACGGCGGGAGCACCGAACAATTCGGCTCCCGTTTCTGCGTTTCTTTCCGTTCCGAAGTCTTTCATTTACGATGAGTAATGTTTGTTTGTTTAATGATGTTCACTCTGCAGAATTGTGCACAGAATGGATACGAAAAGTGTTGCCGCACACAAAAAGAATCAGACTGCAGAAAATGAATCTAAATGAAATGAGGGACCGACTGTTCGGATTCTTATCTAATTTTATATAATCTAATTTGATTATGAACTGATTTCATTCTCTGAAATCTTTCTGTTCCGGAACTAAATAACTCAGAAATCTGTTAATCCATTGTGTTGATAATATGAATAGTCTAATCCTAATTGCTTAAATCTAATCAGAGATATCTCAATTTTCTCTTCTTCTACTTCTTCTGTTCACACTTGTTGTCCACAAAACGTCATTCTTCTCTTGGACCAAACGATCGAACTTTTCTGTCAGTATGATCCATCTAAAATGTTTTTATCTCTTCTGAGGGTCAAGAAATCAGACAGACACAAGAACGTTAAACTCTCATCAGCACGTCTGCTCGGTGAGCGGGAGACGTAGAAAATTGGATAAACGACGTGGACGGAAGGGGGAATTTCTAAGAATATCTTACTACGGATACTCTTCCGGTTCAAGAATCAACGGGTAGGCGGATAAATTTGGATTGAATAACGGAGTGAGTTTGTTCTTTTAACCCGTCAGAAACTGAACTTCTGATGAGTTTATTGAGGGGGAGGTTGTGAGGGAATGTGTCGAATTCTAAATAAAGAAATGTCTTCTGACTGGGTACACATCAAAATAACAAAACACAAAATGTTCTTTTTTGACTTTCTTGAAGTTTCATGGATTAAACATTTACGGATTCTGAGTGCAATTCATTTTAATGAATACTGTATAGGTCGGTATCAGATGCAGAATAATTCATTACTCATCACAAACAATCTGTATATCAAAAATTACAAAACTCGGGAAGAAGTGTATATATGCTGATCTTTGATATTGTTCATTAAATTCCACATCACACTCATCTTCTTGTTTACTAATCTTCTAATAATGAAAACCTGTTATCAGAATGAACACCTACTCCCATTTGCACTTTAACACGTTGCCTATTCTGAGAGAAAAAAGAAATGATAAGAACTGAATTGGGTTTCGTTTGCACAGGGTGTTGTCAAATAAACAAACAATCTCGTAAAGAACTTCGATCTATGTGTCACTTTTCGTTTCCGATGTGATCATAATTACATATGATCCTGAAATGATCTCTTTTTCAAATAACTCTTGAGAGTTCTTTTGCAACAGACAGTAAGGAGTCTCGAATGAAATGCAAAAAGTTCTTAATTGTCAAAGTGTTTTTCCGGTTCGGCAAAGTTTGAGATCTTCATACTTTCAGTACTTGATGAATGTAATGTGTTCAGTGTTTACTACTATTTCTACAAATGTTACACATTTGCACGAGACATCTGATTTCAGTCTTTTTAAAAAGAAACTGTTGAAAGAGATTGAAGGGCTTTAGAAACAGCGAGAAAAATTTTCGATAGACGATATATCGGTTTGGAGAAAATAGTCTCGATGATACAGAAGCCACTCGTTTGCTCCGATGGATTCCTTTTTTCAGTGGAATTCCGTATATCCTCTTAGTAGGTCACTCAAATACTCGGAATATTTATAAACGGAAGCGTCTGCAAGTTCATTGCCTAACTGCAGTTAATAAGGTATCATTCGTAGCTTTTCCTGTTAAACTGAGCACTCAAAACTTCAGATTACATCGGAATCATAAGTTCAGACACCAAGGACCTCAACAGTCACCTAGTATGGGTCATAAAAATGTCGAAGAACAACATGGAATGTTCATGAATCGTGACATTCCACAGTCTGCGTGTTGATGAAGCTTCTTACGAAATCTTTACTTGGTTCCAAGATATTATACAAGACGTCAGTTTTTGTCGCCTACAGTTTCCAATTTATGATATGCAGAGAGCGGGAGACGCAGGTTGACTAACAGTAATTTCTTGTTATTTCACACGAAAAGAACACAATGTATTTCGTCATCTTTCCATTTGCAGATTTATCGATGAGGGTGATCGTCGATTGCAAAGGAAATGAAGAAAAGAGAATGAAGAGGGAATGGTCGGCGACGAAAAGAAACAAGGAGATTTCCCATTTCTACTTTTCAAGATGACGACATCTTTTAGAAATAGTCTTGATAAAAATGATGACAAAAGCTGAGAAATCAAAAATAATAGTAGAAAAGTGTAAAAAGTATAAACAAAAGTTTCACGAGGAACGAGAAGGCTATGCTTGATAAAAGGTAAAAGCAAGCTCTCGCTCCGTGTGTGAATTGATGAAAAAATATAAAACAAAATTGAATTGAACAATGTTCCGAAGAGATCTAGGTCAAGAAAACAAACAGTTTCTTCTCTGGGAATGTTGTGATATTTCGCAATAGAAACATGAAATGAAAAGAAGAGAATAAGAGATATTTATATGGGTTAAAACACGAAAACGGCCACGTGACTGAGATGATTCTCTGATTTTTAATGTTTCCATAACTGGAAGAATAGCAATCATTTCCGGTGTTCCCTTTCGCGATTAGACCATCTTTTTCTCTTATCAGACATAATGTTGTTCTGTTTGACAAATGAACAGACTTTTCCCTCTTATCGGCTACAAATCCAATGAACTTTGTACGCCGCTAGTCTGATTATGAACACAAATGAGGCTACACGAAATGATCAAATGAAAATGGTATGATCCATGGCCATGAACTGATTTCTAGAGGCAAAACACGATGATGCAAGAAAAGAATGTGCACATTTCGGTGTTTGATTTATTTCTTTCGAAGGGCAACGGTAGTTGATTTATTTTCAGAGATACAATCATTCTACAGACACAGTGACCTTTGATTTGAAAAAAACTTCAAATTAAATCTACAAGATTTCCAACTTGAACACAGGAGTTTGATGTTCTTTTGGAAATTCTTTGAAAGCTGAACAAGAGTCGCTTACAGTATCTCCTTTTGAGAATAGTTAAATCAGAATTCTATTTTCTCTAATTGAAAGCAGCTTTATCAGCTCACGAACGCATTCGTTTACATCCTTCTAAAAGGAGAAATCTATCTGAAAATCCTGCTTAGACGATTGGATTGACGATGAATAATGCATTTTCCCACGCGTGTCATCTGAAACAACACCCTTATTATTGTTATTTTGATAAAATCTTCACAGACAGATGAGCCTACACAGAGACTATTTTTGTATTATTCCCACTCATTTAGTCACAGATTTCCGTTTTCATTCATCCGGTGTTCATCTTTTGATTCAATTAGGATTACGTCTTCTGTTAAATGGAAATTTCGAAATGCGAACATGGATTCTGTGTCTTAACATAAAATGACGTATCGGAAGAATACAAATCGAATTAGTTGTAGAGACATGACGATGACTATTCTATTTATTTATTTTGTGCAACATTGAGTCAAAAAATACACATAAAAAGATCAAAACGGTTCGGGAGAAATCGGACAAAAATCAACAATTGGCGAGTGTTTCACGTGTGAAGATTTGAACTTTCGAATGGAGAGATTGTGATAAATGAATGTATTAGGGATGAGAAACCGATTACGTCTACAGTATACCAGGACAGCTACTCGTCATTTCGTCTTTCGAACCGTGTGATTTATGACTACCGGCCGCTTTGATCATGTCAAAACATTCACATGTTTTTTTCGAAGTTTCGAGTTGGTTGAATTAGATTCAATACAAGAACAACTTTCGGAAGCTGATAAATTCTATCAATGAAAACGAAAAATGCTAAAATTAACATCATCAGTTGACACAGTGGACACAATAGTTATTAGAGAAACTAAATTAAAGATTTTCGGATCGAAAGAAAACATCTCACCGGAAGTAGTATGACTACAGAAGAATAGAGAAATAATCAAACAATCCGGTGTTTTTCAAAACAGAAAAATTTACATTTTGAGAATAAGAGCATTCTTCTAATTCTTCTGTACTTTTCTGTTATTCATTTCTGTTCATTTCACTAGAAATTATTCAGAAAAGAGCACATTATTCACTTATTTTGTGGAATGTTTGTGCCGATCTAGAAGTTTCATTTCCATCACTTTTCGATATTTTTTTGTTTCAATGAAAGAATATACTTTGGTCAATAGAGAAGAAAACAGACATCAGTTAAGGTTTATTTGAATATATTAACTAATAAATAGAAGCAATCCTCTTATCATTCACTCAACGTTTTTGAATTCAAAACTGGTCGATTAGTAACTTTTTGGAATATAAAAACAATCGACAAGTACACCGAACTAACATTTTTATTTTTTCCTGTTCATGTTTTTTCTTTGATTTCAGATGCCTGAATATGAGTTGAAAGGAAATCTTCGAATGAGAGATACACCTGATCCAGAAGTCGAAAAGAGAGAACAAAGAATCCCGAAAACTATGATGATCACTGGAGCAAATCGTGGAATTGGATTGGGATTGGTCAAACATTTTCTAGAATACGATGGAATTGAACTTTTGATTGCCACGTGTCGGAACCCAGAAAGAGCAGATGAATTAAATCTTTTGAGAAGTGATAAAAGACTTCATGTCATTGGATTGGATGTGGATAATGATGATTCAATCAAAAAAGTTTTCGATGAAGTATCAAATTTGGTATCTTCAAATGGATTGAATGTTCTCATAAATAATGCAGGAATCCTTCTTCCATATCAAGTTGATGGACAAATTTGTCGAAAAACAATGATGAAACAACTGGAAACGAATTCAGTTTCAGTGGCCATCGTCACTCAAACATTCCTCCCTCTTCTCAAAAAAGCGTCGAATTCTATTGATGGAGATGAAGTTCGAATCGATCGTTCTGCAATTATAAATATCTCTTCGACGATGGCTTCGATTGCAAAGAACGATGGATGCTTCTCAGGGCCAATGGTAAAAGAGAAAAACAAATGGATACATCTACAGTAATACTCTCTTATTCCTTTCAGACTGCATATCGAATGAGTAAATCAGCTCTCAACTCATTTTCTCGTCAATGTTTTATGGAACTTTCAAAGTATCATATACTCGTGACGTCATTTTGTCCTGGATGGGTTCGTACAGAAATGGGTGGAGAAAATGCTGATTTGGATGTAAATGAATCGACGAAAACTCTTTCTGGAAATATTCTTCGTCTTGATTCTCGTAATAATGGACTCTATTTCGATCGATTTTTGCATCCAATTCCAAATTAAGCATTTTTAATCGTTTATTTGTTTTTGGGTTTTTAGTGTTTTCAATTCGTGGATAATCTTTGAATTAATTCCTAACTTTTTTAAAAAATTCATCATTTTTTGAATTCGATTTTGCTTCCATTTTCCATCCACTAAATCGTTTTTGACGTCAAACGAGAGAATCGCCTGCTTTGTTTTTATGAGTAACACAAACAGAAAACAAGAGAATACGTTCGAATTCTGCACATTTGTCCGTCTTTGTCCTTCAACAAAAACCACGTTGTGTTCAGAATGATCAGTCCGGATTATAGTAAACTACGTTGCGATTTATGATGTCAGCTCTCAGTTCAGAAACTTGGCGAACACCGAACAATGAGAAGATTAAACAGATTACGTACAGACGAGATTGGGGGCATCTTGCAGAATTGAAGTAATTTTGCAAAAAAAATTAATTTTATTTTAAAAAATTAAATCAGGGGCTGTTGTATCAAATCTCACTGAACAACGATAAAAATGTAACAGAAAGTAGTAGGAACAAGAATGAAATTTAACAGAACAGCGTGCAATACAGCAAAGGCAAATACAGATTTTGATTACAGATTATAATTCAAAGGAATCATCTATGTTTGACTCTTCATGTGGTACTTCTTCTCTTTCAACTGATACTCGAGAAACCTTCGCTGATGTTTCAATTGGAGAAGAATTAACCCTTTTTCTAGTTCGAGTGGGCTTCGGATAGTACTGAAAAAAAAGGAACGTTTTCTGATTTCTGTAAAAAAACACGCAAACCTCGAAGCTATCATCAGAAGCGATATTTTCTTCGTCATCATCATCCCAACAGTCACGAGTTCGTTTCTTTTTCCGCGAAGATGATGAAGATGATGAACAAGCTGCACGACTGTCCAATTCTTCCGCTTCGTTTTTCACTTTTTTCAAATCGAAATTTATTTTTAAACCTTTTATTTTTTCGTGTAATGTGATCACTCTCTCACAGTGCGTCAAAAATCGTTTGAATGCAATTTGGGTAGCTTTTCCAGAGTTGCAACGAATAGTCTGCAAGTACTCTGATAAGAGGCAAAACTCGGAATTCTCAGTCAAATTCTATGGAGAAGTTTAGAAAGAAAAAATATTTCCATATCGAACATGGGAATATATTATTTTGTTTGATGAAATTTGAGCATGAGTCAAACTTAGAATCAAAAGTCTCACGTCGTACGAGTCGACCAAACTTTCGTGTAACTTGTCTAGTTTCTCCATCGGAACGTATTCCAGTTGCAGAGATGTTGCCATTGCTGTGAAAACATGACGAATGTACCATGCTGATGGACGCGACAAAGCTTTACTGATCATTCGATTCGTAAGTTCAACTTCCATATAAATCGCTTCCTCCTGATGTACTGCTTCATCGTCATCTTCAATCGTCATCACACTACTCAAATATTCACAGACCAGCTCAGTCATTTGATATATTTTCCAGCTGGAATCGTGTTCGTTCGTCTTTGAAATGACATCTACGGCTTTTGTAAATCCATTTAGAATATTAATTCTGAAATTACTTCGTAAGAACAAACATTAGTGGTAACTCACTTATTGAAAGTACTTCTAACTGATTTGCAGTAGGTACGTAAAATTTTAACAAGTGGGAGGTTTTCATTACATTTCTGGAAGGAGACCAATAGAATTGTGCATAGAAGCTTCGGCCACGCATAGCTACCATATGACAACATACTCAAACAATCTTGAACTGTTTGTACAAGAGCCATTCCTTGAAGAGATATAATAGATTTCTCAAAAAGTTTTGGGAGCGAATTTTGATAACTCTCTGGACCTTTCTCCTCATCTCCAAAGATTGCACTCGCTGTATCTGGGAATCCATGAGTTTGAATAACTCTCACTAAAGAGTGTATCCCAGTTGACTTCAACACTTCATCGTCTCTTTGAAGCAAGAAACTTGTCAGTTTCAAGTAGGGGCCGTTGTTCAAAAAGTCAATTGAAGTTGCGTATCCGATGAGTTCCAATCCGATTTTTTGAAGATGCTTGTTAACACTCCCTAGAAGGGCGGGAATTATTGCTTGAAAGAGAACTGTCATCTCATTGGTTGGTTTTTTCACTTCTTCATGCTGGCATGTTGAGAGCAGCATTGTAGCACTTCTTAGATACATTCTATCAGAAATAGATTTGTTCTCTATTGCATTTTTCAGGTTAGAAGCTTTTTCATCTTTTCCATTTAACTCGTTAATCATCAATTTGGTCGATATTCCACAGATCCAATCACAATATTCATATCGGTCCTCTTCTGTCTGACATAGATCTAGACACATTGTGGTCATTGTCATAAGTGTTTCAGTTGAAAATTCAAGAAGAGGGTTCTCCAAAAGGTCCGTCAATGCTTGTTTGTAAACATATTTGTCATCTGCAGCATCTCCATATCGGACAGCAACGTTCAAAAGATGAATAATGTTATAGAGGAGCAGTTCTTTGCAATTATCGTACGAAACAGTTTGATCTGCTTCAAAATAAACTGAACAGAACGATTTGAGTTGCTGAACGAAGTTGGTGACATCAGGCAAAAAGAACATTAAAACTCGTTGGTGGAGATGGTTTGCATCTAATCGACCCTTCGATTCATTCATCACAACATCCACGAAACATCTCGAGATCAAAATTCTGACAAATGTCTTCTTGAGTTCGATTTCCGGGTTAGAATCTCTGAAAACATATTTGAAATGCTTAAAAATGTCAACCTTACTCAGTTATAAGTCGAAATGTTGTTCGCCGCATTAATCCAACAGACTCCGTATCCTTGTGTGATAATCCTAGTAAATGTTTCATGAACTGCTCTACATCCTTATCGCCTACTGTTTGACAGATGAATCGATTTATGGTAGCTTTCATCTGAGAAAATTAAGTTTGATATTCAAGCAAATAAACATACAAAAATATAAACTGCGATGGGATCTTCGAAAGGATTCAAATATTGTATAATAATGCTTGGAAACTGATTAGGAATCATGTTCGTCGGCTCCGGAGGTGGGAAAATAGAGGGTGAGACGAACTCTTTACCGGCCACTTTCATCCAGGACTCCACAAGACGCTGATGAATTATATCTTGAACACGAGCTAAACAATTTGTTTATTTTCAGTTTTTAACGAATTTTTACCGCTATCGCTGGTATTCAAAAGATTAACAAGTCGAAACCGTTGTTTTTCAGTGAATGAAGACAAGTGAACATCAGATGCCAGTCGGATAATAATTGCCTGTTTGACTTTGTTATCTTGGCTGATTTCAATATAATCGATGCATTTGTCTATTTCTTTTTCATCGACAATATGAATCCGACGAGCAGCTGTCACCCTAACATTCTCGTCAACATCGTGTATACCTTTCCAAAGCACTGAAAGTATTTTTTTTCGAAATAATACATTTTCGAGCTCACTCACACTCGTTTACAGTTATTTCAACAGAGTGTGTTGTTTTGACAACTTCCTCATGATCCCAAAGGGATAGAGCATATACAGCCTTACTCCTCACTTGTGGAGATTTATCCAATACACTACTAGCCAGATTTGACATCCATCTGTTTTTTACTCCGATCGGGATCATTTCTTCTGTTTCAGGAATATCTTCATCGGTGAAATAGAACAAGTTGTCTCCATTTTCTCTCATTACATCTGCATATCTATTTGATTCCTCAACCAGACATGCCAGAAGACGATATATACGAACACGAACAAAAGAGTCAGTGTGAAAGTAGAGTCGATCAACAAAGAGAATGAGTTGATAGAGAAGATCACAGCACTTCATTGACTTGTTCTTGATGGCCAGTTTTGTGATGAATAGTATTATAACATGTTCTGCCTGTTCAGCTCCTAGATCTCTTTCTCTACCATCAAAAAACAACCGAGAAATTCCATAGATAATTGTTGCGATTACTTTATTATTTTTGGCATCGAGCATAGTTGACTGCAAACGACAATTGTTTTTAAATTAATCGTCTACTGGTACCTGAAAGACAATTTTGTTGGCCACTTCAAAAAGAGCAATAGCAGCGTGTTCCCCTCTTTGAATCACTTCGGTCATTACTCTTCCCATTCTTGAAGTTAAAACTTCCATTGAAACTTCTTCTGGAATCGGATCTTCATTTTTAATCGAATGACACTTAACAGACCAATTGTTAAAATGTTGAAATCATCTTCTTCTAAATCAAGTTCTGTTTGTTCTGCAATGAACTCTTCCTCTTCTTCGTCTTCTGTTCCAAAAGAATCATTGTTCATTTCCATGTTCTGATTTTCTACAGCAGGAGCATCGAAGCTGTTTTCTTCTGAGTCTTCGTCGCTCTACCAAATTTTTTAATATTATGAATTAGCATCTCAAGTTGAAACTCACAAACATATTTCCGAGATGCTCCGTAGGTTTCATTTTCTTTTCTCTGATCCAAAACTTAGCATCAAATTAACATTTTTCAAAAGATAGTATTTGATTCGAACATTTAATTGCAACTAAATATGAAACAAGGTTATTTTTATAATTTTAGCGAAATTTTACAAATCTACACCAGAACGAGGAAAAAGTGGTGATAACCAAAAAAAAAACTACAGTATAAACAAAAACTAGATGTACACAGAAAACATCGGTAAAAAACGAAGAAAATATTGCATGATAACGAAAAGTACATTTTAATGAGTTTCAGGTTGAGAATGTTACAAAAGTGTGATAACTAGTAAGTTCGTGACACTTCCGAATATGGGTAGTTGAAGGAGACTTGTTTTTGGAAGTGCTTATCAAGCTTAGCTAAAACTGCCCAGTTAATTGGTGGGATAGGAGCACAATTTTACCGAGAATGTGTTTGCCATGTGGAAACTGTCTCAACACAGGAATGTGTGGTCTAACAGTTAAAATCAAATCGCGACGTTGATCGGCTGTGACTTGATCGAACATTTTTTGAACAACGTAGTTTGCATACTGGTCTTTCATCATTTGAACCACGATTGGCATGTTTCTAAAAAATTGCACGTCAGCAATATAAGGAACAGAAACATCATTCTTACCCTTCGGGACGACAACAAGCAGCCGTCACCATTAAACTCTTATGGTAAATTGAGCCTTGTTCCAGACATTTTTCAATGACGTTTGACGAAAACTTGTGTGTGGCAAAGTCCAACAAATTATCCGAAACTCGCTTGATAATGAGCATTCTATCTGCATCCGTTCCATGCTCAATGACGTGTTGAACTACATAATTGCCATATTGGTTGTAAGTGATTTCTTCAAAGCGTTCGAGAATCAACTCAATAATTGGTCTTTTCTGCTCGGGAGTGCAATGCTCAAGACATCTTTGAACAACACGACAACCGTAAGGATCAACGGACATATCGTAAACTGTAGATCGGCTGTTTAGTAAGGTGTCAACGATGAACTGAATATGACTCGGACCAACTTTCTCTATTGCTTTTTGAATAACATGGTTTCCATTTTGATCTTTCATACATCGATGAATTACATGGCGAACTTTCGAGAGAATCTTTATTTGAAGTGGCTCGTTAACTTTCTCCAACGCCTTTTGAAGAACTCGGCATGCGTACATTTGGAAAGCATATTCCGGAATACGATCAAGAACGGCATCCACAAGTCTTGTCCAGTGTTTCTCTTCTCCATATTCGAAGAACTTCTGGACAACGTAATTTCCAAAAATGTCATCCACGAGTTCACCAGCATTTGCAACTACTTCGTCGAAAATGGCGTCTTTCTCTTTTTTGTCGCAGTACTCAAGCTTTTGTTGAATGAATCGTGACCCAACCTGGTCTTTTGCGAACTTGAGAAGCACTCCTTTTATATCAGATAATTTCAACCCTTTCATAACAGCCGGGTTAGCACGATATCTCGTCAACAAGTCGTCAGCGATCATGTTCTCTCTGTAACCGAGCATTGTAATTTCTTGTATCGAAGTTAGTTTTCGTACCGAACTGAATTAGCAAAAACACCTGTAGCTGACGACTGAAGAGGAACGCACATGGTTTGAGTTGGCACTTGGTGCATTTGTGAGATGTGAGGATCGCTCAACGCTGAAAAATTATTGCATACGAGTGTTTGGCAATTTTTATGAGTAAATAATACCTTTATGTGGGATCATTTGGTTCATTTGAATGGTGTGTGGAAACGCCGACAAAGTACAAGTATTCCATTGTTGATTTATGTAATTGTTGTTATTAATACTATTTAACATATGGCCACTGATCATATTAATTGGATTGTTTTCCTGGGTACAAGTGCAAGATGGTGGAGCGCCAAACATATTTTGCCCTGGTATTCTGCCTAGGCAGCTGCCTCCTTGCTGTATGAATGCAGAAAATTGTGAATCTGGCGTCTCATTTTTTGGATTTATTAAAATTTGACGTCCATGGGATTTCTTTAAAAAATTAGATTTATGAATACATTTATTGACATTCACTCACATAGGCTGTTCCACCAATACTATCGGCAATTTGTTGAGCACTGAATCCTTTAACAAGCGTCTCAATTGGTGTAGCTGACTGATCAGTTTTACTACCTCTCTCTGACATATTCGAGTACTTTTCTGAAAATTAAGCTTTTTGAAAATTGTGTAAATAAATTATAAGTGTTCTAGGTCTGTTTTACGAACTTCTAAAAAAATTTTAGATTTCTCAGAAAACGTCTAAGTTCACATCTCGAAACTCACCTTGTGAAATGATTTTGTTGATTTGTGGTGAAAACATCGACATCGAGGAGTTCCACTGTGGATTCATGCAACTGTTGCTATTCACACTATGTAACATATGACCACTAATGATTCCGATTGGGTGGTTTTCTTGAGTGCAGTTACATGATGGTGGGGTCCCAAACATGTGCAATGTATTTTGGCCAGCAACTTTACCTCCTTGGTGCATATAGGCAGAGAAATGGAACTCCGGTGTATCTGGCAAACGGTCATTCTTTTGATTCACTGCAATGCGACGCCCGTGAGATTTCTGTAAAATTGCATTATTGGGCACTGAAATGTTGTTTGGCTTCGGAAATTAACTTACACATGGCGAGCCGCAGACACTGTCAACTATTTGTTGAGCACCATAACTATTTACAAGTGACTCGCATGGAGAAGCGATCGGTTCAGACTTGTTGTTTTTTTCGATTACAATCGGGCGGCTCATTGAACTCCTGAAAGATTAATTTTAGGCCAGCATGGTGTCGATTTGAAGCAACGACGGCTATATTTACAGAAAATTATCAAGAATGTTCAAAAAAAACTGTGAGAAATTATTAAAATCGAATAGAATAGTTAATTCAGGAATTTAGTCAAAAGAGTTGAAAAAACGGAATTTCGATAAAAAATTTTAAAAATCTTAATTACCGTAGTTTTTAATTCGTTGTAAGACCACAGAGCGCTCAGTCGATTGTGAGCCTTTAATCTAATTCGTATCAATTATAAAATTATTCACCATAATGACATTAATACTAAATAGTTTTTAATACCTCGAGTGTGTCATATGACATGTCATGGGTGGAAAAAATATATGGTGAGAAATGATAATCGCAAATGGAACAACTAGTAAATCCAAGGTGTGAATGATGAAGCGTAGTTTTTTATAAATATATGTACATAAGGAATATTTCACCAATACATACTCTTAACAGTTTACAAACCTGAAAACGATGTAAAGAAACTAGCCTCATGGCCTATGACAAAGGGTTTTCAAAAAACAAATGTCTCATCTGAATTATTGACAGCATGTTTTTATCATTGCTCAAATAGATGATGTTCATGAAATTGAATCAGGCAGTTCCAATTTTTAAACATTATTCTCAATTTGAAAAAAACAAACGTGAATCATATGACGTATTAAACATTAAATTACCCTTGCCCTTCCAATTTCGATTGACCTTTCAAACTGATCAATTTCTCGGTTCATAAACACGTTCATAGTTCATCTGGAACGATCAGTTCAAAATACAATGGTGAAAGCTCGTCTGATTTTTGAATTCTGTGTAAGTTTGAATAAATTCTTTTTCTGTCGCGTTGAAAGAATACAACAATTATCAGGGGTTGTTTCTCGCAGTTTTGGGATTATTTGGGGTCAATGCTGAACACGGTGGTGATGTGAAACTGGAAAATGATAAGCCGTTGTCAATGATCCATGGAGAATATCAGATTTCTGCTAAAACGGACATGTAAGACTTTTCGATCTGGAAAATGATTTTCTGTGGAGAGCATTACTAGTTTTGGATCAATTCTGAATCTTCTTTCTCATATTATAATATCTTTTCATAGGAATCACTATCGACCGACTTGGGCTTCTGTTTGGCAAGTGGAACACGCAAAAGACATTAATAATGGAATGTTTTATGTTTCTGTATGGCCGCCAAAGTACTGTCATGCGTAAGTGTCTATTCGGAAGAATGAACGACTCATGCACATCAGATCACTTTTAGTGTCTATGTCTGCCCATTCGCTGCTCAGGACTATAATGCAGTCACAAACTTCAAAACAGAGGAAGAAGATATCTGTGAAAAAGAATACATCAAATTCTATCCACATGCTAAAAAATTACTTTTAAAATCTCTGAATGGAGAAGAAGTGTTGAAATATTGGGTGAAAAATCGTTTGGAGTTCGAAATCAATGAGGAATATCAGTCGATTGTTCATGTCAGTTTTATCTCTTTCAAAATCTCTCTAAACGGTCGATTAATTATTTAAGGCATACTCGCAGAAACCAGAAACTGTCGCCGAATCAGTAGATGAAGGTTTGAAAGATAATGGATTTACTATCGACTTGAAAGGAAAACATTTGTTGATTCTTACAAATAGGTCTAATGTGTCTTCATTCCTTTCTAAACTAAATAATCCGTTTTCAGCCGAATGTGTCAAGTCAACAAAATAGGAACAACATTTGGATCGATTTTCCAAAGTGGAATTCAAAATGACACCACTGGAATGTATCCGAAATGGCTTCAAATCAATGGAGATTTTGTTCAATCTGACTATCTTCCGTCAATCAAAAAGACCACAAATGAGAAGAATATTGACTTGTTAGCAGTAAGATCTTAATTTATCAGAATAATATAAAGATACTGTTACAGTACTTGAGAGCCAAAACATGGTCAAATAAGCCACTTGGGAATTCGAAAAAAAGTTGTCAGCCAGTTGCCGGGTGGAAATCTGCCGGTAGAAAGAAAAAAGAGGAAGGAAAGTTCCAATACGTGTCTGTTAATTCATATGATGTGAATGTAGAGGTAGGTTTAAAGAAATTAAATATCTCCTTCTTATAAAATCAATTTCAGAATAGTCAAAACAACAACGTTTCTTTAAGAACGTTTTCTCTGAACATTGAGAACTGTCATTGGTTCCGTTTGTGGTTCACTGAAAAAAATGGGATGGCAGATTACAACACAACACTGAATCTAGGAGAAACTATTGACTTCTTCATCAAAGAAGGATTCTATATAACTCCAGAATCTGGTATTCCTCTTCATTGATTCCCATGACAAACTCTTTTTCCAGATATGGCAATTCCACTTCCAGGTGTTACTGAAACGAATAAATTCACATTCACTGTTCCACATATTGATCCAAAGAAAGGCTACGTCAGTCTTCGATTCACTCATGTTTCAAAAGATTAATTCAAGCTTTTTAGGTTGATATGACATACGGAGAACTTCTAGAAACACCGATTTATCATGACCAATTCATTCTGAAGACTGCAACAGAACAAAGTTTTAAACTTCATATCATCAAGGCTCCGCACTGTGAAATTTCATTGGATTCTGTAAGTTTTGAAGATAAAAGCCCTTTTTTAAAGTTTTCTTTTCAGCGTTCTACAACGTGGACAGATTCTACAGTCAGTCAGTTTTACAATTTCTGGGGTTTCGATGCCTGCAAGTTTTCGTATTTCAAATGATTTCTTCTATTTAATTGAATCAATAATCACAAATAAAAGTTTCAAACTTTAAAGTATGTTCCATCATCATACAGCTCTTCAAAATGTCTCTAGATATTGTGATGGTTTGAATGTGTGAGATCAAATTGACCACTTCGTCTTTTCGTCCGATTGAAATTGATATACACCGTACTTTTTTTTCGAAATTGAATGACCTTTTCAAGTTTTCTAAATTTGAAGAGATCTATTTAAAAACAAACATTTCTCAACAAATTTGGTATTTTTTCGAAAGCCGTTCGCCGGTCAAAGTCTCGAATTACCCTCCGCGCCCTCTTCTTCTCTTCTTTTGTTATCTCAACAATTTCAGTAGGGAATGGATTTTATTTGCGTATATTTAATTTTGGAAAACAAAGAAGCACATCGAAAAAGGTTGCAGCCGAGCGTACGAGCGTATTGTGTACGAACATAGCGCGTCTGATTGCATAAGGTGAATGTTCGTGTAAAGCAGCTTCCGGCCGTGGGAACAACACCCCACAGTTTGTGTTTGTGCCGAGACGCCCCTTGTCTCTCTTTCGCAGTGTCCCATCTTTGTTCTTGCTTCGTAACTCGAACTCATCACGATCAAATAAGGTCTTCTTCTGTGACCTTTCCTGCCATGGCGTCGTGCTTACATTACTTTCTACTTGTGTTTCCTCTATACTCGACTGGTTTTATATTGAATACGCCTCCCGAATATCAACCAGGATACGGTTATGTTGGTCCAGCGTGTGCTGTATTTGTAAGATTAGAAAAAAACAGTTTACAGTGTTTTCAGTTTCATTTTCAGGACAGTACTCTATTTCTTCATGGAGTATCGAAACGAAAACTGAATGAACACGAACTACATATATTTCGATCGTATCAGCATGATTTGAGTGCATTCAAAGAGTTGGTTTATTGATGATCTGATCCTTTTAGTCTAAGTTACTTTCAGTTCATCTTCGTCATTTGACTCATTTGAAGCTTCTTTTCCAACGATTCCAAAATTTTGTGGAGGTTATGACGATTCAATTGAAGTAGTTCTAGACTCTTGTATTGTTAGAGTAAGTTTATATTATCACGTAGTTCTTTTGAGAACTCCATTGAATACAAGCAAGATCTTTCTCAAACAGTCAAATTTAAGAATAATCATGTCTATATCGGTGATCATCTCATTCGTCCTCTAACAAACTTCGAAAAACAAAAAGTTCAATTGGTGAAAATGAGAAGAATGTATGGAGAATCGAAGAAAAAACGTATTCGAAGAAACTCGAAATCTTTGTAAGCGTATTAAATTTCTCAAAAAATGTTGAGTATAACATTTTCAGACCGGGAATAAGACCTCAAAGAGATTTCAGTGAAATGCTCCATAAACTTCTGAATATAAATTCCACAGTAACCTCTCGTTTCCTGCCAGTTGTCAGTCAAAGTCCGCTTTTCGCAATGGAAGGTCCGTGGCAAAACTTGATAGAACTCGGGAAAGGTGAATTCCTTTCATCGAGTAGTTTAGTGTTCTTATGAATAATTGAAATACTTCAGACAAGGACATGATCGAACTTCTGGCTGCATCACAGTTCAAACCAAAGTTCCCACAACCAAATGTTCCGGTTTCTCCTGTTGTGGATATAACTAAAATAGATTCTCCATATCGAGCAACGTTTACAACAATGAAACCGAAAAAATCCCAAAAACCAGACAAAAAGAAAGATGTCTTCAATGTTTTCACTACTAAAATGAGCCCACAGACCACGACAAACCGTCCGTCGACTACTACCACAACATCCACAACAACCCGTAAGAACTGAAGATGAGAGAGAGAGAGAGAGAGAGAGAGAGAGAGAGAGAGAGAGAGAGAGATATTCAACCGATTCAAATTGCAGAATCTTCAACGACAACTACTACACCTCGTCAGATATCACTCCAAACACTTCCTTCGATAACCACTACGAGAAGACCAATGGCTGAGAAAAACAAGTCACAACAACAATCATCATTGAAATCTTCTTCTTCTTCTTTAACGAATATTCAAACTGTAGTTGATCCAATCATACTTAAATTAATATCAAAAGCATTAGAAAATAATGAAATGATTGATGAGTTCGCACTGAAACAGGCTCTTTCGATTGGAAATTCTGAAACTACAACGGTAATTTTGAATTGTCTTCGATATTAATTTTTCATAACACTTCTTTCAGACACCTCTTCCTCTTCGCTTCATTCTACCGACAGTGCCGCCTACAAATCCATTCCAAACGTCTTCTAGAATTGGCGGTCTTTCTCATAATCATCTTTTTATTCCTCATCAACCATTCACCACTCTAATCTCATCAGATTCTAGATATTCTGCTCCGAACCCTCTTTCTCATCGTCTTCCAAACGAGATTTGTAGAGTTCACATGAATTCGAATCCATTTTATCGCTATGTGTGAAAGTATTTTTATCAAAATGTTATTTTTTTGACTTTTGAAATCGGGTCCCACAAATTTCTTTCATTTTCGAATCTCGGTTTTATGTTTTAAAGTATTTTTTAATGTGTGCAGAACTGAATAAATTATGACATTTATTTTAATAATCAGAGTTCCAGATTCATTGTTTGTCCTTGAGTTTTCACAGCTTCACCATGTTTGTTTTTGAATCCAGCTCGAAGCATTTCGACTTCATCTTTAATCTTGAACCCTTCGCTCGGTGGTGGTGCGGTGATTTCTGTCTTTGGAGTGGGTGCACCTGGAGTTGTCTTCTTTTCTGGGCCGTTGTCTTGAATGACGACTTTGTTGGGATTCGGTCCCTTGCAAATGCTCTTTGCGCTCAACGTTTGCATCTTGCTCATTTTCGACAGGAAATAAACTATTTTCAAGAATTAGATACATAAAACACGTTCCAATCTTCTGTTCCCGTTTTTCACTTTAAAAAAATTGAATAATTTTGAACGTGGTTTTTAGTTATTTATTTATCATATTTTAATAATTAACTCTTTTAATTATCTATGTACAATATATTTATCGTTAAATGTTATGTCTCGAAAAGAAAAAGAAATTCTCTTGTCTCTGACATTGAGATGTCCGCAAACACCAAACACCATGCGCGTCGGTAAATTGCGACCCATTTTCTATATTTTTTCCATGCCTTTTTATTTATAATAAATATTAATTTTTTAAACGTATGTTTATTTCAAAAAAAAACTCGTTTGAAATCTTAAGAAAAGAATCATTGTTTAAACCGTCGTAAAAAATTCTAGAATCTTCCAAGGTGAGCAGTAATTTGAAAGAGTTTTCTCGTTTTTTCGCTGATAAATTTTATAGAAATGGTCTTTCAAATATCTTTTTGTAATTGTTTTGCTCAGGTTGGCTTTCATATTTTTGTCAATTTTCCGTAGCACGTTTATTTTCTATTCGGCTCTTGAATATATCAATTTGTCATTTTCAGCTCAAATTGAATGAAATCTGGCGTAAATCAAGCTAATTCAGCGGAGCAGAGTCGAAGTAAGTCTCTCCGGAAAACGTCAAAGCGCCCGGGAGACGCTGTGGGAGGTACAGAAGTGAGAATACTTTTTAAAATCGAAATAAAGTGCATTTTTAATAGCCTAAACAGATGCGAGGCGATAATCAGCATTCCGATGAAGTAATGAAAGACGTATCGACAAGTAATGACAACAACGAAATGAATGGGAAAAATTTACCTGAAAATTTCAAAGTAAATCATAAATTCTATCATTATATTTATGATAGGTATTTCAGGATCAATCGGAGAATGTGGACCGTACAGGAAGTAATAACGACCGCGTGAAAAAAAAACTGGTGATCAAAAACTTCAAAGGTATTCGATTGTTCTTCTAATTTTTCTTTAAAGTGAGTTTCAGGAAATGCGTCAGAAAGTACAAACACAGCTGGAAGCAATGCATCGTCACGTAAGAAGAGAAGTTGACAAGTTCATTCAAATTTTTATTTCATACAGAGGCAGATGAATATATTACAAGAGACTGGGGAGTTCTCTCTGAAAACGTTTTCGCAATACTGGAGGATAGGAAAACATATGCCACAATGGAAACCCTGTTCAGTGTTTGTTAAACTTACAAATTTTGATGTTTAGTTATCACAATGTTTTCAGAAAGTCAGATATGTCTGCGACAAGAACAAAGCGAAGTATTTATATGATCGCCTGGTTCTCATAGTCACTGATTATGCCAAACAGTTGAAAGATTCTCTAAATTCAACAGAACAAGTTCCACTTCAAGAGGACAATTGCGAACAATACTTGGCGAAGTTCGGAAATATTTGGGAATCATATCCAGTGAAAATCGTACGGTCTTAATTCAATTCTATGAAATTAACACTCTAACTTTCAGAACCTGATCCGAAATATCTTCCTGTATCTCGACAGAATTGCCTTAGGGGCTTCAGACATGGAAATTCTACCTCTGTGGGAGTCTTTCATGAAAATATTCCAGAACATATTTTTTCCGGATCTATCAAAAGATTTCAAGTCGGTGAAATTGTTCAGTGCTCTCTACATGGCTCTGCAAAAATTGATGGAAAAGTACACGATCGACAGTCCTATTAAAACAATAATAGAAATGCTTCAAACTATACATGTAGGAGAACACTTTTCAATATTTCTGCTATCTCAGTTACGCGAGTTTTATGACAGAGAACGTCAATCACGAGTGCCTGTCATGACGGTTTGCTTTCTGTTCTGCTTATTCCAAATCTTTTTTCATTTTAGTGCAATGAATATATGTCGTATGCTGAAGACCAAATCATTCGATATTCAAACTTAATAAAATTGAATTTTGATGAACCGGTCGCGCTCAGAGAAGTTCAATTAACGATTACCAATAGCCTTATTCAACAAGCCATTCCGGAAATTCTCACTCATGAGTTCGATGCACTTTTGAATTCTAGCAACACGAGAGACATTAGCCGAATGTTCGATTTATGCCGTCAATGCATAGGAGGAGAAGACGAAGTGCGTTCTCAATTCTCAAAGTATATGAAAAGGAATGGCGAAAGAATAATCACTTCCTGCTCGGATGATGACCTTGTTTCTGAGTTGTTAGCTTTCAAAAAGAAAATTGACTTCATCAGTTAGTTTTTCCATGAAAATTATATATAACTTGATTGTTCTTAGTGTCTGGAAGCTTCAACTCAGCCAGTGACACAACAAGAATGAGGCAATGTCTATCGGATGCGTTTGAAAGTTTTGTTAACAAAAACGTTAATCGAGCTGCCGAGTTGATATGTAGGTTGCTTAGCCTTTTTTCTTCAAATAAATTATATTTTCAGCTAAACATTTCCATACTCTTCTTCACAGCGGAAACAAGAATGTAACAGATGAGAGCTCTCTAGATCAAATGGTAGATGACGCTATAGTATTGTTTCGTTTTCTTCGCGGAAAAGATGTCTTTGAAGCATACTACAAAAGAGGTTTATCAAAAAGACTTTTCCTCGAAAGAAGTGCTTCCGTGGATGCCGAAAAGATGGTTTTATGCAAGTTGAAGACAGGTAAGAGATAAGAGTAAGGTTTCAAAAACTTCAGTTCTTTTTCAGAATGCGGTGCCGGATTCACTTATAAATTAGAAGGCATGTTCAAAGATATGGACGCTTCGGAAAACCTTGGAAAACTATTCCATCAATATCTTGAACACACCAACAAAGAAAAAATCAACTTCACCGTACGCGTTATAACTCCTGAATATTGGCCGACATATGACACGTATGAAATCAATATTCCAAAGGAAATGAGAGACACCTTGACTGATTATCAAGACTTTTATCGTCTTCAACATGGAAATCGTAATGTCAGATGGCATCATGGACTCGCAGCTGCAGTAATTTCTGCCGAATTCCGCCCAAATTACAAGAAAGAATTGGTCTCGACGCTGTATCAAGCAGTTATTCTTCTCCTTTTCAACAAATGTGATACATGGACTATAAAAGAAATTGTCGAGTGTACCCAAATCCAAGAAGTGGAAGTAATCAAAAATGTAGTCGCTTTGATTGGGGGTCGCGATAGGCCAAAAGTGTTGCAAGTCGTGGACGGTATCACAGATAAGGTATTATCGACTGATTAAAAACTAAACAATAGTACTGTAATGCAAAAATCATTTCAGAGAGAAAACATATTGGAAACTGTGAAAAACGGGAAATTTGTAGTCAACTCAGAGTTTACTGATAAACGTTGTCGTATTAGAATAACTCAAGTGAATATGAAAACTCCTGTCGAAGAAAAGAAAGACGTTGAGCAGGAAGTAAATCAAGATCGTCAATCTAACATTGATGCTGCTGTTGTTAGAATAATGAAAGCCCGGAAAGAACTGACTCATGCTGCTCTTATGACTGATGTACTACAGCAGTTGAAGTGAGTTTTTTGTTCTATTCATTCTCTTCTTCATAATTAGGGACTGTTCTCATTTCTTATGGAATATTCAGGTTCCCCGTGAAAGCTGCTGATATTAAAAAGCGAGTTGAAGGACTCATCGAACGGGAATACATGTCCCGTGATCCGGAAGATCCTACTGTATACAGATATGTTGCCTAGTTTTTTATTTCACTTATTCCAGTGTTACTCTCCTTTACCGGTCTCTATTCTTTTCTTCTGTTCTACTTTCAGCTTATATCAAACTGTCCTCCACACGGTGTAAGCATTGTTTTTTTTAATCTGGTGCATGAAGTCAAATGTACCATACTGTTTTATTTTCAACTGATGTCTTTTTACTTTCCATTCAACCAGTCGATATAGTCGTGATTTGTGAAACAAATAAAAATTTTCCTATTGCTACAATCTTTGTATTCTCATAACCGCGGTTTTCTTCCTATCCGGTAAAATTATTTAAAACTGGGCAACTGTCGATCACTGTCCAATGACTCAACCACCGGTTTGAACAGAAGTAGCGGCAACATGGTAAGAACTTGTTCAAACTGTGGAAGTGCAGAAATCGACGAAGATGCAGCGAGGGGAGATGCTACATGTACTGCATGCGGAACTGTTCTTGAAGAGTCAATTGTCGTTACGGAAAATCAATTCCAAGAACGAGCAGGTGGATCTGGACACACTTTAGTTGGTTAGTTTCAAAATGTAGAAAGATGGATTGTTCAATGTGAATTTTAGGACAATTCGTATCAGCAGAGAGAGCAGCGGCCAACAAATTTAATGGAAAGGGGTCACAAGAATCAAGAGAAATGACATATGCAAAAGGAAGAAAAGTAATTGACGAACTGGGAAGTCAATTACGTATCAATGGTCACTGTATGAACACTGCCTTCAATTTCTTCAAAATGTGTGTTTCTCGTAACTTGACTCGTGGACGTAACAGATCTTCCGTCGTTGCTGTATGCCTTTATATCACATGTCGGCTGGAGAATACAGCACATCTTCTGCTTGATTTCAGTGATGTAACACAGGTACAGTACTTCATCTTTTTACCTCTCGCAATAAACACTATTGCAGATAAATGTTTTCGATCTGGGAAGAAATCTGAATTTCATCGCTCGCTCATTAAGAATCAATCTTCCAGCCACTGATCCATGTCTTTATATTATGAGATTCGCATGTGTTCTTGACTTCGGCGATAAACAGAAAGAAGTAGTAAATCTTGCAACAAGACTAGTTCAGCGAATGAAAAGAGATTGGATGTCGACAGGAAGACGACCTACCGGAATCTGTGGTGCAGCTCTTCTCATCGCGGCTAGGTCACTAAACTTCAATCGTTCCATCAATGATATTGTCCGGGTTGTGCACATTAGTGAAAGCGTAATCAGGAAACGATTGGACGAATTCTCCCAAACACCATCTGGAAGTCTAACGATAGATGAATTTTCGACAGTTGACTTGGAACATAGTGAAGATCCGCCAGCTTACCGAGAAGCACGACGGAAAGCTCGAGAAGAGCAATTGAAAAAAGAAGCTGAACAAGTAGAATCGATGAGAGATCAATTAGGAGAAATGGAAGCTCATGTGGAAGCTGCTCTTGATAAGAAAAGAAAGGAAAAGTTTTGTAAGAGTCCGTATGCAAAATTGATCAGTGAAGGATTAGGTAAGACAGTAACTCAGACTAAAGTGTCTCATTAAAAAAGATTCGGAGAATTCAGGACTTGAAAAAGGAGCTGAAGATATGGTTCGTAATGAAGTTCTCAGTGCTGTGTTTGATGCAGCTAACGAAGATCCCTGGTGAGTTTCATAATCAACTCAATAATATTAAGAGATTGAACATTTTCAGCTCTTCCAACTCCTTAGAAAAATTCGAAAATTTTCGACCAACACTGGCATCTCTTGGGATTAAACGTGATGAGGAAGCTCTACCTACAACTTCTAGTTTATCAAAAGCATTGATTGATGTGGCTGATTCGGATGAAGCAATATCTGATACTGAAATTGATTCATATATTCTGACAGAAAGCGAGGTTGCCATCAAAACTGATTATTGGATGAAAGCTAATGGAGAAGTGATGAAAGCTATCGAGGAAAGGAGAAAGGAACGAGAAGAGAATGGTGATGTAAAAAGAAAACGAAAAAGTAACCGGAAGCCAGATACAACGTGCTCGTCTGTTGCCGTCGCTGTTGAAAAAGTTATCGCCGAGAAGAAACTTTCGAACAAAGTTAATTACGAAATGCTCAAAGATTTGGAAACAATGGGAGTTAAAAAGCAATCACATGATGAACCCCCTGCACAAACGACCCCAGTTTCTATGAAAACAGAAATCAGTGATGTTACTCCAGCTTCTTTAACTAAGAATGAACGAATAGCCAGAGTGAAGAATCTTCAGAGATCCGCAGCTGGAGAATCAGCAATGAACAGACTTCGAAGTGCTTTTGATCTAAAAGAAGAAGTCACTAAACCAGTAGTTCCTTCGATTAAAAAGGAGCAAGAGACGTCTTCTCCTCAAAAGACAGATGTGGCTATAATCGGAGAAAAATCAGCTTCGACACCAGCAAGATCAAGATATGCGAAAGCTAAACCGATCATCGGAGCAAAAAAACTTGCATCGGTAAATAATTGAGAATTATACACGTGGTTGCTAACATTTTATTTGCAGCTAACAGAAGTGAAGACTGCTCCTGCACCGGAATCTTCAACGAACAAAGAATCTATTAAGGTAGAGCCTTCTCCTCGAATCGAGTTAACGCCGTCCGAACCTATACAACTGAAGAAAGAGGTTAAATTAGCCATTCAGAAACTTAAAATAACATTCTCTTCAGGCACCAGTCGCCGATAAAGCTGATTCTACCGCTCCTACGGAAGACGTGAAACCTGTTGCTGCTGCTATTAAATCCAGATACTCTAAAGCGAAACCTAATTTGAAGATTTCCAAACCGAAGGTGATTTTTCCTGTTCTTTCATTTTCCTACAACAAAAGCTGTTTCGTTTTCAGATAACCACTGCCGAAAAAGAAATTGAAGAACCATCGTCAAAGCGACCCAAACCTTAAAATTTCCTTTCTTCTCACATAATCAATTCTGTACAAGTATAATCATACTCCATTCTCTCGCTTAACTCATTATTTTCTCAAATTCGTAGTTTATCCCATTTAGCTTTTAAAGGTTATGCTTACGTTAATACTGGTAAATTTTCAATTATAACCTCTGAAGTTCTCATTCTGATTTTTTCATTTTTCGTTTTTGTTGTTTTGCGCCTGGAAGTGGTTTGAAATATATACAAATGAATGCTTCAATTCACTATCAGGCATTGTTGTTTTTCTGTATCATTCTCGAAATTCTTAATTGGCCTATAAAAAAATTCAACAATAAAAAGGAAACAATAGTGTGTCTATCAATAACAGGCGAACCAGAATCAGATAAACTTATTAGCCAGAGCGAGCACTTTTGAGAACTGGACATTGGTACGATTCGCCATCAATTTGGTTGGGATTGGAGCGGTAATTCTGTTACCCAGTGGATTTCCTTCTTCATCGAGAAGAACAATCATATTCTGATCTGTGACAGGGACTCCGTGTTTTCGATAATGTACATGGGTGTTCGCTCCGACTACATATGCTTTACGCATTTGACCGCGAATCGCAACGAGAATCTGAATTCATTCCTTGTGGCTATCACGGTCTTCTTTTTCTTACTTTATCTCCAAGTTCTGCATGAGGCATATGTTTTGCACGTCGTCCTTGTTTGTACACATGAATACAATACGGTAGTTTTCCAGTCGTATCTGCTTCTTTTCCAAGCGCTGAATTATCGACAACATTCAAACGAGTTCTCCTATGAATTCCCATGCTTGGAGCTCTGCTTCGATGCTTTGATAATTCATATCTGTATTAGTTAGAATTTTAGAAGACTATTACTACTTTGGTATTTTTCAAACGCAATAAATTGGCTTGGCGCTTTGAGAAAACAATTTATTGGTAAAATCACTATTTCTGAAGCAAACAGAACTGTCAGACATAAAAAGCTCCATTCCAAACTTTTTTCGACCGCACATCTTCTGGTGCATTCTCCATATTGTAAGCACAATGCCGACATCCACTTCCACAGCATTTCCCTCTCTTCATGTGATGAGAAATGGTAAAAACAACATAGCCGGTCTTTGGATCCAAGTAAGTGAGTTTTCGGTCGTTTATTGCCTTCATATGCTCCATGTGAATTGTTCTTTCTTCACTAGTTAACCCATCGTAGTTTACCCATGCAACTTTTGCTTTGTTGACTGCTGCTTCGAAAAGTGTGTAGTTAGCTATCATTTCGCCTTTTTTGTGTTCAACGAGTTCATAACCAGACTCTTTAGATCTCGGTTTAAAATACACAGGAGCCGCACTTGATTTCAGAAGGTTTATACCGTTTTGAGTGGTAATGACATCGTTTTTATCAGTTCTGGCAGGCTCAATCGATGATTTTTCCTCCGGATTGGTTGAGAAGGGGCGACTGCAAAGAGAACTGTTACAACTTCTGTCTCTATATATGATAAAATTAAAAAATTCTGTTTTTGATTTCTCGAAAAAGACTTAGTTGTAACAATTCTCTAGCAGAACAAGAACTAAATCTTTGCCAAGTTTTCCAAGCGCCAAGCCAATTTAAACTTACTCTGGTTGAGGCCACCACCGCCCGGAAGCACTGCACCTCGACGCAACAGTTGTGCTGAAGATATTTGACAGTAATCGGGACAACATTCCACTGCTGCACGGCAGGTTTGCCATACCTGTAATAGAAGTTTTTTGTACACTACATGATTTTGGATAAAAAATTCATTGAAATGGAATAAAAACAAAATAATGAATGTTCTTCATTTCACGCACATTTGCGTCTTTTTCTTCTTGTAGTGTTCACACAACCGACATTTTGAATGACGACAATTACTTGCTGCACATTTTCAACCAACAAAACTTGTGCCAATTTACTACTCTTCATTTGACTTTCATGAGAAAAAATAATAACGTTTTTCTTTCAGTTATTACCATTCAGAACATGCAAAATTATGTACGACCCGAATAGAGCGTTCGCAGGAGGATCATCAGACAAAAATCAAATTCAGGTATGGAGAATTGAAAAAATGTTACAGATATCGTCGAATTATTGATTCGTATCATATGTTGTTTGATTTTTTAAAGTCTTTTGTCAAAACATTGTTTTGTTTGTATTTTGCAAAAACGTCAAACAACAAATTGAGGTTTTGAATTGAAAATTAATTGTTTCTCACTAGATTTTTGTTTTGAATACATAGCAAAAATCCCATTCTGCGCCAAGTTTAAAGCTTCGATTAATCTATCTGTGATTTTGAGTTCATTAGCAGTAGTTACTAAAATTTATATAAAAGTTATCATTAAAAAAAGAGCTGACAACTTCATTTAGAAACGGTTTCTTTGCCATTAGTTTCTCAACAGGTGTAATCGTGCACCAAATTTTTATATTAAATCCCTTCTCAGAGAAATCCGTTTTCATTTAAATACTCTCTGTGTCTTGTTTCATACTCTCGCCGAAACACTTTTAATGGGTAGTGGAAAACCTGCAAAACTAGCAGATAGTGAACACAAAAGAAACGCAGAAAGAAAAATTGAAATAAAGGCTCTTGGCTCGATAGTTTTTCGTCACAGTTCCTTTTTTCAATTGAAAAACTAAATATGTATTGTTTGGATAATTCTGCCAAAGTGTAAATTCAATTATCAGATGAATAACTGGCTGATATTGTATTATAGATTGCACAATTGTACTTTGAGTCCAGCGCTGTAGCCGTTTGTTCGAATCATTAAGGAAATGTAAATATCATTTTCTATTTCAATTGACGGTTTCGAGCATTGTTTATTTTGACAACAGATGTTTCTCAGTTTAAAACGTTGCAACAGACTCAATGAAGCTATTCGTTAGTGTTTCTTTTAAATAAGTGCCTTCTGGGTAGCGTTCGATTCTTACCTGTCATTCCGAAGAATCCATTTCTGCGCCTCGCACGCTTTCTTATCAGTGGGGGCAGCTGTCGGGCGCCGCATCTTCTTCTCAAGCTTTCACTATCGGAATAGCAGAAACACATCTGTTCAATAAAAAAACGGCATCATAATCACTTCATTTTTCAGAAAAACAATCATATTATCATACAAGTAATGACGTCGTTCTCGCAAACCATTCTTGCTTTTGTTGGCGCATTTTTCAATTTTTTCTTATTCTATTTCCGAAAAACAAACCGAGCGGTAAGCAATTCCACGATTTTATAAAGCAATGATTCCTTTCAGTACTGCAAATATCAAGTTGTCAAATATAACAGTCAAATTCCGATGTCGCCACTTACTGCTCATAGGCTGTGTACGGAACTGTACAGAATTAATGAAACTTAAAAATTTGAGATTTTCAGTGACAGTGAAAAGGAAAATTTTGGTTCTGGATCTCGATGAGACACTTATTCATTCACATCATGATGGCGTCCTTCGACAAACTGTCAAACCGGGAACCCCGTCTGATTTCACGATACGGGTATCATTCACATAAAAGCAACTCTCTGTGTACTTTCTAATTTTTTAGGTGGTTATCGATCGTCATCCAGTAAAGTTTTCTGTACATGAACGTCCACATGTCGATTATTTCCTTTCGGTCGTCAGTCAGTGGTATGAGTTGGTCGTATTCACTGCTAGTATGGAGGTATATGGAACATCAGTTGCTGATAAACTCGATCGTGGACGAGGAATTCTGAAACGGCGGTAACTAGGTTATGTCATACAAAAAATTATTAAAAATATGATTTAGTTATTTCCGACAACATTGCACAATGGAAGTTGGTGGTTACACCAAGGATCTTTCAGCAATTCATCCAGATCTTTCAAGTATTTTTATTCTTGACAATTCGCCTGGGGCGTATCGGAAATTCCCGCGTATGTCCCTGTCTCTCCCAATATTCTATTCTGAGAGAACTGTTTTTTAAGATAACGCCATCCCAATCCCATCATGGTTTTCTGATCCAAACGACACGTGTCTCTTAAATCTTTTACCATTCCTCGACGCCTTACGATTCACGACAGACGTACGGAGTGTGCTTTCGCGGAACACACAAGTGCTACCAGATGCTCAAACAGTGCAGTACTATTGAATAGGAAACGAGAATTTATACCGTAGTATTCTTCTTATATCTCAATTTGCTTCAAACCCAGTCCCCTTCACATTTTCCCCGTCTTTACATATTAAACGTCTCCCCTACTTTCAAATGCACGCATGGAGACTTCATTTCTCTGAAAGTACTGAAAACGGGTCTTCAAACTTCTTCTTCTCTTTTCCTCCCTCTGAAATTCTGTTTTGTTGATTGCTGCTACCTATTAATTGACACTGAAGAAGGTTTTACGTATAGCCTATACGGTATAGGACAGTAGTTTCCAGATTGTTTTTCTAGAAACTGTAATTCTAGACACTACGCACGTTCCTCTTCGATTTCCAATTGAAAATAGCAGTTTTATATTTATAGATTCGTAATTTAATTGACAAGTGCTCTGCAAGTTAACTGTACTTTTTCTTCCCTTTTCCAACATTCTATTTTTCATTTGGCTACTCTTCTTTTTACACACACATATATATAAAATAATTTATTGAAAAGTCTGTTATACTGGAATCAAAATCGAATTTCATCTCCCATTCCCATCTATTTCATAAAAACGAGAACCAACAGTGGAATAAATTAATTGTAAAGATGGATTGACACTCAGTATTCCATATCTTCCAGAATATCTCGTTTGTGGATTCCAGCGAATCTGAGCATACGGCATCTGAAAAAGCAGATAAATGTTCGTTTTCTGAAAACAAAAAACTCACTTCTCGGGATAAAAAATGCACCATGACTCGACGGACGGTGCCAATGCACGAGATTCTCGATTAACGAGTGGAGTTGGAAATGATGAAGAGGATGAGATGAAAATGGAAAGAAGGAAGACGATGAAAACACGGAATACGTTCATTCTTTCTGAAAATTATGGAGAATTGATATGGAAAAATGGAATGGAAAAGAGAGATCGAATAGAAAATGAGACTGATAGTGAAACTAGAAATCTCTTTGAAAATAGAAATATTTGTGAATAGATTGGAGAATAATTGAATGAACTATTCGAAACTTTTTCGTATTTGACAATATATTACATAGATGACACCTCTAATACAAGATCTCAAGTTGTTCCATTGAGATGAAAAATAAAAAGAAGGGAAACAGATTTTCGTTGATTTCTTCCTAATTTTCAGACCGGGAAAATATGATGACCGGAAATGAGGAGAAATGAAAGAAGATTCGAAAGATTAGAAAATAAATCTCAAAGAACCGGGTGATCTAGTTTTGACCTGATGATGAGTTGGAAAGAGGAGAATAAGAGAGAAGACGATTCGAAGAAGTAATTGGAAGAAGAATGAATGAAAGTATTTTGGTAGATATTGAGAAGAACAAAAGACAAATGAGAGAAAGAGAGAGAGAGAGAGAGAGAGAGAGAGAGAGAGAGAGAGAGAGAGAGAAGGGTATCTATGAAATAAGGAATAAGAGAATCATTCCTGGAACTGAACGAAATGAATCTGAGAATGAGTAAGAAAGACAAGGACAAGAAGGAAAATCTACAAAGAATCGTGGGAAGAAACCGTGAGAAACTGAACTTTTATTGTGTCACGAGGACTACTGTATTACCTAATTCTCTCGGATTTCTTTCAGAAGTCCAGTTCCTCTTAGCATGTATTCTATGATTTAGTTGGACAAGTTCTAATCATCATTTCTCCATGAGCTGGATCATTTAAATATCAATCAGAACTATTTGAAATATAATTAATGAATTACGAGTAGGACCTTCTTTTTTCATTTTCTTCACTTGATTTCTATTTTAAAAAACAATCCGACACATCAGACATTTATTATGAATGATTCAGAAAATACGTAGAATATTGAGAAGAAAAGGTGGTGACCTGAATACAGAATAAGGGTAAAATGTACTTCTGATGAAGTTTTTTTCCTACTTCTAGACGTCAATAATCGGATAGACTCTTTAAATTTAAGATAAACAAACAAGAATTCGTTTCCATTTAAATAGAACAAATATCCATTTTTTCTTCATTCAAAATACGATTGTTTTTGTAACGTAGCATTAGAAAAATGAAATTTTCTCTTTGTAATCTGATCAAGAAATTGAACCTCAATGTCTAGATTTTTCTTTTTCTCTAAACACCGAACATTAAAATCCAGAATAACTTCGATAACGAATCCATGTTTAGAAAAGGCAGTCAGGTAGAACTGATAGAAAAATCGGAGAGCAGAACGAGAAATTCTGTGAATGAATGGTTATTGAATTCGTTTTTGTGTAAACAATTTGGTTACGGTAATTAGAAAGAACCATCAAAACCTAAAACAAAAATAGAAACTTCAGAAGGTTAGTTTCGATGAAAATGAGAGAGGTAGGATAATTTCAATAGAAACAAGTGTCTATTCTTTGAAGAATCACTCTTTTCTGGAGATAAAAATGGAATCTAAGATGATTTTTTCATGAAATAAGATGACTTTCTCTATTCGATATTCAAAAAAGGAAGAAGAAAAAGAACAATGAAACAGACTAAAATGATCTCATTTCTTTCTCTCTTCCAATACTTTTTACTCTACAGAATTGAAGTCTTTTATCCTTAGTAGTAGTCGTGGCTGCGTAGTCGTCAACAATGGGTTACCACTATTACGGAATTCAATCAAGTAAAAACAGCCTGTGGTATTCAGATTGACTCGCTCATTTTATTTTATTTCTTCTGATTGAAATCTGATTCTGTAGACGAATTTATGACGGTTGTAAATCAAAGAATAGGAGAAAAGGGTTGATAAACAATTTGAAAAGGGCAAAACATCTTACAGATTCTCCGAATTGATTGAAGGAATTGTGAAAATTGAATGACGTGAAATGGTGAAATGAGATGAAGAAAAAACGAGAAAATGGGCGGAGTCAAAGAGAGAAGTTAATGGGAAAAAGTGGGTGAAAGAGCATTCAAAACTGCAAAAATCGTACAATTTGAATGAGATTTTAAAAGTTCAAATGAGACGAATAATGAGGATTTGCGGAAGTTTTTTGTTACCACGCGTTTTTGATATTTAGTTCCGGGATTAAGATGTGAATGAGTGTACTGTACATGTAAAAAGATGAAGAAGGAAAACTTTTTTCTAGAAGTGAAACTATTACAGGATCAAGACTACTAAAACGGCAAGTATAACATACGTTTCACTGTAAATGATGCAGTTTTATCAAGGCTAACTGAGGTTCTATAGATATTCTATGATAATTAGAGGAAAAAGTGAAAGAAAAATTACTTTCATAAGTTTCCGAATATTTATCGAAAATGACTGGTTGAATGTGGAAGAATGTCCTTATCAAGTGAAGAAAGTTCTCACGATTCAACAACTCGTGCAGATTGTGACATACGTGGGATTGGAATGACTAGTCCTCAGGCGTCAAATATCACCTTCCAAAGTGAAAAAGAATTCAGAAATCTCTACGAATTACCTACCAAATTCAAATATTTTGATCTTCTAAACAGGAAATTTGAAAAAATAGAGGAATGATGAGGGCTAGAAGAGCAAAATGAGATTGAGTAGACTATAGAGTGAAGCGACATTTGCAAAATAAAAGAAGAGATATTTTGGAAATCTAACCAAATCAAAAAGGAAATATGAGTCGTTTAGTGACAGGGGGCACACCCTAATATACGAAATAACGTCAGCATTTATGAAATAGTCATCATCATCATCATCGGAGAAGAAGAAGAAGCAGAAGAAGATTCTGAAAGAATAGAAAATTCTGAGATTTTCTGGAAAACAACGACAATGGAAACAAGATTTACTTGTTTTCAAAATTGCTGATTCATAGTTTACAAATCTTCATTTTAAATGAATTTCGGCAATAAATGCCTCAATGAAACTAAAGTTTTGTAGTTAATCGTATATATTCCTCGATTTACAGTGTTCAACCTCATATTTTCTTGTTCTGATTTCCGTTTCTCGGTTTGTGTTGGTTTAATTTCTGGAACGGAAAACTAAAGAATTAGGATATTATAATTGAATTTCGATGAGAAGAACAAAAAATTAATCAACACGGTTTTCGTCCTTTTTCGTGAATTTTGAATGTAATTTATGATGAAGAATATACTAATTGTTTCATTTGTCATGTTTTCAAAACGATCTAACGTAACGATGTCCTTGGTCTAAAAGGTCAGAAATTGAAACTAGTTGTCTTGGAGTTATGCTTTATGCGAAGTATTCGTTGACGTTTTGGGGTCATTCAATGATAACTCTATTCATTTTGCAACACGAGAGAAGTTGATTTCAATTCGAATCACCGAGCATTGAAGCAACATCAAAAGTCTTTTTTCATTCATTGTCTCCTTGGATATTCCCACAATTTGATGACGTCCGAAGAAGTGACCACAAAACATTTTAAACTTTTTTCTTATTTATTTTCATATTTATTTGCTCCAAAGTTGAATGGAAAGTACTTGGGTTTTGAGAATGAGAAGGAGAGAGAGAGGGAGAGACTGGGGTTATTTATTGGTTACCTGTAGAGAAACCATCAAAAGAAACTGAATACATTATACATAATTAGATTAGAAATTAAATGAGATGGTACATACAAAAAGAACGAAAATGGAACGATTCGTTCCATTTTATACATTGGTTCTTCTATTTTCAAGAATGATTAATTTGGGAGGACAGGATAATGAGATTATAAAAGAACAACAAAGAGAGAAAGAGAGAGAGAGAGAGAGAGAGAGAGAGAGAGAGAGAGAGAGAGAGAGAGAGAATGGATATATCCATCTATTGTAAACACATCTACGGGAAACAGCTAAAAGGTTAAATGAACTCATCTACATAAACACATATCCTATGGAACGAACATTGCTGTCTGAAACTGGATTAAAACATTTGATACATAGAATATTGTTTTGAATATTTCTACAGAAAAAAGAAGAGAAAAGTGAAAAAGTAAACGAAAGTGAACGATTCGATGAAGGATGAGCAGCAGTGTGAGGAACGAGATATCAGCAGAAATCGGTCACATTGAACACATTGATGTCACGGTTTGCACCACAGCAACTGAAATAGAAAGAACAGTGTTTTCGGTTTCTTATGGTTGTTCTTCGGATTTGAAAAGGGAAATAGAACAACAAATTGAGTTACTAAGAAGGGATAATAGGAAATAAATGAGTGGGTTAAAGAGAAATATGACGTGGATTCGATTACTATCTGATTGTACTTTTTGAAGAAAATCAAAGAGCAAAACGATTTCTGGTTTGATCACTATATATCAGGACACTAATCGCAGATAAAAATGCTTTTTTAGTTCTGTTTCTTTGACTAAAAACGTCTATTTCCCCTATCTTTCACTTACACATTTTTGACTTGGAACGTTGAATTATAAGTAGTTTCCGTGAATAAACGAATATAACATGGTTGTGTGAATTTAGCTTTGATTAGTTTCAGAACTCCTTGATATGATCCAAGAACTCCTCCGAGAAGTGCTCCGAAAATAATCACTAAATTGATGATGAGAACTGTTTTGTCTGTTCTCTCCAACACTCTGAAATTCCAATTACAATGAAATTTCATTAATTGAATTCTTACTCTTTGAACGTTGGAATCTTTCCTTTTCTCCATTCTTCTTCTGTTGCTGCTTCTGAATATAAGAAGAAAAGTGATGGAAGAACTGCACATCCCATTGGAATTGTAGACGCTCCTGAAATATATTTCAGTCTTTTCCGAAGTATTCTCAAGTTTTTGAGACATACCGACAAGATTCATAACTGGTTGGAAGTCTGGAACTGTTAACGCAACAAACAGAACCAAGAAAAGAACGATTGTTCTTGTGACAACTCTTCCGATTCCAAATGCATGTGAGACTTTGGCATAGTGTTCAACTTCTTGATTCAATGGATTGATGACAATGACAAGTGTCATAATACAATGAAAAGAGATCATTAGATTAGCCAATAATTGAAGAGAAGGACTTTGAATACTGTAGATTACTGATTCAGCCATTGAATCTCCGTAAACTACAAATGCAAAGACACAGAGAGGAAGGTATAAAACGACAACTCCCAAGAATCCAGCAATGATGGATTTAGTGAAATCTCTTGGATTCTTCATATCATGTTGAATTGTTGGAAAGACATAATGTCCGGAGAAAGCGAATAGGAAGATTCCAAATGAAAGAACAGTTGATGTACTTGTAGTCTGTGGATATGAGACTGCAGAGAAGCAAGCAGAAGAATCAAGAGCAATTCCTGTATGAATTGAAACGACTGCAATGACTGTTGTGAGCATTGCAAATACAATGACAACCCTGAATGATTCGAATATAAATAAAACGGTTTAAACAGTTCTCACCAGAATTCTCCAGGACTAGCAAGCAGTGTAAACGGCCAAATAAGGAATGCGAGAGCTGTGATCACCTGAAAATGAGATTTCAATGGTGATTGTATCTGAAGAAAACTTACTAAACAGTTAGAAATACTTTCGATTTGAAGGACATGACTTATGAAAAAATGAATGATATTAGCAGATAAAAGAAGATAAACAACGGAGACTCCGAATTGAGTTACATTTCCAAGAACTGATGTGAATCGTCTGTAATTTATCATTTGATTCCATTTAAACTTCCGAAAAGGGAACATACTGCATATTGGTTCCCATCGTTCGTTTTGCCATTTCAGGAAATGGTTTCCGGCAAACTCCGATGTGTGGATTCCTTTCCATTATCTTATTCCATACTTTTCCAAGAAGATATCCAGTATATTCGAAACTAACTGCTACTGTTAGCATTATGATGATACCCATTGGAAGTCCGGAGAGTTTAAACGCGACAGGCATAGCAACAACTCCTCCTCCGACCATATCTGCTATGATGAATATTGCGGCGATGACCCATCCTATTTTGTGTTTTCCTGGTTGTGGCGCTGAAAGAGAAAACAGTTAAGAAACCATCTAAAACCAGAAATATACTCTTACCAACTTGTGTCGTTGACATACACATTTCGGAATAACAGTTGTTTATGTATGGATCGGCCGAAAGGTGCCCGCTAGAAAGCAGACTCTTGCTTTGTTCCGCGTTCATTATGAAAACTCCTGTAAGAATTGGGAAAGGAATAGACGTGTGAGTATGCAAAAGAAAAGGGTTTTCAACAAGCGGGAGAGAATTGACGAGCGATCAGTACAAGAAACTAATTTGGAGAATAAATAAATTATGTAAGAATACTGTGTGGGCAGTGAATTGGCTCAAAATATTTGTACGTATGTGGGAGAAAAAAGCCGAATGTCAAATAGATTCATGAAAAAAAGAACGAAAAAAGGATGTTTTGTTGGTTGAAAATAAATAAAAAGAAGAAGAAGAAGTAAATGGAAATTTAAGGAGTTTAAAGCATCTAAGAGAAATCTCAATTTTTTTGTTCAATGAGAATTCATCCGTGCACATTTTCTGATGTATGATTTCTTAACAATGATCTCCTCTTTCTCTCGACCTCACGCATTCTGTTTCGAAAAAGAAAAAAGAAAACAAGCACAAAGGGACGTCATTCAGGAATTTTGAGTGTTCATCTCTATTTCTCTGCTCTCTTTTTCTTCATATCTTCTTCTTCTTTTTCCTTCTTTTTTTTCAATGGGCCCTCCCGAGGAATGTTCGATAACAGTTGTGAAAGAAAGCTCACGAGGTGCCGCTCTCAGTCTCTTCATTACAAATTGATTCTCTTCTCAACATGTGCTACTTTTTGAGGGTTGTTAATTGATGAGCATGTACCTAGTTGTTTTTATCGTCCAATTCACGTACACTTGACAAATCAATCGGAACCTGATCAAGTAGGTCACCAGGTCAAAACTATCTTTTTGGAAATGAATGGAGTTTGAATGAGAAGATGATAAAGTTAGATAGATATTCAGTTGAAGAAACTACAATTTCTCAGAAATCCCATTTCGTTTGTTCAGTTCATCTATATCCCATCTTCACTTTGTTCATGAGAGTATCAATTAAGCATACAAGGGGAAATGTCAGCAATCACACTCGGATCAAACTATGCAAACTCACATTTTGTTCTTTCTTTTTCAAAAAATATAAGAGAAGAAGTAGGAGAAAATGGACATGAAACTGCTCAAAATAAGAGTTTCTAATGCTCGGGGATTTGTAGAAGAGTCACCCGTGAATACAGAAATATGAAGAGAGAGAGAAGGGAGGTGGTCTTCAAAAAGAAAACAGAAGGACCTCCTTTTTCAATTGTCAAGACAGGATCCGGAAGAACTACTCGTGTTCTTTTGAAGATGATAAAATAGTGATAAAACACAAAAAAGATATGATATGTTTGCCGCGGGTGCACTCCGCGTGCCGCCTGCCGGCTGGTATCAAGTGTGTCTCGGACCTGTCTGGTTCACTAATTGGCAAAAAATAGTGGAAGAGAGAGAGGGTAACCGGAGATTACGTCGTAAAAGGGAGCAGAGAGCAAAAAAGGACAAAAAAAGATGAAAAAGAGAAGGAACTAGTGTCTGGGAAAAGTATGAACTCTAATAAAAAGAAGAAGAGATTGTATTAGATTGTGTTCCGAAAAGGAATCCCCACAATCTAATTGTTTCTCTTGTCTGAAAATGAAAACGAATAATCAAGAGTTGTTTTTCTATTGATCAAGTATTTGATCTTCCGAAGTGTTGTTTACTCCGTTGGAATAAATCTAAACATTTTCTTTATGATCAAAGGAAATCGGATTACCATTTGGAAGTCAAAGTAGCTCCAAACATCTTTTTTCGATCGAAGTCATCATTTCGAAGTAGATTAGAAGTGATCATTAAATGGTGAGTAGTAACGATAAAATCACTAAATAAAATCAGAAAGTACCAGAGACACTGGAAGTGCACGATGATTCTGTTCTAATTGTTTGTTTCAATACTCAATATTTCAGTCTAGACTTCTTCTTCTTTCTGCTATCAAAATCTCTATTTGGTAATATTTGATCATTGATATTGAAACAGAAATATCAGAAGAGCGTTTTGAAATCACTTGAGATCTTTTCCAGCCTCTTCAGAATATTTGATAATTTAAGCGTAGTTTGTGAAGAATTCAAGAGGCATTACAGGCAGGTCTTATCTAAGTTGCAAATATAAAATTCTAAAAGTAGCCTCTCTGAGTGTGTTTTTCAGAGAGTTGTCTGATTCTAGAAAATTGTTAAGTATGAATGCCACACAAGTTTTCAGTTCCTTCTTGTCGATTACTAAGCCCGCCGCCTCTTCTTCACCTCCTCGTGATGCAGCCGTCCCAAAAAACGGAGAGCCCTGCACACGGCGTTGCTTGAGAGCATAGCGATGAAAGAGGTCCAAGAATGACGTGGTTCTTACAAAGTAGAAGACGAGAAATCGTTGACGTCACTGGGTCAAAGGAACAACGTGGCAGCCTCATAATCGTTTAAGAGTAGACAGAAGAAGAAGAAGAACTTTTTTCTTTTTCCTTCTATTCATCTAGGGGTAAAAAAGCAACGAGACATATCGTATTTCAAAATGGGGCACGCTTCTTCGAGGCGAAAAGTGCAAAAAACTGGAAGAAGAAAAAGAAAAAGATAGAGAGAACAAATCATCACAAAACAAGGCTAAATGAGTTGAAGAAACCACATGGAAAAGACGTTTTTCACTATTTGTTCACTGCGAAAACAATAAAACAAAAAGAAAGTGGAACGTTGTAGGTGGAGCAAAAAGAAAGAAAAATGAGAAGAAGACGTTGAGTGGGGGAGTAAAAAAAGAGAATGAAAAGGAGAAGTAGGAGCATCAGAAATAAGAAAAAAGAGAAAGGAAAAGTTGACGGAAAGCACAGAATTACAAATTAGAGCCAAGGAATTCATGAATGTATATGTTTTTAGATGCATAATTATTTTCTTAGAATCATTCGATTTCGATGATATTTAATCATCGGAGTATATCGAATAACAATAATAGATTCAAAAATGCACTTTTTGGAATCAATGAACATTTGAAAAATGATTGAAATATTCTAAGATATTCATTAATTATACATTCTCTTCAAGATGTGCACTTTTACAAATATTATTCAAAAAATTTCAGAATCTAATTTTATAATTTGAAATCGTTTTAGAATGAAATAACATGTTTTGAAATGCTTCTAAATGGAAGTGTCTTCTCATGATGTGCCCTTTTAATAGAGGGCAAGTAAACGAATTTTTTCTTCTGTATAAGTTTGGAAAAATGTTCAAAGCACCAGAAAACGAAATTTTTTTAGTTGGTTCAGACTCAAAGAGAAGATGGATGGAAACCAGAAAACATTGAAGATACAAAAAGAAATTTAGGAGTAGGGCAAAAAAAACAAAATGAAAAAAGGAGTTGACAAGAGGATGGCTCTCTCTCTCTCTCTCTCTCTTTCTCTTTTTGGCTCAATTCACTTATTTCAAAGCTTGAAAGCCCTCGGGCACATAAGTTCATGGTTTCGATTTCATATCTATTCTTTTTGCATTCTTTTCAAAAAATGAAAATATGCTCTTCTTTTCGAAAAGTCACATGAAACTTTCTCTCTCTCTCTCTTTCGCAGCATTAAACTTGAAAGGGAGTTACGAAGAAAGATGACCCAAATTCTATATTTTGACGTTGTCGCCAGTAGCAACGGAGAGTTTTCCGCGCCGATGGCAAAAGCAAAAACAAGAAGAGAGCACGTAATAGGAGTCTCGATTGGGATATATTCTATATGTAGATGCAGTATTCGAATTAGCTGAAGATTTGCAGAAAACGAATGAAAAAAGAAAAGAAAAAGATGTTGTAAACGAAGAAGGCTAAAGATAAAATAAGAAGAAGAAAGAGAATAGATTCTGAAAGTCTTCGTCGAGAATAAATTGGCTCAATCGGTTGTTTTTGTAAGAGGAAAAGTAGCTACATGTTACCTACTGCTTGAAATATGATACTTGTCACAGTTTTACATCATCCACGTTGTCTTCTGTGAATCTCTAATATCTCTTCATCTTCCTTCTTTTTTTTCATTTTTTCATTTCTCTGCTCTCAGTCACAACAACAACAAAGCAGCATAAAAAGTAGATCACACGGGTAGGTTGGAAGAGGACTAGACAACAGGGGAAAACGAAAAAAAGAGTGAGAGAAGAAAGAGTAAACGAAGAAGAAGAAGAGGAAAGAAGTAGAATGAGAAGAAGAAGCTATCGAAATGGGTAGATTTAGGAGAGAAGGAGGGGAGCAGCGAAGAAAAAAAAGAAGCTTGGCGACTGGCGACGACGAGTGGAGCAAGAGCAGCTGCCTAGCTAAGCGGAAGGAGTATGCTCAACGACGAGAGCTTGTCAGACAGATGAGAAAGATGTATTCTAGACGACGAGACGAAAAAGGGAAGAAGAGAAGAAGCCGTTGACGGCAAGCAAGAGCGCGCAGAAATGTGATATCCGATACATGATTGTAGGAGTTTGTCCGGTCCGCGCCCACCAAAAACCGAGAATAAGAGTCTGATGAAATCGGATTTGTGTAAACAAAATGGGAAAGGTGATGTGGGTGATTTGGTTGGAATTCTTGCTCATTTCAGGAACTTTTAAACAGAAAATACGGGAAGAAAACGAACAGATTTATTTATTTATTTTCAAATCCTTGGCATCGAAAGATTTTGAAAAAATAGATTTTAATAGGAATTTTCTGTTTCGAAATGAATGAACTAGAGTATAAATTGATTTCATAACATCGCAATGAATCACTTAAAATTAGTTAATTGAAGAAAATAGTTTTTAGTCAACATTCTACTATAAATCTCGTTTTTATCGGCTTCGAAAAGACTTTTATGGAGGTTTTCAGGCTCATCTCAGTCTATGTGTATAGGAAAATGAATAATACAAAAGAAGAGAAACATTCGATTGAAAAGAAGTAGAAGGAATCTGATTTCTGATCATTTGAGAGAAAAGTGAACAGCTTTCTTCAGATAATGTCATATTTTGATTATGATTTTTTCAGAAATCGGAAAAACAAAAATGGGAAAAACAATGATTTTTCTTTGTTTCTTCATCTCTAAAGATACATAAATTTCAAAGATTTCGAGAAGAGCATTAGATATGCATCTTTGTCTGTTTACAAATTCATGATGGTCATCTCAGAAGACGTCAACAAATGATCCAACATTCGGCTTGGTTGTAGTATCACCGGCCAAAAAAATTAACACCGGCCGAAATATAACCGGCCGAAATAACACCGGCCGAATGGCTTCAGAACATTATCACCGGCCGAACTCCGAAATAAGACCGGCCCAAAAATTTCAATAAAACTAATTGAGATTTCAAACAGAACGCCACCATGATATCAAGTAGAGTTTCTAGTTTCATTCTGAACACCTCTAGATAGTCTCCGTTACTTTATACAAGTTTCAGTCATTGACTCAGATTTTGGGACCGGTCTTATTTCAGCATTCGGCCGGCTATAAGTCTTTGGCCGGTGATATTTCGGCCGGTCTTAATTCAACGTTTGGCCGGTGATAATGTTTCGGCCGGCTTTATTTCGGCCGGTTATATTTCGGCCGGTGATAATTTTCTCGGCCGGTGATACTACAACCGAGCCACATTCTAGAATATATCTGGGAGAATACGAGTCGTCGTGGTGTAGAATCCAATATATAATTAGTCCTAGAAGCTCCGCCCATTTTCTTCTTTCTCGGCTCTTTGTCTAGCAAACGACGCCATCGAATAGAATGAGCATGGCAGATGTTTGTGTAATGGACTGTGACGATTAAAATGAAATTCAATTTTTATGAAATGAACACTCGGTTTAAAATAATTTTCGGGAAGTTTTCATCTAGATCGTTTCACTACTGGGACTGAACAACTAAGATCATCGAGACAGACAAAGAAAAAGGAATTTGACATGAAATAATCTACTAGAAATGAATTATTGGGAATTTGAGGGAACAGGGACAAATCTAAAGAAAAAAGAAGAAGAAACAGATGTCATTAAATTGTAGGGACGTTTTTTGCCGGCGGGGGTGGTTGTAAAAGGAAAGGAAGACGTCGTTTTATGAAGTGGTCCATGAAAGCGAAATGAGAAAACGAGTGCGCGGGAGGCGACGGGCACATCGTTGAGACCGCAAATTGCGTTGCTCGATTAAGCTTTTCGGCCACAAACTTTTTTTCGCCGAGTCATTTGGCGTCTTTATTGGACTGATGTCATGGGGGTTAAAAAAGGGGTGAAAAATGTAGATTATCATTACATAAAAAGCGAGAAAAGTAGAAGATCTGGAGAGTAGAAACGGAAGTTTATTCGGAGAGGACACGTTTGTACGGAAGATCTTTTTTGATATCCGGAGACAAAATTCTGGAAATTTATACGATTTCTATGGAATTTGACCTCAAAAGTCAAACCTTTCAATTGAGAATGCCAACGGTTTCTCTTTCTTCAATTGCTGTTTTTGCCACGTGGTATTATCGTTTTCCTGATTTTCGGTTGCGCGGAAACTTCTCGGTTGGACACTTCCTGTTCGTCGATATCTATGAAAAATGAACTTTGATTGAAAATTGTTTATCTACTTTTGGAGTTGTTGAAACGGAAATGTGTAATTATGCTCAAAAACGAAGTTGTTATTGACTTGAAACCTCAAATACATTTCGAAGAAAAGAGTAAAGTGCGTGGGCAAGAACTCAATAATGACAATCATTTGTGATGAAATATGGGATTTCTAACTTTTATAACTAAATGAATATTTTATTCAGCTTCAAAAAAATAATTGCGAAATAGGAAGGAAACCATAACTATCAGGGAGAACTCTTAGAATGAGAAGTTATTCACAAAGCTTTTATCTTCTAATCGGAAAACATCCGAGTAAATAAGAAGAACTGATAGCTATATATGATCTAGCAGAAAGAATACAATATCCACTTGCTCCCCCCTTCACAGAGTGATAAAATTTCTCATTCGACACTCTCTTGTTGACTTTCCAATGTGCTCTTTTGGCTCTCACAGTCGCCCATAAAACTATCCATGAGTGCTCACTTAACTATAGTTTCATTACTAGTTAACAACATTAATTGGCCATCAACGCATGCTTAACTTTCCTCTACAGTATCCCTCGTGTCTCATCACCACGCTTAATGGCTACTCACCTTGACATTATCTTGCTGACACAGCTATGAGTGACTCCAATGAGACGAGCAATATGACTGACACGACATCCTTCTTCATACAATCTCACAATTTTCTTTCGATCTTCGAGACAAAGTGGTCTTCCTGGATTATAGGATCGACCGACTGCTTTGACTTTCTCTCCTGAATTCATATCGAAAGATTCTTCGGTTGAGTATTCTAGAGAATATATATATTCGAATGTGACTATTTCCTGCTGCCGAAAAAGAAAGAAAAACGGAAGAGCAGAGTACCTTCATTAATTTCCGGAGACGTGGAAATATTGGCAGCTGAGAGTGAATAGAATGCTGAGAGAATTGAGTATGGAATGATTGGTGGCGGAAGAGTCTGAAAATGAATTAAGAAATGAAAAAGAAAAAGGATTCGTTTTACGTTATTTGGAGGAGAAACAGTAGTTGATCCATCATTTACTGATACTGGAAACTGTTGATGGATTTGAGGTAACATCTGAAATTGATACATTATAGATCAGAAAAAGAAACAAAATAAAAGAAAAAAGAGGGAAGGGAAAAAGGAAAAGTCCCCGCCTGATAAAATGATTCTAGAACGGAGAGAACGTCGTCTATGTGTTCCACATTCTTTGACATTTCATGATAAACAATTAACTGACAAATAAAATTTCTTTTTCGTTTTTTGAAATGTAATTTCAGAAGTTTCCTGCAGATAGTATTCTGCTGGAATGAAAGTTTCATTTTTCCGGAATTCGAGGAATCAAGAACATAAAATTCAATTTCAATAACAGGTGAAAACGAAGAAAAATCTCTTGTTTTAAGAACCATCGATTCAAAAAGACATGTCCTTTTCCATGAATTCTTTGTTATCTCGTCAGTTCATTCTCAATTTAATCACTTATTTCTTCTGAACACCGATTTCTAAAAGTATAATTAGTATGTCTGGCAATCAGTCAGTCAAAAAACGTCGAGTCACGCAGGGTTACGGTAACCAAAAAAATGAGAAAAATGAAGGAGGAGTCAATGGAATTTGGTTTTTCCTGGAATGACACGGAAGCAGGAATAATGTAACAATGATGATGATGTAGTCAACTATAAGCATCGGAATCAGGTAATAGCCTCCAGTTTATGCCACACATTCGAATGTCTGCGTCTCTTCGTCTCCAATACTATTCTTTTCAGGAAGACCGCCCTTCCTCGCTGATAGCGTACGCTTTTTGCCATTTTGTTCACTTTTGTTAGATTGTATGTATATAATATATTATAAGCTTTTACTAGAACATCTCATTATGATAGTGGTGGCTGAGGGAGATGGAGGAAAATAGGAAGAACAGTGACATTGACTGCGGAAGAGAGATCCAGACATGTTGCCGACTGGTCAGATGGTGTAAAAGACAGACGATCGGCACGAAACAAACCTAATTCCAGACGTTTCAGATATGGAAAAACATGAGAAAATGAAAGGAAAAGGGAACAGAGTGTAATGGAACGATCAGTTTCCTTTTTTTGTTGATAGAAATTAGATTTTTTGTAGTTATGAAGGGGATGAAATGGATTAGTGAAACGTTGAAATAGTTGATTTAAGAGAGATGTTCCAGAGATAATGACCTTAAATATAAGGATTATAAAATAGAGAATATTAGTAATTAGAAAACATACAACTCTCAATGATCATGAATTACAGAAACATTTACGGACAATAGGCGAAGATTTAGAGAGATTGAGAATGTTAAGAATTTCCGTTGTATTAGATATTACGTGTTAACAGAGTATTCAAGAATCGAATAATGATTAAGAAATGTAGAAGTAAGTCGAAGAAATGTCCGAATGTAGCAATTTGCATTTTTGATTATACGTTTACTAGGTAGATTCAATGTTGATTGAGTTCTCCTTGTTCATAGAAACATATTTATTCACACAACGAAAAGTATGAAAAGTATAGTGATACAGTACCCTGTCTCTTCTCTCACTTTAGAAGCTCTATGAGAGGGGCGGAGCCTCAAAGTGTTTAAATGTAAATGAGAAAGGCTCCATGCAGGTGCCTCTTGATTGTCAAACAGGTGTGATTGGTGGGAAAATGTTTTATTGAAGAGAGAGAAAAAGGCACTTTTTTGCAACAAGTTCTCACAAAAAACTGCCACCCATAAAACCAGAAATTGGACAAGAAGAGTGCAGAAAAAGTGTCCAAAAGTATGGGAATGTGCCCTGAGGTCATCGAAAAAAAACATATTCAGCAGTTCGCTTATTCGTCTTAAGACACAAATATAGAAGAAAAAAGTACAACGAAAAGCCTTACGAAGAAGGAGAAAAAGGATGTGAAGTGTCCGTTTATAAGACGAGTCCATGTTGCTAAGATGCGTTCTGCCACACAAATTTCTTGACATTCTCGAGAAGCGACGGGTCGAAAAAATGGCAATTTTTTGGAATAAAAACAGAAGAAATTTGAGAACTGTCACTTATAAATAAGTTAGATATATAGGAAATGAAATCGACATGCGGAGAAAAAAGAACTGATATGAACTAAAAAAGAAAGATGATATGACAAGAAATGGGGAATTAATGAATGAAAAAAATATTTTATTAGGTTGATTGTGGCAACGATCGAAGGCAGATTTTCGTCAAAAAAGATAGAATTGGATACCGTATATCTGGAGAGAAATACAAAAAATGTAAGGATAAGTAATAGAATTTTCCACGAAAACATGATGAGATGAAAGAATTTATCAGAAAATTATGAATAAACTTCGCATATCGAATAGAAAAATAAAATCCAAAACTATCAATTAATTCCGTCACAGCTTACCCTTCAAACACATTTTCTGATCGAAAATCTTGTTTTCCAATTTCAAATTTTTCGAAATTTTTGAGTAAGAAGGAACTTGTTGAAAACGGATAAAAACTCCTGTTGGCAAATGAATGATCGTTTTGACAAAACAAAGCAGCAACATATCAGAATCATATCCCGTAACATAGAATCTATGAAAAAGTGGAACTAGCCGTAAATCAATTTGGAGACGGGACACCGAAGTCGATGACACAGTTCATGGTTAAGGCAATAATGGGTAGAAATAATCATTTTATGTTATGAAAAGTGCCAAGAGATTATGGTTATCTTTATTTTATTTTACAGAGTAAGTATACATTATACACTTTGTGTTGTGTGTTGTTAGACTCACAAAGATTTTAGAAGATCAAGCTGAGATGATATGAGGGAATCTCATAAAAGAAGGAAAATGTTGATTTTATTTGAACTATACCTAATAAATTATCCAACTAATAATGAGAAACCGTCTAAGTTTTTGATAATATTTTGATGGCGGTGAAAGTATGCACCTTTTTCTACACATTCAGGTCCAATAAACAAAAAAACTTCACTAGGAACATGAAATTTGTTAAAATCTATCTGTTTAAATGATAGAAGAATGTTGTTTTTGAAATGTTATTTTCTATGGAAACGAAGGTATTCTAATGAGTTTAAAAAGAAGAGGAAAAGTGATTTGATCGTAACAGTGAAACATGTAATGTGATAGGTAGTAATAGAAAAGAAGCCGTTCATCTGAAGGCAAAAGTACATTATATTCGGATGGCATCATCATGAATCCAGGGAGGTCTTCTTCCTTCCGCCTCCAGGGCGTGCCATTCTATCCAACCGTACCCGTAAACTTGTTCGTCCGTTCGTTTCGAGCGTCCCCTTTTTCTTCTACCTCCTTCCGCTTCCCCTCTCCTTTTTTCTACTTCTCCTCACATCATCTTTATTATGTATATTATGTAATTCAGAGTCAGTTATACATAGTGTATTATCACCTATAGCCATTCATCGGCTTTTATTGAATCTGTGATGTATGTATAGTATACGTTTTGGAGATAGCTATCGAAGCGGACGATGATGCGGAAAAAGTGTGCGGAAGAGGATGAAAAGAAGCAGAAAAGTAAAGGAAAAGTAGAAAACGACGTTGTTCTAGAAGATAACTCATCAATGATTTAATAACTATCAACACTTTTGAAACAGTATGATTCAGACAGTTGATGACAACAAGAATCAAGAAAACTTTCAGAGGGGGACACACTTAGAAATTGAATGAGTTATTCCATAATACTCTGATCGAAATCTCATGAATCTGTATTATATATTTTATTTTTTTAACAGGAAAATTGAAATTTCTGGTCTAGACAAATGAAATTACAGGTGGTTGAAGTCAGAAGATTTGCGTAATTCATAGAAGAATCCAATAAGAAATTGGTGATTGATCGTGATTATCTCTGAAAAGAAACTGTATATTTGAAACGATAGGAACATTTGACTTTTCTTGATCTTTCGACAGAAACGAATATTATTCTACTGATAAAGTACTACTGTTAAAGAGAGTTCTGAAGAATCTTCTATCACTGGACAGAGATCGAAGATTGAAGTTTCATATTCCGAATTCTCAAACATTCTTCTTGGCGATTAGGAATAATTAAGTTTACATTGGAAATCAGGGCTCTATTGTAGAATAGGGGTCCCTTCGAAATATAGGGGTCCCCTAAAAAAATAGGGGTCCCTTCAACCTACATGAAAAGAATAGGGGTCCCTTCAAACTTCATCAGAAAAATAGGGGTCCTTTCGCCAGGCGATACAGGACTCCAGAAAAATAAGGGTCCCTTCAACCTTCATCAGAAAAATAGGGGTCCCTTCAGAAAAATAAGGGTCCCTTCATCAGGCATCATAAGACCCCAAAAAAATAGGGGTCCCTTCAACCTGTATGAAAAGAATAGGGGTCCCTTCAGAAAAATAGGGGTCCCTTCAGGCTTAATAAGCTCAAAAAATATACAAGGGACCCCTATTTTTCTGAAGGGACCCCTATTCTTTTTCCACAAATTGAAGGGACCCCTATTTTTTGGGGTCCTGTATCGCCTGGCGAAGGGACCCCTATTCTTCTGAAAGGACCCCTTTTTTTCTGAGTGGGTCTGAAGGGACCCCTATTTTTCTAAGGTCTTATCATTCCTGATGAAGGGACCCCTATTTTTCTGAAGGTACCCCTATTTTTTTGATGAAGGTTGAAGGGACCCCTATTTTTCTGAGGGGGTCTGAAGGGACCCCTATTTTTTTAGGGGACCCCTATACTTCGAAGGGACCCCTAAACTACAATAGAGCCGAAATCAGTTCAAAGAACATCGATAAATGCACAGGAAGATAACATTTCTCTATCGTTTTTTCACGAAACGATAAAATATATGGAAAACTATGTCTCTTCTTTTTGTTCTGAAACAGTTGCTTGAATTTCGAACACTTTTTCAGTCGGAAAATGAAAACAAATAATTCTAAAATTGACTTCATTGCGATTATCTTTGCATTGTATTATTTCCTTGCCTTCGAACAATTTCTTTTTATTTTTTATTCAGAGTAACAACGACTAATCAGTTTTTCCCTAAACTCTCAATTTTAGTTTTGTTTTCCGGAAGCATTTCCAATCATGAATCCAACAAGAACTTTCACTTCTCAAAATCCTTCGTTTTCCTAAAATGAAACTGCATTTTCCAATCACCCGCATACATACATAATTGATTTCTAACCTTATAAAGAGAGCCGAGAAATTGTTGTTTTTCCAATTCATTTTCCTTTGCTCACGTTTCATTCTCTCTTCCACGTTGTCTCTTTTGTGAGTAATTCTGAAAACAGCCTCCACAAAAAAGCGGAAAGTTGAAAATGGAAAAATGGAAGACTTCTCCTCTTGAAGCTGTCTGACTCAGAGATCTCTTTTCTGACAATTTTGAATTTTTTAGTCAATTTTCAGTTAATCATATCAAATAACGAAAAGTAAAAATTGTGGTTCAAGTCAACCACGTGACAAGTTATCAGAGAAGAAGCTTCTCAGTTTCAGTGTAATATTTTCACTCTCTTCCTACAAATCTGCTTCCGAATCCACACTCCAACTAGTTCCTTCTCACACTTGAAAATATGAAAAACAATCATCTGACCGACGGAAAAAGTGAATGTCTCAATGCGTGTGGAAATGATAAAATAATGTTCCAATTTGTGTCTTCGGTTCCCGTTTTTCCCTACTCCGCCACCCCGTTTTCTCTCTCGAGCAAAGAACATTTCGAGCGCGTGTTTCAATAGTCGTCTTCCGTGTCTCCGTCTCTTTCAACACAATAATCATTTCATTTCGGAGGGTTCTCTCTGCATCTCATCATCATCTCCATGTACGTATTTGCACGATTCGGTTCTCGTATACCTTGTAAAGGTAGACCCATGGACAGGTGTGTATACCGTGTGAATACTGCCAAACTTATCAACATATCTCTCTCTCTCTTTCTCTCCTTTTTTTCTCATTTTTCTTCACACCTTTCCGATGTTTCATTGTGTTCTGATATCAAATCAACCTAGATAAAGATCTTATCCTGACATCGTTTTGATTCGTTTCGACCTGTAAAGTGTACTCTGTGAACGTTTAGAATAGATCAACTTCGGAGATTATGACGGCCAGAAGGCACAAAAATATATACAAGAATGTTTCGAACAGACAATTACTTTTTGTTCTCATTTTTTCAGTTAACATTTTCACAGTCTCACAAATTATGAGTTTTTTTGGATTCTGTCTATGGGAAATTTCTGAGCAAAAACTAAAAGTCAAACCGTTAAGGGTCATTGAATAAAATATTTCAAACGATAAGAAAAAGATTGAAATCAAAAAATGGTCAAAGAAAGCAAAAGTTTGATCTGAACTATGCACTTTCGAAATGATTTTCATCAAGTAAACGGTAGAAGAATACTAAGAAATGTTCTTATTGTTATAGTTAAACTTATTTCATTGAATCAACTTTTTGAGTTTGTTATCGAAATGAAGTGTTTTTTGCATTTCGTCGGCAAAAGTGAAATCGAGAAGGATATCAGTTCTCCTACTGCATTCGATACGTATTTTTAATATTCTACAGTTTTAAGTACGTATTAATATTTTGAATGGGTTTATTTCATTACTATAATCCACTACAAACAAATTTTCCATTTTTGTATTGACAAATCTTGTTCCGAATCATTCATTGGTCATTTCTGTAGGTTGTAGTTTCCATTTCTCTCTTTGACAAAGATAATTGAAAATCAAAATATTCCGTTGATTTCTCTTTCTTTTTCGTATTATTTGATCTTTTTATTGATGTAGAAATGGTTTTATTTTGAATGTTTGTTTATCTTTCTTCAAATACTTTCTCGTAATTTATGATTCAATTGACCATTCAACAGGTGTCCAATCACTTCAAATCGTCACACAAATCATGGGTCCCAGATCAAGTAAGTCATTTCCCGTTTTGTTCATTGCTTCCTCTATCATCTCTTTCTTTCTCTTCTCGGCGATTCTCCATTTTTCTTTTAAAACATCTTCATCAGACTATACTCATACTAGATAATCTTTTGAACAATATGTCTACCCATATGATTTCTATATTCAAAACCATTTATTATTCCACATTTCTTTCGGATTATCTCTTTATTGATCTCAATTCTGAACACTATTTCCATTCATTCCGTATCTCGTGGCATTTCACACCTTTCCTCTGCCTCCCATCTCTTTTCTTTTTTCTGCGCAGCTCTTGTTTCGTTGCTCATTCTATACCAGCTTCATCTCCTTTTTTCTCACGTCTTCTCTATTCTTTAAAAGTACAATTGTTTGCACCCCCACCATCCACCCACTTTGTTTCTTTCCATAGAAACCCTATCCCAAATTGTCATTTTCTTCTCTTTCTTTTCTTTACTTTTCTTCTTCCCTCTTCTATTCCGTATCTTCAGAATGATGTCACGTTCGCTTTTTTTCGATTTAATGATCTCTGCCTTGATACCATTTCAGTTCTTCTTTCATTTTATTTCTTTTGGTTTTCGGCTCGCTGAAAACATCTAATTATTCTCCATTCTTGTTTTTCTGGTCTACTAGAACAGACGATTCGAATAAATAATGATATATGTCTGTGTCATGCGTCATTTGAATAAAATATATCAAAAAGTTCTTCTGGAAATATAATGAATTCATTTAAAAGTTAATTATGAGAATTAATTAAAACTTTTTCTCTTTTTCGTTAGACTCAAAATATTGTTCGTCGACTTTTCAATTCCATTCTTTCCTAGATCCCTTCTCTTATCATTTAACTTTTTCCACTTCGTTCACAACAGCTGAACGTTGAAAAAAAGAGAAAATTGTTCGATGTTCTCTTTTGTTTGTTTCTATTTTTTATTCAACTCCCCCGCTTGCATTTCTCCGAGAAACCATTTAATGAATGAATGAAGAGCAAACAATCGGAACAAAGTTCGTCTCGCCCGAAAAGAAATCTCTCTAGTGAGTTGTAGTGTAAAGAAATCTCTCTAGTGGACTGTAGTTTATGCTGCTCACTCACAAGAAGAACAAATCACATAAAATCAGCCGTCTCTTTAAAAGTGCGATTAGTTTTTTGGGAAAGAAAAGAGGAGCCGACTCACTTTTTGTTGAACGTGGAATCGTGCGAAACCGTTTCTCAGAGATCACTTTCGTTCGTAGTTTGAGCCGTCGAGACAAATTCATTCTTGCTGTAACTTTAAAAATGAAAATTCAAAAAGAAAAAAAAACTCCGTCTGGTAACAAAACTCTGCGAAAAGCATTTGAAATTTGATTCCAACACTTTTAAAGATTCTTTTTTCCAACTTTTTTTCCAGTGAGACTTTGAAAAAAAGTTTAAAAGTACATCGGTCACAGACTTTTCTGACCTCTTTCTTCTCAATTTCTCTTTTTTATTCATTTCCAAAACACTACTGTAGCTGAAAACTCATCTTTTCCGTAACTGTAGATTTCTCCAGAATTGAATAACAAATCTGAAAATATCCATTCAGATGACGTTTTTATTTTCATTTCCGTTTCATTTTATCTCATTAACTGTTCAATGCTTTCAACATATTTACAACTTTTAACTTATGACCGAATCAGGCTTCGATCTTCTTCTTTTTGATCACAATGTTGTTTCGAAGGAGGGGCCCTACCTGATGAAATACGATGTGTCCCTGCTACGTGATTTTTTGAACATTTACGGGAAACCCTTGTCAATCTTTCTCTTTCCGCTTCTTAACACATTCTTTCTTGACCAATTCACAATTTATTCTATTCTCATAGATTAGCTAAAGATTGAATTTTCTGGAAAAAGGGTTAAAAACAAATGAGATCATTGTCCGATTGTACTTGATATTGGAAGGGCACGTGTCTCTGATTTCTCACTGATTTTCAAAACAGGTGGCTGCAGAAGACGTCGCGACAGATCAAAATGAGATGATTAAAGATCGACTTCTCTTCGTTTTCTTATTCATTAAAGGCCGATGAGATCAACTGAACATGCTTTTCAAAGCATTCAATTCGAAATATAAAGAATTGAGCAGTTGGAAGAGATCTTTGTTTATTGTTTATGTCACATGGCGGAACGAAAAATAACTGAAAAGAGAGGGGGAAGTACGTCTAGACGAAAGAGATTGGGGGATTCCCTCTGACGAATTTGTTCAATGAATGTGTTGGTTTATCACAGAATGATTCAAGTCGTTTCGTTTTTATCAATGTGTAATAGAAGAACGCCGCCAAGCGAAGCGTCACGTGGAGAGTTCAGAATGTACTCTGCAGAAATCAACGTCACTATTCCTTTTTGAACTTTTCATCAGTATATAAGATGTGTTGCGGAATGATAAAAATGAAAAAGAGTTGGAAGTTCATATCCGTTAGTAGAAACGCTTTTTGTCTTTTATATTGCTCTAGAATGAACAGATCAAACGATTCTCTTTGATCTGGTATATTTCACTTGTTTTTATTTCTGCCTTTTTGTTTTTTGTCCTACACTTTTCTGGAAAAATTGCTCAGAAGCTAACCAAACTAAAAACAACAGAGAGGGGATTCCTTCAATCTTTTGATCTCAAACATAAGAACTTTCATTCCGTTTCTTCATTCTCAGAATGTGTTTCCTTTCTTCATTTTAGCTTTAATAATTCAATTTCTCATTCTCTCTTTCGATCGTTCTCTCAGTTTTGATTTACTGTATCATACAACACAGTACAATATTGGATCGGAATCACCCTCAGTTGAGAGTTAGTTTTTGATCCCTCCATCAAATCATCACCTTCGCCATTTTTGTTTTTATATAATCATGTCTGATTTCTCTGCAGAAGTACTCAATGAGAATCGGAATCACCCACAGAAATGGATGTTCTTTCGGCTTTTCTGCCCTTGCGCACGCGAATCTTTTTAACCAATCTCTGAGTGAATATCATACCGTTTACAAACTGAATCCCCCCATGTGACAACGTCGTGCCTCCGCCTCCAGAATAATGAGCGTTCTTCGATCAAAGGACCGTATAAGAGATGAATTCAATCGGATCAACGAACCGCTTCTTCCCCCCCCCAATTCTCCTTCTTTTATTCCGATCATTTCGGTTACTTTTCATCAGTTAGAACTACAAAAGTTCGAATTTTTAACGAGTAGTAACTGAGAGCTTTGTTGGCACAGCCGTTAGAACTGGCTCAAATAGTACAGAGAATGATACTGGTCTACTGGTAAAATTGAGTTTGATTTTATTCTTTCATTTCAATAGCCTTTTTTCGTCGTAGAAATCGTAAGAAACAAAACAAATGATACGACTACGGTATCTCTTTTTGATAAGTTTCGAATGATGACCTGTTTCTAGAATGAGAGAGAGAGAGAGAGAGAGAGAGAGAAAGAAATAAACATCAAGCATATTTAGAATCAGATACTTCTATGTTTGGTTTCTCAAAGATCTAGAATATATCAAAATCTAAATCCCTCTATTCATTATCATTGAAACTTTGCTCCCGATCACTTTCAAAGATTCCAAACTAGATTCTATTCCACCAATAGAAAACACGACCTCCGGCACTGTTTTTCTATACTCCTATTCTCTTTTCTCTCCCGACATCGTGTACTTCGTACCCCCAGAGTTTGCTCTCTCGCTCTTCTGTTCTCCCCCTTCCACCGTCTCTTCCATAGCTTGACGGTAGGCTCAATTTATGCATGCTTACCGCGCGGAAAAAATCATTTTGTACTTTGTACCCCCTCTTTTCGTCGGGCGGTGCGACCTCCGGAATATCTCTCTCATGGCATACCGTAATCAAAGAAGAGCATTCATAGAACTCTCCGCCCCTATTTCTTGCCTCTTCTCACATTTTTATTTGCAAAACGACACCATAAATCAGAACAAAAAACGGGCGATCCGCTAGCTCGGCGATAGGTTTTTTGCTCCCGAGAACCATTTCGTTTCGTTGCTGTCCACTACAGTCTCATATGTTCCCTTTCTTTTTCTCCGAGAGCCCCGATTTTTCGCTCTTTGAGCTCATTTCTGTAATGAGTCACTGAGTCACCAAATGCGCAAAATGGTCATCTCAGTGTTTGTTATCAAACTGTTGAGGAGGAAAAAATAAGAGGAAGAGATGAAGAAAAAGCCCGTTTAGACAAACATGTTGCAAGATGTGTACCGTATTATTCCTCTAAATTTTTGATCTCTGAGAAATGCAAAGAGTAGAACTCCGCGTGCTCGAAACGTGTGTTTTGTTTCATTGCTTTTTGCTCGAAAAACGGTAAAAGGGGAAGTATCCACTACTAAATAAACTTGAAAACGGGGAGGGGAAAGTATTCCCGAAATGATATGTTTATGATTAAAAGTTTAGCATTCTGAACCTAGGACTCTCCTATTATTATCGTTAATATGCATCATGGTTCAAGCACTTCTAAGGACATAAATGCATTGACTGTCCTAACACTGTCAATTGAATCTACGCCTAAATAATACCTCAATTGGACGTTATCAGGTACTACTGTGAATGATTTCTGTTCTCAAAGCTCTCAACTTATTGTCAGAGCTGAACCATTTTTAATTCAAAATCACTTCTTCTACGTCTTAAAAAATGCATATAATGACCCCTCATGATTTAAAAAAGTTCATTGCGAACCTTTGCAAAGATTTAGAAAAGTTTGTTCAAGTACAGTAGTCCTTTCTTCGCAGATTTTGAAAAGCATGGCTAGACGAGCACCTAAACAATCGGAAGTAAACACTTTTTACGTCGAATCGCGCGCACGTGATGAAGGGGAAGGTCAGTTCCACGTCGTCCGCCCCCTGAATTGAATCGGAAGAATACTTCACCTCATTCTTTTCATTGTATTGCTAATACAAATTACCACGTTCTAATACACAGTGTACAAACCCTTCCGGTTTATATGACACATAATGCACCTTATCAGAAGCTGAGTCATAATCAGTCTGAACAGACTACTGAAATGAATATAAATCCCTTCGTCATGACATTATTAATAAAGGGCGACCGATCTTCATTCATTCACTTACTACTGGCATTTGATAGCAGTCATAGTCATTGTTTTCTGAAGTTCCTCATAGGAAATATATATTCTTAACAACTATAATTGTGCTTTTTATTAATTTTCTGATGTCGATAGCCTTAAGTGAGCACAAAAAATGAAAATTGTTAACACTGGAACGTTTAATCTGAATTTCACATCATTCTAATCCGAAATGAATTCGTGAACAAATAATAATCCGTTTTTAAAACTGACATCATGACATCGTATACGATATTTCAATCAATTCACGACACTATCAAGTTTCTGAATATACCTTCTACGTAATCTATATCGGTCACTTGGTACAGTACCCCTTCGAATATAAACCGTTTTAGCGACACATCTGTTTTGCCACGTCATGATAAAAGAAAAACAGAAAACTTAGAAAAACAACGTCTCTTTCCTTTTTCATTCTATTTTACATGGCAACGAGCCGGCCCAAAAATATGCAAAATAATAGAGAAGGCGTCGTATGGAGACGCAGATTTCGTCTCTATTCTACGTGTGATTCATCTTTCACACCGCTTCTTCTTCTTCTTCGTTTCTTTCTCGTCACCAGCTCCGCGTTCTCTGTCTTTTTCTCTTTTTCTGATCGTGCTTGATATCTGATTTGTATGTATGACAACCTCTTTCTTCTCAACAGAATATCCCCTCTTATCTTCTCATATTCTCTATTTTTCTCCGTCTTCCCACCCCCTTTTCTTCTTCTTCAGCCTGCTCATAATACCCATTCTATTCGAACATAATCTGAATATTCCATTAGCAGCTGACAATTTCTGCATATTTCTGAATGTTTTCCACTTTATTTTCAGAAACGACAATGCGTTTAATGTCTAAAGAAATGTCCTCGCAAAGTCTTGTAGCCAATCACAAAGCGAGTATATGTTGCGCAGTATGCGGAGATACGGTAGGAAAATTTGAACAAGGGGTCTCGGTGGTCTAATAAATGAGTTTTTAGGCACTTGGAAAGCACTATGGAGTGAATGCATGCAATGGATGTAAAGGATTTTTTAGAAGAAGTATTTGGAAGAATAGAACATATGCATGTAGATATCAAGGAAAATGTGGAGTTGCTAAAGGTATGAATGAATATCTGAACTAATGGCGGTTCAGGAAAGTCTAATTTAAATATCATATCCTATTTCTGATATAAGGCCAAGAAAAGAAGTCGGATTAACGATTTTAAATATTCAAATTCGAAATATTATACATCATACTCGCATCAGAAGCATCCATTCACTCTCTTCCAAAATTTCTTTCAACGTACAAAGTATTTATCTTCAGAAAAACGATAAAAGTAATTCTTATTGAGTGAACTGAAAATTGTTCGTTTTCAATCTAAGATTACTGTAGAAAGAGTGAAAACCATTTGATCGAAAATAAGTGTTCTTGAACATATTTGATGAACCAATGATCACTTTGATTGACCCGTTTTCATTTATGAAAATTAAAAAATTTCAATGATAATATCGTTCAAACTACTGTAGAATTTTATGAATCAATGCTTCTCGGAAACTATTTTTTCTTTCAAATTCTGTCTGGAGACCATTGAAATTTTTGGAAAGTTTTGAAAATGGAACAATTTCAGAACAAAGAAATGCCTGCAGAGCTTGTCGTTTGACAACATGCCTCAAAGTTGGAATGAATCCTCGAGCAGTTCAAGGAGACATCGAAACTGCATCAACAAGTTCTGCAAGCCCAAACCTTGTTTCAGTCGAAATGCATCCCTACACGAAGTCCGAGTACCTAGTTCTGAAGTGTTTCGCTAATCAATAAATATATTTTCAGAGAAGTTGAATGTCAAACGGAAGTTTCATCTATTCCAAGTCATCCAACATCTCCATCAAATTTACCATTTGTCTACTCCGCCTCCTCGGTTTGCTCCGTTTCATCGTGCTCTTCCGTATCTACCATACACTCAAATAGTCTTGCAGTTCTTCCGCCCAATCCTACAACTCTGGTAGGCGTGTTTCATATGAACCGTTTACAGTAACCGAATGTTATAGAAATATGATCATCTTCTGGCTGCCTTGACAAGAATATTCGAACGTGTCGATGAAAATACAACAGAACCAAGACCAAATACATACAGTTTTGAACATGCGTTCTACAATCCTCATCTCATTTGTAACCGAACAAAACTGACTCCAACTGGACAAAGAGTTGCCACTTTACCAGAAGTTCTTCAAGATTTCCGAAGGATATTCGTTTTGTTTACAGATGTTTTATCAATTCTTCCAGAGTTTTCGAGACTCGATGAGAGTGACAGAGTCAGTTTATTTATCTCGTATTTTATGTTTAAACAAGACTTATTCAGATGGTTTTTGCCAAAAGTCGTTTCTCGTTCTTTTATTGGTGGCTGACTTGCTGCTGGACAGCGAAGACAGGATGTCCAGGAGTTTGTTATGCAAATGGATCATATCATCCAATTGATAAAAGTCTTCAAGCATTTCCCGATGTCAAGTAAGTCATTCTGTCAAAAATAATTTTTAATGAATGTTTGAAGTTGTAGAGGTGTCACAGAACTATCAGTTGAAACAGTATCAAAACCATTGGCTAACATCAAAATAACTGATGCAGAAATTCTAATTGGAAGTGTTTTCGCCATTTTCTACGAATGTAAGAAATCAGTTACTGTTTAATTTAGTATTTGAAACCTTTTTATTTAGATCCACTCCATCCAAAAATGTCAATTTCAAGCTCAATTTTGTTGAATGAAGCCCGGGATTTCTATACACAATGCATGATTACTGTATCTCCATATGCTCATTTTGAGGCTAAAAGTGCTTCACGATTGGCTGAAATTTCATTGATTTTCACTTCGATTACGGTAAATTTCTTTATCGAAATTCATTTTTAAATCGTTTTTCCTTACAGAATCTGAAATACTTAACATCTGATAATATTGAACTTTCTGATGTTTTACATGTGATGGAAGTTGATCAACTCTTCTCCGACGCATTCGATGTGCATCGACCAATTGACTGAATTCCTTTTGAATTTAAACCAAATCTATTATTTTCTAATTGTCCTCAATTGTTCATATCATTCATCGATTCTTTCATTCTGTGATTTTCCATGTACAGTGTGATATCATTTCAGAGATCTTTTTATTCTCATACGAGAATATTCACCACACTTGTAATAGTAATTTATTTTTCTAAAGTGAATTTTTTCGGATGAAACTTTTTATCCTGTATTTGTGGCGATCATTTAGGTATTGGTTACACGAACTTAGAGATTTATTATTAATTCTTAAAACAAGCAATAATTTAGGGATAGAGGGCAATGACAATAGACTCGTAAACTTTTCGGGGAAGGGAAATGGGATGGAAAGTATGGCGCGGTAAAGCAAAATGTTGAACTAAGACCCGGAGGTAACAAGTATTTAGCATTGACGATGATGTTCTTTATAGCTCATCATGGTCTTCTGCCGGCTCCTCGGAAGTTTGTCCACCTTGGCCACCATCCGCGTAAAGCTTTGAGACGATTGGTTGAACAACTGATTCGAGTTCCTGAAAAATGAAAATAATTCTAAATTTTCATGAAATAGACTAACCTTCTTTTGCTCCTTGTTCTCCTCTGTAGAGGCATCCTGGTTGTTACCAAGCCATTCGATAGCTCTCTCAACAGCGCTTTCGATAGACACCTTGTCTTCGTCTGATAACTTTCCGCCAAGCTTCTCATTGTCGCCAATTTGTGATTTCATTTGGTAGGCATACGACTCGAGCTCATTTCTTGATTCAACCTTCTCTTTGAGAGCTTGATCATCAGCAGCGAACTTGTCAGCGTCATTGATCATGCGTTCAATGTCTTCTGGACTCAGACGATTATGATCGTTGGTAATAGTGATCTTGTTCTTGTTTCCGGTTCCCTTGTCTTCAGCGCTAACGTGCAAAATTCCGTTGACATCGATTTCAAAGGTAACCTCGATTTGTGGGACACCGCGTGGGGCTGGAGGAATTCCAGTGAGATCGAAATTACCAAGTTTGTGATTATCCTTAACCATTGGTCGCTCTCCTTCGTAAATAACAATTGATACTGCGCTCTGGCTATCAGCGGCTGTGGAGAAAACTTGACTTTTTTTGGTTGGGATAACAGTGTTTCTTGCAATCAATTTGGTCATGACTCCTCCAACAGTTTCGATTCCCATGGTAAGTGGATTGACATCAAGAAGGACAACGTCTCCTGTGTTTTCAACACCCCCGATAACTCCTCCTTGAACAGCGGCACCATAGGCAACAGCTTCATCTGGGTTGATTCCTGCAAAAATTATTCAAATAATGATATTTATAAAATTATTACAAACCGCGGGAAGGTTCCTTTCCATTGAAATAGTCTTTGATAAGTTGCTGAACTTTTGGAATTCTAGTAGATCCTCCTACCAAAACAATCTCATGAACATCAGTTTTCTTCATATCCGCATCCTCAAGAACCTTTTGAACAGGCTTCAATGTGGCACGGAAGAGATCCATGTTGAGTTCTTCAAACTTGGCGCGGGTCAAAGTCTCTGAGAAGTCTTCACCGTCGAAGAGTGACTCGATCTTGAAAAAATATTGTTTTTTTTTGTTTTCTGAAAATTCATCTCACCTCAATCTTGGTCTGATGTTGTGTCGAGAGAGCTCTCTTAGCTTTTTCGACTTCACGGCGGAGTTTTTGAACGGCACGGTTGTCTTTGCGAAGGTCTTTTCCAGACTTCTTTTTATAAAGCTTAATGAAGTATTCCATAACTCGTTGGTCGAAATCTTCTCCTCCCAAGTGAGTATCTCCGTTGGTGGCAAGAACTTCGAAAACCCCATTGTCGATAGTAAGAAGAGAAACGTCAAAGGTTCCACCTCCCAAATCGAATACAAGGATGTTACGCTCTCCCTCCTTCTTATCAAGTCCATAAGCGATAGCGGCGGCTGTTGGCTCATTAATAATTCTGACCACATTAAGTCCAGCGATGGTTCCGGCGTCTTTAGTGGCTTGTCTTTGAGCGTCGTTGAAGTAGGCTGGAACGGTGACAACAGCATTCTTCACTTCATGTCCAAGATAAGATTCAGCGATTTGCTTCATCTTAACAAGAACCATAGCGGAAACTTCTTCTGGTGTGAATTGTTTCGACTCGGATCCGACTTTGACTTCAACAGTAGGCTTATTTGCTTTGTCAACAATCTTAAAGCAAAAACTTTAAAAGAAGTAATTTGATTTTTCTAACCTTGAATGGCCAATGTTTGATATCATCTTGAACTGTCTTGTCGTTGTAGAAACGTCCAATCAAACGTTTGGCGTCGAAGATGGTGTTTTCCGGGTTGATGGTTAGCTGATTTTTAGCAGCATCTCCAATGAGTCGTTCTCCTTGCTCTCCTGAGAAAGCCACGTACGACGGAGTGATCCGGTTACCTGAAAATACAATATTACATGAACAAAATAATTAATTGAACACACCTTGATCGTTGGCAATGATTTCCACTCTTCCATTCTTGAAAACTCCTACACATGAGTACGTGGTTCCGAGATCGATACCGATAATCGTTCCCATCTTCTCTTTATCAGATGATGCATCCTCATCACAGAATGCACTTGCCACGAAGGCAAATAAAATGAACGACACAACTTTCATCGTTCTCTTCGTCAGGTGAAACTTGTAATCGATTTTTCACTTTTTGACTGAAAAAGGAATAGGTTTTTGCGGTATAAACCAAAATTAGGTTCCAAAATTGAACGAGGAAAACAAACGAGGGAAGAAAAAAGTAAGCCAAGTGAGAAAGATGAAGACTGAATGCGATATACTGGCAGACGCCGGAGTGCTTTTATTGAGGCCGCCTATGCAACGTGTACTAGCAATGATGACGTGTAATAGTGCTGGCGGGTTCCCGATTCTTCGAGAGCTTTCCTAAGGACACGTTAAATAATAAATAAATGACGTTTGTTTTCTTTTTGTATCCACGATGAATTATACGGAGAAAGTTGTGTTTTGGCTGCACGATAACGGCAGAATAAATTCTAGAATATTCTAGAAAGACGTTACAGTGGTTTATCTTATCTAACATCAGATACGCATCTTGATCAAGAATAAACATAAATAATATAAATAGAGAAAATGGTTACAACAAAGAGATATCTCGAAAATATCTTGATGTGGGAGAATTACTCCAGAGGGCGTGGATGCAAACCATGCCGCATTTGCAAGTTCGCCGCACGGAGGGTCACAAAAATCTTGGACAATCGGAGTCGTTACTTTGTTACTTTGTGAATCTTTTTCGGAAGTAATATCTATTTTGCTTAAAATTTGCTTCAATTCAAAGAGTCTCTCAATTCTTTTTTGATGCAATAAATAAATAAATAATAACAAAGACATGATAAAATTAGCACAAGAACGACTATAAAAGAAGTTTGCGGGAAAAACACAGAACACGTAAGTAAAATATGCGAAAAACCGGAAAAAATGGGTCATTCAATGACAGGAACATGAGATAAAAGGGAAAGCAATGAAAAAATATTTTGGGTCATCTCTAGATAATGGTCTATTCGTCTCCAACTTTCGCGTTAAGCATTTGACGGGAAACAAGAGAGTAATACATTCCATCGGTATCCAGCATCAATTCATCATGCGCTCCCATCTGAAACTTAGAAAATAAGTTCATGTCAAAACGTTAAGAAGTGCTGTTGGAGGTAGTATCTTAATGGGAGAACTGCGATTTCCACACTGCATCTGAGTGCTTGAATGATATATCGATATTGCCTATGCTATTCATTTCTTAAGAAACAAGAAAACTCTATTTTCAGCCGACTGCCTTTCCCGGCTGTCTTAAAGAGAATCGAAAAATTAAAGAGAATCGAAAGCTATAGCAATTAAATCCAACGCCTGAGAAATACTTTTCAATTGAATTTACCTGTACAAGCTGGCCTTTCACAATTACTGCAATTTTGCTAGCCTTCTCAATAGTCGACAAACGATGAGCAATGATAATCACAGTTCTTTCTTGTGCACATCTGCTTAATGCTTGCTGAACCAATGATTCTGATTCTGTGTCCAAAGCACTCGTAGCCTCATCCAGAATCAGCACCGCAGGATTACGAACTAAAGCGCGGGCTATTGCGATTCTCTGCTTTTGTCCTCCACTCATTTGAACTCCTTTCTCTCCGCAGTTTGTATCATAACCCTTCTCTAATTCCATAACAAATCCATGAACATTTGCCATTTTTGCTGCGTTTAACATATCATCTTCTGTGGCAAAGTCACACCCGTAGAGAATATTATGTCTAACTGATCCGTTGTAAAGGACTGGTTCCTGAGCAACTAGTGCCACCTGAAAGTCAACTTCACGTTAATTGAAGAGTTCACTGATTGATACCTTTTGATGATAGTATATATGATTGATATCTTTGATATGCATTCCATCTAATGTTATAGTCCCTTCATTAGGTTCGTAGAAATGCTCGATCAGTGAAACGATAGACGACTTCCCACCTCCACTGGGACCCACAAGAGCGACAGTTTCTCCAGCTTTGATATTCAGAGTAAGATCTTTCAATACCGGGTTGTTCGGACGGGTTGGATATGTGAATCCAACATGAGAAAATGTGATATTTCCATTAACATGTGGCTTCTTCACCCCATCCAATTCGAACTGAGGTTTTCTATTCATCAAATTGAACACCTTCCTAGATGCTCCAACAGCTTCCATTAGTCCGGACATTACATAAGAGAGATTCTGAAAATTCAAAAATTAAATCATAACATGTGGCAATGAACAAACATAAAGATTCTCTCCAAGTTGCATTTGATACAGAAGGAATGTGATCAATTGTTCTTTTCCCATTTTCCCTGTCAGTACGAGATGACCTCCATAAGCAAGAACGGCAATTAGAATGGCGTTATCACAGAATTCGTTATTCCAGGTGTATCCCATATAAGCGAGCGCTCTCTTTCGATTAACTGATAAAGTGCTTGACAGAAGATTTTCGAATCTTTTTTGTTCTCGTTTCTCGCAGGCGAAACTTCGGACTGTTCTCATCGTTGAAATAACCTCTTCTGCCATATTATTCGCATCCGCAATCGTCTGTTGCAGGTTTTCGGAGATTTTCTGTAACAAGTTTCTATAAAATTGGGAATCCGCGATTGACTTACATCATAAAATTTGCTGTAGACTTTGGTAACGAAGGCAACAAAAGGAACAGCTATGAAAGTGACCATACCCAGCCGCCAAGACATTGCGAACATGTAGACAAGAGCGCCAATGAGCATTACGCCATTCCGCATGAAAACATTGACATTTGTTGAAACTGTTGATGAAATCGTTTGGCAGTCGGATGTTAGACGAGACATTGTTTCTCCAGTTTTTGAAGTGTCGAAAAAAAATATATCCTGATTGATGAGAGAAGTAAACAGATCTAATCGAATACGAAGAGTAACGAGGGCTGTCGCATAGTCAAAACATCCACCACGGAGTCCCCCAAAAAATGAGCTGGTTGCAGTCAGAGCACCCAATACAAGAATCGAATGGAAAAGAGCATTGAGGCCACGTTGATTTACAACGTCCGCGATGACTTGAGCAACATAACTTGGAATGAACACCCGTGCTGTAATTTTCAGTAACTGAAGAGGAAGATTTTTCAGAAACGAACCGAGAGCATAAACATTCAAGAAGACAAATCCAGACACAAACCATGGCCATAAGTGACCACAGTAGGAGAATAGTCGAGCTAGAACTTTCGTGAGCGATTGTCTTTGTGCCTCGTCTGTTGATTGTCCTGGAACGAGAAAAGTTAATCCAGATTCTTCCGGGAAGAGAAACTACCATTTTCAACATTATCGGTTGAGATAAAATCGGCTGTGTTATCATGCACTGTCTCTGCATTTGTGACTTCATCGTTGTTCGAACTATTGTTCATCAGTTGATGATAATCAAACGGATGTGATGAGAGCACAAAGTACCAGATGGCAGATTGGATGAATCCTGATAGAATTGCCCAAACAACAGAAAACCATACCCCAGGGTAATACAATTGTTCACTGTTTTCTGAGAATGCAAGAAACTTGACCAATGAGAAAGAGTAAGTGAAGACTGCGTTGAACATGACGACGAGAAACAAATGTTTCGTCGTTTCTTTCTTGCCAAGAATAATCAAAAGGACCGCAATTGCAGAGAACACTTGTCGAATGAACATCAATATTTGAAATTCATATGGCGATGTGGTGAAGTGATACTGCTGTGAAAATGTGACAGTTTTGAAGAACAAATCCGAATCGAATTTCCATCCAGGTGCATAATATCCGAATGATAAGTTGGTCAGAGCCACATCAAATATGATGTATAAGTATAATGATGAATTGATCCATCTACGCATCTGAATATAAAGTGAACGTTTTTTTTTACAAAAGGAAGAGGAGGCAGAGAAAATTAAGAGACATGTACAGCTTTCAGGTTACAACTCGGAACTAAAACTATTAGTTATAATGTAAAATAAATAAAACTCTAAACATAATTCTGGAAACTTTTAAAAATTTAGAATTCCGCTTCTGAAATGAAATTCGAACCGCAGAAATTCAATGCAATGAATGAGCAAATGCGCATTCTAGAAAGATTTGGCTAACAATATAATCGTAAACAAGCGGAATAGGAATGGGCGGAGTCAACAACAGATTACGAAATTGTGATGATTCATGGGGAAAAAAAGAAAAAAAGCGAGCAATTTTTTTAGGACAACTTCGATGTATTACATTAAGGAGTTTGATTTATTCTGGAAATTATATGTCTCTCAAAAAAGGAGGCCTAGACCTGGATTCGAAACTGAAAAACCAGGTAAAAAGGCTTTTAAAATGTAGGACTGAACAGAACAATGAGAAGACCAAATCTTTCTTACGAAATTTTTTTAACGAAAACAAAACAAAACATCAGATGATCATTTAGAGTTTCAAAGAACATTCTTGTTTTCCTGAACTGTAGTGCTTCTTCCTGAAAAAATTTACGATAAGTGGCATGCCTGCGTTATTTCGGAGTTACGTATTTCTCTGTTCTACCTCGCCTCTCAAACGTTCTGTATGTAGAGAGATTTTCAGATCTGAACGTTCAGCTGAACTCAATTTCAGGAACAATTGAAAATAGTGAAAGCCAAAAATCCATTGAATCAGTCATGTGTCACTCATCAACCCCACTGTTTTGTGACGTTTTGATGCGGAGCCAGAGTCGAGGAGACACCCATTTATCTTTTTTATCATCAAGAAGCTGAGCACACAGCGGGTTTTTGCTGATTTATATCTGCCAAGCACCCACGAGATAGATGTTATTTTCAAGATCACACCGCCGACTGCACTTTTCAGAACCACTTCCTGTTTTAGTATTTTTGGATTGAATGGTCTAGAACAGCTAGTCTCTAGTTTAACTTAAAGAATGTAACGTAATTTGGGCTTTCAATTAGTGCACTTCTCATAAAAACTTCATTGGTTTTTGCAGAAACAGAAAACTTTATTAGCAATAACCTTTGGTTTCAACTTCTTTTAGAAAATCTTTTTCTTCTTCTTCTTTCAGAAACGAATGGATTCGTTGGAATCTCAAGTTTAGGAGTTTAGTAAATATTTGATATTCTAAAGATTTAATCTGAAATCTTTTCAGGTGAGAATTACCGGTTTGAAAACATGATTATCAAGAATAGGGGTTTCAGGTGTTATGATTATATCAGATGAACTGTAATTAATCTTTCTGATACGGTTATCGCTAAAAAATTTATCATCTTTAAAATTGGAAATAGGTATACAACTAAAACTGAATACAACTGAAAACAGCTTTTAAAGAATAATTGAAAGTAACGCATGGTGCCGTGCTAGTTATAGATTTCTCGTTCAGATAGATCCTGATATAACAACTTTAAACTCCAAGTTCTCCATTATTAATTCGTTTGCTATATGTCCACCAATTGTTAACCCCCCCTCCTCTCTCTCTCTCTCTCTCTCTCTCTCTCTCTCTCTCTCTCTCTCTCTCTCTCTCTCTCTCTCTCTCTCTCTCCGATGAGAGCTCAGGTAGTGTGACCTCTATCCCCGAAATCTTTGTAATCCACCAGCTGATTTGCATTCTCTTCTCTTCAAAACATGTTCGATGCTTTCACTCAGACCGGAATCCAATTGGCATATTTGCTCCTCCAATTTTTTGACATTTCGGTTTTTTCTCCTTTTTCCTTCTCTTCTCCAACACGTCGAATTCTTCTTTTCTCTCGTTTTCCGCGCACGCATGAACCGATCCCGAATGACTGGAGAAGTCTCTGTTTGTTTTGAGAACCTCATCATTTATCACCTTCGTTTGTATGTTTCTCTTCCGTTTGTATACTATTTGTTTGGTCCCGATGGGCTTCCCACTTGGATATTATTGCGCATTGACAAGAAGAGACATGCCTGATGACCAACACTTCTTCTTTTGCGACAATATCTCTTTCAAAATTCTGGATATACTTGAAGCACCGTTGTAAAAGTGAAACTATTAATTAGCTTTTCTCCAGTTGTCTACCCTCTTTTTTCAATTTCAACGTTCTTCTTCAAAAACAAAATAACTTCTTTACAGCTCAATGCTCTTCTAAATATGCCACGACTGGCCCGATTCTGGGATTCTCTAGAAAATGATAATATATTTGACATTATTCCAGAACCTCCCAAGGTTAGTACCGTATACCTATTGGAACTTCTTTTTGAAACTCTACGTTTCGGCTTTTCTTAGAATTCGTTACAGTGGAAAACTAGTTTATTCTATAATATTTGATAGTGGTTAGAAAAAAAAATCATCCTATTTACAGCCTACAGTAACCCGATTTCATCAGAAATGGCTTTCAAGTTTAGCTAATGCTCGAGATGACGAGTTACAAACGATTTTGTATGCGAAACCGCTACTTCCAACTCCAGAATCAATCGTACAATTACCCGATGAAGAATTCTATGGAGCCAAGAAAATCTCAGTCGGCTACAGGTAAAAGCACTGTTTGTTGTTCATTTGCACAAGGGGTCAAGTTACCGTAAAGGGTGCGACCTTCAATTCGTTTCACTAAATATCGTACAGTTCAATAGAAGAAATACAATATAAAGATCTATATTTTCAATTTCAAACGAATTCTTTTCATATTTGTTTCTGTTCTCAGCTTTTTGTGATGAACAGGTGGTATCTCGACTGCCATCCTCACATAATTAATGACTTTCAACGAGTTGTCGGGGCATGTCTCTTCCCGCGATTCTTTGTTACTTTCTATCAATATCATTCGTTTCGCATAGTTTTTTCTTTGAACATAACACCGAAATGTTGGCAGAATTCCCTCTCCAAAAGTTTTATTTTCTCGCATTAATCAAATCGAAAATGCAAATAGTAGCCAAGTGATAGAGCCTATTTACCGCGCAAAAATATATAGATACTCCACTATCTGAGCGAATCTGACCGAATTGAAATTTCTTTCGCTTATTCAAGTTTGAGTAGAAACTTCGAAAAACAATGGTTCTCCGGTAATTAAAATGAGGTCATTTAAGCGTTTACGATAATGTTTTCCTTCAGCAAATCAATGCTCTCCACTTCATTGGGTAACCTGTCAGCTCCTCCGAAACCACAAAGACGGATTGCAAGACTTCGAAGCATTGCAAATGATTGTGCTGGTAATTAATTCAATTTCAATATTTATTCACATGTTTTTTATAGCAAGTCTTCCACAATTATTAGAGAAAAACTCAATTTCCGGAGTGTTGAACAACAATCATGAAGATAAATGCAATTCAAGCAGTACTACATTATGTTCTTCTGTTCACACAGGTTCGTGAATATTGGAACAAATAGATTTCGATCCAAAAAACAGATTTGAAACTGGAAGAGTGAAATTCCAAAATCTCCGAAAAGTTCTCAACATAAATCCCGGAACATTTCCCATCTTTTCTCTCTTAAACTACCATGAGAAACAATCATAAATTTCTCTTTTTTTTTTCAATTTTCTTTTATTTTTTTTCTTTTCCTTTCAGAATCTTGTCCAACGGACACTGAAGATGCACTCATTCGAAATGTGAGTTCTATTTTAAACGTTTCTTCTTTTTTTTCTATCCTTTCGTCACTCACTAAATCTTATCCTAATTGCTTTTTCTGATTGGCAACACATGTGAAACCATTCAGATAAAGTTGCCCGGATTCCGCGGAAATATTTCACGAGCTTTAAGTCAAAAGAGTAATTCTCCATCCAGTTGTCGAACGCCAACTCCCCGAACAGCGCCTCCGTCTTACGAACAGTTTCAAGTATTGAGACGTAACTCAATGAAAGGTGAGTGCTTCATTCAATCGTTTTAAACGTCGATTTCAAAAAAATGAATTCTAGCAAGCTCTCAATCATTACCACAAAAGAATGGAATTCTCTCTTCCATTCCATCGAATCCAACTTCGTCAAGGTCAAATACAGTAACAGTAAATGGAGTTCATATTCAACAAGCCAAGAACAGGTATAGTGAAAAATCAAACTCATTTAAAAATAAATTAACTAGTTCAGAATCGATACGAGTACAGACAGTGCAAATACGATTCTCAGATCCCCTTACAGTACTCGTTCGGATAGTATCACTAGTGTTGATTCTGGTCAATGTTCTGGCGATCAAATTGAAAGAAGATCGATTTGTTCAATTAGACAAGAAAGTAAAGAAGAAGATGATACTGGAATGCCAAGTTATGCAAGAATGGCTAGTATGTGAACTCAAGTCGGAACTACTTCTAGAATCAGAGTTATAGGCACAATGGATCATGTTCTTCGGACTTCATCCGCACTGTACACTCTACTTTCCTCTCCACTTGATCCGAGCATATGCAGATACTTATTGGCTAAAGTGACTTATCACAAGACAACTAAACTGAAACTTCTTTTTTCAGTCTTCTGTATTCATTCAGCTTCTCGAATCGTCTCCTTGTTCAAGTTTTCTTTCGAAAACTGAAATGGCTCGTTTAAAAATGAATGTTCAAGAACTGCAAAAGTATTTTTTCACTAGCATTAATGGATACTTTAAATCTTCTTTTCTAGGAACAAAGACAAAGTGGCTATGGATATGAATAATATGACTAACTTCTTTGCGATTCTCCTTCGAAAATCAATCGAATCTGTGTTGTTGGTTTTTGTTAGAGTGAGTTATTTTCAATCAAAGAAATTTAATAGTTTCAGTTTCAGATCATTGGAAAATATCTCTCGGAAAATAATGGAAGAGATAGACTAACACCAATCTGCTTAGAACATCTTATTCATATTTGTCTTTTTGGAGATGAACTATGTATTGAAGCGATTCAAAAGAATTGCATCTCATCTGTCATTAGAATTATGAAAAATGATCAACCACAAGAGAATACTCTACGGTTTTTGCTGAGAACCTTGGCTGTTCTTTGTGGAGTTTCGAAAGGCGCCCTCGCTTTGCTCACGGTAAAACTTGTGTCTGAAAGCTCGAATGATTATATTTTGTTCAGCAAGGAGGATTAGAATTAGTGGTAGATCGTCTTCTATCAACCTCATCTTCGATTTGTTCAGTGGAAGCTGCTGGAATCTTGACTCAACTCACAAACCCACAATCTGCTTTCATCCGTCTCAATCACGTTGAGCCAATTATCTCAAGGCTTTTAGGTATACTTCATAGAGATTCTTCAGATTAATTAAGACTATGTTATAGATCTGATCGACCAGTGTAAATCTGGTGACTCTTTATTATTAGCAACTGCTGCTCTGAATAATGTGACACTTCAACATCCAAACGGAGTTGATATTATGTACAGGTTTGTGTTTTCTTTTTGAAACTGGTTCCAAATTACATTTATCGCAGAAACGACGTGATCCGACGATTTATTTCTGCTTATAATCGAGAAAACTGTGCGACTATCTTCGTCCAAGAACAGATAGTCACTGCTTTCTCTCGTCTTGCTGCTCGACACCTTGATCGTCAAATGGTCGAGCAAAATTCCATTCCAGTTCTTTTGGAGTTTCTGTCTTTAACACATCCTGTTCATGCGGATTACTGTAGAAGAATACGGTACAAAGCTGCTGTTTGTATTGGAACTCTAGCAAACAGCGAAGTTGGACTCAAAGCCTTATATGATAACAATGGTTACTGCTTCTCTCTTGTTTTCAATTTTTCATAATTTTGATTTCAGCCTACGCCATTCTCAGTAATGTACTATACGATGACAGCAACACGTCAAATCCATTTAATATGATTTGTAACAATATTCGAACTAAACTGGAATCAAAATATCAATCGGAAAGTGCTGTTTAATTAAATTTTATTGTCAAACAAACATTCTGTGATAAATTGTTCATTGGGATTATATTAATTTGTACATTTCAATCGATTCATGAAGAATTCAAGCATGACAATTTCTTGGATCACCTCCAGAAAGAGCGTATTCTTTGACATGATCAACGAATGATTGTTTCAATCCATATTCCTTTTGAAGACGTTCGAGATCGTGGAAATCTTGGAATCCGGCACAATAAGCGTTCAATTTCGTGGCGAGTTCTCCTTCGGCCACTTGTGTATCAAGAAGAGAAAGTTCATCGAAAAGATTCTTCTTTTGACGGAACCAATACTTTTGATGATAATCTTCAGCTTGATAAAACTTGTCGAGTGGTTCAACATATGTTTCAATGTCTCCGTACTTATCTTTCGCTGTTTTCAAAGTTTCTTCAGCAACTTTCTTCTGAGCGTCGTTGACGTAGAGAATAGCAGATTGATATTGCTGAAAAAGTACTTGGGTTTTGAATGAAGAGATTCGGGAACTCTTAAAACTCACTTTCTTTCTTCTTTCTGCTGGATTATGATGTTTCCAGAAAAAGTTTGTTAGTTTTGAGTACTCGATGACTTTTGGATCAAAAGTTATTTCAGTGATTTCAGTGTGATCTTTGATGTTTTTATAGGTTGGATTTGGTTGTTTTCCACCAGCATATCCAACTCTTGTCACTACGACTCCTTTCAATTTTGCCCATGCTGATTCACCCCAAAAACATTGAAGACCGAAATAAGCACGCTCCAAATACGCCATTTTTGAAGAAGACTGGAATAAGAATTGTAATGATTTCATGAAAAGAAATAGAATAATGAAAATGTAAGAAAGTGAATTTATTAACGAGTTTATATACAAAACGGGGCGGAATCGAAATGTGATTCTTGTATATTTTACGATTACATCAGAAAGAGGACAGAGACGCAGAAGAATCGATGAAGAGACATAGCAGAGAAGTCAATTGGAGACGCAGAAATATGAAGAAAGAAAAGAAAAGTTTTATCATCATTGTGCTTCACATCCAAAAGAAGTTGGTCATTTCAAAATGATGACATAGATCGATTTTCAACCGAAAAATACAATTATCAGTGATAGAAACGGGGAGTATTGTGATTCATTGGTCAGAGTGTACAATAGTTTCGAATGTTCATAAGGAACGGGGACTAAGAAGTTATAAAATATACAATTGATGTCACAGTTCAGAATGTGATTCAAAAATGGTATTCTTATTTTGGGGAATTCTCATCCGTTGTCCAGTTGGATAGGTTTCACGGATTCCTAATGAATGATTTATGCAATGCAAAAAAGAAATTATATTATGAACTACTATCAAATTCAATTTCTATTTCAAAGTTTCTTTTCAGTGTAAAATCAGATAACATAATAAATCTATAGTTCCATCGAGGCACTCTCTACACCATATCGGCAACGTCAATTTCAATTTTATGGTTTTCGACATCTGCCACCATCCCTCCTTTTTTAGATTCTAAATCTTGTTATACATTCGTCACGCCGAATCTAATATGAAAAACAGATTGAAAATGGCATCACCATGGCAATAGAATATAAAAGAGAAAAACACTTTTAGTTTTTATGTCAGCTTAGATTAATACACAGAAGAAGACAAATATTTATATTCTGAGGGAAAACGGAAAAATGATCTTGGGAAACAGCGAGAGGGTCCAGAGACATAGATGGACAAAAATTTCAAAAGGAGAAACCGGAACCAGAGTCGAGAGATTATGTTCTGAAGAACCAAGTAAATCCGTTTAATGCTCCTCGGAGTGTCGAAAAATTCCACGTTCTTTGATGGGTTTGGATATCGGATGGGTAATTCTTTGCCACGGAGAGCCCCGTTTCTGTGATGGCTTTTACTTTCGACGTCACTTCTAATGAATATCCAATTGTACATTGAAATATAACACTGAGACCCAATTCTGTGAATCTGTTCATCCCAGTTATCACCTGAAATTCAGAAGACATTAGTTTCTTAAATTACGTAGTTCGAACTAACCACATCATAAGCAGATTCAATGAGAGGACTACGAGTAATGCTTTCTTCATTTTTTTCATAATGATAGAAGAATATCCGATTTATAGTATACCGACCGAGGAAAGCAAGAAATGATCCGAGAATGACATTTCGTAATTCTGTCCCCAACCCGCTGAAATATTTCTTATTAGTTGTCGGTATGGAAACATACATACGCATATAAATTAGTCCATCCAGATTTAAATCCAATTTCTAAACCTCTCATTGTGGAAAATACAGGATCATCTCTTATTATACAGGCAATTTGACGAAGCATTACAACTGAACAACGCATGTTATTGAACCGAAACAAATTATAAAATCACCTTTGAATGGTCTTGTGATAATTTTAACTACAATATCTGTAAGTGTTAATCTCAAAGAGAATCTGAGAGTTGTTCTCAATGATTGTTTCTGTCGAACATCTGTATTAATTCTTTCCAATACATTACCGATGAACTGAAATGAATATGTATAAATCTTTGGATATTCAGAATACCTTCCACATATATTCATCGACAGTTCCACCTATAATATGAATACAAATAGCTGAATCAAGCCCTTCGAAAATTGTGGAAAACTTCTTAATCCGGGTGAGTTGTCGCACTGAAAGCATTCATTGATACAGAAAAGCTTTTATGCAGACTTATGTCTTACTGTAACTAAAGATATTTGGAAGAAAGTCAACATGAACTCCAAATATTGAATACTTCCGTCCAAGTAAAGAAGGAAATGGTTCATAACCAAACTGAATCAATGCCCTGACTACAGTTATCGGATGTACCGATGCCATTGCGATTAGTGCCTGTAACTCGGTATTTCAGATCCAGGTTCTTTGTCAGAATATAACAACCTACCATAGTTTCTTCAGCTCGATCCAATTCTAGATCATGTTGTTTTTGAAGTGCTTTATTCATTTCTCGAATAGATCGTTGTCTCAAATGATCAAGATTCGCCATTTGAATTGCCAATTCCTCCAGTTCTTGCATTGGAGGATCTTGGATTTGTGGCATTTCAACACGTCTAATGCCGTTTTCAGGCGCATGTTGATTTATAAATCCAGCACACATTAATTGAGGAACAAATGAAGATGTGTTCGATGCAATTTTGACGAATAAAAGTGATTGAATACAAGAGTACCCAAAAGGAATCGAAAAAAGAGCTCGGAGTTATTGCATAATTATCTGTGCTCTAAAGCAATTCCATGCACTGAGGTGGGTCAGGAAGAAAAGAAAAAGAAGAGCGAAAAAGGAAGAGATACAAAGCGAACGACGAGCTGAAGAAGAGAAAGGAGTCAATCGGATCGAGAGCTTTTCTTCTTGAAGACGAAGAAGGCTTGCCTTGTTTCTATTTCCGTCTAGTTGTCTTTCGTCTCACTTTCAACTGCCTTACCGACCAAAAGGAAGAGAAAAATGAGTGAGTCGTAAAATAAAGAAGAGGAGATGTGCACTGAGTTAATTGCGAGGGAAGGATTCGTCGTGTGCAAAAAGACTGGGAATTTGATGTTCATCCTTCACATTTGTGCAAGAGAGGAAGACATGCTTTCTTCATAGTGGAATAATATAGTCGTTTGAATTCAAAGTTCGGTATTCAACTTCATCATATTTATAACAGCGCTAAAGCTAATAAATAAGTTCTGTTAAATAAAAATGCAAATGACTAAGAAAAGCAGATTAAATAGACAATTCAATTCTATGAGATTTAAGTCTAAAACAACCGAGGATTAAAAAGAGATAGGTAGCAAATGAGAAAATACATTACATTGAAATTCAGATGAAGTTTATGTTACAGGGTTGCTTCTTATGCGAAGTATGAGTTACTGGCATAGAGTTGTTGATCGGTTCCCACGGTAACAGCTCCAACCTGCTCGCGAAGGAAGAGACGGCTTCCACGTTTCAATCCAGTGGGGCGAAGATAGTCCCATGCTCCGTGCCAGTTGGTGAATGCTGGTGAATATGGCAAGAAGGAAACAGCGAGACCTTTAAAAAGCGATTACTCTGAGAAGTGAATTTTGAATGATTACCGGATCCAGCAACAGCCATGACACTTGAGACAACGCTGTATGGGTAACCAAATGAGTTAACGAGGAATGGAACTGCTGTGTGGATGAATTTGTGAACATCCTTAGCAGCCTTAACCTTTGTTTCATCTTTTTGTTTGGTATCACCCATTTCAGTTCTGAGAATTGCTCTTTGAATTCCGTGAGTAATCAAATGAACACCCCAGATTACGATGAGCTCTCCGAGAATTTGAGGAGCAAGTCCACCGAAGAGTCCTCCTGGCCCTTCTTGCTTTCCGATAACTCCTAAAGCTTGGGCACATGTAGTGTATTTCGTTTCGTTTCCAATTATTTGGGCGATTTGGCGAATGAAGCAAACTATAATTAGCATTTCAGACTTGTGTTGAATTGAGATCACCAACCAGTAAATGGACGTGCTGCAGTGACGGCAACCACACGAATGACAGAATCACGGAATCCAGCACGCAGGACTCTACGGAAAGATTCCGCATCCGTGAGTTCGTCTTCCTCCTTGTCGGCGTTCAATTTAGGTCCTCCAATGTTTGGGTAGTATTCATCGATGTACTGCAAGTCAAAATTCAATGTTTTTAGAGCACACCATAAGTTTGAAAACGAGAATAATGCTTATACCTTTTGAGTACGATGAGACGCTATGGCTTGAACTCCCAAAGAAACTATGCAAGAGTCCAACCCCGTCCACAGGGTGAGGTAACCACGTGTTTCAGCCAATTGTTTCACTGAAAAGCAACGCGAATATTGTAATTCAATCCGGATAAACACATACTGTAGCTGAAAGCATTTGGAAGAAAGTATGCATTTCTTCCGGCGAAGACAAGAGTCTTTCCAGTTGACAATGGGAATGGTTCGTGTCCAAGCTGGATTAAAGTACGAGTTACCGTCAGCGGCATGGACAAAGAGCTCAAAGCTAGTTTGGCGACCAAATTTTTGGCGAATTGCTCCTGAAAGAAGGCTCGTTTTAGAAGTTATAAATACAAGGAGTAATATAATCTTACATCTTCTGGAGCGAGCCCCAAGAACGTATCTTGTTGATTTCCGTCAGCCATAGTTCACTGAAACTTTTTACAATAAGAATTGGATCAAATTACTAGAAATTAAGAAAAAACTATCAGCCGAAAAAAAATATATATGAACGATTTTGGAACACAAAACAATGCAAGTTAAATGGACTTTTCGAACAATCTGAAACGCGCGGATAAAGAAAACAAATCGAGAAAGAAGAAAACAAACGCCGCACGGAAAAGTGGGCGGGGCGAAAGATTGCAAAAGTGTCGCGCAGAGTTGTGTTGAGGACCATTATTGGATTGTGTTCAAATCTTATATTCCTCTTGTGTTTGTTTCCAGTTCATCGTTCCTTGTGTTTTTTTGTCCAGTTTCTTCAAACCTCAAGTTCCGAACAAATGCGTTAACCTTTTAAAACATTTAATATTTATAGGAATGTCATCTGGTGGAGGTAATCAAAAAAGTGACGGTCATGTAGAGGAGGATGCCGCTGAGTGCAAATTTCCAAAAGGTTCGTTTATGTTATATAGACATTCTGAGGAATATCAAAAAAATTACAAGTTTTTCTACATCCAGTTAAATCATAGTAGCTTTATGTTCCAGTCAAACATACATTAAAAAGAAAAATTGAGTTAGTACATATATATTTAATCTTATTAGTTAAGAGTTTGAAACAAATACGTGCGATGCTCTTCTCACTGCTGAAGTTTACTTACTATTAGAACATCGTCGACAATCGAACGAGACGAAAGACGAAATAGAAGAAATGAGCGAGGTAAGAAAAAAGAATTTTTCAATTTCTTATTGGGATCCTTTTAGGTTTTCATCAAAACGCTCAACTATGCTCGCCGCATGTCTCGATTCAAGAATCGTGAAACTATCCGGGCAGTCCGCGCCATTTTCTCTGAGAAACATCTTCATAAGTTTGAAGTTGCTCAAATTGCTAATCTTTGTCCAGAAAATGCCGAAGAGGCCAAAGCACTTGTACCATCTCTCGAGAATAAAATCGAGGAATCGGAGTTGGAAGAAGTGCTGAAAGATCTCCAATCGAAAAGAACATTCCAGTAAAATCATCCTGTGATAATTTATTTTTTTCGTGTGTCTAGCATTATTATACATCAATTGCTTTTATTTACTAATACAATGAAATTTTATTGAAGTTCCGTATTCAATCAGTCGACAATCCTTTCGTTTGTTCGATCTATGCTACCTACTTTTACCATTTTAAAGATTCTACCCTTTTAAAGATTGTTTAATGATAATATATGTTTGCAGATGGTGTTCAAATTACAAAGACCTCCGTTGGAACTTCTAGATTCGATAGTGACAAAGGTAATCATTGATGATTTGGACGAATAAACTAATTAAATTCAGGTTCAACTCGATAATCCACATGTACAGGAGCTAGAAGAAAGAATTCATAGGTTTCATATGGAACAGGCTCAGGTTCATTATATTATTATACTTCTAGAAAAAATTAAATTATTTTACAGACAAGTGAAATGCTGGACGAACGGAACATGTGTATCGAATTACTTCGAAGCTATCTGAAATCTGACGGAATTAGGAAACAAATTGATTCCCAAGGAATTCGTATCAATCTTCTTACTGTGTTTGGTAGCTTTGCCACACATTGTGCCGGAAAAGACAGCGATTTAGATGTATGTGTATGTGCCTCAGTTCAAGGAAAAAGAAAAACGTAAGCATTTCTTTATTTTTGATCATACTGAAAAAATTGCAGGTTGCCAGTTACAATTCTTCAAGCAATTCATCGGGATTTGGAGCACAATAAGGATTCGAAACATCTATTCGGCGAATTCAAAATTCACGAAATCTCATTTGTGCAAACCGCAAGGATTCCCATCATACGATTTAAGATGAACAATATTTCAGTTGATATGAGTGCGAGTTTCCATGCTACTCCACCTCGTACAAGTCTTGCTGCCAAGTATATAAATGCATATTGCCAGTCAGTTTATTATTTAACTCTTTGAATTCAAAAATTCTTTCGTTACAGACTAGATGATCGATTCCAAATACTAGTGACATTTTTGAAACACTGGTTGAAATCGGAAGGGAACCCAAACACTCATCTAAGAGACTATCCGAATTCGTGAGACTCCCAAAAACTAGCTTTCCCGAAACTCCATTTCTTTTTCAGCTATTCTCTAATTCTTATGCTTATCCACGTTCTACAATGGTTCGACATAGTACCAAATCTTCATCAAACCCACAAAGAACTGTTCCACAGCAAAAATTTCAAATCTTGGAGCCTTACTGAAGTTGATCACGAGTTTAGGTATCCACTCGATCAAAACAGTGAGTTGATTGAATAGAGTGTTCGATCTAATTGCATAATATTTCCAGCTATTGAACTTCATCGTAGGAAAGAAACGAGAAAACTCAGCGTTGTTCAACTTTTATTTCTTTTTGCATGTCAATATTCTGAAAGTAGCATAATGGAGTTTTACCGTTTCAACATGCGATCGGGCGAAATAGAATGGAGGACTATCCGGTTTGTTTTAATAAATTGTTTCTATAGATAGACTATTTGAGATGAAATACAGTTTTTAGTGAGCCGATAACAATTGTTGACGCCTATGATACAAGAAATCCAGGAAGAACTATTCAAAGTGCTGCCGATATTATGGGAGCTTTGAGGTCAGTTGTTTCGCTGCAAATACATATTCGTGCAATTATATATTCTATAAAACTTTCAGAGAGTTAATCTACCTTTTCTCTGTGCCAGAAGTTGATATGTTCAAGAATCTCATCAAAATCACTACCAAAAAAACATATCTGTTTCCGAAAGAAAGGTTTCCAATTCGCGTGCAGTCGTGAGTTTGGTTTAAAATAAGCCTTTTGTAATTCTCTGTGTTTCAGATCTCTTTCTCAACACGTGCAGAAAAGAGAAAAAAATAGACAGCATCAAAATCGAGCACAAAACCAGCAACAATATCAATATCCAGGATATGGACATTTTTTCATGTTAAGCTTCTACTAAATCTTTATTGAATGAAAATCATTTTCAGGCCACCACCACCAATGTTCGGAGTGCATCCTAACAGCCCTTTCTTCCACTACAGTCAACCTCAACATCAATTATATGCTTTTGGAAAATTTCCCTTCTCCAATCTTCAATTCAGGCCCGATTTCTATGGGCATTTCTGACTTGGTCTGTATTTCAATCATTAATTAAATGATGTTAATCTTCGCCTCTTACATACTCAACGTATTAAAATAATTAATTGTATTGGTTTCAAAAACCTAATTCGCATGACTTGTACAGACCGTCCCTGTTTATCAGATTTCACATTTCTTTACTACTGTTGATGATCTCTTCTTCCTTAAAACTTTTTTGCCTAAAAAGTGTATATACCTGACTTGACTTTAATAAATATTGCTCGTCTTCTCCCGATTCGGAATTCATTACATATTTGGTACTTGATTTCTTCTCCTGCATTAAATTTGAATGGAATGGGGAACAGATGAAAAGAAAGTTATTTGGCTAGTTTTGAATACAATTTTTACCATAAAACAATAAATGTAGTCTTGCACACGTTATCCCTTTAATATTGTTGCACCCTGAAGTTCGGAGATTCATTCGAGTATTACGGGAAATGATGTGCAGTGAAAAAAATTCTGTATGCGAGAAGTAATTTATTTTTCTCAGAGATTAGATAGTTTTCCACGTTCATGTTATTATTCCAATCGATGAGTGTCTCGAATAAAAGAGACACTTGGCAACAGTTCGGAGATTTGGAGACGGCAATAGAGTGTGCGAAAAAGAGAGAATCAGAGAATCAGAGAAGCAAAAGAGAAAACAGTCCACACGTGAGTGGTCCGCATCGAAAAGACCATCGCAGACAGACTTTGTTCAAAAGAGAACGTATATCGATGAGTCGACCGAACGACTGCTCGTTGTTCTCAGTTCAGCTTCGATATTTAAGCACTGCGGTGGTGCGTTGTCGAAAATTATCGACAAACGTCGTGAGTTTTTGTCAATAAATTCACCAAAAAATGTTTTGCTGGAAAGCGTTCTCAATATCGTCAAACTAACATTTCTTATCATTCCGTTTTCAAGAAATTTCTTCGTTCCACCTCTCTTTCTCTGAGTCTCTCGTCTTTCTACACTCCATTTATTGCTCATTCTTATTTCATACTCTTCTCCCTTCAACAGAAACTTTCGGTCATCGTTCAGAAAATTTATAAGTTTTCTTTATTCATTCTATATTATTTTTCAGGATGAACGAGAAAATAGGAAATCGGTTGGATGAGATCATTCACTTTGATTTCAAAAAACAACACGATGAGAAAATTCGTGCAAGACTCACTCTTCAACTTTGTTCTCAATTTTTGGAACCATTGACCGAGGATATTAAAAAAAAGGGATTAGAGGAGAACAAGGAAGAAGAAGAAGAAAAGGAAGAGATTATTGACGATTTGAACATCATTGGCCAGATGCAAACGTTTCTGAAAAGCCCAAGCATGCAAAAATTTGTAAGTTCATTATTTAAACATTTGGAGAGATTATTGAATAATATTTTTAAGTTCCACACGAGAAACTTGAAATGTAATGATGTTCTCCCATTCGTCAGTTGTAATCCGATTCCTGATTGGGAAAAGAGAGATGTTCCCGTAGTTGTCTCTTTCGGATTTCCGAGAATTGTTCCGAAACATTTGTTGGCTAGATACCGAAGCAACAAACTTTTGAAAATCTTTGCGGAACACATAAAGAAGATGTTCCCAAAACACGAAGTAACTGAAGTTGATCATAATCAGGATGCAAAGGTTCCATATCTTTTATGTACTGTAGATGATGTCACTGTGAACATCAAAATCTCAATAAAGCCATTCTGTGGACCACAGTATTTGGCTAAGGATGTTGTCGAAATGTACAAAAGGTAAAAGAACGAGTAAATGAAATCAGGAAATAAAATGTTTACAGAAAGGACGATCGTTTCATCACTCTCGCTAACTACTTTTATCAATACTTGAAAGCCAAAGCAATCAAAAAGAGTGATCAAAGAAAGGCGAAATCAGTTATTCCGAAGCTTTGTTCGATCAAAATGATGTTTATTCATCTCTTCAAACATTACGGTCTTCTGCCAGCCGATAGAAACTCATTGGAAGGTTGGTTTTTCAATGTAAAATAATGTAATTCGTTTTCTTTTCAGGAATGATGTCATCACTGAGTGTTGCTGAGAAAGAGTCAATCAGCCTCGGAACTCTATTCTTTCTTTTCTTGGATTACTATCTTGACGTAATTCCACTTGAAACAGATTTTCTCGAGATTTCAACTGGAGAATCAATCAAAAAGAAAAGTATCGGATTGACTAACTTGAACATTCTGTCCATCAGTGACATTTTCGATGACCACATACCCGGAGAAAGAGTCAATGACACTCTCATTTTCAAAAAGATTCTGAAGTGAGTTCAGAAATTTTTTATGATATTTCATTCACCGTCTTTTCAGATCTTCATTCCTCTGCATTGAGAAGCATCTGAACAATCGTACTGGAGACATTCTCAACGATCTAAGAGTCATTCCACTTCGTCCAAAACATATCAAACTTTAAATTCTATTGCAAGCAAAAATGCATTTGCAATAATTTTCATTCTATAATAATCCCACTTGCTCTCCATCCTTCAACATTGAAGTTTTGAATTACCTTTTATAGTATTCCTGAATTTTCTCATTTTAAATAATAAAGGCGGGTGCCGTACCCTTTTAAATCCGGAACTCATTTTAACTTCTGGGCATGACTTGATAACTTGCTCTTCTGTTTTTGAATAAATAAATTCACTTCTCGGAAAAGATTATTGCAGCAACATTATGAGATTCTCCCACCGAAAAATAGCAGCAATCAGATGTGTTCAGTTGTTTTTAGCCGGGATTGGCGACGTCATTTTGTGTGTTTGATGTTTTGATGGATAGAAACAAAAAATTCACAAAAGAAAAGTGTTAGTAAACCGCAATTGAGCAGTGAATAAATGTTCGGCTTCGTATCAGAATAAATAATTCGAAACAATACAATTTTGAAACTAATGACAACTCTGTAACTGATTGAATCCGAACCGGTATTTTTCAAAACCTGATTTTCAAGATGTTCTACTATATAACCACACAATTTCGAAACGCTCAGATCTAATTAATTCGCACGATACGGAGCCGATTGTTGATCTATTCTGTAATTACAACAACACAACCATTCGACTAGGAATATTCAAAATAGGATCACGTGTCACAAATGGCTTTGAAATGAGCCTCCGTCTTTAAGTGTATTCTTTTATTTCATTTCTCATGACATTTAAGTGAAGATGGGAATTTTCTAAACAGAAGAAATATCTCCCGAAATGGATTCGAAAGCGAGTTTGATATAGAGTCCATCATCTGAGTTGAAATGAAAAATAAAATCTGAAAAGGAATTCGAACCCTTGATCCCAAAGGTTTTTGATCTCATTGTGTATTTAGTTTGACCTCACATTTATTTTTCATCTTTTCCTCATTTTCTCAATTATTCTATTTTAATGAAATCATCCTATCCTATTTCAATCTTTTGACCTCTTTACTCTTTTCAACTTTTCTTTCAAACAAACATCATTGTTTCCAAAAACTTTGTATATTCTTCCGGCTACACACTCTTTTTAAACTGATTCTCATTCGGTCACATTTGTCGTTTTCGTGGGAACGATCATGCTCAGAAATCTATGCAAATCCTAACTCTCCCCTAAAAAATAAATCTCAAAAACCAGAAATCTGATGTTTTCCTAATAATGAAACGTCTCCAATTTCAAAATCGGAACAATAAAATGAGCATTCTGTTTATCGAGGATGCTTGCCTTTTTAAGAGCATCATGCGAATTTCAATGAGTTCGATTGTTTAAGATTGAAATCTGAAGTGACCCACAATCGGTTTCATTTTTAGCTTTTTTAGAATCTTCCCGATTCCTGAAAAAGGAATGCATAGAATGAGATTTTTTCAATTTTAAAACCAACTTTTTGATATTTTCTTGATTTCATAAATCAAGTATCGAAACATACATGACAGCTAAATCAAGTTCTTTTTCTCGCTACATAATTTGTATTTCATTGAAATAAGTCATTGCAGGGTCAAAACTTTCAGGACTTCGGTGTATTTTCTGTTTGAGTACTGTATCTGCTTAGACCAAAACTTCTCTCGAATTTTGATTTCATGAATTCCAATACGTTTTCTCGTTACATCCATATTATAGCAGTTATTCTATGTAATTAAACTCATATGAAATCATTTTCAAATTTTCAAAATGTGCCGTTTACCTCAATTATTATAATCTACTATTATTGTCAATGTTTAGAGGCATCAAAGTTCAAAGTGGAAACTATTCGGATCATGAAAGTTATTGAAGGAGAGGTAAGTGTTTTTTGGTTTTCTGCTCTGTTTTTTTCCGGAAAGTAATGAAAATAGGTCGCTGTTCATTATCCAGTTGAATACAAACCGCAGTGAGAAATAAGAAAAAACGGGAAAAGTATGAGATCGTTGCTCTCTCGAATTTGAAAGTTTTATAGTTAGTTTTCTGAAAGCAAATGAAAATAACTGGAAAATGAAATCTTTCGCTTGGACGAGCTTCTCTTTTTCATTCTTTTATTTGATTTTAGATGAATAATCAGGTTAGGAAATGGGTGAAATCATTCGTTTGGTCAATCGGAAAAGCTATATTGATAAGAGAGTTCTCATGTTAATAAGGATATTAACTACTTAAAATTTGTAATTTAATTCTTCAAAGTGACCTAATTTCTTTACTCCTACCTTCGCAGTTAGGTATAGACACACTTTTGATTGATTATGGCTTGGTCACTCTGATTGGATTACTGATTCGTCAAAACACATTTATGTTCTCATCTGACATCCAGAATTATAAATAAAGTGTGTTTTCACAAATTCTCAAAATTGAAATCTCCAAGTTCACCTGCTCATCTTTGAAGTATGACTGATTTTTGTTCTCTCAAATGGAACACTTTTACACACGACAAATGATTATTTAGACCACAATTACATTGTTCCAGCATTGAAAGCATAACAAAAATAATCAAATACAGCTGGTTTTTTCCTTTTCGACTTCTCAGAATATTATACAACGATCGACTCATTTTGATATAAATTGTTTTATTTTTGACTCGTTCTGATTGTTTCTTTCAAAGATTACTTGAATCAGATTCAATATCATATACAGACTTCATAATTTGAATACTATAAAATTTACTTTCCTCCAATTTCCCGAACCGAAGAACGAAATTGAAGCTGTTTTTCAGTTTTCTACACTTGTGCATTTTTTTCTCTTTGATATTTTCAATGATTAGAACTTGATTCCTCATTTCACTGTTCTCTGAAACCCATTTGCATTTCAAAAAGTTTTTAAAAACTTTTGCTCTTTGAATTTTCGCACACGAAATGAATCAATGATGAATTCAGATGTTCGTTGCGATAATTCAATGATTAGCTGTCTAGAAATATTTCGATTTGTCCGTTTCATTTGACCTCATTTTCAGAATATCACAGTCATGCATTATCTGATTTACTACGATTCTGAGCAATCAAAACTAGACGATACGTGGATTTATTATCAAGTTTTGACATACTTTGAATTCGCATGTATATGCATGAGGTTAGAACAAATGTTTTCTTGAACAGTAACAACCTTTGAACGATTTCAGTTACCCTCTTGTCGTTTTTCTCGGATATCAACTCTTCAAACATAGAATATTTCATCAGAATCTACAGAATTGTGTAAGAGCTGCAGTGGTAGAATACTTGATTCAATTGACATCTCGTACCATTCAAATACATCTTATCTTCAATTCAGAAGAGAATAGTCTCGGTGAGAATGAGCCAATAAAATAATATGAAATAATTGAAAATTACAGCATTCTATTATGCATCATTAGCTCGGTGCACGTGTTATTTTTTTGGTGAGTTTTTTCTCTTTTGTGGAACGGGATGCTTGAGCAGGAACCTTTGAAGTTTTTGATAGCGTTAACCTGAATCCATCTGTTGGAAATAAAGATTCCTTTCAGTTTCGTTTTCCCTTCCCGGATTCGTCATTGAAAGATGTTGTGCTTCTTACTTTCTCTCCGATTACGAAAAACGAAGTCGTCACTATATAAGCTTTTTTCTACTTTCAATTTCAGCTGGAATTAGTGTTTTACTTTCTTATCTCTACCATCAATGTTAGTGTACAATACGGAATAATAACGAATTATCCTTCGATTTTCAGCAGAAAGCACTTTAGTTTACCACGTCATTGTTCTCGTCATCAACGTTGTTTTTTCGATCGTTCTAGCAATCATTGAGAAATACAATTACAAAAGGCTCTACGAAAGTTCTAATTTAAGGAAAAGCAAACGAGAATATTCGTTGGCTGAAAGGTTTCAAATTTCGGAGAATATCAGAGTTTGTGAAGTGAGTTAGATGTATAAGGAATAGAATCGATTCTTTATTTCCAGCTTATGAAAACTATCATAAACGTAGTGGCCGTTTTCAATCTTTTATCTACAATATCAGCCTCTCTAGACAATTTCGAATTCTCCCAAACGTTTTTGAATCTTGCTGCCACTTTCTTCAATTTCTGTGTACTTACGTGAGTTTATTCCTTGAAATACATAAAAATATTGAAAAATTCAGATATGGATCATTAGTTTTCTTCCTTTTTTATTACCTAATACCTCAGTTCAGATTAGAATTGAAACTAATTTTCATGAAGGTATGGTAGAAAAATTATTTTTTATTTATTTCACAAACTGTTTTTCAGATGAGAATTATGAATCCAGTTTCTCCATTTCCTGATATACTTCGAGAGAAACCAATACAAATGGCTGCGAAAGAGACTGATGAATATTTCTCTCAGCTTCAAAAACAATGGCTTTAGAGTTTGAGGGTGATTTAATTCTTGCTTGAAATTTTAAAATTTGTATGTATATATCATTCAAAAAATATTCCTTTACAGTATAAATAATACCTTATATGTTTTTTGTTTTTAAAAATGATTATTGTTTTCTTTTCCAATAAATTCATACTTGACGACAGCGTTTCAAATTGTTTTCTCATCAGACCGTTAGAAAAGATTGAATCTTAAATTCGCTTTCACTTCTAAAGTCCAATAATTCAACCCGTTTGTTCGAATCTCTGCCAACGTTCTTCTCAAACAAAACGTGATAGTTGGAAATGATTTCTCGCTTCAATTGTTCGTTTAGTTCTGATCAGTCTTCTCTTATATTACATCTCAGATAAAGCCAGAGCTTTTGACTTGTATTGATAAAGTCACACAATTTCTCAATTTTTATTTTTTTTTCGATGCTTAAAATCTGTTGCATATATGCTTTGTTGCATATATTAAATACTCTCGGCCGAGATCTCGGTTATTCAAATGAAAACATAATAATCTGAACTATTCTAGAAATTTTCGTAATTGGTTCTGAAATTAATTCTCATAATAGTTGTTTACTATTCTTATAGAAAGTGACCATTTTATTTTGGAAGTCCCAAGAATACTTTACTATCCAGACATAGTAATCTTCGAAGAAATACTTTGTTTTTCACATACTTAGTTTTCCTCAAATTTGTCCATTTCATTCGGCGCAGAAAACTCGCATTCTAACAAAACAAGCCTATGTTTTGTTAATTCCAAATTGTGGTTTTTGAGAAGATATCCCAATTGTAGTTGTATATTCTTCTAAAAAGCCATCATCTCGATTGAACTCATCTATCCTGAGTCGACAATCAGATGATCTCGGTGGTAGATTATTCTGTAGACATTATGTACATTTGTACGTGCATTTCGAAGACCAGTTGAAGAATGGAATCTGCAACATGACTTGTCTGAGCCAGCTCAGTTTTTCAAAGAAACGTTTCATTCTATTCGAACGCTTTCTCCGTTATTGGTTAACTCAGTTGTCAGTCGGTTGCTCGGTCGGTTTTCCTAATAATGTTTTGTGTAGTGAGTATACTCGTATGTGTTTTCCAGAAGAAGCGATTCTGAAAGTAAAAACACGGGGCCGTAGAGCGGCGCGACGCGGTCATTTTTGTCGAAAAACAAAAATATTTATATTATTCGAGTTGTCGAAGAGAATGTTTGGGCGCACAAAAATATTTTTCATCACCGACGACAGACTGAAAGAGGAAAAAACCGAAGTATTTTTGTCTTCGGTGTTCGATTTTCGCTTATGTTATTCCGCCGACCGACTTCAGGGTAAGCGCAAAAACATTAACGTTCGATCCGACATATATTCTTCGTATTCAATGAACGGCTTAGAGTTGACCACCCATTTGTACTTTTTGTTTTCACTGAAATGCTGAAAACTTTACGAAAACTGCGCCATTCGAGCAATGCTTTGGGACAAAAATATAATGTTTTGATGATGTCGACGCTAACAAAAAACAAAAATCAGTCATTTTGTTGACCACTCAGGCTACCAGCCACAGAAAGACACGATAAATTCGTGGTGGGTCGTGGAACGAAGCTGTTTTCGGGACGTCGAACACAAACTTGTTTCGTCTCCTCTTCTCCATGTCCCTCTCGTTGTCTTCTTTTTCTTCTTCGCGTTCATCGCATCCTCAGCGGCGCTCAAATGTTTTGCTATCGACCACCGCCATCACCGTAGTCGACCAACCAATTTCGTGTAAACATAAGATGTGCCTGGGTTACTTAGGTTTCCTGAGAGTCCCGCCTCCTATTTCCGGTTTCTTCTCGATTGAAAGCTATTCTGAACATGTATCTCCTAGCTCAGTTTTTTATTATTGTCCAGACTTTAAAAAATCTTAAACTACTAAACTTAGATTCTTAAATTCTACTACCCCGGATCATGAGCTGCTTGAAGTATGTACTCATATTGTCTGTTTGCCACGTCATGTGCTTCCTTTTTCAAATCAAAATATTTTGATGGTCGTCTCGTGACTGTCAGAATGTTTTCAATGTCTTCCTATTCTTCCGTTTTCTAAGTACAATGATTTTCCGGATCCCTCGTAGGAACTCTCCCACAACTAGCATTTCTTACTCGAGAGTACAAATATAGCTCTTTTTATCCATTTTCTAAACTCGCACCCAGACCCCATTTATATCAAATATCGATGATTATTCCTATTTATAGAGTATAGTCTAACAAAACAGATTGACGTTCACTTTTCATAAAGTGCCAAATGACTCTTCAATATCAAAAACTTGAATTGATAAGATTTTCTTATGATAAGAAGAGGAAGAACAAGAAATCGGTTTTTGGTTCGTCCATTTAAACTGAAACTAAGGAAATAAAATCGAAAAGGTCAAGAGACGTAGACACAAAGGAAGACTGAGCCGAAAGATCGACAACGTCCACTTCTTCTTGTCTCTGTTTCGCACTTCTCTATCCTCCTCCGTCTCCCTCCATATATTTCGATCTTCAGTCGTCGCAGTGGTGCGTCAATGTGTCTGCGTTTCAGTTTATTTCACAATGTTTTGAAATAAATGGGCCCAGTTGGGTAGTCTTCTGTTAGGTTTATATTTCGATCTCTTGTCCTGTAATTTTTGAGCATAACAAGCACGGGGAGGTCAATTTGTAACTTATCGGCCTGCCCCCTATCACTTGTTCTACAGTGGTCAGCAGGTTGAAAGTTTTTCTTCTCCACCTCTTTTCTGTCACGTTTCTCTCTGTTCTATTCTGTTAACTCACTTATTTTCTCTGATTCTTTCTTCCATTGGTCCAGTTGAACTCCGGATTCATGTGTGTGTCCTTCTTTCAATCACCGCTCATGCGCAGCTCAATCTTGTATGCTATTCTCTAGTTCTATCGCTTTCCTTGTTCACTCTCATTTTTCTCTTCCCTTCAAAATTTATTGAACTATGATTTCATTCTTTTCATCTTCTTTCTCTTATATTTAACTATAGCTGGAAAAATCAAAAAAAAGTGAAAGATCAACTGCTCAGTTAGAGTATAAACTAGATGTAAAGTTGCGAGAATAATAATCATAAAACAGAAAAATAATAACTTAATTTCAAATCGAAAAGAGTTAGACTTCTAATTCACAGTTTCCCGTCAAGTTTTCCAATGCTTTTGAGCAAATTGAATCTCTATCTACTAATTAGTATCAACTTGCATATAATCGAGTTGAATATTGACTAAAAATTGATGGTTTTGGAATATCATGTTTTCGGGTTTCTTCCTGTGTTCATCGTTCGTTTTCTTTCAGAGAAAGCTTCATAATAGTGGTAAAAACAGCGAAAATACGGCAGTCGGGCGATGAAAACAAAAATATTTGTTCGAATGAGGAAAAAGGAGTAGGGTAGGGAGAGGGAAAAGCAAAAACACAGTCAAATCTTGTTCACAACTACTCAGTCTTTCAACTAGTGCCACGCTGTCACATTTGATCATCAGCGAAACGGGCACAAATCTGAAGAGCGTTGCCATTCTCTACGAGTCGCTCAATCGACTTGTGTCAATAAGCGCTAAGTTTTTAATGCTTTCGTGGCTTTTGACCTGAATTTGATTTTTGGTGTCATCGATTTATGAATGAAAAGGCCATTATCGAAGTTGTCTTCAGATTCATGTTAGTCATCTTCATCATCTGACGCGGTTACCATGAGAACTGACATGAAGGTGACTGAATCAGGATGAATTGGGCCATCACTAATCAAAGTTTTCAGTCAGTCGGCTTTAGTTCAACCAGATCATCTATTATATAAAACATCTTATCGCAAAAAGTTGATCTTTTGAACTGTATGATTTCATTTTATCTCAAAATCAGACATATGAACTGTTGGTCTTTGCAGTTAATTACTTTCAGAACGGACAGTTATGTGCGTGTTGAATAGAAAGAATTCGCGTGTTTTGATATAATTCGATGGTCTTCCCGTCCACATTTGACGTCCAAAACTTCCGTCCGTTCCTGTCTCGATGCCTAATCCAGCTGTCACAAATAGTTGTTTTCGTAGATTCTTTTCTTTTCACTCTTTCCTTTTATCTCTTTTCATCCGTTCGAACCAATCAACTACATTTATTTAGGCTGGTTAAAACGGAGTCCGCGGGCGAAAGTGTGTTTTTTTCACAAATGAAAATTTCAAGATTTCACACTTTGATAAAAACAGTAGTGCGAAAGTGCTTTACGTGAAATTTTCGAAAGTGCGAAAGTGCGAAAAAGGAAATTTCGATCAGGGCGAAAGTGCGAAACTACTGTATTCTGAATTCTGCTTCTGAAAACACAGAATATGCAAAGTTTTGGTTCTCATGGCCTTCTTTTATCCAAAAAAGATTATAAAAAAGAATTCCACGTGAAATCAATCAGAAAGAAATAGTTTTTTTTTGAGAAAAAGCCACGAAAATTTCGATAGACCAAAAAGGTTATCACGGAATTTCGCACTTTCGCAATTTAGCACTTTCACACTTTCGCCCGTTCACACTTTCGCACTTTCACACTTTCGCACTTTCGCCCGGTGTGTTTTTTTCACACTCACGTTTTCGCACTTTTTAAAGTGTGACACTTTAGCACTTTTTAACCACCCTACATTTATTTATCGAGAAATATCGTATCGTGTTTGAAACGCAAATAAAAACGAACCCAAGTCCGAGTGGGTGTGGAAAACGTAGGTACAATGTGCGTCCCTGTCTCTGTGTCTGCGTCTCTTTTCCCTCGAAGCCCGGTGTTTCTCTGGACAAATGGAACTGCGTATGCTTTGCGCATTGCTTGGCCTGTTTTGTAGCAAGCAGAAGAGTTTTTATTTCAATTTGTTTAATTGTTATCTAATTTAAAAATTTGCCTTCTAAAAAAATTGACGAAATAAATCCCTGTTAAAGTAATTTAGCAAAACCATCTAAAACTTCCAGCAAAACTTCTTATACCACGAAATATTATTTTTTGATTCATTTTGATCAGATATCGGTTATTAAGAATAAATACGTGTAAAAACTACATAACGAAAGTCAGAAGTCTAGTGGTTTTTTGCTCTGATTTTGTTCTCGGAAATGCGCTCACTCATTCAAATCGCGTCACATTTTTATGTTTTTCGGCTTCTCATTGTCACGCGGGCTTTCTATCCTCGTTTCATCACTCTCAATACCTGCATGTTAATGCATGAGTCCAATCTAAGTTTCGGTTATTTTCACAACTTGAGAAACAACTTGTTTTTCATTTCATCACATTATGATTCATTCATTTTCAAATACTATTTCGTAACCAGAGACTGAAATTTCACGGAACTAAACATTCCCTTTACTTTTCCCAAAAAAAAAATGAAGAAATCCTTTTTGCTGTTCATATTGACGAGAAAGGCGACCTGGTTAGAACGTGCGGCGAACTTCCAGTTTAAACCCCGCTCTTTCTCTGAAATCGTAGCCTTCTTATATTTTCTCAGTCTGTGATTAAGTCGCGACCCGTCGCAATTTGTTCACCCACTATCCGTCATAATGAAGCGGAATTGCACAACAAATTGAAAAATTCTCTGACTTGCTTAGTCACGATTTTCTGATCTCTGATGTGGAAGTTCGTTTCCTTCATTCATAACGCTTCACTGTAACACGCTGACTCACTTTCACATAACCTCCCAGTTCCTTATCGATTCATTCTTGTTTTCTGCAACACACTTGTTTTCTGAATGTTATCGTTTTGTAGAAAATGGACAATGGGATTTTGAAAATGAAGCATGATGCAGACAGTTGGTCTTCTTCTGAAGTTCGTTCAATAGTACATAAGTAAGAACCGTTTCCTTCAAAGAAAAAACGTGAGGAATTGTTTTTAGGCATATGTGGTCTATTCGAGGATTTTCTCAACTTGAATGCAGATACCTGGAAACAAGTGCAAAGATTAAAGACATAGCTGTAAGTGTATTAGATCAAAGAAAATAGCTTCCAATTCTGTTGCTGGAGTTTCTTGGTCATTTTTCACGTTCAAAAAACCAATGAGGAGCTATTTTTCCAATTGAGAAGAACCACCAAATTTTATGAGTTTCCAGAATGATGAATGTGGGTTGCAGGCTCTGCCAACAAATCAACCATCCAGCTCTGGCGGTCTCCCTGAACTACCCGATGTCACATTCAGAATTCGCTTACATCCTCAAGGAAACAAAGAATCGAATAAAGATTTCACGTTTTTTCAGGTTTGATATACCTCTAGATCTCTTCAAAAACTATCAATTTTTCAGTGTTTTACAACCCAAGCAAACAACTCTGCACCATCAACATTCAAAGCGAAGTTCAAGTTTTCTGTTTTCAATCAGAGAAGCGAGGAAACGCCAACTACAGTCTACTCGGGCACTCAGCAAGTAGGTTATAAGATATAACGAAGTTCGATAAGAAACTGAAGCATGAGAGAGCTTCAAAAACAAGTTTTCTATCAAAACTCTGAATACAATAATAATAGTTTGGTAATCCTTATTATCATATTTAAGCTTCACGGATATTTCGAGTACATTCGGAGAGAAGTTTTAATGAGCCATGTTCAACCAACGGATGAGTTGCATCTCTGCTTAAATATTACGGTCACTTTCGATACTGTTACAAAGTAAGCCTCTCAATAAAAAACGTTTAAATGTTATATCAACAGAACGTCACAAAATATTCGATCAGTTCCTCCCGAGTTGCCGATGCCAATCGAAGTTACTAAAGATTTGGAAAATCTGTTCCGTAGTGGGAAACACGCGGATTTCACTTTGGTTGTTGAAGGAAGAGAGCTCAAGGCTCATAAAGCCATACTATCTGCTCGCTCACCAGTTTTCGCTGCCATGATGGAACCACATACTTCAGAGTCACAGAATTCGCGTGTTGTCATGGATGATATGGATTATGATGTCGTTCAATCATTACTGTATTACATCTATACTGGAACGTGCCCCAATATGGGTGCCAACGCACTCGATATTTTGGCAGCCGCCGACAGATATTCACTTCCGGGACTAAAAAATTTGGCTGAAGTGGTACGTGACTACGATGAGAGCTTTTTCTTGGTACTAATTCTATTCTTATCTTCAAGATTATAGGCAATGAGAAGCGGTTTGGCCGTTGACACCGTTTGTAAACATCTTGCTCACGCCGACTTGTTTAATATGACCGATTTCAAGAAAGAAGCGATCAAGTTTATATGCATGAATGCGAATGCTGTCATTTCGGTGAGAACTGATTCGTTATATAAGCTCTCCATTCTTATTTTTCAGTCTGAAGGATTTATCAATCTCACTAAAAAACATCCATGTTTGATTGCGGACATAATGAGTACTTTGGTGAATGAACGTCATAATTCGCCATCTTATTTCACTCGAGACGGTAGTTGTAAGTTTAAGAATCCATTATAAAACTTTCTATTTATTTCATTTTTCAGTGGAACCATCCAGCAAACGTGCTAGAATGACTGAAACAAATCTTTGATTTTGTCGTTGACACTGCGGCCAACTGTAAAATGCTCCCATTTCAAGCCGAAATCTGATGGCTTAATACCATGTCATGCTTTTAATCATCCTAACAAATCGTGTCATAATCGATTTGAAATAATTATTCTTGTATTATTCATCTTTTGTGTACTAAACCTATATCTGCATCTTAGCTTCCTCGAATCTCAACAGCTCTGTCTCAAATGTTTTTATTCAGTTGTGAGTGACTCACGACGTTTTCACCTCTTCGCTTTTTGTTTCATCTGCACCCTTGAAGTCGCCACTTCTTTTTTATCACGTCCTCAACATTTTACCAAGAAGGTTTAATTCAATTGTATCGGAAAAAAGTTGTCAATTATACGGTTATCGAACCTCCGTTTAACGGATGGTTTTTTTTCACCACTATTAACCATTCTTCATAGCCGAACTCGGTCCATTAGAAGTAGCGTACTTTGATCTGTTTTACTCCAGCCTATACAGTTTTTCCTCTCGAACTCATTCTTTATTCCTACTCATTACTCCTAACCTAGTCGGAGGTGCACCCTCTTCCCATGTCAAATTGTTTCCCAGTCTCATTTTATAAAAGGGTTAAAAAATTGTCCATGAACATAATTAAAATTGCAAATAAATTTAATAAAAATGAACAAAACTTGTAATCATTTCTCTTTGATAATCTTAAGAACAAAACATGGTGATGCCTCTCGAGGAAAATATTCCAACGCGAATATAATCACAACCTCCATCGCAGTTTGCGGGTCGATTTCTATCGGTTTCAATTCGATAAAATCTCAATGAAAACTGGTGTACTTCTTCCAGGAAACTGAATTCACTTTTTTCTTTTTCGTTGAGATTTAATGGAAAGTTTCACTGTGTGCCTTCTATTATAATTCTAAGTTTACCTTTTCCGGAGAAGAAAATAATTCAAATTAGCCTGATCTAGGGGATTTTCATTATCTGTATCTTCAGGGATTATTCAGGGAATATCTCATTCGAAGTTCTATATAAAAAAGATTCAACTAATAAGTTATTAATAGAGAAATACGAACTAGGTTGTTCTAAAAATAAACTTTTGTAGAATTTCGTACGTTGGCTCCAATAATACAAGAACTAAGAACAATTAAAATCTAACGAAACGACTGAATCAGTAATCCGGTTTATCCGAGAAATGAACACTCGTAAACGTTTTCAATATGTTGATCTTTCAACTACGAACAGTGAGTGTAACGTGCTCTTTCGTGCACAAGAACATGCCAGCTGATCGGAAGAAAATCGGCCACATTTCGAGAGCGTGGGCGAAAAATCTTCTTCTTTTTCCCGATTTCTTCTTTCAATTGTTTCGAAACTTATTGGCAACTTGATGAATTTCTATGAATCATTTGTTACCATTGCCTTTTTTATTCTCTTTTGTTTGTTCACAATTATAAAAAATTCTATATTCTGGTGCTGTTTTCTTCTCATTTCAGGAGAAACTATGAATTGCTTTTATTTATCGAACAAAAGTTTAGCTTTCGTGCCAAATAGATACAGATTCTTCTGGAAAACATCCCCTCATTGTGAAAGGAATGCCACAAGGCAAATTAAATCCTGAGTATTCCGTTTTTTGATTAATCTGACTTCAATTCAAAAGATGTTAGTTTCATACTGACTCTAAATATTCTAATATTTATTTACAGCAAGCAGATATATAATTGAATACTGCTCAGGAAATTAAGAAAAAAAGATTCCAGTTCTATTTCCTATCACAAAAGACATCGATTATCAATTTTCAACTTGAAACATTTCTTTTATTTTCGGAAGTAGTTCATTCTAAGATTCGAACAGTTTAGCGTGGGAGGGTGGATGAAAGAGGGATGTCAGACACCTTGCGGGGTGGAGAGCCGCCCGTCTTTTCTTTCCGCACTCTTGTTGATTTTCTTCGATCTGTTTGCCAACTTATCAAATATAATTGTCAGCAAGTGAGATAATTCAGTAGAAAGAAGCCGGCTGATCCGGACACACATTCAACTTTTCATCCGCTTCTTCTCCTCCTCCTTCTTCTTTTTCCCTTTTCTTTCTTTTAAACTACCCGATTTATGTACCTCGTTTTCACGTTATCACCTTCATTTCTCTCACATTTTCCATTCTTCATTTGCATATTATCAACATGTTCAAAACGCGCGACTGTTCACTTTTACATATCTTATCTCAGTTTGTACTTCGTCCGCTTTCATTTCTATTCCAATCAGCTTCTTCTCTTTTGTACTAATTCATATATAAATTTGTTTTCTTTACAATTCTTCCATTCTCATATTATTTTTTTCCTATTTTCAATCACACTATAGTATCGAGACATTTGTTTCTTTCTTTTGAAATACAATTAATATGTTTCATTTTCTTGTCTTTTTCATAGGATGAGCACATTGTGCAGACGACTCGATGAAGTTGCCCTTTGGAATATTCTTAAATTAGTCGATGCTTCCACGTTGCAAAAATGTAGAAGAGTCAGTAGGAAATGGAATGAAGAAGTACTCAGACTCAACAAATATACAAAGTATGAGGAAAGAAATATACAATGATAGATGAATGGTTCCAATGCGATACTTCTCATTTCAGAAAATTCAATCCAACGGAATTGATTGTAGAAATTGAAGGAACTGGATTCAAAATATCAGTTGGCACACCGGTAGGAATACTGTAGTATCATTATGAACCATTTTCTTTTTCTCAGAATAATTCGAAATGTTTCAAAGAAGATCCAGTTAATTCTGAAACAATCAAGAGAGTTTTTCGGCATGTGGATCCTCCAGAAACACTGATGATATTTTTAAACTGGAGTGCTGGTTTCAATGAATTTGACGAATTAATGAAAGGATTCAAAGAAGAATGGTTTTGTAAAGTTCAAGAAGTGAGAAATGGTCATTTGATCTCTAAAATTAATATTGTTCCAGATGGAAATTGTTATTCATAACTCGGATTTGCAACTGTCGAAAGTGTTATCTCATTTGAAAAAATTTCGAAATTTAACTAGTTTATCTCTATCCCATTATTGTAATGAGAGAATATCGATGGGTGATATATTTGAAATGCTCCCTGAATTACGGAAACTTCGAGTTTTTGGATTCAATTCAAACGATGGTAGTGAATGTTCGAGTGGATTAGTATTTGATGATAATGCCGTTGAAAAGTTGTTGAGAAATCAGAAGAACTTTAGGAAAATAGAAAATCTTGAACTCTTTAACACAGATCTCACTGTTTCATTGGAAAGTATGACAGAAGTTCTGAGAACTCTTGGACGCCTTTCTGTTGATCCTCGAATTCTTCAGAATTCATCAATGTCTGAAGTTAGTTTTTCTTGAAATTCATTCATCATCAAATTGTTTTCAGGAATCACTTTCGGTGAATCTTCTGTTCGAAAATTGTCATTGGGATTCATTGAAAGAATTGAATCTTCTCTCGACAATCATCAGCATTTCTTCGTATTTTAGTTTTCCGATACTACAACCAAATGAGAACGTGTTGAAAGGAGACTTCAGATTCTCTATTTATGATACTAATTTCATTTTGAAATTTATGATTTGATGTTTGTATATGTTCAATTCATATTTTATCTGTAAATATAGAACACCGTTTAATGTTTAAATTAGTATTTTTTCATTTTTTTTGTGAAAGTGAAAGCATTTGAAACAACCCGTAATTGATGAAAAAGATGAATTCAGAGAACAAAAAACAGAAGAACAATTCGGAGGAAAATGAGAAAAAAGTGGACTGAGAGTACCTTGAAAAGAAGAGATCACCGTAAAGGGGGTCAAAACTAAACAAAATGAGAGAAAGAGTTCTACTTTTGAAATAAACTAACAGAATTTGCATGTCTTTGGACACAATGAGGACATAACCTGATAAATTGCTGGAGATCTGCAACGATCAGCTGTCCACCAGCATACTGTTATTCGATCTTCGCACTCTGAAAAACAAAACATCAGATAACCGATTCTATGCATGAAATGAACAAAAGCTTACGAGATGTTGGCTTGTTTGTATTATAATTAACCCGTCCAGAACTGCTTGAAACAACAAGACTCTGTGATGGAACTTGTGCCATTGGAGGCATTATTGGCCCTTGTTGCATATCAAATGATCGGAGTGGAATCTTCGGACGATCTTCATATTTATGATGATATTGAGGTGAATAAATGGGAACATGCTGGAAAACAATTGTAATCAGAAGGAGTGTCAAATTACAAACCCTAGCTCTTGCAAATGGAGCTGTCACACTTTTTTCCAGTGGACAATTGTACATTCGATTGATTTTCGAAATATCGACATCGGAAAAGTCTCGAGCATTTCCGATTGTCGCAGCTGAAATTTTGCATTGATTAATTTTTGAAACTCAAAAGAAATCGCACATTTAACTTTAGGTAGCATTGTAGGAAAACCATTCTTCGAAAATGCTAAACTATCATAATGAAGAATTGATTTATAATCGTACGGTTGACCGTAATACGATGTTTTCGATAAATCAACTTTTCCGAACTGATCAAGTGCTCCTCTATCTATATTCTGCCAGATTATATCGATAAAATTGTCTCGATCCCATCGTTCTGAAATGTACAATTAACGATGGATGATAATGATAATACTTACCATGTTCATGATAGAATCCTACAACATGCATCATTTCATGGATAATTGTTGCATATTCCATGCATCCGTTGTCAAGAGAAAGAACTTGTACTCCAGAAGTTCTGCCGACTTCCGAGAAGCATCTAAATACGAGTATTAGAATACAAAATTACTAAAACTAATCTCACCCATCCACTTTTCCAATAAAAAGATAATCTGGCTCTCCTGCTTGCCGTGGAACAAATCGAATACACGTTTTCTCGTGATATTGTTTCACTGCTTTTGCAAGAAGAGCTCTTTCATGAGGTGAATAATGTGGTGATATAGCATATGGAATTCTTGCATTTGGCCATAATTTAGCAGCTCGAGATACTCCGTTTCTCTGAATTTCATTCATAATAACAACGAATGAAATACAAAAAACTTACTTTATGTCTTCTTGGTAACCTTATATCTGATTTAAAGTCATTCACAACTTCCACTGGTATATGTTTTCCAAAGAGTTCTTCTGAAAGCGATCGACGTTATTGATCCACTTGTCTTTTGATTCTCCTTACCTTTTGTCAATTTATCAGCAGTTGCGAAGTCTTCAAAGTTTAAAGAATCAGTACTTTCAGATAATATAATCACTTCATCGTCATCTTGAATTCGATTCCTATGACCTAATGTAGCAGGTATTGCAGCTGCCAAAGTGAATATCCATGACAAAATCATGGAGAAAAACTGAAACTATGCGATGGTTCGAATGAGAAGAGAATGTGCATGTTTCGAGTGCGAATGACCAAAGTGGAAATGTCAACAGATTGTGAAGAAGTGAGAAAAGAAGAGCAGAGAATAGGGGGCGAAGGCAACCGGATACCAACAAAAACAACTATTTGTGTTTGCGCTGATGCTCGAGAAAAGGACGAGCCACCAGGTATCAATGGCATTCAATGGCAATTGTGTTCAATAGGAAATTGCAAAAATAGGAGAAAATATTCGAGCAGCGGATGGAATGGAATCTAGAACAATATGGAATGCAAGTCAATAGAAGTTCAGATGGAAGCAAGCACTTCGAAGTGCTTTTCCATTCCTACAATTCATCTCTTAGCTAATATAATTCACAAAAATTTGAACATTTCCAAACAAAGTAAAAAGAGAACGAAAATTTAGACAATTTTATTTGGTTTTGTGAAACTTTCGTTTCCGTTTACCCGATTTACTTTACACTTATTTCATCTGAACGTCTTCTAATTTCTCATTATCTTTAACATCTAGAAGTCTTTCTTCTTTCTTGTTTTGTTTGTTAGTGTTTCAAATGTGTGAACTTATGCACATCTTATTTGTTTTTCAAGTGGCTTCTTCTTTCTTTTCATAAAAAAAGTGAAAGAGACACAGAGAAATAGTGGAAATATGGGAATACTGTTGATGATTGCGCAAGATTTACGAGAAAGAGAGACGGATAGCAAAAAAGGATTGTACAAGGGAATATTTTTGAATATGGCAATGAGAAACTGGATAAACGGGAGAAAATGAGGAAAAGATACAGAGAAGAGGTAGAAGATTCAAGACATTTTGAGGAGTTAACAAAACAAAATGTGGAAAAGATGGAGACGGCTTCGAAGAAAAAAGAGAATCACTTTCAGAGAATAAATCAGAAGGATAACAATTTGATCGAAATAAGAGATGGCAGATGTCTGTTATCAACAACATGGTCATACTAGATTCATGTCATCAAGATAGATTCTAACAGTGGATACAGTAAGAAAGATGAACAACTCTGAACTTTGAAAACAAATAAGAAGATTTCGAACGGAGAAAATGGTATTCACCGGGTAAGAAGAAGTAAGATGTAGTAGTAGTATTCATGGCGCCTTCCTCCTTCTTCCCCTTCATCCGATGGCATGGCTGTTGTGTAATATCGCGATTTTAGCACCACACCGTCTGCGCATCTCAACGTCTGTCACAAGTGAGAGTAAGCTTGTTTGAACTACACTCTAACCGGTCTTTTAAAGGGTTGATGACAGTGAAGAAGAAGGGCATCGACAGTTGATTCAGATGGCACGATTGAGAAAAAGAGATGCCGCGCGGAAGAAGAAACAAAACGGTAACAGACGGAAACGATGAGATGAAAAGGCTTTATGAGTAAGGGTCACGAGAAGACAAAAAAGTTCAAGGCTGGGGTAAAATCTAGATTCAGGTTCTGTTGAACGGTTACGACGACAATGTCAATTACATCATTGATTCAAGAATCTTAATGTGGTAACAGAGGAAATAACTGTAAGAATGCAAGTAATCATTAATCCTGTTCTCGAATCTGACTTCATTTCTGTTACTTCTTGTCCTTCACGTTCTAAATGATATAACGTTGAATCTTTTTTTTTGAAGCGAAACGATTCAACTTGTGACTTGAATTTAAACGATCGTGACCTTCAGTTCGTTTTTTTCTTCTTTTCAAAAAATCCATGCCGATCGGATAGGAATTGCGTAATCGCGGACTTGCCATCGAAACCGGAAAGTGAAAACTTCGACGCACGCTTTCACCTTTTTCGGGAGATGAGAGATAGAATAAGAGAATGAAAGAGTGAATAAGGACAGGAGTTTTCAGGCAGAAACATCAACTTTACAACTACCAGTTTGTACAGTGAATAACGGAGAAGGGAAGCGGAAGAAGATTGAATAAGGAATTGAAGAAAAAGTAAAAGAGAGAACATGATACTTGAAAGATGCTTGGAAAGGAAACATTCAGATGATCAGAAATTAGAATTCACCGAGAAATAGGGAAAAGATTTGTATAAATCAGTCTTTTCTCGTATCAAACACTTTGTGCAAGTCATTTTAGCTCTTCAGGATTGTTAAAAGAACAGAAGATACCAATACGGAAATGAAACCAAGTGGAGTCAGAAATCGAAAAGCAGTTTGAAATTTATTTTTTTGAAAAAGTTTTTTCAAATAGGACTGTTGATACTGAAAAGACAATACTTTCTGAACTGAAAGAAATTCAAAACCCATTTTTGTCACTTTGAAAATGAAACAAAAAGATGTTTCAGAATATAATAAACAACATATTCATATGAAAGAACATATATCAAGTTGGAACCTCCTTTTCCAAGAGAACATTATTCTCAAGAAAAAAGAGGTTCCGATTTTCTAAAAGGCAGAAACGCGGAAGACGGTGTAGTGCTTTGGCAACTAATACACCTGTTATCATCCGAATTGTCGCGGATCGGAAGCATTCAAAAAAGGAAACAGAAAGCCTCGTTCGATTTATGATTGCGATTGCGCAACTGAAAAGAGAGAGAGAGAGAGAGAGAGAGAGAGAGAGAGAGAGATGTGAAGAGATAGATATGTTAATGTACGAGATAAAAAACAAAGAAACATACGAAGAAAAAGTAGAAGACTACAACTGTGATGACAGAAATTGTTCGTTTACTTTGAGACTGTCTATGAAGGAAAAAAGAGGGAAAGAAGGCGCTGAGGCGAGGAATCAGATGGTCACATCATCGCGTAACAAGAAGCCACTTGATATGGAAAAAAGATCTCGTTTCGTTTGGAGTGAGATGGCGGTAGTTTGAAAATTATTATGCAATTGACTGGCAGGAACGAAATGAATGAAAATTGAATGATTCTTTATGTTTCAAACACCTGAAAAGACCTTATAAGAATTGGAAAATCAGGAACTTATGGCTTTGATTCAAAAATTTCGGACTGAAAAATTGGAATTCATTATAAGATTCGCAAATAAATTCCACATGTTATCAATGAAGAACTGGAGGTTATCAGTTCTTTGAAATCCTACTCAAATTGAACTTCACATTTTTTGGAAATGAACACTTCTAATCCAAAAGAATAAAACAGTTTTCTTCATCCCTCAACCAGTTTCCACTAACTGATAAACAAGAAACAACGGATGATACAATCATTTTTCTCACAATCACTCTGAGTTCTTTCTTTTAAAAATTGGATACTGGAGGAGTTTTTTAAAGATTGATCTTCAGTCAGATTAATATGTATTCTTAAAAGAAATGAACTTGTGAACAGTATCGAGATCAATACAATGGTTTTAGCGAAAAAGTTACTGAAGAGCTTTTATTATTGGGAAAAAATTCATAGTTTTTATTATCATTTATAAACATCATACCTTATACTCATTAGATACTCATTAGATTCCACTACGTCTCTGCATATTTGATTTTTTGACCGAAAAAATGAAACGAGAACGTGGAACAACATTTTTTTGCAAGCTGTCAGCGAAGCAAAAAACTGCTTTTAACCATATAACTTGTATTCGGCTTACCTTTCCGTACATCTCCTTGCTCCTGTAGTAGCACTGTCCCCATGCATAACAAAACCATTAAAAGAGAATAGAGTTAAGAAAGGCTTGAAAACGATTTTGGTCAACAACGGAGGTTTGAATATTCCGGTATTGAGATGTCTCAGTTTTGAAATGCCCCGGAGCCAGGTTTTCAATAGGGCCGTTTGATAGTTGTTGGCGGGGACATTGGCCAGATCCTACCAGTTTTCATTTGAGTCAATCAAGTTTTTATTTTATTATCTTTTTTTCGTTTCCGTCTTTGTTCGGTTAGTTTAGTCGCGTAATTTAATAAATTGTTGTTTTCCGGATAATTTAAGATCAGAATTTTTTGTGAATCAGAAAATGATGTTCTATGTAATTTAATCGGCTTTATTCAAAACGAACGTTTCAAACAGAAGACTTTCAAAAACAAAATTCGAGTTTATTTTAACTTTCGTAGTATTTTCATGTTACACCTTTCACCAAAAAAATAGCAGATTTTCGAGTCTGCGGTCGTCAAATCGGAAAACGGAGTCAATTTCAGATACTGCTAGACTGATCAATGATAATGGATGCAGATGAAAAATAAAACATTGGCTTACGTGGGAGATTCTTTTCTTTATCAAAATAATACTATTTGCAGGATGTTTTGTTTATGCTTTTACCTGTTTTACTTTGTGATCCTCATGACGAGAGCGTCGTTTTGATTGTATTTCACTTGAATGAACACAACGAATGGAATACTCGATTCAAACTGAATTTCATTCAAAAAAAGAGACTAGAAAAGAAATGAATGCCCACAAAATCCATTATCAAAAGAGAAAATGGTAGGAGGATGTCTGAATATCCCGAAGAAACAATCAAAACTGGGAGTTATGTACAAACAAGTGATTTGTGCGAGAAAGAGTCCAAATGGTTCGAGATCAAAATGTTTTTTGAGGACAATTCGAATAATTGAGATCAACGGGGAGGACAATCAAGTTCATTCAGGCTACTGTAAGTGGCTGCTGGGCGGGAAAGGTGAAAAATAACGACACGTGGCTCGAGATATCAAAATTGTTCTTGTAACAAGGATCAGTGGGGGAAGAAGATGATCAAAAACGGTTGAACTGACAAAAAAGGAAAAAAACGAATGGAAAACGAATGTCAACGAAATACATAATATGATGAAAAAAGAGCAAAAACTGAGAAAAAACCCTATTGTTTTTTGATTGCTGATGTGCAAAGAGCGTCAAGTAATGAAGGTTTCGAGGTATCTGGCTGCTGTGACCTGAAAATAAATTTAGGTTTAGAAGAGACTCTTTTACAGAATAAGTGATTACCTCGATGAACATAAAGCTTCAAATCGTCGAAATGCGGCTTCTGCATCCTGTGCATCTGCTTTGTCATCGTAATCGTAAGAAAATATTGAGAAGTCGTCTGAAAAATTATTCCATTGAGATCAATTTCTCTCGAAGCACAAAGATTATGTTTAGGGAAATCGTTTTTTGCAAAAGATTAGGTTCGTGATCATTTAAGCTGTCAGAAAGTAATAGCGTAGAATACATACGTCGATTCAAAACAAAGGCACACGTCATTTCTCGTTCTTCAGAAATGAAAATAGAAACGGAGATGAGATCATTAAAGGTTGATATTACAGTAAACAAAGCAAAAGTCTCGGTAGAAAATAGAGAATCTTTGCAACAAATACAGGTTTCTAGTTTTTAGAAGAATCAAAAAGAGATAAGGTTTCAAAGATTCTGACAAACCGTTTCATGCCAAAACACAAACTGTACTTTCGTGTTTTAGTCTTTAGTTTTGTGACTGTAGAAAGTTAAAATGAATACCTGATGTTCTTCTCCGATCTCTGATTATTGTTGCGGGGACAAGTGAGATAAGTAACAAAAGGATCCATATCCGCAAATGTTCTATGCCTATCCTTTGCAAGAGCATCTGTTGAAAACCGACGTCGTGTCGCCGTCGTCGTCTTGGTGGTCGTCGTTGTGTCGCAAGACTCGCAATATTCAGTCGGAATGTTGCCGAGGACACGGAGTGTTCGCGTGGAGAGAAGGATGTCTTAAAACAAAAAGAATTATGTGTTGAAGAATGAGTATCAAAGAAGTAAGAGATGAAGTGCTTAAAAGAAGATATATTAGCAAAAGAGATCAAGGGGGTAATATGGGAACACGTCAAGTCTATCAGGATTAAAATTATAAACCACCCAAAAGAGATCAACAACAATGTATCGGAGTGAGGTGTTTCAAATAATTTCTTTGTGGTAGGCGGTCTAGGGCTGAGAGCATAGATCTCGACGTCAGAATTGGTCAGCTTTGCAATAGATTAGAACCATGTTTTGAGATACAGGAATGGATCAATCGAGGCAGTATTCAAATCGTGGGAGTTGCAGAGAAAACAACAGGCGGGAAAAGAATGGAAATAAAATGAGCAAGCTGCTCTTTGATAGGATCCGAACATCGAAGAAATCGAGAAAAATAATAGAAAAGAAAGGGGGTGGGCGGAATGAGATTACTGTATTTGTGACGAAAAAAGAAGATTGACCTATTATTTCCTTCATTTATAGATGTGTATTAATGCAAAAGGTTTGATGGCCTCAAATGCGATTCCCAATGATTTAGAATAGTCTGATTACAGTTGGATTTGGTAAGATATGAATGCAAAAAGGAGATTGTAGTAGATTGGAAATATAAGAGAAAACAAGAATTACTATTGGAAGGGGAAACATTTTGAGCTCTCGACCCGCATCATTTCAAAATAAAGAGCTAATTTAGTGAAAGTGACCCCTCTTCTGCCATTTCGTAACAAAAACAATGTGTCAGAACGCCGTGATTGGGAATGAGAGAGTGGAACATGTGCCAATTCTAAAAAAATAAAAATAATGAATGGATATTTGGGGATAGAAAGAATCAAACAGATAGACCCCCAATAGGAAGCAAAATAGAGGAAGAAGAAAGGAAGGAAATAAAAAAAGAATGGAGTGAAGATGTATTTGAATATAATCACACAATGACCGGAATCAAGAAGATTATGCCTTAGTAGCAGAGGGAAAACTCCTAAAAAGACGTCATTAGAAGAGGTGGAGAGTATATGTTAATCAAGATGATCTCTTTCAAAGTATCTAGGATTGTTCATAATTCGTGCCTTTTGAAAGCTTTCAAAAAGCTTTGGGATAAATTTGGAAACCTCCCTCCGCAATACAAAATATGAATGAATGAATGAAACTTTTCTTTCTGTCTCCCTGTATCTTTGAAAGTTCAGTGACGTGTGTGGTCAAAACGAAGAAGAAGACGTCGTCTGCGTCTCGACGCTTTGTTTCCGGTTTCAACTACGTTTCAGTGTTATTCGATAGTCCGTTTTCCCTATTCTCCTGCTTTGTTTTATCAGATGATTTGGACACAAAGTAGAAGAAATACATAGCCGAGATGAAAAAAGGGAGGGGCAGAGGAGAAAATAACGACATAGGGCGTGATGAAGTCTATTTAGGGAACAGGTCTCAACCGAATGATCTATTTGATAGAGAATGGAGTAAAGAAACAGAAGAAAAAGAAGAGACTAATCAGAACACAATGTTTATTTAGTCTAAGGCAGAGCCACAATTTTGAAAGTTCCTCTAATACAAGGGCACCTTTGGAAGTGGCTAGTTCAATGGTATTCTGCAAAATAAGTTCTAGCTTGAAGAAAAAATATGAACGGAAGAGGGCAAACGAAAACAGAAAAGTATGAACGAAATGAGTCTGATTTGATGTTTTGGTAAACTATTCAGGCGTTTTGTTTCTACTTTTCCACTCCTCCAAAGCTAGAGATGATCTTGAGAGCAGAGCTTGAAAGCGAGCTTAGCATAAATACAAAAGGTAACGATCAACATGGGAGGGAGAACGTTTCATGATATCACATAGAGATGTTTGGAATCGAACATCAAGAGTTCATGAATTTATTGAATGGAAGAGAACGATTTGAATATCTTATCGAAATGATTATATTGTTCCAGAATGTGATAAAAATCCAGAAATGAAAAATCTGTTGATCCGAAAGTCAATCTAGATGAATTTAAATTTAGAGGGCTTTTGTAGACTGAAAGCAAGTCAGAATTGCATCAAGCATCTTTTTTTAGTGGGAGGGCACTTTGAATGATAAACTAGAAATGACGAGGCAAGGACAATGTGTTCGTCTTCATAAAAAACAAAAGTAGACGTTGGAAGAGTTAGTGCAAGTTGGCGGAGAAGTGCGTTCTAATTTTACCATCTTTCTCTCTCTCTCTCTCTCTCTCTCTCTCTCTCTCTCTCTCTTCTTTCTCTTTTTCAGGCTTTATTCTGAGATACGGACCCCTCATAACTCTTTTTTATTCAGCCGATTTCGTTGAATGAAGCGACAAGAAATAGTGTGACCCACATAAAATAATGACGCAAGTTTTCAAGTTTTTGTATACGGGGGACGTGGGAGTTTTGTGAGTGAAATAATAGTGAAAAGGATGAGAGAGAGAGAGAGAGAGAGAGAGAGAGAGAGAGAGAGAGAAGAGATGGACCATCATCACTGTGTTCTTCTTCTTCTTCTTCTTCATCTGTTTCCCGAATGACGATATGTCAAAAGGTCCTTTCTCCTTTTGAAGAGAAAAGCGGAGCGTCATAACCTGAATTAACAATGGAGAGACGAAGAGAAAGAAGGAAAACGTAGGTAAAAAGGGATACGGACCGTCACTAAAAATAGATTTTGAATCTAGTTTCCCCCAATTGTTATTAGTTTTATGACAACATTTATATGTCTAGATGAAATGAGAAAAGTGGGAATACGGTAGACAATCCGTCAAACGCACATTCAAGATGACTTTTAAGACCAAAGATATAGTTGGCGAAAAACAGGACACATGATCTTGAAAGGTAATTGCCAAATTAATTGTGACGTAAAAAAGACAATCTTATTAATGACAATTTTCAAAATATTACATCTATGAAAACCTCCTTAGAAGAAAAGCCAGTTATTTTCTGAATACATCCGATTACGAGATCAGGGATTTGACACCGGCAGAAGCTCAAGAAATCTAATCGGGTTAACCCACTGAGACAAGGAAAATGTAGGAGTTCCGTCAGAAATGGTGATTCGTATCTATTTAAAAATAACTGGTTTTTTGTATGAAAGTTTCAGGATGATAAGAGGTGAAATTAGGGAAAAAGTTTCATATTAAGAAGAGAAAGAGATTTGAAAAATGTCATTTCCAAAAGAAATGGAAAAGCATTGAAACCGGATGTTATTGAGTCGAATAAATAGAAAGGAACTTTCGAAATGCCGACAAAAACTCAGATTATTCAAGTGGAAATTTTCAACCCACGTTTAGGATTTGACCCTGTCTAATCGTAGATTTAGGAGGAGAATCCCCGAAAGACGGATAGAGAAAAAGTTTTTGATCAGCTGATTCATTGTGTCCGTTTCAGATCAATTCAAGTCAAAACAGAACGACAACAAAGAACATAAAGGCGTGGGTACAAGTATCGGATTAACGACAGGTGCCCGTCGACCCGTCCAACTTTCTATTCTTTTCCTTCCGCCAGCTGACATATATCAGGAAGAAACAAGAGATAAAAAACCATTGTCATGACCCGCCCTTGTCACTATTTTCGGAAAACACGGAAAACACGAAACATGTTGCACACCTTATTTTTCTTCTTTTTTGAAACGTCACGATCTCGATCTCATTATCTGGTTATTTTTGCTTTCACAACTCATTTTTCTCGTGTTTCCTCATCTTATTTGTAGAAGAACTTGACAAAAACTGCCACGTCAGAAACAGAAAACAAGATGAACGTAGCTCTGAAATCAGGTGTTAATTTATGAAATGCGATATTGTTTATGAATTGGGAATCAGCTAACCCATCTGCTTATCCGAGAAGAGAGAGAGAGAGAGAGAGAGAGAGAGAGAGAGAGAGAGAGAGATTTAGAACTAAACTATGAATCATACTGTAGTTTATCAAATGTTAAGTTATTTGTTCTAAACAAAAGGTTCGAATACTTCAGCAAATAGATTAGAAGTTGAAATTCAAATTGGAAGAAAACAGATTCAATGGTTATCATAAAACTAGAATATGAAAAAGAAACTTACTTTTATGAATAAAAGATGCTAACAGACAATTTTAAAGAATAAAACTATTTTTTTCGAAATCAGAGAACTCAATGGGCGGAGTCTACTAATCTGAAAATGTATTCGGAATAAAATAAATTATTTTTAAAAAAGATCTACAGTAGACTTATAGTTGTTTACTGTCTTTTCCAAAAGCACTTTTCTAATGTAGAATCTTTCCGATTTCATAATAAGTCTCAGTTTTTTTAGACTCCAGATTCCTGATTCCACAGATTTTCTATTTAATCCATGAAAATAGAATAACGATTTCGGAAACAATATTCTCAAAGTGTTATCGGAAATATGAATGGAAATGGGAATGAAGAAGCTCTTCATCAAATAAATTTTTTATTTCTGTGTCTGTCAGAACAGAAGAAATCCAGTGGATTGGAAAACACGATCCAATACAAAGAATGTATTCCGGACTAGTATGTTTCTTATTTCCGTCATACACGTTCTCTTTTCTCTTATCCTCGGCTAGTAGGTGTGCGTGTAAAGTGCGTGGATAAGCTTGAAGATTGTCTCGGGTCATCGCCTCTTCTGTTTTCGAATTTAGATGAAGGCGAGAAAAGAGGTTGGTATTAGTCTGGATAATGATATCATTTTACTTGCAGGAGGGGCAAAAACATCGAATGCAGATGTATTTGAACCGGGTGTAAAGATCGAGTTCCGTCCAGACAGACATTCTTTTCTTTCTGGACGAATGAATTGCAGCGTAGACAAATTGTCTCTTCATTTAACCCATTCATTCGTTTTTGCAAGAAAAGAAACTTTGCAGAAAGAAAAGGTTAATTCGGGAACGAATAAATACACTTTCTCGTCAAAAGATAATTCGAAAAATGGGAATAAATCTACTTCATTTCCTACAGTAGACTACTGTAGATGAGGGTGGAAGAAAGGACACAAGTGGAAGTTGTTCTGTTTCTTTTGGAAATCAAATCAAGTCACTTCTGAGAGAGAGAGTTCATGACGTGGTTCCGCCTTCTTCAGTCTGACAAAAGACAGATCAAATTGTGACCCATTTTTTGGGGTAAAAGTTTCTGCATCCGAATCAAATTACCCTTCTCTTCTTCTTCTGAATATATCTTCCACCCTCACACCACCCACACGCAGAAGAAGAAGAAGAAGAAGAGGAAGAAGAAGAAGAAGAAGAAGAGAATGATTCTAGAAAAAAGGGAATATCCATGAGAAGGAGAAGGAAGAAACAAAAAATGAAGGCATCCGGTCAAAACATAGAATCGAAGAAAAGGGAATAGAAGAAAAAAGAAGAAGAACAATTCGAAAGAACAGAGATGGAACATGGTACTGATGGTTCGGAGGGAATTGGTAGTTTTCAGATTTGGAGTGGGCAGGAATGAAAGATATTGTAGACAACTCTTGTCTGGATAAACTTCTTTTTGAACTTTGACACCTGTAGGTAATGTCAAGAAATGACGAGAGTAAGAAAAAAAGAAAGAGTGCACTTCGTTCCAGGCTTTCCCCGGAAGTGTCACGTCACATTTGAAATGAGAGTTCAACCCTTGAATTTCATAAGATCGAAATTTCAGATGTATTATCTTCTGAAAAACCAAATACTTAATTGGAGAAACTTTGAGTTGTTCTTCAATTAATCACACATAAAAAAGAAGCCATTCTGACTAACTTCCTTAGGTAATTCGCTTTATCAAATGTCTAGAACTCCGAAGGTTCTGGCCGCGCCGAGCTGATTTGATTTGCTTTTAAAGACTCTTTCTAACAAGGTGATTCAGAATTCCGACGTCAATGACGTCGTCTTCGGGTCGTTTAGGTCGTTCCGGGCCACTTGAACAGGTGTCTGTGTCGCATGGCAATAAAACGGAGACAACAGAAGAAGGAAAAAAAGAACTAAAATGAGAATGTTCTGGAGAGCCAACGTCAAATTTATTAGTTGAGAGCCTTGTGTATATGTGTGTCAGTGTCTTGTGTAGTACGTATCAGCAGCTTCCTTCTATTTTAAATCTGCGTCTCCTAGCACCTGAATCTCTAATTCGACCCGAAACCCGAGAATTGAGGGGAGCAGGTCAACTATCCATCACTTTTACTTGTCTTTCTGCTCCCACTTGTGCCACCCGTAGACAAAAAACACACGGAATTGACACGAGATCAAGGTCATGGAGGGTGGAGGGAGACGAACAAAGATAAGAAGAAATGATGGGAGGGCTATTGTTGAAATGAAGAAGGAGGAGCAGTTTGAAAAAGGAAAAGCACAAGAAGGTGACGTCAATCCCATGGGATTCTATAGCACATAGCACACGGACCAATAAAGCACCGACAAAAAACTGCAAAAGCAGGAAGAACCTTTCCTAGGGATACGGTAGACTAAAATACGAAATTAGGAAGAGAAGATCGGAAAAATAAAGTTTACTGAGAAAAGAATGAGTACTGTAGAAACAGGGAAAATTGAGAGATGAGAAAAGATAAAATGAATTGATGCAACTGAAATAATATAGGACAAAATGAAAGAAAAACATGAAGATTATTCATTTTTGCAAGCGAAAATCCAAATAAAAATAACAGTTTTCGACAAACAAGTGAGAAAAAGGGCAGAGGATGAATAGGGATAACTTCTGATCTTGAGAAGTAAAACGATGAAAACAACTAATTGAAACGAAGTTCTATGGAATCAAAAACTAGATAGTTCTTCGTTTTCCTTCAGAAGCCTATTTAAGTGGGAGTGAATTTCAGATCTCTGAACATTCGGATTTTTCTATGTAATACAAAAAAGATCTTTCGTTTTCTTCTTGGATGATCATCTAGAATTCGGGAACAATAAATAAGAATTTGAATAGTTCAAACAATTTGATGACGGAAGCGCTTTTCTTATCCAAATATGACAACGAACATACATCTGAACATGTGAACCCAAAACAGAATTTAAAAAAGAAGGAAGAGACCAGAGGGAAATTTCTCTTTTCGACGTCCGACCAAAATCCAATTTGTTAATAGAAAACGTGGATAGATAAGAGAAAAAAGAAGAAGAAGAACTGATAATAATGACATCTAAACTCTCATGCAAACGCGTAATAGTAAAACATTCCAGAGATTCTTCAACACGAAAAACCCGCCGAAAAACTTTTTCTTACACTAATAAAGCTTTTGATTCTTGTACGATCCAAATGAAAAACGTCATTGATTCTCGAGGGCGACTTTTCAATCACTGTTGGCTACAGAAATGCGGAAAACACAGAAGACTGCAGAGTTCTTTGGAAAATAAGAGGATTACGGTAGTACTCTAGATGCTGGCGTGCAAATATATTTCGAAATAGTTCTAGTTCTATTTATAGATTCCAATAGGAATATTTGATTTCTAGGAGCATCCAGAAGGTTTCAATACCATCTGTATCATATTCAGTCAACGCAATGAATTGTATAAGGTGTCAATCATATCAGTGAAGGGTTGCCTTCTCTCTTTTTCTTGTCAAAAAGGAAATGGTCCAGCGACAAGAATGCATCGTCGCTTCGCACAAAAGAAACGTGACTTCAAAGTATTTAGTGTCTTCTCAAGTTACTCCTGAAGAAGAGTCACGATTGACGACGATGCACTTCCCTACGTGGTCCGAAAAAAAAACAAGACGAAACCGGATGTTACGTAGCGTTGCTAGTATGTTTCTTTTTCGTTGTATTTCCGAACTTAAGGGATTTATTCAAAGTATTGGGAGTCGAAGAGATTCAGACTTTCACGAAGGTTCTTTTGTCCGACAGAGCACGGGAAGAAGACAAGCAGTTTTGACGTAATCATTGGCTATTAGGGGTGTGGGGCGGCGTTTCGGTTTTTGAGCAACGAAGAAGAGGACGAGCTATTTAGAAGACGTAGTAGAAGAAGAAGAAGAAGTTGGAAGAATGTAAAAAAGACAAAAAACTACTGTGTGACGTCGTTATTCTGGATTCTGGAGGAAAGGAGGAAGAGAGAGAGAGAGAGAAAGGGATCATACGAAGTGAAAACTCTTTGATTTTCAGCCTCAACGGGTTAGGAGGTGACGAAAACGGAAATGATTCGGAAAAGAGAATTTCGGGTAAGATGGGTGTCAAGAAATGCTGCAGAAATTTTGATCTTTGCATCTTCTAAATTCAAGTTTTTTCCCACTTCTACAGTATCGTCCGTTGACTTTGAAATCTATACGAAGGAATATTCTAATTCTACGGAAATACTTTCTGAAAAAGTTCTTGTTGCTAAGGTAAGTTTCTCTTTTCTACATTCAAACAGTGTGGGAAAATACCGAAAACATAGATTTTCTTTATCGAATAGAGAAATAGAGATACCGTATTCCGTTGTTCAATCTTCCGATTCGGACACAAGGGAATAACTGTTTCTTCTCCAAAACTTTTTTCATTATGAAACAAATATTTCTTTTTAAAATTCTCTTGCTAACAACCATTCGTCACCTGGAGGTTTTTACCATCCCCATGGGGTCGCCATTCGTTTTTTTTCTTTTCCTTCTTCTTCTTCTTCTCCTTTTCCTTCCGGTGCCACCCGCCGACGTCTCCCAAAAAAAGAAGAAAAAGAAGGACGCTTTTTTCCAAAAATAGCCAACGTGTTTCTATTTCAAGAACATCAGTTTTATCCGTTTTCCGATCCGTTTTCTATTATTTGTCTTAAAATTAAATTATTTTTTCTAGAATGACGGAGAAAGGGATGTCTACTCGAAAGATTTTCTAACTGAAAACATTCATTTGTTTTCTTTTTTGCACTCTCTCTCGGGTTGTGATGGTCCCTTTTCCGTTAGAATCAACTCTATTTTTAATGACGACGATGATGATGATGATGATGCTATGTTTGTATAATGAGAAGACAGAAAAAATAATGTCGGAGGACCAGATTGCAGAAAAAGGAAATATGAGAACGAAGATCATACTCAGATGAATAAAAACTAGATTCGATTCAAACTGAATTGATTACTGTAGGCGAGTGAATAATATTAGAAGAGAAAAGTTCGAAAATCAGAACAGGAACTTCTCGAAATGAATAATTAAAATAGTCTGTTGCAAAAGGAAAGAAGAAGAATACTAAACACACTTAAACACATGACAGATCGTCGCGTTACGAAACTTTCCTTTCTCTTTTTTTATTCTTTCTTTCGAAGGACTTTCTTCATTTTCAAATGCACCAGACCAACGGAGATTTCAAAAATTCTGAGCTCACGGACACATTTTTAAAAGAAAATAGCGGGTGGTGAGAAATGCACGAAAAGTACTTTTAGATTCATTGGAATCAGCTGATATCCTTCTTCCAGAATGATAAGATGGGACCACGAATGTATGAAGAATCATTAAGAATTCTGAGGTAAATGTATGTTAAGAGAAGATGAGTTAAAGAGATGTTTTGATTTTTAGGAAGAAGATAAAATACTAAATCCGGATATTACTCATATGAAAGTTATATGCAGGTAGATCTAGAGAATACTCTCTCGGAGAAATATGATTCTTGACCATTTCGATATTCGAAATAAAGAATTTTGGAGAGGATTTCGAAGTTCAAAGAATTCTTAAAACAATGGAAAAAAAACTGTGTGAGTGGGCAGAAATGGGCGGAGTTTCAATATGAAATAGTCCTCGGGATTAAAAAGAAAAAACTGCTAGAGATTTCATTATTTCCACAATTCGCCTACACGTCGACGTCCAAATTCGGCATAAAACAAACAATTTCCATTCAAGATGAATGCATTCAAAGGTAGCAAATTTCACAGAATAATTCATTCTTTGATTCAATTCATGATCTAGAAAAAAAGAGATAGAAAGTGGGGGAGTTGAATATAAAAGTAACTATTTCACACCTTAAAATGAGCAAGTTCAAAAAAGAGAAGTAGAAAAAAATGATGAAAACGGAAGAGGATGATGAAAAATATGAATATTTTAAAAGGACATGAAATTGGATCGACCTATTTAGGAGATGCTCTCAGAGGAATGCGGGAATTTCTTTTTTTAAGGGGGTCCGAGAATTCTTTTGAATGTCTAGCCAATTGTGACGACATGTCACTCAAATTTCATGCGACATTTCACTTGATGTTCCCTTGGATACTGTTCAATCATACAGAAAATAAAGAAAATTTGTGATTCGTAAACTAATAAAATGTCAGTCTTCTTGTCTGCAGAATAGTAATTATTTTGAATGATATCCGGAAGATATAAGCTCCGCCCATTTCTATAAAGACTATAATTTAAAAAATGGGCTCGAACGTTTTGAAATACTCTATCAGAAATTGTAGAATTTATGATAGTTGTGACCATTGAATTCAAAAATACGTCAACCGTTTCCTGTCATAAAATGTAGCAAGAAATCACAAATCGAAACTATCAGAGAATGATAAAAAGAGTTCTTGACTGTCTGAAATTTACTAGTTCAATGGACGACACGCTTTATGTCACAAATGAAAATATGAAAAACCCTATTCATTATTTCTCTACTTCATGTAATTCCTCGCTAAAGTTCGAAATTTATATTATTGAACTTCATGAGTTGGCATTCGAAGAGTCGAGAAGAAATGATGGATTAGCTTTTTTGTGTTTCGAATACTTCCTTATTTGTGAAATGTCGGAGACTAATTGCAGAGTATTTAGGACACACACACATACAAAATGGAATCATATTGAATATGAATATGGCACCTCCGGAAAAAGGTGCAAAGAGGCATCATCCGCAACAATTCTTTCGTCATTGACGTTATAGGAAGTGAATCGAGACAAACAATTTGAGTGTTTCAAAGTAATATGACTAGATTTCAGATCAAGCTTCCAATGGTTCATGTGTTTCGTAGTGATCACTTACTTTCGATGATCATATTCAATGAAAATCTGTGGATCAGAAACGGAAATTACCTCAAAATTAGGGAAGTAAGTATGAAGTGAGGTTGGTTATTTGAACATAATTTTCAGAAAAAGAAAGGGAAAACAGACTGAATCCAAGTTATCGAAGATGCAAGTTTTCAGAAAATTTATCAAATTTTGACCGGAACTCCAGTTTTTACGTTAATATCACTCCAGATTTAGTATAAAATTAGTGACTCTTATCCGTTTGTCATTTTCATAATTTGTGTGTAACATCTTCTGATTTCAATGCAAAACTCCACATTTCCATTTTCTTAAGACCTACATTCCAATTTCTGTAATTCTTTTTTATTATCTAAAACAAACAATAAAAAGTTCGAAAGTTTACGGAAAATGAAAGATTAACACATCCGTTATCAGTATTAATCAAATGATTGAAGTATGATTCTATATTGCTTTTTCTAGCCTGTTTCGTTGAAAACAGACAAGGGCACCTCAAAAGTTAAGAGAGAAAATGAAAAAAAAAGAAGGAAGTCATTAACAAGACTTTTCCTTTCCCAGACTGCAAGAAATTCGAAATAACTAGTTCACAGAATTCGTTCGTTTCTATTGTTCTACGTCATCGTCCAAATATTTTCAAAACTAACAATGAGGAATTGAAATCTCAAAGTGATTTTCTTTTTTTCACTGTGTTCCTTTCAATTATTACATACGTCATCTAAAAGGTGTCAAACGGATTTAATCCTTACTATTAACAATCAGAAGATTCCGTATGTCTGTGTGTGTGTCTGTTGGTCGCAAGCCCTAGCGGATCCGCCTTTGAACTTTTTTTGACAAAAATTATATGGATGGATAGAGAATTTGTCCGAGATGATGCCCGCATTTTTTGATTTTCAAAATTTGCACTTTGAAGCTATCTGCGCGCATTTTTCGGCAATGAGAAAGATGTTGAAAAACAAGCTATCTTTCTATTAGGTTGGACTGATATAACTGCATCACTTTTTGATTTTTCTCCAGAAGCTTCGAGAAGCTTCAAAATCGTTTCATATTAGGGGTATGTAAAGGTTAGTGTCTGGGCTACTCTTGCACAAAATCCGAGCTCTGTGGCAGCTTCCAGTATTCAGTTGTGAAAGTAACACCAACTCTAGTCAAACTGATGATTTTGAATCGGTCTGTTTTAAGCACTCCGAAATGACAAACATCCAGATTAATTTGATTATTATTGGGTCCCAGCACTGTTAATAAAGTATCATTCATCAATTTATACTGAGAGTTGAAAATTAGAAAACTAGAATCAAATGATGTTTTCATCATGGGAAGCCTGTGCTGTTTGTTGAATACGGCGTAATTACACAGGCTGATGAGAAGCCTAGCCAACTAGTTGAAAATCTTATAGAAAAGCTTGAGTACTGTCATATGATGCCCAATATCTAACTTTGGAAGTTTCGGTTCTCATAGAATATACTCACAAAAGTAACATATGTTTTTTGAGTCTCATGGCTACAGTGGAGAGTGGAAGCAGCATTGTCTCTTCTGTCGTACAGAAAAAGGACAATGTGACTTTTAATATGATAACTGGGAATGAGAAGTGGACACTCTTTGTCAACTATCATTATAGACACCAGCAGTTGAAACTCCAGGATTTTGGAGATTCAACCCCAAAAGGAAATTTTCGGATATGCGATGCTTCTGATCATCTGGTGAAGCGACAAAAGATCGAATGACTGAAATCTTTTCTTATCTTATACAAACGTCTCAGTAGATCTCTTTCACAAGCAACTAATGATAGGAATTGAGAAAATCAAAGAGAAATGACATAAAGTTTACTTCTTCATAATCATGTTCAACCACTTCTCGCAAAGAAGACTTCCCAGGAAATTCAGGAATAAGTCAGAAAGATTCTATATTGTTTTTTTGATTTTATGGGACATGCCCGTTATTAAGTATCACTTACTCTCTTTCCTAAGCCACTTCCTTAATGAACAGGATTTACCGCAAAAAAATGATACAAAAAAGTGGTACCACCGATTTTTCGACATTAGGTCTCCTGCCTCTCGCCGAGTGAGGATGAGACAGTAACCAGCCTGTTGGCAGTACATTGTGAATAATGATAGTGCATATTTAGTTTACCAATGACCTAAGAAAACAAAGAATTTTTGATTCGAAAGTTTCTCCGAAAGTGATGCATTCATATCAGTCCGACCTAATACAACGAGCCGTGTAGCTCTAAGAAATAATTCTAGAGGAAAGGTTTTTACTAAGTAAATGCAGATCCAGCTATTAACTAGCTGCCCTGAAAAATTTAGAACAATACCACTTTTCCCCATTCTTCTTCTTTCCTCCTTCTGGGAAGGCAGCCACGTGTATCCATTCAAACTATACAGACAGGTGTGTCCCTCTAACTTACCTCCTGGCAAGACAATAACAATAACATGTTGACCAGTGAGCGACAGTCTTCTCGACTTCCTTTTGTTTGTTTGATCTTTTCTGATTTCTTTCTTATCCAAGCCCATCTCATATCAATAGTCGGCAATTAAACTAAGTTTTTCTCTGTCATTTGTCTATTTTTCTGGAAGATATTGACGTTCTAAACGCAACTTTATTCTTCTCAAATCGGCAACATCAAACGGTTTGGAAGATTAGCAAACAGAGACAAAGATGTTCTAAAAATCGATTGGCAGGTGACCTTTGACCCCACCTATCTATACCCCGACCCCTTCTCCCATTCATTGGCATAGACTGTTAGTCACCAGTCATTCTTTCCTTCTTTTCTTTCCCTTTTTCGTTTTTTTCCTTTCCTCTAATCACTTCTCCTCTCTCTTAACATTCCCGGAGTAGTAGGTTTCATCAGTTCTTTCGGGTTCTGGAAACGATGAAAGGGAATGTTATCTCCTCTTCTTAGAATCCTCTAATCACTTCTTCTCTCTCTTAATATTCCCGGAGTAGTAGGTTTCATCAGTTCTTTCGGGTTCTGGAAACGATGAAAGGGAATGTTATCTCCTCTTCTTAGAATCCTCTAATCACTTCTTCTCTCTCTTAATATTCCCGGAGTAGTAGGTTTCATCAGTTCTTTCGGGTTCTGGAAACGATGAAAGGGAATGTTATCTCCTCTTCTTAGAATCCTCTAATCACTTCTTCTCTCTCTTAATATTCCCGGAGTAGTAGGCTTCATCAGTTCTTTCGGGTTCTGGAAACGATGAAAGGGAATGTTATCTCCTCTTCTTAGAATCCTCTAATCACTTCTTCTCTCTCTTAATATTCCCGGAGTAGTAGGCTTCATCAGTTCTTTCGGGTTCTGGAAACGATGAAAGGGAATGTTATCTCCTCTTCTTAGAATCCTCTAATCACTTCTTCTCTCTCTTAATATTCCCGGAGTAGTAGGTTTCATCAGTTCTTTCGGGTTCTGGAAACGATGAAAGGGAATGTTATCTCCTCTTCTTAGAATCCTCTAATCACTTCTTCTCTCTCTTAATATTCCCGGAGTAGTAGGCTTCATCAGTTCTTTCGGGTTCTGGAAACGATGAAAGGGAATGTTATCTCCTCTTCTTAGAATCCTCTAATCACTTCTCCTCTCTCTTAACATTCCCGGAGTAGTAGGTTTCATCAGTTCTTTCGGGTTCTGGAAACGATGAAAGGGAATGTTATCTCCTCTTCTTAGAATCCTCTAATCACTTCTTCTCTCTCTTAATATTCCCGGAGTAGTAGGCTTCATCAGTTCTTTCGGGTTCTGGAAACGATGAAAGGGAATGTTATCTCCTCTTCTTAGAATCCTCTAATCACTTCTTCTCTCTCTTAATATTCCCGGAGTAGTAGGTTTCATCAGTTCTTTCGGGTTCTGGAAACGATGAAAGGGAATGTTATCTCCTCTTCTTAGAATCCTCTAATCACTTCTTCTCTCTCTTAATATTCCCGGAGTAGTAGGCTTCATCAGTTCTTTCGGGTTCTGGAAACGATGAAAGGGAATGTTATCTCCTCTTCTTAGAATCCTCTAATCACTTCTCCTCTCTCTTAACATTCCCGGAGTAGTAGGTTTCATCAGTTCTTTCGGGTTCTGGAAACGATGAAAGGGAATGTTATCTCCTCTTCTTAGAATCCTCTAATCACTTCTTCTCTCTCTTAATATTAGGGTGGTAAGAAAGTTTTGAACCACTACGGGGAAAACTTTTGAATCAAAATTTGTTATTTTATTTTCAATACCAGTCAACTTAATATGGATTATAATTATGGCCAATGTACTGCCAACAAATGGGCACTCTCTTATCCACTCTAGGTTAAAGCCTGGAGACTAAGTATCGAAAAATCTCCGATACCCAATTTTTGTATCATCTTCATTCCGGAAATCCCGTTCGTCCTGGAGACGACTGGGTTATGGGAATGAGTTAATCAGTAGGAGACATGTCCGAAGAATACAACTGATAGAGTATAAACTTCCAATTTAATCCAGGATTTTTCTGGCAAGTCATTTTCAAGATAGGTGGTTGAACCCGACTATTATGAAGTAAACTTCATCTAATTTCTTCTCGATTTTCTTAGCTACTGTCATTAGTTTGCTGTGTTAGAGGTCTACTGAGACGATTATTTAAGATGAAAAAGAGATCAGATTGATCCGATCCTTCGCGTTCCACCAGATGCTCAAAATCATCACATATCGATAAAATTTCGCTTTGGATTTGGAACTCCAGAATCCTGGAGTTTCAACCACTGGTGTCTATGGTGATAGAAAGTAAAGAGTGTCCTCTTCTCATCCCCACAAATTAAATTGGAAAGCCTCTTTGTCATTCTTCAATAAGACTGAAGTGACGATGCAGCTTCCACTCTCCACTGTAGGCATGAGGCCCAAAAACGTATGATACTTATGAAAGCATATTCCATGAGAATCAAATCTTTCATTGTTAGATATTGGGCACCTCATCATAGTACTAAAGCTTCTCTATAACATGTACAACTAGTTGACTAGGCTGCTCATCAGCCAGTGCCATTACATCGTCTCAAACAAACACTATAGGTTTCTCATAACGAGAAATTCATTTGATTCTAGTTTTCTAATTTTGAATTCTTGGAACAAACTAATTATTGGTGCTTAATTAACAGTGCTGGGACCCAACAATAGTCAAATTAGTTTGGCTGTTTCTCATTTCGAAGGCACGAAACAGGCTCATACAAAAGTATCAGTTTGATTTGGGTTCGTGTTGCTTTCACTACTGCCTGCTGGAAGCTGCCATTGAGCTCAGACTTTGTGCAAGAGTAGTCCACACACTGACCCTTACATACCCCTAATATGAAAAGTTTTTGAAGCATCTCAAAGTTTCTGGGGAAAAATCAAAAAGTGGTTCAGAACTTTCTTACCACCCTAATATTCCCGGAGTAGTAGGTTTCATCAGTTCTTTCGGGTTCTGGAAACGATGAAAGGGAATGTTATCTCCTCTTCTTAGAATCCTCTAATCACTTCTCCTCTCTCTTAATATTCCCGGAGTAGTAGGTTTCATCAGTTCCTTCGGGTTCTGGAAACAATGAAAGGGAATGTTATCTCCTCTTCTTCGAATCCTTCATTCTCGCTATACAATCCTCCCTTTCTCTCTCTGATTATTTCGGAGAATCGATTTGGGATAAATTCATGGTGATCTACGAGCTTCTTACGTACGACAGTGAGCTGCAAACGACAGAGAGCCGTATTTTGCAAGAGTAAGAGCTAATTCCTATTTTCTAAAACCTTTCCTAACGTCTCCCCCATTTCAAGTGGGTTTTTAAGGCATGTAGAGGCATTTTCAGAAAAAGTTGTCAACAGAAAAAGTGTTCAGAGTTCAAAATTACATCTGATATCAAATTATTGAACTCCACTGCAGTCCTCCTTTAATACTTTTGTGGCCAGAACTGTAGCCCAAGGATATTCGTTTTTAAAAGTTTTCCAATTATAAATATTACACTTTTCCGGTTTGAGTTCAATTGTTTGCCCGAGTGTTTTGTTAATAAAATTTGAGAAAAATGAAATTTGTGTTTAGTTATTGTCCAAGGATATTCGCCAACATGAGCTAAACCAGGAGCCTGACGGCGGTTATAACCGACTGGTGATCGAACATTTACCAAGTTTCAGTTTATTTCAGAGTCATGAATAAATCAGAACACATCGTCATGAGTATATAAATGGGTGCCATGGTAAATGATTAGACACGTGTTTCCTATAACAATAAAACGTTTAAAATGAGAACATAATTGGATTAAGAGTCGATTGTGATCACTTCACGACCACTTCCACCAATGAAAAGAACACGGGGCAAATCTTCTGTCAATACATCGAGATACGTCTGAAAGAAGGTGTATGATTGTTGGAGATCTGATATAAACAGACCATATAAGAGTTATTGAATGCAAGACGATTTCTTGGAGGAGATGGAAGATTCAAAAGAATCAATTGAGAATCAGGAGAATTCTCTCGAATAACACGATTGAGGCGAACAGAAGTATTCATTTTATGAATATTCAATTTCATCGCTCCTTCCATTTCTTCATTCGGTGTTCCGGAACGGTAGAAATCATCGAAAAGACTTCTGAAAATTAAAATATATGAAATAGCTTTTATAAAAGAAATACTTAGTTTTAAAATGTAAAAATTCCCTTTGATTAAACCAAATATTTTTAAATTGGAGAGTAGAATTACTCACTCAGTGAAAGATGTTTCAGCTGATTCATCTAAATTAATAGAAGTGTGTGCAGGAGGAGAGAAACTTTTCGTCGAATCACTATGTCTCATCTGAATTGGGCGGGGTTTTCCGTTATCTTCCATATATCCATCATTCAAATATCCACTTTTACTTCTTCTCATTTCCTCTCGTTCCTTCTGTTTTCTCTCTACTTCTGCTGCTTTTTCAACTACTTCATCTGATACTTCCATGTCGAGGAGATCCACAATCTTCAATAACCATTTCATTAAGTTTCAAATCATTCCAAAACCTACAAAAAGTTCGGCATCAATTCTGAGCATGTAGATATATTTCTGAAGTCCCGCTTTCATATCTTCTGATTTTGTTGAATCTTGTTCGCTGACTGCAAAAATACGGAGAGTACACCCCTTCCAAACTTTATGTTGACGAAGAAGATATGCGATGAGCATCAGAATTCCTCCATCCTGAACAATCCACCAAATGTCAATAAATCCAGTTAGACGTTCCGAATATTCAGGAAAATCTGTGATTCCTTTAGTCACAATCAAACAATTGTCATTTGCTGCTCCGTGGATTATTTCTTCTGTAAAAATGGAACCGTATAAATAGAACTTTTATGAGTACATACCTGCAAACAGAACAAGCTCATCTGCATTTTTATCATTCGGCCAATTGACAAGAATAGTATTCGGTCGCAGTCCTCCAATACCAATTGACTGATACAATCCAGAAATAGTTCCATTGATTTGATGGTTATTGTAGAACATTGTCTTTGCGAATCCACGAAGTCGGACGCTTGTCATATCTTTCACGAGTGTTGTTTTGACATCTTTTGCTCTGTTCTTATCCTTTTGAGAATCAACAGTTCCTTTTAAAAAGGCACACGCAATGGCCAATCCACGACCAGCCTGAGGCACCCATTCATTGCTCATTCTCTAATAGAAACACACATACCTTCAGCTGAGCTCCGAGATTGAGCATAGAAACTGCTCTCCGATCAATCATTTCCTTTGACCATTGACTTGTTAGAAGAATCAGCACTTGCGGTCTCCAATTCTTTGGATGAGGATCCTTATCTTCAACTTTCAAAAGACTGTATTGGGCAGTTGACAAAGCCAATCCTCTCATTCCATCTCCCCATTCTTTTTTCGCACTGCAAATTTAAATTCCATTTAATTTTGATTGAATCAATTTAGATTACCCTTTCCATTCGACATATTTATAGATGACAGCAGTAGCAGTACACGCAATACAGGCAAGAGGAACACTAGAAGCAAACATTATGAAGAAACAAAGAGCAGCTCCGAGAAGAGAAAGTGACCTGAAATATTATGGCGATAGAACAAATTTCAGTTTAAATACTAACCAATGGAAATATTTGAATCTTGGTCTCCAATTTGGAGATTTCAAAATAGAATGAAGAACGGCAATCAAATTGACAAAAGCATAACACATAAGGAAAAAGAAGTCAAGAACCTCTGCAATTTTATCAACAGCTCCCAAAAGAATTCCACATTCAGCAATAATGACAGTGAGAACCAATCCAAGAAAAGGTTCATTGTTTTTTGTAACACGAGCAAATGGAGCGAGTATCGGAATGATATCGTCTTTGGCGATTGATTGAAGAAGACGTGGCGCACCTGAATTGAATAAACCAAACTGGATACAATTCAGTGGAAAGGGAGGTAACTGAATGTATGGTCACGGGATACATTTCGATTTCGGCAATTCATATTTTTTTAAAAAACTATTGAACAAAGTGAATATATTCTATGAAGGTATTGTTGTTTCACTTACTGCAAAGACATTGTAAAGCTGCTCCAAATGTGGAAAGAAATGCTCCGACAGTGACAACAGCAGGATGAGGCCATGAAAGTGCAGCTACAACCATTGTGTTCCCAATCGAACGACCGAATTTATCTCTCAAAACACTTCGATTAATTGATCCTCCGAATAGAATTGCAAGAACATAATAGATTGCAGAAGTTGTCAGAGTTGCAGCAATCGTTCCAACAGGAATACTTCTTTGAGGATCAGATAGATCTCCGCTCATGTTTGTTCCAGTGAAAATTCCAGTTACTGCTGGGAAATAAATTGCCATTAACATGAAGAAAGTTGACGATTCGTCTTGAACGACTTCTGCAGTTTCTTTCCCTCTCACTCCTGGAACGACTTCAGTTTTCTCCATGTATTCAGGCCACATATTATCATTCAATGTTTTCATATTAAATCCAGGGAAAGCCATTTGACACGTCATCTTTTTTGAAGTGTAATGAGTACAGAAAACATCATCTTCAGCCGAAGCCTCATCGTTATTCACATTTGCACAGAACACACTTTCCAGACTGAAAGTTCAAATGATTTAAAATGAAAGTAAAAATAGATTCTCACTAAAGAGATTTATCACAAAGATTGCAGAAATCAACAGTTTCATTGAACCAACTTGTTTGATTTTTGTGTGTTGGATGAGTGATAATTGACGATTGAAGTAAATGATTATCAATTGCACACACTCTGAAATTAGTTTTCTTTTTTGAAATAATCTCAAAAAGAAGACAAACTTCATTCCTTCCATTGTTATCTGTTTTTCAATTCCTCCTCCAATACAAGCCATAATTGCCAACACAACACACATCAATGAGACTGGAGCCAATAATTGAACGAATTTAACACCCATTGCTACAATTAAAGCTTGAATGAGAAGAAAAACTGTTCCGTAAAGACGAAGATTGTTGTAGAGACTTCCAAACATTTCGGTATCATGAAGTGCATCAGCTCCTCCGATTGCCATATCAGGCCACAGATACATCAAAATAACTTCAACTCCACCGACAATGTACATTGATGCAGCGACAGTATTTGCCAAATAGAACAGAATTCCAACTGCCGAACCAAATTCAGCTCCAAGATTTCGACTAATGATGAAATAGGCTCCTCCTGATTCAACGACTCCGTTTGTGGCAACTGCTGATAATGAGATTGAGGTCAGTAAAGTCTAAAATAGTTCAATTGAATTCATTTTGAGTTAGAAAAAGATCATACAGAAAGGCAACAAATGGCAAGAAGGGCCATCGTCCATGCGACACCGGCCATTCCAACGACCCAGAAAAGACGAATAAACATGGTTACACCGAGAATATGTTGAATTGTGGGCAAGTAAACTCCAAGCATCACTCCAAGATTTGCCTAGAAATGATAATAGTTTTGAAGCGAAATGAGATAGTCAACTAACTTTTACATGCTCAGAAGTGGCTCTTTCTTTTGGTCCAGGTGTTGTATAACCCGAAATAAAAGAAGCTTGTGTCCCGATTCCTTCATCTTCTTTGTACAATGCTAAGTGTCCGAGACTTGTCGTGAATTTCCGATTCCCTTTGTAATCAGCAGGAATACCATCTTCTCCAACCGTTTCCATTCGGCCTCCTCCTTTTCCCATTGCTTGGAGGCCTTCCGTGTTTATCTGCGTCACCGTACTGAAACGGCGCCTGCAAAAGAATTGAATAAGATGAAGAAAGAGAGAAAAGTGGAAGCTAAGAATCTATGAATCAACTCACCAGTTGTCATGTAGGTGCAAAGTGAGAAAGTTAAAAATGAATGGAAGAGAGAGGTAAAAGTGACCTCGTCTCTGCGTCTCCACTCTTGTGACGTGGCAATTCAGAACTCATCGAATCGACTCGAAATTGATAATTGCCTTTGCAACCGTCAAGAGTCTTTCTACCTCTCATATACTCATTGTACTCTTCCAAACACTACAGTAATTTATCAAAAAATGCGAATACTGCCAATCCGTCTCCCGGATATTCAACAAAAAAAATGGGATTCATTGTATGTTATACCGGGATCTCATGTCGACATAATTCATCAGTTTTATTTGAAACGAAATACACATAAAAATCATGTTGATTTCTTTTTGATTGAGATGTTGAATTGATTCCAATAATGTGAAATATCACACGAAAAATTACTTCATATTATTTTCGAAAAATAAAAAACCCGCATGGATCTGTTTGTAATTGATATTGAACTAGTTTCCATCTTGTTCAAAATGTGTTATTCACTAGTAGTAAGCTACAACGAAAAAACTATTCCGTTTGAAAATTTCATGCTGAACTACAAAGTTTTTTCTCTCGAATGAACTTCTTCTAATTCTATGTAAATATTTCAATTGTTTCACTTTTCCCTTTCAATGAAACCAGTGAGTAGAGTCAGTTATAAAAGAAAAAAAAGAACAAAAGAACTAACCTTGCATTCGACATGACTGTACGACGTAGATCCTGAAAATGATGTTTTTTCTTCGATTGAAACAAGATTTCGTTGAAACCGAACAATGAAAAAAATGAATAGAAAGGGGCTATTCAAAACTGAATCATATTTGAATTCTCGGGTATTTTCATGCAAATTATAAGAAATTTTAACAATTGAATTTTTGAATTTTGGTTTTCCATCCTATCAATGAATAGAAAAAAGAACCGTCGATCGACCGAAAAAAGGTTTTTTGTACACAGTTGAAAACGAATGTGTTGATAGATGAAACGATTTGTTTTTGTTGTTTTAGGATCAATCCTTTTACCCGCTGGATTCGACAAAAAAACTGGATGCAATTCAAAAAAAGAACATCGTTTTTCAGTTGTTTCCGATACCCAAAAACAGGAGAATTCATCCAGTTACTGAGCGAATTTTGGATACATAATGGTAAATGGGCGCATGTTTTTACCTCCGACAATATAACCAAGTTGAAGTTTTATGGCAGAAAACGGATTATCGAATAAATATGAATATGAAAAAGAGTGGAATATGGTTTTTTTGTTTTCATTAGAGTTTCGAAACGAAATCATTCGGAATGGACTTCTAAGAAAATTATGTGATTCGACTTTCGAGGAATCTTCAATAATCTGTGAACTTGTGGAATTCTTCTATTATTTTTTGAAAGCAACTGAGAAATTCGAATGTTTCATTTATTATATTATTGAAATGCTACAATCCGTGTATTAATGATTATATATTTCAATTTCAGAATACTCTTCTTTCAATACACATTAATTCATTTAGATTATAACCTGATCATTAATTTATTACTGATTTCAGTGTGATGCTTTCAGATTCTCTATTTCTCGAATCCTTCTTCTCAAAACGTCTGATGATCATCTAAATGGGCGTATTATACACATTATTTATGGTATAATGATCTCAAGGAGCTCATACTCTTAAAATAATTCCTTCGTTCTCCACCCATTGATTACGTGAGGAAGTTTAAGAGTTCAAAGAAGTCGTCCGCCTCCTACCAATAATTATCGAAAAGAGCGTGGGAGACTACGACACCATGAGAATCGTTCCTATTCTTCGAAATTCAAGTTAAAATTCTTCCGAGACTTCTATTCTTTCTCTAAAAATGTCAACGACTGAAATCGTTCGATCCGACTACTCGAATCGTTTTGTTCCTTATGTAAATGCATACTTCCAAGTATTTTTAATTGCTGGACTAACATTTCAATTCGTTCTTTTATATTTAATTAGGACGAAATCTCCGTCAAGTTTGGATCAATTAAAATACTTTCTCTATAATACTTCATGTATTCAAATTCTCGAAATTATTTGTGGATATTTCACTCAACACAGGTATCAAGTCTTTCAAAAAAGAAACTATTCAAAATACTCTCTCAATGTAATCAGATCTCTTCCAAACAGTACTACATTCGCAGTTCTTGCAAACGGACCATGCCGTTATTTTGGTCCTGCAGTCTGTTTTGGTGGTTATCATGTTTTTCTAGTTAGTACCTCTCTCAGGCTTAAAAATAATCGAATTTTATTTTTGTTTTTCAGGGTGTCACATTTTGTGTTGCTTTGTCCATTTCTAATACAGTAATCTACAGATTTTTGATACTAAGAAGAAGAGATATCACTAGAAAACATTTGATGTATATCATTATTTTCTCTTATATTCCTGGAATATTTACAATGGTAAAAATTAAAAAAAAAGAAACAATGACAAATATTCGAAATTTTAGATAATTCCTTTCACTGATAAATGGGATTTTCCAATTGCAATCAATCAAACATTTCTAGAACATCCAACCTACGATCTATCATATTATGTTCCTTTTTCTGGATTTGCCAACATCAATAGTACACAATTTCTGGCTGCAACTGCAATTTTAGCTATTGGAGCATACGGAATTCCCTTGTGCTCTTTCCTTTTAACACGTAGCATTCTCAAGTTAATTCGAGCACATAGCAACATGTCAAACCGCACCAAAACACAAGCAAAAACTCTTGTTCATGTGAGTTCAAAACTGTGAAAAAAGGAGAAAATATCGAGTGAAAACCTTGAAAAGAATGTGATAAGTCACACATTCTTTCATCGAAAATATCAAATTGTACAAAATGTCATACGATTTTGGGAAAAAACACAATGAAATATAATACGAATAATCGAATTGAAATTTTAGGGGTTGGCATGTCAAATTCTTATTCCACTGCTATGTTATATTCCGATATTTTCTATATACTCATATTCTCAATTAAACAAAAAAGAGAATATTGCATCAGAACATCTTCTCATGATTCTAACATGTCTTCCTGCTTTAATTGATCCATTTATCTCTTTTTATTTTGTTGTTCCATATCGAAATGCTCTACTTCGAGTTATCATTAATCGGAAAGAAGATGAAAAAACAAGCACAATGGCAGTTGCATCTACAGTATCAATTCGTCATATAACACCTCATGTTATGTAAAATGAACTCATTCAATAAAGATAACTCACCTGGAAACCTCCCATGGTTTCGGATCAAATCGACCAAACGGTGCGAATAATTCGTCGATAAATGTACAACTTTTCAAGCGCCGATGCGTAGCACAAGAATATAGAAACGGTGCGATTCAAAAACGATTATCCAGCCGACCGGCGGATTTCGGTAATTTGTGACATATTCATAGATAGTAAACAATAATTGAAAGACACAGAGAAACTGCCGAACACAACAAATCCATTTTTTGGCAAAATTACGAAACATGTACTTTTATGTCAAAAACACTTTGTTCAGAGTACACTCAATAGTTTCTCAGATTTCTGGATGAATATAAGAAATCACTTATATTCAATCAATAAGTAATCTCCGAAGAAAAGCGAAGACTATCATTTGAGAACTGAAAAACGAAAAAAAAGAAAACAAGTAATCTGGAACATCGGAAAAGAGAAGCAATGCGACTGTTCGTTCTGTGTTTGTCCATGTGCTTTTGTATTATTTTTCTCCATTTTCCAGGTTTTCCGTTGATTTCATTTGTTTTATTCTTTTTCTTCTTTTCTGACTTCCTTCTTCTTCTGTTTCCTCTTTTTGGAACTATCAGAGCATGCAACTGAAAAAACTAAAACAATACATTTCGAAGCATTGAAATATTCTGAGATTCACAGAATAATTTTTAAATTTCTCGAGGCTCAGCTGACCGATAGTGAGAGAGATCCACACGTATTGTGGGTGGTCATGGATGAATGAATCAGAAAATAATGATGAAAAGGATACATTATAGACTTCAAAGTACTTCAGAATTGATGAAAGGTCACAAAAAGATACTAATAAATTTAGAATTCAGATAACGAGTGAAACTATAAATGAACGAGTACGGTTTCTCAAGGTGTTTTTCGAAGTGACTCATTCTAAATAGCAGGTTTATTTTTCTTTTTTTCGTTTATGACACATTGCAGATAACTGCTGGTTTTCCCATGAATTTCAGGTACCCAGATTCTTTAAATTGCTGTTATTACAATTCATCTAATTTCTTTCTTCGAATCTGTCTGGTCATCAAATAATTTCTATTTTTCTCAACTAGAAAAGTCCTCTGAGAACACGACGTCTGACGTCTGTCCTTTTTATTATCATTCCTGAAAGGTCCTTCTCATTTGATTATTGAAACTGCTCTCTGATCAAATCAAAAATCTCTATTAAAAACAATCTACTTTCTTATTTTTCTCATCTACCAAAACGTGGTTTTTCGAAACACCGCCCATTCCATCTTATCCATTCCGTATCAACCGACCAACTCAATCAAGTGTGAAAAGTGTGAGAATAGCCAGTCGACGTATTTTTGTCTGCATTTCATCGCCTATTAAAAGTATTTTGTTTTCAAATTGAGCAATGACAGATTCAAATCGATTTGTTCTCTATTTCGATATATACTATTATCTTTATTTCATTATTGGAATATTAGCTCAATGTTGTCTCATAATCCTAATAAAAACTAAGAGTCCACCGAGTTTAGAAAGTTTTCGTTACTTTCTTATCAATACATGGATTGTTCAATTTGCTGTTCTTTTCATGGCTTTCTTCACTCAATCCAGGTAAATAAAGACTTCGTGATTCAATGGATTTAATTTTTTCAGATGTTTACCAAATACAACCACCTACGCAGTACTTCCACGTGGTCCATGTAGATTACTCGGTCCAAATGCTTGTTTCGGTGGTTATCATATAAGCTTAGCACTTTCGATGGGCGTTGCACTTTCCATCGCCGATACTGTTTTATTTCGTTATCTACTTCTACGATTTCACGGATTTCACGGATTTCGGAAAAATCATTACTTGACTATGATTTCTCTTTGCCATATTCCCACTGTCTTCCTAGCGGTCAGTTTTCTATAAATGTTATTTTCATAAGCATTTATTTCAGATAGTTCCATTTCTTGATGATTGGGATTTCCCTCATGCCCGTTTTTTCACATACAAAGAACATCCAACGTATGATTTCTCAATATATGAACCTTTTCCTGGATTCACAAACATTCAGTCGATACCTTTTCTGACTGCAACTACGGTAGTTGCAATCGGAGCATATGTTATTCCACTCGGCTCTTTTTTCATTATATTTTCGATATCGTCCCTTATTAAAAAACATAAAAGTATGTCTGAAAGGACAAAAAATGTGGCGAAAATGATGGTAAAAGTACGTGTTTCCTTATTATAATTGTTTGTTCCTAAATGTACTTTATTCCAGGGACTTGCCTTTCAAACAATTCTTCCGTTTATCTCCTATACACCTATCGTTTCATTCTATTTATATTCACAATTTATGGGCGAAGAGATGATTTTGACTGAACATTTTCTAATGGTTTGTTCTGGATTTCCTGCATTATGTGATCCATTTATATCATGTTATTGTATTCTTCCATATCGACAAACAATTTCGAAATTTATTTCAAGAAAAGCAAGAAGAGGATCTGGAAGCATTAGGTCAAAAGTGTCTACAATTTCAGTACGCTCCGTCAATCTTCATGTATTCTGACATACTTTTTTCTATTTTTAACATATAAATTTTGAATCATTTCTTTTCTTGGAATTCTTTTACACGAAAACTTTTTCGAACAAATCAAGTGCACTTTTCCATGATCTTTTATCGGCTTTCTCATTGTAACCAACACCGGATGGAGCAATGTTAGCTGAATCTGAAATTAAAGGAATTTAAAAAAACAAGGATCAAGAGTCCATGAAAACCAACTTGGATCAGTGAACGAATGCATTGCTTTCCCATGAGAAACAAAAACAAAATCGGCATTTCTAGCTCTCATTTCCTCATGGAATGCGTCAACACTTGCTTTCGTAACATGTTCGTCAAGATCTCCATGATGTACTTGAATAGATATTCCATCTAAAGAATCAAGAGAATTTCCTTCAATCGGACTAAGAGTTCCATGAAAACTGATAACTGCTCGGATTCCATCGAAACGATGTCTAGCCACATCAAGTGAACACAATCCTCCAAAACAGAAACCAAAAGCCGCCAACTTTGTTTTATCAACTGATGGAACAGCTTTCAATGCATTCAAACTGCATTCTAATCTTGATTTAAACTTCCCATTTCTATCAGAAGTTAGAGGGCGGATAACTGTAACAGCTGTTGGAATATCAGTGAATCTGATTCCTTTTCCATAAACATCAGCTACGAGGGCAACGTATCCACATTCTTCAGCAATCTCCTTTGCTCTTTCCATTTCCAATTGAGTCACTCCACGAAACGCAGGAAATATTAAAACTCCTGGACGTGTTCCAGAATATTTTGAGCTGTAATTTCGAAATTTTTCATACGAAAAATAATTTTACAAAATGAAGAAATATAATTTTAATGTGACTCACCTCGGTGTATAAAGCTCTCCAGAATACACATTTCCATCGATATCTTTATATTCGAGTGTTTCATGGATCGACATAGTTGTTTCAGGAATTGTCGTATAAATGGAAAGAAGAGAAATGTTTCGAAGAGTCAAAACTGATATGAATTGACACAATTTCTGTTGATAAGTAAACGTCTTTTCGTTTTATATTTATTGAAAAAATGAAGAGGAAAGTCACAAAATATTTGTGACCAATGTGTTTCTTTGTGTATTTATCATTCATTGAGAACAAAACTATTTAAAAGAAAAGAGAGCGGAGATATTTTTATCAAATGAAAACTTCTGTTAACAAATTAAGACATGATCTCCATGATCTCTTTGCTGCCTTTTCATTGTATCCAATTCCTGGAGCATTGAAACTGTCGGCGTCTGGTTCTGTGAATGCATGAACTGCCTTTGCATGAGAAACGAATACGAAATCTGCTTCTCTTGTTCTCATTTCCTCGTGGAATCCATCGATTTGATCCTTTCCAATATGAAAATCTGCATCGCCGTGATGAACTAGAACTGTTGTCTCTGTGATTTTGTCAAGAGATAAATCTGGAATTGGTTTCAAAGTTCCATGAAATGAAACAACAGCTTTGATTCCAGAGTTGTATCTTGCCAGATCCAAAACGCAAAGTCCTCCGAAACAATAACCGATTGCAGCTACTTTTGATTGATCCACTTCCGAAAACGTCTTCAAACTATCAATTGCAGCAAAAAGTCTTGGCTTCAGTTTATCAAAACGATTGGAAACAAGCGGTCCCATTGTTGCAAATGCATCCGCTCGTTCAGTTGGTCTTACACCTTTCCCATAAACATCAGCAACAAAAGCAAAGTATCCAAGCTAAGTAAATATCGATTCTCATAGTTTTTTATTTAAACTTTTAAAATACCTCTGCTAATTGATGCCCTTTATCCTTCTCAAACTCGGTTATTCCTCTGAATGCTGGAAACACCAAAACGGCAGGAACCTTTGAGTTTTTTGCAATTCTGTAATGAAGTCGACATAAAATGGAAACGATTGTAAATCAGAAACATACTCTGGAATATAGACAACTCCTTCGAAAATTGTTCCATCAACATCTTTATAATCAATTAATTTAGTAGAAACAGCCATTTCGTATAGAAATAGAATAAATAAATGGTCAGTTTATCAGTAACCTTTCGAATATATAAATACTTTTTGGTGGTTGTTGCTGTCTGCGTATCTTCATTTAAATCATTATAACTGACATGTTCTTTTCACTTTTTCTCTTTTCTTCCTCTCATGATCGTGTACAAACATTGTAATTTATGAATACAATTTCAATCATTTTATTCTGTTTCAACATAGCTAAAAGTCGATTCAGAATACTTCTTTGAACAAAGAAATAGCTGAATTCCACGAACGATCAGCTGCTTTCTTGTTGTATTTGACTCCAGGAAGACCGAAAGAATCGGCTTCTGTAAAAGAATTCAGGATTTCAAAGGTATTCGTTGAATTACCTGGCTCTGTGAATCCATGTTCAGCAAAAGCATGACTGGAAAAGACGAAATCAGCATTTCTGGTTCTCATTTCGACATGGAATTCATCTACTTGTTCTTTCGGAATATGTGAATCCGCATCTCCATGATGAACTTGAATTGCCGTTCCAATAATTGAATCCAAAGGAAAATTGGGCAATGGTTTCAATGTTCCATGAAAAGAGACAACAGCTTTCAATCCAATATTGTATCTGGCAAGATCTAAAACACAAAGACCTCCGAAACAGAACCCAATTGCTCCAATTTTCTGATCATCAATACATTGAACTGTTTTAATGGCATCAATTGCAGCTATGATCACTGGTTTCAGTTTGTCGATTCTTTCTGAAACCAACGGTCGAACTATTTCAAAACATTGCATTTTATCAGTTGGACGGATTCCTTTTCCAAATGGATCAGCTGCCAGAGCAATATATCCTTCCTGGAATTTCTTTGATTGAAAAAAGAAAAAATAGAATCACCTGGGCTAGTGTCGCTGCTTTTTCCCTCTCAAAATCGGTAATTCCACGAAAGGCTGAATACACAACAACACCCGGAAGTTTTCTCATTCCAGTTGTCCTGAATGAATTAAAATATATCAAAGTAATAACTTTTGAAAGGTTTCTTATGTTCAAATAAACTGAGTTTCAAACTGGATTCTAGTAATATATCGAACCTTGGAACGAAAAGATCTCCCTCGTAAACGTTTCCATTTGAATCTTTATATTGAAGAAGACTATGAGTAACAGTCATTATGAAAGCAACGAAACAACAATTAGTCTATTCTCTTATTCTTCTTCTTCTTTTTATACAGTTCAATCTGTCTCTGTTTGCTTCTCTGCGAATCTCAATCTCTTCGAAGAGCACAATAACAGGTCACAAAATAATGTGACTAACTTCATCAAAGATTTGAAAACTATCGTATGAGGACGTCGGATCACAATTTCTATTTCTTGAAATATCGATTCTATCAGAAATTCTGGAACAAAATTCATTGTTTATTTCCCAAACGATTTCTTAAAAAACAACCATGAAGAGTCTCACACAGAATGATTTCTCATCCATAAATTGTTTTGAATTCAATTCCTTATTTCTGGGAAACATCACATCTTTATAAATGAAACGTTTTCTCTCTTCTCTTCACTTTTATGAAAATTCGTTGCGGAGTTGCAAACGAATCCATAAAATCATTATGACCATTGGAAGCGCTCATCTCATTTCATTTGCAATGATGCTTCTGATCGTGTTTTCCCTTCTTATTTCTCTTTCTTCTGCAACAGATACACCACCATCACAAGAGATTCCGGAAGGATGTGATATTGTCCCAGTAACAGAATGCCAAGTCACTTGTGGAGGAGGATGGCAATTGGGTAGATACGTTTGTATTGAGAAGACAGAAAAATGTCACTGCCCGTAAGTTCTTCTGAACTGAATTGCTCATTTCTGATATGATGTTCAGACCGAATCCAGTATTCAATCAATGCAACAACCGTCCTTGTCTTGGAAAGAATCCAACACTTCTTGATGTTTTCTACGACGAAGAAAATAAACAACAAGAAGAAAATGGAGTGGAATATGTGGAAGAAAGTGCAGAAGTCGTTCCAATCAAGAAAACAGTTTAAAGGAAACAAATAAACTTTTTATTGAGAATTCAAATAAATTATTGTTGGAAAGTAAAGTACCCGTTGCATTAAATCTATCTTAAAATTTCAAATTAAAGCATTGGAGTGTGCTCTTTCGGTTCAGAATCTGAATCCTCCTCATCTAAGAAATCATTTAAACTTGGCTTTGATGGAGATGCCAAATGAGGTGGAATCTTCGGAAGCTGACGACGAGGTATCGTCGGTGTCAGAATTGGGAAAGACATTCCAGGGACATCGGCAATCTGAAGTTTTGATTTGTACTTTTATGATTCACTTTTTAGTTTTTACCAGATTAATTGTATGATACAGTGGTCTTTGTGGGCGGGGCTTAGCACGTTTAGCAATGAATTCGTTGATTGGAATGATTTCCGGATTGAGCCATACATAGAATATTGGGTTGAGAAGAGTGCTTACACGACTGATAATGACAGGAATGACGATATAATGAATTTGATGAAAATCTGATTTCATTGGGTTGAGGCATACAACAGAATATGCAAAAAATGGTAGAACTGATACCAGAAGACATCCCAAACCAACTTTTCCCACATGATTTTTGGGAGCCCATGTGCAAATTTCTGGTTTTGGAACACCATTTTCTAGCTGAACTTCGGAAGAACTTTGGGTATCAACATGATCAATGATACTGTAGTATAGAGATGATGCAATACAAACTGGAATCAAGAAGAAAACAAGACACGTGGCAGTTAAAAATGCAATGTATCGATGAGCCGACAGTCGAGATTTTTCTGAATCTGGTTCAATATTTCCTTGTCTCCAATCAATTGAACAGAACATATCATGATGAAATGTACTGTATTTTCCATATCCAGCAGTTGGAACAAAACTCCATAATCCGACGGCAATTGCTCCAAAGAAGATAAGTTTGAAATAATTGGAATGGCATCTCCATTTTCCCCATTTTGGAGTTATTGTGACAATATATCGGTCGAAAGCAATCATACAAGCAAGTAGAACTTCGACCAATGACAACGTCATGTCAGTTGCTCCATAGACTACACAACTCCATTCAGAGAATGTCCCTCTGAAATTAAACGTTCTCATTCAATGTTTTATAATTGATGTATAAATAATAGCAGTCTAGACAAACACGACATTCTTTTCTTTTTTTAAGTATGTTGATGTTTCATGAAATGGTACTCATTCAAAAGTTCAATTATTTCTTTCCGGCTTCCATGAAACTCTTTCTTTTTCCCTCTACTTCCTTCTATTTTTCTTATGAATAATTCCTTCAATGAAAGTAGGCCGCAGAGACTTTTTGAGACAGAAAAAGAGAAAATAATGGGCACTGCACATTCCAAAAAGGTAGAATCTGGACTCAGTCGAAGAGCAAAAAGTTAAACCCCACAAGGATTACTGACTCACTTTTCCATCAAAAAGTTGTGGATTGGGACGACGAGTTGGGCGGACATAAGCACATCAACGACGAGAAGCCAAACGAGTGGTTGAAGGCTTGCATTGTCCCTGCAAAAAAAGATTACGGTGGAAGACTCAATCTTCAGTCAGAATATTCTTCTATTTCAGAGAAAGCTCATTCTCTCGTCTTTTCAGAAAAGGAAATTGAAAAGATTGATGGGATACCATTTGGGTCGACGGATGTATATCGGCTTGACATGACTGGAATGGATTTCCGACGAACACCGAAAACAAGATAAATTTATGTTATTTCCTACTAATGCTTTCGGATTCGTGGGCGGTTGACCTCTGAGAAAACACACGAATGTACAGATGATAAACTTTTTACTTCTTTATCAATAAGATATACTTGCAAATGTCATTCCACACGAAAACACACACAACTGACTTGTGAGTACACAAAAACATGTGCAAAACAGAAATAGAAGACTGATTTGGCTCGGCTAATACATAAACGCCAATATCAAATTTCAGGTGAAATGAAATAAGTTTTTCTTTTGGTCGAAGACTAGTATCTCTTGTTTTCTCGTATTTTACCTTATCGACTTGTTCTTTTGTTGACGTCTGTAGAAGATGGGAATGAGAGAAACCAAATTGAGAATCAACGGCACGACGGCTGCAAAAAAAAGAAAGAATTCATGAATTTTTCAGCACGAAACACCACTTTTATGCCGTTTTTCACATTTTTCGTCTGTTGCAATTTAGATTAAGCAGGTGGTTGAACACTGAAGAATAGGGAAGCGAATCGAATAAGAAAATTGATTTGAACTCAATTATTCACGAGAATTTTGTTCTAATGACGTCAATTATAAAATATGATTCTGATTTCTCACGATCGGAAATTTCAGAGACTGATGTTGACAAGAATGACCCTAAATGTTATATTATGAGTCGTTTATGTTTTCTCTTTTCAAAAAAGTCCTTTATCGGAGTGGTTTGTGTTCTAACACCAGAGTTGTTTTCGCTATATGTTGTTATATAATTGTTCTGACATTGAGTAGTGGACTCAGATGCAATTAAACTTTGAAGTGAAAACTCAAGAGAAATTATTGTAAAGACGAATTTAACTCCGAATTTTCTTAAACAGTTGACACGTTCTTTTCGTATGAAAGTGTTTCATGAGGAAACTCATTTCATTTCCAAATGAAAACTTTGATTCTCTGTTCAATTTCCCTTTTCTTTCTTCTCAATAATTGAAAAAGAAAGACGCAGTCAAACAAAAAAAATAGTGTTGAGACGACTTTTAAGAGTTTCCATTGGATACGTTTTCTGTTGGATGGACATTTATATTTCGAAATTCGGAAGAAGTCGCAGTTGCTATGGAAAACAATATGAAAACAAGTGAAATATAAACATTCGAAACAACTTTCAACTTTCTATTATAAAATACAGAAAAAGATAGTTTTTCTTCTTGAGAATGCTATAAATCTTTTCAGAACCTCTTAATTTTTCAAAAATCCTTTCAATCATTCTCTTCTCATTCATCTCTTTTCCAATTTCCAGATGCCATTCATTACCTACACTCATCTATTTCTTCAGGCATCTCATCTATCAATTTATGTTCGTGCCTCCACAATTCTTCATCTTCTTTTCTTTCTTTTCTTTTTTTTCTCTCATTCATTTTGTGTATTCTGTAATGAAAGTCGAGGCCAAGAGCTAGCCGAAAATGGACGGATGATGATGGATTTGAACTATTTTTGTGGATTTCTTCTCCTTCCTTCTTTCTTTTTTTATGTGTGTTCGTGGATAAATCTAGAGAGTATAACAAAAAGAGACGATTAGAAATTCGAGTAGATCTGGAAGAGAAGGGATGATGGAACATGAAATAACAAGTAGACAGAATAAATTTAGATAATCTGGAAAATGAGTTTGAAGAGGAACGGAAAATACGATCATAACACGAAAGGGAAAGAAGAGAAGAAAGAAGAAAGAAGAGAGAAAAAGTGACCTTTCCACTCAATTTCTTCAACTAATTATAGAGTTTGTTTGTCGAAAAGGAAGAAGGAATCCAACTGCTACAACTGCCTTTCCGAAGTGGAAAGTGCTCCAACCAACGGAATCTTGACAACTTCCTTTAGGCCTTGACGACGTCATTATACATTTCCGGGCGGTCAGTAGTGCAGTTGAATAAAAGAAGGAATATCTTTCTTTTTTAGAATGATAAAGTACAAACAAGATGAGTTTTCGTTTCTCTTTTCTTCCGCAAAAAAGAGAGGAGAGACCATTCAAAAGACGATTAGAATAAGCAGTGGATATATCGGGAAAACGACGAATTCCGGTCAAGTCTTTGAATGGATGAAATCAGTGAATCAGCTGATTTTCAGGAACGGAAGTGTAGGATGGAAAATAAATTTTCTTTTTTTGATCATCTAAGATCTTTGTAATTTGAGTCGTCAATCAACACAGCACATATCAAAAAACTTACAGAAGACGATGAGATTGGAAGTAAGTGTCGAGTGCTTCATCGTGTGAACTCGGCTTTCGAATCTAGAAAAACAAGAAACAGTTTGAAATTAAATGTTTCAAATTGGAGAAAGAGAGAGAGAGAGAGAGAGAGAGAGAAAGAGAGAGAGAGAGAGAGAGAGAGAAAGAGAGAGAGAGAGAGAGAAGAATAAATTGAAAAAAGAGAAGGTTCCAGAGTAGGAACGGCGGCGCCAATTGTGCGTGTTGTCAGTGAAAGGGAGAACAAGTAGGAGGCGCGGGGGATGAATAGCCTTGCTGCATTTCAAAAGCGCTGAGCCTTGGCACCTAGAAGAGAGTGAAGAGAACCCGAAGTGGGCGGAGCTTAAGAGTGTTGGGCAGTTGAGGCGGAGAAGAGGAAACGAGCAACGTGGCAACGGAGAGAAACCACTGAAACAGATTTTTATGAAATGAATAGTTATGAAATTTGAGAGAAAATTGAACGAATCCGGAGAATTTTTCATAAAAGTTCCTAAAAGAAATACCACTATGAAATCAAACATTTTATTATTCGTTATTCGTTTTTATCAGTGAGAAACTATTGTGATGTTCATAATAGTAATGTTCATAATAGATAAATGCTAAATTAATTGGTTTTATCTGAATCGTGACTATGGTATCATAAAATTTAATTATATTCTGATATAGCTAAACAGTTTGAAATCGAAACATTTTTGTCCAATCAATAAGAAACTGAGCGATATTCAACATTACGTCATTGTGAAACCAAAAGCTATAATATATAATTTTCCCAATGGATTGTGAAGAAAACATTTACCATAATATGTATTTCTCTGAATCAAGATTGAAAATAAGAAAGAAAATTCAAAATAACCGGTTATTATTTTGACTAAACATCAGAATTTTAGTCAATAACAAGACTATCGAAGCAACGAGAATTGCTGAGGTTTCAAAAAGAAAACGGGTATAGGATTGAGTTTTCGAAATCGTTTTTATGAAGAGAGTTAAAATATTGAAGGTTGATTAATATTCTCTTTCCTTTTCGTACTTCACCTGCTCAAGTCTCACGAATATCTACAGTAAGAAGAAAAAACAAGAAGAAGCAGATGAATGAAAATTGTTTCTTTCGAAAAGAGAATGAAAAACAAGTTGTTAAACTTGAACAGATGAAACCTAAAAATTGTCAAAAATTGGAAATAGGATTCGTTATTGTGTGGGCATGATTGAATGGAAAACACGGAAGAGCCACGGATGAAGGCTTTCGATTATGGAACGATCAGAGGATTAATGATATTATATATGGAGGTATTCTGAACTGATAACATCTTCTGTTCTCATTTTAATTGGATACCAGGGAAGGAAAAGATGGGAAGAAGACATAAAATGCATTGCTCCATTCCTTTTTCTTTTTCTTCTTTTCTATTCCTTTCTCTATGCCGACCACCGATGAAATTATGCGTATAAGCCTTGTTATTTTGTTGCTTTCTCTAATAAATTTGAGAATGGAAAATAATGCGAACTTTTGGGTTTGAATGAAGAAATGAAGATGAAGACAGGAAAGGACAAAAAGAAAGAAAAGAAAGAGTAAGAAAAAAGAGAAAAAAGGGTAGGGATGATAGAAGGAAGGATTACTGAACAAGGAGGAAGAGGAGGAAAAAGAAGAATGAGGATTCTGAGAAAACAATTGAAAAATGAGAATTTTGAGAAGGAAGTTATATTTATAATGTTCATTAATTGTCGTGTAATTATTTTTAAAGAACAAGATTTGATAAAAGTACAATGATCTATTCTAATGTGTTCCATTGTTATCAGTAACGGATATTTCTCCCACTTTTTCTAATTCCAGATGATGATGTATCCACATTTTTGAATCAATTTTAAGATCACATCACAGATCATGAGTCTTGAACAAGCCGATCGGAATGATAATCCAAAGAAGCCGCTTTCAGAAATCTATCACCCACACAGAATAAGTAGTTCTTAATTCGGAGGTTTTCCTCAAAACAAAAATATTTTTACTTCCTCTATTCCTCCATCGCCTGTTTTCTTTTTATATTTTCAGCCGCCTTTTTTCTCTTCTCTTCCGTTTTCTAAGTTCTCCTCATGTATATCAACATCATCTTTGCTCTAATCAGATACTTTTTGCACCTGTTTTCGTTTTCATCTGCAATTGTCTGTGTATTGGTAAGAGATCGTCATACTTCTTCATGAATTCAATTACTTTTAGAAAGCGACTTGCTCAATAAATAGTTGGGAGTAGTTGTTGAACAAAAAAGAAAAAAGCACAATTCATCGTTAAAAAACGACGAAAAAAGAATCTTCTTCCTATAAATTTGTAATGCAGAAAGTAGAAAAGTGTCATGAAGACGACGCAATGACGAAGAAACGATATGTAGAGTACATGACGTGGCAGGAGAACATCGATCCACACAATTGGATGTTTCCTGAAGTCTTTCGCCGATAAATTCAATATTCCGAAACATTGATTCAAAGTGTGAGGAAGACGAAGGAAATTCAATCGAATCATCCGCACTTTTCGAGGAACTTATAGTATGAAACAGAAAAAGAGGGAAGATAAAGTATTTTATACAATGAGTTCATTTTTCATTCGAAGAATTATTTACATTTCACATTTGATGAGTTTAGGAATCAAAAAAAAACTTTGACTAGCGAGTCAACTTTTATCGGAAGAACCCAATGCAGTTATGATCCGTAATCTACGATTTTTAAACTGAAAAACTAAAGAGAAAGAAAACCAAAATCACAGAATCGAATCGTAACTATCATAATAACGACTATAACCGTTCAGCAAGGTGATCGGGAACCAAATATCAATGTGCCGAATCTTTGTGAGGATGAAAAACCGGCGGAGAAAAGAAATATTCGCATTTTTTCTACGATAATAGCCATACCAGGTTTTTCGTATTGACTTCCCAAGATTTTTAGCACTTTTGATATTTTGATGCTCCATTAAAGAAAACCAGAAATTGTGAGACGAAAAGTAGAATTCGTGAAAAGTCCATAGTTAGCAGGCAAGTACGAATATGGTAAAAAAGAAAACCTGGATATGAAAATGGAAAATACTGTAAGATGAAATGCCATAGAATCTACAATTCAGAGACATCTCTGAGAGCACTTTCGTTTTCAACGAAAACACGGCGAGCTAATAAAATGATGAAAACTGCCACGCAAAGTAAGGCAAGAGGGATTTTCAACAAGAGAGACCAGTCGAAGTTCGAAGACGGCAATTGACGTGCTGTTAACTGATGCGACAACTGTGATGATTGTTCTGGAAAGAAAAAAAAACAGTTCGATAACATTGTTAGTTTAGAAAACCTTGATTAGGTTCCTGAACCATTGACTCAGATGTAGTAACGGGAGTAGGAACTTCTGTGTGGACTGATTCGGATAACACGGGTTCATTAGGTGTTCCAGTTTCTCTCGATGCTTCAACGGCTACTGTTGTTTCTGCTGTTTCGTTTTCTTCCTGCCGCTCAACAGTTTCTTCCGTCGCTGTTTCTTGTTGTTTTAAAACTGATTCATCTTGGAATTTTACTTGAGTAGCAAGTTTTTTTGCCTCTTCATTCACTTTTGACTGCCCATCTTCCGTAATTGGTAGTAGAGCATCTTTCATCAAACATCCACATTCCTTACACTTCCAATCAGCACTTCTGAAAATAAAACATCAGTTATTAGGCTATATTTTAAGTTTACAATTTGGCTAGGCGTTTTCTTTCCTTTGGCGGATAGTCTAGACTTCCAAGAGCGCCGGCTGGGGAAGATGGTAGAAAACCAACAAGAGCGAGAAGAGCAGTTCGGACTGTAATTATACGTTTTCTGATTAAATTCGGCATTAACTAACTGCTCCATGACGGTAACCATGTTTCCGGGTGATATCCGGAAATAGACAGACAAATTTTCTTATTTAGTTCGAAACGTCCATTTGGCTGTAATAAGTTATTATTCCAGATTTTATTCACTGAAGCTACCGTGAGAAGAATCAAATTCGGTGGCTTCATCGGGTAGTCTGCAGGAAAAATGATTCTCCCATGGTAGATTCCTCCCTCAAAGTCGGTGCCGATGGTTCCGCGAATGGTAAAGTGCCACTCAAATAGATTGTCTTCCATAGGTTGTGCATGATACATTTCTGTGGGCTTTGAGAGCTCTTTTGCTTCTTGCATTAGCCTTCTAACTCCTAAAACATTATTTTTATGTGGTTGGAAAAATCAATAAATTTTTAAAGTAGGAATTTCAATACTATAAATGTGAGAAAACAAAATTTTCAATGTGAAAAGATTGTTACAATTATTTACATTTTCCCAGATATTGCTAACAAGATTTCGGGAGTTTATTTTTATTGCGTTAAAAACATACCAGCATTTTTTGTGTTATACATTTCTGTCATGTTTTCAGCTGTTTAGAGCACGTGATTACAGGTAGAATAATTTTCAAAGTGGAGAAACAAAGAGCAACACGAGAACAAGTCAACGTCAGCCGGAAAAGTGTACACCATCACGTCAAAATACACATTATCTGCGCCACACACTGACGTCCCATTGCAGACAGCCACCCATTTATCTTTTATTTTCTTTCTTGTTTTCTATTGACACAACCGTGTAGTTCGGGTACGTCTCATGATTTTGTCTAATCAAACCCTAAATTTCCATTTTTATCTATCTTCATATACTACACTTCGAACTGAGATATCTAGCCGCACCATTTTTAGCTTTTTCATTTCCTTTTCCAAAAGAAAATAATTTTAGACCAAACTTGTTTGCAAACACTGTGCTTACAATAGAAAAACCTTTTTCTGCTCATCTTATAGCTTATTCCTATCATTTATTATATTTGCTAACAAGAATACGTGATTAATTTTGTTGTGACCGTGGACCTTGCTCTTGTAACTATCGTCAGATATTCCCGTCGTTTGAGTATTATTTTTGCTGAAAATACTTTTAAAATGTTCAGAATGAACGAGGTTACCGATATGGATGACCTTCTTGATGAAATGGAGTCCGATTTAATGAGAAAATCAAGAGAAAACCAGCCACCTCCTCCATTGTTACCCCTGACATCGATAGCCATGCAACCACGAGGGAGTCAGAAAAAGACAACAACGAGACATATTGTAGCAGTTTCAAAATACACCTTCACTGAAGATATGAATACGGAAGCAGAGGTTTGAAAAATTTTGAGCGATTCTTATTCATTAAAAAATTTTTAGGGACATATTAACATCAACTCTTCTCTGCTCCCAAACACTTTTCAACCAAAGTCAAGTTGTCTGACTATGACTGACGAAAAAGAAATTAAAACAGAAAGTATTCTACCCAAATCAAACTGTCTCGAAAAACAAACTGATACTGTTCCGGAAAGAGAAAAACGAGAAGAAGAAAAGTCGGAAGGATATGAATATGAATCAAACCATTCACGACCCTTATCCGAACAGGGGCACTCGGAAGATCTCAACTTACCAGTAGAGCCGACTCCAAATGATAAATCCGAACCAGAAGAGGTGACTTTTTTTCACTTGAAGTTTCTTAAAATTTTTAATTTCAGGTAACCCAAATTCCTGAAACTCAACTAATCTCCAACTCTCATGCTACTGACCGCGAAGAAACCGACAGAGATCATAATAAGAATACAGGGAATGAAAGTGTTGTGTTAGACACGGAGATGGAATCAATGTTAGAGTACTTGAATGGAGTAGGCGATGAAAATGTCATAGTTGAAAGCATTTCTCCAGTGATACCGCTGAGCGAAGAAACACCAATTCGAAAAGCGGGTGGCCGTGATGTCGATAAATCTGAAGATGAGTTTTTGCTCGCAGAGTTCGCAAGTAGACTCACACAAGAAGTAATGGCAGAAGCTCTAAGTGATCAGGTGTCACATCAAAATATCGAAGAATCCGAACAATTGATTGGAAATCAGACACAGATTGGAGAAAACATTGATAGGATACAATCTCTCTCGAGTAGTTTTGATGCAGATACATCTGACCACTTATCAGAGTCAGAAAATGTTGAGTGCCAACAGCATTTGCCTTTTGTATCCGAAAAATGTGAACAAGCTGATAATAATCAAGAGTCAAGTAGAGGAAGTTGTTTTTCTGGCGAAGAAAATGATATCTCGAAAACCGAAGAAAACCTGTGTCCTACTCAAAATGAGGAAGTGCAAGAAATAATATCGGAAAACAATGAGGCTGGTCAAGAAATTCCATTGGAACAGTTGAACAAAACGGAGGGAAAAAGTGAAGTGGAAGAGAACGTAATTGTCCAAACCTCGGAGAGTGATGATTTGAATTATGATGCTGTTCAAGAAAAAATTGACTTGACGATAGAAACCACAGAAAAAAGTAACGTGTTATCCGAAGATGTTCCAACCAATGTCATTGACACTCCCTCCAGTGATTCACAGCTGCAAGCCGACAGTGTCCCTATCGCTACTTCAAACGAAGAAAGTCAAGAGGTGAAAAAATTATCAAAGAACATGAAAACCCAGTCATTTTCAGACAGAGGACGATAAAGAAACAGAGACGGACCAAGTTGTTAAGACGACAACTGTGGAATTGGCGGCTTGTGAAGAAAGAAACGGTACAGTCGAAGAAGTGGTTCCAGGTGAAAATCCAAGTTCGGAGTATGAAGAGAATACTGAGGTGGAAGAAACTAGGCCGAGATTTGATGTATGTTTGACCTTCAGTTATTCTTATGGTTTGGTTTGATTTGCAGTCTTCTATAGCAACAATTCATGTTCTTCATGAATCAGATTCAGATGAATCCTTACCAACAAGAAGAGAAAGAAGACTAACTGAGTCAGAGTTGCAGTTAGGAAAAACTTCACCGTACTGGATTCCAGACTCGGAGTGTCCTAATTGCATGCTTTGCAACACCAAGTAAAAATTTTATACGAAAGCAAATCACGAGATTTTGTTAATTCCAGGTTCACACTAATTACACGTCGTCATCATTGTCGAGCCTGTGGACGTGTTCTTTGTGGATCTTGTTGCTGCGAAAAAGCAATTCTAGAATATCTTCATGAAGAAGGGAAAAAACCACAAGCTGTTAGAGTGTGCAAAACGTGTTCCTCGATGCTTTCTAGAATTGAAGCTCATCAACAAGAAGAACAACGGCGTAGAGAATCCATTGTATCAGATGGTCATCAGAACGAAGAGGACTCATCTAGTTCTACACCTCAACCTGTTACTGTTCCTCGAGGCGTTTTGAAAACCAGATCAATGACACAAAGCGGCGAAGAGGAAAGTAATTCAGCTAACAGTCAAATTCCATCAACTTCGGCGAGTGTCTCAGAATCATCTAGAAGAACCGTCATGTTTCGAGATGGCGTGAGACCAGGAGCTTCTGTTAACGAAGAAAATCTTGAAGAAGAACGATCTACTGCTCTTAAACCAAAAAAGGTAACATTTTTTTATCTTCAAATAGCTCACCATGAGAATTTTTTTTTTTAGAAGTCAAGAAAACGAACGTCCGTCGTCAGAAGAATCGCAGAATTAAGAATGGAAGATGAATTGACATGTGCTTTGCCTAAAAGTGGCACTACTAAATTCCTAATTTTGAAACCCGATTCGGAATGGCCTAAGCTTGAGGATGCACATATCATTCTCGAATCGCTTTTCAATTTTTCCGTTGTGACGGTTGTGCTCAAAAAAAACTTGAATTGTGCAGTACAGATATTTAACAGTATGTGGAATTTTTCGAATTCATCCATGAAAATGTTCTTTTCAGATCCAAACTTCGGTCTTGTTTGGGTTGTTTCCACTCAAGGTTTCTCCCAAATCGGCCTGGATGAACTACTCTTTTCGTGGACTCTCAATGATGAAGAAAAACAGAAAGTCGATGCAGAGGAGCCAGAGCTTGACGAACAAACTGCTTTATCGCTCTTACCACTTTCTGTGCTTCATCGGATTTCTATGGTGAGGGATAGCTTGATTCGATTGAAATAATTTTCAATAATTAATAGCATGGCAGTTAATTGACAAACTTAAAAATTTGGCAACTAACTGAAACATAAACCAAATTTGTTGATTACCTGAGAATTAAATTTCATATATTCATTCTCTAAAAATCATGGAAAGTGCGTTCTGTATTTCTGAATTTAAAAAATATCAAAAACTCACAGTCAATTTTTTGTTATCATGCCTGAGATATACATTGCACATTGATTTCAAATCAGTTTAATAAAACATTTCAGATTTACGTGAATTCGACAGAACATGAATATGCCGGTGTGCGACGTGTTGATAATCGTCTTATGCGCGTTCACACAGTCTCAGATCCACAATATCCTCTCACAAAACATGTACTGTTTTACCGCCCCACAGTGCAACCTGGTCTTGATAGTATGCGAATTCCAACAAGTCCGTTTGTGATTGCTTGTTTTCTCAATGATGATGAACTTAGCTGGGCTACTGCTCTCCCGAATCGCCTTCTTTACAAACTCGGAGAAAAATATAACGGTAAAGACTCACAGTGAAACGAAGAATCAATTGTTTTTTTTTCAGTTTTTCCTACGCCATTTGTCAACAAAGTCGGACGGCCATCATTATACAGCACAGATGTGTCAGGAACTGTGTTGAAAGTGTTCACCGATTTCCGATCCTGGTCATACAGAATGAAGCATATTCCTGGTTGTACGGTATCATTGACCAATGATAAAACAACGATTCGGATTCCCAGATCATACTTAAAAGATGTAATATTCATTTTTTATTCCAATAATTCTTTTTCAATCATTTCAGCTGAAAGATATACTTAACTTCAGTCGATCAATGGTCGCTTGGAGCTGTGACTATCACCAAGAGGATGATAGCATTTTAGTAAGAAAGTCACTATTGCATTTTTATCATTTAAAATACATTTAGATTTGCGAAGAGACTGATCCCGGTTTATACTCAACACAAGTGTTCGCAAAAAATATTGGTCAAAGAACATGTGAGTACTATTATTAGTTTATCTAGTTTCATTTGGTATTCTAGCCACAAGTGCATCGTTTGTCATTCTGGACGGTGGTTCCAAAGTCAATTCTTTGCAAGTGAACGTCGTGGAAGATGGTGTCGCAATCAGACTGCAAAGTGAACGTCTCGAGACTATTCTAACTGCTATCAATGAAGGTCATGATATCGTTGAGTCATCAAAAGATATGGAATTTCGAGTAGAGTTTGTGGAAGACGGTGACTGGATCGCTGCAGAAAGTGATTATTACCCAAAATCTCAAATTGATGGACTTTGTCTTATCGTAAGTAAACTTGTATTTTTACTTCTAAAATTTCTCTGAAACGTTTTTAGAACAAGTTCCAGTACGGATTGTCACTTGAAAGAGCGTTGACACAGGTATTGCAAATTCAAGGCATGAGTGATTATGGTGTGAGAATGTCTCATGTTTTCAATCTCGGCGACGGACGACTTCAGCCGGAGGAAGAACCTAAAATCTATGGGTTTGTTGGCAAAAAATGTGGGATTTTAATTTTGAATTCGTAACCTTCAGAATGGTAGAAGTTGCGGCGAGAGAGTGTGTTGCAATGCTGGAATCTCACATTCAATCTCTCATTCATTCGGGAATCGGGTGAGCAGAATTGAAAGCTTTCATTCAAAACTTACCCTCCTTTTACAGAAGTGTATCAATTCGACTGTTCGTTTCTCCTTATGAAATCGAGTACGACGTTTCTAGATGGATTGGCTTAGAAGCAGAGAATGACACATATAGACAGAGCCTCGACCAAGTATTGAAAACGATTCGAACCCCGCTAATTGTTAATTTTCAGCTCATTCCTATGCTTTGTAATATGGTCGAGCACATTCCGAATGGATTTGAAGTGGAATTCGTTCTATCTTTCGTCTCTACAAAAGCACTTCCTATTTAATTCTCCCAATTACAATTTGTCTGCATAATACAATTCTTCTTCCCCTCATTTCCGATTTATTTGTATTTTTAGTTGCATCCGTTCTTAAATTTTTACTTAGAATTCGTCCATTTCAAATCGTGTTTAATTGTCCTGTGATGTTAGTTCCGATTCATGTCTAAAAAATTTCTTTCACTTGTAGCATATTCCTTTACTAATTCCATATGGATTCCGAATTCAATAAAATTCGATCTGTCCTATAGTGTTGTTTTCCGATGAACGGATAAAAACTTTATAATGAAAAAAAAAGACGGAAGTGATTTTTTTGGATTTCGAGAATAGTGAAAATCTGGTTGTTTGAAATGCAAAACGAGATGTTTCCAAAGGAGAATTCATTTAGAAACGATTGGTTTAATATACATTTATAACAAAATTTCGAAAAGAAGAGTATCAGTGTTTTGGAACAGTTTCATGACAGAAAACACATTCTCCTTTACTATTTCTTCTGAATCCTTTATGTGCTGGACACTGGCAACGTGCTGGTTGACATACTCTTGGACATGGTTGAGATGGTTTCCCACATTCCTCTTCACATGAAGAACAAACCATCCAAACTTCATTCAATCCACCTGTAAATGTTTAATAATGGGGAAAGATATTGTAGTTTTTGAAGTTTCTATAAATGTAACTACAGTATTTTTACTAATCCGAGATAATTCATAATTAGACTGTTCTGAATGAAAAACTGAGAAATTGAGATTTTGTCATTAATACAACGAGGCCTAAACCAAATATGTTTCATGTCAGATTACAATTTATTCGAAAAAGTAATGGGGGATTGTCTGTTATTCAAAAGACTTACATGGTTTCTCATCTTCAATTTCCTCTGTTTTGACAATTGACGAATCATCATACATGTCAGTTTCACATTGAACAATCCATACAATATTCTGAAAACAAGGTGTTCTGTGTAATGGTTTCTAATATCAATACATCATTCTTTTCTTCGAAATTACCAGTTAACTGACCAAAAAAACCAGAGAAGCAATGAGAAGATGTTTCATTGTTGAAAGTGAGAGAAGAAATGAACGAAAGACCAGAATTTCGGGCGTCGGACCAGTCCCGATTATTCTTAAATACTACCGCCCACTCTCGTCTGTCTTCCTTCTTCTCAACCTGTCTCTCCTCCTTCTTGTTCTTTTCGGTCATTTGAATTTTTGTTCTTATGTATCTAAACCCGATTAAGCAATACTCTTGACCCTATTTTCTCTTATCTAAAGGACACAAACTGAGAAGTGTTCATCGAAATAAAAAAGTCATTTAAAAGAAACGGAAAGAGTGCGGAACAATGACCAATGAAAGCGAAAGTTGACATGATTCATGAATTGTTAGCCGATTGAGAAGATGAAGATGTTTTGGTTGTTGACGATTGATTCGACTGAAAAACAACAACACTGTTATCAACTGTTGGCTTTTAGACGCACAAAAACACACTTCAATAATTCGAATTTCTGTGTTGTTGTTGTGAGAAATACTCTTCAACATCATGCAAAAACGGGTTAGTGGGTGACAAATGAATTAAGTTAGCTTGTGAAGGAGTCGTCTGCTCTTCTATAAAACGGAACGTGAAAAGTTATTTGGATTGGAATTCGAACACACACCATATTGAACCTCTGGGACATATTGTGTCTGAATTGGTACCTGATCATGAAAAGAAATCAAATTTTGAGATGTTGTTTGAACTTCATTGAAGGAGTTCTCTTGGAGACGTCTAGCTAAACGCTCGTCTTCTCTCAGTTGATCTTCTTTATCCATTTGTTCAGTTGCATCCATTCTATCCATTTCTTCTTGAAGTTGTCGTGCATATTCCTCATCTGTCATACATCTGTGAAAATAATTTCTATTGAACTGTATAATTTCTCCAACTCAATTGTTTAAATAAAATACTCTCGAGTTTGCTGGAGTTTTAAAGTATCGAATAACCTTTGGTTTTCTCGATTAATCCACAATTCTTACCTTTCCATTTGACCCATTCTCCTCAATGCAATTGAATGTTCGTCCTCCATCAATTGTTCTTCTCTTGTCTTTTTTCTATCACTTACAATCGTTCCATTCACATTACGATTGTGATTGTAGTACCTGTAGAATTATTAAATTAAAAGTGAAACTTTGGGCGAGGCGCCTATATCATTTCCTCTCACATCTCATATTCTCTCTCTTGTAGCCGATGTGCTAGATCAAAATCTTCACCAGACTGAAGGCGTTGTCGAACTGGAAACCATTCATTTCTATTTGAAACTAGTAAAAATAACAAAAACTCACTCTCAGAAAAGCTTGGAGTGGAGTGTTCCTGTTCTTTTGACGACATTTTCTATAACGAATAAAAATATTCAAATCGATTCTCCAGTGCAAAAGCAAATAAAAATAGAACGATTGCAATGCGTAAAGCGGAATGAATCATGCGTAGACTAGAGACAAAAAGAAAAAGAGAAATAGAGGAGCTTCAAAAATATCCGATAGAAAATCAATTAAAAGAACACCTGACTTTGAGAAAATATGTTGAAAAAAGAAATGATAAGAAAGCAGAATTTGAATTAAAGTGCACAAAACGAACAAAAAGGTTTAATTGAAAGAGGAATGCAAAAAGAATTGATAAGAAGAAAATTCTGAAGTTAGAGGGATTGGAAAGTAAATATTTGAAAGAGGGTAGAAAACTGAAAATGAAGTAAAAGTACAGAGTTTAAAGTAAATGGTTGAGTGTTAAGTGCAAAGAGAACGAGATGAATTTCATTTATTTAGGTCCCTTCGAGATGATTTTCAATCGAGGAATCGAAGATCTTCATCAACGAAGAGTAATCAAAGAGAAAAAGATGTTACTAAAAGCATTACATTATGCACTTTCATTTAACATATTAGACACGTTCTGGACGTCACACCTCGTTCAAATCCAATTGGAATTATGGTCTTTACAACAAAATTCTCTTTTTTTCCTTATCAATCAGAAAAGATAAAGAAGATGTCATTTCTTCTTTTTTTGACGGCAACACTAGACATTACTATGCATTCGGCAGTGTTGATCTTGTTAGTTTCATTCTCCTTCGCTTTTTTTTTCTAAGTGTTCTCATTGTATAAATTCATTTCAATTTGATTTGGTTTGAAGTGTCAAATCGACTGATTCATTTGCATAATTCCACTTTTCATTCATTTAGTTTCATGTTTTCAGAGACGAATTTCATTTTGAATCTCTTAGAAATGTATTCAATCTTCATTTATATATTTTGCTTTATCGTCTGTTCCAATGGAATTAATTTACCAAATATACCAAAAGTGAGATTCAAAAAATAGTATATTAATTTAATTTCAAATTCAGCTCACAGATCTGATAAATCCGTTCCAACAATTCAAACTTCGAGACATTTTATCATCGATAACAGAACTTGAAACTCCGGATGTTTCTGCAGTAAGTTGCTTTTCTAGATATTAAAAAAAGAATGAATTTAATCAGGATTCTGTTGGAATATCTTATCCAAAACATGAATATACGGATCGTTTGAGCAGTATTTCAGATATTAACAGATCGAAAAGGTAGTAATGAAGTTGAAATAATTAGTTGATATTTTGTTCATTTCAGAGATTTATTATTCCAAGGAGACATTCATTTGTCATTTGAACATCTTTCAAATATTGTCCGAGAGCAACTTGATCATCCAAGAAAGAAAAGGACGGCGTTTAGGAATGATCAATATCCAAAAACAATATGGAAACCTTATGTTCCATATGAACTTCATTCATCTCTATGTGCGTTTAATGCTACTTTTTGATGATCGAATTCTCATTTTTCAGCTGAAAAATCTCGTTTATCTCTAGTCGCAGCGATATCATTTTGGGAAAAGAATACTTGTGTTTCATTCAAAAAACGAACGAACGAAGAAGTATATCTATTAATGTCCGGTGAAGAAGAGGGATGCTGGAGTACTGTCGGAAGAGATGAAGCTCAAAAAGCACAGATTTTGAATATTGGTACGGGATGTGAAATGTTTGGAATAACATCTCATGAACTCGCACATGCACTTGGTTTGTTTCATGAGCAATCAAGATACGATAGAAGTAATTATGTCCAAATCATAAAATCCAGAATTGCACAGAAAAACTTTTATGATTTCGCAGTGGTTGGAATGAAGAATATGGATACTTACGGTCAGAAATATGATATTGGAAGTGTTATGCATTACAGACCCACAGAGTACTTTTTTCTTTTCAAATTTATCAAAATCCGACAAATTGAAGATTCTCAATCGACGGCGGAAACACCATTGTTGCAAAAGACATCAGTATGCAAAACACAATGGGACAGTTCCGCGGTCCTTCTTTTCTCGATGTTGCTAAAATAAATCGTCATTACGATTGTTCGACGAACTGTAAAAACACAATAAAGTGTGTCAATGGGGGATATCAACATCCAAGAAATTGCAATGTTTGCGTGTAAGTGATTCGTTTCTTTCTATAAAGAAGTCGTAAATGTAGATGTCCACCTGGCTATGGAGGAAAGGATTGTACAGGAATTGAGTCATCAAATCCAGTCAAATGTAATGGTATATTGAATGCTGGAGAGATTCAGAGAAAGTTCACAATAAATATGAAGCCGAAGAGTTTTGTTAACGGAGTGAGAAAATGTAATTACCATATCAAGGTAGGTAGACCTATATCTCATACGAAACACAAGAACATTTCATTCAAGGCACCCGCTGGAAAACGAATTGTTGTGATTGTGGATTCTGTGATAGGAAATTGTGTACAAGGTTGTTATGAAGAAGGCGTTGAGCTTAAGATGTATGACGATAAGACAGTGACTGGTGCAAGATTTTGTTGTAAACTTCAAAAACCTCAGACGTTAATTTCTCAAGGGAATACTGTTCCTGTTATGGTTGTGGCTGGAAAAGCACAAGCATTTGTTCAATTACGATACTCTTACGGTTTGCAAGCTATTACAAATTGAGGTTGATAAAAATGATTTTCCAGTTGATCATCCACAAAATCGGAGTCCAAAAGATGGAAATGTGACGTCAACAAATCTGAATCCATTGATTTTAGAGAAATATTTGGATGATTCTGTTGATAGTGAAGCAATTCGACAAGAATTTCTAGTATTTAATCTATTTCTTCAACACAGAAAACATCGTTGGTTTCAGATTCCCACTGAAGACGTCAATCAAGAAGATTTTGAAACATTGGTTCGCAGAGAGTTCATGGATGACAATTCAATAGATATTTAAGAAAAAGATACTTTTGTGCATATGACTAGATCTCATCATAAAACTATTTTTCATTTATATACAGAGAAAGTTTTCACAATCCTTTCAAAATAAACAACTGAACTGACTTTTCAAATTTTGTCCCTCTACCACAGAGCTTTAAGATTTCTTCTCTTTTCTACTTCATTAAGTGAAAACCGTATTTTGAGTTCAAGATAATCTTTATCCGTTATAGTCGCCCTTGAATCGAATGACTCCTCTCCCGGATCATATTTGGATCATTCGACTTTGACCGTTGACGGTTTCTCTCTTCAATCATTAGTATTAATACTCAAAAGATTTGTGTTTTCTCACCTCTGCTGGCACTTCTATTTCTTCTGAATCCTCCTCCATTGTATCCTCCAGAGTGACCGGTAGAAAGTCCAGCAAACATATCCGCCAATTCATTTCCAGGATCCCTTTCATGAGCATAAACATGTTGGAAGTCTACCCCTCTCGGAAATTTTTCTGATAAGGCAATCACTTCAGACTTTACATCCGGAAAACTGAAAACAGTTAATTGTAAACGACACTTTCACAGAAAAATACTCGGTATATCTTGTTCCTTTTAATGCATTGATAACATTCAGACAGTCCGTTCGAATAACAATTTTCTGGTTTCTGTGAAAAAGAGTTTCGATTCAACAGAAAATTATTGTTTAAACCTGTAAGCATCCTTCTGAAGAGCATTCTGCAATGCAGTTCGAATTGCAATGAACTCTGCATAGTTGTTATCCTGAATCGGTCCTCTAATACGTTGAGATCTATTCAACTCGTGTCCAGGAGCAACAAATATTCCGATACCAGAACAATTTCTATTACGAACATAAGAACCGTCAGTGTATATCTGTCAAATGCTTGAATTAATCAGAAAATAAAAATTCAACTTGTTCTTCGTTTAGAAAGCGAATTAACTTACAATCAATTTTCCTCTCGGAAACTCTTCATTCCACACTCCGTTCGGTATTTTCTGTCTATTTTCATAGTTTTTCTCATGTTGAGCAGATAAACTTCGATTCAATTGGCCTGTTCTCTGAAATAAATTATTCCTGAAGACTATTTCAAAAAAGAAAAATTACATACGTTAGTTGGACTGAGTACATTACTTTCTTTTTTGCTAGCATCTATTCTGCTGACATGCTGTCCTCTCGCTGAAAAATATTCTGATACCAAACGAAAAAGAACTCAACTCACTAGATTTTCCGGCCGATTCAGATCTATTCCGACAAACTGATCCTGGAAAAGAAATAATTAAACGTGTGAAATAATTGGTTCTGTTACTATTTCTACTTCTACTTCTACTTCTGGACATTGAACTGGATTGTCTTCGGGATGCAACTGAAAAAATATCTGATTCTAACCAAAAGTTATTTCTATTATACCAGAATTGACATTATCTCTTCGAGCAGTACTTCTTCCTCTTGACCTTCCAGTTGAAACTGTACTTGTAGAATCTTCACTCAAATCTCTTTCTAAATAGATGTTTCATTTAAAACATTTAGAATGACTGAACAAACGTTTAATTGATTTCCGGGATACGCTTCTCTGTTGTCTTCGAGATGCGACTAAAATATATATAAGAGATGATGAACAAATAAAAATATCACTTACCAGAATCTTGACGAGAAGAACTTCTTCGATTGTCTCGACGGGATTTTCGAATTGATTTGGAACCCAATGAAGATGTCGAGTATCTTGAACCTGTCATATGTTTGTTTCAGTCAATAAAAATATCTCTAAGCGTTACTTTTTCTTGAATTTTCATTTTTATGTGAGTACAAACTGCTAGTAGTATCATTCGAAGGGATTGATTTTGTTGATTTCGTTGACTTTGTTGATGTTGTGTTTCTTGAAGTTGCAGACGAACCTGAATTGACTGCGGGTGGAAAAGAGAGAGAGAGAGATAGAGAAATTAAAAGGTTGTATTACCAGTGGAAGTACTTCTACTTGCTCTAGAGGTACTTTTCGAGGAGCTGTGACCCGAGCGGGTAGATCGTCCAGTGCTTCCAATTGATCTGCTGAACGACTGACTTTGGTAGTTGTTGCTAGATCCTCTGCTAGCAGATGAGTGCCCATGACTCCCACGACCTCCTCCATGACCTCCGTTCCCTCCATGACTTCCATGTCCCCCTCCTCCATGTCCCCCTCCTCCATGTCCTCCTCCTCCATGTCCTCCACCGCCACCGCCGCCTTCTGAAAATCTGTATTCAAAAACACATAGTCTTATTTATTTTCTCACTTCCACCTTCACTCCGACGGTCTTCTAAATCATTACCAATATTCTGCAAACTCAAAAACTAAGTTCATAATTTTGACCTGTCAAAGTATTACCGTTTCAACTCTATGTGAAATTGAATTTGTTTTTTCTAAAATTTGAAAGCTTAGTTCTTATCATCTTCTTCTGAATTCTCACCGGTTTTGACTACTCCAACACCTCGCGGTTTTTTGAACAAAGTTCCCAAGTTTCGAAACCACCTGATCATTCCCAATGCTAGTAAAATTCGAAATAATTTTTTTATTATTATTAAAAGATCATACATCTCATTTTGTCAAAAGCGTGAACTTTTTCTGTTTCTTTCAATGAATTCAAAGTCACGTTCCCGTTCTGTAACAACGAAACTTCACGTTTTTCAAAATCATATTGTCAAAATACCGCGGTACGACATTGCGTTCAAATTTTTTCGAAGGAATAAGCTCCGCCGTTTTCCGAGGCATTTTTTGCTATTTTTTTCTCTATAAAAATGATTTTTTCATACATTTGTGAAAGAAATGAAAAATAAATAGGGTTTATTCGCAGAACAAAATACAAAAAATTGATGTCACGAAGGTATCATGAAACAGGATATGAGCCAGAAGATGGTTCAGAATTGGACGAAGTCAAAGATGGATTGACTGTTTAGGATGAAAACTATGTGGAAATTGCTCCCGGATATTTACAAAACATCACATTGAAGACTGGGCGTGAACTAGTTATTTGAAACTGGAGAGATTTGGAATAAATGAGAAGAGATTACTTTTAGAGAAATGAAAAGGAAATTCTGGTGTTAACTTGAATCCATAAAGATTTTGCGATAAAAAAGACGAGAAAAGAAGAAGAGAAACAAGTTAAGTGTAAGGAAGAGTTTGGTTGTAATCCATTCGGAGTTGTTGAAGTTTTGCATGAAGTTCCTCTTCGTCCTCTACTTTTCCCATTTCGATTTGATCAGTTGACGAGCTCTTTCTGTAATTTATGAATTATTTGATATTCAATATAAAAGTATTATTGTTAGAAACCAGTTGAACAAAGGAATCAGAACTATTCCTACAGTAATCGCAGTTTCCAATAAAAAAACTAGTTTGTTAATAAGTTTTTTGAACGCATAAAAAATCTTCTGTGCATTGGTTAATCAACGTGTAAATCGAGAACAGAAAAAGAAATAAAATTCTAAAAACCTCCTGCTAAACATCATTCGCTTTTGACTCTGACTTCTAAATATTTCTCTGAATTTATTATTTTTAAATCCAAACGATTACCTGTGCTGTCTGAGTTCACCCTCAAAACCTCCGCGAAGTTCATCGATTAGGATGGCGATAAGTGTACGCCAGGCACGAGACGCCTCGCGAGTCTTCTGAAGGATTTACTCATTTTCAAGCCAAAAGAATCCGAATAACTCACTGTAACTACTTCATGAGAGCAAACACGTTCCATTGCAATTTCTCCCAAACGTTCCCAAATGTCTGACGAGAAGTTACTTCCTTTAGCGAGGATAGCGTGAGCTGATCCAATGCCACGAATTTTGTTGACAAATTCGGTTTCGTCATCAAGAGTAGCAAGAAGTTCGTCGAAGAATCTGAAATGGACATTAATGAATGAAATAGAAAATGCAATTCTCACTTAGTAGTCAATTTGATATGAACTTCCATTGTAGCACTATTATCTTCATCTTTATTGAACGCATCAACAAGTGCAGCTTTGTAGAATATCTGCTTGACTTTTGGAGAAGCGATTTCCAACTCGAGAAATATTTTTCGGAAACAAGCAGACGCTTGAGGCTTCAAAAGGCGCCACGATATGGTGAGAGCTTGTTTTTGACTGAAAGTCAATGAAGCGATGGTACCCAAATTTCCTGAAAGAAAATAATAAACTGGAGAAGACAAAAACAATTTTCAATATTTTTTATTTTGTTCACCTCATCCCCCTTATGATGAATAAATGAACAGAATTTTATTTTTAATTTTTAATTTTCATTACCGTAAGAGTTATTGTTTCTAATATTTCCAACACTTGATTTTCTCGAATACATTCTGCAAAACGATTATGTGCCGACGATTGAAAATTGTTTACTGAATGTATGAAATAGTTGACGTCTTCTGCTCACAAGAGGATAGATTTTTATTCAAGACGATAAGGTTAAAAGAAAAATATGAATGGTTCAAGAGAACAGAAGTAAAGCAAAAAAATGAAAAAAAGTTGGATGGAGAATTGCAGAAATGGGTCATTCGATAAACAAGAGAAAAGTCAGTTCTCCAATTGCTTGTGTGCTCAAAGAGAGCATGAAGAACGGGGAAATTCGATTCATACGAGAATATGATCGAATTGAGAGATTGAGAGAGAGAATGGGCCTTCTTTTTGCAAATTGAGTTTGCATTTCAATGATGTCTTCATCACTGGACAGGTACATTCAGGAACAAAAAAAACTAGTCGAGTCTCAAAGATGATAAAAAAAGAGAGAAAACTTATGGAAAGAAGAAATAACGGCAAAGGATAACATCATAGGGAAATGCCAAGATTCGTTATCCTCATTTCAATAACAAGATCTATTTTTGGATGTCTGACTGTAATGAAACTTCCTATTCTTCTAGAATTACAAGTCAAATCGAAGAAACTGGAGAGTCATGGTTGGAATATGACTTAATAAATGCGCATAATACAAATTTATTTCTTTTCATTCGGTCGCCTCTCTTTCGTTTTTTCTTACTTTTTTCCTAGTCATTCAGGAAGACAAATGATGTAAAAAAAGAAGAAATGAAGACGTGGAAAGCAATAAAAGAAAACGAAAAAAAGGGGTCGAAGAGAGAGCTTCTAGCATAAATTAGTCTCATTTACTTCATTTTCAACTATCAGTTGATGACGAAGAACTCATCTGTGCAGAATAAAGAACGCCTAAGAATATTATTCATGAGTCACTTTTCACTTTTCAAGAAGTGTGTCAGTTTTTAAGAGTTGTCCAGAAAGGAACAAGACTGAGAAAAGAATCTGACGTGTCGAAAACAAAAATCATTTTTCATGACATCAAGTATTAATGGATTGTCTAAACTTCCACTTCAAAACTACCAGCAGGAGGTAATCAATTTGAAAGTGTTGAATACTTTGGACCTTAAAAGAAAAGAGCACGTCAGTTAGACCACCAAACGGAATAAACTCAAAATATCTGAAGGTCAATGCAGAATCTTAACCATTTACTCTTTTGCTCGCTTCTTCCCCATTCTCAACATTTTAGTTGATCAGAAAAGACATTTTTGTGAGAGAAAAGAAGATACAATCTTTGTCCTTTTATGACATTTCTTTTTCATTACCTCTTCTAGTTGATTTCGATCGACTGCATCCACGTTGAGTGCCACGACGAGCCAAACTATTTGGTCCTGAAAAATCTTTTTTCGTTTCGGATAATATACATGTTGAATAAATGTTTTTATAATGTCAATTGACACATACCATTCGAATCTTGCATTGAATATGATCGATCATACTTTGCCAAACGCTTCATTTTGAAAGTTTTCCTTTATTTTCGGAAATTTATTTCAAATATTCAAATATTTTTATTTTTCATGCAGTTTTCATTTTTCGAACGTTTCAACTGAAAATTCTCGATTCAAAAAACGACCAAAAATCGAAGAAAGAGGAAAAAACACAGTTCTTTTTTTCAAAAGTATGCCTAAAAAAGCAAACTAATTACTCATTCAAAAGAGAGAAAAGTGATGAAGAGCTCTAAGAAAAAAGAGTAGAATGGAAACAAGAATGAGGAAGAGAACGGCGTGAGCGGATAACGAAATATGACAATAGGATGGTGGGAAACTACCAGTTTTTAGAATTTTTAATGGTATTGAAAAAAGAAAAACAGAATAAAGAATGTCTAGACACTCGAGAAATCAAAAAAATCTTTTTAGACAGTGATTTTATTCTTCTCAGAATGATGGATTTCAATTCGAAATGTCATGAGAAGTTAGACTAAAAAATATGAAAATTCCACTGAAAATCTCGATTCAAATGATCAACCGAGTCACTTCCAAACTAATTTCCGGTGAAAATAAATGCTTATCAAGCTATTCTGATACGACGTTTTCAGCCAATTTCCGCCTAATTCAAAAATAATTCACAAAAAATAATATTTTTTCCATCTCCTGATATATTGCAACTTGATCGGCGCGAAGAGTTTTCAACCAGCTTCCTCTTTCTCTGAAATTCGAGAAGCAATCCGATTTCAGGGAAGTCTCCCGACGCGACGCTCCAATGAGTAATTGAGCGTCGGGCCGAGTTCGAATTTCGACTGAAAAAAGTGTTCAAACATTAAGAATTCGAATAGGAAGCTGTCAGCTGAATTGGTGCCGTATCGAACAATTTAAAAAGAGCTGCTTCTACTGACAAATGAACTCGGACAGGAAAGAACTGAGATGAAGGGACTCCATGCAAATCTAATGCGATGAAATGAAAAATGACGGAAAAGTAAAAGGAAAGAAGTAAAAAAAAATAATGAAAAAAGAAGAAATTATAAGAAATGATGGAAGTAAAAAAGAAATGTTGACAAAGATTATCCAGGTAGTAAATCCGAATGATTTCATTTTTATTTGGAAAGGACGAATGAAGTTTTGAAAAAAGCAGATAGAGATTCATTTGAGTTGAGCTGTTTGGATTAGATCCTGTTTCAGGTTTTGAGTTATTCAGTATCATATTCGGTTGATCGTTTTGTTTTTGTTGATCTAGTTTCAAATCTACAATTACAAAGTTGTAATTTCCTTTCTTTTCGTTTTTAGAAAACAAAAAATGAGTGAAATTCATACTTTTAGAAACGAAAAAACTTCGAATTTATTGAAAATTGGACGTATTTTTTCGAAAAGTTTCAACAAGGAGTTGATCAGTGTTGAATGATTTTTGAGGTACACGGTATTGGGATATAACCACTGTAACAAATATTGTGTTGATCTGATTCACAGTAAGAAAAAATTACCGAAAAAAAGAATGATCAAACTCTGTTTTTTCAAAAACAAGTTTCCGTTTAGAAAAAGGAAAAGGAAAAAGAAAAAGTGAAACGAAAAGTTTCTTCTGGATATTATTAATAGAAAACAGGGAGAAGTAATCGAACATTTTCCGCTTTTCTGACTTATTCGATCCGAATATTCTGTTTTTATGATGAGCAAACATCGGAGAGATTATTAGAAATCAGAAGAGAATATTGAGAAGATTCTGATTCGAATCATAAAAACTTCCAATGAAATCATTTCGTTTTAAGTGAGTGTACTTTGGAAGAAAGTTGTTTCCGAGAATAATGTTTTCGACTTATAAAATTTCGTCCTATTTTTAAAAGTTTATAAGTTTATGAATAAGAGAATAAAACATTCCGTTATTTCAGATTCGAAAGTATCTCTAAATACGATGAAACGAGATATTCTTTTTGTTACTCATCGTGCGGATATTCAACTATCCAAAATTCAATTTCTTTTGTTTTTGCTCCATGAACTTCTCTCTCTCTCTCTCTCTCTCTCTCTCTCTCTCTCTTCTCTTTTTTATCTGAAATCTGAAGATCTCTTACCTTTATTAGTGACACGACACGATTGAGTACGACGGAATTGATACGGTGAAGTAGAGAGCTCGTCCATTCTGAAAATAGAAAAACTGAAGAGATCAAATGGTGGAAATGAAAATTTTCGAGGAGAAAATTGGGCGCTTGGCAGGTATTTCGCGAGAAATTTGAATTATTCAAAAAGTGACGAGATCGGTTTTCTGGTGTTTTTCAACAAATCATAGGGTCTGATAAGCACAGAATACAGAAGTGTGGAGTGAATCAGAAAGTGGAAGAAGCTTGGAAACCGAATGAGCACAAACAATAATTGGAGTAAATAGAATATGAAATGGAAAAATGATATTTTTTTGGAGAAGAAAGGAGAATACTTTGTTGTAGAATGAATACGAGAGAAGGAGAAACACTTTCGAATGCATTACCAAAGTTTCGGTTTCCCTCATTTCCCAGTCAACAAACTACCTGCCAGGTAGGTTAGCTTCACAAGTACAACTATTACTCATTCTGAAAAAATATGGTTTGAAAGAAAAGAAAGTTTCAAAGTTCGATGACGTGACTGAAGACGGAGGGAATAAGAAAACTTTCCACATCGTATTCTTTCCTTGTCTCCTTTTTCTTCGCCATTTTTTTCTCAAATTTCTTCTTCCGACTGATGCGGCAACACAGATTTGAAGTGGTAAATAATTGAAACGATAGCGTGTTTTTCATCAAATACCAATGCTCTAAAAAGGGTGAAAAGAAACAATTCAGAAATGAAAAGTCTCAATGAATTCGTTTCTTTTTGAAGACTATTTATACCCATTAGATGGGATAGAAATAGGATGCACCCTGCAGAAATCACATCCGTTAAACACCTCCACAGGAAGTTTGGGGGATGAGTTTAAATGAAATGATGAATGTTGCTCATTTATAAGATATTAATAATTTAGAAGAATGAAAAAACACATATTCACGATCAGGTTACTCGAAGGAAAAAGACAAAAAAGATTGACGATTGATGACGCAAATAGAGGTGAAAGAAGGAAAAAAAGAGAAACAGAAACCAATTAAAAACTTGGGATTAACCAAGAAAATGTAAGATTAGACGTAAGAAAAAAGAAAGAGAAAAGGGTAATTGGATATTGAACACAAATTGATTGAATGGACTCTCTGAAAGAGGCAGAAGGAACTTTTGCTCATCATAAAGCTTTACTAATTCTGAATAGAAACGGTTTCAAGGAATCTGATTCGAAAGTATTACAAAACTGTATTCGAAACGAACAGTGGAGAAGAGTATAGAATGATCTTTACTTTTGAAAGAGTCGAAAGCTCATTGGAAATACAGAAAACAATGTGTTCTTCCAGTTATGAAAGAGTATTGTTTTCATCAGAATGTCCTTTGAACAAGACTTTCTTCAAGAACTAACTTCATATTGTGTCTCAAGTGAGTCGTATTCTCTTCAACCTCTCAATCAATATGAATAAGGTTCGCGTGTGTTCTAGTCTCCTTGGAAACATAAAAGCAATGAAAATTGTGGGGTAGCATCTCATTATTTTTTGTTTTTGTGGTAGGAGTCTATTCGAATTTCCTACGTCATGCCGAGTGAAACAGAATAAGTGCTTCAGAATTCATTGTTGAGAAGATTGAGAAACTGATGAAAATCTCCGATTCGCAGGTCACGAGAGACTCAAAAACATTGAATTCTTCGAGCTTAAAACGATTAAAAAACGAAAAAAAGAAGTGAAAAAAGGAATTCTCTGAAATCTCAAGATCAGTACTATTTGACTTCTCTCTTGAGATAGAGAGATGTTATTCTGGTGTCATCTAAATTATTGAGACAAGGAACAAAATAAGAGATGTCTACTCCATTGGTGACCTAAAAAAAGGGAGTCGGATTGAAGAAAAAGGTCCCTTTGAGAGCAAGAAATACATAAATAAAGCTAATTTAAGAGACACGAGACATGAAATAGTTGTAAGGGCGGCAAGTTATCAATTACTTAACAGACATGTTCGGATCAAAAAAAGACCGCCTTTTGTCGCATGTCAAATGGAAACAAACTCAGAAAAGTTGGTAGGAAAACCGAAGAAAACGTCGAGTGCCTTCTTCTTCTTCTTGAGCACTACTTGGCGGGAAGAAAAAGAAGAAGAAGAAGAAGGGAGAGCAACAAAAAACAAAGGAGTCGATGAAGCGAGTTACACGGTTGATTCGATTTGAATATGTTCTGAAAATGCGAGGAGCAGATTGTTGAAAGATGAGTGGTAGACAGGGAAAAAAGAGGAAGAATCGATGTAGACTGGCTATAGCGACGAACATAAATAATTGGCACTATGAGGCCACAGATTGGAATATGCTTTTGGTGAAAACATGTATAGGTAAGAGAAGAAGAAGATGTTGAAAAACAAAAGAAATAGGAAACCGTCTATTATCTGAAAGAAGGAAAAGATCTAGAAAATGGGAATTTAAAGGTTTGAACGATCAATCATCGCCTGATCTTAACAATACCACATGTTTTTATCAAATCTCAAATGTCCAAATACCATTTATAATTATTAGTTCTGAGAAAGTTCACAGACAAATTATGTGATTGTGGATGCAGTCGTCTCAATGATTACAGACCTATCTCGAGACTACGGTAATCAATAACTCTCGAAAGAAACTGCTTGGTCTTGTAACTCAAATTTTCTTTCAATTGGAGAAAAATCTACATAAATAACATGAGAAAAGAGAGTTTGATAGATTTATGTCTGTCTCAAAAGATTCTAGAAAATATTCATTGTTATCGAAAATATGAATTATTGAGAATGTGAACTATAAAATATGTTCTAATTCCCAGACAGAAAATGAAAAACAAACTCACTTGAAACTGCGAAATTGAACGTGGATTCGTTTTCTCAAATCTTTTGGATCGTCGTCCGGATTCTTCTGAAATCAAATATTTCTATTGAGGAAATCGGTTGTAAATGTTTCCAAAAACTGCATGATTCACTTTCCTTATGAAGATCGGTATGAAACTGAGTTTGGAAAAAAAGAAAAAATGTCTATAGGGAAGAGGGGTAATTAGTCATAAAAGATATGAATAGGGAACAAAAGAATAACTCACCAAAGATTGTTTTGGACTCCACATTTGTGCACGGGAGATATCTTCTCTTGCGTTTCTTGATTCCATTCGAAGGAGGATAACTGAATGAGAAGGCGTCAACGAGCCGTGTTGAATCAAAAAGGGCTCATCAACTTTCTGTTTGTTGTCGTAAATTAAGCCTTTTCAACGGCGAATCGAAATTAATTTCGACCTGTTTTTGCAGTTCCTCTTGATTTCTTTCCCAAAATTGGTATTCAAGACACGAGACGAAATGAAAAAAGAGTAAGAAAACGAAGAAGAAGAAAGGAGGATCGATCACAAGTTTATTCGTTGATGAGCCATCATCACATGAGAAACCGAATGAGTTGTGACAAAGAAAAGGAAAAAAATGGGAACTTCAAAAGAGAAATATCCCTGAATGACTCACAGATCGTTTGAAATGTTTCTTTGCATTTAAGAACAAGTTGAACTTACGAAAGATCATCTCAAAAAAAATAAAGTGAAGTAAAAGGAATGGAATTGCTGTGTGTAATGTTTTCAATCCTGAAATCTTATTTTTCAATTTCATCAGAAAAATTTTCAACGATTCGATGTCAAACGGCTACATACTTACATGCAATGGTATTTAAAAGAATATACAGACCTCCAAATAAACATAGGTTCACCCACTGTTTTTAGGATATGCCAGGTGCTCATGATAGTGGTATAAAACGTTTAGACTTCCGTATAGTAAAAGAATTTTCACAATATATTCCAAACGAGTTCCTGGAACTGATCACCTGAACTCTATCCTCTCGACAAAACTCCTCCTATGAATCGTGGAAAATCTGAAATTTCGACTCTGGTGTTTGAGATGCCACTACGTTTTCAAGTTCTATTCACACTTTTCTATTTGTGGTTTGTTCCATGTACTCAAAATAATAACTGATCAACAACTTTGTTATCTTATCATCTTCTTGTGTTACAGTAATAAAGCATGGTGCAACTAATTGGTCTTTGATATGTGATCAGTGCTTTCGTTTCTAGTTACAGCTGGCAGAATTGGAAAATATTTCTAAAAAATTCATATTGTATTGCTTCAATAGTTCATCTTTTTTCTTCTTCTGAAAAAATCCTTTTTCAACACCATTTCCTCTGAAAAACTCTCCCCCTCTGGCTACTTCATCTAACCTTATCTTCCCAGTTGTTGACTCCGCCTCCTTGTATTTTCAAGATAAAGATTCTGAACACGATTTAATCAATTTCTGTTTGTACAATGCGTGTTTTTCTTCTTTTAATCACAATATTTCGCCTAACCAATAGCTTAAATATCCTATTTTACTATGCTGTGATTGGAACATCTCACATCGCTTTTTTGAAAACAGCAATTGAAAAACTGTTAGTTCGAGGACATAATGTTGTAGGTTATTCTGTTCATTTCATGTAATTCATTGACATTTTTCATGATACAGGACGTCGTTTTTGCTGTTTATAATGAAATTCCAAATTTGGAGCTGAATCCAAAAGTCAGAAGAGTGTATTACAATAAACATTCTGATCCTGATTATTGGAAAAAGAATGCAAATCACTTCTCGAATATGTTCGAAAAAACTCCGACACCCCTCGGCGAATTCGAAATATATCATGAATCGGGTTATCAACTGTGCAAAAGTGAAGTTTTCATTTGAATTGAATCAAATTTTATTTGAATTTTCAGTTGCTATTCAGGATAATAATCTGTTTAAATTCTTGAAAACAGGAGAATATGATATTGGATTTAGTAGTGATTATGATCCATGTGGAAATATAATGATGACTGCCGCTGAAATTCCTTCTATTGGAAGTATGACACTGTAAGACTTTTTAACAAACAAAGAACCCCTTTTCAGGTTTTATTGCCACGCCCATCTTTTTACCACAAATTGTCAGTGCAGGTCTTCCGACTGTAGCAAGTGCATTCGCATGTAAGACACATTTCAGAATGATAAAAAGGATAATTTAACTTATCAGCCCCACTTTATCCGGAACACGATGGATCATTTTATTACAAAGCATTCAATTTACTCAGACTATTTTATTATCATTATGTAATTGCACCCGAAATGGAAATGAAATATGTAAGGAAAGGAGAAACAAAGAAAACCCAGTTCTTTGTTTTTTTCAGAACAAATTAATGAGAGGAAGATTCGGAGATAACTTCCCTGACGTTTCAAAAATCGAAAGGAATCTTGATATTGTCTTTGTTAACAGTCATGAATTTTTAGAAAAACAAAGGCCAATGAGCTCGAAAATCAAATATATCGGTGGAATGGGAATTCGAGAAGCGAAAGAATTGCCTGATTCTTTCGAGAAAATTCTCTCTGATCCGGATAAAACTTTTGTCATTTTCTCGTTTGGAACACAAGTTCCAACACTTAAAGTGCCTCTCAAAATAAGAAAAAACTTCGCCGAAGCTTTCAAAAAATTTCCAAATGTTACTTTTCTTTGGAAATATGATGATTTGAAGTTAGATGAGGACATTTTCAATGAAATTCCGAATATTCATCGACTAGAATGGCTTCCACAAACGGAACTTCTACGTAAGAAATTTTTTTCTCATCTTGTCTAAATCAATAAAAATCTTCTTTAGATGACAACCGAGTCAAACTATTCATCAGTCACATGGGATTGAATTCTTATCTTGAATCAGCTACTGCTGGAAAACCCGTTTTAGCTATTCCATTGTTTGCGGATCAGCAGAATAATGCACAAAATGGTTCATTCTGTATCTCTTCTTCTTCTTCAAAACCTTTTTTTTCAGCTAGAGACCGCGAAATGGGACTTCTCATTGACAGAGATAAACTAACAGTTTCCAACATCGAATCATCTGTAAAAGAATTATTAGTGAACCCCAAATATCTTGAAAATGCCGAAGCACTTTCAAAAAAGATTTTGGAAAAACCAGAAAAGGCTACAGATATTTTCATTAAATGGCTTGAATTCACTGCCAGAAATCCCGGACTTCACAAAATACTCAGGATGCCCGGAACTGATCTTACACCATTTTATTATTATTGCGGAGATGTCATTTCTGTGATAATTATTTTTGTTTTTATCGCAATCTTTTATATTTATTATCGAATTTCTGTTGTAGTCAAAAAATTGAAAACCGAATAAATGATTGATTTTAGGATAATTCAAGAAATTTTTGAAAAAATGGAAAACAGAGAAATGGTTGAAATATCTTCTGTTCTTTTCACTTATTGAGTCTTATTGTCATTCAAACGAACAGATTTATTATGCCAAGATAGAGATCGTGAGCAATTGATTGAGTGACAGGAGGATGTCTGAAATACAATCTTTTTCTGGTGTTATGAGTAAAAGATCTTATCTCAATTCTGCAAAACAAAACAAGATCCGAACTGTTATAGAGCCACAAAACTTATTGTACATTGGCCATCTGTCAATTTATTGTTTGAACATTTATTTTGCAGACAAAAGAACTTTGAGCGGCTTGGATCAACAAAAAGGTACAAAGTCCATTGTCTGGATTATTGAATGGCATTCTACAAAAACTGTTCCTTGCAAAAAAAACAACAAAATCGCGAAGATTCACATGAAATTCATTCCAAAGTCCATGCATTCATTCGTGATGCAAAAAAAAGATGATATTTGATTGAATGTTACAGAAAAAGGTACGAACCACGTGGTTTGAAGGCTATTAAAAATAGTCGTTTGATTTCCGGAAGGTGAAAGTGTGCACCCGTGAAATAATCGTGTCTTGAAATGAGAAAAACGATTAGTAGACACATGATTAGACTGATAATAAGGAGAATTGAACAATGGATACGAAAACAGTTGAATGTGATTTTTGACTTTGAAAACTACATTTTGTATTTAAACAATAATTGTTTTTATAAACGGTCGAACAGTACGACAGGATGTGTTTTGATGATACGATTTCAAAACATCTAACCATTTTAGGATGAAGAATACCCCTTCCCATCAGTTTCATTTTCTGATATTGAGAGAGAGCAGATTCCTAAAACTATGGCCTGAATTCTCAGATAATTCTTGTGTTAAGTTCCAAAACTTTTGACCATTGGCCTGCACAATGCTCCATTCTGTCAGTTGTTTTTCACGTGAATCGGTCATCCCTATCCTTGCATCTTCCCCCTTCCTCGTTCATCTAACCAACTCCGCCCACTTCGGCTATACTAAAAACTGGACCAGACTGCTTATTTTTCGAAAAAGACAACCAACTCGGCTCTTTTCCTTCATTTCTCTTATTATTTTGTTTTTCATCTACATTTTGTTCCCTATTTTCAATGTTCTACATCCTCTATCTTGATTGGTCTAATTTTCTTTTACTCATATGACCTCCCACTTATTTTATCATTAATCAGTGTGTATTCGCCATGTGATTGGTGCATAGAGTATCAAGTTCAACACACGCAGACACAAAAAGAAGCCCCAAAAACCAACGATGGCTTTCGAAAGTCACTTTTCTCTGCGTCTCCATCTTCCCCTTCGGTGTAGAATTTTCTCGAACCTATCTTTTTTCGTTCTCTTCGTGGGAGCATTGTCTGCATCTCTTCTTCTTTTTTGCTATCTACTACTTCACATGTGGTATACACGTGAACACTTGACATTTTTTCTTTGCATAGGAGGCGCCAACCATTGCAATTCTGACAGAAAAAAAGATAACGGTTCGGACATTACCCTTGCAAGTCATCCATTCGTCATTCCTCATTGTCTATATACTGTTTCTTAATAGTTCGCATCTTATCCTTTCGAATTCTTCTTCGTTCAAATCAGACTTTCAGAACAATGATTCCTAACACTACACTGCCCAACAACATTGAAATGCCCTTGATTGGTCTTGGGACGACCCATTCTGGTGGTTACTATCATGATGCCGTTCTTCATGCTATTAATAAATGTGGATATCGCCTTATTGATACAGCAAAACGATATGGTGTTGAAAAACAGTTAGGAATTGCAGTCAACGATTGTACTGTACCCCGTGAAAACCTATTTTTGTGCACCAAACTCTGGCCAGTCGATTGTGGAGATGGAGTTGTGAATGCTTTTCAAACTTCTTGTGATAAATTACAAACTGATTATTTGGATATGTATATGATCCATATGCCACAACTTCCCGAATGGGTTCAAGATCAAAAAGAAATGAAAGAGAAGACATGGAGGCAAATGGAACTTCTCTATGAAAACGGTAAATGAGTAACATCATTTTTTGTTTCATAAATCTCATTCTCAGAACATGTTCGCTCGATTGGTGTCAGCAACTATTCAATCAATGATTTAGAAGAGTTATCTGAGTTTGCAAGCATTCTTCCACATGCTAATCAAATTGAATTCCATCCCTGGTTTCATCAATCTGATCTCAAAAACTATTGTGATGAGATGGGAATTCTTACAATGGGATACTGTCCATTGGCAAAAGGAAAATATTTAGAAGATGAACAATTATGTCGAATTGCTCAAAAATATGGAAAATCTCCAGCTCAAATTTGTTTGCGTTGGAGTATTCAACAGAATGTTCCAACTGTTCCGAAGAGTACGGATTCACAGAGATTAAAAGAGAACACGGATGTTTTTGATTTTGAACTTTCTGAAGAAGATATGAATATTCTTTCTTCGTTTTCATCTCAAAATAGAAAGGTGAGGAAATTTTGAAAAATCGAAACAAAAATGAAAAATTGTAGATTGTTGATCTGTCGAATATCTGTCAAAAGATGTCTCTTCCTGATGGATATAAACTAAATGGACGTGTATTTGGAGTTCCAGAAGACACAGAAAAGCAGAAAAGTTGTTCGAAATGTGCTCGTGATAACAATGTTCAGCTATCTGTTTGCATATAATTTGACCCAAAATTTAACTATTTTTATCGGAGTACGGTACCAGAAACTTTGCTAGGAGGTGACCGTATTCATCACTTTTCATTCTCTTTTGTTAGTTCTTTCACTTTTAATTCGTGTTGTACTACAGGTATATTTTACTTTCTTTCAATAAATGTTTGATAAACAATTTTCGGATAATCAATCCAAGTCCAAATGCAAGAAAAACGCATCGTTGTCAATAGAATTCCGACATTTTCGTTCATCTCCATTGTCTTTTCTCTTTCCGAATCCTATCATCTCTTCCGTTCTCCAGTCTCTTTTGTCCATTGTTTCAAGAAGTCTTCTGTCTCTCGATCCAGGTCACCAACTCGTTTTCCTATCACTTTCACCTGGCTTCATCTTCTTCATCTCGGCTTACCGCCCATTCACTCAGTCTCGAAGCTAATCACAATCACTGATGGTGATGAACCCATTAACCGTAACTCTTCTTGCCGCTTTCATTGGCACTGCTGCAACAGCTTCATGTGGATCTTCTGGTATTCCATTCCGTTTTGAAGTTCTTCCTTCTGGTCAACCAGTACTTGGATGTGGATCACCAACTTGTTTTGGAGCTGAAAACGGAGGAAAAGATTTGAGACATGATTCTAGCTTCATGGTAAGTCTTCCTATTCTTTTTGAATTTCTTTTTAAAAATTAATAGATTTATTCAAAAGACATTCTAAACAATTCTTAATATCTTTCCGTTTATAATATTCGTTCTTTCATAAATCTTTCTAACGTATATATTATCAATTGATCATCGAAATAACGTGTCCTAACGAATGTCCACCCGAAAACCTGTCTGCTAACATTTCCGTTATAAAGTGCAATATATTTATTCAAACTGATAAGCGGGCTAAACCTGTTCCATTTTCATCTTTGTAGGCCGGTCCAGATGGTGATGATGGATTTTTCCGTGAAGGAGATCTTGCCCGTGTACGTGTCCGTAATCCAGATGCTCCATCTCAAATGGCAAATTGTCCAAGAGAATTCTCCTCTTCAAGTTGCTCAAACCCAATGACATGGGTTGGAGGATTCAAAGCGAGTGAGAACGGAGAGTGAGTTTCGAATTAAAAGCAGAGTCATGTTATCGAAATTTCCATTATTTAGTCTTTCACTTCAATGTTGTCATTATGAAGGACTTCGTTTTGCTCAAGAAGTTGGACGTCCAGTTGTTCATCCTGGAGAGGTTTATTCTGGAGGAGAGGTACTTCGCGATGGACGTCAAACTGGATTTGATGCTATTTCCAATGTGAAGAAGATCACTTCTGGAGACGGAACGTAAGTTTTTTCTCTTTTTCGTTACTTTCTATTTGTTTCTTTTTCAGTGTTGCCTATGAATTGAGTGTTACCCGAATGAATTGTCTTCCAAATCCAGCAGAAGACATGAATGAAGTATCATTTGATATTCAAAGAGACATTGGAAGAATCCTAGAAAAAGTTGGAGAAACTGCTGCCAGTGGAGTTCAAACAAATCAAATTGAAGCTGATCAACGTCTTTCTCCATCCACTGATGTTCAATCGGATTCTTATGTATCTCCACCAGAATCTGACGCTCAAGAGACAGTTGAACAATTTGTTCAAGTTGGAGAACAAGTTGTTCCAGTTACTTCAGCCGGATATTATTATCCAGTTGCTTCTGGAGTTCCAGCATGTTTCACTGGAGACGCTAAAGTGAGAACGCCATCAGGAGAAAAGATGATGAGTGAATTGCAAGTTGGTGATCTGGTTATGACTCACGAATATGGAAAGATGGCATACACAAGAGTTTCTTCATGGCTCCACAGACTTCCAAAGACAAAGGCCGCTTTCATTAAAATCACTACGGACCATGGACCAGAAGTTTCAATGACACCACAACATTTCATTTACAAGGCTGACTGTGTCACGGAAGAATTATCTCTTGTTTATGCTGAAGATATCCACAGCGGAGATTGTGTTATGGTCAGGGAAAATGACGAAAGTAAGTACTTTTGAAACTGAGATTTCAAGTTCAATTCATTTAAGCCATTATGGAAATTCTTAATTTTTCAGATCTCATCATGACCGTTGTCACCGAAACATCAAAGTTCTACGAGACTGGAGTCTACGCTCCAATGACTGAAACTGGAGATTTGATTGTGGACGATGTCTATGCTTCCTGTCATAATGTCATCAAAACAAATACTCTATCACACACTTTCCTCAACTTTGCCATTTCAATGCAACAAAAAGTTCGTTCTCTTCTCGGATCCCTTGAAGAAACTGGACACTTACCAGCAACTTCTGAATTCTTTATGAATATCATTGATGTACTGTTGCCAGTTAAGTACTAGTCATCTCTTCTCAGAGTCTAATAACTAATAATCATTTCTAATAAACCACCTTGACATCTCGATCTTTGTTCCTCATCTTTTCAAATAAAAAGTTGACGTTTTTCTTTTGATTAGAAACATTCTAAAGCCTTTTTCTGAATCTTGACAATTATTATAGAAAATATATTTATTAAATACTAATATTATTAAATGTACAAACTCGTTTTGATATGGACTCATTGGAATGAACGTGAGTGAATGGAGGGGAATGAAGACGGAAAGATCATCGAACTTGATAGGAAAGAGAGAAAGAAAGGAGAGAAGAAAAAGAAGAAAAAGAAGAAAGGAATGAATTATTTAAGCTCTACGGATTCCAGTCGATTGTCTTGGGTAGTGTGGTGGACGGTAGCGGAGTGGATTGAAGGCCTTTGGCTCTGGAGTTGTCTGCAAATGAAACATTCTCTTTTAGTTCTATCAGTTTTCAATAAACTTACAGTAACCTCCTCTTCTTCCTCTTCCTCTTCTTCAACTTCTTCTTCTCCGTCATTGCTCTCAACAACTTCTGCGTCATTTTCATTTGTTTGCTCTTCTAATTGCTCAGTTTCTTCTTCTTCCTCTTCAACAACTGGAGTTGTTGGTTCTGGAGCTTTCGTTGTTTTCACAACCTTTGGAGCAGAAGTAGTGGTGATTGGTTCAAAGTCAACTGGCTTCTCTCCTTTGGCACAGATCATACGGTACACCCAAACACGAACTCCTCCTCTGAATATAATTTTAATGAGAGGATTAAAACGATTCACTCACTGTTCAGTTCTGGCATTAGCAACGAAATCATACTCAGCTCCTCCCTTATCTCCGTAAAGATCCTTAGCAGCAACTTCTCCTCCCTCGTAGAAGCTTCCAGCAGAAACAACGTCAGTTCCTACGTAGATCTTGTTCTTTGATTGCATGGTACAGCAACGAAGAAGAATGCTTTCACCATTTGGGGCCCATCTCATTCCGGAGAAAACATCGGTCTCGGCACGGCAAGATGTTTGATCCTGAATAAGAGAAAAGTGGAAAGGGAAGAGGAAAATGAACTCACATCAATACAACGTCTTCCAACCTCTCCACATGGCACTGGACCACATTCAGCCTCGAGTGCTCCGTCTTCATAAACGGTCAATTTACGAACAACTTGATTCTTTGAGCATTGAGATCCCATACGAACATTGGCATCTTTAGCTAAAGCAGTAATAAATAGACAAGAAATAATAGAAAGAAGGAGCATCTTAGCTACTCAGAAAATGAGTTAGTGAGATTCCGGGAGGTGAATGGAAACAAGAAGACAGTGAGAGATAAGAATGCGAGGAGGACGTACCCGATGAGTAGTAGATTACTGGGTTTATGGGTCACAGAGATGCGTCTTCAACGGAAAGATCGACATGGGTCAAGGCCTGAATGCGAGAAAGTATTGAAAATAAAGAGAGAGAAAAGTGATACGGATGTCGGACACGGTGCGGACGGACCGAGTGTTGCGGAAAAAGTCCACGGAAAAAAGGACGAGATGAAAATGTGTGTGTGTGTAGTGAAGGAGAAAACGGATTGAGGTAAAGGAAAAATTGTCTCTTTCAGAACAATTCTAGCGGAAATGTTTCTGATGACTGTAATGTATTTGACAGTGCCGTTGGAAACTTTTGATTTCTGCCAGCATCTGATTAGATGATTAATACAGAAAAACTATGAGATAACACGGTCAAAACTTAATCGTCATCCAGAGAAATAGAGAATTATGTTAAGAAGTATAACAATATTATTTCTGTTCTTCTCGTTCAATATGAAATGTGAAATGAAAACAAATGAACTATCTATAATAAAGTTCAGTTGAACTGTGTACACAATATAATTCTTTTAATGACATCATTCTGAAAAAAAAGTAATTTGACTGAAACGAAACTTCAACTACTTCTATTGTAATTATTTTTTATTATGTGAAATCAATGAGCTTGAAGAAGAGACAGTGAGCTTGAAGAAGTTCCATATCCTCTCGATGTTTTCCGTTCATCGATCAATTATCCAACCTCGAGAGATAATTTAATTTCCATCCACCTTCTGTTTTTATTTTTAATTTTTATGTTTGCCCATCAGCTCCCCCACACTATAAAAGTCGTTATCATACCTTCGTATCACTCAATTCCTCTCAAACACAAACTCTTTCTCTTTTTCTTATTTCCTTTTCCGATGACTCAAAATGTGCCTCGACATGTTAGTCCTTATGCTCATGCACCAAAAATATTTGGATTGAAGTTCAAGGTATTCGATCGAAACTTGAGTGATATCCAAATGAATTTTACAGATCGCTTCAAGAGTAATGTTAGTTTTTGAATCAATTCTTGGGAAATTGATGCTGGTTTTATCGATTTGTTCAATAATCTATTCTCCGTCGTGGTGTGAGTAATAGACATAATTCAGGAATTTAGAGAAAAAAAAATGGAAATATTTTGATTGAAGAGTCTTTCATTCAACTAAATGATATATTGTGATGATCAAAAGTTGAAAAATGATTCTTCAGTTTCTGAATTATTCATTTTCAGATCCTGTGTTCGTCAATTTTGCATTCTTGTTTTTTGTGATCTTCTCAATCATTACATATAATTTATGCCTTTCGAAACAATCGCCTATTTATTCTTATCCGATGCTTTCATACCAAGTAATAACACTATTCATAACTACATTTCTATTAATTAATTGTTCTAGTTGGTCACAATATTCTGGTTACTCATTTGGTTGTATGCGGCATTGAGTGCAGTCGCTAGTGGAGTCATGTGGTCGTTAGAATCATTGGGAGGTCCATCGTAAGATTACTCAATCATTATTTCGGATCGAATACATTCTCTGTTATAGAACGAGTAGAATCCGCACATCGCACAACATAAAAGATCCCAATTATGCAAATCCTAATGAGACTCATCCAGAAACTGCCAGAGGTTCGATTGTGTGTTTAGAAGACATATTGTCTCTCAAATATCTTCAGTGATGATTATTTTTCTGTTTGCAGCCATCAAATATGGTTCTATCATCTCAGCTGTCTGTGTAATCCTAATCTGTCTGAAAATGCTCGCATTCATTGTGGCAAGGAGAACGTACTTTCAAGTTCTTAAAATGCAACATGAATCGATTGAACAGTCTGTCAAGGTTTTATCTGTAACTGAACGGTTTTGAGACGGGGAGATCAAACTACATTTTTGTTCTTTAATAGAAAAAAAAGAACAACTAAGCAGAAATGTGATAAAAATAGTCAGCCATAATTTAAACTTGTAAATAAATGTTTATTTTTTTCATTTTCACACCTTCACATATCCAATTGAATTCTAAACAATTATGTAGATGATCTTTTTCCCCGTCTCAAAATGGGAAATGATACTGCATTCCGTTTATTTATAATCATTCAGGACGATACGTTTGATGGAACAGAAAGTGAGATTTCAAATATGGGAGGTACATCGCCATCCTATCCAGTAGCATATAGAAATCGTCCACCAAAGCCAAAAAGAATGGCTATCCTTGAAGAAGCACAGGTGGAAGAATACACACCCGAACCTTCTCCAGCACCGAGAAGAATGATCAAAAATCCAGTTCATTATTCGGATGGAAGTCTTTCGGCAAAATGTAATACCTTGTCGAGATATGAAGAATCAGCTTTCTAATTGTGCAAATTTTTCGAATAATTAATATTGTTGTGGATCTTCCTGAGCTCTTTTCAACTGTTTTCGATATGGATTATGCAGATATATGTTTCTTCGAAACTCTTTTTTCTTGAATACAAAGATTTTTCCATTCTTATAGAATTTGTATTTAACAGAAAAAAATTGATTTTGTAAACGAAAATTATGAAATTTCGAACAATGATTTCATTTAGTTAACACGACTCTGATCATTCCATCATCATTCTGATCATTCTGATCATTCCATTAGATAATTTTTGAAAATCTCGCTGTATAAAAAAATCAAATGAAATGAATAATAATGTCGATTGCCGGCATTGCCTAGGCGGGTCGCAGATATACGGCCGCCGGACTAGTATTCCGACTACCCGCCGCGTTGTGCTGCTCTATCGCTATTTTAGCGTAGTTTGATTCGCGGTCCATCCCTATCCTCTTGTATTTTTATAAATAATTATTTATGAAAAAATAAATACTCCAAGCATTTCATGAATATGCTGCGAAGTGTGTGACACAGAATTATAACTTGCTGGAAAAGAAATACCGTAAAGATCAGCCATTTTAATATATCAAATGTTGTAGTTACAGATTTAGCGTTTTTCTTTATGTTCAAGCACTAGCCATTGACATTTTTCAAAAATATATTTCAATTTGAGAAAAAATCATTACCATTATCACATAATCTTCATTCAACTTCGAGCAGTCTTCCGTTCTTGCTCCTATGATGGTTATTGATTTTCGAAATATTGCAGAATGCAGTTTGTCTGAGCGAGTAACCACCATCCATCGCTCTGAAATCGCGATTCATCAGAGCAAAAATGCAGAAACATGGAGAACAACATCTTAAGGTACTTACTTTCTCCAACAATTACATTCCAGAAAAAAAGCGACAAACGTTTACCACTTGAAAGTCGAAGTCTTGAAAAACAAATTTTTCGATTGCAATATTCACCGTTGGAAAGGTGTACCTGAACATATGTGTTTTCGTTAATAACCGTGTTTTTCCTCCTTACATGAAAAACTCGCGATAAATTTGAAAAACGGAGTATGCTAAAGCATAGAAACTGTTTATTAGAAGAGCTATTGTCTTACCTTACGAATAACTTCAATTAGCGAATCAACTTTTCTAGAGTGAATCAACTTTTGGATGATATAGTGTTTTTTATAAATAAGGTTCAGATCGATGTCAACTCAACGAACATTTCGAACAATAATGGTCAAACGCCTTCAACATCAGATGGCCCACGAGAGTCTCAGCAGCATCAGATGATGCCTCCTCCTTCGGCCGAATGGAATAATCAGTACAATTCGCCTGAAGCTGTAAGTTTTGATATTGATATATGTATGTTGAGTTAAATTTTTCCGTTTATATTCTCAGGAAGATATGGGACCATTTGTCGAACAACTGTTACCATTCGTGAGAGCAAGTGCATATAACTGGTTTCATCTTCAAGTGAGCTGAAAAATGTTGTTCTAACACGTAATTTTTTTTATTAAAGGCAGCAAAAAGACGACATTTCAAAGATTTCGACAAACGGATGTCAGCAATAGAAGAGAATAACAAACTGGCAGAGTTAGAGGTAAGAATTTTCCCTGGAGTTGCAAAACTTACAAAACGAAGTTGAGTTACAGAATGATCGAGAAGAATTAAAAGTCAAATGGACCTCTAGGCTTCTTGGAAAAATAAAAAAAGACATCAGTAACGATTACAAAGATGCTTTTGTAGCAGCCGTAATTTTTCACTCTCGTTTCTGGTTTTAGAATTGTTTTTCAGATCACTGGTATTGATCCACATAAATGTGCTGTATCTGTAGCAGATCATAAAGGAAAAATGCGGCGAATAGACTGTTTGAGACAAGCTGATAAAGTATGGAGACTTGATTTAGTCACTGTAATTCTTTTTAAGGTATGCCGTTTTGTTTTCACAAAGTTTCAAAATCAATGTTCAGGGAATTCCACTCGAAAGTACTGATGGTGAACGTCTTGAGCGGTGTGATTCATGTGTTGATCCACTATGTATAAATCCGTTTCATATAGCAATAAGTGTACGGGGTTTGGATATATTTATGGCTAGTTATCTGAAAGATGTTGATAAAATGCCGATCCACTATAGATCCAAGGATATTTCACCTGAAATTACTCGATTAATTAAAGAAGAACCCGGAGAATCATCTATTGCTACACCTCATGCCGTTCTTGGGACAAGTTCAACTCATGCCCGTGTTTGGGAGTCCCCACCAATAGATTCCGACGACGTCATTGTTACATATGATCTTCAGAAAGCGTGTCATTCGTATTTCAGTGAGTGAAATACCACAAGAAACATTCCAGAGTTGATACATTTCAGGTGGACGCACCTCAATGGTACAACAGTCAGTTTCGGATCCTTATTCACACTTAGAAAGCAACTTTGCTGTTGACAACAACTATTATGATCCAAAACGATCTGTATTGTGTCTGCCACCTCCTCCATTACAAGGATGTCTCTCTTACAACGGTTCAGACTCTCAGCCACTCGATATGTCAGAAGACTCCAATGATGGACCGGTCGAAAAAAGACGTAGGGATACACCAACACATGATTCACCAAATTCAAGGTACATAAACCGATTCTAACACATTAAGTAAACTTTCTTTACAGTTTCTGTAGTACCAATGATGAAGTTCGAAGAATTGTGGAGAACGGAAATAGCAATAAATTGGTTCTTGGCCAGAGCAGTTCTATTTGGATACCATCCACTCAATACGGACGACAACAACAACATACCAACGGACCGGGTCCTATTCGGCAAATCAGATCGCAAGTTACAGACTTCCGAAATCAAGAACTCACGCAGAATACTGCTTTTCGAACAACGAAGCCAGTACGTCGGATGACCGTAAATGCTGGAAATCATGGAGACGTTGGAGTTGTTGTTGTCGATGAACGAAATATTCAAAACACGAATATTCACGGTGAGAAATGCAAAATTGTAATATTTCTATGTTTTTGACTGTTCAGCACAAACCATTGCTAGCGCATTGAATTCTCTTCGAACGACACCAACAATGTTAGAAAGTCCAGCAGGAAGAAAGCGAATTCATCACAGTACCGGAAGTCCGTTTGAACTTCTGGGAAACTGCAGTCAAGATATGTTGAAAAGTTAGTTTTTTTTTCAAAGATCGATAAATTAATTTGAAAGAAATGGAATAAATCAAGTTTCTGTTATTTCGTGATTTTGATTCCAGATATAATGTCTGGAAGTGATGTTTCTCCACCACATGCTGTCGTGACGAATCTTATCAGTAGGGAAAGTAGTGGATTCATTGCCAGCCCAACAAAGTTCACTACTGCCAGAGGAGATACCACTAGTTTCAGGTTTATTCGATTTTATTGCTATGATGTTTTAAAAATATAACTTTTTCAGCAAAATACTGCAAAAAATAGAAGAAAAACACAGTCAAAAACAGAATCAATCAAGTATAAATTATTGCAATGAACCGATGCAACCTCCACTGCTGTCGTCAAAACCAGTTGACTCATCGATAAAACTTATTGCTCCTGTTGCAATTAAGCCAATAATTTCTCTATCTGGCTGTAATTCGATCATTTCCTCTCCAATTATCACTCCCCGTGTGACACCTTTTCCAGGGTCTGATGATTCCTTTCTGAAAGCTCTCGGACTTACAGCAAACAGTAATGATAACTCTTTCATGGGTAGTTTTCTTTAATTTTTCATTATTTTAATTGAATCACTCAACAGATTTGGCCAAATTCATTGATTCAAATTCTCGATCACCTTTGCTCTCTGGTGCTGCTCCATCAACAACGTTCCCAGCTTTTCCAACATCAGGAAGTGCCAATCAACCAGGTCCATCAGGATTGGATAAATCTACCATGAAGTAAATTGTTCTTTTCTGTAGATCTATCAGCTAAACTGTAATTTTCAGTGCCAATCAATTAGGGGGATCAATAGGGTTGATTGTTCAATCAGGAATATCGCTTGCAGTATCTCAAACTCCGACCACTAGAACACCTGTTCATCAAGTAAGTTCAGAAATTTGAAAGACCCGATTTTAATCATTCATTTTTCGTTGCCAATTGGAATCAGAGTCCATTCGCCTGATTCTCCGGGATCGTCAAACGAAGGAGCTGCTAATCAAGCACCTGTATTAGATGCTCCGAAAGATCCGAATGCTCCAAAACTGCCAACTGATTTCTCGCAAGCATTGCTTGATGAAAAATCGTGATTTTTAAGTTTAAGTATAAGACGTGTCGTCACTGATCTTCATTTTTTCTCCAAAACGTTAGCACCAGAATCTAGCCATGTTCCGTATTAGTCTTAATCAGCATAGTAGTTTTATTGTACGTTGACTCATTCTAAAATTCGTATTATATTTTTCGTCTATGACGTTATAATCTTTTTCTTTGAACATCTTTTGAAAACCAAAATCCACAAAAAAATCAATTGTATACGGGGCCCGATTTCCCATTTTCTCTTCCTTTTTCCACTTATTTTCTCATCAAATGTGAACTGGAAACCCTTCTGAAACGTTGTAGTTATGCACAATTTGCGATCCCCTCCCCCCTTCTCCCAGTGCTTTTTCATGTTTTCTTGTATTCTTATTAGCAAACCACATTTATTTATCTTTATATGTGCATTTTGGTTTGTGTTGTGGGTAGCGCATCAGTCTGTTTTCTTTTCATCATGATAAATTGTCAAATATCTTGTTTTCAACAAGTTATCAAGAGAAAATGAAATCTCACATATCATATCATCAAAACGAAAATGATATAGTTAGATGGTACTGTCAAAAGAAATAGGTTTATCGGGTGAAACTTGTTTATCATTCATCCTAAAAGAGAACGAACGCGGCGAGGAATGATAACAACACAGCTTACCAGTTAATCAAGTGACATACTTATCCAATTAGATGAATGATAGAGACTGGATGATAGAACAAAAATATAGAATAGAGAGATTTAGAGAAAAAAAAAATAAAAATTCTCAAATTACAGATCTTTTCAGATTCAGAAAATTGGATCGAGAGATGAATTTGGCAGATAGAAACCAGTAAGGAAGCGGGAGAAACAACCTGATATCAAATTTTTAAAGGTTCAAAATCTTTGATTTGAATTATTGGGAAGTAGTGAAATGCCATTATGAAAGCTCAAAACGGTGCAGAAGAGGCAGAGGATATTTCTCTTTTCATCTTTCTTCATCTTTCTCTCCCCCTATAATTGTACTAATACTTTTGGAAGTAGACTGAAAATTGACAAAAGATATGCGAATTTTCAAATACAAAAGTGAAATTTTACTTTGAAATTTCACTTATCCCTCACACTTTCGTTTCTGTATTTATTGGCAGGTGTATACGGATCTGATTCGCTCTCTTCCCATGTTGAATCGGTTATCGTCCATGGGCGCCAGCGTCCTCTTTCTATAGAGAGAGACACAGAAAGGCGGGGTTTGGCGACGCAGTTATCCAGTTCTCGGTAGGCGCCTACAAAAGGCGTTGAAGGCGAACGAGCAGAAGATCCGATCGGCCACTCAAGCAGATATGGACGTTAAAGAGACTGAAGAGCAACGGCAAATGCGACGAATCGCTTTCGTTGCTGTTGTTGTTTCGACTGCAGCAGTTATTGCTTCGGTTGTAACACTTCCAATGCTCTACAATTATGTTCAGTCGTTCCAATCTCATCTTATGGTTGAAACTGATTATTGCAAGGTAAATTCCTTTTTTCATTTGTTCAATTTAATCATTTTTCTAATATTTTCCTCTTCTTTCCCTTCACTCCTTGTTTTTTTTTCTCTAGGCTCGTTCTCGTGACATGTGGCTCGAGATGACAGCTCTTCAAGCTGGAAAGGGAATGGGACATCGTATGAAGAGAGCTTGGCTCTTCGGACAATGGATTCCAGAAACTTCCGCTGGAGGAGGTGGATCTCAATATGCTTCTGGAGGTGGAAATGGAGGAGGAAACTATGGATCTGGTGCTTCTGGAGGTGGATCAGCTAACACTGCCGGATACGGTGGTTATGGAGCAGCTGTCAACGCTGAACCAGCCGCTGTATGCTGTACTTGTAACCAAGGAGCCGCTGGACCACCAGGACCAGAAGGACCACCAGGAAATGACGGAAAGGATGGAAGAAACGGAAATGATGGAAAGAACGGAAGAGATGCTGAGGTTCTCCCAGCACCAGCTTCTGAACCATGCATCATCTGCCCAGTTGGAGCTCCAGGACCAATGGGAGCCATGGGACCAAAGGGACCACCAGGACCAAAGGGATCTCCAGGAGAACCACCACAAGACGGAAAGTCTGGAGACGATGGAATGGCTGGACAACCAGGACCAATTGGAAGACCAGGAAGAGACGGAATGAAGGGAGCGCCAGGAGCTGCTGGACGTCTCATTCCAGTTCCAGGACCACAAGGACCACCAGGAAAGCCAGGACCAATTGGACCACCAGGACCAAAGGGAAATCCGGGACCAGACGGACAATCATACCAAGGACCACCAGGACCACCAGGAGATTCTGGAACTCCAGGACACGAGGGTCGTCCAGGACCAAATGGACCAGCTGGACCACCAGGAGATAATGGAGAGAAGGGAGACTGCGGACATTGCCCACGTAAGAAATTAACTACTTATCTCAAAAATAATAAAATTGATGAATTTCAGCACCACGTACTCCACCAGGATATTAATTCTCATCCACGTCATGATCAATTTCGCCCGTTTCGGGTGTCTTTTTTTCGTATCAAAAATAAATTTTTCGCAATTAGTCCTCTCTTCGGTTCTTCTTCTATTTCTTTTTCTCTCTAAACGAATGAACGAATCTTTCCGATGGAATTTCTGCGCATCCGGGCGCAGAAGAAACGACAAAAATCGAAATCCAGCTTCTGCTACCAAGTTTTCTCTTCTTATCTCCTAGAACACGGATAATCAGTTTCGGAATTAGACGCCGCGGGGCAGTCGTTAAGAAGAAAAGAATGAAGAGAAAGAAGAGACAATGAGAGACAAAAAACTCGAAAAGTAGGCGATAGAGGAAAAGAGAATGGAACGTAGATGAGTATCTTCAAATGTAGTCCGGGAACCGCAAATGAGGTACGAATGATGATGATGAAAAGAAAGAAAAGAAGAAAAAGAGGAAAAGAGAAAGAAGATTGAAGAGGAAATTCAATTGATAGTATTGTGTTGACTTAAAAAGAAACATAATATTATCTGAAGAAATTAAAAACGTTTTTCGAATTGATTTATGGCGTGAAAATAAATTTTTTAAAAATCAGAGCGCAATCATATTCTTTCAATGAGAAATATGAAGATCCCTCTCTTCATTTCTAAATAATTTGTGTTTACCTCTAGTCGTAGATAATTTAATGACAGAAGGTGAACAATTCTGAACTCATTTCTGATCTTCACTTTCTGTTTTCAGTGAAACACACAGATAACGGAACGGTTGAATTACCGAAAGGAAAAATAGTCGGATGTGCTTGGCAAGTGATTCGTAAACTGGGAGAAGGTGGATGTGGTAGTGTATATCTCGTGAAAAATATTGAAGATGACTCGGAAGCAGCAATGAAAGCAGAATCGAATGCTGCAACAGGAGGATGTGTTCTCAAATTAGAAGTTGCAATTCTCAAGAAATTGGCTGGAAAACCACACGTGTGTCAGTTTTTATTTGCTGCAAGACTTACTGATTTCAGTTATGTCATTATGACACTTCTTGGTGAAAGTTTGAATAAATTAGTCAAGTGAGATGGGGCATTCAAATTCAAAACTTCATTTTATTTTACAGGAGAATCGGTCGACAAATGACAGTTTCATCACAAGTTCGCATTGCAGCAAATATACTTTTCTGTCTTAAACAGATACATGACGTAGAGTTTTCTCCGAATATTTCAACTATTTTGATTTCAATTTTAGGTTGGATTCATTCATAGAGATTTGAAACCAGCTAATATGGCACTCGGATATAGAACAAATACAGATGAATGTCGATTTTTTCATGTTCTTGATTTCGGACTTGCTCGTCAATATATTATTTCTCATTCTGATCAACCGAGTAAACTGATGATGAGAAGACCAAGGGAACGTTCTCTATTCAGGTATTCAAGACTATTTTTTTCTACATGATTCTTTGATCTTTCAGAGGAACAACTCGTTATTGTTCGATCCGAATGCATGATCGTGCTGAGCAAGGAAGAGTCGATGATCTTTGGAGTATGATGTATCTTCTCGCAGAACTCCGCGGACCACTACCGTGGTCATCTCAAAAGTAAACATTCTTGTTTTTTTTCAGTTAAACCAACTGATTTCAGTGACAAAAGAGTTGTCGGTGAAATGAAAAGACTTCATTCGGATGAACTTGTTCTCAACGACAGTCCAATCGAATTTCTGGAAATAGCCAAACATTTGAGGTGAGAGTTTTATGAAATAAGTGAGATAGTGAGAACTTCAGAAGTTTGACTTATTTCAACCGACCTGATTATCATAAAATCTTTATGATACTCATATCAGTCATGCAGAAAGGGAAATTTGCATGGAATGATCCATTTGATTGGGAAGTGCAGTAAGTCAGGGAGAAGCAGTTAGCATTGAAATAACAGCATGATCTTTCAGACCAACAAGATCAAAATCCAGGTCAGCATCCCCTCCTCAACACAGTCGAGAGGCTGTGAAGAAAGGAGTAAGCAAGGAAGCAACAAAGACGTTGAGCAAGGAAAATATGAGTAAAGAGGATGTCAAAACTGCGCGAAAAACGAGCGTCGAAGATGGTAGTCGTGAAAAAATGAGTAAAGAGAAAACGAGTAGAGAGAGGGCAAGTAACGAATCAGCTGAGAAAATAAGTTTATCAGCTGAAAAGATTGAAGATGAAAATAGAAAAGAATACATGAAACTTCTTCCATTCGATCCCAATTTCTTCGCTTCAGATCCTATTGGTTTTTGAATGAAGAATCTTTTGATTTAATTTAATTGTATTTTACTCTATGACATGGGAAGTTTTTGATTCAGTCATCTGAATGAAGATGAGATGAGAAGTTTATTAACAGTAATTTTATTTTTGCGAGTCTCTCGGACGACCCACTAAAATCGTATATCTGAATGAAGAGCTCCTTTAGGATCCCATAAACCTTCTGTTCTCCATTTTTCTTCTTCAATTCTTTTCGAAAACTGACATCACCTGTCGTCTTTTTCTCATCATCACAAGCGGCTCATTTATTTTCTCACGGAAACCATGACAGCCAAAATAAATAGAGTGGCGCCTTGTGAGACTTCATCCCGCCTTATTCCATTCCGGATATTGGATTGTGTGGTGGCATAGTATATTACGTGCCGAATTTCAGAAGCACAAGGCCATCGGATATCTCTGAGGAGGAGGTGTCTGTTTGCGCTGTGCATAATATAACAATCAATCAGCCAAACGGAGGCCCCTTCTCTGGATTTTTCTCATTTTATGGATTTTACTTTGTTTTAGGTTGCATTGCTCTCTCAGTCATATGGACACGTTGTTTCAGATGGCATCGGCAATGAAATTTCAGTACTACTCAAAGAAGGCGGCTGGAAAGACTATGTCAAATAGTGTGTAAGTTCTCATTCTCCACATGTTTTAAACGTTCAATATGTTTTTTGTTTCAGCTCAATGTCAAGTGACAATCGAATGGAGGACTTCAAAAGACGTTTCCGTCGTAGTGGATCTCTCGGAATTCCATTCGTTCCCGAAGAAGATGTCAAACAGGTCAGTCATTTTTGAATATTTTTCAGAATTTTAGCTCTATAACAGCTCTTCACTCCAACTCGTACCATTCGTAAGGAAGCCTCAATCCGTGAAGGAGATGAGGACGACGGTGTTCAAATTCTGACGATCATTGTGAAATCTAGTCGTGTATCTGAAGATATTGCAAAAATGATTGCAAATCTTCCTGATAATACACGTGTCAAGCATCTGGAAACTCGTGATAGTCAGGATGGAAGCACATCGACTATGGATGTTCTTTTGGAGATTGAATTGATTCATTATTCAAAACAAGAAGCAATGGATCTTATGAGATTGAATGGACTTGATGTTCATGAAGTTTCTTTCACTATTCGTCCAACTGCTATCAAAGAACAATTCACTGAACCAGGATCTGATGGTGAGTAATTGCATTTATCCGATCGAATATTTTTATTCATACAGACGCTACCACCGGTTCTGAGTGGTTTCCAAAAAGCATTTATGACTTGGACATATGTGCCAAAAGAGTTATTATGTATGGAGCTGGACTTGATGCTGATCATCCCGTGAGAATAATTTCGTCTTTTTCTTTTCAGTAATTTCAGAATTGCAGGGTTTCAAAGACACTGAATACCGTGAGCGTCGTATGATGTTTGCAGAATTAGCCCTTCATTACAAACAGTAAATATTTCCTATAATCAGCTATTCGAATAATTTCTTTGCAGTGGAGAACCAATACCTAGAATCGAGTACACGGATTCCGAGAGAAAAACATGGGGTGTTATTTATAGAAAGTTGCGCGAATTGCACAAAAAGTGAGATCTTTAATGGGAAAATGGAATGAGTTTTGATTTCAGACACGCTTGTAAACAATTCCTTGATAACTTTGATCTCTTGGAAAGACATTGTGGATATTCTGAGAACAATATCCCACAATTGGAAGATATCTGCAAGTTTCTAAAAGGTATTCGAACACTAACTTCCTTGTGAAATTGATCATTTTCAGCAAAGACTGGATTCCGTGTACGTCCAGTTGCTGGATATCTCTCCGCTCGTGATTTTTTGGCTGGTTTAGCTTATCGTGTGTTTTTCTGCACTCAATACGTACGCCATCATGCCGATCCATTCTACACTCCGGAACCGTAATTTTCACTTTTTTCCATTGTTTCTAGACACAAAAACATTCAGAGATACTGTACATGAACTCATGGGACACATGGCTCTTTTTGCTGATCCAGATTTTGCTCAGTTCTCTCAGGAAATTGGATTGGCTTCTCTTGGGGCATCGGAAGAGGACTTGAAGAAACTGGCAACGGTGAGCACAAAGCGAGTCTTTATATGAATTCATATTTTTAGCTTTATTTCTTCTCGATTGAGTTTGGTCTATCTTCTGATGATGCTGCTGATTCTCCAATGAAAGAGCATGGATCAAACAATGAAAAATTCAAAGTTTATGGTGCTGGACTCTTGAGTAGTGCTGGAGAATTACAGCATGCTGTTGAGGGAAGTGCAACTATCATTCGTTTTGATCCGGATCGTGTAGTTGAACAAGAATGTCTTATCACTACTTTCCAATCTGCATATTTCTATACTAGAAACTTTGAAGAGGCTCAACAGAAACTTAGGTTATTGCTACCAGTTTGGAAATATTTCTAAACTTTTCTTTATAGAATGTTCACCAACAACATGAAGCGTCCATTCATAGTTCGTTATAATCCGTATACTGAAAGTGTCGAAGTTCTCAACAATTCTCGTTCCATCATGCTTGCAGTGAACTCTCTTCGTTCTGACATCAATTTACTTGCTGGAGCTCTTCATTATATTCTATAAATAATCTCGGATCTCATTTTCTTTTTCGATCGCTTTTCTCGCTTTCGCTTTTCTCAGCTTCTGCTTCATTAATAATTCTTTTCATTTCCTTTCGCACCAAAAATCAATCTAAAATATTCAGCTTTTCTTTATTTTTTCCCAGAAATAAACGATTCAAAACACAAGAAATCAAGATGAAAAGGAAGAAGGAAGTCATTAACCATGTGATCATTTTCTTCTTTTCTTTCTCAATTTGGTCCAACACAAAGACAAGTCCTTCGACAGAAAAGAAACATGGTTGGCTTGTGAGTTCCACAAAGACCACCGGCCGCCCAAAGCTGAAACAATTCAACAGAATCTTCATCCTCTAAGTAATCAAATATATCTCACCTTACAGATTTTTCCTTTATCATCCACTTCCTCATCACAGTTCATCTCGAACTTTTTCCCTGAAATTGATCAGTTAGAAGTAGAAAGACGTTGAATGCTCCTCACAAACTACGGGTTTCTTGTTGTCTCTGACTTTTCTGATTGTCGTCTCTTCCTCTTCAGAAGAATCATCGTCATTATCTTCATCGTCATCTTCTTCGCCTAGTTCGACTGATGCTTCGATTTTTCCCATTTTGACTCCAGCTGTAAATAAACCCTTTGGTTCATGTATGAAAAAAGTTGCATTTGTCAAGATAATTAAACAACGAATTGTTATTCTGAAAATTCATTCATCCCTATCTATTCAAACCTTGGACCACAACCGAATCATCTACGGTCTTCAGTTCTTTCACATGAATACATGTTTTCTTTTGAGATCCCGTTGTCATGAGCTCAGTTGTTGTTGTGACCAAAGGAGTCGTTGTTGTGCTCTTTGGAGTCGTAGATGTGGTCGTTGAATTCGTGGTGCCTACAAAACATGTCTACAGGAAATAAATGAAAGCGCTCACTTTTCTCTATTGTGTTTTGTTCTCTGATTTGTTTATCATCTCTTATTCCATCGGTTTTTTCTATTTTCTTGTCGAACAGTTTGTCAAAATCAAAAACATCATCTACTTCTCCAATTGTGTCTTCTTGCAGTTCTGACATGACTGTCGCTGAAAAATCAGAGAGTGAACAAAAACAAAAACTAAATTTTAAATAAAGGAATGCAACGAACTGGCTGAAGACGTGATATAATAGTCGTCTGTTGTGTTCATTGTTTTATTTTTCACGAGGTTCTTCACATCATTGAAGTTTTCTTTTCCCAGTAAATCAGCCTTTTGGAATTCTTCCAAATCATCTACTGGTTCCGCTAGAACATTTTCAATATCCACCTATAAATGATGATTGAATAAAACATAGACATAGTTTTTCCTACGGTAATTTGGATATCGTCATAAGGGATTAAAGTTGTTTTGTTTTGTTCACTCATTGTGTTTGTAGAAACAGAACTGGGGGTAGATGTGGAAGTTGAAAATGTTTCTGGAGGTCTAATTGACGGTGGAGCGACTTGTGCAGCTGGAGGAGCAATTGGAAAACTAGCAGGAGGATGGGGCTCTTCTATCGTTTTACGAACAAATTGTAGTTCAATTGGCAATGAAGGAGGCTCTGGGATAGTGTTATCTAATCTCACAGTAGAGTCAATTGTTGGAATAAAATCATCTGAAATAAGGAGTTTGAAGCAGTATACCATCAAACGGAATACCAAATTCATCTATATTTTCCTGTGCTTTTTCTGGTGCAGCATCTCCACTGATTTTCCTCAGATGGTCTATATGTATATGAAATGAAATAATACTCGAAATGAAAAACGATTACCTTGTGCTATAACAGAATATAAAATGAACAACGTTGTTAGCAAGAATCGAATCATTGGAATGACCATCCGCCACTTTTGGTATTGTGTTCTCTTTTGGTTGGTTTACATTCAAAAAGCTAATAGATTCAAGATGGTTTCTTGTAAGTGGAAATTGAGTGGATTTATGTTGTTGCGCATAATTGGTAACGAACTAGTTAACGATGAGAGACAATCAAAGATGAAGAGGCGCAGAGAATGAAACGGCGGCTCAAGTTTCAAGAAAAAAGAAACAGAGATGATACAGTTGATTTGTTTTGTTTCTTTCTTCGTTCAAAGAATTCATTCATTTATTCAAAAAGAGCATTGCTAAAAAGCATCTATGTCAAGCATTTTACATGTCAGCTATTTCTTGAAACCAATTTGTCGACAGGTGGGAAATACAACTTCCGGAAAACAATAAACCGTAATCAGGTATGCACAAAAATAAGTTATTGTGACGTGGAATAATACATGTGGGAAAGGAGGAAAGGAAAAGAAATTAACTGAATGTGACTGTTCTGTTTGAAGCGACAGTAGCTGGTCTACGAACTTCGTCTGATTTTTTCCGAAGATCGAGTGAAGTCATCGAACGAAGCGATGATCCATGATATACAAGATGTGATACATTATCTTCATACGAACGGAGAATCTCCTTAAATCAAATCGGATGTTTTCGTTTAATTTCAAATGAATAACTCACTCTGTATGGATCCTCATCAACTGAATTCTGTTGTGGAGTTGTTGCTGTAGACGATGTGGTCGATGATGCTGATGAAAAACTTTCTGACGAAGTGTCATTGACTCTAAAATGCATGAATCACTCTAGAATATTTAATTATTGTGACTCACCGTTTGCCGAGAAATTTGTGAGAAATCGATCTTGACAGTTTTTTAAGTGGGTTATGCATCTGAAAAATGAGGAATTTATTCAAGAAATAAATTCAATTTCATTGAAATGAGAAGATGTTGAAATGGAAGCAACGAAAGAAAAGTAAACGAAAAAAGAGTGATAAACTAAAAGAAGTGAAAGTGGCAAGAGACTATTTCAGCTGAAACTGTAAAATTGATAACTCTTTTCGGGAAATTAGATAAGCAGACACGGAAAATGAAGAAAAAATGGGAGAGAAAATGATAGAAAAGAGTCTATCATTTGGAGAAATAGTGACGTTGTCACGAGGCGCCAACTGTGATAGTAACAGGTGAGGTGAGGTAAACCGATCGGAGAAAAAGGAGGTTCAGGGTCACAAAGTGACGGTATTATTGCGTGTGTTTTTAAAAAGAATGAACACGTTCTTATAGATAAAAAAGAAAATAAAAAGATGTTTGGAAGAAGAAAAAGAGGAATTCGGAGGTTCTTTCCTTCTACGACATCGTCACGAAACAACGAAATTCGAGATGCAATGTGAACAGAGTGAGACTAAATGACCTTTCACCTCGTTTTGCCTTTTTTGTACATAAATGAATATAATGTAACAGAAATATTTCAAAGTGACCGGAAGTGTTTATCCACGTGCAGTTGCTCAAAGTAGACAAGAGTCATCTTTTTGAAAAGGGGTTCAAGTGTCTTGTGAGTCATGAAAAAGTGCCGTTACACTTCTGGAAGTTCGCGTGAAATGTCTCTTTTTCCTTGATAATTAAATCAAGAAAAAGGAGCGAGCGACGCCCAAAAATGTCCATCGAAAACATCGAAAATCATTAGATTAGTTTATTTGTGTGGGCCAACACAAAGAAGGAGAAAAGAAGAATTGAAGAACACCGTTTCATGTCTCGTTTTTTGTTTAACGACTATCCCTCTTTTCTTATTCTTCTTCCTTTTTGAAAAGTCATAGAGACATCATGGGACATGGCTTTTGCTCTTTTTGCTCCCTTTTCAAGTGAAAAAGATGTCGTTTTCAGAAGATTTACGGGGCTGTCAACGGTGAGAATTCACGAATGCGAAGTGACTCGAAATCGTGTGAAAAAACACTTGGCCGCGTGAATAATCGGTTTTCCAACGACGAAAATGGGCACCGATCTTTCAAGAAGAAAAGACGAAAAACGATTTGTTTTCTGGTGTTCTTTTAGGTGTTTCTTGCAGAAAAAAAGATCATGAACTTTGAACATTTCATGCAATATTCACAAGAGAAACTTACATAATTTGAAAAAGAAACAAAAGAAAACAGTGAATGTGCAAACTAGATAAGTGTTTTCTTTTGTGTTTTACATCATCACAGAGGAAGTGAAAATCCAAGAATTCTTAGCCTTGCGTTAGCAGAAGAGCTCTTCAAAACATTATTATTTGAAGTGTAGATGCACTCTTTTTCTTTTGGAAATGATAGACAAAAGAAAGAAACCTTTCAAGAGTAAAAACTAAAAGAAGCCGTCACGACGTCTACTGACTCAGTTAATTATCGTTTCTAATCAGGAGTCGGTCGTAAAAAAGGAAAACCTCATTTGAAAACAACACATGGAAGGAAGACGAAGAAAAGAGAAAATCAGTTGAAAGGATTCTTTTAGGTGGTGTAGAACGAAAGAATGAAGAGCAATCGGTACAAAATAATCTATTCTAATAGTAGGATCATCCGGGATAAAAACACGGATTCGAAGGGATTCAGAAGAATATTCCACAGAAGAAGCAGAGATGTCGAAGTAAACGTTCCTGGAATTTATGACTCGGAAACCGATTTGAAATGGCTCATAAATTTTTTTCGTCACAGGAAAAAAGTTTTTTGATTGGTTCCGTAAAAGAATGGTTGACGTAAGAGAAGAGGATGAAAAATCGGAGAGAAATGGTGAGAAAAGCCAATGTCCAGCTCCATTTTTAGACATAATGTATTCAAAATTAAGTGGATTATAGAGACAGAGTTCGTCATTCTTTGCATCATATTTTCACAGGGAATTGATGAAATAAATAAAAATAGAGAACTTTTGGTCGCAGAAGAATGCTGATTTTTCTCTGCAATTGAAATTCAGACGGTGGCGAGAAATTCAAAAATCCAGAAGAAATAGTTTTTATAATTACGAACTAAATACAATTTTTGAGCGGGCGAAGATGTGGGAAATGAGTGGGCACTATGCATACAAAAAAGGAAAAGAAGGAGATGCTGACGTGGCACGCAGTAGTGTATATACATTTCCTTTTTGCAACACGAACCGCAGGTGTTGTTTTAAATATGAGAAAGATAAATGAAGAGAAGGAAAAACTTCTGAATGAACTGAAATAGATGCATTTCAGAGGAAAAGGTTAATGAGGAGTAATCTGAGAAGAATTGAGAACATGAGACGATTCTGAATGAAATCTGAAGAAAGTTGAATAAGAAGACAAATTAGGAATTCATCTAAAATATAATATGTAAAGCTAGTCTTTTCGGTTGTTGTTGTTGTATATATTACAAGGCAAACATATATCAATACACAGACTGAAATGAATACAACGTGTTATGTTTTGGGGTGTGTCGACCATCTTAAAAAACAACAAAAGAAGAAAACAGAACGGATGGTGCCATCGTTCGATCAACAGTTTCCGACTGATAAACAGTTAGTAGGGTGATTTGTGAGCAAGTATAGGATGCTCTTTCGAGAGGGCAAATAGAAAATGAAATTGGCGACCCATTGAGACGAACGATCTGGTCGAAAAAGTTCTGTGATGACAGCTTTACGTTTTATAGGTGACAGCAAGAAAAGGGGGCAAATATAAGAACGAGAAGGAAGTTATTTGCCTGTTGAAGGTTATTGAACTGGTGAAGGAACGAAGGAATCGAAGGAGAAAAAGGAATGACCGGTTCGTTTGAATGGGATTTTTGAAACTTTAATTGGACTGTTTGAAAACTTTTGAGAGTTCGAAACAAAAATTCTCAAATCAAGGTATTACTGAAAAATGAAATCTAACTGGGTCACTTTCAAGTCCAAATGATCAAATGTTGACTGCGGATACTTGATTAGGTTGGCCGAAAAGAGTGAGAAAAGGAGGTGTTGCAAGATTGAGAGCAGTCTTGTTTCGTCAGAATAGAATTTGAAATGTAAAACGGGACAAAGAAGAGAAAAGAGGAAGAGAGAGAGAGAGAGAGAGAGAGAGAGAGAGAGAGAGCCAAAAAAGAAACCAAAGGTTGCCGAATCAAAAAAGAAACTGAAATCAAAACCAAAAACCTGGATGAATAGAATAAAGAAATATTTAAATAGGCTGAGAGAAGGCACGAACGGAATGAGGAATGGCAGCTGATCAGAAGAAAAGATATCGAAAGGAAGAAGAGGAAAACGAAGAGGAAGCAGGTTCTTGGCAGAAGTTTTCGATGATGGTAGACTAGACAGAAGAAGTGAAAGAAGATAAAAGTGAAGTAGAAAAACCGAAAGACATCATGGGATAATAGAAAAACAATCCATTTCTTAGATTTCCTGTAGATTTACGTCAGATCATTTTAAGATTCCATTCATCCAGCTCAACGAAATAAAAATCCACGTCTTATATTGTTATTGAATAACATCTGTTCATTTTTTTTGAAACCGGAAATATTACGGAAATTTAAATTTGGAGTTTAGAGAAAGAATATTCATTCTTAAAGACACTATAGTTTCCATCCGAAAGCTGATATTTTCACTATTTCTAGAGGAAGTTTTTTGAAAGTACTGCTTCACGAATCCGTATTTTAGTCGAAAAACAATATTTAAAAAATCATAAATCCGTGCGTCATTCTCAGAGACCATCTCTCTATTTATTGAAAAATAACAAAATTTGAAAAGACAAATTCCAAGTATTAGTTGATTTTGTTCCGGAAGACCAAGGTCTCCGACCAAATGTCAACTTTCGAATGAAAAACTTTAATCCGAAAAGTGGAATAGGCGCAGAATATTCTAGTAGTTTGAAGGTATAAACAGAATGATTTGTAGTTCAAGTTGTTGTTGATTGATGAATTCATTCATGGAGAAAACGGATTGAACCCTTGCTAATTGTTTACTCGTTTCCCATATTTCGGGAGCAGAAAACACGTGGAAACGTAGGATGTAGTAGTAGTATGACCTTTCGAGACGATTAACATTTGCATAACTGGCTTTTGTGAACTGCATTCTTATGGAGAAGAGAAAAAGACGAGAATCGAGATCAGGCGGAAGAAATGAAAACGAATACAAATAAAACTGACACTTTGAATTTACATTATTACAAAAAAAACGAAGTTCGCTGTATTCTAATTGCTGGGCAATGTTGAGAAAAGTATTTGAAATGCAAAGTTTTTGTGGAAAACGTGGCAAAAACGGAGCGTATCGGAGGAAAGATTTGAATCTGATAACCGACGGTTTGAGATTTATTGCTTTCGTTTTGTAGAGGTCTTATGACATGTAACACGTTCAAGTTTCTCACAATTCATGAAACGACGCAAAAGCAAAAACCAAACACTTCATTTATTTATTAGGCTGAGAATAAAAAGAAAACCACGCGGTCATTCATCAAGACACTTTCTGAAAAAAAGAAAGGAAAGTTGATTTTGAACCAACTGAACTCACAGTTCGATCTTTGTAGTCTTGATTTGACCGTCGAAGAACACTGACTGCGATCGATCCTTTTTCGGGAACTGATAGGCCAATTTGCCTGTGAAATTTCCCTTAGAACCGAATGCGAATCCATATCCATCTTGGTTTCTAAAGTGGAAGTATTAGTTGATTGATCAGGAAAAAACTAACTTGATCGTGAAAGAGAATGGCTCATCACATGTCACATTTGGCTTCGGTTGTGAAGTGAATCCGAATTCATTTTTCTTTCGACCAACGGCTTGTGATGAGATTTTCATCATGTCTTCACTTGCTCCGAGTGCAACTGTAACCAAATATTGCTCCAAGTGTTTTCCAAGTTGATGCATGATTAATCCTTTCGATAAGCCAACAGTGAATCTGAAAGAAATATTACATTTAAAAAGCTCTTCAGATATCAAAGTCTCACTCAGCATCATCCATAACTTCAGATCCATTGTTATAATATTCTCCAGTTATAGTGATTTCATCCATCTTTTGAAATGGACGTCCCAGTAGAATGACTTTCATTCCTTTATCGAAATCGCTGAAGTCTCCATACTGGAAAATATGAATTTTCAATGAACGAGAATCCGCTGTTTCCTACTTACAATTGTTTGATTACAAGCGATGAATGGTGTGCACCAAAGGTAAACGGCCGGCACCAAACCGGCAAGTAAAAGGAGACGAAGAAACATCTTATGATTCGTTTTTCCTCTCAACTTTCTCTTTTTAAGCCCACTTCCCGGATGTGAAAACAGAAACGATAACTTTTTGGAAAACAGACATAGTTTATGGATATGACTGGGAATGAAAAAAGCTCTATAAGAGGGTAGTCATAGTTGTTTTCAACGAGCACAATCTAAGATGGAACTCCCTTTCCTCTTCCTGGTTGTTCAACTTCTTCTTGTATCCTTTGTCTTTTCCCGTGAGTTTTCTCCAGTTTCAAAGAATTGGAAGAGTCCGAATGTTTTAGAAAGTACAGTAGCATCCGATGGTGCGACTACAATCGTATCAAACGATGGAACTACAGTAGCATCTGGAGATCCAAATATTCCCGAAGAACCTCAGAAGGATTGTTATCTGTGTGCACCAACTGTTCAATGTGGAGAAACTATCGAAGGAGATTATTCAAGTGGAGAAGTCAATGTTCTTCTGATGAAAGCAATGGAGGACGGAGACTATTTGGTTGTGAAAGGAGAGGTGTTTCCTAATGCCAAAAAGTTTATTTTCATCAAAGAGTGTTTATTGTTCATATTTTTTTCAGGATATTTTTTGATGTTTTCAAGGATCTTTCTGTCGGAAAAGCCCAAGAAGGAGGAAATAGTCAGCCAACACTTGTCCAATTCGAGCATTATTATGATACCAACTTAACCTTCTCTCGTTCCGGATTGAATGGAATGGTCTGACGAAAAGAAATTCCAAACTCAAATTTGACTTTCAGCGCGAAATGGATTCATTCCGTGAGGCGACACTTCCTCTTCCAATTAGAGAAAAGAAACCATGGACTCTCATGTTCAAGTAATAGTTTTTCCGAACCACAATTTCCCAACAAATTAAAATTTCAGAATGCATCAAAATCAAACTGGATTTGAGACTGGAGATGAAACAGGATGGTTCAATAATCATATTCCATGGAACGGAACTGCCACGACACAATCCTTCAATATTCGCGGGAACTGGAAAACTACATCAGTCGAATAGTGAGTTTTCTCTTTTTCATTTCAAGAGAATCCATTTCGAATTTCAGTCAATGCGTCAACAACACTCTTCCAATTTTGTAGAACGTTTGTTCCCTTTGAATAAAATTATACTTTCTTGTTTTCATACTGTTTTTTTCTGTTTTCAAGAGGGCGACCTTCTGTCTGTTATGTCATATTCGCGCATTTGATTGCTCATCAAACTAATTCGATTATCCGCATAATACCCAAGGTCTCCGCGCTTTCATTTGTTTAGAAAGGAGGAGCAGAACTAAAGGAAATAAGAAGAAATGAGAACACAAGTGAGAGTTACCTGATAAAAAGTAACATGGAGAACAAATAAAATATGATTTTACGATGTTGGTCAATGGAATAGAAAGTAGGTAAACGGGAGAGGAGAAGAGAATGCATTAAATCAAATTAGTTGATAGCTGCTTTCCTTGTTTTGATAATGAGTGATGAAATGGCAGGCTTAGCCTCGCACTGTTATTCATTTGATAACATTTTCAGATTCTATCATTTGAACCGACAAACCTAGTTCTATGCTACACATGTCCTATCTAATTATTATATTCCTTTGAAGCATTAAATAATACTTTGAATATATACTTCATTCTCTCAGAATAACTTTTCATATATTCATTTAACCCATAAATGTTCTTCGTTAAGTGATGGTTTCATTCACTTTGAATGTCTTCTCAGCATGCAATTCTCTGGGAATATCCCTTAAATTACTCTTTTATTTCGAAATGTTTTTCAATCAGAGAAACCCAATTTCAGTTTATGAGCTACAAGAGAACCATATGTACTAACGTCAAAGCCAATTAGTGCTTGGTCTGAATAACACAATAATGAAAATTATGGTGGTAGAAGGGCGCGTATGACGATGCGATAATGTCAGGTTGACAATGGAAAAGGGGTCCATCTGGTACCTCCGAGAGGCTGTCAGCAACCGTTATTTGTTTTGCCAACACGACATCAATTAAATTAGTTTCTGGTTCCACGAATCCCTCAAAAAGTACGAGATTCTCGTATCCGATGGTCATTATATCCCTCCTTCTCATCTCATTTCTCCTCGTTATGGTCATTTCATCATCAGAGACCCAAGTGTTGCGCAATTGACCAAAAAGTGTTCCCTCCGGAGAAAAGAGATCGTAAACGAGCCAATTCTAGAAACTATCTTCTATCTCTCTCTTTCATTTCTCCGTATTATCCCTTCTTTTACTTTCTCCGACGAAACAAATTTTATTTCTAGTCGTACATCCTCATCTCACCGGGAGTGGGTGTCACTTCTGCGTTAAGAAGACGTCTGAAGATGGATATTATTACTATTGCGGAGAGTGCACGCATTATTATTAGCTGGGTGGGTGGCCCCAAAAAGAATTAATAATCGAAGTGGGTCCCCCCGTGGCGTCCTTTTCGGGAAGTGCATTGAGAAGACGGCTTTATGACCATGTATCCGCTTATTACTTTGTGCAAATTAAGCATGTCGCAACGGATGAGGCAATGAATAAAGAAGGTCCTCCGCATCTAATAACAACCAAATTCTTATTCTGAATGTTATAGGAATAAACAGATAGATATGAGTGGGAAAATGAATGTAACCTAAGACTTGTTTGGTCCCATATAAATCTCGTATCATGCACCTGTTGCTAGACAGAACGGACATCCTCATCGGAACAATCTCATTTCTCAATTTGGTCACTCTCACATAAATCATATAAATATGTTCCATTATGAGATAATAGTGCTATACACTCTCAACAATGCTACCCGAAAGTGATCAAAGAGAACCGCCTGAATAGAGAGAGAAAAGAGAGAAAAGAGGCTCATCCACCTCAAAAGGTAACCAATATTCTGAAAGACAATAGAGTAGTGTTCCGCCTGATTGCCACGTCATGACCTCTTCGTCCATTTTGCCGTCGAAAATGAGTCGATGAAAAAGGCTCTTCAGAGACAGCAGCAGTCGAAAGATCGGATGTCCTTCGAAACGATATTCGCATCGTTTGACTGTCAGTCTAATTGTATTCACGCATTTCACTCGATTGGCAGAAAATAACAATTTCTTCGATTTTATTGTTCTGTGTTACACATTCTGCATTATCAGATAGTCAATGTTTTTGTTCCAAAAGAAACACAAAACAGGTAACAGTTTCAAGATGAAGTACGCTTTTTAGAACAAAACGTTGAGAATATCTTTGATTGAGTCGCTCATTCTACCCGAACTTAGTTCGAATTTGTTGAACTGTGGACGAAACCTAGTGAAACACTCTTTTTGGACTAAAAACAATATTCCTCGAATGTTTCTTTCTTTCTGTGAATGAATGTGTTGGAAATCCATCATTCAAATCATTTTCCAAATCTTTTAATATCTATCATCTTATTCTTTTTTTAAGAGAAGCAACAAGGAAAAGCAATAAAGCGTATCGTCCTCATTTTTGTACGAACACTTCTTTTACTGCCAACTTGTCGATCACCGCCTGACACTTTAATTGCATTCACCGGAAAAGCAATCCTTTAGCCAACTCTCTCTCTCCCACACAAAGACAGTTTCAACCCATTATTCTCTTCTTCATCTTTTCATCGTCCCTTTAATGCGCAACACTAGGTCCACGTTGAGGTTTTACACCCATCAAATCGTAGAAAGCAACACTTCCGACGTTGACCCACCTATCATAACACTAAATTATTCAACACACGGGCGGCCTACCGGATGCATCTGCTCTTCCGTGTGCCGCCCGTGTGTCCCTTTTCACCGGCATCATTACCTCGTTTACGATCCGACCTACCGTTCGTTTTTTCTATTTTCTCAGATGCCGACACGCAGTAATTGAGCAGTCATTCATTCCCATAGGCGGTATTTCGTTTCTCTATATTTATCCAGTTATGATTAGAGACCGGGCAAGTCTGTTGTTTTTCTGTGCATTATAACACGAAGACCATGGTTTCGCGCATTCCACACCGAGATGGTTTCCGATTTCCAAGAAATCTTTCTCGCAATTACCCTTGACCATTAGTGACAAAAAGTGTGACCTCTCTCTTTCACACAACAAAACAGAGAAGGCGCAAGGCCCCCCGAATTGTACAAAAACGTGTCGCGAGTTGAAAAGAGAGAGAGAGAGAGAGAGAGAGAGAGAGAGATACAGGCGCAATCGCCCTCAAAACATTTGTGTTATTAATTAAAACATTCGAATGTCAAAACCCTTTTATGCCGCAAACTACAGTAGCTCAACCACCTCTTTTTTCATTTGGAAACTATTAGATTGAGTCATGATGAACAATTGAGTTTATGAATCCACGTAACATCCGGATTAGCCTTCTGTCGACTGATTGTGTAACGGAAGTCATTCCCAAACTACCGTAAACTCTGAATACGTCTGGCAAGTCATAAATTTTCCCCCGGTCACAGTTTAGGGTTCTGGATGACACAGCGGCACTTTTTATTTCAAGATTTCTTCTTTTGGCCAACATTCTCAATGTCATCTGAAACACCCTATAATTAATTAAGAGATGTCACGCAATCCGGCATTTGTCTTCTTTTTTAAAGGTCTCTTTTCCCTTCTCACTCAATATTCATCCCTATAATTGGAATAGAATCTTCTTCTCAGTCATCTAATTCAAACAGTCTCATCTCCTCAAGATGTTAAAAATGGACACTCCCTGCTGTGAGATTCACACTCATTAGTTTTTTGAAAAATCGGTGCTCATCTGCATTATGTTTGTCTTATGTTCCTTCCATTGACGATCAGCTGTGTAGATGTCTATTGAGAACACATCATTATCCAGACGATGAACCCATATGGTCTCTTCTTCCTATTCTGCTTCTTTATTCTTTTTTCTTGCCCTTTTTTCACGCCGCTTCTTATTTCACACAGATTTGTTGCATAACCCAAGAATCAAATAATTATCTCAGCAGGTGATTTTATATATCTGAATGAAGAGATTCCGAGAGAAAGTCTGAGTAGGTAATAAAATGAGAAACGAACACATAGGAATTCGAAAGCCGACATTTTGATGGATTCTATTACACTGGTTTGAGGCGAGAGTTGTCTCTTCCAAAGTACACGTAAACAAGTTGTAGAAGACGGATGCACATATCGCTTTTCGATTGATTACATTTTAATCGGAGGAACATTTCTATGACAGCTCGAGTATGTTCTGATCCATCCTTAGCTCAGTTTGAAAATTCTTTGAAAGTATCAGCGAACAAGATCCTATCAAAACAATACTAATCTCCCGCAAAGAGGTGACAAATTGATTTATGTACTTCCCGATTTGGTCACCATAATATTATCGTTTCTCTTTCTTTTCTTTTCCGAATTCCCAGATTGTTGTTACGTAACCTGGCACCAGACTCCCTTTTTCGATGTTATCGTTCTCTCAGGAAAGAAGAAAAAACAGTTTTTTAGTTGTAAATGTTGCAGCTGCTTGTATGTTTTCTGTTGCGTAATCCTCCACCAATTTGTCCAATTCTACCTTTTTTGTATGTGAGAAAAAGCGAAAGAAAGAGGGAATACTATACTCGTAAGGGGAAGATGACTACAATACTACTCAGGTATGTCAAATTTGCAATTCGATATGGGAAAATTAATAGAGTAAAAGTATGAAAAGAGAGATGACTCCGTTAATGTCAAACCTCTTCTTTTTTGGCTCTTTCCCTTTCTCTCTCTCTCTCTCTCTCTCTCAAAAAACTATTGACATGACGGCAAAACTCTTTGATCTGAATGAAAATATCATTCTTTTTGAAAGTATGACTAATGAAAACAGAAGGATTCGAAACAAAGAAGAAAAAGAAGAAAAAGAAGAAGAGGATGAGTTGTAGTAGTAGGACAACAGGAGAAAAAGAAAAGCTCTTGAAGCGGAAGAGAGCAGATGAACTAAATAGAAAACAGATTTGAAACAACAAAAGAGGTTCACAATTAGTTCAGTTCTCACCAGAATAATTGAACTTCCTCTATTACAAGAGCATCTGCTTTGTGAACATTATATCCAAGAGAATCCCACTTTTCCATTCGATTGAAACCAGAAAATGTATCGATTCATTCATCAGAAATCACATTCAAACCCCTTTTTGTACGACCCGCGCAGCTCTCCGATCACATTATCACAACCATTCCTATTTGAAACAATCTCTTCTCTTTTCTCTCTTCCCCTACTATTTTTCGCTTCTCCGTTAACTGCGAGTACCACTAATTTACAGAATTTATGAGCTTTTTTGATTATCATCACACCGTGTACTGGTCAACTCTCGGGTCACTTTCGGGCGGCTGTCGGGAAGAGAGAATAGGAATAGGAAGAGGAAGAGGAGGAGGAAGAGAACTATTCAAAAAGAGGGCGGAGTCTTCATCTGGCGCACCCGGGTACCAAGAGATGCAGGGTTGTTTCATTCCTCTTCATTTCGAGCTGCTGATTGCCGTTTCTACATATTGAACCTTCCCCAGTCATTTTGACTTCTATTGTATCTTGAATTCGATCACTGACCGGTGGTCATATCTTAATTATAACCCCATGCCACCCGGTGGTGTCTTAGAATGACAATGAATACAAAGTGTGCGTAAGATTGACACATCTTTCTATTCATACTCCTCTAATTTCAGTTGTTTTTGTATTGTTCTTCATACATTGAATCTTCTAAATATGTACACCTTATGGTGTGGAATATCGTATGTATTGCATCTCTCTGCAGATGTTGTCATTTACATGGATTACTGTAATTGTGGGTTATCTGGAGAATTAGCCAAAAATAGTACGAAGGCTAGTAGGTGCGCGAAACCAGTCTTAAGATGTTATCTCGATTTGCTAATTGGGATTGTGCAACGGCAATCACGCTCCAACAGCCAATCAGATTTATCCGTTTTTGGTGAGAGGATCAACCATCATACTCATACTAAATTTGCATTTATTCCCGAATTTCTCTTATTCCCGAATTTTGGAATTAGCAAGAATAGTTGAATAGTATCTTTCAATTCATTTCGATTCTTATGGGATTTCTCATTTCTTTGTTCAACTCAAATCATCATGAAAGTCGATTGGTTTCAAACCCTTTTTCTCACTTATTTCTTGTGTGGGACATGCCAATTAACAAGCGGCCCCTGTCGTTCACAATCAAACACATACGGGTCACTGGCTTCTGAGTGGCCTGCTCGATTCAATGATGGAGACAGGTAAACCGTGTTTCCGCTCCATCACCTGTTGTTGCTACTCGTTTTCTTCCCCTCAATGCTTCCGTTTCTGATTTCAACCATAGGAAAATAGAATTGTTTCTTATTCTAAATCAAGACCTAATTCATATTCATATTTTCTAATTTCTGTCTACCCCATCATTTTCATAATCCTCAATGCACCACCGTATGTCACACGGCTTGTAAACACTCTTAACGTCTTCATCGCTGTAAATCTATCACTGCCTTTTACGACCACTTCCCATATAAGGAAGAGAGAGCATCAGGAGTCGTAAAAATGGGCGGAGCGGAAAGAAGCAACCACCCGTTGAGATGTCAGTATATAGTAGTCATCAGTGTCTTCTTTGATGAGTAGTCTAAATATTTACCCCCAACAAATAACTGTTCTTGTTATTTTAGCACTCTCTTCTTCTTCTTTTCGGCCGCCCGTTCACACTCTCCACTCCATGTCATATTCTTTGCTCCTCCGCCTTCAACGAACCTAATCATGGTACCCAATCTTCATTGGAGTTTCCTGTACCACTTCCCCCACAACACTATTTGAAGATCTAAATTTGTTTGCACCCACTCGACCAAGCTTCCCCTAGTGTCCAGTAATTAAGCTCTACCAGATACTGACGTCTTCTTCTTCATCATCATTCTCTTTGACTTTTAACTTTTTGTATTGAAGAAAAGAAGCTACGTCGACTACTAATACTACTGCACACATTCATAAAAACAGATTGAATTTCCTGCTCCACGTCTTCTTGAGCCACCGGACTAATTTGTACTGCTCCCCCCGTCCCGTCTCGGTTTCTTGCCGTGTCCGTTCTAATTGAAAGTGACCTATCAGCTTTCAAAGCAGCTTTTCCGCTTCTTCGTCCGTCCGGTCCCGCCCTCAATTATGCAATACTTTCTTGTTGTAAAACTGCCCTCCGAAAAGCTTCTTCTTCTACTTTTTCCCTCTCATCTTCTACTTCTTAAGCACTTATGTGAAACATCAACATAAACACATTCGGAACACTTCTCTTATTCATTTCAATTGTTTATAAACACATGGCTAATGGCGGTGTCTTACAGAAATGCTCTTCCGTTTCATCTCTTCATCTCTTCTACTTCTTGGTGCCATTTCTGCAAATTCCCTCATCAATCCCACAAATCTAACGGACGACTTTTGTAAAAATGGAGGATCTTTGGTCAATGTGAGTAGATTTGACAACTTTCATTTCAATTAGGTCAACCTTTATTCGGTGATCTTAATTTGAAAAAAACACACGCACAGTTCATGCTTCGCTTCCCCATTTACTCATCTTTTCCACTTTTTAATGCACATATGGTGGCATTTGATGGCGGTCAGAGGGTTAATTCCGTGTGACGGACCGCCCGGATTACATGAAGAAGAAGAAAAAGATGAAGAAACATGCTACAATTGGGTGGCCAGAGGGCTCTTCTCGGTCATGTCGTCGGTGCATAAGGAGCCACTCAAAAAACGGATTAGTGGGTCGAGTTGCGCGGCATGGGGTACTGTTCTTGTATGGGAAAACGGAGACAAGATGGCGTTTAAAAAAGAAATTCATATATGTATCAAATAGAATTATCAATATTAATTTCAGGGAAAATGCGAGTGTACTCTTCGATACGAAGGGCCTCAATGCGAAAGAGAAAGATGTTTGAATGGAGGACGAAGACATTCCGCCAAAGGAGTGGTAAGAGTGTTTCTAACGAGGTGACAATGCATAGAAGTTCATTTTCAGGTTCGTTGCCACTGTCCATATGGTCTTTCTGGAGATAGATGCGAGAAAGTGACATACTGTGAACCAGGAAAAGGAAAGTTAATCGAAGGAAAATGTGAATGTTTCGAGAGATGGACTGGTCTTTTTTGTAACATGCGTACATGCTTCAATGGAATTCCAACAGGAGGACTCGATGGATTTTGTCTTTGTGATGTCGGTTACACTGGTCCATTCTGTGATGCTCCACTCATTTGTGAAAATGGAGGAACTGTGACAGTGGTAATTCAGAGAATAAGTAATATCAGAAAATAATTTCATCTTATTTTTAGGAAAATGAGTGTTCCTGTACATCCGGATACACTGGAGATCATTGCGAGCAATGTTCTATTGGATACATCAAGGAGGCACAATACTGTGTGCCAGAGGTCAGTCGAAAGGTGGTGTGCTTGTTTTCCTTTTTATTGCATGATTCTCTTTTCCCCTTTTCTTTGTTCAAGAACTTTTTATAAAAAATTGTTGTCAGGTATCGGAATCTTCTCTTCTTGCTCACACTGGATCACTTGGAAACCGTCCATTCGCCTGGCCAATTGTCGTAATGGGATGTGCTGCAGCTATCGCTTTTGTTGTTCTTGCTCTGACTGTCATCTTCGCCGTACGTAAATGGAGCAGTAAACCATCTCGAGTCAACTCAGTCCAAGGAGATCCAGAGAATGGAACTGACGTCTAATTCACCATTTTCCAGTTCTTTCCATTCAGTTTATCTCTCCGGTCTCAAATCAGCCCTCGAATGTCTATTCTGGTCTTATCCATCATATAAATACTCACTTAGTTTACCCATTAGCCTTGTTTTCTCTTTTTATCTAATTATTTCTATTCTCAATCGTACATATCCATAATAGCATTCGCATCTATTCACCTATTAACCTCACCTTTCCTTCTTCTTTTTTCCATTTTCTACTGGTATCTTTTCACTCTCAAATAGTGTTTTCTATGCCAATTCTATTTTCTTTCTTTTCATTTTTCTTACATTTAGACACTTATTTCGTTTGTAGTAATTTATGAATTCTTATTCCATTACAGAATGAATATATACGCACATTGAAGTTTTCGTCTCGTTCGTGTGTTATGAGAAGTTCAGACGGAGTGATGTTTGATTAGAAAACAATGTTTTCAATTTTCCAAAAGAAGAAAGTACATTCTATTAGAATTCGTTGAAAGATCAAAGCTAATCGACAATGCAATCCGGCTTTATCACTCACTTTTTCTTATCATTCAATGCCTATACCTTGTCTCCTCTCGGAGGTTCATTCTCGTTTTGTTTCTCATGATCCTCAGATTTTCTGTTTTTATTCTTCTCTTTTCAACATGTCTCATACTTTCTGCACGAATCGATCTACAAAATACTGGAGGAGATGATTCGGAAGAAGAGGAACTCGATGAACAATTTACTGACAAAAAATCAAAATCAATGTATGAATTTTTATATAAAAGATTGAATCAAGAAGTCGTTCCAAAAAAGAGATTGACTCCAGCTGTATATACAATTCCTGGTGAGACCTTTATACTCTCTCAAATAATAAGAAAAGAATTGTCCTATAGGTCCACAAGAACCACTTCCCGGACGTTCTCATCCTGGAGATTATTGGCCTGTATTTCCATTTCAAAATCAATATTCTGGAGGTCTTGATCTTGATCCATCGATTTCTCGTCATATCGGAGGAGACTTGAATATTGCTGTTCCTTCGTGGGGTGTTTTAGATATTTATGGACGTTTCTTCAACAGAATTCATGATACAACGTCTAAATTCGGATATGTTAATCATCCAGTCAATATGATGGATTTGGAGAAAGAAGACTTTGTCAAACTGATGAGTGATCCAGCAATGCAAGCAAATAGAAGTAACAAATCGAAATTGAAAATATATTGAAAATACTATCAAATTTCAGATGCTCATCCAACTCTTCCACTTGGAAAATTCGGAAAAACATACGTTCCAATGAGCTGTAAACCACCATTGTGTAATCCATATCAGATGAACTTTGGACTTGGTGTAAGTTCATTCTATCCCATTTTTTCCTATGAAATTTCCAATTTACAGATTGAACATGATTGGGGAGGTTCGGATGGAGTTGAAGGAGATATTGATGTTCCAATTCCAATTTCAAAAGGAATGGCATACAGAATGCCGTTCGGAGGAAAAGTTTATTACAGTAAGTTGAGAATTGAAAAATCAATTTTTGAAATCTGTTTGCATAATGATGACTTTAGATCGCGAAAACGTCACAGTCACTTATGGTCAAAATCTGGGACCGATCGAGCCGTTTTCGAGTCTTTTTGATTATCAAAAACACAGAGATCCTGCATTGGGAATACCGAGAAGGTGGACGAGAAGCATTCAAGAACCGGTTGAAATGCAGAAACCGATGACGACAATGAAAAGAAATATGTTCATATCAGGAATGGAATATGGGCTCCCATTGAATCATTTTTCACAATATCCATATGTGCAGAAAGTTCCTGAGTACTGGTTGCAACCATTTCCATACATGGTTAGAAGACAAATGTATCATCCCATGTATTCATCACAAATGTTTCATGGACAAAGAAGAAGAAGAAAATATAGAATAATTCCAAACTATCATTTTGTATACTTCTAATAATTAAATAATGATGGGAACGTAATAATCATGTAATAAATGAACTGAACTTGATGATCCTTTTGAGAGAGATATCCTGCTTATCACTCGTTCTTGTTTTTGAAACACTCTCGTCCTCGTATTCTTCTTCTTCTTACAAAAGATTCTCAACCTTCATTCTCTTCATGCGTCTCATTCACCAGGTGCTTTTTCTTCTCATTTTCTTGGCTTACGTTGATTCAAAAGCGAAATTAGATCTTCAAAATCAAGGAGAAGTTGAAGAAGAAGATCCTGAAGATGCAGACAATGATGATGGACCACAGGGAAAAGATGTTTATTCATTTCTTGCAAGTAGAATGAATCAGGATCTTGGATTGAAAAAACGAAAAAAAGCCAATATTTATAAAATACCAGGTTCGTTTTTTGTCATGTTTTCCTTTTTATTTTTGGTTTCAGGACCCCAAGAACCACTTCCCGGACGATCACATGATGGTGATTATTGGCCAGTTTATCCATTTCAAAATCAATTTTCTGGTGGATTGGATTTGGATCCGTCGACTTCTAGAGTTTGAAATCTAAAAAATCTTGTTAATTTCTTGTTTTTCTTCAGCATATTGGAGGTGATATGAATTTTGCTGTTCCGTCGTGGGGAATGTTGGATATTTATGGACGTTTCTATAACAGGTAATTGAAATCTTCTCAGAAATATGTATAAATTTATTTTCAGAGTGCAAGACACAATGACCAAATTCGGATACATCAATCATCCTGTTAATATGCTTGATTTAGAAAAAGAAGACTTTGTTAAATTGATGAGTGATCCGGCAATGCAAGCCAATAGGAGTGAGTCTTTCTTCTCTTTGTTTCTGTCAATTATTATATTCCAGGAGCTCATCCAACACTTCCGATGGGTAAATTTGGAAAACAATACATGCCAATGTCTTGCAAACCACCTCTTTGCAATCCATATCATATGAACTTTATGTTAGGAGTAAGTTTTTTTTGAGCAAAAGAGGATTGTCAAAAACTATGTTCAGATCGAACACGAATGGGGAGGTTCTGATGGAATGGAAGGAGATATTGACGTGGCTGTTCCAATGTCCAAAGGAGTCGCTTATAGATTCCCATTCTCTGGAAACTTGTATTACAGTAAGTTCTTTTTGTTTTCATTCTCAATGTCTACTTTAATCTATTCTCAGATCGGGACAATATGACGATGCACTACGGACACAATCTTTCTCCAATCGATCCATTTGCCAGTTTATTTGATTATCAGAAGAACAGAGATCCAGTTTTGAAGAATGCAGTTCCAAGAAGATGGCCAAGAAGTATTCAAGAACCTTCTCTTCAGAGACATATCGGACAAATTATTCGTCCAAAACATCAAGAAATGTATAATATACCATATCAAATGGCATTTATGCCAGTATTTAATACGGTAAGTATCGTAACTCTTCAATTCTCTAGAACTTTTGTGACTGTTACAGCCTCCATTTTACACTGAAATGGTAGATGATTATCGACCGGTAATTCCACTCCGACGTGCGCCTCCTCGAAGAAGAAGACGTCATACGCTTTTAAATCCGAATCTCTACAATCCTTATCCATATTAGTAATTTTTCAAAATGTTCATAATAATTTGGTCTATTAATATGTAATAACTGAGTGACCAACTCCTGAATAAACTCTTCAAATTGAACACGTCATCAATAGTTTTCGGAGCAGGAAGTGGTTTGAAGTGGTCAAATGTACTTGTCTGTGAAATACAAACATTGTCAGGTCATCGGAAGAAGAGTTCAAAGTCAGATAGACATTCAGTTTCAAAAAATAAAATGTATTTCGTCGTTGTTATCCTTTTATTTCTCGAGAATTGTAAGTGAACTGTTATCATTCAAAACAACAGTAGATCCGTTTTCAGTCAGTCTGTCATGTCGAATAGACAGTTCATTGCATGGAAAATACAGAAAGCAATCTAATAGTTTGATGCCAATCGAAGGAATCGGACGACAAAATGTTATTTATGAAGATGTTCGTTAGATTTTATCATTTCCAAAAAAAAAATAAGTTGAATTCAGATTACATTAACAGCTACTTCGATTAGTAATTACGGAGACTGTTATACTAAATATGGACCTTCTTACATTATGGGATTGAAGTAAGTAATCATTGTATATAATTTAGTAACATAATACTTTCAAAGAATAACGAACACTAATTTTCAGAAGAATGGGACGTCCGATTTGTTTTCGTTGTCTCACTCCAATTCTACTGTCACAAAATGTTCTTCAATTGGCACATCAATATGGTTAGTTTGCCTTCTTCAGAATACATTCATTATATTCAACAAATTTCAGAAGAAAACTGTTATGAAACTGAAAAAGAGGCAAGAATGACTTGTTTCGATTCAACACTTGTCACAATTTCAGACGGTGCTCTTCTGTTTCGTACGTTTTCTGATAGTCGAATAAGTGATTAAATATTAAATATACAGGAACATCTGATGAGCAAGCAGCAAGTTGTAGTCCAATGGATGGGCGATTCGATGTGTCTTATCGAATGAATGACGCTGCATTAAGCTGTGAATCTGGAGAAGGAACTACGGTAATGTGAACGATTAAATGGAAGAAAACTAAAACCATTTAGGCGAATAACTGTGAATCCTCATCGAAAATACAAATTCAATTCAAGAATTGTTCATTCCCAGATTTCGGTAATCGTATTCATACATCCACTGTAATCCGCCTATTCAGATATGACACTTCGTTGTATTGGGTCATGGAAAGATAAGAATAATCAACAATATTTCGTTGTTCAAAACGAGGAAAATGAAGAGTATCGATGCGGTGTATGCATACAAAACCATAATTTCCAAGTAGAATATCATATTTTCAGATTGTAATCGAAGAAACAAACGTTCGAAAACTGTATTTTGCCAACGATTCCTCGTGTTCTTCACTATCAATGAAAACGGCATTTGATAGCTATTATTTCCATTCAGGAACCATTGCAAAGCCATTTGCTCCTTGTTCATTTCCAATTTGGATGCAAGGAGAATTCGATTCGATGAAAGTTTCTTCAAATGAACTACAATATCTCCAACATCATGTCGGAGCAGTTCCACTCATTTCTCATTGTGTAAAAACATTCGAAGATCGAGTAATGGTATTTTCAGAAACGAAATGGTTTGTTGTTAGTATTAAAACCAATAGAGAATTGTTTACTTTCAGTGGAGAACCACTTGGATATCATTGTCTTCTGTTCAATGCTCGTAGTCAAAATTTGATTGAATTCAAGACAAGTGTTCCAACAGACAAATCGAATACAAGTATCTGCACGTATGTTTTTGTATAGTCAGTCCTTGACTCAGATAACAGAATTATTCCAGAAACAGTACACAATGGGATAATATTCCATGGTTCTCCTCTGTTGTTTTGAATACTTCCCCGTATCCATGTGGAATTGTTGGAACTTTCTCGACTCCGAAAACATTGGATCAAGATTACTGTTACGATTTGATTTTCAATTGCAATGAACCTTCAAAAATGGATATTTTGGCTTATCATTGCAACGACGGAATCATCTTTGACTGTAATTTTAATTATTTTTTCATTGATAATTGGTGATTTCTTTCAGCTAAATCATATACTTGTTTGGCTTCATGGAAACACGATGACAGATTATTAATCTATACAAATCGAGAAAATGAGGAACAAGAATGTTTTGTGACACATTTTCAAGATGGAAAACTATTCGTCGCAGCCACAGGAGATCAATGTGAAAGGAATATCGATTTCGCCAAAAACCAGGAGTTGATTATGGTTTTAGAAGAGAAACGTAATATTTACTGTTTTCATGAATATTACAGTATCTAATTATTCAGAAACGTGTCGAAAGCATACAATGAAATCAAGAAAACCAACAATAAAACTTCACGGATTGCCCGTGTTGGAAGTGAATCAAACAACCACAACAATGTCTCCGAAGGAAACGACAACACAAGAACTCTCAGTTCTTTCGGATGAATTCTGGTTTTCAGCGGGAAAAACTAATTTTTATTTTCATTTTTCTGTTTTGTTTCTTTCCCTTCGTTTATATATCTGGTAAAATTGACAGCTGAAAAAGAAGTCGAATGAAAGTGATGAATTCAGTTTTATTTAAAAAGACGTTTCTAATTTCCCGAAATTCCTAAACAAGGAATCTTTGATCGACTAAACTTGTTTTAATCAAATGATTTGTGCATAGATATCCGAAGACTAAACGAATAAAATGAGAAATAACGTAGACTACTGCACCAGCCAAATAAATGGATCCAGTCCATAAATAAAATACTGTAAAAGCCAGACATTCAAATGAAGTCCACGCCCATTCGTTCCCATAAACAAAACAGCGAGAATAGGCGATTTCGACTGGATCTCTGAAATTAAATAAATTTTTGTTTTGAAGGAGATATTGATTTACCTTGTAAACGTTCCAATTACAGAAGAATCACTCATTTCAATATCTAAAACTGATTCCAAAACTGGACGATCACGGACAATGTAATCAATATCAGCGATCGAATGATCTACAAACTTTTTCAAAAACGAATTCATTTCAGAATGTGCTCGAACAGTTGCATCCATTCTTGCTGTAACGGCTTCATGGCCGATAGTTCCAGATGCCGTTTGTTTAGATATTGAAGCGATTTCATCATATTTCGATCGGAAGAGTCGAGGTAAATTAACAGTGAATGTTTGTAATTCTGATCCATGCTCTAATCCACGGAATCCGCATAAATTATTCTGAGTTTTTTACTTATACATGTACGTTCTTATAAAATAACAAAATTTACTCGTTCTCTTTGAAGGAATTCATTCATTTCACTCATTCCTGCATCTCCTTTTCCATGAACAGAACGACCATGAATATAGTATCCATATAAAGAATGAGTCAAAGAGAGAACACTGAAAACAAAATTGCAATGAGAAAAGAAAAGTGCAAAACACTTGTTCACCTGATGTTTGAAACGGAGCAGAGATCAACAAAGTTATGAAATGGGTCAGTCACGATACGCTCAACGATCAGAACTCTTGCAATAACCTGTATAAGAGCCAATAAAAGATAAAAGAATACAGTAACTGCTAATGAGCTAACAAGTGTTGAGAGAGTAGTCGTCGGATCAACGTCATCTGAAAATGAGAATGACTGAAAATACAGAGTTCAATTTTACTTCTCTCAAATGCAGGTTCAATCAACGAATAGTTCTTCACTTGAAAGTACTCCATGAGAAGAGTCATCATTATTATTTGAAGAGCAAGAGATGTTTTTCTGTATTGCTGTAGCTCATTCCATTCATTTGCAATCAAATATGTTCTCCATACGACAATTGGTTCAGCTTCTGTCGATTTATTCAAGTCTCGTGACAATGGCATTCCATGTTCATCAGTCTGAACGCCATCAATTTCTTTCCCTTCTTCTCTTGGACCTACCTGTTTCAGTTTTTGTCTTTCCCAGTCGATAAAAAACGTTTCTTGAAACACAAGCGCTCCCATTGTGAACAACAGACCAAAAAACTTCAGAACAAGTGCAGATATGATGAAATGAAACATAGATTTTTCTTGATCTTCACTCAGCATATTATATAAAACGTATGTTTGATTCTTATACGCAAATGTGATCCAGCAGGCAATTATTCCAAATAATGCAAAGAAGATGTCGCCAAGAACAGAAACTTCACAAACGAAAAGATAAAGAATACAAGAAGCATCTACTGCAGATTGTTTCCCTTGTCGACGTCCCCAACTATACGAACAAAGAGCAGACCAGAAAATAGAAACAGGAGCTAGTACCGCAATAACATAGATCAGTTTTTGATCATATCCGGATGGATCTTTATGATATATAACTTCAAGAGTTGATTTTAATATCTCATTTGTTGTATCATCGTATTCAATTGTCAAATAAGGAGGATTAATATATCCATCTCTTTCTCTCTGAAAATACCACTTTCCATTTGAGAAATAAATATTAAAATTACCTGAAGAACAACGTTGATCCCTATTTTTGCAGCGAATCTCTTTAATTTTGTGGAGTTATCAAATTTCATTGAATAATCATCTAGCATGTAAAATCTTCGAGTCAGAACCCATCGATTTCTATCTTTATTGGCTAAATTCGATAATTGTCCTTTGACTTGAACTGCACTGTTAAGAACATGCATTGGATATAGTTTTGGTCTTCCTTGATCATCGGAGAACTTCAAATATACTTCAAATAGTTTCTTCTCGTAAAAGGGTTCAACTATTGACGATTTTCTTAGTTCACATTCTTTTTTGTATTTTCTTCCAAATAAAAAGGGAGCGAACGGATCCAACGAGTACCCACAAAATGATAATGAAATAGATTCAGAAGTGAAAAATCCTTCGAAAGATCCATTTACATCATATCTGTAAATTCTTAATGTTCTCGTTCTGTACAATCACAAAAATACTCACCTTGCAAAGAAAAGTTCAAAATAGGAATCTTCTCGAAACAAATATTGATGATCAATAACATTTTCCTTTTCTAATTCGGAATCATCTGTTGTTGCTAAAGGATCCCATGAATTTTGCCATGGATTGAATGATCTTTTTATATTTTCCAGAATTCCACATGCATTCACTAAAGAACCAGATTCATAGTTTTGAAGAATACACATGTTTACTAATGCCTGAATTAACAATAAAAATACACAGAGGAATGAATAAAACTTACTTCACAACTTCGAATATTTCTTTCCGAGCACAATTTAGCCTCTATTGATAAATGAGTTTCAATGTAATTCGATTTCATTTCAATTCCGTTTTGAAGTTTAATTCGAGTGTACATTTGTTCAGAGTTTGTGAAATTCTTCAATAAAAGTTCTTTTTTTTCAGTTTTTGCTTTTAAAAAAACTCACATTTGCAGGACAAGTATTTCCACATTTCGAGCATTGTCCATCATCATTTCTAAAGAATCCGACTGCACAACTGTCACAAAATGCTCCATCTGACAATAAGTTTCCAGCTAAATCACGATAAATGAGGATTGTTGAAGGAGAACATTCACATGTTCCATTTCGACAATTAAGACATTCAGACTGATCAGGTGATGGAAATGTTCCTGAAAACCACGTGTATCCAACGAGGAAAAAATAAAAAATTGAAACCTTCTGGACATTGTTGACAAACAGGAATGAATCCATTTCGTGAAACTTCAATTTCTTGTTCCGAACATTGACAAAATAAAACGTTTTCAGATGGGATTGTGGAATTCGGGCATATCTCACATCTGCAAAAACTTCAATAACCATACATTTATTCACGACTTCGAACGGGACCTCAGCTCAATTCTGTTGAAATATTGATGTCTTGTACAGTTTTCTGCTGTTATAAACGCAATACTAGAAGTTCGAAATTGACCATTTGTCGATGAAATAATGCTTAAAACAACAAACCAAATAGAGAACATTTAAACATTATTTGGTCGATTTTCTGGAGAAAGTGGGGACACTCGTACCACGTTGCCATGGAGATTCTCCGAAGAGGAAATCCTAAGAAGAGAGAGAGAGAGAGAGATATAGAGAGAGAGAGAGAGGTGGAAGAAGAGAGCAAAAGAACATTGAACCTCTTGGCTAAAGACGCTTAATTGCAGTTCACTCATTTCTTCTTCACGGTTGTTCTCTCCTTCGTAAGAGAGAACGTATTCTATAAGACCTAGCGTTTCAAACTTTCTTTTTCAGATTAGTTTTCATTTCCTCGATTGTTTCTTTTCAATCAAACCTGTTCAAACAAAAACGAATTCACTTGTTCATAAATAATACAAATAATTGTTATCAAAAAGGCTAGTGAGCACATTTGTATCATTGGAGAATAAAACCCATGAGGACTCAGAGCATTGACAATAAAATTCGTCTATATTGCTCGCTATCAGAAAAAGAGAAAGACAATAATGGAAATCGAAAAATTATATAAAACAAGAATAGAAATGGAGTATGAAATGAAAAGTGAAGACAAAAGGATTAGGCATGAAATCAACGAAACAAACTGTGTTGAGAGAAACCGGTAATTATTCGAAAGGGACGGGTCGAGGCACCTAGAGAGAGAGAGAGAGAGGGAGAGAGAGAGAGAGAGAGAGATTTATTGTTTGAGTAGGAATTCAGCACTGCGATTCCGAGACATAGGCGATGACGCCTCCTTTCTGACATGTCGTGGCCGGACTATCTGATCCACTTTCGCTGTCTGAAACCATTCATTGATGATTTTCCTATATAAAACTGTCTAATAGTTAGCTCATTCGAATAGGTGTTTCATGCTGACTCATGCACAATCCTATTACTTTTTTATTTTTCATTTCATAACATGTGATCACAAAAGTGCAATAAGAAAAGAAACACGTAGGTGTGACTACTGTAGGATAGATTAGTAGAAAAGGAAAGAACTCGACCAACTCACTAACTCTTGAGGGCCATATCGACAATATCATCTGGAGACTTGATGACGCTTGATTCATATCCAGATTTCTAACTGCTGCCATTTTTGAGGTCGGAGATGTTGTGTACGGTGAGATGACGTCAAGGCAGAAGAAAAGAAGAGGTGCAAATATCTAAATTCATATTTTCAGATTCATGAATTATTTTAATTTCTTACCAAAGATAACCGAGTGGGATTGAGTCCATTATGAGGAGATGAACATAAAACTGTGCTCAAATGATCAAGAACGAGTAAGAGGCAGTTCTTGGCAGAGAGTTGTAAACAATCAATTATTTTCAGAATGAGGGTCCGATTGGCTTGAATATCATTTGGCAAAGCAACTGACGCAGCTTCGAGAAGCATTCCATGGATTTGAGGAGAAATCAACGGTTCGGGAAGTTCTCGTAAGAAATCTTTGATCAGACAAGCAATTACATTTGCATCTGGTATTGAATCTAATGATAATTCTGTTCCAAGTGGATTTGATTCCAATTCTGCACGAAGCATTTTCTTTTTTTCCACTGATCCACATACTGAATTTTGAAAAATGAAATTAAATAATTGATGAAATGACAACTCACAAACATAAAGTCCACTGTAATCAACTCCTCGTTTTTCAATTTCTTGAATTAGTCTCGTCAAAACGATCGGAGTATCTCTTCTTTCTCTTTGAACTAATCTGGACAATGGAACTCCAAAGACTCCATTTAATCGAGGATTCACTGTTCTTCTAAAAACTGCTTGCAAATCGTGGAATCCAATGCGAACAATCAATTGTCCACGTGGTTCCAAGTTCAATGCAAATACTCGATCGTCGTTCAATTGATCGACTACAAATGCTTCCAGTAATTTCAATGAACCTTTGTGACACAGTTTATGACGGAATTGGGGATGCCATGAATAAACGAAGAAGTTGGACACCGTGGCGTTAACGACATCAATATGGAAAGTCTCACGCCATTTGAACTTCTGTTCGATTGTTGATACGCCAGTTCTTGCCCGATGTTGTTCATCAACCTGAAGAAGAGTTATTCAGAATGGTTTTTAAAAGTAATGTTTTAATGAGTCACTTACCTCAAGAACACAATACATTTCTTCTGTTAAACCTTTCTGTTTTTCTGGAATCTTTAGTCCCCTTCCTTCGACAATGTGGACATAAAGTATTCCAGTGAGACTGCTCACACTCAATCGATCAACGTTTATTCCTGGACCAGCTGCCCGCAAAGGCGCTCTTCTATTCATCAGAGGAGAAACATGATACCTATCGAAAACGGCTGAAGGCCTATCTTGAACAATCGGCGGTGGATGTCGTGGGAGAACTGGACTTCCAACAAGACTTTGAGCGAGTACAGTTCTTCCTGGAAGAGATGCCGTTCTGGGGGCTCTTTGCTCTCCATATGTATGAGACCATCTTGTCGTTCTCTGTCCGGGTGGATATGGTCCATAGATTCCTCTTGGATCATATGGTCCTGCCCAGTTTCGATATTCTGCTGCAGAGAAAATGTCATTCACTGTTCTCCCCGGACTTCCATTAGACAATCGAAATTGTTGCTCTGAAAAAAAAGTTGCGTTTCTTAGTTTTACATTTCTTCAAGAATCTAGGAACATTTTCTGCTCCATTTGTTCTATTGTGGTCAGATAGGCATGCTTGTTGGACTGCGCGTGCTTTTCCTTCCGCACTTGTTTCAGTGCCTCTAATGCACTTTGTCTAAGTCTCCACGTCTTCAATAGGTCTATACTCGATGCGATAATTTGACAAGAGGAAAACAAGGAATGTCGAATAGTCGAGACCCGTTGAGGTGTGACAACTTGTCAGTACTAATTACGGAAACGGACGATTACTTACGTTGGGTTAGCCTGGAGAATGGGGGTGAAGAGTATTCAGGAGCAGATATTGCTCCATCACTCTCTTCTCCACAAAGATCAGATGTTGAAACTACATCGTTCCTCCATTTCACATTTCGACCTGCTAAATATACATTTTATTGGATTATAAAGCAAATAAAGTAGACAAACCCGTCATGATTCTTCGTCGAGGCAAGGAATTGCTCTTGTTACTATCGTTGGGTTGACGAAGAGTTCTTGGTAATATGGGGGAACACAAAGAACGAGATAATAATGGGTCTGTGGGAACAGAAGAAGACAAACGGCCAGTCATTGGATCATAGGGTAGATCCGCAGAAGATCGCATAAGAGGATCTCGTGCCGAATGAGAAATTGAACTGAGAACATCAGGTGGTGGAACTGCAGTTGACGATCGAGGAAGAGTGTACATTGGAGCACTCTGGAAAATTATTGATTCATTGATGAAGTATTTTGAAAGAGAGATGACTTACCGTTGAAACTCCAGGCGCAGAATTAAAACTTTCAGTTCTTCGAACCGTCGCTGAAGCAAGTCTAGGAGGTGGCACTCGAGCTGTTCTCGAAACTGAGTCGGATGGCTCTGAGGCGAATCTAAAATAAGCTATTTGATACTTTCGAACGTCAGAAGCATCTCAAATTCTTCAAAAAGTGTTTCCTTTCTTCGTTTAAAAAAAGGAAACTAAGAAAAGAAAAATGGATAAACCGTTGGTAATGATGGTCGTTTGCGGAAGACGACGCAGACGGAACACCTATTGGATGGGAATGTCCATTGGCAAGTCTAGGAGCAAAGTGATTACGGGGTGAAGACGTGCTGGCATGTGTACGCATTGTGGATGACGTTGTAGCGTTTCGCATCTCCTGAATTCATAACTTTTAAAGAATATTATGAGAATGAAGGGATCAAAGGTTTTTGAATCATATTAATATCAAGATGGTATAATTATAATTGTTTAAAAAATGATATGAATGCGGGAGAAATAGGCGAAGGAAGCCGTCACGGCCAGATAAGTTAACGATCCACTGACGGAAAGCGGCGAAAACGAAAAAGACGACGTTTTGGGCACAAGAAAAAGAAAAAGGAACAGAAAGAGGCGGAAATTGAGAATGAGAGACAGAAAACTACCACAAGAACCTTTCTGGTTTTGTTTCTTTTGACCCTCGTTTGAAGTTTAAGTACTTTTAAAATAGAGGAAAATGATTTCTTTCTCTTTTTCTTTTTTTCAGAACATAAGTGAATCTGTGTTTAGATAAGCAGAACATTGGAAACGAGAAGAAACGAATCCAATTTATTCGGCACCTCGTGTGGTTTCTCTGTGTGTATGTGTGTGTGTGTCATAAAATCGGAGGGTGGGGGTGCTGAATGGAATATGTGGTGGGTGCGAGAAACAGGGATGAAATGGGCGGGAAGAATGAGAAGAAGCAGGAGAAAGAAGAAGACGTCGTCGTCGTCGTCGTCGTCGTGGCAGAAGCAGAAGCTGAAGCCGTTGTGACGAAACGCTCCACGCCGCCTGAATTTCCGATGAGGAGAAGACTTTTCGGCACTTTGATAGAGCATTTGATGCTCAGGAAAACGGAAAAAAGAAAAGGAAACCAGGCGAAACGTTGGATTTCTAATGTGATGAATGTACTCTAATATCCAGCTTATTCACGAAAAAATATTTGGAAAATAGAAAAGAAGGATGCTTCATTGCTTACGGAGTTGGTTTCAAACTTCTTCCGTCTATTTTTTTTCTTTTTTTCAAGCAGAAAAACTGAAGAGAGATAGAAACGCAGATGGTAAAAGATGCCCTTTGGAGGAATCAGATCAAATTACAAGTTCAGAGTATTCTTGAAAGAGGAAATGAAGAATGATGAGAGTTTAAACGAAAGGCACCGCAGTTCGAGTCACTTGCAGACTTTTTGTTTTCTCGGTTCGCCCATTTTCTTTCCTTTTTTCACTTCTTGTCATACAAGACATCCCCAAGCGACCCCTCGTCCGTCCCTCCCGGACCTCAACTTCTTGGGGGAGAAACGACGAACAACAACGACGAAAAAGAGAGAGAGAGAGAGAGAGAGAGAGAGACCAAAAGGCAAACATAACGAAGAAAATATGGAAGAGTCAGTGGTTCGCTTTGACGTAGATTTATCATTTCTTTCCGAGACTCCGAATACTCTTTTCAACTCGAACAATATTTTCCGTTGAGAATTCAGATTTTAAATTGTTAATGAGACGAACGAAGCCGGCTCATATAAAAAGTGTTCGGATCTCTGAGTTTTAAATATAATAAAATAAAACGCTACCTCCATCTGCTGTCGACTTTTTTTTCCTAGCCACGTGTTTGCTGTAGATGTTGGTTGAGAGAGAATCGGTGCATTTGTCTCACTATCTCGTCTATCATCGTACTATAAATCGTTTCTGATTAATCAAAGTTCTTAATTTCTCCATAATACTCACCTTATGAAATACAACAACAGGTCGTTCACTTGATCTACTCGATATTATTTCATGTCTCATTGATTTTGAGAATCTAAATCTTCTTCCATTTCTTTTTTTAAGTTTAAAAACTCACCGTATCCTAAGGAGTAATCTTCTAGGAATACTGAGAATGAGAACTACATCGTCTATGCTCATCATTGATACTTCAACATTATTTATTGTCAGAATTTCGTCTCCTGGTCTCATCACTTCACCGTATCTGAAATGAATTTCCCGTTAGAACTGATATTCTGTACAAAAGAAAAACTCACTTTGCAAGCTCAGAGTTATCTCCGAATCTTGAAACAAAAACTCCATCACTTCGATCTTTTCCATTTCCTTCTCTTAGATACAAACCTAATGATTGTCCTGGTTTCTTGATAATTTCAACTAATTGAAAGACTAGATCCCCTCGTTGATCTCTGAAATAACTTCAAAATTAGTTTTCATCTTCAAAATCGGAATCTTACTCGCTGAGAGTTCGAGCACTGAGTCCTTGAATACCAGACTGTGTAAGTGTGCTCTGTCCTTGATCCACTGCTTTTATTTTCCTATATACTTCATCTGGCAATCGCCCTCCGCCTCCTGAAATCAGTCAATCAACTATCGGAAAGCAATAAAATACTCACCAGGGGGCGGTTGACTGGCATTCATGCGATCGCGTAATGCCGTCTGGAATTATAGAATATTTTCTGATAATTGAAAACTGAATAATCAAATCACAATAGAAATATCTGAACTGCGGGAAACAGGAAAGAGAAAAAGAGGTACCCTCTCCTTATATGCACATGAAGGCACAACGGGCGGTCCAGTCTACTAGAAATGGACGACGATGAATGCTTGGAGTTAGAAGGGCATTGAATGGAAGCAAAGAGTGAAGAAGAAGAGAAAAGAGACAAGAAAATTAATGGACCTTTTCGCGTGACTAGCTCCGCAATCAGTAGGTTCTGATCACTCGAAAAACCATCCATCGATGAAGTTTTCAGTTCATTATTCTACATTTAAAGGAAGGATATCGGCTGAAAAGAATTAGAAGAAGAAGAAGAGAAAAGAGAGATGAATAATTTCAGGAAGCTGATGAAAATGCTGTTATTTTGGGTTAGAATGAATTTCGAAAACAAATATTCTGGCGCGAATCGAGATTGGTTTCCTTTTCATAAATGTAAATAAAGTTATTAAAACGAGGGAAAAGGGTTATCCGATTACCTGAAGGGGTCTTTCTAAGTTCAGAACAATTTTCGTATCATTTTTAGTGTCAGTCACATTACTAATCTTGAAGTTTGTATCAAACACTAACAGTTTCTATGGCGATTTCAAGAATTATGAGAGAATATGTGTTCAGAAATAAGGTCATATTCTCACGAGGACTTCAAGTTTTTCTGTGAATCGAGAAAGGATTCGAGAGAAAAAAAAAGAAAAAATCAAGTTGTAGGAGACGCTGAGATGAGATTTGCAACGACGCCCTTTCGGCATGGCGGTGTCTAAAACTTAGAAAAATGAGTGAAGAAAAAAGAAGAAAAAGAGGAAGAGGCTGGTGATGGCGACGACGGCTTCTCCTTCTTCGTCGGAGCTTCGTCGGTGGCCTCGTAGCCATCCGTCTATCGATCTCGTTTCCTTTTAGTTTCGAGTGGGCACACACACACACATACAAGTCGCCGTTGCTCTCGTCGCCGAGCAGTTCAGAATAGAAGACATTGAAATTTGTGATACGCAGAGTGAAAGGAGCAGAGTAGAGCAAGTTGAGCCAACGGCTACTAGCTTGTTCTCCCCTTCTTTCGTCTTCATACTAGTCCCTTCCCTTCTCGCTTCCCATAGTAGTAGCCGTTAACTCTCTTCTCTCTGAGATACATGCTCTTTCTCATGCACCAAAAATGCCGCCCGTCTCAGCAGTCCCTTCCTCAGACACCACGTAGATTTCGAATCAAGTTCAGCTCACATACCAAATGGCATGGACTCGCCGTCTTCTTTCTCTTCTTCTTTTTGTAAGACCCGAAAGAAAGAGAAAAAGAACACATCTTCTCATTATTATTTATCAAATGAGCGTATCAAGGATTAGTTTGAAGAGAACGTAAATTTCAATCAGATTCCATCTGTCATTTCAAAGATAAAACGATACTTAAGTAGTTTTGATGTATTTATGTTTCGTACATAACTATTCTCATTTATGATTTCACCCATTCCTTCCCATACTAAAACGAATTAAACAATCTATAATTCTATCACGACACGTGTTGAAATCTGTTTTTATACTCACAACATATGTTTTTCACATCAATTAGTACCTGTTCTTCATCCGTTATTTGAATCTTCCAACAATTCATTGAATTGGAAGTATGAATAATAGACAGTCGAAGAAAAAAGTGAATGAAAAACAAAAAAAGTGGAGAAGGTTTTGTTACTAACAATACGCATAAAGATTTATGACGTGGCAACTATGGATACGAAAACTACTCATGAGAATCTATGAAGAGAAAAGAAATAGAAGAAAGAAAAGGTTTGACGGGATGTTCGAGCCGAAAGTAGTTCTTATTTTCTTCCTTTTCTACATTTCAAAAAATAGTGCACTGATGCGAGAAGATTAGACTCCATCGAAATTGAATTTCTCGAGAACTACGGCAATCGAATTTCCCAGTTTTTGAAGGACATGTGCGGAGAAAAAGAGAAGAATCTGAGGATTCTGATGAGAAATGTACCTGATCAACTGAAGAGCAACAACAAAGAAGTCTGCACATCCAACAACAACAACATTCGGTGTTAGTAGGCGGTTCTTCTGTATACAGGTAGGTTGGTGGATACGGCATTCCTGCTGAAATAATAAAGAAATTTTCCGGGAATATGCTTTCACACCAAATATTAAAAGGACGCAATAGGGGCAGTCAACAATAATGAGCACATCGTTATTTATTAATAAGTGTGACATATATCAAAGTGGAAATGGGACTTTCTATTATATTGAAACGTACCTTTTTGTGAGTCGGAGACGCAGAAGCCGTTGTTTGAAAGCATAGTCACGACGTTGAAATTCTCATCTTAATTAGCCTTTCAGATTTTGAAGAAAACGGAAGCCGATAGAAAAAAAAAGAATACAATATTCCAAATCTTGCATGTTTAAAATTCAGAAGTCGAGAAAATAGTAATGGAAGGAGAAGAAACGTTATCAATAATATTCTTCGCACATTGAAAAAATGCCTGTTAATTATAAGAATTTTTCAATCCGATGTCTAGTCGAAAATTAAGATTTGATTAGCTTTTTGAAATCCGTATATTGACGTTTGCGAAGAAAAAAATGGAAAAAGAGAGAACAACGTCTTATGTCGTTATAGAGACACTCTAAAATAGACGGATGACTTCTCGTAAAACATCTCCAAAATAGGGATGAAACATGAAAAATGATGAGTCGATGACACGTTTCACAGTCTTTGACTCTTCATTTCACCCATCTATGAAAGTCAATATAGGACGGGACCTCGTTGTCTGCTAAGAGGCGAATCGAAAATGGCGTATACTATGAATAATAGCAGGAAATTTGGCGCAATGGAAATTGGCGAGACTGCCTGGATATGAGAGAAAACAAAAAGACAGAGAGAAAAATAAAAGAAAACGAAAGGAGTTGACAGGTGTTTTCATATCCGTTCAATGATAGATTTAAATTGGTTGAGGTATAATTGAGATAGAAAAAGCGAGATGTCAATGGAATGAGAAATGGAGAATGGAGATATTCTGAAATCTGAACGAGTGAAAAAATGAATAATGACTGGCTTTTTTTTCACTCTATCGAGATAAAAGAATAAGATTTTTCGAAATAATTAATGAGATCTATTCAATCATTCTTCTAAGGCGAAATAAGGTGTTTGTTTTTAAATATATAAAAAATGATTTGATTAACTGTTCGAAAAAAAAGCTTTTCTAAACTTCAGAAATGGAAAAGTTGAATTAGTTTCGAATAAGAATTCTAAAAAGTCAGAAGAAAGAGGTGAGATATTGGTTTAGAAGTTGTTAAGCAGATGTTCTTTGTCACAAATTTGAATGATACTCGTTAGTTTTTGGGACAGTCGAAAAGAGATCGACCAAATTTTATACCCTATACTAAAACAATAGAGATCATGCTTCATCTGAAAATTTGGATGAGCAAGTGTCTATGCTGTTGAGATTTATGTACCTCAGTAGTCCGGAAATACATAGAATCGAAGAAAGACGGTCAGTATACGCATTTCGAAAGTTTTATCGAATTCTATGGATGAATGAGAAAGTAATAACACAAAATTATAACTTCTTTTCAAAATGAGAAATTGCCGAAATTCGAGATGAATTCTGAATAAAGCTACTCAAATTCCGTTTCAAATAGAACATTACGGGTATAAAGTTGAAACAGATCGAAGTAATAGCGTTCATGTTTCACAACATGGTCGACGACTTCTTTCAATTTCGGGGGCTTGTCCGTATGTCACTTGTCAAGTTGATCGAAATAATTGACTTCTTTTGGCACTAACGTGCTCTTTCAATGTGTTCAAAATGATGGTCGAAAACACTTGAAAGTGAGATTTGGTACGTTCAAATAAGAATGGGCGGAGTCTTGGAAAGGAGAATAAAACAGGCCATTTTTGGGAGAAAGGGTGCAGAATCGGTGAAAAGCGTTTCACATTACACGCATGTCAAGACGACTACTCACCCTTCGAAGCCCTTAATTTTGTTTGTTTTAAGCTCTGGCAGCTTCATGGCTCATCCATTTTACCATGTGGTTAGGCTCCGCACGCTAATGCATGCGTTGTACATAAAATGCCATTTTCGGAGGATTTGAAGATTTATTCAGTAAAATAAATTAAAAACACAGAAAATACATCGGAACACTTCGAAAACCGCATCGCAAGCAAAAGTCTTATTAAGATTGACTCCAATTTAACACTAATTTGATGGAACTAGGTGAAAGAAATTTTGTTTGGAGTCAAATGTCCAATGTCTCCGATCGAGCGGATTGATACATGCCCTTTTGGACGGATAACAATCCATGTTATGGAACAGTTTCCTAAAGACATGCGAAGCCATCCTTCTGGTGGAAACTGGAGAGCTCTGCAGATGAAGTAGCGAATGACGTTCGCGTGACAAACTATGAGCTCATAGGAATCTTCTTTTTGAGATGGAGGAGCACGGTGAAACATTTTTCGGAATGCAGCCTCGATTCTGGCGGCCTCCGTGTGGAACTCCTCAAGAAAACTATATTGAAATGTTCGTCAAAATAAATAATTGCATGGACTGTCAACTTACAGAATCTAGTGGCCGCCATGTTTTATGATCAGGAACTGGTGGGTATGGGGGTCCCTCTTCAATGAATGGAGAAGAAGTTTTCGGCAAGTCTTCAGGCAGATGTTTCAGAATAATATTGGCTGTCTCAGTTGCACGAGTCATGGTTGACATTGTCACGTTAGTGAACTTTATATCGGATTGGGCAAGTCTCTTTCCGAGAAGCTCTGCCTGCTCACGGCCTGAATGGAGTGTGATTACGAACTTTGTATAAAATTATCTGAACATACCCAGTTGAGTGAGACTTTTTTGTTCTCGGTCTAGGTGGTACTGCCCATGACGAATGAGAAAGATGTTTCTCGTCGCAGTAGGTTTGTTCTCTTCAATCAGTTTTCTCTTTCCCTCTTCATCGGCTTTCTCCCATTTTCTTTTATCAACTAAACTGATTGGATCGCGGCTATAACATGATTGAAATTCAGTATAATTGAAAACGCAACCTTACAAATCCCAGTTCTTGTCCCATTCTCCACGTGGGAAATGTTCGTCGAATGACTTGCCATTATGATGATTCGTGAATGCCGAAGCTGTACGAAAGATTGGCAATTGTTTGCTATCGCCGTTCAAAAGCAAAATCCCAGCAGCTGCAGCGACCGACGGCATGCCGAATTTGAGTAGTTTCGATACCATACCCACCATCTCAAGAAATAAAATTCAGTGAAATGTGAATCGAATGAGGAAAACAGTGAAGTGTGAATCGAATGAGGAAAACTAGTCTTTTCGACACACCTATTGATTTTCAAAACTAAAAAGATGAAAGACTAAAGTCCGATCATTAAAGAAAGGAATTCTGAAAAACGCGTAAAACGGCTGTCACCATGCTGTAGGGGAAACATGTCGTGAGATATGGCGCAACAAAAAAATGTATACGCAAACACCACGACGAAAACACACACTTTGGTTCGAATTTCGTTTTCAATCAAAAGGCGCCATTCGGCAAAATAGCGCGCCAATTCCATTCAGTTGCTTGAAATTCTGTGGAACTTTCCTTATTTTTTGTTTCATGAACCTCTAGCCTATAGTGTTGAACAGCTATCATTGATAAATTAGTAGAATGAATAGATGTTGGTCCTTGTCAGGTTATATTTATTAAATAAATTTATTAGTTCGTTAATTAATTCAAATCGAATATATCCGTGCTTTTCACAAGAGTCGGTTTTCAACTTTAATGTCTGTCTTCCAGCTATGGATGTTGACGCTCCGCCTGAGTCGACGGCACAACCGCTCGCGGATGTTGAGGATGACCAAGCCAATTGGGAAATTGAAAAAGCCGAAATGAAACGAAATGAGTTCAATATTAATCAAGAACTAATTGACGCGCGAAGTCGTGTGGAGGATTTGTCTCAATCCAATTCACGTATGGTCGAAGAGGCGGCTCAACATGCCAAGGAAAGAAATGAGCAAATAGAGCGACAACGTCTTCTGGAAGCAGAGCGTAACGAACTCACGGACAGAAATGTTAAATTTATAATCGAAAAACAAAAGTTGAAATTTCCTCATTTTAGCTCGAACTGGAAACAGCTGTAGCACGACTCAAAATAGAGAAAGAAGAGCGCGATGCCGTTGCAGTCAATGCAACCAAACTAGCACAATCCGCTCAAGTTGAAACATACGCTTTGAAAGATGAAATTCACAAGCTCACTTCTGAACATGCGAACTTCAAACATACAAAAGAAGCCCTCGAGAGAGAAGTTCACAGTATTCAGGTGAGTGTTATTCAAAACTAATCTTCATTGTAACTCATCTTTTTTCAGTTTGAACGCCAAAAGTTTCAAGCTGAGCGTGATCTCCATGCTGAATCGAAGAAGTGGTTGATGCAAGAAGTTGCGGAACGTGACAATAAAGTATCGACACTTAGACTCGAAATCAGCAGCAAAGAAGTTCAAGCAAGCAACGAGCGTCTTCAATATATTCGTGATGCAAATATTTTATCTTCCCAAGTAGAGAGCCTCAATGAACAGCTGGACATGCTCAAGTTCAAGAATTCTGAACTGCTTAAACGGATTGAAGACGTATTTTTATTGTGACAGTTCTAATTCATTTCAAAGTTTTTCAGACTGAGCTTTCAAAAGCAAACGAAATTGCGAACTTGGAAGGTGAAATTCGTTGTCAACTTGATCTTCAGAGAGTCATGAAAACATCTATGGAAGAGGCAAAAAATGCAGCCGATACTTTCAAAAATCAACTTGAAGCTCGAGAAAATGTGTTAATTGAGGTCCAAAATGTTCTTGTAGAAACACAAGAGGATATGGAGAGGCGGAATGCTGCACATGCAGATGTACTCCGAGAACGGGATGAAGAGTTAGCCCAAACCCGTGCTGAGTTGGCAAAAGTTAGTGAGATGATGAAGAGCATGAGTGACGTAAAGCTGAATGTCTCTGAAGAAGAACTATCTGAACTCGCTCCAGCCGCGGCTGAAACTGTTCGATACTTGAGAGGAGGCCAGTCGTTAAGCGGGCTTGTTCTAGAGCATGCTCGTGTCCGTGGCAAATTAGCGGAAGTTGAAAGTGATAACGCCAATCTTCGGAACGCTCTTGAAGAACTACTGGAGACTCTTGATCTGAAGACTCCGCAGTTTGAGACACAGAGACGAATTGCCGATGAGCTGTTCATTAAAAACACGAAATTCGAAGAACAGCTTGGTTTAGCAGAATCGGAAAGAAGAGAATTGCTTGGCCAACGGGATTCAGCTCAAAGAGATCTTGCTTACGTAAGAGCTGAATTAGAGAAGTATCAACGAGATTTCGAGTTCGTCTCGAGAAGAGTAAGGGAGTTTAATTTTAACTTAAGAGAGTGTACATTTATATCTTTCAGAACGCTGAATTGATGTATGCGGTCGAGCGTCAAAGCAGGGTGCAAGATCCAAACTGGAATGAACAGGCCGATGAACTTCTGTTCCAAAATATAGTTCAACTGCAGAGACGTAACGTTGAGCTTGAGTCGGATATCGAAAACGCCAAAGCAAGTGCAGCCCAAGCGGCTATAAATGCTCAATGTGAAGAAATGGCTCAGTTACGTGCTGATCTTTCAGTTACTAAGAAATCTGAAGCGGAATTGAAAACGAGAGTTGAACAAACGAAGGCTGCATTTGATAGCGTATGTTTAATTCTTTTTAAACTGATTTTAACCATAGTGGTTGCAGTTAAAAGAACGAACAGAACACTTCAAAGAATTGGTTAGAGATAGTGTCACTGCTGCGGAAGCTCGTACTGCGCGTTTGAGAGCTGAAGAAGCTGTTGCAGCTAAGATTGTTGCCGATGCTACCGTCGAGCGCTTGAGAAGTCAGATTGAGGAATACAAAGCCGATCACGCAAAACGAGAGAAAGATCTCGAGCAGAAACTCCATAATTCTGAAGCCAACATTGCATGTGTCACTGAGACTAACATTAAACTGAATGCAATGCTTGATGCCCAAAAGACTAACACTGCGGCCATAGAGCAGGAGTACAAATCAGCATTGAAAGAGAAAGATACAGCCATGGAAGAGCTAAGAAAGATCACCATCGTTGATGCGGAGAAAGATAGACAGCTTGTCGAATACAGCCGAAAAATTCTGGAGGCTGCTGATCAATCTGGAAGTTTGAGGTATGAACGTCGGTCTCAACTTCATCATTTAGATTTCATTCAGAGTACGCGTTCGTGCGTTAGAAGATGAACTTCAAAGTGCAAGAACAGAAGCCAACAGTTTGAAAATGACTGCGGACGGACAAAAAGCTATTTTAGAGACCGAAGAAAAAGTGGTATGTTCTCTTCACATACAGAGATGACAAGCCGTTTCTCATCTTAAAATTTCAGAGAATGTCTGTTGTCGAAATGGCCAATTTCCTGTCGAGAGTCGAGGCTGAAAAGCTGACACATGCAAATACACAAGTTGAGATTCTTCGCCATGAACGCGACAGTTTGAAGGCTTCGACGACTCGTTTCAGTGATCAACTAACACATATGAAAAACGAAGCGAAATTAATTCAGCAACGGCTGGAGAAGGAACTAGAAGTAGCGAAGAGTCGGCTTGCCGAAAAGGAGCAACAACTCATTCGGGACGGAAAAGAACTTGTTGATCTTCGTTCTAAGCTTAATTTGCTCAATAATCAATCTAGCTCTGGTGCGGCTGGAATGACTCCGGATCGTTTGAAGAGGGAATACATGCAACTGAAAACACGCGCTCAGTTCCTAGAAAACGAACTTGATGATGCAAAGCGTAAGTTGCTCGAAGCGGAGACTACACAGAAACGCATGGATGCCGAACATGCTATGTGAGTTGGAATACTAAGAAGTTTTTCTAGTTAAGTATATTTCAGCTCTGCTTCTCACAGCAATGTTTTGGAAGAGAATCTCAAGCAAAATGAGCAAATGGGAAATATGGAAAAAGAACGGCTTCTTGCTCATGCTAAATGCTTTGAAGAGTATGAACACGTAGAGAAAACTAATAAATTATTTCTACTTTCAGCCGGGCACAACAACTCGCTGACACGTTAGCTAAAACTCAAACAGAGTTCGACGAACTTCATCTTAAATATGACGAACAAGCTTTCCGCTTTGACACAGAGACTGCAGAACTTCGTAGGCAATTGGAAGTTGCTTCACTCAACTTGGAAAATGTCAAAAGAGATCTCGATATGGCGAACAATTCCTTACTGGGAATGCGAAATGAGGCAGCTCGAAACGCGGAAGCTCTCGAACAGCACAACACTATCGTTCGTCAGTTCCAAGATCGCATTTCTGAATTTGAAAATGATCGTCTTCGTTTGCAAGCAGAACTAAACAATAAGAGCCTTGCTCTTGTTGCTGAAACTACTGCGAAAAATGAAGCCGATCAGATGCGAGAGCACGTTGAGAGGCTCTTGCAACGAAAGATCGATGAGATGGCGTTATTAGAAGAACAAAGTCAGCAAAAGCAAGCAGAGAATGATGAAAGGCTGGCTCAGCTTTCTGTTCAATATGAATCGGTACTTGTTTTTTCTCAAACATTACAATATTCATACAATAACGATTTTCAGCTTTCATCCACTGTTACCGAGAGAGGTTCGTTGACAAGTATGAACGAAGATGGAGAAGTGCACTCAAATATGATAGCGAATCTTCAATCTCTTGTACAAGTTCTTCGTGAATCGAAAAATGATGCAATCACTCGAGCTTTGGTTGCTGAAGTTGAGATGAAGCGTCTTCATGCAGAGACTGCTGAGTTTGAAAAAGGAAGAAACGAGCTTCTACAGAAGATCCGTGACTTGGAAACTGAAAAGATTGCCACGACAGCTTCACTAGTCGATAGAGCGAATTTGATCGAACAAGTTCAATCTTTGACCGCTGTTCATAATATCAACACTCAGTTAACTGAAGAGAAAGCGAAGCTGCAAGCACAACTTGTCCAGATTCAAAAAGAAAAAACCGATCTCGAAAGACTGAAAGGATCTCTTCTCGCTAAACTTGATGAGCAGAAACTTAAAATTGCTTCATCAGATAATGAAGCTATTCAAAGAAAGAAAGAAATCGAACAGCTCAAGCAACGTGCTCAACCAGCTGCAAGATTGAATGCCCTCCAGGCACAGTCGGAACAATACAAGACTCAATTGAATGCTGCGCGACAAGAGATACAAACGCTTTCCGACCGTTGCAAAGTTCTTGAAACGGAAAAAGCCGCTGCTCAGTAAGTCGATTAACATCAGTTCAATACTTAAAATGTATATTTCAGAGAGAAAAATGCTGATCTGACATCGAAATTGAATCAAACTCGTCAACTTGCCATCAAATTCCGAGATGAGGTTTGTAAGACAGTACATAGAATTCGTTTATTATTAGTCACATTATTAACACAACATTGGTAGTTAAAGCTTCAGTTTGATTTTACCCAAGGAGTCGACCAGCCTCTCCACCAGCTAACAAGTCAAAAATTTTGCTTTTTCTACTTGGGAACAAAGGATTATAGAATGGATCTTGTAATTTGAACTCTGGTTCAGGAAGTCCTTTTTTAATCTCATATGGATTGGGTTCTGGAATTTTTGGAAGTGGTGCAAGAGTTTGAGGGGGAGTAGGTGTGGTAAACATTTTCATAAGAGGGTTCAACGTAAACGGATTAGAGAGACCGAGAATAGGCTTCTCCCATTCTTGAAAGAGAGGTGGTGGAGGTGGCACAGTGAATAAGTCGAATTTGGGCGAAGGAGCTAAAGTCGCTTGTCTTTTGTCACGTTTGAAAAACAAGCGATCGAACATATCCGGGTCGAATAATCTAGGTGTTGGTGTTGTTGTAGGTGGGAGAGTTGGAAGAGATTGCGGTTTGCGACGTAATGAAGGGAAAAACATTGAAAGAGATTTTTCCAAGAGGTTTGGAGTTGTTGTTGTCGTAGGGGCAGGAGTAGTTGTAGTAGTTGGTATAAGAGTAATTCCGGCCATATCTTTTGAAAAATCATCCAATTGCTTTTGCCAAGGTTCGATATATGGCTTGAAAAGACGTTCAATTAGCGGCGGTGCCTCAGTTGTTGTAGTAGTTGGTTGTTGTAAACGTTGGAACATCTCCCAGAGACTCCTTGATGTACTGAGTGGGTGATCATCTCGATCTTTCCTGATTTTCTCAGCTTGATCTCTTGCGCGTTGATTTTCTTTCATTTGATCAAAAACTTCCATTATTGGGCTAATTATTGGAGCAATGATTCGATGAGCATCAACGTCTGGATATTTGTCGCCCTCAAAAACAACAGTATTTTTTTTCAAATCAAGATCTTACTTTGACATTTGGCATTTCAGCAAATTGTATTTGAGATAGTTTGGACATCATCGGATCGGCACTAGCATAAAATGGCGCTTGTCCGGCTCCTTGAGCGATAATCTCTCGAAATAAGAATATACATACTAACCACTTCGACATAACAGCCGTCTATTGTATAGTGGATAATGCTAAGAATATGCTTATGATAGCCTCTCAATGATATCTCTGTAGGCTATGCCTTGCTTCTTCATGGGCAATTGGGTCATGCGACGGACAGGTTGCATCCGCCGGCATCTTCGGGATTACGAGATTCTCGAAAGCTAAACCTGTTTCATCCTTCATTTTTCCTTGTAAATTCGTAGTCCTCGGGAAAAGAGAAAGTGAACTACTGAGATAGTAAATTTTTTTTCAGAATTTGGAGTTGAAAAAACAACATTCGGGACCTGTTGGGGACAACGATCCATGTGGCCCACGCCTGGCTGTTCAATCAAAAATTCATGCGGACGAAGTTGCTAAACTGAACGGTCAAATTGAGAATTTGAAAAAAGAAATTGAAAATCTCAACATGAAAGTTCTACGTGTTAGTGTACTTGAGAAAACTTTGAAAAAAACTGCCGATCAAATGAGCGAACTGAAGCAACAGAACGAGAGATTGTCTGAGAGCAACCGAGTGAGTATTATTCACGTTTTCAGTTCATGCTGTGTTTTATTTCAGCACCTGACGCAAAATCAATCTGTCTCAGCTACGGATGTTGAATCAAAAACAACTACGCCTTCTACTCCGAGAGCTGCAGTCACTACCAGACAAACACCAACGAAACTATCAGATCCAAATTCTGCTGCTTCTAAACAACCAACTGAGCCAGATCAAGCCGGAGTCCAAAAAGGAGTGCCGCAATTATCTGTTGTTCCTCCAAGAAGAATACCGCTCGCACGACCACCAGCACCTGCGAATGTTGTTCCTCCGGCCCCGGAACCTACTAACACATCACAGCATAAGATATCACCATCTAAGCGACCGGTTCCGCCATCTATTCCAAACGAACCATTGGATGTCATTCCACCTGTTCCGTCGGATAATATTCCTGGTAAGCGTTTTATGCATATGTGATCTCTAAGTTTTTGTTAAGTTGTTCCAGACCCGACACCTTCGGCCAGCAGCTTTGGATCAAATCTGCCTGTTCCTCATGCGTTCCAAGCATCCGTTCGCGTTCCAACCCAATCGCTTTTCTCTTCCTCCTCAACAACCACAGTTCAACCACAGACAGAGAAAAAGAATGTCCTTCCAAGCATCGACTCGGCTCCAAGTACACCTGGTAGCAATACCACTAATTCCCTTGTTACGACCACTTCTTCCTTGCATCACGGTCAACAACTGTTCGGAAGTTCTGGTGGTGTTTCATCCAACGTAATATCAGCTTGAAATCGAAATAATTTAAACTACGATTTTTTCAGATATCAACTTCTTCATCCGTACCGAAACCAGCTCTTCCAGAGGAAAGTGTTGCAGAAGGTGCTGCTGGACAAAGCAGTTTAGTCAGTGGAAGCATCGATCAACCAAATTCGATGGAAACAGAAAGCGCAGCTAACGGTATCGCCATTTGTTATTTTCAGTTATCACTTTTAACAGTTCTAGATGGAGAATCGCGTGACAGCACCACCGTCAGTGGTGTGTCTAGTTCAGATGGTCGTCGCAAGCGAACTGCTAATGACTTCCAGTTGAATGAAGCAAAACGTCAACGTGAAAGTCCAAACGAAGCTGTAACAAGTAGTGAAACACGTCCACAAGGTAAGGTCAACGAAAATAGGAAGATTGAAAACTTTTTTTCAGTTGCCGATATTCCAGAGTTAGACGAAGATGAAGTAGTTCTTGGTATGGAGCATGAGGTCAGCGACGAAGATCCGAACGACACAATTCAAGAGAGACGTCAGGATGTGATCGATCTGGAAAATGACGAAGAAGTTTTAGAAGACGACATGGAGGGGGAAGAAGGTGATGATGACAGCTTGGGTAACGACGAAGAGTATGATGATGAGGGTGAAGCTCTGGAAGAAAATGATGATGATGTCGTTGTTCTTTCTGACGGAGATGATGGATCAGAGGAGAATGATGATGTTGAAAGCTTGAATGATGTTGATGAGGATGATGACGTGGAGGAAATCCGAATGGCCGAAGGAGGGCAGAATAACGATATCGAAGAAGTTTTGGAGGGAGAAGGTTTATCTCTCAATTTTTTTCAAAAACATAGTTTTGTTGTAGATTCGCAACCATCACTCGATGATCAGGATCGCGAAGCAGCTTCTGCTGTCGAAGAGGCTGAGGATGAAGGTCGTGATCCCCTTGCAATGATCGATGAGCCAAGTGCTCCTGCTGATCCAACTGGAGCTGCTGGAATCGGTATTTCCGGGCGTATGGGACAGGATGTGCAGAGAGTTCGTCTGCCAACTGGACTTCGTGAAGCGGAAAGAGAGGATCAGTGCTCTAGCAGGTAAAGCTTGCATTAGTCTTTATGAACTAAAAATATTTTGCAGCAATGAGACTAACGAAGAACGTCCCGCTCAACAACTCACCGCCCGCAATCTCGCCCGCCTTCAACGACCAACCCGGGGAGCTAAACCAACTCGGGGAGTGTACACTCCAAACCGCGGGAACCGTGGAGGTCGCGGTGGAGGAACTGCATGAAAACTTGCACAATGTCACTATTCTCTATTATTTCACATGAATTCCAATGTTTTATTTTAGCCTCACTATTTATTCCATTCATACCAAAAAATTTCAAAACGTTTTGTCTGAGTTTTTGTCGTATCTTTATTTTTTCGCTGTTTTGAGAAGATAAATTACTGTGAATATTAAAATCTGAATTTTATCATGGAGTCTGATTCTACTTCTGCTTCACATCGGCGAAAGAATCAAACTTGAGTTCAATCGTTCTTTCCCTTTGTTATTGTGAATGGGGAAACACAAACCACTTACAGTTACCGCAATACATTGTACACTACACAAGAACGGGGAGGGCAGAAAAGAATCGAGAATTTTGTAATAAATGGCAAACTGAGACCTTCGATTTCATTTCAAACAATCAGAAGGCAATGCGTGCTGTTTTCCTTTTCTATTCTCTCATTTTGACTGTTTTTTCTGATTTTTCGCCGAGTTTCAATAAGTTTTTAATTGATAACTACGGAAAAGGAATCAATGATTTACTGGCAAGGAGAGATATCGGAGGACACGGAAGTTATGGAGGAGGAACTCATGATGGATCAAAACGGACTAGGTATTCTTTTTTTCAGAGGGCTTCTTTCCGTTTCTTTATTAGTCACTCTTTCTCTCTCTCTCTCTCTCTCTCTCTCTCTCTCTCTCTCTCTCTCTCTCTCTCTTTCTCAAGATGTAGGATTACGGTATCCCCCAGAAGTAATCGAAAACGTTTTGTGGAAAGTTCGGAAAACTGTTTGGAAACATTGTGAAAAAGATGAATAACATCGAATTCATGACTAATTGAACAATTTGAAATTTCAAAAATGGAAATCTCCGATGGTTTTTGATTTCCTCATCACAAGAATCAGATGATCAATTTTCTTTCTCTTCATTCTCAAAAATCATTGATTTCTAGTAAACAAGCGGTTGTTCTTGTTCACGGAATTACAAATACTGCTGGTACGTTTCAAGGACATCGAAACCATCTTCTAAATGCCGGATGGAGTGATGAACTGGTCAGTCACTTTTCCTTTTCTTTCTTTTGAATATCTATGTATAGATTAGGTTTATTAGGTTTGAAAGTGTAATCGTAAAGGAAGAAACGATACGGCATTGTTCGAGAAACTAGTTTTCTGTAAACCACAAAATGATATCATTCGGTCCTTTTTGTTCATTTTTTTAACCTATTTCATGTCTTCGCAACGACTTATGGAGATGGTGGAAAAACGGTGGCACCCTTGGTGGATATGAAGTGTCAGTATATAAAACAGGTTTTACTTTCTCTCTTTCTGTCTTTACTTTGAATTGGTGGGTTCAGGTGAGATACATGATTCAAGTGGTTGCCGCTTTCACACATAGAAAAGTCGATGTGATTGGATATTCATTGGGTTCTCCAATCGCCAGAAAAGCAATCCTTGGAGGAGCATGTGTTGATACAGGAGAGAATCTCGGACCATCTTTGACTGCTCTCATTGATACTTATGTATCTGTTGCTGGTGAAAATATCATTTAAAATTAGTCCTTTATTCTGAATTTAGGAGCAAATCGTGGATCATTTCTGTGTGCTCTTCCATTCCCTGGAGCATGTAATATGAAAAATGGATTATCTTGTATGTCTTCATACATCAAAGATATTAATGCAAGACCTAGATACGAAGGAAAATATATTTTCTCAATTTATGGTCCTCAAGATGACAAAGTCGGATACCGTAATACTTGTGGACAACTATGCTCTCAGATTGCCGGATCAAATGCTGAATTTGAAGTTTTCTAAAAATAGAATTCCTTGATCAAACATTTCATTTTCAGCGTCCCGGAAATCACGATGACGTTTTGATCAAAACTGCCGCACTGCAATTCAAACTGATTGATCAACATTCCGCATGATTCAAAGAGAAAAGGAACAATAGTCTCTGTATATTTGCTTTAATTAAATAAAATATTAATGAAACTGATATATTTTTTGAGGGAAAGTGAATGTGATTTAAAAATTTTAAAAAAAAACCAGAAAACAAAATTATATTCTCAAATGTATTTGAAGCAAAAGATAAATTATAATTTAATTTGAATCATCAAAAGTAATTGAACATGGAAAAAAGATGTTCTGAAAACAAAATATACACAAAATGGTCGTTCATTCCTTTGCTTCACTCAGATTCTAATGATAGCACTTTGCAGTTTCTTCTGATTCCTGTTCGTTTTACTTGCTTTTTTTTAAAATAAAACTTTATTTAAAATGAAAATTAATAAGTGAAAGTATATTAAAAAAGAAGCAGAAAATGTTCGAGATCGCGCCAGTCAATACGAACAAAGGAGCGGCTCTAATCGGGGAAGAAAAGGCTGAAGACAGAAAAGGCAGAAAGATTCAAGGGTAGAAAAAGAAAGTCTCGGGATTTTTGATCACAAGCAAATGTTGTATTAAGGAAAATGTTAAAAGAATATGACTTGAATGAGAAAAGTGACTGAGAACGCGTGTATGGCTTTGACCGTGGGCCCTCCAAAAGGGGGAAAATGATTATATGAAAGGTGTATGAATGACATAAATTGTTAGAATTTTGATAAAGCATGAAATTATTCTACAAGAAGAGTATATAGAAAATAAAACATAAACTGAGAATCATATCATAATTCTGATTCATGTTTCTCTTTTGAACTGCTTTGACGGGGAACTTTATCTCTTGCAGGGTCAGGAAAAACGTATTGACAGGCGTTGAATGAAGGAGGGAATCCGTAACCGAACGCCGTTGGGCAGTTTATTGGAGAATCTCTTTAAATTTAATTTTGTAAGGATCCCTTTGGCTAGATAACTTACTCATCATTACTTGCAGATGCTGCACATTTGATCATATGAGCGTAGAGATCTCCAGTCGTTGCAAAGTTCACTGCTTTACATAGTGTGCATTGAATATGGCTGACATCTCGTTTGATTGGCTTATGATGCATTACACTGTGTCTGTGATTCTTATTGAACATCATAGTACGGTCGTTTCTCTGAGAGTAATACTTCAATTAGCATAGCATAAGTCATTTCGGCATACCTCAAAATAGTAATGTTCTGGAAGTGCTTTGCTGCAATCCCCATTATTATAATCTTCATGAAGATGAAGTTGGTATTGATTATAACTATTGAATGTTCCTTTGCAATTGAAACAGAAAACTCCAGCTTCATTCTGAGAATGGAATATTGTAGATTTCAGTGTAGTTTTCGGACGAGTCGCTTGAGTTGACTCAATGAGTACTTCGTCTATTGGATAATGTGGTATATCATCTTCGAATTCCTGCTCTTGAGCAATGAAAAACCTGAAAGAAAAGAAATATGGGCAAGCAATTCCTTGCAAAAAGACAACGGCTTCAGAGGTGATAATTGAATTTAAAGACAGCCGTCTCTTTGCATGTCCAAGCCACTTCAGTTCCATTTCAAACATACTCTTGGTCCGGTTCAGAATCTACATTTTGAAGGGTATCCGGCTCTTCGAGTACATCAACTTTTTTTGGCAAAACTGTATCTGGCTTCAGAGTCTGTTCCATAACTGCCAGAGCGTTGAATCTCCATTGTTTTTCAGCGCAAAGAGCAAGTTTGATTTCTGAAAATCGATATCTTAAATTTGATGAAAATTTCCAATAATATCGTACCGTTAGAGCAGTCATAATCTGAATATTTTCGACTCTCTTCTTTTCTTATGGCTTTCCGTTTCTCTTCTTTTTCACAAACATGCTCCTTTATATGTGTAAAATGTCGAGATGAGAGTCTACAGTGATCACAGAAAAACGGCAGAACTCGTGGCTTAATTTGTTTTTTGTATCTTCGGATCAGATTCACAGCGATTCTGTGGGATGGACTTCCACTATTCCAGCGTTTTGGTCGGCTGAAATAAATATTGTTTTCTGCAAATCCCTAGAAAGCAGAGATTCGTTCTCGTCATGCATCGAATAAAGCGCATTACCCCCGTCTCCGTTTCTCTTCTTTTCTTTTCGAGCTTTTCTCAATTCAAAATATTACACTCGAGAGAAGCAAGAACACATGCTCTAAAGACTAGCTTTCAATCAATACCTAATATTTTTATTTGAGAGTATTTCATTGGATTACTTGCCTTATTAGAACTCCACGAAACGACGGGTGCAAAAGATAAGCCGCACCGATTGGTAAATCACGAATCATGAGTTTCCGATTCTGGGGAACCTTCATCCTCTTTTTTTGTTTTCTGATGGGAGCCATTGATTCGAGAGGAGGTCGTCGAGGAGGAAAAGGGAAAGGAAAAAGCAATCTGCAATTTGCTCAAGTTGCTGAATTTTCATTGGTTCAAACGGTTCTTTCTGACAATAGAGTAAAAAAACAGTTGAGAATTTAAGTAATATGAAAAATATTACAGAGTGCGCAAATCATAACAGGGTCCCACTTCAGTCAAACGTATCGGCTTGGTTATAAACTTTTAATTATTTGCAAAGCACGTGGTGATCCAAGACCAACTATAAAATGGTACAAAGAAGGAGCAGAGATTCAGCCGAAAGCTAGTATTCATGTGAGTTCAAGAGAGAAAAAACGAAGAAAATAAAAAAAATATTTCAGTATTACGAGAAACCAATCGAGAACGATACAATTTGGAGTAAACTAGAAGTTGGTAAGTGTATGATGTTTTGAGAAGGAGAGAGTGGGAGAGATAGAGACATTTCGTGAAACATGAGAAATTCTGATAAGAGAATTTTTCGAACTCTATCATCATTTTTCTTCCCTATTAAACTGTTCGTCTTCTTTGTAAGGTGACAGTAAATTCAGACATGAGAATCTTTTTCGCAGCATGAACCTGGGATAAACAAAAACTGTGTGACTAAAATTGATAATAATGAGTAAAAAACAAGGCGAGAGAGAAACTTTGCACACCAACGTTGTACTTCCAGATCCAGCTACAATGGGCGATCAAGGAGTTTACGCATGCGTTGCCAACAATCCGCATGGCGTTATGGCGAAGAATTTCAAAGCAGAATACACTTATTGAATAAAAATGTTTCTTATCACTTTCTTTTTTCACTTAATTTATGTGATATAGGTTTTCGTTCGAATGCGTTCGAAACTATTCTCCTTTCGGCCTTCCTACAAGCGCACGAGCGACAATGCAAACAGTGTGAGAGCGAGAGAAACGGGACGAACAGGTGTGCGGGCGGGAGTGAAGGTGGAGATGGGTTCAGGATAAACATAAAAAAAGAGTTGATGCCATTAGAAGATGGATTTGTGAGAAAGGAGAAGTAGAAGCACATGGAAGCGTTTTGAATGAATGAGACGCGAGAGGGAACCGGATTGACGGACTATTGATCGACAACAAGGAAGAAGAGAAGGGCGTGTTGTCGGTGTAGAAAATTGGAAACTTTGCCATGTTACTACTCAGAGAATGAGAACAAAAATGGATAAATAATAAGAATAAGAGCAAGTAACTAAAGCAATTGTAAGATGAAGATAGGAAACAATGATACTTCCGATATTTAGGCCAGAGATAATATCTTGTATGGAAAATAGAAAGGGAATGGAGGCAAATGAATGTTATTCAGAAATATGATAAGTATTTCTCAGTTGAAAGACAACTTAAACAAAGTAAACCTGAGCTAATCTGAGCGAACGACAGAAAACGGAGACTAAACTTTAATTTATGCATGAGGAATAAGACATGAAATCGTTCTGCACAGTCTATTATCTTCTGAGCATTACAGTAGTATTTTTAAACCAAATGCATTAAATAAAAATGAGGCTGAAATCGGGTATATGCACTTTTTAATCGTTCGCAGTGCTGACGAAAGCGAGAATTGGGGAACCAGAGTGCTTGTCGAACGTACGAAACAGAAAAAAGAGAAAACCGCCCGTACTCTGGCTTTGCAATATTTCCAGTGAATCAGTTACGGTAGGTGTGTTAAACACATTAGACAATCGTACTCATGAACAGTTAAGTTGGGTCGCGTGGTTAGACTTTGGAATGTGTAAGGTCTAGATGATGACTTAGGACGTCCTACTTGGTCATTTAACAGCGTTCATATCTTGTTCATCAGAATGAACCTTAGGTATGTAGCTAACAGTATAACAGGACAATAAGCGATTCTAGGTGAAAACAGATTTTACAATGTTGTCACGTGGCTTGGGACCTAAATTTGAATCCAATAATTTGGGGTGGTCTGGCGACCCTATGCTAGATGTGGTCGCGTCTCCATACTCTCAGCACTCTCTCTGAGGTGTCTCTGGGTCTCTCAACACACATGTATTCTATGACTGCGAGCGGCTGCGTCGCGGTTGCCTTTAGGCTCGCCGACAAACTGTCCACCATCTTTTTCTTCGTTTTTTTCTGTGTTCCACAAGGCTTTTTTACACGTCTGGTTTGCTTTTTTAAGCTTGAGTAAAGGGATATACCAAATTCACATTAAAAAAACAACATTTATCAACAGATTTTTTGAGTTTCTAATTACCATATTTTTATTTCCCTTGATACGTGTTTTCTTGTCAATGATATTAGACTTACAGCCATTATTCAAAAAGCCTGGAATTTTTATTTTTACCATGACAATAACTTGACCTATGAGAACGCAAAATAGCTAATACCACGAAAAATGACGAAACTGAGTTCGGAAAATTATTACTTTTAGATACAGTAATCGTTAGTCAATACATGAGATTATTCAAAGAATTTATATGCGCCCTCAATACAGTACCCTTCACGTTGATAATTTTCAAAATTTAGCGCGTCGACGGTATCTGATGACTCACCCGACAATTCCTAATCGTGAAATTGATACGCAGAACTGCTATTTTTCAGCCCCCCCCCCCCCATTTCTTTTGCTCATCATTCTTTTTTTCCTTCATTCCTTTAAGTCATTCAATGTGCTGCCGCCTTAAAAGCGATGATCGATTTTCCTCTTTCATGTTTCGCAATCCTATTCTTCTTTTTTTACACCGACGTGACTCATCCGTAAAATATTCACATATCTGAATATTTTTAAATTTATTTTCAGACGAAATGCAGACGATTAAATGTGTCGTCGTAGGTGACGGAGCTGTTGGTAAAACATGCCTCCTGATCAGTTATACAACAAATAAGTTTCCTTCTGAGTATGTACCGACAGTCTTCGATAATTACGCGGTAAGATTTATTTTATAGTCAAAAAACTTGATTCCTTTCTCAGGTCACTGTGATGATCGGTGGAGAACCCTATACGCTAGGACTATTTGATACAGCTGGACAAGAAGATTACGATCGGTTAAGGCCGTTGTCTTACCCACAAACTGACGTGTTCTTGGTTTGTTTCTCCGTCGTTGCACCAGCGTCCTTTGAAAATGTTCGAGAAAAGGTAATACTGTTTTTAATGTAATAATTATTAATGTTTCAAAATGAAGTTATTTAATTTTTAAGGTAAAATATATTCGGAAGCTATTTAGACTCAAAAATAACACGATTTAAATTTATATTACACTCTGAAACTGAAGAAATATTCTGTAGTGTCAAATAACTTTAATTTTTCAGTGGGTACCAGAAATTTCTCACCACTGTTCAAAGACACCATTTCTTCTGGTCGGAACTCAAGTAGATCTGAGAGATGATCCTGGAATGCTCGAGAAGCTCGCGAAGAATAAGCAGAAGCCAGTATCAACCGATGTCGGAGAGAAATTGGCGAAGGAATTGAAGGCAGTCAAGTATGTTGAATGCTCAGCATTAACGCAGGTGAGTCATTCTTAACTTTAATCGAAAATTTTGTATGTGCGTAACCTTAACGAAAAAACTAATCAAATTTCCCAATTATAAAGTATCTGAAAATCATCATACTTTGTTTGCAGAAGGGCCTGAAAAACGTGTTCGATGAGGCCATCCTTGCCGCTCTTGATCCACCACAACAAGAAAAGAAGAAGAAGTGCAACATACTCTAGAAAAATTATCGTTGTTCCCGTTTGTCTCATTTTCGTGACTGTGTGTTTTCTCTTTCTGTGTCCAAATCTTCTTAGCTTTTTAATGCTCCTTCCTCTCATATACCTAAACATCCCCCAAAAATGCCAAAAACGAGAAGCGTGAGCTGTCGGTTTCAATGGCTCCAATGACTCCAATGACGGTGTTTTGAACAACATCTTCACCCGTAACCTATCCAGTAGCATCTCGAAGAGCATGATTCCAGAACATTTCAAATTACTTGCATGGAATATCGAATTGCGAACATTTTCACAATTCGACATTTCGTTGTTCGAAATTCCTTTACAAGATTATCTAAAAATTCATCCAAATTAACTAGATCGCCTTTTCAATGACCCATTCTCTCTTAACATTTTCTTTGTCAGTTTTTCTTCTCTTTTTTATCCCAAAACGTGTTTATAGTCCGGATACCCCGATAAGTAAAGCGCCTTCTCCTTTTTCATGTTTTTTATAATTATAATAGGTGTTTAATAGCACAATATGGCTCAACCAAAATTCACCCCGAGTCGCTTGTTTCTTCATTTGCTGCTCAAAAATACCGACCAGTTTGTTTTCTTTTTTGTGCTTTTGCCTTCACAAATACTTTCCATTCTTAACTGTTTGTTTTTCATCCACTCCGTTTTGTGTCTCTTCTTTCTTTCCCCATAAAACAACTGTATTTTAATTTTTCTACATATTGTTGTTATATATTTGCGATCCAAAACAATAAAGGTGTGATATAAAAATTTTAAAAATTTATCGAAATTTGAATTTTTATATATAATTAGACCATGAACAGTTTACAAAGTAATGAAACCGGAGCCAGAGGCAATGACAAGAACATCATTAAAAGAATGACGAATGGACGGAAAATGATCATTATCACTGAAGAAAAAGTACTGATCGAGGAGAGGAAAAGATAGAAACCACCGTGAATTTGAGGAGAACTAGAAGCGATAAGAGAACAGAATTGAGGCAAGGGATGACTAGAATGGAAACAAATTCATTCAGAATTCATCTCACTTCAATCATATGTCGAAGAGATTTTGGAGTGCTCGAATCATTATAATGTTTTGTTGTGAAACGGAGTCCGGCGAGCAGGCAATCCGACTGAAAACATTTGAATATCATCAGAAGTGTTTTAGATTTCTTTCTTGACTTTCGATATCAAACGAACCTGTTCTGGAGTTGTATTCAATTTGATCAACCTCACAACATCTCGCATATCAATTGAAGAGTTCGAAACGAATGCTCCATTATGATCCACATGATCGAATAAAATGACCAATCCAGTCATCACTCGACAACATAAATGCTTTGATGAATCCGTCAATCGTGACAGACATTCTTCATTAGCCAACATAAATCGACAAACACTGAAATAATGAAACCATTTAGTTATACGTAGACAATTGGAATCACTTTATGATAGTCACAAAGACGTCTGTTGTGTTGTTTATTGGCAGAGTTTGATGGGTGTGCATATACGAATCAACTCCATTACATAGTGCTTTCAACATTGGATTCCCTTCGCAAAGAAACATTTGTACTTGAGGTAATTCAGGTACTCCTTGATCTCTGAAATTATTCGAAATAATTCGTGTTTTCTCCAATTGAAGACTTACTCAAAATCCTGGTAAACGATGTGTTTCGCTCGACGGTAATAGCTGTAATCGTTTGTGATTTGGGCAGTTCTCATCTGAAATAAAATAATTCTGAGGGAATGTGAATGAGAATTCATACTTTGATGACATCAAAGTCAAGTACGAATCCAATTAGTCGGGCGAATTGTTTAGCAATTGATTGTTTATTTGCGAGTTGTTCTTCGAGAGGTAACGGTCCAGATGACAATTCCCATAGGATAATTGGAACTATTTTTTCTATTTTTGTAACGTGTTCATAATAAGAACATGTTCGTGCTACAAATGGCTCTAGTTTTGTCAGTAATACTTTCAGTGCTTGAGTGTCGCTATCGTTTTTCAATTGAGATCTTTCCACGTAACATCCTGTAAGAGTTTTGATTTTTTCTACGAGTCATATCTCGAAGAACATACCATTTCCATAACTTGAAACATCAGCTAACACTTTATCACAATCATTTAATACTTCTTCTGCCATATTGTAGATTTCTCTCTCTTCTTCTGTTGGCTGTGCATTCTCAAAATCCACAAATATCTCAACCCATTTTGAATTGTCGTCAGTTGTTGATCGAATGATTGATCGTATCATTTCTAGACATGATGCATCCGATTCTCGAATGTTCGACGGCATTCTGCGAATCATTAAGCTGAGTATTTAAAAACCATTTTCGAAAGTGAAAAGAGAGAGAAAGAGAGATAGAGAGAGAGAGAGAGAGAGAGAGAGAGAGAGAGAGAGAAGTGTATAATTACAAAAGGATCAAACGACGACAAAGTGGTGGATCATGTGATGATGATGAACATTAAAAAAGAAAAAAGTGAAAACTAAAAAGAGAATATCAAAACAAAATTTTCTTACATTTGAATTCATTGGAAAAGGGGTCAAAAGAGAGAAAGTAGACTAGTGACAGCTGGGATTGAATTTATAAAAGAAGAAGAAGTGTTCAGAGGGAACTCGAATCTGGTATTGCAGCTGTGATTAGTAACACTTTCCTACAAAAAGAGCGAAAGGTCATTTGTTTCATTTCGATTCGAAAGGATATGAATTCAATGTATCTCGAAATACACTTTTACTGTGAACTTTAATAGTAGGGCACAGAAAAACAAAAAACCATATTATAAATGAAAATCGAAAATGCAGAAAAAAAGATAAATGGGAAAGAAAAACGGTGCTTCTTTTAATTTTTCAACGAGACGAGGGTGATTTTTTTTGAAGGGTTAAGTGTCAATCGTGAAGATAAGAGGACTGAATTCGAAAGAAGCGTAGGTGTGAAGAAAAGAAAAGGTAACCGAACATATCGGACTTGTAAAATGCAAACATATTGGGTGGCCGTGTTTGAATTGTGTACATATACATCGGCAGTTTGAGGGAATGCATTTCCTAGTGGATGAGGAATTGTTGTCAGAAAAATGAGAACGTGGAAGAGAAGGAGAAGTATTTGGACTGGATAGCTATAAAAAGTGCAGTCAACAGCTCGTTGTGGCTCCCAAAACATAATGGCTCATGGATACGAAATGCGCGAAGAGCAGGAAATTGGGGAAAAGGGGGATCTCATCTTCCTTATTTTTCTTTCGACGTCTTCGCTTTCTTTTACAGGAATGAGAAATGGAAAGAGTGTAGAAAGGACCTAAAAGAGGTTGAGACAATGCAACTGACTCCTTTAGAGGAAATGAGGGAAAATACTGGGCCAAAATGCGGTCATAAATGGGTGAAAGACGTGAGGAAAAGTGAAAAGTTGTTTATGGATGAAGACGTCCTTACGGAAAATTGTAGAGAGAATTTGTGGAGAAGGATTTGTCACGGAAAAGGTGGAATACAAAGGAAGACATGATTAAAAAGAGAGAAAAGAGACGAGATACTTAGAAACAAGTAGTCAGTGACCTTGAAGACGGATGGATGCCATCTACATATTTATCAATTTGATGCCTGTCAAATGAGTCGTACCAAGGTGTGGCTGGAAATTCACGAAAGTCAGTACGACTTTTTATTTGACTTGAATAGAGTCATTTTTGCCACGTCATGAAACTGGAACCATTGAAGCTGGAGGAGATGGAGAAAAACTAAGGATCATATGATTTCTGAATGAAACAAGATAAAAATATTTTGTTCTGTAGGCATTTATTTCGTTCTGAATTGATGAAAAACGAGGATATAGTTCACCGCCTAAAATTTCGAATTCAAACGTGAAGAAAAATGAGAAAAAGGAACGAAGGGACGTTGATAGAAGAAGAAAAAATGTTTACCGAGTGTCAAAACGTTCCAAAAAAATTAGAAAAAGTAGGAAAAGGGAAGTGAAAAACAAAGAAAATAGCTCTTTGTGCGGGTTTCGAAACGGTGAAAAGGGAGCAAATAGAAGAATGAGAAAACGAAAAAAAGACAGTTGGGACAAATAAAGAGACGATGACAACGAATTGGTATTCTAAAGAAACTGAAATTGAACGTTAAATTATTCAATTCTTTCATTCCTTCTTCTTCTCTTTTTCTTGTCATTTTTTTTTGAATTTCAAAAAAGAAAATAAAAGAGAAAAAGCAGTGAGAGTGAACCTTCTAGTCGAAACAAAAGCAAATAAAAATCGAATTATGTCCGGTGCCAGATGGTGTCGATTTACAAGCTGTGGAAGGGTACTTTGGAAAAGGAAACGGAAAGAAGAAGAAGCTTCAAGTGAATTGGCAACACTTATCTGGATGGAATAGAAGAAGGAGAAGTATTAGAGAAGATGATCGAAACGACTCGAAAATTTGATATCAATGGGAAACATATGTCGAATGAGAAAACGAAAGGATTAGAGAAGAAAAAGTAGAAAGACGAAGAACAGAGAAAACGATTTGTTTTGTCAATTGATGGAAAATGAAACAAGGCGATGAGTAGTAGTAAAAGTTCATTTTGAAACACATTGTGAAAATAGAATGTGAATCAGAGAAAGAGAGAGAGAGAGAGAGAGAGAGAGAGAGAGAGAGAGAGAGAGAGAAAGAGAGAGAGAGAGAATACATGCCGACTGTGATGACTAATCATGTTACAACAGGTGAGTTTGCTATTAAAATTGACACAATCAAATTTGCCCTCGATTGGGATATTCATGTAAAGAACAAAAAACTCAATAGAATAAGATAACTTCAAAATGAAGACTGAAAGTACTGATAAACGGATGCTATGAGGATCTGGTCAATGGGATTGAGCATCAAGAGAATAAGAGGAAAGAGAGAGAGAAGGGGAAAAGCGCAACTTCCGAGACATTCTGCGTCTCTCTGACTCATTCAATGTTTCAACAGTGTCTATCAGTTGTCATGTTGTGCCACTCTGCGTCCCCAGCAGACTGTATTGTGTTTCATGGCTGTTGTGATCCTCTTGGCATGGGAATTGCACGAGTGCTTGACATAGAGAAAAAAGATAAAAGAGATTGAGACTGAAGTAATTTAATCACTTGGTGGAATGAAAGATGATAAGAAAGCGAACGCGTGGTCATTATGTGGTCACCTCAAAGAGAAAGAGAGACAGAAAGAGAGAGAGAGAGAGAGAGAAAAGTGCATGACTCCTGGACAACATATGTCCTCTCTCCTCCCTTTTCTTTTCAAATATTTGACCACGTTCCAAACACGGGCGGTCTTTTATGCTTCTGCTTCCGACAATTAGCCTCTACCGCCTTCCTCATTGATTTTATGGTTGATCGAATGAACGAATTCCTCCTCCTTCTTTTCTTTTATTTCTCTTTTTCATTCCGAATCTAAATGTCACATAAGCTCACTGCGCAACGCGGCAACGACTGGAAAACATATGGCATATTACGGAGATGGCCGTGCGCGAAAATAAATGAGTGAGAGCGGATGGAGAAAAGAGTGAAAACCTTGCATTCCACCTGATTTATGACTCTCTTTTTAATCGTAAAAAATGTAAAAAGTCACAAACGAGAGTGAATAGAAATGAAAAAAAAACGGGCCGGAGGAGGTGGCAATTGGTATTACATATTAGCATAATCGAGTGGAAAAAGAGAGAATCGGCTCGGAAAAAAACAAGTCACGTTGTGGTTTAATAGTTATGAAAACGAAAATAGGAGTACAGTTTTCCATATTTTATGAATCTCGGAAACACCAAAAATTGTAACTTTCAGTTTTAAAATTTCGAATTCTTCGTGAAAATCGTGAAATCTGAATGGAAGAGTTCAAGAATGTTCCGAAGTTTGTTGATTTACACTGGAATCTACTGGGAAAAGAAATCGAATTCCAATTTTCATCTACTTTAGAGAAAACTTTTTAAATTTGTAAATTGAACTTGAATTGTTTCTTTTTTTTTGAGTTTACATTTTCCCATAAAAATTCCATCAATTACAAATAAATACTTTTTCAATTTCCGAAAAGAAGAATCGAGTTATCTCAATGAGATCAGAAAAGAATCAATCTGCTTTTTGTCTCTAGATTATTCAGAATTATCAAGGTCAAGTGAATTTTGAATAACTTTCAGACTTTGTTACTGAAGTCATTCTGTTTAATTATGAACTCAAATATTGAGAAAGAAACCAATTTGTGGATTGAAGGTCTGAAGAGGCAATCAAGAGAGTTGACGAAATAAATGTTGGCGGAGTTGGAAGAAGAAGAAGAAGAAGAAGAAGAAGAAGAAGAAGAAATAGGGGAGTGTCTCTGGATGGCGGCCATTAGACAAAACGTTGAAGGAGGAAATGTACTGAGGAGACACGCGTTCCGGTCGTGGCACTCATTTAACTGAACCTATGAATAATTCATGTTCAACAACTGGAGACACCTTTTTCTATTCATGACTTGTTCCAGAAAATGCATAAAGAAAGTAGAAAAATCAAGAAGAAAAGGGAATAAGAATGGAAAATTTTGGGATGTTTTCGATGTTGTCGTTTGAAGTTTTGAATGAATTCACTTGGGAATTGACACGCAAAGAAGTGACAAATTGTGTGCATACGCTTACGAATGTGACAAAAAGAAGATTCGAAAAAGGGCCGAAAAAGTTGAAAAAGAAAAAGAAAAAGGCTTATCTGATTAGGAGACGTTTCCCCAAGTTTTTCAATAATTGGAGAACTTTCTTCTGATTCAGAAACTCGGAAAATTTAGTTTCGAAAACTTTCCAGAGCTGAAGGCTTGCTCTCCGACGAATTTGATACGTGAGAATAAATATAAGCAATAATAGAATATTCTAAAAATTGATTGTTGCCAGACAAATTGTTCTTCTGATTCCACAATATGTTTTCCTTTTTTATTCATTTCCATAAATGTAAAACTATAAAAAAATAAAATTTCAAAAGTTTTTATTATTTTTCAAAATACCACATTCAACGGAATCCATAGAGCTGTTTTAGAAATCTGAATTAAAGCGAAAAAAGATGCAATGTGTACATACATATAGAAGCTGAAAGTTTGAACGTTTTGGGGGGAAAGGGAGGGAGGGGAAGAACTAAACAGAAAAAGAAGAACTATGGATTTTATTAGAAAATGGGGAGAAACTGTAAAAGAGAAAGAAGGAAAAGCACCGGAAAGTGCGAGTAAAATTCTATAAAAAAGGAACCCGATAGAAAGACAAAAGCAGAAAAAAGAGAAGGAGAATTCATTTAATTCAGAAAAATAAGGAGAAGAAATTCAAAAGAGGGATTCAAGAATCTAGGAGAGTCCTTCGACAGAATTTTTGATTTGGCAAGTTTCAGTCTCAGTTAATAAAGCAATTTGGATGGTTTTTTTGGTGTGAGATGATTCTGTTTGGATGGATGGAAGGTTTTAAAATGATAAATACGGAAGAGAGAGAGAGAGAGAGAGAGAGAGAGAGAGAGAGAGAGAGAGAGAGAGTGAGAAGGAATACTGAATAAAACGAGAAAAACAATGACTAGATGAGAAGGAAAAACAATTTCCAGTTAGACAAAGCTAGAGGAAAAAGAAAGCAGAAAAAAGAAAATTGATGAATAAAAACAATCTACTGAATCATAAGCTGAGAGTGGCACCCGCTCTCGTTTTCCTTTTTTGTGTTGAGTGTTTGAATGTATCTCAGATCACTCGGACACATCGTCTCATCACCAAAAAAGACACGTATCAAGTTCAGTTTGGTCCTGTTCTTTTTTTTTCGAAATCTTGAAGGTTATTTGTGATCCTCTTCTTCTTTCAAAGTACGAGCCGTTTCTGGTTCTTCGGGTATTCTTGATTGGTACCATTCACGGTTTTCTTCAAGTTGATCAAGTATATTTTGAGCATCCGGATAGACAAGATCTGCCCACGTTTCGTAGAGTGGATGAACGATGTAATCGATGAAGCCAACCTGGAATAGTAACATAAGTCATATTTGATTGAATAAATATGTAACCTGTGATTTTTCAATGGTAACATTTCCTCGATCACACATTGGTGAAATCTCGAGACCTTGTTCCTTTTCTTTGTCTCCTTGTCTCCAATATTCTTCCATTATCCTCTGATTCCATTGTTGATACAGTTCAATAGGCTTAGTTGGATTTGAGAGATCTGCCAAATGAATCATCGATTGTAGCACCTGTAACCCACGCATTTTCATTTCACTATTCATGACAAAATGAATATAATTTGCAAACCTGAATTTTGTCGGTGTACTTGTCCAGCACGATTACGTTGTTTCCGGCAACCTTCTTTGCCTCAACCATTGTTTTCAGATCAGCAAGAAGAGACATGTGTTTCGACATATCAGTTGCAAGTACCTGAAAAAAAGGGAAAAATTAAGAAACTGCAGTTCAAGACAACACATTATTCAAAGGGCCGTCATTTCCGTTTTATGGCACGTGATCCACTCATGACTAATCGGAGAAAAAGAGACCGTATGTTGTCATTTTCCAAATAAACACACGTATCTCTCTCTCTCTCTCTCTCTCTCTCTCTCTCTCTCTCTCTCTCTCTCTCTCTTTTCTTTTCTTCTCTCCCTCACCACTAATAAATCCAACATTTTCCTAATTCAATGTGACACTTCCGGTCCTCTTCACTATCATTGCTTACCATATCAATGACGATTTTTCGAAATTGCAAACGCTGTTTTTTAGACAAATTCGCGAGGAAGTCGCAGTTTGAATCTTGCAAAAGCTTGAATGCAACTGCTAAATGATGTTGCTCCAAAACACTTTCGTCGTTGTACATGATAGCCAATTCAGAATCTGAAGAAAGAACCAAAATGAGATTCAAATATGATTAAGAAAGTTACTCACTAGAGTTAATCAGATACTGATTCGTAAATCCTGGATGATCTACATCATGAACGGCTCCAGCGAAGATCGCAGCCAATACTTCCAGATCGGAGAACACTTCGGTTAGAACAGGAGACATGAGTAATACGTGCATGGATTGTGCCACATCAGCAGCATGAATAAAATTATGATAATGATTGTTTCGATAGTGATGTTCCAGATTGAGCAAATAGGTGACCAGTGTTGACTGATGAATTTCAAAGATTTTGAAGAGATTACGTTGACGGAAGAGAGTGAATGTGATGACAGTGAGTGAATGATTCTTCGAGAGATCGTCGATTTTGAAGACGTCAGGTCCCCAATCATCGAGTCGGTTCATATGAACTGCAATCTCACGTGCACAATTGACACCGTATTCAGGAACATGTCCATCATGAGAAGGTGCTCGAAGCTTTCGAACTCCGGAGATTTTATTCATTGCTGCCGTCTGTGCTTTCTTCAAAATTGAAAGTGTCATTGGACCGGATGAAGAAGGGCCTTGTACCTTAAACATTAACGTATAATTAACATGGAAAGAAAACAGGAAGGGGGGGGGGCTGGTGTTTTAGATTAATGTGTTTCCTCTCAATTCTCTCTATCTGTAACACGGGGTTGATCTTTAAAATAACTGAATGAAGTCAACGTATTTACTATTAAAATGTATGTTTACCATGTATCGTGAAATCACATTTTGTAGAAAATCCGAGCAATTGAAAGCGTTATGAATAGAAATCATTTTAAGAATTCAAAAGAAATTGAAGGTTTCGAACAGTCTCTTGAAATGTTTCGTAAAAATTGGGGGAAGTGTAATAAATGAAGAATTTTGTAGTGAGATGGTCACAAACAAAACAGATAAATGACCATTTTGAAAGTGGGAAAGAAGACTCGAAGTTGAAAAAAAAAGAGAAGAAAACGGTCTTTTCTGATCGGGACGTGACATTTCGAGAAGCCGGTTCAGCAATTTGATATTACTTCTTCCCCCCAATTCTCAACATTTTCTTTTCAAAATCATCAAACCGTTTAGAGTTTACGATTGAAAGAATGGCGAATAAAACACACAAAAGCTAGACTACAGTACCTTGTGCATTGAAACGATTGAATTATTATTTCCATCTTCTTCGTCTTCAGAATACATATTCATTTTTCAAATTTCTTTTTTTTCAGTACGACAAAAGTGTCAAAAGTAGTACAAAAAGGTGAGTGAGTGAGCGTGGTGAGGATGTACTCATTGTGTGTCTCTTCCCATTTTTTGAAGAACAATCTTCTATAAAGCCCGCCCCCGACAGGTTCTTACCATACACACACTCACACACACGCATACAGAAGAGACCCTATGGCAGTCAGTTTGTTGTTTTTTAATCGACAAACACACCTCAGTGGGCACTTCGATCTCGATTGGCCGGTCAATTTCATCTTCTTCCTTGTCCATGTAGGTGGTGATCAAAAATTTGGAGACTTGTGTGCCGGATTTCGACGATTCAGCAAAGTGTGACAACTCCTTGTTGAGCATCTTGCGGAACTGCAAACATTTGATTATCTTGTGTCTGTTTCTGTTATCTTATTATGGCGCGAGATGCTAATTAGTTAAAAAGTCCCCTCCTCCTCCTCTTTCTCCTTCTTCTTCTTCTTCTTCTCCTTCTGCTTATCATCCCGCCCCAAAAACAGTCAGGGGAGGCCATGTTTAAAAATCGAGAGAGGCAGGAAACAGAGACCCAAATGAATCACTTTCTGCGTCTCCATTCTGAAGACGTCGTTGTAACCTGTTCTCATAATTATCACTATCGTCTCTGTCTCTTTTTCTTTTCTAATTTGCCCCCTATCATCATAAAGTATATAACAAATAATGACACCATGAATCTACAGCATCAATCACCGGAAGTCGCGCTTGCAAACCGCTACTAGAAGTCAAAGCACTTTATCGTCTGGCGTCCTCTCTCATCACAACACTTCCTTCATTTTCACTTATCATACAAGATGTGCGCGAATTCTCTGCGCACGAAGACGACAATTAGACGGTTTCAAAAGAGTTGATGAAGACGTTGAGACGCAGAATGTGATAAAGTCTTTCCGAATACATGGAGTGCAACTAAAGTTTTGTAACTGATGAGATTGGCGCCTTGACGCTAACATCGAACACTTGCGGATTCTGACCTTATTTAATTGAAAGGGACACCATTCGTCACATATCATTAACCGGAAACAAGATGAATTTTTCTGATTTTTGCCCTATGATGTAATTAGTTTTGAAACCAGTCAAAAGGAATCTTGGCGCCTTGCCAAGTGAACTTTCGAATCGATCAGATATCGGTTACGGTAGACAGACTGGATCCGTCTTATTCTCTCATTTTTTCTTTTTTCCATAACCCTTTTTCTCGTTTTAATCAACGCAGTTTACGATGGGCAATGAAAAACGCGTCAGGGTGAATGATATCGTCAGTTACCGTAATCCAATGTATCTGTTTTTTTCCCTTCGCCCCCATACTTTTCAGCTCTTCTTCTTCTTTCTATTTTTCTTTCTTCTTTCATCTTTTTGAGTAGCAAAAAGACAAGTGGCATTCTCGGATTGAGTTAAGCATCTATTCCTCATGAATCTCTTCCGATGACATTGCTCGGATTGAATTTGAATTCAGAGACTCATAACGGAAGAGCTTCACACACAAGAGAATAAGAGGGGGGCACAGCTGCGTGCTGTTTCCGAACAAAAAAATGTCCGAAAGAGGAAAAAAAGACGCAGAAAGAGACAAGAAGTGCACAATTTGTCAAAGAATAAAAGCTCGGGACTTACCTTACTACTCGCCATTTCAGACACCGATCGATGCGTTTGAATCGTTTCCAGCTGGTCAAGACACCAATCGAGTTCTTCTGAAAAGTAAAAAGAGAAATGGTTTTTTCCCAAAAAATACAGTCTTGTCTTGTGATTTCAATAAAGTTTAATGTGTGTTTAGATCAAGAAAACAGCAGAATCGGAAGAAAGTGATGCGTGAAAACTCAATGGCGCCAATCAAAAAATACGAGAGAGAGACAGATGGTTTCCGGTATTTCGCTTCGGAACAGATACATATTCAAATCATATTTTCAAATCTTTTGTTCCTTACCGAGAGTGTCATGCGCGCATTGCACCACATCGTCTGGAAGTGGAGTATTGTGCAATGGAGCTCTTTTCGCACTTCGATTTGCGTGTCGACTGTCGTCGCTATTCTGAAACTTGAGAATTGTCTTGTTTTTACTCGTTTTTTTTCACAAATCCACGTGATACCCTTCTACACACAGAAAGCATTCCCATTGTTCTAGAGTGTCGTGAAGGGTCCCGTCACTACTATTTACATATGTACATACAAGCTTCTTTCTCTCTCTCTCTCTCTCTCTCTCTCTCTCTCAGAAATGTTTCCGAAAAAGAAGAGCAAAAGAAAAATGAAAAAGAACTCTTTCTTTCTTTTTTCTCAACTACTTTTTCTTCACTTTTTCTTCGCGGGAGAGAGATATGAAACCATTTTGTCTTGTTTCTTTTAGTCTCATTTTTCTCATAACCATTTGGGATAATCTTTGATTTTTGCACTTACAAGGTTGAACAAATTGAGACAGACTCAAACAAAATTGTTCAATTTTGAAAGGTTGCAATTCACTTTTCGAATCAAAAACCACCAATTTTATTCTTATAATTTGATTTTTCTAACAATGAGTTCTTTCCAAGAATTCTTTGGAATAAAATGAACAAAGTTTTGAAATTTGACTTGTTGTCTTTCTGTCAATTTTATTTCTCATTTCTCTCAGTTTTTCATGCAAAATAGTGCCTGTCGTGTAGACGAAATAGCATGAAATATACTATCCTCAGGGAGTTGGTTATGACCCGCAAAGCGAGGTTTTTTGTTATTCGAGAGAACAGGAAAAATGAAATCGAGTAGTGGATAGAGAAAGGAAGGATATGGTGAGAAAATATATGTATATATGAAATGAAGGAAGTATTCCATTCTCTTTTTCCTGGTTCTTTTTCTTTTCCATGTTTTGGTTTCTGATTCACATACCTGAATATTGGTTATCGAAATCAGATTGGATCGAACGTTTCGAAGACTTGCCAGAAGTTGAGCAAACGGAGTTACAATCAAGTCGTCACCGTGTCTGAAATAATAATTCGATTGAATTTATGAAATTTCTTTCATGTTTTCGTATATCTCTTCATTTTCCATCTTGTTTTGAGTTTTACTTTTTGGTTTTTCTTCTTTTCTTTCATCCTTCTAATTACGAGTATGACCATGCTTCGAAGCAAAAAACACAAACGAATCTGATGACTACTCAACGACAAAAAACATAAGAGAGAAAGGAAAAGAGCTTCTGAGCCCTTGTAAATACATATGGATGACTACTAATCTACCCCCATCTATTTTGTTGATGAATTTTCGTATTTTTCGAAAAAATAACGGAAACTACCTCATTCGCATTTTAAAAATTCAAACGCATGCTTAGAGAAACGAAATGAAACTGAGATGCTCACCGAAACGTAAATCCGGTCTCTCCGAATTTTCGACGGACACTTCGATTATTATTATTGATTAATGAAATCGACATTGTTTAGAATAAAAGGAAGTATTTGTCAAGAGAAGAAGACGTTGGAGAAGAAAGACTGAAGAAGAAGAAGAAGAAAGAATGAAGAGCAGCACAACGACTAGGCTCAGCCCTCTTCGCTGCCGATGGAGCAGAAGACTGCAACCCGCCCCATTCCTAAGCTCCGCCCATTTTTGTTTGTCATTTTGTTCATGAAAAAAGTGCCGATTCAGAATGGAAAAACACGAGAAATGGGTTGCTCCTAGAGAAAGTAACATATTTTCAGAAGCAGATGACAGAGCAAAAGAAATATGATTGACATGAAAGATCGAAAAATAAGATTCTACGTCTCAGTGTCTCAGTCATTTTTTCAGGAATTTCGAGCGATGAGACCCATCGTTCGATGAAAAACAAGAATTCGTTTTTTGTTGAGTTTTGTGTCTTTCAAAAACAGGTATTATGGGTGAATAACTTCAAAAAGTTCAATAGGAAATTCATTTTCTGTGAAAAAGACATGTGAATTTTTTCAAATTTTTTTTTCTCGGAATCTAAATACCACACTGTCTCATGACTCTTCTGAGTCTTTATTAACAGGTGATAAAAGGAAAACAAGACAGAGAGAGAGAGAGAGAGAGAGAGAGAGAGAGAGAGAGAGCGAGAGAGAGATAAAGCTGAACAAAGAAGAACACAAACCTTCTAGACGATCTTCTAGAAGAAGAAGCTGAAGACGTGAAAAACTGATCTTCTTGATTTGAGGACGTCAATGTTCCGATTAATATAGACAAGACGGTAATAATGTTTGGAAAGGAAATTTTCGTGGAAGGTGTGAAACCTAGGTGTGAAATCAGCAATCCGAATACACACGACAACGACCCGCCGCGCCTCCCCACGGGGTTAAAGACTCCGAGAAAACAGAGATGAAAGGGGGGAAGAGATGAAAAGAAAACCCCCGGGTATTTGTTTGTTGGTTTGCCCTCAATCGAAATGCAAGAAACGGTTAGTGGAGGTAAAAGGTGAGAGAGGGTGAGATTTCTTTATGTGCGAAAGTGTATTGCTCTTTGACGACCCCAATTCACTCCGCCCCTTCTCCTCCTTCCCAAATCATCCTTTATTTGGCGCGGCCACAAAAGTACGGAGCGCGAGCGCAACGATGATTGAGAAAAGGAATGGGAGCGAGCGCCTGTGCGCGGCGCGGTACGTGAAATTGTCTGTATACACACGCACGCACACATGAGGCACACGCACGCAAACATACGCTACGTCACACGGGCATACACACGCAGAGGATCCAACCATCAATTGAATCGACCAGCAACACCTGAGGTCGCGAACCGGCGGGAGCACTCCGAACTATGCGTCCCTCCTGGACCTGGGCTCACACATAGCAAAAGAGCAGTGGAACGAATATTTGGATAGGGAAACCAGAAAGAAGGGTCAACTAGATAAACGTTTCGTTAGGATTGATTATACGAAAATAAATGGGATGCATTTGAATGAAAGAGCTATACTGATTCTTTTCTCAATCGTTATTCCACTAGAACTACTTTTCTTCTTGTATGGACTGTACAAGCATTGAAGTAATTCAAACACATCTGACTCTCTACGATTTACATTTGCAATGATATTGAAAAACGGTAGATCAGATTTAGAATTAATGATAAAATTAAACTGTGATTCTACTCCCATCTACAGAATCGTAAAAAAGAGATTTGCCAGCAATTTCGAAGTTTCCATTAAAGATCAAGAACGTTATTAGTCGAGGTTTAGACATTTTAGTTGCCTTATATCTTCAAACCCATATTCTGATAAACATACTTTAAAAAAACAGAGTTCTTTGAAAAAAGAAAACATAATCTAGACAGAAATGTGATTTATCATTTAGCTTCGAATGTTTTCGTTTGGACGAAATAAACACAAATCGTGTGAACTCACTGACGATTAGAGCGTGCTCGAAGGAAAAGACTTTTGAATGATCCAAAACAGGAAGGTGTATCTGATGGATGCCGCTGACTTCGACGATGTTGCATTTCAGAAAACGGCGTTGGATGGGTAACTGGAGATCCAACAGAAGACGAAGACATTGGATAAAATGAAGAACAATGAGAAGAACAAGAAAGTGTGGAACACTCTTTTCGAAGACTCTTGCAGAGAAGCGACGTTGATTTGGTTGTCGGCCAGACGCCGAAAACAACGGATAACGACGGAGACGCTGAGTTTGGGCAGAGCTTGAAAGAAGAAGAAGAAGAAGAAAAAGAAGAAGCAGAAGTAGAAAAAGAGAAAGAGATGGCACAGAGTGGCGAAAAGAATAAGAAGGCAACTAATACGGGACACCGGCTTTAGACATGGATTTCTGGACAAACGGACGTCAGAGAGCTCATCATCGCTTACTTCATTTTTCAATCTTCATTAGTTGTTCGATTGTAAAAGATCAAAGATTCATGTGTAATTTGAAGTTCAATCATATGAAAATCATGTGAAAATTGATCACACATATGTCTAATCGAAAGAAGTACTTCACGGTGACCCAAAGAAGTGCAAAGAGGTACTTCTGGTGTTATGAACGAAGGCCACCATGAAGTAAAATAAATTAAAAGTTCACGAAGAATTGAGAAAATTTTAGAAGTAAGTGATATAATGATAGAGAATAGAATGAAAAAACGAACTCATCATCATCCACGTCGTCTTCGTCGTAATCGTAAATCCATTCGTGTTCATTCATACGGTAAGAAAAGATATTCTCTACCGGCAGATTATGTTGAAATAGATATGACAGTTCGAAGCAAAACGTCTTCTCCTTTTTTGATATTCACTCGATTATCATCACAATGAGAAAACGATGGAGAAGAAGCAGCAACAGCCAGCCTAGCCTCTGCAGCAGCAATAGCAGAAGAATCAGCAAAGATACAAGAAGAAAAAAGTGGGCGGAAATGACTTGGCGCACGAGATGACACTACGACCGATACTGTTTCTTTTTGACGGCCCCTGATGGACAACACTATCCTCCATTGCCGACGAAGACCCATCGAAAAGAATCAGTATACTTTTTCCCACTGATTATCATACTTTTCTTGTGTTTTCTCGCTTTTTGACTGATTGTGAGGTTACTTGTTCAAAGAATTGTCACAGAATATGTGAGTGAAGACGGGCGGAAGCTATGTTGCAGCTAAAAAGACAATGAAAATGAGACCGCCTTCAGTGTTGATCACCGCGTCATTCATCATGATATCAGACCGGAAATAAGAGGACGGCCCGAGGCGCAGATCATCTTTGAAGGTGTGTGTTCTTCTGTCGGATTTGCAAAATGGTGATTAGAAGTGAATGAAAACGAATTATTTAGTATACTAGGAAAAAATGTTGATCTTTAGACACCTAAAAAAGAAGAGACATATATCCCGAACTATCTTTGATTATACAAAATTTGATACTTTCGAAATTAATTTAGCTCTATAAATTTTGTTTCGTAAATTGATTTACTTTCTCTTTAAAAGGAATTTCAATAGAATCTGTAATGATAATGAATGAGGTAAACTGTTATCAAAAGCGGAATACTATCACATTTCGAAAAACTGAAGAAAACCAACTTTGAATGATAGCTTGAACAGGCAATGATCTATGTTTCGAAGGGAGAAAATGATCATTAAAATTAGAGAAGTTACTTAGCAACTTCAATATTCTACTACGTCACGAACTAGAAATCACAAAAATAAGAGAAGAAATTATTTTAAGCTTCAATAATTCTGTAAAATTCAAAAGAAAAATAGTAATTTGGCCTGAAATAGCTATAATGACTTCACGACTGATCAAAATTCAATCATCAATTATCAAAAAACAAACAGTCCAAGTTCCTTCTTTCAAAATATGCAAAACGGAATGCCAAATCAAAAATGCGTAGGACTCACATCATGAACTGTCTGGATTCATCTTCCAAATTAATCAAAAATACAGATTTCGGTGGAGAGCTAGTATTCGTTGGAGAGCAACACGGCATTACCACGACCATCGTGAGCAACACAAAATGGTCGATCAGGCAAGTCGTTTGCAGCTTGATAAACTCTATGTAACGCTCTGATAAGCGATGACAAACCTCTAGTGCATAGACGAAAACCCGCTCGTTTCAGGCGGTCGAAAATTGTTTAGGTGCACTGAACTCACCCGAAGAGAAATGGTCGTATTCATATATATTACAGTGTCAGTTTGTCAATTATGTACAATTACATACTGTTTCCATGAGTCGATTTCCAAATCAAATTCTCACTTCTATGAATGGACTCAAGAAGTATTTGAAATCATACACTGTGAGCGTAGTGACCTTCTGACGTCACACAACAGAATATAAAACATTAAGAATGATAGTTACGGAGCATAAACACACACACACATACACACCAAATCAAACAATTTCGACAATCAACACTCGAATATGGTCTATGAATCAATCAGTTTTCTCACTTATTTCTCTACTGTTTCTTGCTCTCAGATCTTAAAACCTATCACTTCGTTGTTACTTTTTCGTTATTTTTTCTTCTTCTGAACCAAAGAATTATTTCAGAATAATGAAGATTCGAGAAAAGACCCTTGTTTTATCAAGATAATGTTTTCGGAAGATTCTTCTGAGTTTTCTATCAGCTACCATCCGTTTTCTTCTTTTTTCTTTCTTGGTTAAATCCTCCCGTCTCGTCCTAATTGTGTTCAGACGAAAAGAAAAAATGACGATCTTTTCTTTCCTTCTTCTAGCTTTTTCTTGTTTTCTCTCATATATTCGTCTCCTTCAGAATAACGGCAACGACGACAGCTCCGATGAAGCGGTTGATGACAGGAAAATGACAAAAACGATGGAGATGTCGGTTGGAAAGAAGAAGAAGAAGAAAGAGGAGGACGAGAGGGAGAAGAAGATAATGATGCTTCAGAAGACGTTGAGCGTTTTGACATACACCACTCAAGTGCTTCCCGTGTGGATCGCCTTTTTGTCTTGATGCTCCCGACATTTGATGAAAATTCGAGGTGGCAACCAGCCAACCCAACCGAGAAGAAGATGAAGCCAACAACAGGCGTCTTCTATCTTTTCTCTTCTTTTTTTTCAAGCTCCACCAGCCACCACCATTTCCCAACTCTCTCGTGACATCGGTCATCGTCGTCGCAACATTTATGGGGCCGTGGCGTTGCGGCGCCTGTGAGAAAATAGCATCCGTCGGGAGAGCACAACGGAATTATTACACACTTCTGGATCTATGAGTGACGTAGACTATTTCTATTGCAACTTGTGGACCTAGTTGATTGCATTTTTGATAACCGTCAACTGGGTGTCAATGTTTTGCTTTCTATTGACACTCTTTGGCACTTCAGTCTTCAGTGTCTCGAATGTGATTTCGTGGTAACTCTGCAGTTGTTTTCCGTGCCCTGACGAAAAAGAAAGCATACTTCTGGAGTCTTACACTCGCGCCACCCTCAGGGGGCTCATATCGGTCACACCTCAAACATGCGCTGCGCAAGTCTTCTACTTGCTTCACACACACACACACATACATACACACTCATACACACAACACCATCGTCGTCGTCACAACTAACACTTCTTCTCCTTTTCTATTCCTTCTTTTTGTGCCTATGCTCTCAAATTCTTCGACATTTTGTAATTCATTCTTTGATTCATTTTTGTCTTCGAAATACTAAAAACAAGCAGAATCTGAGAAGAGCAGTACATTTTGAATGTGGGTATGTTGAATAGTGAAAACGAGAGAAGAGAAGGGAAATGCTCTTCAGAAACCCTGTGGAGGTGACACAACAGACTGGAAGAAGACACCAATAGGACACACCTCGAAAAAGATTTCAGATGGGAGAGAGAGAGAGAGAGAGAGAGAGAGAGAGAGAGAGATAGAGATGTCGGTGGCAGTGGTTATGCCTCCAACTCCGGATCCAATAGACACTCCGGCTACTAACAACTGCACCGTCAACACCAGAGCGTTCAAATGTTTTTGTTAGGCATGCTTCCATTCTCAAATAGAAGTTTGGCAGACGAAAAGTCATATGTAAATTGTAAAGAATTGTTAGGTCGTTGTATGGAATACAAATGGAATTGAAAGATAGAAACAGTGAGAATTTGGTATTGACGTGGAGAGAGAACATCGGATCTATTATGATTCAAAAAAAGAAGAGAGTTCATTGATGCACAGACTTGAAGGATTTCCTTCCGGAGAGCAGATTAAACAAAATGGAGGGTGGATAGAAATATGGATGAACAAACAAAATTTGAAGATGAAGAAGAAAGAAAAGAGATGGTAATTAAGCAGAAACTGAAAAAGAGAGAGCAATCAGATGATCATGATCATCATGCGTGAAAGAATTTCAAAAGAAAGGGAATGTTAGTGGAAACTGGAATAAAATAAGAATCGGGTAACATACACATCTATTCAGTTTTTCAAATTAATATACAGTATTTTTGAAATGTCAGGAAAAAAGGAACGTACCCGTGCTCATTAGAGGCGATTGATGAAGCTCGACTGACAGGTCGTAATGATGATGCTTCTCGAAGATCATCACTCGCACGGTAGAGGAATGATTCCCGCCTCGCATGTACCGAAGATGAAAGTGATGGTGTCAGATGAGCACCTCCAAGTCCATCAGCTGCAGTTGCCGAGCCGGCGCTGAACGTCGACACGGTAAGCTCGCGTGGTGGATGATAGGATGAAGCGGAAGAGGTCAATTTGTGATTACTGCCGGGAATATTAACAGCTGATGTGCGCGGCGGCAAAGCTGCAGGCGGCGTTCTCGACGTCGAAGATGCCGACGGCGAAGAAGTGCGGAAGAAGTTGTGCAGATGGAGTTCGCGTCGGAGACTAGATAATCCGAAGCCTCCACCACCGCCACTACCACCTGCCGCCGACGACGACGACGATGAGCCGCGTCTTCGTGGCATTTGATATGACGAACGACAACAAGAGCAGAGCAGAGTGGCCCCTGGGCAGGACACGACAACCCGCGACTCTGTGCTCTGCTCCGTTGCTTCTACTGCTGGCTTGCCCAACTCGTCTTCTTCGTCGTCGGCTCGCGCTCGCGCCGAGCCATCATTCTCTTTTCTCTCACTATCTCCGTTTCATTACTTCTCGCCGCTTTTCCGAATAGTCTCTCGTCCGCTGCGGCACACGCGCGCCACGCCCTCCGCAGACTAACCGGGTCCCTACTGCCTCCTCCCCATTTTTGTTGCATATCACTGCGTCTCTCATCAGTGGTCCCTCATCTTTTGGACAACCCTGCCACACTCTCACAAGCCCTCATCTTTTTTCTTTCTTCTCTTCTTCTCCTTACTACATTTTTCGACGACCCGTTTTTACACAATCACTCAAACACACGCACACATTGAAGACATACGCACGAAAATCTCTTCGCACAGCTCTGGAATCTTATTTTGTTTATATTTACTCGTTATTGCCTTCTTCTTCTTTCTCTCACACTATCGCAAAGCTTTTCATGTCAAACCCAACGTCATTAACAGAGTCAAGTGGTCCTAGAGTTATGGAATTAAAACTCTCAAAATTTCTAAAGTATTTCGATATTAGCGGAAACTTGAAAAAGAACAGTTGGAGACCGATAACTGAATCAACAGGAATGGAAATATTGGAAAATGTAGCTAAAAAAGACGAAGAAGAAGAGATGCTTCACTATTGAAAAAGAAGCGGGAGGCCGGAAGAGAGAGATAGAGAGAGAGAGTGAAAAAGTAAGGATGGCTTAGCTTATTCCCATAGAAACATCTACAGATACACCCATAAATCTTTTACGATGAGATATCCTTTCCCCTTTTTTTCAAATTTTCCAATTGAAATCCGGTCAAAACCTCATGCAACACCACCAGAAAAAGAAAAGTTAGCTGATCTTTGATTACCTCCTAGATCCTGGTACAAACCAGACAGTGTGTCTTCTAGACGTCATATCGTCGTCGTGAATCTGAAACGAGACGCCACGAGTCGAGTCGTAGGCAGTGATCGGCAGTTTGGAGACGGAGGAGGCCGGCAGGCGTTCGGGAAACAACCGGTAGAGACTCTGTTACATGTATTACTGTAGAGATGTATAAACAGAGAGAAAGAGTTAGAGAGAGAGAGAGAAAGAGTTAGAGAGAGAGAGAGAGAGGGAGAGAGAGAGGGAGAGAGAGAGACCTACGAAATGGTAGAGCAAACTGTAAATTCTCCTAGTACATTAGGTATACTAGGTATAACCTCTGAGAATTAATATCAAGACTTGCGTAAGAGTCCGAAAAATCGAAGCAGAACTTCTCGATTCTCAAGAACTCCAGAGAACTCGAAGCGGTTTTGCAAATGATAACAGCACCACACTCTCATCAATCATTCTTCATTTTCCAAGCTCCACCTGCTTATATCTCTTCCTCTTTATTTTCTCTAGGGACAATTTTAACGAGACAGTAAGAATAAAATTGTACGAGCCCATCAGTCAAAACAATAATAAAATGAGGGAGAAGATACAAAAACAAGAATCGTATCTGTATTCAGACAAATAACTTCTAGACAATAAACGATTGGGAATAAGGGAGTATATCAATTTAATCCTCTATGGGACTTTTAAATGAGAATAACAAAATGGACTGTCTCGGAAACGAAACTGATCGGCGGACATTGGAATAAAAGAAAAAGAACACTCGAAGTGCATTATTTGAATGGACGATGGGAAAAAGAAACTAGTTTTTATTAGTTTATCATGAAATGTCGTACAATGCATAACTATGTTGGGCGTAGGGGGACGATGAATTCAAGCCAGGAATGAGAATGTCGGGAAGAGAAGAATGAGTGGCCGGAAGGCGTTGGAAAGCAGAAGGCGCATTAATTACAGCTTCATGTCACACTGACGGAAACGGAAAAGAGCTCCTAAGAAGAGAAGAGGACGGTAGAAGAGGGGGTACTCAAAAGACAATAACGGGGGGTGAATGACTAGATTGAGAAATGATTCATTTTGGAAGAAGATGATGATGGCTCTTTCCTTTTTCTAAAAGGAACAGAAATCTCTCTCTCTCTCTCTCTCTCTCTCTATCTATCTCTCTCTCTCTCTTTCTCTCTCTCTCTCTTTCTCTCTCTCTCTCTCTCTTTCTCTTCATCCTGTTGCATTTCGAATGGAAATAAAAAGAGAGCACATATGCGAGTTAGAAATGGTTTGGATAAGTTTATGGAAGGGAGAAGAGCTGAAGGCACCCACAACACATTTGGGCAAGAAAGGTACTTTGAAGGCACTCTCTTCCCATTCACTTCTGCCTAAAACTGCCCTCCGTTGTTTCATAAAAGGGTCTCTCAATGGTGTACGGAAAAGCGAGAGAGAGAGAGAGAGAGAGAGAGAGAGAGAGAGAGAGCCAATTGCACCAGTATGACCTCGGAATTTATAATTCATTCTTTTGAATGACAATATTTTTGGTTTTTGACATGTAAATAAATATATGTACGCCTACATTTTTATGACACTAAAAACACAATTGAAATAGGATACAGTCAAGGAAAACTTCTTCTATTTTGCTCTTACAAAATAACGAGGAAAATGAGTGTTAGGTCTACAATGGGTCTGAATATTGTTGCGTTTCAAGTTGGTCGTCAAAACACGATGTCGTCGAAGAAGTTTATAAGAATACACATAGAACACCCTTCCTAGAAAATCACCTGCCCCAAGTACTCATTTCCGAAAATAATAGAATGAGCAATAAAAGTACATGGGAATGGGTATGGAAGTAGAAATTCTTCTACAGATCATTCCTTTTTATTCTCAAATCAATGACTCTAAAGTATAAAGTGAAGAGAAAACTAAAACTAATAGAAAACAAAAGTAAAAATAATGTGATTGGAACAGACAAAAACTACTTACACCTTGATAAATTTGTCTCTCACGATCTGTCAGAAGGGATTCAAACTTAGATATAAAAATAGAAAATAACGAAAACAAAATGCATTCTCCTCTCTCCTTGTGACTTTAGATTCACTATCTGATTTTTGAAATTAAAAACTGATTTTATGATAACTATTCGGTTCACAAATTAACCATGAATATCTGAAAAAATACATCAAACCGTATTTTTATCAAGAAGGAAACTCTTTTTTTTCTGAAACAGAAACAAAAGTTTTTGCACAGCTGTGAACTTCGGAAATGTCCGGAGACGTGTCAATGTGATGGATTCGAAAAGGCAGAAGAGACGAAAAGAGTTTTATAAATAAATAATAAAAGAGTCGAGCGCCTAAGATTCTTTTGTATTAAAAACATTATGAAAGGGGGAGAGAAGGAAGAGAAGGAGGGAGCTATCAAATTTCAGAAGAAAAAGATCTATAGGCCGATCCAAACAAGGGTTAAAAGAAATTTCTAGATCTCTAGTTCAGAAATTAAAAGAAAGGGATGAGAAAACGAATCATTAGGATTTTTATTATCCACCTGGGGAACGAAAATTAGAAGAATGAAAATGAGAATAAGAAGATGAGATCAGAAAAGTTGTATCCGATTTCTCGGATCACTTTGTTAATTCAATCGCTAGTTGAGTTGATAATGTTTGTAGAACTAAACTGATGAAGAACAAGAAGAAAACGAATAAGAACAAGAAGATGTCGGATGGAAACGGAGCAGAAGAAGGAAAAAAAGAAGAAAAAGAGAAAGATGCTGAAGAAGCTAAGCCTAGAGCGAAGTCATGAAAAAGAAGAAATCAGCAAAAAACGAAGAAGAGCAAGAAAGTGAAGAGAGAAAAGCAATGAATGATTAGTTGTTAGATAGGATGAGTAATAAAACAATCAACAATTACATCTAGAAACCAATCATTTAATTTCATACTTCAGCCATACTTGTTTCCTAAATAAACCAAAAATTTTGACGGATTGGAGGAAATACAGTAAGCATGCATTTCAAAATGAAATTGAAAACGCTCATGATCATGGAGAGAACAACAAGGTAGAATTAAACAGAGACTCATTGACTTTTGGAAACTGAACATGAAGCTGATTTTGAGAGGAAAAGGGCACAGAAGAAGAAAAAATGGAAGGACCTTCAAACCGATTGAGTTGGGGTTGGAGAGCCAAGAGAGATAGGAAAAAAAGGATGGAGAGAAGAAGATGACGATTAAACCGGATGTGCAGTTTTCTTCTTCTTCTCTCTCTCTCCGACACTTCTCTTTTTGGAAGAAAATAAGATGAAAAAACTGAATGCAGATGGATCATTTCAAGCACTGTTCGAATGAAATCACGTCATCGAAATTCCGAAGGGAAAGAGAGACAAAAAAGAGAAATTATAGAGAAGAGTAAAAGAAGACATGTTCGAAAAAAAGTAGGAGTCGAATAATAAAGATTGATCACTTACTTCAAATCAACTTCTCTTTCTGAATTTTCGAGTCTGTAGAAAGAGAGAGAGAGAGAGAGAGAACTTGAAAACTCAAACAAAAGAATTCTCATTCTCAAAAACAGTCCATCAGAAAACCATTTCAGAGCTTCAATCAAAAAATAAAAATCTTTGAAATCTTTGACAAAAAACGGCAAAGTGTTATATAATAATTATTACAATTTATCGAAAATCTCATTTTTTCTTTGGAACCACTATTCCACTGTTTTGGAACACTTCCAAAGCTTTTTTCAATCTAATTACTATGAAAGGTTGTTTTGTTTTGAGTTTCTCCAAAAATTTCTTCTTCGAAACAGAAGCACATTCTCTTCAAAAAACGGCAGAAGCTTCAAAAAATGTGTTTTTACTACGTTTCGGATGACTGATGTACTAGACTTTTCAAATTAAGCTGACGACAAAAAGTGTTCTCAACCGACACGTTTGTCATAGTTTTATACGACAACACGAATAAGTGGACACTCATCGGAGAAGATCAGACAAGATTTGTTCTAAATACAAGTTTTGAAAACTAAACAAACTGAATTTAAATGAAAATAGAGAAGGCGAGAAGTGGAAGAGGTCCGATGATTTTGATTGAAAATGGGGAAGTGTTTGAAGGCGTCGCATAAGGTCTGTCACGAGGCATATCACGTTACCATAATACGATGGAACAAAAAAGGAAGAATTGAAACTGAAAAAGAATAGAAACAGCAACAATGACAGAGAAAAGTGGCTACAGAATATTCAAATGCAAATTCTAGGTCGACGGACAACACAAGAAGAAAAGAGGTAGAAAAAGAAAAGTAAGAATATGTTTTAGATGAAAGAATAAGAGGAATATAGAAAAAAGAAAACAGAACTTTCATACAAGAACGGAAATCTTTTTGTTAGACTCATCTTGTTTAGTGAAAAACGAACGAGAGAAGACGTCATCAGTCAACTAAAAAACAAGCTGTGCTAACCAATTTGGGCGTGGAGCGGAAAGAAAAAGAGTTGTTATGTTCCGTATATTCAGTGTTTGTGATACAAATAAAATCTTTTGAGAATTCTATGCAGAGGGGGTGTTGGACACATTTCCCGGAAAAAAACTGTATAGTCGACCGAAAATGTCAATAAGACATATTGAAAAGGACATTTGCGATCACCGACAAAGTCGATTTTTTGATTATATAATGGTACAGAATCTTTTTTTTTTATTTGGAAATTGTGTCATAAGGGAACATGAAGTTCTAGAGTAAAACTTTTAGTGGACGATTGAAGAAATTTGAATTATGACAAGCGGCTATTCACTTAGAGCTCAACAGTTCATATTTAACTCTCCTCGTACATAGGCTGCGCTTAGCTTTTTTTCTTGGCAATCACAAATTAACTTCTTCCAACTTCTTCCTGAAACATAAATAAAAGACTTACCAACTATAATGATCGTGTCTAGAAGGAAGAGCAGTTGATTGCCATGGTCTTAATTTGAACTGTTTTCTACGTGCCACCCCGTTCATACCGTCCTCCGTCCTGAAATAGTTCAGACTCTTTGAATAAATTTACTTTTTTCGTTTGTAATAACCGTCTCAAATGCCTTCGAGATCCACACATTTTGAAAAAGTAAACGGAATTTCGAGATAATTTTTTGAAATATACGATTTTGAAAGTAAATTTTTGACATGTGAAACTCTATCGAGGGCAGTTGAACCACACGTTTTAGGGCCAAACAAGTTTTTTTTGTTGCTCTGACAGGTGTAACATTGAAGTTTCATGACAAGTGACCTCCCCATGAGCCATTTCTTTTCAATCCGTTTTTTTCTAAACATTGTCTGGTTGGCTTCCGGACATGGCTCAACTAAAAGCAAAAGAAGGTCACCGATCACTTCGTTTTTTGAACTTTTTTCATTTGTCACCTGCTCAAGATTGGAAATTCGAATGTAGACATTTTCCATAAAATTTTGAGTAAAAGTAATCAAATATTGCAATAAAAGTGAATGAGATTGGCACGTTGGCCCCACAAAATGGATATCTGCCAAGAGCTTCATCATTATCATCTCTCGATGACTCCACACGTACGTGATGAGCACATGCGGGAGAGATGACGACAAAAACTCCTGACCTCATTAGAACAGCTGACATTGTCTCATTTTATTAGTGAAAAAACAACAAACAAACCGTTTTATAGAGAAAATAGGCATCAGGATGACGAGAAGAACAGCTAGATGAACTTCAGATTGATCTGGCGGGAGGAATGTATATATCGCATAAATTTGAGCAGAAAGTAAAAAGAATAGAGTTGATATAGGATGAATATTAAAATACAGACAGAATAGTGATGACAGCATTATGATGGAGGAAAATATGGACAATAAGTCGTCTCGATTGTTGTATTGATGGAAGAAATAGGTTGGAGAGAAGGCGACGAAAAAACTAAAAGCATGTACACCTTTTCGATTTTTCGTGCCTTTTCCTTCTAGAAACAGCAGAAATGTTGAATATTGGCCGGTGTCGAATGGCCAACGGTCTCCTGACACAAAAGACTTTAATAAGGGGAAACAGTGTGCGATTATCTGGATGAAGACGTCGCCGACATTGATGTAAGTCGTCTTCGCATGATCGTTCGTAACAGGGAAAAAGGACGGACGGGGGCGGGAATGGAAGCCTTCTTCCTCTTATTCCGTCGTGTTTTTCCTTCCTGCAGAGGCTCCTTCTTCTCCTTCTTCTTCTTTTCGTCGCCGAGAGTGGGGAGGAAACGACAAGTGGACCCGTCGAAAAAAGATGTGAAAAGAGCAGGTCGAATCAGACAAGGATTAGAGATGGAGAGGCAAAAAGCACCACACTGAGGCGACAAAGTTTCGATAAAATAACACTGATTTCTTGCATTTTCGTGTCTTTTCTTTCTAGCCCCTTCTCATTCGCAAAATGTTGCCCCTTCGGCTTCCGGGCGACAATGCGGACGCCAATTTTATGATGTTTATCTTTTTTCTCTCCAGTTTTTTTTGGCGGAAACTGAAGAAAACGACGTCGTTGATTGGCGTGTTATGCTCACAAATTTTGGAGAAGTTAAAGAAAAAATAAAATTTTCAGTTCAAGATTCAAGTCTTTCTATAATGGATTATTTCATCTATCTTTTGCATTTTCAAGAGTTTCCCTAAGTTTCTACAGAAATAATTGAACATTCAGAGTGGTTCACTTTCGTTTAGTTTAATTCTGAATTAATAAATACTCTAAATATCCGGTTTTCATTCTCTGAAACTTGAATAAATACTTTTGGTAACGAATTAGAAATACAGTTTTAAATCGGTTTTAGATCAAGTTGTTTCTTTTTTTTCATAATTGTTATCATCGATTTAAAGGAATAATAGGAAACTCAAGACTTTAGGACCCAGTTCTTAATGTATTAACTGAGTGTTTTTGATAGTATTTTATAATCTTTGCATCTAAACATCCGATTGAATACTGCTACCTCCAAAGGATTATTTTTGAGAATTAACATTTTTTAGAAAACAACAACTACAGTAACTTGATCATCATCTCTTAACCTTTTGATTATATCCATGTCTAGTGAGAAGAAAAAAAATCACTTATTTGATATCAGATAAAATGTTTAGTGTTTTGATTATTCGTTCGAATTCTTGGTCAATAATGTTCCAAAAATTGAGAAAAATTGTTGATTTGATGTGATTTACAATCAGATGACCAGCTTACGAACTCTATTGGAGGCCTAAAAACCGGATGAGTTAAAAGAAAAGTCCAGCAATGCGAAAGGACCTAACAAATCCAATTAACCGCCTGGTTTCTGCCCGATTCTAGACACAGAAGGGGACAAGACAAAAGGAGAAAATGGAAAGTATTATAAGGAAGAATCCTTAGACGATGGATGACGGTTAAAGTGGTACCCAAAAACATGAAGAGTACATATGAGCGTCTCCTTTTTTCTCTTCACCGGTTGCTCTTCGCCATGTGAGAAAATTCTGTGAGGCAGAAAATATCATTGGCAACGACGAATTCGAGTAGTAGCACAACAGAAAAAAAGAAAAAGGAAGAAGAAGAGGGTGGAGTAGAAGAAGAAGACGAAGAAGAAGAAGTATCTGTGCGGAGACTCCATACAAAACAAAATAAAAAGAAGACGACGACGAAGGAATCGAGTTGCGAATTTGAGAAGACAAGTGTTCTGATATTATGTGTGAAAGAGGAATTCTGAAAGAAAGAAGATGAAGATGGAAAAAATGGAGAACAATAATACTTTACGATATGTTAGGCACAATACATGAGCGAAGTTTGATGCGGGGATATGCAAATGATTTTGATGGTCGCTCGATGATTTGATTCACTTTTTGTGAACACACGGAAGAAAATTGTTGAATTAACAATAGAATAAAATGAAAAGTAGATCTTAAACTTTGGACGGGATTTATATAGAACAAAAGGAAGAAAGAAGAATTAAAGAAAGAGAAATCGGCAGAGAAATTATTTGATTACCCGAAATGGTGGTCCTTTTATGTTCACAAGAAGGGAAATGACAATGAAATGCAAAACAGAATGTATGATTAGTCTTCAGAAGCACTTTTGAGTGAAGAAAATTTCTTGGAGTTTACGAACTCACAGAATTAGATTATTTTATTTTAAGATACACTGTCAAATAAGAACATCAAGGCGCTAGTTTTTTGAATTATTTCAAGGGAAGTATCATATCAACAAGCAACGATTTGTCATTCTAAAGACCTATAAATATCCAATCAATCTCAGATATTCACATGTTTTCCTTGATCCCATTTTTGAAAAATTCAAAATGACCACGATGAAGGATATATGCATTTGAATTCTCAAGAGATTTTTGTGAAATAAACACAAGGTATGTAACTTATAATTGCATATGTCAGCTGGAGTTGGATTTTGATGATAGCTTATTTCAAAAGTTTGAAAAATGAGAAAAAGCTCTTTTTAACAAAACTCACTTCGACTGCCAGTCTTCCTTTCGAAGATCTTTCTACGGTATTTATCGCTTTGTTTTCCCTTGATTTGCCATCAACCAGAATTTGTGAATGTAGATTTGATGTCTAAAAAAACAAAAACAAAATGAGGAGATTTCAAAATGAGAAAAAGGAATGGGGGAACTAAGAGAATTGTAGAAAACGAGCTTTTCAGGAGGCTCTTTTCCTCACCAAAATTGGATTCTCAACGACTGGTGACACAAAATTAACGAGCCATTAGAAGAAGAGCAAAAAAGAAAAATGGAGGGAATTAGAGATGATGAGATAAAAGAGAAAGAAGCCTTTCATTTAATGTTGATCCTTATGAATGAAATATGAAAAAGAGATAGTGAACTTGAGTTCTTTCAAAATAGGAAAACGTTTCCAATTTCTTGGAATTCTTTGTTTCATAATGGATCGTGTGCTCATTGAGAAGACAATAAGTTTCTGGTGTGACAAGCCAATTACTGAGTCGAATGGGGACAAGTTCCATAAGCTCATAAACGATTCGGGTGTACTTAAGAAAGACCGAATAAGAAAAAGTTGAAATTGAAAACATCTCGGAATGAAAGAGAAAACAAATTAACAGATATGATGAATTATGAAATTATGTGTTAGAAAGTGATATTTTGAGTCATTCAAAGGTAACGGTCTTTGAAAAATCCCAATCGTTCTTAATATTTGACAAACAATTTTTCAATGAGTATTCTCAGGTAGCTGGGTTAGAAAAATCGCAATCATTCGGAAAAAAATTAGAAGAATCTTCATTTTCATCTATGCAAAAATAAAAAAGAATATCTTTTTTTGTGTCAAATTATGACAAGTTTCTTTAAGTTTATAATCATATTAATCGAAGCAAACTATGAAATAAATAAACAAAAAAACTAAAAATTCAAAAAAGAGGAACTAAGATGAGCAGCAATTTTTCAAAGCAAAAACAAGACGGGATTAAAAAACCGTTGTGGGTCGTTGGATTAGTTTAGAATACACACGAGCCGTTCGTCATCCGGCTACTATTTTTTTATGCAAATGGAAAAATGCGGTCTGGTTTTTCCAATATTGGTAGAATTCTATCTTCCAGCTGCAGGAAAAGACAATCCGTCAAAAAAAGGTTTAGCGAAAAGAAAAAAGCTGCTGTAAATGTTTGGAGAATGACAACAGAGTAAATGTCCTTCAATGCATTAAAAATGAGGAAAAGAGTTAGGAAAAAGTTGGGAAATCGATGAAAATTGGTTGGTTTCGTTGAATTTTTGAAATTTCCAACTTCAAAATTGACGGAATTAAATTAGAATTTTCAAAAACATATCTGAATTAGAAAGAAAAAGAAAATCCGACTGATTGGACGTCTAAATTTGTGAAGTTAGCTGACGAAAACAGCCGCAACCCGGAAAAATAATATATCACATTTGATGAGATGATCAAAAGAAAAAGAGTTATGGTTGTTTTTTTGAGAAGAGGAGTAAGAGGATGAAAAAGAAACGGCAAGAAAGCAAAATTATTTGTTTGGCTTTGAAAAAAGCTTTTTTTTTTCATTCGAGAAGAGGCAATTGAATTCCCAATGGTCCGTGTCCTTCAAGAACAAAAAAGGGCAGATAACAGAAAATAGTTTGTGAAGGAAAGAAGAAGAAGAAGAAGAAGAAGATAAATACTGAGAATGAAAAGTATCGTACTGCGAGAATATCTAATCGGTCAACGTGTAGTATACCGAAAGTAGATCCCTTTCAAATCAGCGAATTCTGTATTTTCAAAAATCTGAAAAGACATCATAATTCTAGAGAAATTATTGTTTAACATTTCTGAGAAGCAACGGAACGCAAATCCGAACAGCGTAAAATATGGCGAAAATTGGTACTGTAAAATAATTAAAACTTTTTTCTACTTCCATGCCAGTAAAAGTTAAATCCGTCAATTAAGATTTAACTTGTAGACCATTTTATAATCAATTTCAGAATATTCTCAATTATTCTTGGTTATAGTATCCTAAATTTAATAGGGTTCCCCTAGTTTTAACTGAAAACATAATTGAGAATCGAAATTTCTTGAAATTGATTTATGAACTCTCTGATGTAAAATTAAAATTTTTTTGAAGGGGTGTGAGCGTTTCTTAGAATAGATTCATAGAATTTTCTACAAAAAGTAGAATTCATCCCAGAACTCGAAATAAAAATACAAAAAAGTTGTGAATAGTGTGCTATTCTTAAATAAAATCACGTCAGCGAACGGATTCTGATTAGAAGAAAAAAGAAAAAAGGTTTTGAAGTTGACGTTGTCCCCGTCGTCGTCTCGACGTACTATTCAATTCTGACAACAAATGGACGACGTCAACACGGCGACACACAAATGTAGAAGTTTTTCTCAAATTACCACAATTAAATGAGAAAACGAAAGAGAAGAAGTAACAGATGAAGAGGTAAGAAAACAGAAATGTTAACAGGAATTCCCCTTGTGCAAATTCTGTTTATCCTGATGTTCCAGAAGACATTATGTGTGAAAAGACAACTAATTATAAAAGAAGAAGAAAAAAGAAAAAGATGATAAATTCAACATCTAGATATAAGAAAAAAGCAAAGAAAGATGCGAAAAAAACAAAATATTGATGGAATTTTTGAGTTTTCAATATGAAGATGACAGCACGAATTCCGGCTGAAAACAAGTTGTCGTTGAAATAATTATAAGGTGTCGGAATAGTCGAATTTCGGTTCTGAAGATGTAATTTCATGACGTCAAACAATATTTTGAAAAGCGAGGAAATAAACGGTTTCAGTTACTATTTAAAAAAAAAATAAGAAAACTAATTAGGATATTAGTCGTCAACTTCCCATCATTCTATAAACTTGGAAAAAAGTTTTTAATTGTAACACGTCTCACAGATGCCTTAATCTTTTTTCAAACACTCAAACTTTCAAACAAGATTTTTTGATTCCTATCAGGCAGAGAAGCTTAGCGGGATTAGTTGAAATAGAAGTACCGTAACCTTCAGTTTCATAGCGCGGATCGTATCAGTAACAAAAATTGAAAAAGTTCCCACGTGGACTTTTTCCTGATTCGCTTGTTCTCCTGGTGTGAACGCGAGAAAATGAATGATATCTTTAATAAATCATAGAAAAAAATCACATTTGAAGAGAAGGCCACTAATTAAGTGAAGAAATTAAATTTGGAAACAAAAGAAAAAGGAATGCAACTAAATTCATCTAAAACTGAAAGCCGGGAGTATCTTGCGTTTTGATATTGATCCTTTACATCAAACTTCGGCATACGGAAACAACGTGTTGGAAATGAAATGACTACATATAGATAAATTCGGAAATATCTGGTTGTAACAATTCAGCTCTTGCCAATACGGCATTGAATAAAGCATCATTGGACAAGTCGAGTGATTTACGACATTCTGGCAAGCTAAATGATTTTGATCTTGTTCCACATTCCTTCTCGTCTACTCCTGGACGACTGGCATCTCGAACGAACGAAATGAAGGCGGCGGCCAGGTTGTCGAAATAGAGCATTAATTGAGAGCAAAATCCAGATCGAACTGATTCTTCCATGGGCAATAAATCCATTTGCTTCAGGAAAGTGTTGACACATTCTAATGATCGACAAGGGGAAAGTTCTCTGAAATCAGAGATATGGTTCAAGATTGATTCTGATGAGCCTACATTTGTGGAGCTTTTGTATTTTTTGAAATCATAACACCGGCATGCTCCAGAATCAATCGGACACCTCGCGAATCGTTTTTTGCTCTTAAGACTCGATGCTTTTGATATGAAGCTGACATACAAACAGCGGAACGATCCAAATCGATTATGCATATAGGCCATGGACTAGATGTTCCGCTCATTATTACAGATGGAAGTTCGGCCTTAAAGCGTTTATATCTTGAGAATATAACAAGATACGACATACCCTTCTAACACCTTGCAATCTCAAATACGGATTGTGCTTGTGTCGATAAGGGCGCAAGCAGCACCACTGATACGCTTCAGGAACGAAAAATGCTAGAGTATAAAGGAGCTTTGCAACGAGGACGTGGTCGGATCCGATGACCACAGTATGCCCTTGACTTTGCAAACAACCGGAAATTGCTTTTGCGAGTATTCGATTCTCCGATAAAGCCGATCCTCTCCCAGTGAAAAGCGTATTTTTAACCTTAAAGTATTAACTTATTCATTACTTTTGTAGCAATTTACCATCAATGGTCTCTCTAAAGAAACAAGAGGGAACCGTTCCAAAGCGGATAGTAAGGATAGAAGGCGAGAAAGTTCAGACGTCACTCGAACCAATACATCGTCCGCATCTTCCTAAAACATTTATCTTTCACAATATCGAAGCTAAGCATTTTCTCACTGAAAACAGAGAAGCCTTCATTTTTGGAACTGAATCTCCGACCATCCTCTCAAACCAATAATGCCGATCTAAATACCAATCCTGTTTCAAATGTGACATGAGGAACGAGATTGCATAAGTAATAGTAGATCCAGATCTTGTTTGAGCAGAGAAAATGAAAGCGGCCACGAGTAAGTGCCGAGAAGGTGAAACAATCATTTTGTGTTGTAAAGGACACCGTGAATGCGGAGCACTGAAACTTCTTCAATATGAATGAATTTGATATTGGAAAGCTTACTTGCAGATCAGTTCTGCTAAGACACATTTTGCCACAAATGCTTCATCAGACACATACGTTTCGCCGAAATCGATTTGATCATCAAAGAAATCAAAAATATCTCTTGGGGGTGGAGTTTTCGTACGTTTTCGGTCATCTGGAAAGATGGAAACACTTGGATTGGGAGTTGATGTCATCATTCCAAAAGCATCTTCATATCTTTTGATGGAGCTTCCACTTGGAGGACTTTGACATAAAGCCGACAGATCACTATGTGTTGACACACCGACTCCAGAATCAACGCATGATCTTCGAAGCTCTTAAAATGAAATTATCGCATGGCTTTGAACTGTTGAGTCTTACCATCATCATTATTAATAGGGGATATTCTATCCAACTCGTAATGTTCAGTTAAATGTGCTACACAGTCATTGACTTGTTGAGGTGCTGTTGATGAAGAAGCAATTTTGTCTCTTAGGTACTCGGCAAGTTCTCTATCTTCTTCATTTGGATATTTACTTGCAAGCAATTTTCCGAGATAACCTGTCTCATTGGGAGAAGGAGATGCAAGTGTAAAGCTAGTTCCAAGTGTTTCATCTTCCAAAAACTTCCCTTCACAACAGTGATCAAGCCCTTCATCTCTCAATGACTTTCCAGTACTTTCGGTACTATCTGTGATATGTGAATCATCCATCGTAAGGGTTTTGGTACTTGTTGTTGCGCTTTCCGTCATATACTCATCCAAATACTTGAGTGTTTTGTATTTATAGTCTCCGACATGCATCGTATCTAAATCTCCAAAAGAATCAACCAAATTAGCTTCAAGTCCTTCTAAAGTGGTCAATTCGATCTGAAATTGGCATTTTGTGGATACGTTTTCGAGAAAAAAAATGTGCAATGTTCACTAACTTTCAAAGGATCATCAATTTCTTCGAACGAAACTGATTGATTTGATCCCGATGAATCCATTAAACTTTCAGCATCTGCAATTGATCCATCTTCACCGGAAAGATTGACCGGGGAAATCGACGTTGAAGGCGTGACATCCCATACGAATTTGAGTTCAGGACCAGTCATAAAATCGAATTGTGACCAAACAATCTTCATTATTCCGCAGTTTTCATTTGTTTTGAGCGGCAACTGCTTTCGTAAAGCGTGTTCTTTTTTCTGCTGCTGAAAAATGACCTACATATGAAAACGTCAATATTGCATTTTTATAGTTTTGTTCTTCTAACCTTAAACTTGAGTCTTTTCACTGCCGCGGAGTACATTTCAAGAAATTATTAGTTTATACTCTTTTTTAAGTTTTCACTTTGATCACGGAAGGTTCATTGATGATAAGCCAATGCGGCCGATCGTGGTTTGATAAGAAAAGAGAAACACTGATACTCACATCTTTAAGCGCATCGTATGTGGTAAAATATTCATCGGCTTCCATATGGGAATTTTACCGATTTGTGCGGTATACTTGTAATGTTGCACAGCCAGCAAATCGATATTTCGAAATAGTTTTTCACAGTATTGACGAAAAACTAGAAAATAAGTGAACGAGAAGGAAGAACAAGGCGAATTGCTGTATTTACACAGCAACAAGCAATATAATTCGCCTGTAGGTTAACAATTGTTTCACTGTCTATGTCTCATCGATCCGCACGCTTTCTTTTTTACTTAACGCGTGCCAAATGGAAGAGGGGACGAGGAGAATCGATTTATGACTCATCAACTTGATTGTTGATCGATAAGATCCACCCGTCAGCTGTGTTCAAAAAGTCTGCCGTGACCGACTTCCCGTCACTTTTTCGGCCACTGCACTAAAATACACAGGGTTTCATCCAAATATGTACGAATTACTTTACAAACCGCAGATTTCTTTGAGTATTTATTCAAGATAAAGTTATATTTGGCAAGTGTATTCAAAATATACATGTTTAGGATAGCTTGTGAAGTTGAAGTGTTAGGGTGTATTTACGAGTGATCCATGTTAAATGCGTTGAAATCTCCATTACGAATACGATTCAGCCTGCTAGGGTTGATAGCGAAACGGCATCTCTTGTCAATCTTTTTCGTGATCAAATCTCTGAAGAGGAGGAGATTTCAAGAGCAGATACACTATTTTTACCTCAGGGGAGGGGAAAGCTGCTCAACCATTACGGATACAGCATCGAAAGGTTGCATAAGCATATCCAAACTCAGCCATCCGCTTAAGGCACACTTGTTGTTGAGACGTTTGGTGACACAAGGAAGGGTACATTGAAGGGACGTGCAAAGATCTCCCAGATGATCAGCAACAATAAACGCATTACCGCCGACTGTTGCTGCGAACTTGATGTTGGAGTCTTGTGCAAATGCAGTGAGGTTAGAACGAGCATAGCACTCCTTATCGCAAGCTGAATACATCTTCATGAAGATAATTTTAGGTTTGCATACTTACTAGACATAACATCATCTACAATCGGATTGAGGCACGTCTCCATGCGCTCAAAAAGAACGTGTTTCGTGGCACACATGTATTCTATGCTGCTACTGGCTTTTGAGAAGATCTTATGGTGGTCACAGAATTGTTCTTTCTTCAAACAAGTGATTGCTTGGGCGTGGAGTGTACAGACTTTCCGAGCTTGGTTAACGACATTTCTCATGTTCCACAGGGAGGTTGTAGAATTGATGAATGGATCAATGCATTTTCTCATGCAATATGGAACTCCGAGAGCGCGGAAAATAGTGTCAACATCAAGCACTAAAAGACTTTGATTATGTTGCCTTTTATCAAACTCTTACTCTCTTCTCCGTGAGGCACTACATCTTTATCGTCATGCACTGGCTTGATAGTACCGTTTACGGCAGAGAAGATAATTAATACAGAAATGGAGAAGAGAAGCAATTTTCGCATCTGAATGAACATAACTATTTTTAAGAACTTCGTTTGAGAACAAAATTAAAAACAAAAATGGGTATCTTGATCCCTGGTTAAAATGACATTCTTTAGAAGAAAAACTGGCGCGTTTTTGTATCACTTACCGGCCATGAAATATATTATTGAATATTTCGCGGTTAAGAATTATAATGAAATTTCGCGGTTGAAAATAATAATTAATTATTTTTTATCGTTGCGCGGTAGAAATGAATTCATTGTTAAATTTTCGACTTCGTATTCAATTGAGAGCTTTAAAGGGTTATTTACCGTAACTTGTTCCGCGTCTTACCACGATTAGTAAATGTTACCCGCTAAAGCATTTTTAAATGAAAACATTTTCAGTGATACATTTGTCCTGTAGGGTTTGTAGGGTGCTCGCGATAGCTCGCTCGTGCCAATTTCTATTGTGATTAATCCAAATTTTAGTTCTCAACAAAATTTTAAAGAAAGCGTTATTTAATACATTATATTTAGAAGTTCTTGTGTTGTTTTTATTGGACAACTGGCACAAAACTTTTGCTTGCAGCATTGTTGCATATATCTATTCAGTTTTTGCTCTGATAATTTATATCTCTGAAATATTCCACGCTCTAAAACTACTGGTAACACACATTTTCATTCGCGCTCCAGTTCACCGCAAGCAGCGCATTTTACGCCATCGATTTTGGCGCGTAATCGTCTCATACAAAATTCAAATTTTGTTGCTATTCCGTGAAGTTTCGTAATTCATATTGTCTACATTTCGTCATTCTGTCAAAATATAATCTCTTCCAAACTTTTGTCTATTATAGAAGTGGAGATGACAGCGATTCACATCAGTGCGGATGTCTTCAACAAATACCACACAAACGGTAAACTACGACTGTCTACTGGTTATGTTCAAGAAACTCTGGAGAAACAAGGATATCCGGGACATGACGGAATCGTTCAGATTTTGGTAATAAAACATTCAAATACTTGATCAACTAGAATTTTCGTAAATAGTATTCTTATTTTTCAGAAAGGAAAGGAAGATCTCGGAGAACTCCTAGGCCAGCCCTTCACCTACAGAATTCGCATTTGCGATGGTATTTTCCAGTATAGTAAGACACCACTTCACAGTTTATCTTTTATTTCTATTCTTTAGACACTCTCGTCTCTGCCGATTTGGACGACCAGATTAAGCGTGAAGCTGAGCATCTCGTGGAAGGTGCTATCATCGCTATTACTAACCTGCAAACTTTTCCACAAGGGTAAAAACCGGCATTTCTAATTAAACTAAAGATTATATCTCAGAGGTGGCGTGAAAACAGCTTTCCTGATCACGGGGTACAAACTTCTTTCTCGTTATCATCAAACATTGAGCTCTCCTGAAGTGAAGCCCAGATCGCATTCTGGAAATCCGGAAGAACATCTTGGCTATAGACCCAACATTGTTGTCGAAGACGTCTGGCCGGAAGCAGAATCACATGCTTCAGAGTTTCAAGAAAATTTGTCAAATCCTCCAGCAGCGAAAGCCCCAAAGAGAGAGAGTGGAGGAGGTAATTCAGACTCAGAGTGCTAAAAATATTAGAACACGGTTTCAGAACCATCCAATTATCGGGCCCCTGCTCCAGAGCCACAGCGTGCTCGTGCTGCTGCACCACCTGCTCGCCGTGGACCGTCAAATACGGAAAGAGGCGTTATTCCAATTGCTATGGTCACCCCGTATGTCAATCCTGTTAAAATCCATGGAATGGTGACTCGGAAGGAGGATATGCGTACTGTCCCATCTAAAAACACAAAAGTATTCAACTTTGAAGTCACCGATTCTACTGGAGACACTATTCGATGCTGCGCTTTCAACGATGTTGCTGAATCATTCTTCAGTACAATCACTGAAAACCTCTCGTATTACATCACGGGTGGACAAGTTCGTGCAGCCAATAAACGGTTCAACAACACTGGTCATGATTATGAAATCACTCTTCGTAATGATACAATTGTAAGAAATCTTCATATCGATTAAACCAGAGTTTTTTTTTTCAGATTGAGGCTGGAGGCGAACTTCTTGCTGCCCCGAAGTTGAATCTCAAGAGAGTTCCGCTAGGCGAAATTGCAGGCCATTGTGGAGATATGATCGACATTTTAGCTATTGTAGAGAAAATGGATCCTGAAGCGACAGAGTTCACTTCAAGAGCAGGAAAAACCCTCATTAAAAGGGAGATGGAGTTGATTGATGAATCACAAGCATCTGCTAAACTCACACTATGGGGCGAAGAGGCAACAAAAGCTAACTTGGATGAGTACCTTCAAAAAGTAGTCGCGTTCAAAGGAGTCATTCCAAAAGAGTTTAATGGAGGGTATTCATTGAGCACTGGAGGAGGAACTCGCATCATCTCGGTTCCGGAAATCGTAGGAGTCGCAGAGCTCTACGATTGGTATACAAATACGAAACCATCCGTCGACTTCAAAATGGTCAGTCAAACTACTGGTACCTCTGAAGCTCCTAGAACTATTGCTGCTCTTCAAGAAATGCAGTTTGGAAAAGACTCGGACAAAGGAGATTATGTTTCTGTTAAAGCAATGGTAACGAGAATTAATCCTGCCAATGCGCTTTACAAAGGATGTGCTACCGACAATTGCCAAAAGAAAGTGATCGAGTCGGATGGTGAATATCGCTGCGAAAAGTGCAACAAAAGCATGAACAAGTTCAAATGGCTTTACATGATCCAGTTTGAACTGTCAGATGAGACCGGACAAGTGTATGTGACAGCTTTTGGAGACAGTGCTGGCAAAGTTGTTGGAAAATCAGCTGCTGAAGTCGGAGATTTAAAAGAAAATAACCCAGATATGTACAATGCAGTATTCGAGCAGCTTCAATTTGTCCCAAAGATGTGGAGACTTCGTTGTAAGATGGAGACATACAATGTACGAAATCAAAATTGTGTTTCATGTTTATGCTTCATTTTTTAAATTTCAGGAGGAAACTCGTCAGAGAGTGACTGTTTATGGAGTTGATGATGTCAATCAAGACAAGTACATCGAAAATCTGAAGCAACTCATTGAACAAATGGAAAATATCAGTGACGATGGAAACTGATCGGCTCTGTTCATTGTTGTCTATCAACTCGATCTCTGATAATCCCTTTATATTTCTTAATTTCGCGTCCATCATTCTCACATTTTCATCATAAGCTGAATTTTTTGTACGATGTTTTCTTATTTACTTGCGAATAAACTACCCGATCTGAGCCTATATCACAGCAGAGTGTTGACCTCGGAATGTATTCTGAAGTGACAGCATCGGGTGCCGCTGTGTCCTTGAGATAGAGTGACTGAAGACAACAAATGGCCTTGGGGTCGCCACTTTTTATCCTACGTCTCTTTGCCCACCACCCCACAACGTCCACTTGTAACCCGCAGGTTCGTGGGCAGTCAACGAGCTCACAGCATACATTCTTCGTCTCTCTTTCTCTATCTCGTCGCCTTTTATGCTTTATTTCCTAAGAAAGGCATTGGCGGATTAGTTTGAGAAAGAAAGAGAAGGAAAGCAGTATGCAGCTTTTCATTTCTGAAATATCTCAGTTCTTTTATATTTTGTTTCCTTCTCCCATGCAATAATTACTCATTAACCATGCACTTGTCTTTAAAAAGTCATTATTATTATTAAAAGACTGAGAAACACCCATGTTCTGAATTTTTGCCTTTCTGTTATCAGAAAGAAAACTGATTTTCGTCAGCAGCCGTCTGTTCAAATTGATATTTTTTGTTGAGCCGTCGGCGAAGAAATCAAAAGTTCACACTTGCTCATTATCTCGCTGCATACGTTCGTAATAGATCGAATGGAAGACACCCGTGAGTAGGTTCGTCGAGGAGGTCGAATGCGCATATGGCATTAGGCTCACCTGTAAAGGGCAACGTGGTTGCGCAACCACACAAATCTCAAAACCTCTTTTCTGAAAGACATTCGTCAATCAATCTTTGCTATTTCATTTCGTTAACAGCAAGTTAGTTTCCGCTGAAGAAACGACAGGAGTCATTTCTAAGTGCCAAGTTTAAAAACGTTTTCTAGATGATAAAGCTTTCCGATATATTAGAAATATACTGACATCAATTTCGGGTACTCTCGATGTTATATTGGATTTTAGTTTTTTCTCAATTTTGTGATACTTTTCTTCGATTATTTATGATGTTATTATTTTTGGAGTTGACTCTTCTAAATATACCTGTATTTAACATTTAGATAATTTTTTCAGATCAATAATATGTTGACAAACAGTGGAGCACGTACAGCAAAAATCAGTAGAGATGTGAGTTGTTTTATTTTATTTATTTCAATATTTATAATGTTTTAAAAATTCTGAAAAGCACAGCACCATCCGGTGGAGCAAAGTTCACAAGTCTTCTAGTTCATCAACCAACCACTTTGCTTTCAAATCTATTTTTGTACTATTTTAGGTGAGCAACTTCATCATCACCCAAGTACTTGAGAGAAGTGATGACCTCATCAAAAACTCATACAGACGGTTAACAACGGAAAATGTTGCAAGAAATGAACACTGGTCCCGAATAGCTGAAAACGTTACAGAAAAGTTCGATATTCCAGCCGAAATGGAACGAGTAAAATCACATTTTCATAACAGGAAAAAAGTGCTACTTGCCCGCATCAAGGATGAGCTACGGTATTGTTAAATTCAATGGATTCGTGTAAAACAGATTTTAAACTTTCACAGAACTGTTCCGAATTCCGCGTTATGGACAACCGATGAAAAGCTAGATGAGCTTGTGCGACGGCGAATTTGTATTGGAGAATACGACGAACAACTCGCTCGCGTATGTCTCGATATTGAAGAGGAAGAAAAAGGAAGAACAGAAAGTTTTGGAAACGATTCAGTTTTGAATCCTGTTTTAAACTTGTTTACAGAGACAAGTCATCAGTCATTACTGTGAGTCAATTGAATTCAATAAAACCCAAGACTCTGTTTTTCAGATCACAATTGCTCAGCTCATCAAATGTAAACCCGAAGTCAGAATCAAAACATTCTTCAAATATTCATTCGCCGTTAGAATCAGCTTCCAGTAGAGACTCCGAATCACAAATTATAAAAACACAATCAGTCGGAGCTGCATCACGAGCTCCTCTCCTCAGCAAGCTTTTATCTGATGCATCAACGTCGAAGGAAAATGGGATCTTGCCAAAAGCGGACAGATCGATAAAAGGATCGAGCGGGATACGAAACCAGCCTCCGGTTTCATTAGATCGGAAACGTCGTGCAGCTAGCCCATTCGAAAAGAATAATCGTTCTTCAGTTTTTCAAATTTCGAACGGAAGATATCTCTCTCACCTCATCGTGGACGTTGAATCTCGACAAGAATTGAAGCGCCTTCTATCTGTTCTAGTGAGTAAATGTTTAAATTTTAAATTCAAAACATTGTAATTTTTTAAAAACTGATTCGCATCCAATTCATCTCTAAAAAACGCCCACAGCATGCGAAAGATTCATAACCTAGTTCTTTTTCAACCACCGTTTTCCACATCTTCTTGTATTCTCATTCTCTCGAAAGAACGAAAATGTAAGTCGCGGTGAACATTTCCACTCACAGAATAACGAAATACTGCGGATCAACAGAGGATCCGACTGTGAGTGCGGGTAGAGAAATAGTGAGCGGCGAGACACTGCAGGAGTGTCGGGGCGAAGAGCGATGTGCGAGCGTGTGCGTAGCGTGTGTGTTTTCTGAAGATTCCTGTGAGTTTTAAGCTCTAATTATTCACTTCCGAATTAAATTGAGCATATCAGGTACTGAAATGCTCAAAGAGCCTGTTACCAGTCTTTGTGCCAAATATCAGACAGTTTTATTTACTTTCAGATTGACAACGGGTTCACTCGATTCCAGCATGTTACGAGCTCAGATGTAGTGATCCCGTCAATCAGAGAAGGTGAGAATCAGAAAGAAAAGAAGCCGGATAAAAAGAAAAGTATCATTCGAATGGGAATACACTTGTTCTGAGCTCCTAAAGGTGCACTCACAGACACAGCTGTTCACAAAATTAGAGTTCTACTGATTGTTCCATAGAGCGCAAATGCAATTTTTAGATTTTTGCGTTGATGTTCTTGATCCAACAATCACCGGGAGAAAAAAAAACTTATAAATGAAATCTTTAGGCATACACAGAGCTACACCAGCAACTGCAGATTGTACGAATCATGATTTACCAATGCACAACTCCTTCGAAAGAGAAGAGAGCCCGTATTGGGCAACACAAGTTCCTGAAAATGAGGATAATCTCACATTTTCTGAATCCCACGAAGAAAAGTTAGGAGTAATTAACAGGTCGGATAACGTTCATACATCATGCACAACCCAGAATTTGATTTCAGAGGTGGACAGTTAGAGGTGAAAGTAGAGCCCTGTGTTGAGGAGGATGAAGAATTAGATGAAGATGTTGATGAGCATACGGCGGAGTTAGAAGCCCAGTTGGCATCTGAAGCATTGAAAAATGGATTGGCTTTATTCGGAAAGGCACCCTCCCCAAAGAAGTGCAGAATAAGTGGAAATGCATCAAATGTCGCCTCAGGCGAAACTGTAACAGCCAACTGCGAAATGTGCGGAACAGTGATTCGTTTGAATTCGGGTGGATCAAAATGGAACTTTTATGAACATGTGATGATGAAACACTCAGTTCACAAGCCATTCAAATGTCCCCATTGTCCATATCAGGCTGGACGGAAAGTACGCGTGAAGCAACACGGATTTTCACAGCATAATGTCGAAACTGAGCCAATTGATATGATGTAGGCTAAATTAAAAGTTCTTCAACTACACCAATCTTATTCTTACAGAACACCCGAGATAAGAAGCGAATGGTTGACGACTATGTCTAAGTGTTTTCCTGATCACCAATATGGGAAAAACGTCAGACTTTGATATTAATATTTGTATCTGATTTTACGCATTTTGTTAAAATAAAACCAACTTTTTGAGTTATATTCGTTTGAGTTCAAGTTTCTTATGGAACTAGGTCCGAATGAAACATTTCCAGTTATGATGATTGCCCTTATTCGAATGGTTGAGTTAATTTCTCAATGAAAATACATGAAATTTCTTCAGTTTATTCTGTTGATTAATGTGTTGAATATAGGTGTCGTCCCCGTACGTCTCGATCCCCGGCGGAATGCCAAAATTCGTAGTCATCGAGCTGAATGATGAATCTACCACTATAGAACTACTCAGCTACTGTGTAAGTCTTTACTTTATTTTGAAAACATTAATATCCCTTCTTTCGAAAAAAAAGTTGATTTTCAAATATTTGTGAGAAGTTTTCAGTTAAAATCCATATCCTCTGTTTAATTATCATTTTGAAGACTGGTCTGATTTAATTTACTAGGGAATGACCCGGGGGCAAGTTGGAGTTTCCGAATGAAAAGTATATGGTTGGATAGCTTAAATTATGGGCTTTCAGAATATGTAATCAAATTTTGCTGAACGCTTCCGGAATTTCAGAGATTTTTCTCTGAACCTCTCTCACTGTAACTAGTGGTTTTCGCGCCTGACACTGTTTCAGGACCACTTCACACCCTTTTTTGATTTAGATTCAATGAAAAACAGCTAGCGGGTGGTGCCTGGGATGGGAACAGTGTCAGAAGACAATTTTTCACTGAATCTAGTTCAAAAAAGGGTGTGAAGTGGTCCTGAAACAGTGTCAGGCGCGAAAACCACTAGTTACAGTGAGAGAGGTTCAGAGCAAAATTTCTGAAATTCCGGAAGCGTTCAGCAAAATTTGAATACATTTTCTGAAAGCCCATATTTTAAGCTATCCAACCATATACTTTTCATTCGGAAACTCCAACTTGCCCCCGGGTCATTCCCTAGTTAGATGAGCATAGTGTATGAATTAGCTGATTGTGTTTTCATATAAGAATTTACTAATTGAAACTCAACCCTCTATTCCTCTAATTATTTCTATCTTGACCTTCCATAAATTACAAATTTTGAAATAAGTTAAGTTATCTCATATTATAAATATCAAACTGCTAGCAATGTTCTCGATTTCATCCTTGTGTGGCTCTGATTCACTTACGATCATGTTCTCTTTTACTTTGATTACCATGCTCGCTTTTCATACAGTTCCCATTTCGAATTTTATATACATATTGTTTCTCTTCCTTCTTCTCTCAGACGTATCAATGACATCGTGGCGCTCGCATAAATGTGCAAAGGGAGAGCGAGCTGCAACCACCTTTGCTTCCTCTCCGTCACCGTTTTTTGCAATGTTCCCTTTTTCCATTTATGCGAGCAACGCCGTGCTACCTTCAGCGATAAGAGATAGCACAAATAGAAGAGACATTGAATGTTTCTGTAAACGGAGCCACCGTTCTCTATCAGTTGTTCTCTTCTTTTCGCTATGTGCGGTGCGCCCTTCTACTGTTTTCCTTTACAATTGGTGATTTCGAATAGATTTTTTTCAATCTAATTCTTGTTCCACTTCATGAGCTCTCATAGACAGCGATGAAACATATTGTTTTCCCTAGAGTCTGTATCACTATGTTTCTTCATAAGCACCTTAGTTTATTATATATATATAAGCTTACAATTGGACGCAGTCGCCTCCCTTTCCAACAGTGTCCGGAATGTACATACCTTTTTGTCGTCGTAGTCGTCGTCATCATAATGCTTTCTCCCATCCTTTTCTCTTTCTCCAATACCAGGTAGAGAATGCTGTATGCACAATGCACACAACTGACAAAACTGTACTCGTCGCCGTGTGCTGCATTCGCAGCTATTTAACAACAACCAAAATTGCCGTTTCCGTCGTTTCTTCCGTACTTTCCTAAGCATCCTGGTTTCGAATGATAAACGATATCATAAAACCACAGCACAATGCTTGAATGTGTGTGAACGAGTGCAAACATTGCCGATGGAGCAAGAAAATAGAAGTGCGAGGAACGAGCACGGTGTCTTCATGACTATTTCATAACGCTTTTCTCTCTTCTCATTCTTCTTACTGTATTCATTGTGGAAAGTAAACTATCAGATGCTTTCAATTCACTTGAAAGTCATTTTCCATTCATTCAATACACTGGTTTTAATCCAGTGCCCTTGTTAATCTCACTCTTCATTTTCAAACACTTCTCCAACATAAACTCCTTCGTGAATTTATTCCGGAAGCAGCCTTAACCAGTCTTCCGAAACTAGGTCAACTTGAGCATTGTCTCGAAAATAAGTAGAAGAACGGGGCAGTGTTTAGAAGAAAAACGTGCTCTGTCCTCAATATCAACTCTATTAAATCGGATTCCAGGTCAACCCCAACACTAACTTTTCTGTGTCTTATTAATGTATCCTTCTCAGATCCAGTTGAAGTATCCGTTTCTACTATGCGATGAGTTTACGGCGGTATGAGAGCGTTCCCGCACAGTGCGCATTAGTCGTCTCTGAGATCTTTCTCACTCCCCTGCAGCGCATATTATTCCAATCCATGACTTTCTCTTTCACCATGTCGAAGGAGCGAATGCATATCTCCGTAAAGTCACCCGTCGAGGCCGCAAAGACGGACACTCGCACTTTAGGCTCGCGATGACCTAAATTTCTGTAGACAGTAGAAAAGAATAAGTTGAAGAGGGAGTGACTACGACTTGTTCGATCTATAAATCGGTCCCGATTGGAGCCAATTCGCTTGTTTCGTCTGCGCACCTGCTTTTCTAAATCGGATTCGTTCTACCAACGTGATTCACCCGTCCAACCATACTTGCACACAATAGAATCGACATATCGACAGAGGCGCCGTCAACGATGAAAAGGAAGTGATGAGCGCATGCGAGACGAGGGCACCACTCAAACTGGTTTTCCAATCGCTGAGTTACAACCGTAGGCGACCGGGCATCACACAGAAAGAGAGACAGAGAGAGGCCATCACACGTTTTCATTGTCAGAGCCGCCTATGTCAGAGGCAACATAAAATCAGTGAAAAGGAACGACAACTAACTATTACATTTGACGAGGCTACTGTAGTATGAAATAGAGCATAATATTAATACAATAAGATACAAGAGCTTTCAGGCTTGTGAACTTTTAATGCTAAAAACAGCAAGTGTGCATGTTTTGAAGATTAAGAGAAGAGCTTCAAAATCCAGCTTTAGATTAAACAATAGTTAGGTGAACTGAAACAAACAACATTCGTTTCCTCTCACTCATTATATCACCCAATCACTTCTTGATGATTCATAGTAAAAATTCTTCGCCAAATACTTTCTTTTAATTAAATGACCCTTAAATGTAACGTTTCTCTTTTTGTTTTCCGTCCGCATAAATAATAAATTAGCTGATACATCGTTCATATCCATCTGGAAGAAGAAAATAAAACTGTAGCTCCCTTAATAATATTTCTCCTGTTTCGATACTTCTTCTCGGCAGCTTCTATCTCTAAACATTTTCTTTTTCTTATGCGTACATTCAAGGTCACACTGAGTTCCGAAAGAGAAACACATTTTTGTTTCACTCAGCTCTTGCCAAGGACGTCTGGCTTTTGTTCCTCTAAATAGTGTTTCCTTCAAACGAATACGGTAGCTCTCATTGAAAGTCTAACCCTTATCTTGACCCCTTTCCACCTTTTTCAAATTCTGAGTGACATCGTAATCCGGCCGTACGCGATTTCGCTCATGTCTCCTACGTTCGAAATGGGAGCAACGTCGTCGTTGAAATGCGCGATTCGGGTGCGTCGGGGCGATAAAACTCATGACCGGCAGTGGCGTTTTCGCGAAAGACCAAAACTATGTCTGCCCCCTTCACGTTCCCGTCTCCCTTGATCTTTCTTCATCTACGACTCAAATTCCGAAACTCGTCGTGCAGGCGCTTCCGACCACGTCTCTTCTTAGCCGGTTGCACCGTATCTTTTCAATTACGTCAATTTCTCTCGCGCTCGAACGCACTATTTCGTTCATTGGGCGCGCAGCCCGAAGACGATACGCACGTCGGACAGTAGACGTCGAAAAATAAAAGAAGATGAGCCAGTTTTGTCTTCCACACACTTCTTCTCGTTGGTATTCGTTAGTTGCGCAGGCGCAAACACGCATCCTCGCCTTCTTCTCTCACATCTTCCTCTTCAGCGATTCTCAAACGATTCCCCGGGACGCATAAGACAGGGTCTGGCTCCTGTCTGCGTCTCACTGATTGGTACTGTGTGCGGTAGCAGAAGAAGGGACGAAGAAGACGGGTCTTTCTCTTCTTCACTCTTTCTACCCCTGTCTCTTGCCATGTCGCTCGTAATAACAACCCGACTGCACACAAACGATGCGCACGTATTCCGATGGAATTACGGTGAAGAGTAGGATAATGTGCAAGGCCGGTTTTAGTCTGAAGGACCAATTATTCTTCCATTTCACCTAAAGTTAATCACATCATAAACAATTATGAGCATTAAATTTGAGAGATAGGGAGGAGACAAACTTCGACCAAAAGACAAAAAACCTTTCGGAAAATGAACAACTAACGTTTCAAAATCTATTCTGTAAACCCATTAAAACCTGTCTGTCTAATGAAAAAGAAGTATCAACTGGAATGTTGAAACTACTTGTTTCCTTCACTCATTGTTTCTAAAGTTCTGTCAAACACAAACCTTTCAAACCTAAGTTTTGATTTTTAAACATTATCTAAGAATTATCGAAAATTAATGTTATAACAAATTGAGCAGAGTAAAGTTTGGTTTCAATAGTCCACGAATAGAGCCTATATTCGGATTGGATGGAAGAGAAGAGTCTTCTTCATCTTCATTTTCGGAATCCCTCGTCTGTCAAATAGTCTGTGTGCGACGATCGACTCCAATTTGTCATCATAATACAGCCGACTGTCGTGTCATCTTTTCTTTCTCTCTGTCGGTCTCACAATAGTAGTCGTCGGTCCCCTACCGCTCGCGCACTGACGCCGTCGTGCCGACATACACCACCGCACCTCTTCTAACCATCAATTTTAGTTCGGGGCGGGTTGTTTTGATATACTCTACCATTGTCAGTGCTCGAGTGACCTTCATCTCACCTCTTCAATTACCATGCGCGTCCGCACCCGAAGTGCTCATTTTACAATGTGGCAATCAAGATGGAATAAGCCTACAATCGGAAACCGTAAAAGATTTTCTGAGCAAAGAGGACCTTCTCCACCATTGGTCATTACTCAACAGTGTCCTTGAGCAGAAAGGTCTCTTCACACCAGTTCCCTCCTCACGTTTCTGTATGCACCCTCTTTATACTGCTCGACGGAGATTAAAATCAACCTCGAACAGCGGCCGACGGAATTCCTCAGTTTTCTTATGTTAGCAGGTGTGCAGCTCTATATGGAGCATATCGCTTCGTCCTGTAGAGTGTCCTTCTAAATTCCGAAAACAATGAATAATCATGTGGAGTGTGAAGGTCGGTTGAGCCGAAAATAGGTGTATACAGTTTTGTAGCGAGTTGTTGTCGTTGCGCATGAGCGGCCTTCCCGATTCAAGGACGATTGGGAGATGGACTAAGGCACTAGAATGGATTGAGAAAGATGAGCAAAGAGTTTGAATCTGAATGAAAATGGGAGGTTTGTCCGCGGAAAATGTAGGAATGACCTATTTTATGGTAATGGAACATGTGAAAGAATCTAATTTCTGAGGAGAGTACCATCTCTCTTCCTATGGAGAGAGTGAGATAAATAGTAAGAGCTCCAACGTTTGCTACTATGGGACACACCTAATTTACGTCATCTGGCGGTAGATCGATCTCTGCCATAAAAACGTAATCCCGATTGAGGAACGATAAAAATCAATGCTCTGATGAGCTCCATAAGGTGTGCGTCATTACGCAAGTCTGTCATTACCACTCAACCTGTGAGCCTAGCTAGGCATTAAGTGGGATTAGCTGAGACATATATGACAAAGACTCGTTTCTCTTCCTTGTTTTTTTTCTCTTCACACATCCATCGTTGCAACTGTGCGTATATGTGTGTGTGCGCGATGGCGCATCAGATGATCGTCTTCGGCTTTTTCTCCCTTTCTGCTTCTTCCATTCAGCCCCCAGAAAACAGAAGCACTCTCATCCTCAAACCGGCTTTCATGTCACCCCGAGCGCCCCTCTCTCAGGGGCCATCGCTCCTTCTTCACTCGTGTCCTTATTACACTTTGACGCTCACAGTTCTTCTCATTTTTCCTTTTCGTTTACCACCACTCCTTGTTAGGTGAAGAAGACGTTGCCAATTTGAATGCGCGACTTCTTGTGTGAGCGCGCTCTATGACGAAGAGAGATGCAGAAGTTGAAGTCTGGCGTGGCCCAAATTGCTTGCCATAACAATTTCGGGCCGTTGTCGTCGCCGACAGCAGCAACGACGCCATTTGCTTTTTGCTTATCACGAAGTGAAGCAAGAACCGGTTGGCACTTGTCTCAGACACCACTACCATCAAGTGCTTGCTCGTCTTCTTTCACGACTGTCATCTTCTCTCTTCTTCCTGCCACTTATGTAGTACTGTATTTCGGTCCTTCTCTACTACTGAAAACGTTTTTGAACCTTTTTGTTTCATCCGTTATCACCGATACAGTTTCAAATTTCTTTTGACTTAACAGTCAGTTATCTATATATCATACGTCACTTACGCCTCATGTCTTTTTTAACTTTTCACTCTATATAATGGAGAAGATCAATAAGGAAAATTGTTGCTGTTGAAATACATCTGCTCCTTTATTTTTCTTCTAATTTGAAAAATCCGCGTCTTTGACCAATTTCGCCCTTTTTGATGAGCGAGGAAAAGTTTCCCCTCCCTCTAAAACTCGTTGTGACGGAGTCAGACAGGCTCCTGAAGAAAGAGGAGAACCGCCCAACTTTTCTCGGGGCGCCATTTCGCACACTATTTCTGTGCCTTCTTCGACGCGGACGTACAGAAGAAGAGCCAAAAACGAGTTTTCTTTAGATGGACGCGGAGGAGAAGGAGTAGAAGAGGGAGGCAACAGTCTCTGTCGGAAGACGAAGAAGACGTTTCTCATTCCTTGCGTGTAACGTCTCTCGATTTTCCATGATATCTACTGTCCTTCATTGGCGTGCGACCGCGATGTAAACAGCAGTAGCGCCCCTCGAAGACAGCGGGGTACGGTAAAAAGAGAGTGCTCGGCGAGTAGTGCGCAGAGAACCTTGATTGGGTAATTTATCGAATGATAAAAACCCATGCAGTCTGTCAGTTTTCGAGAACTTGAAGAAGGGTTGTCTTCCGTGATTCTAAATTTTGATAACAGTCTCGACGAGAACACTTCAAGTATCTTTGCGATACTGATCAATAACCTTCTATCATTTTTTTTCTATGATAGAATCAAGCTGAAAGACGGCATTAATATGGTATCTCCAAGTGCTTAGATTTTTCAAAAACTTCTCCTACAAAATGCAAATTCTCCCAATGATTGCCCCTTTGATTGCTGTTTTCCCGTCAATCGTCGCTATTTGGTCGCCCGTTTCTGGGTCACCGGAGCGGCGGTAGTCCCTGATAATTGATATGTGCGCAGTTTACGACTTTGTCATCCGAAGACCTTGACGTGCTCATCTATCTCAATTGAATATTGTAGTATTATTCAAGAACTACAACGCTCAATATTTGAATTTTATTAACTGCCGTCTGAGCCATTTCATTAACTGCTGTTTGTTTGAGCTTATGCTACGCTTGTCAGTTCTCGTTGAATATACGTTATTTATCATTTTCCTACAATAGCACATCTCTGTCTTAGTTGAGTTCCCATCCTCTTTTCGGTTACTCTGTATCGCATTCGGTAAATACGATGTCTACTCTCATGACCCTGCCGGAGATTAGAATCTGGGAGCTCTGTGAGTTGGCAATGTCTTCTCGGGGCAACGTCTCCTATTATTCCTCCTTGTATTATCCTCTCATCGCCTGATGGCCTTGAGTCGCATCACTCTTCTTCTCTTGATGTTTGATGACTCATAAGACTCACCAGTCAAATTTTGCTCTCATTGTTTTCGTGATTCATCGTCCTCATCCGGTCCCGTTTTTTCTTTATTTTTCATTGATGAAACCTCTATTTTCTCCTGTTTATTATTTCAAATATTACACAAAACAGAATATGGATTGTGGGAGAATTGATTTTAAAAAACTGACACTACCATTGTCTAAAATCATGAACTTGTATATGAGGGGCACTTTTAGAATGAGCCGAACACCGTCAACATTCTTTTTACAAACTCTCATCTTGCGCATTCTGTTTCTTTCTCTCTCATTCACCTTGATCGCCTACAGCTCTCATTGTGACTCCGCCCACTCCGCTCCTCCCCTTGGCGCGCTCACGCACAAACCCGCATTCCGTCTCTACTCCCACCTCTGATCATGCGGCTTCTTTTTTCTTTTCCATTTGATGTTTTCCTGCTCATTAAGAATAATTTTTCTTCAGGTCAAGAAGAACCTTGAAAGAGTTTCGTTGCTTACTCGTCTTGAAGATCATCCATATCTTCGCGATGACCATGATGTGGTTCACGAGGAAGCTGCACAGCCAGAAAACGAAGGATATTTTTTCCAACTCAGTGAGGAAGAACGTCAAAGGCTAGTAAGCTTAATAAGTAATACACCTGGACCACAAACATTGACCATTACGTCAAATGGAAATGTACAAGTGACAACCGAAGAAGAGAAACACCTTCTACAACAACATCAAATTCCCTCAACATCGGCGTATTCTAATGTAAATTTCTGTTTTTCTAATTTTTTAATTCTTTCTTCCTTAAAATTTGATTTCATTCCAGAATGCATTCATCTATGTCAAAGAGTCATCCTATAAAGATGAGGAACAGCAAAGATCAAATCAATTCGACCAGACTGTTAACTCTGTTGCTCATGGGCAAGCTGGTTTGGCAACTTTGGAGATGTTCAGTTGTAATGACTCACCTAGTAGTGGAGATATACTACGAAGGAAAACGCCATCGAGAAAACCAGAAGATTCAATTAAAGCTACGTGTAAAGTTTGTGGGCATGATGTTATGTATTCACCTCAAAGGACTTGGAATCTGATGCGTCACGTGTGGATCATGCACCAATCATCAAAGCCGAATCAATGTTCGATTTGTGGATATGCACATATCAAACCCTATGTTAGAAAACATATAGACTCTCAACATAAACATGATCCAAATGCAGCTATACTTGATTTGAAGTGAGTAATCTTTAATGTATTTTGTTTCCCATTGAAACCTTCTAGATCTCCGGAGTTAGAAGCTGAATGGAGTCAATTATTGGATCAATGTTTTGGAGTCACATATCGAAAATGGAAGCACCACAAAGAAGATATACAACACTCTGGTGTGTCTATCTATCAAGATGATGAGCTCAGGGAAACAGCCATATCGCCAAGTCAGTACAAAGCTGGAAATGCAGTGTTTCAAGCGGGCGAAGATGACTTCAGTCACGAGCATCATTTCTCTCCAGAAGATGATCTCATGACTCCGCTATGATTGTATCTTTGCACTTCACGATGTCTTATATCTTCTACTTTTATCAGTTTCATCCTTTCTGTCATCTCTTCATACTTCACTCATCACTGCCTTCGGCAACTCTCGCACAATTAAGACTGATATAGTATCTTTCTTTATAGTTACTAATAAATAATAAACATTTTTTCCAAGCTTATTATTTCTCATTCCATTTACATCGAGTTGTTTGAACTCTTGAATACCTCTCAATTTTCTCCTCTTTGTATTCTATCCTATTTTTATTAATTGAATCCGTTTTCAGATGCTCTCAAAGTTTGTTGTAGTTGAAGTGAGCAATACGAATAATACAATGACACTTGTCGAATATTTGGTAAGTGTATAAAATCGAATTTCACATCAAACAGTTTATTTCAGGTAACGCACGGTTTCGATAAGTTTGCAGTAGTCACTGATTTAGTAGATCACCCTTCTTTCAAGTATAAAGATGGTTCATCAAGTCCCGAATCTCCATCAACTACCGTTTCCACTGCTGCCCAGCACACTCCCCCAAGAACCGCTGTTTCAACACCAACATCAGTCAGCACTCCAGTTCCACCATCATCAAATAAACCGAGAGCTTCAATTGAATCAATCGCAAAAGCTTTATCGACGAAAAAAGTGGTACCTGCACCCATCGAGAAGCAACACAATCATATGAACATTCACCATCTCTCAAATCCTCATGCTATTTCGCAACTTCAAAAACTTCTTGAAGAACAACAGAAGATGAGCATCCAAAAGAAGGAACAAGAAAGACATCAAGCTGAAATTCAAAGGATTATTCTTCAACAAGCTGCTCACCTCAATCCCTCATTTGGCTTCGAAAGATTGACACCAGAATATGATGACAATCATCATAGTGAAACTATCTCGAAAGCTAGTTCCGAAGACATGAAAACTGAATCAGACACTGCTGATTTCGGACTGGGAACTAGTGATGAACAAGTTCGTGCTTCAATGATTCATCTTCTCAACCCAGCGTTTGGCTCGGCGTTCGGACTCATTGATTCTGAGAATATGTTTGGAACCGCCTCAACCCCATCATCGACACCTGGCAAGGCACGTCGTAACGGAGAAACAGGATCATCATCAAAGAAGCATCGTTGGCTTCCTGTAAATGAACTCGAAGAGAGCCGATCTTCACGTGGGAAAAATTGCGGAAGAGTTCACTGCAAAGCTACGTACAAGTGTGCGCTTTGTGGTAAACCAACTACACTCAATTCAACTGGATCTCGGTGGAATCTTCTGAGACATGTTATCATGATTCATTCAGATTCGAAACCATATAAAGTGAGTCGAATTTCGAAAAGTCTTGCATGATTGTGAATTTTCAGTACTAATAATTTTTCTCTATTAACCTATTTCTGTTCTTACTTGTATATATGTGTATGTGTGCAGTTCGTAGTTGTGTTCTTTTTCAGTGCTGGGATTGCGATTTCACCGGAATCAAGTCTAATGTCATCTCTCATGCAAGACAATGTCGTCACCGAGCAGATGATGCACACGATATCACGTAAGTTTGAAGAAAATTTTCAGAAATGATGTAGTACAGTATATTAATATAGTGTGTAGTGTGAAGATCCCTGTTATTCAAAATCAGAAATGCGATTGTTTGATGCACGGAGTGTGATTTATTCCCTCCCCTTTATGATTCCCAATTTTTCAACATCCTCCTCTTCATTTGTACTTCAATCCATTTATTTTCCATTTCAGTACGGACGAGATGCGTGCCGAATGGAACCTTCGCCTCCACGAATGCTTCCCAGACTATGTGCGTGCTAAAGAGCGTGGATGGCAACCTGAGGAGACTCCAGAAAAAAAGCCTGAAATCGAATCACCAACGCTAGTAAAAGCAGAATTGGAAGATGAGATAAAACCGGCTTCTCAACCTGTATTGAAACTCGAAGTTCCTCTTTCACTTTCCTAAATCCGATTCAGATTACCAGTCTTGGAAATGATTTTATCTCAAAAGATACTACTTATCACCTGCTTTTCAAACATTTACTACACGTTGAAACAGCTTCTTGCCCTCATTGCATACATCTTATCATTCCAAAAAGTAGTAATCCTTGCCCCACTTTGTTATTTACGCATTCCACCCCACTCAATCTGTGATAGCGCATCGTTTTTGGTTATTCCTCTTCATATTCACCCGCAGGTCCGGTTCAAATCACTTCTGCCCCCATCATCCCAATATTGCCTTTACTTTCTCTGATATTGTGCCTTCTTGTACATCCCTCTCACACTGTTTAGTGCACTGTCACTTATTTTAAATTGTCTCGACGGGTTCATTTGATGTGTTCTTATTATCTCCTCTCATCATATTTCGAGATTTTCAGTATTTTTCTACGATTGTAATGTTTTGCATAATTTGGATTTTCCTCATAATATCTTTAAACAAGTGAGTATTCAAAAAAATTTACGGATTTTCATATCTTTCATTTCATCCGCTAATAAATATTTTTTGTGTATCATCTTCAGAGTATTACACGGACAAGTCTGATGTCTCTACGAGCCAGGGGTACAGTAGTGGCCAAAAAGGACTACCCTAGACAACCAAAATACTTCTTCCAGAGTTTTTAAAGGAAACCATATTGCTGTTGCTCGCTCAAGAATCTAATTTAGGATACCAAGTTCTTTCATTCTCTTGTCTTGAGGCAGATTCTACAAAATATTCTGTCCATTCCTTTCGTGCTTCTTCGTATCCTTTGGAGCAATACGGTCATCAGTCTTTTTATGTTACAACGAAAGCTAATTTCAGTGTTTAGTATTGAACCGATAGTCTTCTGAATCGAAAAAAAATTAGTTATGTCTTAAAACCGTACTTCTTTTTAATGAAGTTCCTAGAACCATTTCTTCGAATTCCTTTTCTAATTTTATTCTTATTTATATTATATTATCGTGAACCGTCTTTGAAAAATTCACGTGTACACGTTCTTTCCGATTTATATTCATTTAGAATTTCATCTGATTGATTATCAAAAATATACGCAATAAATATGAAATGGATTTTGCTTTCGGCGTTTGCATTGTTGTTTTGTTTTCCCATTGGATTCCAATTGGAATCTGGATATCGTGAGTAATCGAAAATCTCTTGTTCGTTCAATATGATCTAAAGATGAAATTCAACGGAGAAACCAAAATATTCCGAGTGAAATATCTTTCGAACAGTGCAAGAAGCAACATCTTCCTTTAAAAAAAATAAGAAAGTTTCCGAATGGACTGAATAATAAAAAGTTTGTGGTGGATAGAGACGATATTGATTCAATTCGAAAATTCATTTCCAAAAGGTAAATCTTTTTGGTTTTATTCTTGATTCTCTTTTCAGTGGTGATTTCATTCATGAGCTCACTTTCAAAAACTTCAATTCTATTGAGAAAATAACTGATATATGGCAATATCGACTAGTAAGAGCTGCGAAATTGCATCTGAGAAACACTCTTTTTGACTTTTCAAGTGAGAAATATTCGAATTTTATAAATTTCTCCGAAGGGATTGGTTCAGGAAGTGGACAAGGAGCATCACTCATTTTTGATAATTGTTACGATGGATGGTTCCCATTTCATAGATTACAGATTCACGGAGAACTAAAATCTGAAGCAATTCATGTGAAAAACAGTTTTTTAAAATGCAAATTTGGTCAGAAAAGCCTCCCAAAAACATTAAAATTGGTTGATCAATTTGGATCATTTGCTGTTCGAATTGATCATTTGTGTCCATGGAAATATTGGAATTTCGATGTGTCGAATGTCAACTTCGACCTTTTCAAATATGATTCCCGATCTGATTTGAGCTTCAAATCAAATCATCCGGTCATTTATTTGAAGTTGAAAGGATTTGGATACGATGAAGAAAAACAATTTGAAAAAATTGTGAAACTTTTCCGTTTAGATTGGATAAGAGACGTTGGACTCAATGAATTGGGTTGGTTTTCTTTTGAATGATAACCGAATAATTTGATATGAACCATTTCAATTTAGTCTGAATATTAGATTTCAGAATACAAAACTGGATGTCTGGTATTCGAAGAAACTGAACCGAATCTTGTTTTTCATTTGACAAGCCTACATCAACTGCATTATGATAAAGAGAATTTCAAAAGATCAGCTCCTTTCGTGATGAACATCCAGAAAATGAGTTGTCTTCGATTATCCAAAAAAATAGAACTGTTCGAGAGATTCGGAATAGTTTCTCTGCAAATTCTGGATTCGTGTCTTCATCAGAAGAAAGTGTTGATAATTGATGGTCGACAGCCCTTCGATTATGTCACCAATCGAAAGGACATTCGATTTCATCCGGGTGACCAAATTATATATGCCAGAATTCGATATTTCACTGAAGAGGATCATTTGAAGAATTTAGAAAAATGGTTTCGTGAAATGGGATATTATAATGTGATGGAAGTTGGAGATGGCTCTAAAACACCAGAGACCCCAGAAGTGACCATCAGTGGCTCTATTTCTACGTTCGTCTTATTCCCATATGTCGATAGAACAGTGAGAGACGAAAAGTTGGGCTCGAAAGCACGATACACTGTAAGTTAATAACTTCGATCAATCAGTGATAATTTATATATATTTATATATATATTTATATATTTATACATATTTAATTTTTAGCTTCCTATTTTCTACTTTCGGAATAACAGTGGGTATGATTGCGATAATAGAAGAGTTGTCAGTACAATTCGTCGTTCAATTGGTCCATTCGCTGCATCATCATCTAGAGATTGCGAATGTGGAATGTTCACTTCATCCGATTTCTTCTGGACTAGTTGTGTTGCACATCGCGGATTATTGGAAATAACAGGATCTCCAACTGAGAAAGAACGCTTCCGCTACCGTAATATTCGTCACATTCGAGATGGTCAACTGTATATTCACGACACAAAAACCGTGTCTAATTTGAACAATTTGAACAACTTGGAAGATGTTCAGTGCGAATCAAAACATAACAGTAAGCCTAAAAGAGAATTGTCAGCAGTTCGTATCGGCGGATCAAATATCAAATTGACGAATGTTACTCTACCGAAGCTTAAATATAATGATAACTGTGAACGACTAGTGTCTATATCTGGGAGTGAGAAAACGTTGCCAAAGTATTCGGAATCCGAATGGATGGTATTTTTAAAAATTAGTAGAAAACAATAATAAATAAATCATTTTTTCAGAAGTCAAATGCAGCAATGAATTCGGTCAACATTAACAGAGAAGATAAAAGTAATTACCCTTTTTTAAATTCCAAAACCATTGAAAATTTTCAGAATGCAAAGGGTATTTGGGAAAAACCGGTCAGTTGGCAGCTGAATTCACACAACAATTAGATGATTGTCAAACGATTGAAGGGAATTTAATAATAGATGGAAGTAAATATGATCCACGAAAAGTTTTCTCTGCTCTTCGCAATGTTCAAAGAATCACAGGAAACGTCTTCATCAGAAATATTGATGAAGAACACAGCACATTGTTGGCAAACATAAGATATATTGATGGAAACTTCATTTATGATAACAATCCATCTCTCAAACTAATACCACTTTCATTGATTCATGTGAATGGAACGATCAAATTCACGAGAGTTCCTCAATTCTGTCAAAGTTTTTTGAAGATTCGATCGAGTGTGGTAGCATTTAGGCATAAAACAATTCAATCAGATTGTCCATCCAGTTAGTTTCGAATTATTCTCATCGTCAATTTAGAATTTTCTTCAGTTGCGGTCAACATCTTTTCTGATTTCGAAGAGAAATATGGAGAAGTTGACACAATATCTGATTTCGGAATTGCTGCTATTTTTGCAATTTTCGTTTGTTATATGATGCCGAATGTTCTATTTAATCAACTAAAATCACTTAATTTCACTCGATGGAGAGCAGTGACAGACCTCGATTTACGATTGAAAATGGACAATACAGCTTATTTAGACGAACTTTCTTCAGATGAAGAGCCAGATGCTATGACATGGAAAAGAAAAACTTTAATGAAAAATCGGTTGGATGGCAAGGATGTTGAAGGAGGAAAACTGAAGAGAGAGAAAGAGCAATACAGAAAAACTAGAAAAGGTATCAAATGGACTGAAAAGATGGGCACGTTGGCTAGAACTCTGAAACGAAGAGACTCGGATAGTGAATTCTCTGGACAAGATTGGCTGAGAAGGAAGCAGAAACGGAAGAGAAGCCGAAAGTTCACGGAAGTTGATAAAACTCCATTCCCAGAGTTAGTTCGGAAGAAGAAATGGGTTGGAATGTCAACTGGGTGGGAAGAGATTCAGAAGGAGCATCAAGAAAAAGAAATAGCATTCATAGAAGAACTGAATAAAGCTATCCGTGATGTCATTAACAGAACAGACGCAGATGAAGTGGATGTTCTGTATTCGATAATGGAAAGAATACAGAAAAGAAATGAAAAGGGTGAAGTGATGGTCGTTTCAGAATACGACGAATTAGAAGCGATTCTTGAAGAACTGGAGATATCGATAGAGAAAGCAGACGTTGAGAAGTGGAATAAATTGACAAAAATTAGAGAAAAACTACGAGCGAAGGCCCTTTTAGCACATTGTGATGAAGACTTAATGAAAATAACTGATGTCGAAGAAGAGCCTGTAGAGAATCCGGCAAGACTGAATGCTGGTGTTGAAGACGAAGAGAAGAGAAGAGATAGAATGATGTTTGCCAAAGTTATAATTGAAACAATGCATTGGAGACCACCGAATGAAAGAAGAGTTCACTATTTTCGTTCGACAACGAAATCCTAACGAATACATCGAATTATGATGTTTTCCTAACCGTGGTTCTTCTGACTGAATAAATTTAAATAACATTTTATGCTACAACAAAATAAAGTCTTTAACAAAATCAACTTAAGCGATATTTACTGGAATATCATCAAAGATTGATCTGGTTGGTTGACATGGAGACGAGACAGGAAGCGACTTTCGTGGAGAGTCTCGGGAGTTTGGCGAGTACGGGAAAACGTTGTTGGTTGCATGAATTGCCGGTGAGAGGAAACCACGCCCTGCTGGCAGCTGAAATAATATGAAATCTATAACATTTCCAAAAACAGCATACTGGATTTGCTGGGCTCATACCAGCTGGAAGTGGTGAGGTAGTATAGTCTTGTCTTTTCTCTTTTCTGAAATGTCACAGACTTTACTTGAGAGAATTTTCAGAAGAAACCTGTATATGAAATCAGTCCCTTCGATTCCTCCGTCGTCCTCAATTCGTGGAATCGGTTTCCCTTTCATCTCGTATCCAAGAGCAGCCAATTCGAATCGATCACTGAGTGAGACCTGAAAAGAATAAAAATTTATAGAGGTGAAGAACTACGACAATTATAACTTTTTTAAGAAGATTGGTGTTATAATTGAATCGTTCAGCACACTTGCAAGCGATGTTTCTGTCTTTTTCAATATCCCCTTCCGTTTTTTTTGCTTTTTCGTCCATTCTCACCTAAAAATGAAAAAATAGTTCATTTTTAAATCGGAATCTTACTTTGAACGGAGTTGTAGATATAGTGACATGAGAAAACTCACGGTTTGATGACATAATTTCGAACAATATAATGCAAGAAAGCGAATTTATCGTGTCTGTTCAAACCGTACCTTCAAGGATCATCGTTTGGTGTTGTTGGGTCTCACCACGTTTTGAATAATTTTCATTCTTCAAGCATGAAGTCATGATCAGCTATCATTCGTTATAAAATCTATTTGTTTCGATATATCGATATATAAATCTCTCTAAAATACATATTTATTTTGTTCGTTGCTTTTTTCATCCGAAAAAAAATTGTCAACTACTACGGCTTAGGTAGTTATTTAAAGAGCAAGTTTCCGCGCTATTCCTGAATTCAAGCTCATTTACCATTATTTCTGCATGAGCACTCAGAAAGACGCCACAACTATCTTCAAAGCATTCATTCGACAAAAAATCTGAGTGCAATTTCAAATAAAACTGTGCATTCCACAATATTTTGAAAAACTTTAAAAACTCGCTGGTGTTTCAATAATCACATGTCTTGTCAGTTTGATTTGTCTGATATATATCACGCTATAGGAGTTTTTGTCGTTCTTTATATCTTTTCTTGAAAGCTTGAAAATTACAAATTATTCTTCTCCAGATGCTGGGTACTTACCGTTCAAAGCAGTCGTCCGCGACAGACAGCAAGTCCACATCTAAAGCAACCAAGTCTCGTACAGCTACTTCAAAAACAGTCGAAACCGGACCAAAAACCAGATCTGCCTCGAGCCGGTTCGGTATTTCCCTGTATCAAGAAGGACAATCTATTTTTAGGCGTGCACAAGAACAACCTATCACCATTACATATCTCGGACGTTCACGAACAGCTAGTGAGAGTGATCTTGCAGCCAATTCATCTTCAACACGTTCTCGACGTCTTTTGCCATCTAATGTAAATTCGACATCTGCAACAGTGCTCGCGACTGAAGAAAAGCAGGGAAATCTCTCGTCTTCGACGTCGACTGATTCCTGTTCGATCACGAGTTCTTCGATTTTTACATCATTCATCAAGACAGTAAATCAAATTGGTGCTGTGGCAAAGCGTGAAAACAAGCGTTAGTTTTCTCAATCGAACCCTCATCGATGTGTCTGAATTTAGATATACGCCGTTTGAAAACGATAAGAAATCGGAGACCAAATAGCTATGAGAAAGATGTCGCTTCTGATGAGAGACTCGTGTTTACTACAATTCAACTATTAACAAATAACCATTTATGGTCACTTAATAGTTGCCATGAGTTTTTGCCAGTTATAATCGGTAACTAAAACTCTTTTTAAAACTATAAATGAACTCACTTTTAGAAAGTATCACCAGTCAAGATAAAAGAAGCCAATCTATTGCTTTGAATGGTCTTGAGGCTATAGCTGACATGTGGTTAGATCGGATTATACAGTTCGCTAGAGAGCAGACGAATAGGATTGGAGTTGATGTAGCTGCTGAGGAACGTGCTAAGAAAGCAAAAAACTGTGTTGACATTTTCCGCGAGATTGTTAAGAACAGAGACGCTATTTACAAGCAGCTGGATGAAGAATCCGTATTCAAATTAGATGGTATTCTAGCTCTATTGAAAAAAACATAACTTATCGTATAGTAATCTTGTTTTTAATTGAATGTTAAGTTGTAGAAGACCTCTGTTCTCCCTTCAATTGTTTGCCTGTTTATAATTCCTATACCGCCACTACATAACTCATTTATTATAAACTAACATCATGTCAAATGTATACATATTGCTTATGCTACATGTTGTCCTATAAAGTAAATGCTACCACACTCGATCGAATCTTCACAAAACTTTGACAGAATTGAGGAACTCTCGTGAATTTGGTCGTTCCATTCACATGAATCAATGAAAGTGTTATTAGTTTGGATTGTTATCATAAATGAAGTTTCGAAAAAAAAGACCGAATTCATTGCTGCATTTGACATCTGGAAAAATGATTTATTTATTATTGTTTTCTACTAATTTTTAAAAATACCATCCACTCGGATTCCGAATACTTTGGCAGCGTTTTCTCACTCCCAGATATAGACACTAGTCGTTCACAGTTATCATTATATTTAAGCTTCGGTAGAGTAACATTCGTCAATTTGATACACAGACAAAGCTCCATATGCGACGATTAGCCTACGGGCAGGTCGCTGACATTCAAAGGGGGAACTAAACGCAGGCCTGCTGGCGGTCTGCTCTTCGAATGTTGGCGGTCTGACCGCCTACGAGCGGCATTTTACCTGCACTTGACCCCTCCTTACTCGCTTTACTTTCTCATAAAAACAATAAAACAACACGTTTTTGAAGCTCTTATAGGTTCATCTATTGGAAAAATTCAAAATTTACAATCGAAAAGTGGCAAAAGTAGGGGGAACAACAGAAAATGGGGGAAATGATTTATAAGATTCTCTCTTTGGAGGGTGCTCCCGGCTACTGTTTTTCTGTCGTTCCCTGCTGACAGGCACCCTGTTGTTCACTGCTCACTGACGAGTCGACGACACGAAGATGTCCGCACGGTGAATTATTTACTACATTGGCAAGATGCCAAGTTACAGTAATTTTTTTTGAAATCTGTATTTTTCAGCCGCCGTGTTTGCACATTTTAGAAGCTACGTATCGTATATACCATTCCTTTCGTCGCTACTCACCGGGTGCAAATGCGAACACTAGATTACTGTGACGCGCAAACTCTAATTTAAATTTTGGTAGAAAAAAATTCACCGTGTGTCCGTGCTAAAACTGAGTTTATGAGATTGATTCTATAACACACTTACACACTTACACACTTACACATTACACACTTACACACTTACACACTTACACACTTACACACTTACACACACACACTTACACACTTACACACTTACACACTTACACACTTACACACTTACACACTTACACACTTACACACTTACACACTTACACACTTACACACTTACACACTTACACACTTACACACTTACACACTTACACACTTACACACTTACACACTTACACACTTACACACTTACACACTTACACACTTACACACTTACACACTTACACTTACACACTTACACACTTACACACTTACACACACACTTACACACTTACACACTTACACACTTACACACTTACACACTTACACACTTACACACTTACACACTTACACACAGTTGAGTGAAGTGGAAATTCAGAAAATATACCGAAATATACTTAAAGTTAAGTATATTTTCAGAAATTATACCTTGATACAATTAATATTAACTGTATCTTCACAAATTTCTGAATTTCCAGTTGAATGAAGTGGAAATTCAAAAAATATACCGAAACATACTCAAAGTTAAGTATATTTTCAGAAATTATACCTTGATACTGTAACAGTTTACGATTTGTGCCATTATCGTAATGTTAACATAACAGAAAACTGTCGTGTAGATGATCATCTCTTTATTAAAGAATGGAGAGAGCCAGATGACTCGACCCTCTCCTTTGGTTCATGGTGTTAGAACTAAAATGTTAAACATTCTTTGTGGGTGTGGCTTGCACATTTCGTTTCCCTCGTGCCCCATAAATCACGTGCGTGGTCCATGTGCACTCGGGCGGCACGACGAGAGAGGATTACGAAATACTAAGGGTCCGAAGACCAATAGGATGACGTACCCTCTCACAATACAATTAATATTAACTGTATCTTCACAAATTTCTGAATTTCCAGTTGAATGAAGTGGAAATTCCGAAAATATACCGAAATATACTTAAAGTTAAGTATATTTTCAGAAATTATACCTAGATACAATTAATATTAACTGTATCTTCACAAATTTCTGAATTTCCAGTTGAGTGAAGTGGAAATTCAGAAATTATACCGAAATATACTTAAAGTTAAGTATATTTTCAGAAATTATACCTTGATACAATTAATATTAACTGTATCTTCACAAATTTCTGAATTTCCAGTTGAGTGAAGTGGAAATTCAGAAATTATACCGAAATATACTTAAAGTTAAGTATATTTTCAGAAATTATACCTTGATACAATTAATATCAACTGTATCTTCACAAATTTCTGAATTTCCAGTTGAGTGAAGTGGAAATTCAGAAATTATACCGAAATATACTTAAAGTTAAGTATATTTTCAGAAATTACCTTGATACAATTAATATTAACTGTATCTTCACAAATTTCTGAATTTCCAGTTGAGTGAAGTGGAAATTCAGAAATTATACCGAAATATACTTAAAGTTAAGTATATTTTCAGAAATTATACCTTGATACAATTAATATTAACTGTATCTTCACAAATTTCTGAATTTCCAGTTGAGTGAAGTGGAAATTCAGAAATTATACCGAAATATACTTAAAGTTAAGTATATTTTCAGAAATTATACCTTGATACAATTAATATTAACTGTATCTTCACAAATTTCTGAATTTCCAGTTGAGTGAAGTGGAAATTCAGAAATTATACCGAAATATACTTAAAGTTAAGTATATTTTCAGAAATTATACCTTGATACAATTAATATTAACTGTATCTTCACAAATTTCTGAATTTCCAGTTGAGTGAAGTGGAAATTCAGAAATTATACCGAAATATACTTAAAGTTAAGTATATTTTCAGAAATTATACCTAGATACAATTAATATTAACTGTATCTTCACAAATTTCTGAATTTCCAGTTGAGTGAAGTGGAAATTCAGAAATTATACCGAAATATACTTAAAGTTAAGTATATTTTCAGAAATTATACCTTGATACAATTAATATTAACTGTATCTTCACAAATTTCTGAATTTCCAGTTGAGTGAAGTGGAAATTCAGAAATTATACCGAAATATACTTAAAGTTAAGTATATTTTCAGAAATTCAAATTTCTGAATTTCCAGTTGAGTGAAGTGGAAATTCAGAAATTATACCGAAATATACTTAAAGTTAAGTATATTTTCAGAAATTATACCTTGATACAATTAATATTAACTGTATCTTCACAAATTTCTGAATTTCCAGTTGAGTGAAGTGGAAATTCAGAAATTATACCGAAATATACTTAAAGTTAAGTATATTTTCAGAAATTATACCTTGATACAATTAATATTAACTGTATCTTCACAAATTTCTGAATTTCCAGTTGAGTGAAGTGGAAATTCAGAAATTATACCGAAATATACTTAAAGTTAAGTATATTTTCAGAAATTATACCTTGATACAATTAATATTAACTGTATCTTCACAAATTTCTGAATTTCCAGTTGAGTGAAGTGGAAATTCAGAAATTATACCGAAATATACTTAAAGTTAAGTATATTTTCAGAAATTATACCTTGATACAATTAATATTAACTGTATCTTCACAAATTTCTGAATTTCCAGTTGAATGAAGTGGAAATTCCGAAAATATACCGAAATATACTTAAAGTTAAGTATATTTTCAGAAATTATACCTAGATACAATTAATATTAACTGTATCTTCACAAATTTCTGAATTTCCAGTTGAGTGAAGTGGAAATTCAGAAATTATACCGAAATATACTTAAAGTTAAGTATATTTTCAGAAATTATACCTTGATACAATTAATATTAACTGTATCTTCACAAATTTCTGAATTTCCAGTTGAGTGAAGTGGAAATTCAGAAATTATACCGAAATATACTTAAAGTTAAGTATATTTTCAGAAATTATACCTTGATACAATTAATATTAACTGTATCTTCACAAATTTCTGAATTTCCAGTTGAGTGAAGTGGAAATTCAGAAATTATACTCGAAATATACTTAAAGTTAAGTATATTTTCAGAAATTATACCTTGATACAATTAATATTAACTGTATCTTCACAAATTTCTGAATTTCCAGTTGAGTGAAGTGGAAATTCAGAAATTATACCGAAATATACTTAAAGTTAAGTATATTTTCAGAAATTATACCTTGATACAATTAATATTAACTGTATCTTCACAAATTTCTGAATTTCCAGTTGAGTGAAGTGGAAATTCAGAAATTATACTGAAATATACTTAAAGTTAAGTATATTTTCAGAAATTATACCTTGATACAATTAATATTAACTGTATCTTCACAAATTTCTGAATTTCCAGTTGAATGAAGTGGAAATTCCGAAAATATACCGAAATATACTTAAAGTTAAGTATATTTTCAGAAATTATACCTAGATACAATTAATATTAACTGTATCTTCAAAATTTCTGAATTTCCAGTTGAGTGAAGTGGAAATTCAGAAATTATACCGAAATATACTTAAAGTTAAGTATATTTTCAGAAATTATACCTTGATACAATTAATATTAACTGTATCTTCACAAATTTCTGAATTTCCAGTTGAGTGAAGTGGAAATTCAGAAATTATACCGAAATATACTTAAAGTTAAGTATATTTTCAGAAATTATACCTTGATACAATTAATATTAACTGTATCTTCACAAATTTCTGAATTTCCAGTTGAGTGAAGTGGAAATTCAGAAATTATACCGAAATATACTTAAAGTTAAGTATATTTTCAGAAATTATACCTTGATACAATTAATATTAACTGTATCTTCACAAATTTCTGAATTTCCAGTTGAGTGAAGTGGAAATTCAGAAATTATACCGAAATATACTTAAAGTTAAGTATATTTTCAGAAATTATACCTTGATACAATTAATATTAACTGTATCTTCACAAATTTCTGAATTTCCAGTTGAGTGAAGTGGAAATTCAGAAATTATACTCGAAATATACTTAAAGTTAAGTATATTTTCAGAAATTATACCTTGATACAATTAATATCAACTGTATCTTCACAAATTTCTGAATTTCCAGTTGAGTGAAGTGGAAATTCAGAAATTATACCGAAATATACTTAAAGTTAAGTATATTTTCAGAAATTATACCTTGATACAATTAATATTAACTGTATCTTCACAAATTTCTGAATTTCCAGTTGAGTGAAGTGGAAATTCAGAAATTATACTGAAATATACTTAAAGTTAAGTATATTTTCAGAAATTATACCTTGATACAATTAATATTAACTGTATCTTCACAAATTTCTGAATTTCCAGTTGAGTGAAGTGGAAATTCAGAAATTATACCGAAATATACTTAAAGTTAAGTATATTTTCAGAAATTATACCTTGATACAATTAATATTAACTGTATCTTCACAAATTTCTGAATTTCCAGTTGAGTGAAGTGGAAATTCAGAAATTATACCGAAATATACTTAAAGTTAAGTATATTTTCAGAAATTATACCTTGATACAATTAATATCAACTGTATCTTCACAAATTTCTGAATTTCCAGTTGAGTGAAGTGGAAATTCAGAAATTATACCGAAATATACTTAAAGTTAAGTATATTTTCAGAAATTATACCTTGATACAATTAATATTAACTGTATCTTCACAAATTTCTGAATTTCCAGTTGAGTGAAGTGGAAATTCAGAAATTATACCGAAATATACTTAAAGTTAAGTATATTTTCAGAAATTATACCTTGATACAATTAATATTAACTGTATCTTCACAAATTTCTGAATTTCCAGTTGAGTGAAGTGGAAATTCAGAAATTATACCGAAATATACTTAAAGTTAAGTATATTTTCAGAAATTATACCTAGATACAATTAATATTAACTGTATCTTCACAAATTTCTGAATTTCCAGTTGAGTGAAGTGGAAATTCAGAAATTATACCGAAATATACTTAAAGTTAAGTATATTTTCAGAAATTATACCTTGATACAATTAATATTAACTGTATCTTCACAAATTTCTGAATTTCCAGTTGAGTGAAGTGGAAATTCAGAAATTATACCGAAATATACTTAAAGTTAAGTATATTTTCAGAAATTATACCTTGATACAATTAATATTAACTGTATCTTCACAAATTTCTGAATTTCCAGTTGAGTGAAGTGGAAATTCAGAAATTATACCGAAAATATACTTAAAGTTAAGTATATTTTCAGAAATTATACCTTGATACAATTAATATTAACTGTATCTTCACAAATTTCTGAATTTCCAGTTGAGTGAAGTGGAAATTCAGAAATTATACCGAAATATACTTAAAGTTAAGTATATTTTCAGAAATTATACCTTGATACAATTAATATTAACTGTATCTTCACAAATTTCTGAATTTCCAGTTGAGTGAAGTGGAAATTCAGAAATTATACCGAAATATACTTAAAGTTAAGTATATTTTCAGAAATTATACCTTGATACAATTAATATCAACTGTATCTTCACAAATTTCTGAATTTCCAGTTGAGTGAAGTGGAAATTCAGAAATTATACCGAAATATACTTAAAGTTAAGTATATTTTCAGAAATTATACCTTGATACAATTAATATCAACTGTATCTTCACAAATTTCTGAATTTCCAGTTGAGTGAAGTGGAAATTCAGAAATTATACCGAAATATACTTAAAGTTAAGTATATTTTCAGAAATTATACCTTGATACAATTAATATTAACTGTATCTTCACAAATTTCTGAATTTCCAGTTGAGTGAAGTGGAAATTCAGAAATTATACCGAAATATACTTAAAGTTAAGTATATTTTCAGAAATTATACCTTGATACAATTAATATTAACTGTATCTTCACAAATTTCTGAATTTCCAGTTGAGTGAAGTGGAAATTCAGAAATTATACCGAAATATACTTAAAGTTAAGTATATTTTCAGAAATTATACCTTGATACAATTAATATCAACTGTATCTTCACAAATTTCTGAATTTCCAGTTGAGTGAAGTGGAAATTCAGAAATTATACCGAAATATACTTAAAGTTAAGTATATTTTCAGAAATTATACCTTGATACAATTAATATTAACTGTATCTTCACAAATTTCTGAATTTCCAGTTGAGTGAAGTGGAAATTCAGAAATTATACCGAAATATATACTTAAAGTTAAGTATATTTTCAGAAATTATACCTTGATACAATTAATATCAACTGTATCTTCACAAATTTCTGAATTTCCAGTTGAGTGAAGTGGAAATTCAGAAATTATACCTAGATACAAATAATGTTAACTGTATCTTCACAAATTTCTGAATTTCCAGTTGAATGACTAGCCTGGCCGCCATCACTCGCTACGCTCGTTCCGGCGGCCAGGCCAGACGCGTTCCGCGTGTTGAGCTTTTTGTATTCAAATCACTTTAATCATGAACAATCTCTAAAAAAATACAGCTCTGAACTGTTTTCAATACCCCACTAAATCCCTTTTTCATTTTCGTTTTCGGCCTCGCGCGCGCGAGCAGAGGCGGGGAGGTATAGGAATGCAGCAGCCGACGCCTCGCGGGTTCCGCCGGCCAGCGTAGAAAGCGTATAAAAGGACACGCCCACTTTTGCCTAAAATATCACTAAAATGATCATAAAAAATTTCACAATTTAAATTTTTAAAATCTGAAAAGACGGGCATCATGCGGCCACCATTTCCTATCTTTTGGTCAAAGATTTATGAAAATCGGTCAGGTGGTGGCTGAGAAACTGCTTCGGACATGCGGACACACGAACACACACACGCACAAAAAATGTCGACCTCATACTTTCGCAGTTTAAGAGAGATGGCAGATAGCTTTTGATCCCTGACGGGATCAAAAGCCAGTCCAGGGCATTAAGCTCTGCTTCTATAACCTAAGCTTCTATGAGATCCCGAAGAGTTACCCGCGCCTGCGGCGCGGGATGGGAGTATGGCCTGCGGCCTTGTTAGTGGGTCCAGGAGTGCCGGCCTATTCGCCCCTCACTCGCTCCGCTCGTTCGGGTCGAATAGGCCTCGTAAGGGAACTTGCGTGTAGTCTGGACTTCAATGTCATCATTTTCCCAGGAGGTTAATTGGGGGAGACAGAGAGAGACGACCACCTTCCCAGAGGGACCATTCTCCTGGGAAGGTGCTTAAAAATCACTATAAAAAGCTTTTACGTAAAAATTTTTGAAATCTAAAAAGACGTGCATCATGCCGCCAACATTCCCCTTCTTTTGGTCAAAACACGGTCAAAATCGGTCAAGTAGGAGCTGAGAAAACGCTGCGGACACATTTTTATTACACTTTTTTTGGACATTTTTTGGGGGACATAAGCCCCGCCCTAATTGACATCCCCCATACTTTCCATATTTAAGAAGAAGAGGTTGCAGACTAGCCTGACCGCCATCACTCGCTACGCTCGTTCCGGCGGCCAGGCCAGACGCGTTCCGCGTGTTGAGCTTTTTGTATTCAAATCACTTTAATCATGAACAATTCTTCCAAAAAACTGTTTTTTTACTGTTTTTAACAGCCCACAAAACCATTTTTTTATTTTCATAACGCCTCGCGCGCGCGAGCGAAGTGAGGGACTTATAGAAATGCAGCGACCGACATTGAAACGGGCTCGCGTTGGCCACTATTGTTTACGTGTAGACGACCACTTTGCCCCTGGGAAGGTGAGAATTAGTACTGAAAAAGCACTAAAATGACCGTAGAAAAGTTCAAAATTCACATTTTTGAAATCTGAAAGAAGGGGCATAAGACTGTCATTTGGGGTCATTTGGGGTCATTTAAGGTCATTTGGGGTCATTTGGGGTCATTTGGGGTCATTTAAGGTCATTTGGGGTCATTTAGGGTCATTTGGGGTCATTTAAGGTCATTTAGGTCATTTAGGTCATTTGGGGTCATTTGGGGTCATTTAGGGTCATTTAGGGTCATTTAAGGTCATTTAGGGTCATTTAGGGTCATTTACGGTCATTTAGGGGTCATTTAGGGTCATTTGGGGTCATTTAAGGTAATTTTAGGGTCATTTGGGGTCATTTGGGGTCATTTGGGGTCATTTGGGGTCATTTAGGGGTCATTTGGGGTCATTTAGGGTCATTTGGGGTCATTTAGGGTCATTTGGGGTCATTTGGGGTCATTTAGGGGTCATTTGGGTCATTTAGGGTCATTTAGGGTCATTTAGGGTCATTTAAGGGTCATTTGGGGTCATTTAGGGTCATTTAGGGTCATTTAGGGGTCATTTAGGGGTCATTTAGGGTCATTTAGGGTCATTTAGGGGTCATTTGGGGTCATTTAGGGGTCATTTAGGGGTCATTTAGGGTCATTTGGGTCATTTGGGGTCATTTGGGGTCATTTAGGGGTCATTTAGGGGTCATTTAGGGGTCATTTAGGGTCATTTAGGGTCATTTAGGGGTCATTTGGGGTCATTTAAGGTCATTTGGGGTCATTTAGGGGTCATTTAGGGGTCATTTGGGGTCATTTGGGGTCATTTAGGGGTCATTTGGGGTCATTTAGGGGTCATTTTTAGGGGTCATTTGGGGTCATTTAGGGTCATTTGGGGTCATTTGGGGTCATTTAGGGTCATTTGGGGTCATTTAGGGGTCATTTAGGGTCATTTAGGGTCATTTGGGGTCATTTAGGGGTCATTTAGGGTCATTTGGGGTCATTTAAGGTCATTTGGGGTCATTTAGGGTCATTGTCATTTGGGGTCATTTAGGGGTCATTTAAGGGTCATTTAGGGTCATTTAGGTCATTTGGGGTCATTTAGGGTCATTTAGGGTCATTTAAGGTCATTTAGGTCATTTGGGTCATTTAGGGGTCATTTAAGGTCATTTAGGGTCATTTAGGATCATTTAGGGGTCATTTAGGGTCATTTGTCATTTATCATTTAGGGTCATTTAGGGTCATTTAGGGTCATTTAGGTCATTTATTGGTCATTTGTCATTTGGGTCATTTGGGGTCATTTGGGGTCATTTGGGTCATTTAGGTCATTTAGGGGTCATTTGGGGTCATTTAAGGTCATTTGGGGTCATTTGGGGTCATTTAGGTCATTTGGGGTCATTTGGGGTCATTTAGGTCATTTGGGGTCATTTAGGGGTCATTTAGGTCATTTGGGGTCATTTGGGTCATTTAAGGTCATTTGGGGTCATTTGGGGTCATTTGGGGTCATTTGGGGTCATTTGGGGTCATTTAGGTCATTTGGTCATTTGGGTCATTTAGGTCATTTGGGGTCATTTGGGGTCATTTGGTCATTTGGGTCATTTAGGGGTCATTTAGGGGTCATTTAGGGTCATTTGGGGTCATTTGGGGTCATTTGGGGTCATTTGGGGTCATTTGGGGTCATTTGGGGTCATTTAAGGGTCATTTGGGGTCATTTAGGGGTCATTTAGGGGTCATTTAGGGTCATTTAGGGTCATTTAGGGTCATTTAGGGTCATTTAGGGTCATTTAGGGTCATTTAGGGTCATTTGGGGTCATTTAGGGTCATTTAGGGTCATTTAGGGGTCATTTAGGGTCATTTAGGGTCATTTAGGGTCATTTAGGGGTCATTTAGGGGTCATTTGGGGTCATTTAGGGGGTCATTTGGGGTCATTTGGGGTCATTTAGGGGTCATTTAGGGGTCATTTAGGGTCATTTAGGGTCATTTAGGGTCATTTAGGGGTCATTTAGGGGTCATTTAGGGTCATTTAGGGGTCATTTAGGGTCATTTAGGGTCATTTAGGTCATTTAGGGGTCATTTAGGTCATTTTCAGGTCATTTGGGGTCATTTAGGTCATTTGGGGTCATTTAGGGTCATTAGGGTCATTTAGGTCATTTGGGTCATTTAGGGTCATTTGGGGTCATTTAGGGTCATTTAGGGTCATTTAGGTCATTTAGGGTCATTTAGGGTCATTTAGGGTCATTTAGGGTCATTTAGGGTCATTTGGGGTCATTTAGGGTCATTTAGGGTCATTTAGGGTCATTTAAGGGTCATTTGGGGTCATTTAGGGTCATTTAGGGTCATTTAGGGTCATTTAGGGTCATTTAGGGTCATTTGGGGTCATTTAGGGGTCATTTAGGGTCATTTAGGGGTCATTTAGGGGTCATTTAGGGTCATTTAGGGTCATTTAGGGTCATTTAGGGGTCATTTAGGGTCATTTGGTCATTTAGGGGTCATTTAGGGTCATTTAGGGTCATTTAGGGGTCATTTAGGGTCATTTAGGGGTCATTTAGGGGTCATTTAGGGTCATTTAGGGGTCATTTGGGGTCATTTAGGGTCATTTGGGTCATTTGGGTCATTTAGGGTCATTTAAGGGTCATTTAGGGGTCATTTAGGGGTCATTTAGGGTCATTTAGGGGTCATTTAGGGGTCATTTAGGGGTCATTTAGGGTCATTTAGGGGTCATTTAGGGTCATTTAGGGTCATTTAGGGTCATTTAGGGTCATTTAGGGTCATTTAGGGGTCATTTAGGGTCATTGTCATTTGGGGTCATTTAGGGGTCATTTAGGGTCATTTAGGGGTCATTTAGGGGTCATTTAGGGTCATTTAGGGTCATTTAGGGTCATTTAGGGTCATTTAGGGGTCATTTAGGGTCATTTAGGTCATTTAGGGGTCATTTAGGGTCATTTAGGGGTCATTTGGGGTCATTTAAGGGTCATTTAGGGTCATTTAGGGTCATTTAGGGGTCATTTAGGGGTCATTTGGGGTCATTTAGGGTCATTTAGGGTCATTTAGGGTCATTTAGGGTCATTTAGGGTCATTTAGGGTCATTTAGGGTCATTTAGGGTCATTTAGGGTCATTTAGGGTCATTTAGGTCATTTAGGGTCATTTGGGGTCATTTAGGGTCATTTAAGGTCATTTGGGGTCATTTAGGGTCATTTAGGGTCATTTAGGGGTCATTTAGGGGTCATTTAGGGTCATTTGGGGTCATTTAGGGTCATTTAAGGGTCATTTAGGGTCATTTAGGGTCATTTAGGGTCATTTGGGGTCATTTGGGGTCATTTAGGGGTCATTTAGGGGTCATTTATTAGGGTCATTTGGGGTCATTTAGGGGTCATTTAGGGGTCATTTAGGGGTCATTTAGGGTCATTTAGGGGTCATTTAGGGTCATTTAAGGTCATTTAGGGTCATTTAGGGGTCATTTAAGGTCATTTGGGGTCATTTAGGGTCATTTAAGGTCATTTAGGGGTCATTTAGGGGTCATTTAGGGTCATTTAGGGGTCATTTAGGGTCATTTAAGGTCATTTAGGGGTCATTTAAGGGTCATTTAGGGTCATTTAGGGTCATTTAGGGTCATTTAGGTCATTTAGGGGTCATTTAGGGTCATTTAGGGGTCATTTAGGGTCATTTAGGGTCATTTAGGGTCATTTAGGGTCATTTAGGGTCATTTAGGGTCATTTAGGGTCATTTAGGGGTCATTTAGGGGTCATTTAGGGTCATTTAGGGTCATTTTCATTGGGTCATTTAGGGTCATTTAGGGTCATTTGGGGTCATTTAAGGGTCATTTGGGGTCATTTGGGATCATTTGGGGTCATTTGGGGTCATTTCGGGTCATTTACGGTCATTTGGGGTCATTTGGGGTCATTTAGGGGTCATTTGGGGTCATTTGGGGTCATTTGGGGTCATTTAGGGGTCATTTGGGGGTCATTTAGGGGTCATTTGGGGTCATTTCATTTGGGGTCATTTGGGGTCATTTAGGGGTCATTTAGGGGTCATTTGGGGTCATTTAGGGGTCATTTGGGGTCATTTGGGGTCATTTGGGGTCATTTGGGGTCATTTGGGGTCATTTGGGGTCATTTAGGGTCATTTGGGGTCATTTGGGGTCATTTGGGGTCATTTGGGGTCATTTAAGGGTCATTTGGGGTCATTTGGGGTCATTTGGGGTCATTTGGGGTCATTTGGGGTCATTTCCCAAAATTACCTTAAATGACCCCAAAT